>OZ025297.1:68294446-69592273 GCA_964019185.1 Maratus speculifer | reverse complement strand
ATTTTTAACGAATATGTAGTACTTAACTTCTAAAAATGAAAACTAAAGATTTAGAAAAATATACATGTAATTTTAATTTTTAAAAACAATGAATTTCAAAATATTTGAGAAAAAAATAGGATAAACTTTTTCTTGTCGAATTCCCGTTTCGTTGGCAAAATACATTTGAATGCGATCCAAAAGACGAACAATACATTACAAGAAAAACTTCTATCTATTCAGACTGTGAGATAAGTTTTATCGCGTAACAAACACACAAAAAAACAATTTCGATACAAGGAACATATTGTGTAGTATAAATTTAATTTTTGTTATTCAGTTCAAAAGATACTTGGCAAAACTTACTGAATTTAGGAAATGAATAATTTTTATTTCATGACAGCATCAATCATTTGCTTTCTGTCATGGCATTGTATGTGGGTCATAGCTTTCATCATCAGTATTTTTATACGAGAAATAAACCGAATGTTGTTTTCACTCAGTATATACATTGTGCAGTTCAATAAAAGAGGTGAAGTATTATTCTGATGAGATTTCACTTTGGATGCATCAAATTTTTTGTCTTTCGTATAATTATAACGACGTTGCTGTAAAATAAACGAAAGTGTATTTTGGGAAAAAGTATCATGCATAGTATCATACATTTTATTTTTTAGTGTTTTTAATCGACACATATTTGTTACATTTTGAAAAGAATACGATAGTGTATTCTGTGATAACATTAGAATCTCTGGTATAGCTTTTAAATATACACTACATGGCCGCTGATGAACGTCTACTTGCTATTTTAGACTTTTGGTAAATATCTAGAAAAATACATGAGGAATTATTTTGAAACTCTAAGTGTATAAATATAATAGAACAAGTCATACATTTCCGTGCAGTTTTTATCCCGCAACTCGATAGGGGACGGTCAAGAAATTAAAAAAGAATGAATATATTTTGGATAACTCTGTCAAAACTAATGTAGCAAAAGCGCTCAAACTGCAGATTATGATTAAGTGGATTATTGTAATAAACTGTACATTTTTATGTCGATAACATGTACACTCGTAGAAAAAGCGAGATTTTATAAAAACAGTTTCAAATTTTTCCAAGATTTTTGCTTATAATTAACAGAGTTCTTAAAATAAAATGACATTATTTTCTGAAAATATGACAAGAAACATTGCACACAATATCCTGTAATCAGAATTAAAAAATAATAAAAATTGTATGAAAAATGAGTAGATTTACTAAATAATTTTTCACTGTGCATGCATCAACGATATTAAAATTTCATTTGCATATTACGTTAGCTAATTGTATAGAGCAACTTTTGTGAAAGTCTCAAAATCTTAGTTTGAAAATTCTGAAAATAATCGCCAATCGAATAAGTTGGAAATCCGTTATTTCCAAAATGAAGGAAAAACAAGAGGGGCTGTATCCATATAGTAATTGATTAATGACAATATAGAATACACAATATAGGACGTACAACAACATTTGGATAAAACCCTTCATTTTTTTGCTTCATTTTGAGAACAACGGATTTTGTGCTTATTCTATAGACGATCACTTTCAGAATTTTCAAGGTGTGATTTTGAGACTTTTACAAAAGTTTCTGTATACATTTGGCTAACACAATATGAAAATGGAATTTTGATATCCTTGACGCATGCGCAATGAAAAATTATTTAGTAAACCTACCCATTTTTATACACCCTCTGCACAGAATATTGTGCGCAATCTTGTTTGTCATGTTTTCAAAAAAGAATATTATTTTATATTAAGAACTCTGAAAATTACAAGCAAAAATCTTGGAAAAATGTAGGCCTGTTTTTATAAAAATTTAAATTTTTTTTACGAGTATATATCCTATTGATATACAAATTAACACAGTTAATTTCAATAAGCCACTTAATCATAATCTATAGTTTCAGCTCTTTTGCTACGTTGTTTTTGACAGGAATATCAAAAAGATATTCATTCTTTTTAAATTTCGTTCACAGTCCCCTATGGAGTTTCTGGAAAAAATCTTCGCGGAAATGTATGGTTTGTACTATTATATTTATACACGGAGAATTTCAGGATAATTTCTCATGTATTTTTCTAGATATTTAACAAAATGTCTAAAATCGCAAGTGGACGTTAATCAATGGCCTTGTAGTGTATTTTTGCTGTAGAATATTATATTACTATTTGCACATCAGAAAAAAGCGGTGTAATCAAATAAGATGATTCAAGTATAAACACATACTGATACACATATAAAGGGAATTCCAAATTTATAATACAAACTTTAAGGGTTAGCTCTTGTCACTACAACAATCATTTATTGTATAACAATAAATGGAAGAAAGTCATGCTTTGAGTTCGAAGTACACAACGGGCAACATGTCCTGTTTTTCCACTTCCACAACGGTAACTTCTCAAGAATAAACGATCCTTAAGCAAGTGATTAAAATAAATTTTGTAATTTTCTTACTTTATGATATTTGATCAGTGAACTACATTTACACAGATTTAAAAATCGTAAACTTTTTGAAACGTAAGTAGAGTTTATGCGACTAAAGTTATTGTTGCGAATCAACATGTTTAAAGATTCATAGACACCGTTTATTAATTTTTAATATGTTATATAGTATTAATATGCTTAAAGTAAAAATACTACATATAAAACTATGAAAAGATCAATAGTTATCTAATAAGCATATAAAATTTAAGTTTTGTAAAATTGCCCTCACGCACACCCACACACATATGTATATATGCATATGTACATATATATTTCTGTGTATGTATCAGAAACATTTAAAAATAGATAATTTAAAGAATTAGAAAACAGTTCATACAGAATATATCATGCGTTTAATCTAAAGAATACGGATAGAATTGGAATGTATTACACGTAACATTTACTAAAGAACGCGTTTATTGTATAAAAGTTTCTTATTTATATTATGAAGGATAGATTTACTTTACGGTTAAGTAACTGCTATCAATTTATCAATTAAAACAGATGAAAGATAGAATAAGTTTATAGAAATATTTAACATTGTACCATAAAATAGACAAATATAAATAAGCATGTAAAATGCTTGTGTTCAATCAATATTAACAAATTTCAACATTGATTTTATTTATTAGAAGTACACTGGATTAATTACTCCAATAATACCCTTCCAAAAGACGCTATTATTGATCGCTATATATTTCATACTAAGCATAATATTAAGCAGAGTTATTTAAAACAATTTGATTCGTATGAAGGACTATAATAAAAGAATATGTATATTTCAGTGAAGCAGCAATATTTTAGAACATTTCTCATGATGTGTACAGATGAGTTAAAATAAAATATAAATAGTTACAAAGTCTTACTAGTAATAATTCAAAAAAAAAATTACAGCAGAAATTTTTTTTTTATTTTAATCTTTTTCCATTTCTACAACTGTAAATTCTTTAGAATAAACGAACCTTAAAAAAGAGAGCGCTTGGAATAAATTTTGCCATTTTTCCTTTTCATGATATTTGGTCAGTGAACGGCATTTAAAAGGATTTAAAAATCGTATACTTTGTGAAACGTAAATAGAGTTCATACGACTTAAGTTGTTGTGAAACGTAAATAGAGTTTATACGACTTAAGTTGTTGTGAAACAAACATGTTTAGAAATCCGTAGATACGCTTCAAAAATTTTTAATACGTTATATGTTATTAAATTTCTAAAAGTAAAAATGCAGCAAATAAAACTACGAAGATAATAACAGTTATATAATAAACATATAAAATTTACTTTATCTAAATTTGCTTTCATACATATTTTTAGAAAATAATTATCATCCGTCTGTCTGTATGTGTGTCTGTAAGCGCTCTATCTCCCAGACGTATTAATACAGAGGCTTGAAATTTTGTATGTTCTTAGTATGTAATATTGGGACGAAGCCTACTTAATATCAGTAGCCTCCGGGTTATCCGGAGGTATTTTTTCGGAATCTCGAAAAATTCATTCTGATGAAAGGTACATAAAATTTTTCGATTTTTTTTTATTTCAAGGAGTGAAAGTAAAGAGCATTTACAATAACACAAATTTTGCATAAAGAACGAAGTCACTCGGATAATTAGTTGCCGAGATATTTGTAATCCTGTTTTCCACAAATTTTGGTTTTTCATGACCCAGTATTTCATTCAAATTTCAATTCAGAGATATATTTTAATTGGAAATGAGATGCTTAATCTGACGCAGTAAATTGTTAGTTAATATGATATTTTTTGGAGTTATAAGGAAGTTTCTTTTACACAGTTCGGTACTACGTGAATAGTTTGGCATTTTAAATAATTTGTCGAAATTGGTTCATCAGCATTTCATTAATAGGACATTACTATGCGGAATAACAACATTTAAATATACGTTTAAATTTTGTTTTGGAATTGCAATCCATTGCATAGATAGTTTTCACAAGTTTTACTTTCATATGTTATATTTTGCATATCCATGGTGGGTAAGTATTACGGTGGTCCCCAACGGCTAGTTTTTTTAAATTATAGAATAAACGAGCCTTAAACAACAGAGTGCTTGAAATAAATTTTGCCATTTCATTGTTTCATGATATTTGGTCAGTAGACTATTTTGACTATATTGACTAAGTAGACTATATTGACAAGAATTTAAAAATCATACACTTTGTGAAACTTAAGTATACGACGAAAATTATTGTTACGAATCAACTTGTTTAGAGATTCATAGAAACGCTTCAGTAATTTTTTATACATTATATAATATTAATACTGAGAGTAAAAATACAATGCACAGAGCTGTGAAAAGAATAAGAGTTATCTAACAAAAATACAAAATTTACTTCATGTAAACTTGCTTTCATGTTTTTATTTTATTTTAGAATGTTATTTTTTTATAATAGAATAAACGCTCCTTAAAAAATAATAAAATAAATAAAAAACAAAACATTACTGTCTAAAACTAATACTGTCATAATTTAAAATATGTAGTTTTACACAGTGATATTGTATAAACTTTTATGTTATTCAAATATTTCGTTATAACATGTACACAATATGGCCAAAGATGACTGGTCATGTGTGGTTGTAGCCTTTTCTTTATTTTGTAAAATATAGATGAATTATTCTGAGACTTTGGGTATGTAAATAGAATAATATAGGTCTCTTAATTTTGTAAAGATTTTTCCCCAAAATTTCGCCGCATACCGTTAATAAGTTCCAAAAGAAAAAAAAATGTTTTTTGGATAATCCTGTAAAAATCAATACAGTAAAAACATTTAAACTGTAGAAGGTGATTAAATATATAGGCTATAAACTATGGATTAGATTAATGTAATTTGATTACTGTATAGATTAATGTAATATACTGAGCTTATTTTTATGAGGTAGCATGCATATTCTTAGAGAAATAAGGCTTTAATAAAAGGAATAGCAAATTTCGTGACGTTTTTCGGCTCACACTTTATAGAACTCTTAATATAAAGAATGACAAACAATATTTACGAATTACCTTGTAATCAGAATTAAAAAAATAAAATTTACGTGTATATTAACTAACTTCCGGGAATGTCTCAAAAACATAGCTTAAAAATTGTGAAAATATCGTAAATAAAATTATCTCAAATTTCTTTGTTCGCAAAAGAAAGCAAATATTTAAATTTCAATAATTCTGATAAAAATATTAACTTATGCATGTAGATACAAATGTATTGAATCAATGATAAAGCTTCTTTAGCTGGGTCATTTATTATAATACAGTTTTTTCTGATTGACGCTATTCAGAGTCGCCGGTAACTCGTTCTAATCACTGGACTGACACACAATTTTAAAAATGAGCTAATAAAATCATGGGGAAAAATTCCAGCAAAAATAAATTAATAAATTAATAAAAATATAGTTCCAATCTTCGTCGAGATTAAAAAATTCGGTAGTGTACCGTAGAAAAGAAAACATCAAAAACTGACAAAAATAATAATTCGGATGAAATGCTATGTTTTGACCATCATATTCACTTTCTCGACGAGGATTTTGCCCACCCTTACCACCATTCTCCTGCACCCCACCTTGCATTCTTTTTACAACATTTTCGACGGCTAAGCATAACATGTTACAGGGAGCAGCCCTTACTTGTTATTGAAACTTTTTTAAAAATATTTTATCCTTTGGTTTCGTTAGTCCCCTTATAAATTTTAAAGCAGTTCTGGTTATTAAAATTACCTACAGTGAGCTCTAAATAACTTCAGTTAAAAAATAAAAAAAGATAATAAAAAAAATAAAATAAACTTGTCATTTTGTAAATAACTTATGAATGGAGAGAGTGGAGGCGTGAATATGTTTGTATTTTTATCAGACATTTCAATTTTACATTAACTAATGTCCAATTTAATTTAAGATTCATGAGATACGATAAACAAATATAAAATATTTTCCTTCTTTTTTCGTAATTTTTTTTAGCTTGTAATAAGTACTAAGAAAGGAATCTCAGACATAATGCTCAGATTATCTAAAACTTCGAATTAAATTCATGACATGGCAATGTATCCATATATGGCATGCATCCAGATTTCTGCGAACACCTTTATGTTGAAGTTTTTTTGTCTACAAGCTTCATTTTGTGTATTAAATATATTTCATCTGAAAATGGTGTTTTTGAATTTTAATCTACATTTGAAAAATTCACGACCACATGCTATAATGGATTATTTAGTGTAAGTTATTTTATGATCTGCATAAGATAGATAAACACAATAAATTATTATGGAAAAATTATTTTATATTCGTATGGCAGGCTAGCCATTAAGTGCAATGTCTGTTTCATCTTGCGCATACTTAAAAACATTATAAATATCATTATGTGTCATGAATTTGGTCAATATTATCTATATTATATAGATAAATTGACAATTTTTTTTTAATTATTCTTGAAAAGCAAATAAAAAATCCAATTAAGACACACTTTATTTCAGGCATTTTTACGACGCAAAAAATTCACGACCACATATTATGATGGATTATTTAGTGTAGGTTGTTTTATGATTTGTATAAGTTATATACAATTAATTATTATTCAGAAATTATTTTACAATTATGGAAGGTGTGCCATTCAATGCATCATCTATTTCATCAAGCACATACCTAAAAACATGATAAATCTCACCATATGTCATGATTTTGGCCAATATTATCTATATCATATTGATGCATTTGACAAAAAATGTTAATTTATTCTTCAAAAGCAAATAAAAAAAAACTATTAAGGCAAACTTTACTTGAAATAATTTTAGTACCCACTTAAAAATATTAATAAAATAATACAAATAAGGTTACAGAGTGTTAAGCAGATAAAATTAATTAATTTAAGGTAATTTAGTTGCAAAATATTGCAATACACTATTTAAAAACCTAGATACCTAGGATTCACGCCATAGTCAATTATAGCTGAATTTTTTCCCTAATATTAGACCAATATATAGATTTAAAATAGTTTTTTTTTTTCATAAAAATAGAGAAACATCGTGCTGTAAATGGTTAGTTATACTTATTTCTTCAAGAATTACGCTAATCACGGAAACTCTAAAACCTCTCTTTTTATAAAACACTTTGTTAACTTTCTCACAATTAGACAACTTCAAAAAAATTGGTATTAAAAATCCTTTACATATCAAGGTCTAAAAGAAATAAAAGATAATTAATCCTAGCATTTTAAATCTTTATTTAGTTTGTGAACTTCTTTATATCACATGAAAGTTTTAACTTTTACAATATTACAATTTGTATTAGAATTTTATTCTAAAACGTATACATAGTTAAATTAAAGTAATTAATTTAATTATAGTTTAAAGAAAAATAATATTTTTTAACATACTATTTTATGTTTTATCGTTAAAAATTGTGAATTGAATTTTTTTTTCGGTTATTCACATTTATAAATATTTAATAAATCAGTATTTATATTATGAAAATATGTAAAACTTTAAAGAGCAGCAACTCTAGTATACTATAAAAACACTTCACATGTAACGATATTTTATTTGAATCTATATTTTTTCTGTATAACTTACAGATATTCTCTTACCCATACAAAATTCATTCAATCTGTCATTTAAGATACATGGTCTATAAATAATAATGGTTGGTATGCATACAAAAGCTAATAAAATATGTGAGCTGCGAAAAATGAATATAAAGTAAAATGTCTCTGCTATGAATCAAATTTTATTGGAAGATATATTATTTATTTAAAAACCCTTTGATTTTTGTCTGTTTAGTAAATGTAGCATAACAATATATCAGCAAAATGTAGGTTATGGGAAACAAGAATCTTTTTTATCTACTGATGTGTACATTAACATTTTATTAGTAGCCTACTTTAGGCATTTTTATTCTATTAAATTTAACGTCATAATGAAGCTATCCATTCAAATATAGCTATATATATATATATATATATTACCTGTAATTATATTTCTGATAAATCTAGTTACTTTTTACAATTTTACAATTACAATCATCCAAAATTTTAACCTAAATAAAATCTCCTTTTATACCCAAACTCATGACTCTCGATCCGATTCTTTATTACGCAATTATTTGAGAAGCGCGTTATATCCCAGTTCTCCGAAATTCTAGAAATTTGATTTTTACAATTTTCTTCAACCAAAGTAACTAGCGTTCAGATCATGTGAAAAAAAATTACACAATATTCACTGTATTATACACAATATTCACCTTCTCCAACAGTATTGCTATAGAAAACTGCGTTTTATTAAATTGTAAATCCTCGTAAAACATTAGACAATGTATTATCAGCGACAGACTAATACAACAGTAAACAATCAAAAGCACTAGAAAAATCAAGAAACATTAAGAGTCTCTTTAATTGGATGATGGCTCTGAAACCCATAGATTGCAGAAGTTTTACCTCAGTATTGAATCCTATGGCTAATTCTTTGGTTTGTCTACAATATATGCTACTAGCATGACTTAATTGGTATGGATGCACCCTTTATGCCTTTTCTCATGACACCAGCTTCATTTCACAGAGTCGCATAAACCGTTCAGATTCAGGAAGTATTTTCCAAAGCTCTAAGTTTTGTTTATCAGTTCCTTAAAAACTTCAGCTAACTCTTCCAAAGAGACCTACTGTAAGGCGTGTGAATAGAGTTCTTGTTGCAACTCACATTTTTAGGAATTGCCTCTGAAAAAAAAAAATCTGAAGTGAAATGGGCGCATCATTTGCATAATCAACAAACGTTTCTCAATTCGTCACAACTTAGCGAAGTTTACAAAAAATGTGGTTAACATTATGCTATTGATCATTTCGTGTTTTAAAAATATAGAAAGAATTACGTGGCTTATTAGCGGAGGATTAAAAAAAACGCTCACAAAATTTACCAACGTGTATTTGTACTGTAAATTTCGTACAGCAGCAAATCAGTAGCAACTGATGCAATAACTGGTCAAATATACTTACTACCTTATCAACGATAACATTAACCTTAAGATATGAATGAAAAAAAGTTTAGTCTTTCACCTCATAAAGGATCATTAAAGAGACAAATTCTTTACCAATACTATTATACAATGTAAAGTCATAGACTTACAGTTTGAGTCCACGAAAGAGACATCACACTTGCAAGTTAATTTCTCAAAAACTCAGCTACAGCTATGTTCAATGTTGCAACAACAAAACTGACGGGTTTTACACAAAAAAAAACGTGGAGATGCTTCCCTTCAGATAAGAATACGCAGTGAGTTATCAGCGAAATCGATCAAACTTTAGCAATAAATTAGTTTTCAAGATTAGAATTATTTACAATTGTCTGAGACTTGGAATGGATCGAAACACTTCCTGACCGCCAGATCTTAATTTTCAGTGGCAGCATGTCTGTGTGGCAGTCCTCTCGAGCACTCAAACAAAGAAATCCGCAGATACTTGAAAAAAAAATAATACATCTCCTATGCAGAACATACACTGAGAGAAAAATATAGTTCTGTTATCTAGAATCTAAATTGTGGCTTTAGAAAAAATAGTTCCATGTCATCCTTATAAATTCTAACTCACTTGGCTTTAGAATTCTAGAGTGTCCTACTAGAATTCCGAAGCATTTTCCCATCATTTCGCTGTCCAATTTATTTAAAAATCTCTACAAATAAATGCGAACATAAGAGGTTTGATTTAAAAACTATAATTCTAGTTTATGAAACCATTCCGGAAATTAAGCGAGTATTTCTCGTTACTGAAATGATTCAATATCGTTTTGTCACCAAGAAAACGAGAGACTAGAAATGGTATGTTATTTCATCTATTCAGCTTAGTTGTTTAACCTATTCGCATAGATTCTTCATCTATAGTTCTAGTTTAGGTATTCAGAAAGTGACTAACTATTCATTCTAGTTGAAGGAGGTATATTTTTTTTCTCAGTATATCTTGAGACGATTATGACAGGGACTCATTGACAAACTTGGAACATCCCCACTGATAAACTTGCCAAACAAACCACTATATTTTTCTATATTGATCAACCCCTGTTAGTGTCATTCGGTCATTTATTAATATGATCCTAAAATCCAGGGATAATATTAAACAACAATTTGGGTGAAGCCCCTCAAAATGGACGCAATGAGGTTTCTTCCTTGCTCATATCACATTTAAAAGATTTTAAAGTTATTTTACAATTATGAATAAAAAGTTCAGATACATAAAAAAAAATATTTATGACAAGAGATTAAAGAATTTTGTATTATGTTATTAAAAACTGGTCGTTTTATAATTATGATCAATAACTCCAGTAACTGTCACTAACTTAACTGTCACAAAATTAACAAATGTCTGTCGTTTCATTAAGATTATGTACATATAATCGTTTTTTATTTCAAGGAGTTTATTAAAAATACTTGTTTATATTTTGTAAAAGCAAAATACTTAATAAACAAAACGGGGTTTAAACATATCCGGGGTTTGAGCTCTATTATGATTGTAATATGAGGAATAATATAATCAGATAGTTAGAGTTATAATATAGTTAAAGTACAGTTATGTAACCGCTTTTTATTAAACGATAAAAAGTTTATAATTTTATTATGTAAAAGTTTAATAGTTTATTGTTAATGCTGATATATACTAACTGACATTTATGTATTAGTACATTAATTAAATTTCAGAAATAAAACAGTTGCCGCAATATCGCACTTTTTATATTCTAAGTTGTTACCCTATTCAATGTGCTCTTGGCATAGTAATGGCAAATACAATGATTCGAAAACAAACATAATCTTGAAAGTTATGATGGATGATCATCTAGCCTCTTTGGGGTAGCTTAGACAGTTATTTTAATTTTCTAGTCAATCACTGAAAAGAAAGGTAAATATACGGCAAGTTCTTGCCATAAATTTAACGATTTTTTTTTACACTGATGTAGTCGATGTCAACATTGATTTGCAGAATTTTACAAAAAATTACATGTAAAATAGAAAATTAAATTAAATTAAATTTAAATGCTTAATTGAAATAAATTGTTTGTGAAGCACCAGTTATTGATTACGTGTGATTAACTCAGGATCTAACATATTACCTTATAAAAGACAGAGATAAAACGCCTGTATCATAAGACATGTTGTAACTTCCCGTAATAACCAAGTCAAAAAAAAAGTTCGTGTATTTAATCATATGCAATGATCCATAATCTTTCATCAAATACCAAAAGAAATCGCAAAATTGCGAAATACACATGTTAAACTATGTATTTAAGTGTTAAACTATGATAAATGTCTATTTCTTTTTCCCTTTAAATTTAAAGTTAAAAAAGTATAAGTGTGTTCTTCTATTAAAATTTAAATTACACATTTTTAATAAAGAATAAGTTATTTTGTTTTTATAATAACTATTACCTATTTTAAAAACATAAATTCCTTAAATTATAAAATATTTTTTTTAACAAATCATGTAAGAAAAATAAACTATTTGCAATTAGATTATCACACTGGTAAAATTAGTATCATTAATTGATCACTAGAAAAATGGAAATTTTCACACATATTTTATCAAAAAAAAATTAACACCACAATTTTTATTTAAAATTATTTAAGTTATTTAATTAACCTGTTTTCTCTTTCTCTTTTAAACATATTTCAGAAAGAAATTTATGGTTCTAATCGAAGTATATTCCCTGAGTAGGGGCTGAATTGTCCCCTCACCATCAGTCTAGTGTTAAAATGAGATTTGTGTCAATGACTGGAGTTTCTTGCCATATTAATCTATTGTTGTGTATAACGTATGCAGCATACACCATGCTATTTTAGTCATTTCTGGCACTGACGTACGCAACATATATAGCGTTAATGCTGTTTCTTTTAACCCTCTGGATCCCAAACCGCCCGAGACCGCCCAAGATATTTTAATTCGTATATTTCAGTTCCCACCAGAAAATTAAAACAACAATATTTGCTTTAATCAATAACAGAACATCCCGTATTTATATAAAACGAAATTAGTCATTGAATTTTTCTGGTGTGAAATGAACTACACAATTTCTAGAACGTGTTCTAGCATGGGAATTAAAGGGTTAATCAGACATTCCGAACTCTCACCGGAAAGATTTAGTTCTTATTTTTGTTTTAAAAGATCAAAGATTTTCCATAAAAGAAACAGTAAATGAAAAATTGACAATTAAATTTTGTCAATGTAAGTGCAATATTTAAAAAAAACGTCCTTCCGGCAATGCCGGGAGGAAGTGGTAGCTTTCATATACTTATTTATTTATTTTATATTAAGTTATATAAAACAAATATGCGAAGCTCAAAATAGTGGAACACGATCATGTAAGATTGAAAACTAGTTTTTGTCAATACTGAATATTAATAGGAATTTTTAGAAATTAGTCATATATTACTCAACCTGGTTTTACTTTAAGCGATTTATAGGGTCGCCAAATTCCACGATATCCATTTTAAAGCAGCATGATGCATAAAAAAACCCAATGAGCTTGATCGAAATCATTATTCATGTCAACATGCACACTCACATCGACATCGATTAATATATACGAGTGCTGTCGCGGGCAAATTGACTTTAAAAAAAAAAGGTCATCCACATTAGAAATTTAAACTGCTATATCTTAGGCGTTTTTCAAGGTAAAGACAAAACAAAAAATACTCCGGAATTCATTATTAAGATAAATAATTTAGAAAGAACCTTTTTTCAATTTCTAATTTTTTTCTTTATACATCATTATACATTTAAAAGATTTTTGACAAATTTAAGTGGCCGCCATTTTGAAACAAGATGGCGGATAAAGTTGGCCTGTGAACTCGGTCAAGACATTGATATGTACCATGAACACACGTAGTTATATCGAAATCAGTTTATAAATATGCGTATTAACGCGTGACAAATTTCAGACCGCTTTAAAATGTCAATCTCACTGGAAATTTAAAGTGCTAAAATTCAGCCATTTTTCAAGATATGGATGAAACAAAAAAAATGCTCTGGAATCTTAGTATCAAGGTCAAAACACAAAAGAAAAATCTTTTTCAATTTCTTACTTTTTTGCACCTAATTTTAAAATTTAAATTAAAAATAATAATATTCCGCCAGTTTGAAACAAGACGGCGGTTGGAATTGGCCAACGAACTCGGTCCAGGCATCAGTATGTCCTATCTACGCACCAAGTTTCATCCAAATCGGTGTATAAATACGCCTGTTATCACCTGACGAAAACCAGATCATTTCAAAATGTGAGCAACACTAGAATTTAAAAGTACTATAACTCAGACATTTTTTAACATACAGACGAAACAAAAGTGCTTTGGAATCTTTGTATGAAGGTCAAATGCATAAAAGAAAAATCTTTTTCAATTTCTCACTTTTTTGTACCTAATTTCAAATATTAAATTAAAAAAAAATTAAATAGCCGCCATTTTTAAACAAGATGGCGGATGGGACTGGTTAACGAACTCGGTCCAGGCTTTATTACGTACTATGTACACTACGGTGGATCGAAAAGTATAGGAAAATTTTTTTTTAGAAATGACTATCGGCGCGGCGTGCAAAAGTTTCCTTTTATGTATACTAGTTTACAGAATTTTTTTATTAAAATCCATTCATATCTTCCGGTGCCCCAAGCGCCCCAAAAATAATAAAAAATTGAGTTTTTTATGATTTCTTTCATATTTTTTTGTTTTATTATTTTTTCTTAATTACTTTTGGCGTGGGGTGCAAAAGCTATCTTTTATCTATCTTAGCTTACATATTTTTTTTAAAAATAAAATTCATTCATATCTTCCGGTGCCCCAAACGCCCCAAAAATAGTTTAAAATTGAAATTTTCTTGAAAATTTTTTTTTGTTTTATTTTATTTTATTTTTATTTTATTTTATTTTACTTTTTCTAATTCATTTGGCACTGGGTTGGAAAGTTGTTATTACAATACTACACAACTCTGCCGATATATTTTTTTATTCAAAATCCATTCACATCTTTAATGCACCAATTATAATTAAAAACTGAAATTTTTTCAAAAATGTATTAAGAATTATAATTTAAGAAAAATACTTACAAACTTTGAAAACAGTTTAATTAATAACGTATAAGGTTATAAATAAAATTAATTTTACAATAATAAGCGACATATAAATTTAAAAATCAAAGCATTAAATCATAAAAATTACAAAAATCGAACTTACATAGAGAAAAGTTTTACATCCTTCAATTTGGAAATTTACATATTTTTAAAGTTTGTAATCTTTTTTGGTATCAAAGTGTTTTATATGGCTTCTTGATTTTATTCTATTCAATATAAAACCGTGTCTCTTTTCTTGTCCAGATACAGTTTCTGATGCATCAGACACTAGTCGAACGCATCTTTCAACCGCTTGGTTATGGCATGGATATTTTGACCATTCATTCGTTTTTACAACTTTTATCATATTCTCGATTTCTTCACAAGGCATTTTTCATCAAAAAATGTGGTTCAAAACGTCCAACTCGTTGCCAGTCAATTAGTTCATTCTCAATACTTCTAGTGATTTTCTCTTCTTATTTCTAACATAAATTAGCTTTCGCACTGCTAAAGATCTGATATGCTCTGTGAGCATTGACAATAGCAAATTTTCAGGGTAGTAAAAAAAAAAATAAATAAATAAAAATAATAATAAACTATTTCGTTGAATAACAGCATCTATGATCTTTCTTAAATTGGGTTCCAAATATCTAGAATATGTGATAAGTTTCCAAATATGATCCGCTCCTTCAGTTATGGATGGCTTTGTTTTGATATGAAACCATACAGGTGCATATACCTTTATAATATATGTTGTAAGAGTAATGAGATTATCAGAAGGATTTTCTGTAGCCACCTATAACCTTAAAATTCTACACGCAGTTGTTTGCCATCTTGAGTGAGAAATTGGACCAGGTTTCATTGATGCCAGATCAGAACCAAATTCACCACGTGATATTGCTATGTAAATATCATATAAATATTGCTGGTCATTGCTGAGAACTCTTCTATCTATGTTGTCTTCCAAATAATAAAGTATAAAAAGTTTATTTTATACTTTTAATAAAATAGGATTAACGATTTCTCATCCTCTTGATCTACGTTTTACGTTAGATAAATTATTCTGTAACTGTTAATTTTACTTGTATTTTTTAGCTGAAAATTTGCATGAAACTCGATTTTCGGCAATTAATTAAAAGTTTTGGGGCATTGGAAGAAATTTATCAAAGTCGAAAATTATTTGGATGCATGCTAATATACTATAAAATACATCTTTTTTATCCCGCAGATAAAATAATTTAAAATAAATTAAAAAAACAAAAATTAAATTTTTTTATAAAATTTCAATTTTTTTCTATTTTGGGAGCGCTTGGGGGCACCGGAAGATATGGATGGATTTAAATGTAAAAAAAAAAGATTGAACTAATATATATATATAAGGCAACTTTCGCAAACTGCGCCAAAAATAATTTTAAAAATATTAAGAAGCGAAAAAAAATTATAAAATTTATAAAAATTTCAATTTTTAACTATTTTTGAGGCGTTTGGGGCACCGGAAGATATGAATGAATTTCAATAAAAAAACATCTGTGAATTAGTATGCATAAAAGACAACTTTTGCACCCCGCGCCGATTCGATTATCCGAATTTCGATTTTTCGATCCACCCTAATGTACACACCAAGTTACATCAAAATCGATTTATAAATATGAGTGTTATCACGTGACAAAAATCAGATCGTTTCAAAATGTCAGCCACAAGAAAAATTCAAAGTGCTATAACTCAATATTTTTTTAAGATATAGACAAAGTAAAAAGTGTTCTGGATATGGTGTTTTAAAATCTAACACATAAAATAAAAATATTTATCAACTTTTTAATTTTTCGCATTTACTTTTAAATTTTAAATTAAAAAAAAAATTTAAATTGCCGCCATTTTGAAACAAGATGGCGGATGGTGCTGGCCAACGAACTCAGTCGAGATATTTGAATGTACTATGTACATACCAAGTTTCATTCAAATCGGTTCATAAATTCGTTAGTTATAGCATGACAAAATCAGATCATTTCAAAATGTCAGCCATAAGAAAAATTCAAAGTGCTATAACTCAATCATTTTTTAAGATATAGACAAAATAAAAAGTGTTCTCGAATTGGTGTTTTAAGATCTAAGATATAAAAAAAATATATTTCTCAACTTTTAAATTTTTCGCATTTAATTTTATATGTTAATTTTTTTAATTTTTATTAAATGGCCGCCATTTTAAAACAAGATGGCGGATAATACTGGCCAACGAATTCGGTCGAGATATTTGTATATACTATGTACATACCAAGTTTCATTCAAATAAATCGGTTCATAAATACGTCAGTTTTTGCATGACAAATATCAGATATATATATATATATATGTATGGTTATATATATATATATACATATATATATATATATATATATATATATATATATATATATATATATATATATATATATATATATATATATATATATATGTCAACATTTGAAAGAAGGGTGGTTTTGGGGTCTGGGGGTCATGATAGGTGAAAATATACCAAAATTTTCTGGAAGTGCTTTCCTCCGGACGGCTGCAATAGGTAGCTTTTTACTTTTTGTAATAAAAGCTACCTAAAAATGGCCATATGAAGCAACAATTTTGGATAGTAAATTATACCGCTACCAGCTATATTGCGCTAAAATTAGCTTATTATATATATATACAGGGTTGTCATAAAAAACCTTGCCGGTATTTGGAGCTCTAGCGGCCAGTCCGTTCAACCGATCGAGGTGAAATTTCAGATATAGCTATTCAGAGGTACGAGCTCGAGATTCTCTGAACGGCAACAAAATAGCGCTCACGGTTAAGGTTATAGTTACAGAAACTGGATGATGTTACAGAAACTCCAATGGCAAAACCCATTTTTTTCATCGGAGAATGGTCAGCGCATTCGAAAACCCTAAAGAGCGTTGGGACCGTACGTGTATAGCAAGAAACGGACACGTTATGCACGCACACAACTTTTCTGCGTATCCCCACATAAAAAACACGATTGGGGCCCAAGAAGTAAATTTGCATATGACACATAGTCAGTACACTTATCTCTGATTACAACAGAGATCGGAGAAAACTTTTATTTTGATAACATATTTTACACATGGGTGCCATCACAGGCAATTACTCATTCCATGGTGGCGACTGTGGACAATACAGCCGACCGTTACATCGCATGAGGGATGTTTGCAATCTCACGTTTGATAAAATCTTTCAAACCCGGCAAAGTTTGCGGATTACACATCTATAATCTAGATTTTAGATATCCCCAAAACCTGAAATCCATAGGCGTGAGGTCGGGGATCGTGGAGGCTATTGAGGTTACCAGTTAAAGTGAAATGTGCCTCGTCTTTTCATAATATATAGAGGTCGATCGTTAATAAAGAGATCGATCATTATCTCACTCATATTGGATTAGAAATTCATTAACAAAGTCTACATGTTGTTGATGGTCTCTCACTTCCAACATCTGGGCCGCTCGTACCGGTAAAAAAAACATGTGGATTACAGAGAGCAGTAACTTTAAGACCATTGATTTTGGTATATCAAATACACGAGATGCACCTTTTGTAGTTTGCATGCGTCCCATGGTCACTATGTTATGCACTTCCACAACAGTATCCTCAGGAACGGTTGGTCGTCCGGATTGCAGACTATCAGCGGTGCAGACAATTTCTTCGAATTTCAATACTAAATCACGAAGATCTTGTGAAATCATAGTCCAGGTATTTGGCGACGGTAAACGCGCCAGGTTTTCGCAGCATTCACCTCATTTTGATAATAGTTTTACCAACTCACATCGAACGAAGTCATTTTTTTGGCATTTGCGAGCTCCGATTGAAGAACTAATATTCCCACCCTACTTGTTATCCGTTTTCAACGCTGACTATCTGGCAAAAGGTGTTCCGTGATTAGTATTTTGTCTCTATAATATTCAAATTTTCTTCGTGCGCCTTGGTCGTGTTTTTTCGGGGCCATTCGTACAGCTGATTTTGTGCAAGCATAACGCGTCCGTTTATTGCAGTAACCATACCGTTCCAACACTCTTTAGGGTTTTCGCATGCGCTCAGTATTTTGCGATGAAAAAAATGAATGTTGTCATTGGAAAATTTCGAGTTTCTTTAACTATAACCGTAACCGTGAGCTCCATTTTGTTTCCGTTCACAGAATCTCGACCTCATACCTCTGAATAGCTATATCTGAAATTTCACTTCGATCGGTGGAACGGACTGGCCGCTAGAGCTCCATATATCGGCAAAGTTTCTTTATGGCCACCCTGTATATATATATATATATATATATATATATATACAATAAAATGTATATTTTTTACAAATCTTTCAACAATATTTTCATATATCTCTATTATTCTTTTAAAAAGACACATAATTATAAAATTAGTTAGTTTTGTAATAGTGATTTGAATGGGAATTAATTATTAACGTATCAGTTACTTTGTGTTAACGTATCAGTTATTTTATCATATATAGCAATAATTTCTGTCGTGAAAAATCAGATACGATTATTTTTTCATCATGATCTTTAAATATTATTACACAAAACAATTCAGTAATATTTATTCGATAAACTTTATGCATTCCTTCATTACACTCTTTTTTCTAAAGCAATTTGGACTGATACTCTACAAGTCATCACGTGCCTTATTATGTAGTATTAAAATTGATGTTACTTTCTGCTACTACTAAAATGTCATTAATCTCTGTTAGAAAGACGTGCTTTTAGAAGAGATAATCTTTTGTCAAAGGTGAAAATGAAAGATATAAAGACAAAGAGCTGAGAATTACAATTATCCAGTAATTGCATAAAAATGTTAGTTCAGAATATTTCTTAAGAATGTTTTAAATCATACACTTTTTTTCTCGCATTTCACGGAAAGTTAAAATTAATAAATTTGTATTTATTCATTCTTGAATAAATTGTTATTATTTTTAATAATATTTACTTTGACAAAATTATTAAAAACTAAAAAAAATAGTTTTCTTCAATGTATATATATATTATTTCATTTCCTTTCATATATTCCTAATTCTATTGGACATGTTAATTATAAATAGCACACAGATAGCTTTTTGAAAACAGCGAAGAAATTGCTAGAAAAACTGTACATTTTGTTGTCACGTTTTATGGATATTTACGACTTATAAATGTATGTTTCTTCGTTTCTAAATAAATTTATTTTTTAAGATATTTATGTCATATAAGATCCAAATTTATCTTATTTGTAATACTCTTAAGATTTACGAAACATATCTTTTTTTTTTAAACGCTAGTAATTTTATAACAATTTTTTATGCTATTTTTGATTAGTATATCAAGGAAGTTTCTTTTTACACATGAGACCATGTGAAATAAGTAACTTCTTGTTTTTTAAACTGAAAGTTTTTAACACAGAAAAATTTAAATATTTTTTAACAGTTTTATCATCGAATTTTCAACATGTTAATGTGTTGTGATTTAAATAACTTCATATACAAATTTTTTCATAGTGATTGTGTTCTTAATGTATTGTAACACTATTGCTACCTTGTCATATGTTCTATAAATAGTGTTGTAAATTGCGATGAAAAAGTGTTGTAAATAGGGTTGTAAATTGCGATGAAAAAGTGTTGTAAATAGGGTTGTAAATTGCGATGAAAAAGTGTTGTAAATAGGGTTGATAAAAATATTTCTTACAATTGTGCTGTGTTGCATAACTGCTTTGTTATCAAATTAATAAAACATTGTCAACACCACGCAATTTAAAACACGATAAAACAACACATGTAAAACACAATTTTAAAAATCAAATAACAGACAGTTGAATTATAGAAAAAAAATGTTGCAGGGGACAAAGCTGCTCGCAAACACCACGTTTTTGGGAAAAGTAAATAATTTTTAACAACACTTTTTGTACAATGTTTCTCCTGGCACAACACATTTGCAACACATACACAAAACAATAAAAAACTATTTTAGCAAGAAATTTTAATCTTTATGTTCAATCTGCGTTGTAAAATTGTTTCACTAATTTGCAGAGCAGTTTTCGATTAAATTTGCTTTTTAGCTACTTTCAATGTCATAAAAATATTTATTAATATCAAAAATTAGCCGTTGGGGGCCACCGTAATACTTATCCATTATGGGTATGCATAATATAATATATGAAAATAAAACATGTGAAAACTCTTTATACAATGTAATGGAATTCCAAAACAAAATTTAAACGTAATATTTAAATATCGTTAATATGCATAGTAATGCTCTATTAATGAATTGCTGATGATCGAATTTCGACAAATTATATATCATGCCAAACTACTCAAGTAGCGCTAATCTGCTTAAAAGAAACATCCTTTTAACTCAAAAATTATAATAATATTATCGAACATTTTACTGCGTCTGATTAAGCGTCCCATTTACAATTAAAATATATCTCTGAATTGAAATTTGAATGAAATACAGGGTCATGAAAAATCGAAAAATGTGGAAAACAGGATTAAAAATATCTCGGCAACTAATAATCCGATAGATTGTGTTCTTTATGCAAAATTTGTGTTATTTTATTATCTTTTACGTCCACTTCTTAAAAAAAATCGAAAATGTTTATACACCCTTCATCAGAACGAATTTTTCGAGAGTCCGAAAAAATTTCGGACTCTCGGATTCCGGATAATCGAGGTTACTGATATTAAATGGACTTCGTCCCATTTATACATATTAAGTGCACATAAAATTTCAAGTTCCTATCTCAATTTGTTTGTGAGATAAAGCATTTACAGACACACAGACAGAGAGACAGACTGACAGCATTTTTTATATGTTTTTCGGAATCTCCAGTGTCTAAAACGTGTAAATCTTTCAAAAAAATTTTTCGATTTTCAAAACGATTGCAAGACTTACCCTATACTATGTATGATAGGTAAGTAATAATTAATCAAGCTAAGCTAATAAAAATAACATTGCCGAGTTAAACTGATGGCATTGAGCTCACAGGCTACGCATACTAATTGTATATTACAGCCTTATATTTTCAATGGCTAATGCCGTTCGGAAAAAAATAAGGGAGGTAACATCTATTCCCAATTTCCCTTTTTAAACTTAATCATTGAATTCCCTAAACTAGTCAGGCATATGTTTTATCTTATAAAAATCTATATCCATAATCCAGATAAAATTCGATTGTTTTTA
Organism: Maratus speculifer; assembly: GCA_964019185.1. Classification (NCBI taxonomy): domain Eukaryota; kingdom Metazoa; phylum Arthropoda; class Arachnida; order Araneae; family Salticidae; genus Maratus; species Maratus speculifer. The sequence goes on along the minus strand of OZ025297.1, from coordinate 69,570,521 downwards.
ATAAATACCCATTTATATAATTTAAGAGGAACTATTCCATCTATTATACTTAACAGTTAAACTTCCAAAACTATTCCGAGATTCGCTTTATCAGAAAAAACCTACATTCAAAATTAAAAGCAAATCGGATAATTATGCAGAAAAACCCATTTATCAAATTTAAGAGGAAGGTAATCGCCTCTACCCCCTGTTTACTTAACAAAAGAATCCCACAGAAAGCATCTTATCGCTATGAATGTGTACCCAAAAATTGAAGCAAATCGGTTAATTCTGCAAGAAAAAAACATTTACCTAATTAAGACGGGTAGTCCCACTAATATCCTATTTATACTTATCAAATGAATTCTGCAAAGAAATCAGGAAAGCACCTTACCAGAATGAACCTATATTAAAATTTTGAAGCGTATAGCTAAATTCTATTAACCTAAAGCTTTTAAACTAAATTAAGGTGGGGTTACCTTTCATTTCCCCCCTCTTAAACTTAACCAAAAAACTCGCAAAACTAATCATAGAAGTGCTTTTATGAGACTGATCTTATGTCAAAAATTTAAAGGAAATCTGATAAATCTGCTTGAAAATCACATTCGTCGGAATTAAGTGTGGGGGATTAGCCCCCGTTTCCCTCTTTATACTTATCTGGTGAACTCCAAAGGATAATGATTGCGGTAACCGGGTAGTGTTCTTTGTAATTGGCTAAGAATAAACCTATGTCTAAAATTTGAAAGAAATTTGATAAATTATGCACGAAAATGCCGTTTATATAACTGTACCTATATCCAAAATTCAAATGAATCGCGTATTTTTATCATGACTTATCGTGTTAGGTACGTACATACGTACGGAAACATGTACATGCATACATACACGACGGGCGGGCACATAAGCTCTCAGGATTCCATAGCCTGTCAACTAAAAATTGCTAATACCGATAAAAATACAATTATTTAGATTTACGTATTTTTCATCGCGCACATGGTCTTCACAAAAATGTCGCGTTTTCGCAAAAGTTTATGTCTTGGCAAAAATGTCGCGGTTTTCGTGTTGAAACTTATCTTGATTTATATAAAAGTATTTTTTTATCACTGTTAGCTATTTTTATTTCAGTTATTACTTTCAGCGGTTTTATTTATATAATATATACTCTCGTACACTGATTATATCATTTAAAATTTTAAATTTTTAAAATTTCTGTTCTATATTTAAAAGTTTTCGTTAACATATTTTAGGAAATTAAAGATTTTATTAGGATTTTTTTATTATTTAGACAAACATAGATATATTATAATATGTGCTCTATCGTTTTTTTTTTTTTTTTAACATTGATTAATGAAATAACTCACGTTGATACGTTTATATGTGAAAAACACTTATCAATATGTGATTAGTTTATATATATATTAGTATATATAAAAATATTCATTTTTTAGTTATGAACTGCATAATTTTTTTCATTGAATAGAAAATATTTGAAGATAAAAATACCTAAATTCTAATGACAGTATTACATATGAAAACTACTATGATAATTTGATTACAACTGGTATCAATTTTCATTTGATCTGTAAAAGTATACGATTATTAATTTAAAAAATATTTGATAACTGCGGAATAGCATTAAGCTTATCAAGCACATAGACTATTTATCTATTTTAAAAACAGTTTTTTTTTTCCTTTTTTGCCTTTCGACACATAATATCATTCAACAGATACCCAAGGCCCACAATTTCAATTTACTTATAAAGTATGTAACTACTTTACGTTAGAATGATTAATTTTAAAATTTATATTGTGTGAATATAATTTTAACTTGTGGAACTATCCATTTAATGCGGCTACGAACCAGTTAAACGAATACAGTAATATTTTCATCCGAGATTGTTTTGTTAATCTGCATTATGGAACTAATCATAGAAAATTTTAGAGATGTATTTTTCCTATACATAGATACGTCGTATAAAAAACTGCACATATTAATGCATCATATATTGTGGAAGTTTTATAATTAAATGAAGTGTATATTTATTTAATTCTCATTGTAAATCAAATGATTGAGTTACTTAACTTACTTTAACGGCGGACAAAAAAAAGTAATAATGATTTGATGCTAAATATTTTTTTCGCTCAAATATTATTGTTTTTCTATTATTGTACTTTGCACAGTTATAAAGATATATTTCTCTTTCTTTGTTCTTAGTATGTAGGAATATACAAAACATTTATGTCAAAAAAATATATCTCAATATTATATTTGGCAAATATTTTCAGACTATTATCTGATGCTCACAAGTAACAGCCACGTCTGTTGATTTAATTTCCTGAGAGCAACTTTATTTGTCACTTCTATTTTTTGTGACACATATTTATTTTTTACTTGCTGTGTTCTTTTAGAACAAATTCTGCGACTGTCAACATATTTCATTTTATCAGAAACAAGTTCTTTTCTCAAACAAATAAATCAAGGTATGAAATATGAATCCTTCATGTTCAAAATACAGTATAAAGGATATGTAAACTTTATAAAAAAAATAAATATTTTATATGACTGTAGTCTTATAAAATAATATTTTTTGGTTTAAATATGTATTCGAGAATTTAAAAAACATTACAGAGTTACATATATTTTTTAAATATATGATTAAATAGGAATTCTAATAAATAGTGTTTCTTAAGTTTATAACATTTGTCAGTTGAACATTTATAAAAATATTACTGTGCAAAATAGATTTAAGATATTTCTGTTGTCGATTCATTCATTAATATTATAAAAACGTAAATGCATATCTTAGTTATTATATTATAATTTACTTACATGCAAGTTAATTTTACATACATTTATCTTATCTACCATATCACTATCAAAATAAATGTAACTTCAGTTTAATTGCAAATGGTGTTTTTTATTTTTTAGAACATTAACAAAGATGTAACTGTTCACAAAGTTAGAATAATAATTTCCACTTAAGTTTCCAGCAATGTTTTTTTCACATATACTTTTATGTTTTGAGCAGTTGGATTAAATCTTCCAGTTATTATATTTTCAACAGTGTGGTACTAAGATTAAATTTTGACCTTCTTGCACGAAGAATCCATACAAAACAAAATAAAAATAATCCGAAATTTTTAGTATATAATTTAAAATCCTATTCACATATGTTTAAAAAATACATGAAATTAATGAAGCAAATTTAATTTAATTCTGATTACATTTCGTATTAAAAGCGGGTCTAATAACGTTAAATTCAAAGAATGTAAGTATTTAAAAGAACAAATTAACTACAATTATAAAAAATAGCAAAATAATTATCTACAAATATTTAATAAATATATTTCGCAAACATGATTGAAATTTTGTCAATTATAGTTTTGTATATAAACATTCTCAATTTTTATTTGAAGTTCTACCCACATAGCACACATTCATCTATAAGTCATCTAGAAGCTGTAAATACAAGACGGCCAGAACATCTATAGGTTATCTAGAAATATCCACGATACTCTCTTTTTACGTCTATTAGAAATAACATGTGTGATCTCTCTGAGTTCCTCCAGACGTTGATTACATCCAGATAGTCTACAAGACTACATCTATAAGACCTCCAAGCAAGAGTATTTTTTCCATAAGAGATGCATAATGCGTGTTATTCGCAAATCCATTGGATTCAGTCTTGAGTATTTCCTAAGGACATGGAGTAAAGGATTTCCTTTAGATGTTAAAAAGAGCGAAAGCCACAGATCGTCTGTTACACGTCACAGACGTCTGATAGAAATCTAAATTGGAATGTCAGATCGACGTCTGTTTACTTACTGACATGCACATCTAAATAACATTATGGAGATTATAGACGTATTCATACTATAAGTCGACGTCTTATAGATAACGTGTGTTGTGTAGGTAATTTGAGTGCCAACAAAAACGAATATTTACTTTCAGACGCACTGGAAGTAAAGCCATTATTTTTATGAAAGAAATTACTCATTTAATTTTCAGCATGACACATTGTTTTTAAACACGGGATTCGTATGATATGGGCGTCTCAATCACAGAGTGAGCGAAAAAAAATATTGAAATGTAAAACATTTATAGTAAAATGCGTTATTTTATATGAGGATCCCAGAAGCCAAGGGGTATAAGTGACAAAATTGAAAAAAAATAAACTAAATACACAGACGACCTAAAAACATGCTTTTTTCATTTCAGGTAAAGAAATATAAGATTTTCTTATTATTTGCTGAGTTATAGAGGCAAACCACTTATTTCGAAAAACAAACAATATTGATTAATTATACATTTAGAGAAAATTGTTCTTTATTTTTTAACAGTTATTGAAATACGAGTTTAAAGACCAGAATGCAACAAGCAGAAATTTTCTATTTCAATTCACTCAATTGTTATTGATTTTCCAATTTAACATCAGTTATCTTTAAACTCAATTTACTCCAAATCGAAATTTTGTCACTTGTAGCCCTTGGCTTCTGAGGTCGTCATATATAAAATGTCGAAATTTAAAAGTTTTAAAAATTAATTTTTTATCACAACACATAATGGCATCCGTAGTGGTAAGGTAATTGCCATTGTTTCTCCTCTCTCTTGATCAATGCAACTAACCCGATTACCATCGATGCGAAGAAATATCTTAAAAGACATTTTAAATAAAAATAAAAATATAAAAATGGTACTATTTTTTTTAAAAAAAGCGAGTGCGGACACACCTATTATTAAAGTATTTTCACTAACAGAAATAACTACGAAAATCGGGTCAATAGAAAGCTTAGATAAAAAAAAAAAGCTTTTTAATCTAACTATAGGTATACTTTAAATTCATGATTTTAAGCGCTGAGTGTTAGAAGAATAAGGTAGTACTACAATATATTTAAATCTTCTCATAAATATCCTACTTTTGAAATATTAATTTAAAAATACAAGAATGTATCAAAATATTCAACATTTTAATTTATGTTACAATTACTTATGTAAAATTTATTATAATAACCTTATTAAATTAAAATTTATAATAAATATTCAATAAACATTATTCAATTTTTAGCATTAAAATGTTATATTTCCATGCATTCATTCTTTTGATTAATATTTTATCCATTTCTCAATATATTATTTGTAACTCGAATCTTATACACTTTGAATTTATGTTTATTTCATAATAAAATGCATTATATTCATGCATGAGAGAATACATAAACTTAAGAAGTTCATATATCAGTTGAAAGACAATGCTTTAATGAAAGCTTCAGAGTGCATGAAAGCAGTTAGGAAAATAGGTTGGGACTTTGGAATAACGTGCTAAGTTTTAACGGTCCTTTCCTATAAACTATTCAAGAGTTCTTTTCTAAAGAGGTTTTTAGTTTATTGTACGAAAAATTTATAAAAGTTGGGATGTTTGTACCAGAAAATTATCTAAGTGTCTCTTATACTACTTTGAGGTTAAATGTACTTATTAATTGGTTTGATATGACGAGATTTGTTTAAAACTCAGAAAAATATATTATATAAATAAAGTTTTAAATGCCAAACTTAATATAATACTGATCTATATAAAATCTGATTTTATTTTTACTTCGCATGGTTATAATAGAATATAAAAAGAATTTGAGAACTATATTTGGAAAATATTGAATTTGTGTAATTAAAGATGTATGTAAAGCGAGTACTACAAAAAGAATTGATTTACATTTAAAGCAATCCTAATAAAGTGAGAAAATTTAAACATATATTATTTTTCATTAAATATTTTGTCTCAGGATATTCACATTGCAAATACAATAGTTTTACTTGATTTACAAAATTTCCCTAATATTGCAAAAATGTGAGTCCACAAATTATCGACTATTATCTACTTTTAGAACAAATTTGCCTAGCAATTCTTTTTTTACAATTGTCTCACTTATCATTTATAAATTTGAAACTGAAGTTCAATATCTAATGGAATAATATTAATTAATAAAATTGTGTTTGCATTATATAATTTCCGAAAATCTATAACTTATAACTCTAATTCCATGTTTCCTGCTAATTTTTACTGTACCCAAATTTTTGATCTAGAAACATCCATTTTTGTAGTTGTCGTTTTGATATTTATTTGTAGAAATTCAATTTGGTTAAGATAATATTTTTGTGTGCGTATGTAAAGCGCTATCGGGCAGAAATTTGTACCAGAAATTTGTAGAAATTTATCTGAGCTAGTATCAGCTCATAAAATCTTTCTTGGTTGTGACCAGACATTTACGTTTTAAATCATTCGTGTTTTGTCCAATAAGTTATTTTATACTGATTAGGTTCAGTTCGATACGGGAAACATGTACTCTTGTTGTCCTCTAAATGCTATATACAACTGATGAACGTATATTGATTTCACACACACACAAAAAATGTGTCAGACTAACCAGTTTAAGAAATCTACCACAGATGGCTTTTAGCACATGTGTAACTAATATATATAGATATAGATAGATAGATAGATAGATAGATAGATAAATATTTAATTCTATAAATCGAAATATATATGCATTTTAAGCAAATTATAACATATCATTTATGTAAAACGTGTTTAATACATCTGTGGGATGTATAGAATATACATAGGTATTTTCGAATTTTTTATCATTTAGTTAAGAATAATTTTACTGAATTTTTATCTCTCCATATCCTGCTATTAATCAAGAAATATATATATATATGTATATATATATATATATATATATATACATGCTCGTCATGAAAGGGAATAAGCATTAAACTTTAAATACTGAAAATTTGTTTCTGTAAAAATATAATAAAAACATGTTCTTTTAATTAAAATATTTTTTTACTACATTATTTCAATGTGTGTAAATTAGTAATAATAAGTATATATGTTTAAAAAAATACATGTAGTTTTTTTATTTTATTTATTTCTAGAAATTAAGTTTTTTTTTTATATTTTGATTTTACTCAATATCTTTTAATTATAATAGAAAACGGAAAATTTCAGTAATGAGTTACGTAATTTAAAGAAAACTCCTTTTTTTAGAAAAGCGGATGGTTTAATCAAGAAGGTTTTTAAAAAAAATAAGTTTTTCGTTTCCTATAATTAGCTTGCGAACTATAACAACATATTGTATAAAATTATTTACGGAAATAATAACTTATGAAGATAAATTAAAGATTGATTTAAACGAATTATTTACATCAGATTATATTTTATTAGCATGCAACGAAATAATGCATGTGATCAATACTGTCGTAAGGAGATTTATTTACGAGCAAAATGCGAACGTCATAATTCATATAAAATTCTCATGAATAAAAATGATGGCATCTTCTTAAGGAAACAAGTTGGAAGTTGCACGTGAAGCGTAGCAAATTAGGTGCGTTCGTACGATAACGAAGTTTTAAAAATATTACTTTCATATATCAATTTCATAAAATTGTAAATAGTGAATTACAATTAAAACGCTCATCAAACAATGTTCTCCCTATACCATTATGTAATGGAATACTTTTGTGTGGCCTTGTAAATCAATAACAAATGTTCTTTGCAAAACAAATTATGTATGATGTATATTATAATATGTACTTTATAGTTGCATATAAATTTTGTTAAGTTCACATGAGTGTAACACGATTAAAATGCATTTGAAACGTTTTTTCCCATTGACCGTAATGTAACGGAATACTTTTGATTGTCCCTGTAATTGATCTTTGCATCCGATTTTCATAAAATTTGAAATAACTCGACAAAATTATGTAATAATTATGTATTTTAAATTTCAAACGTATAGCATATATTTGAAACTTTTTCCTAATTGACCATAATGTAATTGAATACTTTTGATTGCCCCTGTAATTGATCTATGCACACGATTATCAAAATATTTGAAATAACTCGACAGAATTATGTAATAATTGCGTATTTTAAATTTCAAACGATTAAAATGCATTTGAAACTTTTTCCCCATTGACCGTAATGTAATGGAATACTTTTGATTGCCCCTGTAATTGATCCATGCATCCGAATTTCATAAAATTTGAAATGACTCGACAAAATTATGTAATAGTTATGTATTTTAAATTTCAAACGATTCGGTTGGGTGGTTTTTGTGTTGTTATATGCGGACGGACAGACGGACGGACTGAACGACCACTATAGGTGCTACGTATTATATAATTACGAACGCACCTAAAAAGTCACTTTAACAAAGAAATATGCCACATAACGTTTTAAAGTTTGTTTCTTTCATTGTTTAAATATTGAAAAGTGCTATTGTCCTTTAAATACCGAGAAAAGGAACATCATGAATCTTAATTTTCTTCAATGTTTCAGTTTCGAAAAATAAATTGAAGTTTTCATGTAGTTAGACATGACATGGCATGCAAGGAAATAAATTTATTTTTTATGACAGACATATTTGACAGACAGAAAAAAAATATAAAATCAATGTTGTCAATAACGTACATTTATTCGATATTTTATAAGAAAAATCATTTCACATCGTGTATTTTCCATAAAAGAACTATCCTGAATATATTACATGGAAATGTAAAAAAAAAAATGTATTGTATTAATTACAATAAGAGACTAATTAATACAATAATTTGTAATTAAATTAAAATCGTTTTGCTCAGAAAAAGGAACATTGTGTTTTCAAATGAAAATATATTATGTATATATTTTTTAATATTCCATTAATATTATTAGGATGAGCGAAGCGAATCCTCTACTAGTCCACTCAAATTACAATTTGTCGTATGCTTTACAAAAAAACTATTCAATATTTTAACTTCAAATTAAACACAAAAATAAATTACGATCTGTAGATTTGCAGAATATAATTTTTTTACATTAAAACGTTAAAAAAATTATTATTTTAATTAATTTATTTTACATGCATTTCCAATACGGACGCATTTTAGCAAATAATTAAAAAATGAAACGCGTATATTTTCAGAAAAAAAAAGTTTAAATCATGGAGTAAATAATTATACATAGAATCATGATTAATTTATTAAATAAAACATGTTTTCATTATCCCGCAAAATCGTTTGCACAGATGACACAAACATTTTAAAAGAATTGTATTATGGATTTTTTTTTTTTTTTGTAAACTGGCAACAAAATAATTGTAAACAAATAAAATTAATTCTTAAATTTGTTATATAAATGAAAAATTAAAAGATCTGCGTGAAGTTGTTGGTTCAAGCTCTTTATAAATATTTTTGCGAAGGTCGTATTGTGGCTAAATAATATCGACTCATTAATCAGAAGGATTTTATAGAAAAATAAGACTTTAATAAGTTCGCAAACACAACAATAATTATTCGTGAAAACGTCACTGCGAGAATGAGAGAGCGCTTCGTTAAAAGGTAATTCCATTAATTGAGTTGCCATTCGCAGAAAGTAAAAAGTTCTCCCACGCGGAGAGAATTACAGTAATTCTCTTACGCTAACATGTATAAAAACGAAGAAATTAAAATAAAATGTTTTACAGTTAAAAATTCATAGTATCAACGAAAGAAGATTTCAAATGTTTTTTCCAGAAAATAGGATTTTGAAGAAGTAACTTTCTTCAAGCTTTCTTCAAATATATTATTCTAAAATAGCTATAAAAGATTATCGGATGTTGATTACAAAGATTGGAAACATGCATATTTCAAACAATTAAAAAACACCAGTGGCTACTTGAAATTGTAAAAACATCTTTAAAAGAGCTTTTAGTTGAAAATTTAAAAAAAAAATTGTAAAAGTTTGCTTCGAAAATATCTTATTATGCCAGTTTTACATCATAAATAAAAAATTAAAATGCGCCAAAACATAAAATAACGTTTTTGTTTAATAAAGATGCAAAAATAATAATAATAAAAAAATATATTGTTACTTTCAAATATCTGTTTTATAAAATAATGCTTCGCGAATCCAAACAAAGCATGGCTTTTGCTAGTAACTATATAAAAGGAATTAATTTTTCAGTTCGTACACTTAAAAACCTATTTTTTAATATACGCACATTTAATATACACTATAAAGAAACAAACATTAAAAGTGTTCGTAGATAATTTCACACTTTAATATATATGTATATATATGTATATATATGTTACTTTACTAAGCTTTTCTTGGGACATTGAGATTCTAAGAACATTTAATGTAACGGTAAAAACTAAAATTCATATAAACGATACCGTTCCATGAATTTTAGCTGTTATAAAATGTTCTAGAAATGCCAATTTCGTGGAAAAACTTTAACAACTTTACAGATTTAATTCTATACGCTGTGCAACTACACTCTGTACTCGTTTTCACACACACACACACAAAAACACTGTTTAAATCATTTTAAAATTTTCTGATATAGAAAGATCCGATAAAAGTTTGGCAAGAACATGTTGGCCATTTTTAGATCGCTCAGATGGCCAAACTAAAATATAATCTAATAATTATTATTTAAAATTCTATTTTTTTTACAAAATTAATCCATGTAATAAAATAATTTCAATTCGTGCAATTTCGTGCAATTCGTGCATTGATTTAGAAATCAATCTATAACTGAAAGCTAAATCACAATATGCATATTTTTCAGGAATTTAAATTTGGAAATCTAAATCTGACGTCTTGAATACTCCATTTTGGGAAATTGTGTTTGCATACAGAAAAAATAAACATTCAATTCATAAATATAGAGTGCAGCAATATTAAGATATTAAAGAAAAATAATGTGCATGTTTAAAAAAATCATATTTTGAACATTGGGAACTGGGGCTACCTAAAATACTTAGTGATTTCAGTTTAATGTTCGTATAGGCGTTGGTCAGAGAAGGACGTTTTTGAGTTATTCGCGGAGCATGTCGCAGGTTTCACGTCCACGGTCTTATCGTTTTCCATCTCCCTTTCCAACTCTGTAAAAGAAGATACCGTAATTTCGGGTGTATAAGCCGCGGATCAAACAATTCTTTTTGGATTCAGAAATCTTATTTAGTGATTGAAGACAAATATTTACGGCGATCTAACTAATTGTATTTGTTTCTTAAAAAATTCTGGGTCGAAAAAGAATTCTTTGATCTGCGGCTTATACACCCGAAATTACGGTAGTTTGAAAGTTCACGACACACGTCCTAGGTGTCGAGATTCTAGCGGAAGCCAGATTGTAACGTTATACTTTAAAACATAATTTTTCATTATTGCTTAGTTGATAACATATGATAAATTCTAGATTATAACTAGAAATTGGCTGAAATACGAATTTCAGTATATTTTATGGCAGTTTTCATTCAACTAACAGACAACATTGCACTAAAATCCATAATTTATAAATAATAATTTTTTTTACAAGAATTAGTAGTAATGTAAATATAATCATCTTTCTGATAGAGAAAACAATATTTTATAACAAGAAATGCTGATATTTTTAATTGAAAAATTCTGAAATATATTTACAATTTTCTGCGTTTATACATTGAAATTAAAAAATGATGAATACTCAAAATACTAATACAAAATGACATTTTAAAATTCATATTAGATATAAATATTTTTACTAAACTTAACTTTAAATAATCTAGTTTTATTGTGCACGTATTTAAAAGAGTCTTACTCTATTTTATATGAATGGAGATCACTTAATGTGGTATGTTATTTAATTACTGAAACAGTTTTACACGCAAACATCAATTTCTGTATCTTAAATATGATGCTAAATGCCGCTTTATCCGTTTACTGTTTATAATTCTGAATGCTAATGCTTCAAAAGTTAACCTAATTTTTATTATGCTTTGCCGTTTCACTATTATTGTATGCACCTTATTACAGGATATTTCGTGGCACGAAAAGAGTTTTATAACAGCTTGTAACAAAACTTTCAGTTCCAAATGTTCTAAATGCAATGTAATGTAATGTTCTAAATTTAACCTAATTTTTATTATGCTTTGCCGTTTCACTATTCATTGTATGCACCTTACTAGAGGATATTTCGTGGCATGCAAAGAGTTTTATAACAGCTTAAAATGAAACCTAAAATTACGAAATCACTAGAGATAACAATTTTGTTTATTTAATTCCTAGTAAAGTTTAACGTTAAAAATATAAACATTTTTTCAGTTCGAGAAAATGCGAAAAAAAAGATATCTAAAATTATATATTGGAATCACTAAGATTAATCATGCGATTTTTTTCTAAATGAAATATAGCTCTAGAAGTACATAAATGATTAAAAATATAAGATCGTTTTTCGGATATACATTAATGCTTAAGTTTGTAAAAAATTAGGACGAAGCAGATAAATTAACATAAAAGCAGAACAACGCAACAGAATGGAATGAAAGTCCAATCAGGAGATAGATCAGGAAACAGTGCAATAGGGCATGCATAAATATGGCATGTGACGTAAAAATAGGTGGTCGGATTGGAATGGTGTTCTGAGACCGTGGATGCTCAGCGTAATCGATGAAATATGCCGCAAGGTGTACAATCAATTTAGTAACTGTTTGTTGACACTGCTGTTTGACATGACCAACGGGCATTCCCGAAGATATCATCAGAATGACTTTACCAGTAATAAAGAACTTTTATCGAGTAATGCATTGTCGAAAATGAAACGCAATGAGTTAGAAGGGGTGAAAATAAATGTGGTTATACGATGCAAAAACATACATGGAACGGTTAAATGTATAAAGCAGGATAAGTAACTACTCACCGTTTTTTAGTTGAGGTTTTTAGCCATTTTTCGTCCAGTTCTGTATATCAAACTCAAATTAACATGTTTCCTATCGTGATCGATAGTTTCATGCTCAGATCAATGTGTTTATGCATTAATCTTGGAGAAATTTTCTATACCATGGTTCGTACGTGTAACGTTCTTTTCCAGACGAAACACAAACATTTCATTATAGAAAAATAACTATTGTTTATAAGCGCTAATTTTCTACTTACTAAATGAAAGATTCTTTATAAAAATATTGTTACCGAAGAATTTCCTTGTCGTGAAATTATAAATCCGTACTGACCTGCATACGCGTTATTATTATCCTCATATCACACTATGATTGCATTAGTTTAGTTAATCTTCAAATAATTCGAAACAGAACAATAACTTTGATATTCACATGAGTCAGACTTCCAGTTGCGCTTAGCCTTTTACATCGACCTTGCATTCTTTTTTGAATTAATATTTTGAATGTGCACTATCACTTCTTAATGTTTTTTCAGCTTTTTATGAAATATTCTGTATATTCAAATATATCTTTCTACAGTTAATTTGATTAAAATTCATGCTGAAAACCCGAAATTTCTTATTCTTATGTATTCCATATCATTATTCTATTCCATTTCACGTGCAAAGTTTAATATTTTCTGTTTTTAGGTATTGGGAAATTATAATATGTCGAATCATTTTTCTTGTATTCACATCTTTTCATGGCTCACTTATAAAATCTACAAGAATGTCAAAATAATGAAACAGAAACATCGCTCTTCTTCCGAGAAATAAGAGACCAGAAAATTTGGCAATTTTGTGGAACATCATAGTTTGTCAATACTTAAAGTGTGATGCATTTATATTCCTTGAAGTTATAAATATATATATTTTGTTACGTGAATTTCCCATTGGAATTTATGGAAAAATATTTTTTGCCCACGTTTGTTAAAGAAATAATGATTTTAAAGTTACAATGGACTTCATTTTGTACATAACTTAAAATTGTGACTTTTATTTAATGTAAAATTTTAAATTTTTATTTTTCTCAATTATCTAAATAAAATGTATTAAAATAATTCGATTAAATATATTTTTTAATTACTAATTTTTCTTTTGCTTTTACATGAATATTCGAAATACAATTTTTCTGCATAAAGAAACATTTTAAAAATTAAACATATATTTCAATAGCAAAATGCAATAAATCATAAAAAGTAGTAGATGTTACTGAAATCTCAATTTAAAAAATCAGTAAAATATAATCGCAACTGTTTTCACAACAAGCGAATAGCAAACTAGAATTAATCCAAACTATATAAATTCAAACTAGAGTTAACTTATAGAAGTTAATGGAAAACAACAAAAATCACTAATGTCCATCATTGGCGTTCTTAGTCATTTCAGGCAAAACGCTAAATTGTGTCTGCTAAATGAAAATATTCAAAGTTTCATACACTGAAAAAAAAAGATACAAGAGAAATCTGTCATACTATAGATGTAAATTCCTAGATGTGTATTCCTAGAAATATTACTAAATTTTTATCTGTATATTGTGCAAAAATGATGTTAATCTACAAAACTTTCTTTCATAAATCTCAGAAAGTTACAACTTAACAAAATAATATATTAAAATTTAAACAGCCGTCCTACATTTTTTCTGTAAATCGTGTTGCAGTAACATAAAAAATTCCAGTCATGCAAGTTTACTAAAACATTCTTAGCAACCTTCGATATTTTTTTTGTTGACAGTACAAATGAGTATCAGATTATCTGTTGCTAACATTACTTTAGCTTTTCTAAGAATCCCAGTTTCCTAGAAAAATGCTAGTAACTTAACAGATTTTTTTACAGCTTATATTATATATATGTGTGTGTGTGTATGTATTTAACAAGCTAGGAGTTTAAAATAAATATGAAATACGATATTTTAACTGACCTATGATTGTAACAAGCATAATTTATTATAAAAAAATCACAAAATCACAGATTTAGAAAATTAAACAATGAATTCTCAAACAAAATATGTATTTATTTCATATCATTTTTAAAAGTGATTTCAATAGTTTAATGATATTTTAATCAGTTTTTTAAACATTGTATGTGCACAAAATATTGGTTTCCTTATATAAAATAAGTCCCAAGACAGTACTTTCAAATTCGCAAAATAATCTATACATATAATAATTAATAAATAACAAGTTTATTTTAAGCTGTGAATTTAACATGTTTTCTCACATGTTTGTTAAAGACGAGAATCAATTGCATTGAACGATGAATATTTCTTTGTGACATGCACGTTGAAACATCTAGTATGTATCGAGCATAGATCGTCGAAATATTCAGAAACGTTTATAGAACTGAAATTTTAGACGGTTTCTGCAACATTTTGAAATGAAAATGTCTGTAATAAGGTTTTAAATCTTCTAATTATGTCTTAGTTCTCCTATTTTACGGTCTGTTGACGATACACATTACCTGCCAAGTCTAATCGTGTCCATGCTTGCATATAACGAGATGCTTAATGACCCAAAACTAAGTACTACAAAAATTAAACTAATATCTGACTCTTTTAGTGACACACCATAATTGTTCATTTTCATTTCTGAAAAAAATGAAGCATTGGAATTTTCAATATACAGTGCACTTTTACATTTTGTACAAGACTAGGAATTATATATTTTTAATTACTACTATTTTTATTTGGTGTTTTCGTAAAGTCAACTATAACAAATGAAAAAATTGTTTAAGAAATGAGTTGTAGGGGAGACTCTGACAAGTTGACTTCAGAGGTAAGTAGGCGCAGTCAGAAAAAATTGTTTGTTTATTAATAGATTACCCCCCCCCCCTGTTACTTAGTACATTTCTTCTTGGCCTCAACAAACCCCACTGTTGTTGTGCAACGTTTGCATTTATAAGTACTTTTTTGCTGATCTTTCTTAGTTTAATTTCTAATATTTGTGTTAGAAATTCCGATTTATATTTTGTAGTTTTTCCTAGTGTATAATTAATTCTACCTAGTCCATAAGTGATTTATTTGATTTTTTTTTATGTTTAGAGAATTGCATCTCAAATTTTATGAAAAAAGATGTTTGGGTTCTGGTAAGCGAACTGAAAATGACGCAAGTTGGTTCGGTTCGCTTACTAACTCCGTTACATTATTTCGCAATATCTTCTGCTATTTTATCTCGTTTGAAAAAATATTTCATTTTTTTACAGAAATTATGCGTAATTTCCAAAGAAAAACTGAACATGTTAAAACATAATATTATAAGAAAGAATTTAGAAGTCGGATTAAACAATGGACGATCTACTAGGCAAGCTATGTTAACGCATTAATATCTCTTTAGAATACGCGTTAATTCCGATCTGATACTTCCAATTTATAAAGAATGAATCTTAAATGAGTGATGGTGTTCAAAACTAGAAGCTATGGTAAACTAGAAGCTAGATATTCGAAAGTGTTAGCATAAACTTTCTCGGTGTTATTTCCAACAGTCAACAGGAGCTCCTGTGAATTTGGCTTAGGATGTTGGATAATTATAACTTGAAGGATGTTAGACTAATAAAAAAAAGTCAAAATCGCAAAAGAAAATTGGACAAAAGAACCATACATGGGTCCACAATATCCACATGGTAATATCAACCTGGATATTGTTAAATTTACCAAATTTGAAATCAGTGAAATAGGAACAGTAACCTTTTGGAAAAAAAAAGAAAAATTGCAAAATAAAGGAAAATAAAGGCAACAGAAAAACTTGGCCAAAGGTAAACAGATAATAAGAAAAATTTTGTTTCCACCAATAGTAAAAGAAAAATTGTTATTAAAAAAGTACGAATCTTAACAGTAGATCATACGATGAGGAATGTTACACGATACTTTAGGTAAGTGAGAAGATACGTTCGCTAATTCTAAACCTATGGAGGAAATTTATAAAGAAATTTAGGTTGCGCTTCAATATTTTCAATCTATGTTTTATGCGGTAAACAGCTGAGATCAATTTGCACAAAGGCCGTTTTTTACTTTTTTCAATTTTGTGTGCATATGTTTTTAATGATGATGCATTTACTTTCGGAACCGGTTTTGAATATAAGAAAGGTTACATAAATAAAGGAAACAAACTGTACTTGTGCAAGGTTATACTAAGGTTCAAAGAAAACCACGAAAAATTCCGAAACGTTAAGCTCACGGGTGCATTTGGGTTAAAATCCAGCACCTCCTGTCTACCTGTTGGCGTTTTATTCACTATTTTTATGTGGGTATAATTTTTAATCTACATTCTAAGAGGATCATTTCTTTCTTTAAATATACTGGCAATAATAAAATTGATTCTTCTTAACTGTGTGTCGTATTTGAGTTTTACTCCTTTTTTCATGAAGCGTTAGCCAACTTACCCCACAGATATAGACAACTTGCCCCGTGACAAGGTAGGTTGGAATACATTTTTTTCTTACTTCAGGGTTCCTATATAAGCTACAAACTTAGAACTATGGTTATTTATAGATAAAAGTTTATACTTTAAAAGTGCACTGATTTTTTTTTTTTTTAATTATGCAAAAACAGCTTCTACTCGCCCCTATCTACCCTAATTGATTTGTAATTTTTTTTCAGTTGATATATATTTTTTAAATATTTGTTTTATTAAACGTTTTGTGTTAATAAAATAGTACTAAAAAGTCATTGAAATTTAAATAAATATCTATCTATCTATATATATTACAAAAATGAAATTGTTTCTAAATTTATATAATTTACTGCATCATATTTTAAGCATTCAATTTTCTTGATTAAACAAAAATTTGAGATACACTAGTACGTGTTTAAAACGTACTAGTGTATCTCAAAAACTTTTTAAAAAATGCATAAGATTTTAGATTTTTTCTACAACATTTTGAAAGAAAACATATGCATCTAATAAGATTCTGAATATTCTAATTATATCTTAGTTCTCCTATTTTACGGTCTGTTGACGAAACCCATTACCTGCCAAGACTAATCGTATCCACGCTTGCATATAACGAGATGCTTAATGGTCCAAAGTTAAGTAGTATGAAAATTAGATTCAAATCTGAATCTTCTAGTGACATACCATAATTCCTTTATTTCATTTCTGCAAAAAAACATTCACTGTGTTTTTCTAGATAAATATACATATATATCAGATATTTCAGTTTTATATTTTATATAAAACTGGAATATATTTTTTTAATTAAAATTTAATACAGATTAGGATTCACCGACAAAATTACACTAATCATGTTTCCTATTGTTTGCAATACTCCTTTGAATGAGCACTAAAATTTTATTTACCTTTACCTTCAATAACAAAAATATATATTCCAACATGTTAAAAATTAAACATAATTTTATAATGTATTAAATATATAAAATGATAAATTCAGAAAAGCTTCAAATTTCATTGGAAAATTTGAACATGGATTAATCTTTAATGAAATAATTTTGTACAATTCATCATTTTTATAGGTATATTTATCCATCTATATTTTATTGTATAATATCATGAATTTTCATTTACTGCCATTATGAACTAAAAAATTAAGGAATTTGTTTTGCGTAAACGTATAAAAATGTATAGCATCCATAAATGAATCATAAAGCAAAAAGAAGATTTTTTTTAATTAATTATCTATAATATTCTATTCTTAATATATGAATTGTAAAAATTTTATAAAAGCAGCAAATATAAAAAATGTTGTAAATAAAAATATATCAATACTTATAAAATATATGATATTTATTTTTCCAACTAATAATGAAAATTGCTGTATACGCAGAATCGTTCAAAATCCTAATTCAGAGTGCCAACATCCGCCAGTTCATCTCTTTATACCCTATACCAAGTATTTTTTTCGGATGTTATTGAGATTAGGTATTAAAACTGAAATATGTAAAATTTACAGATGGTTTACTGGGACTCTAAAAAAATCTGTTTTATCTTGGCATGTGAAGAAATTTTATCTGCAGTATTTTTTTCATTGACAACATTATTAAAATATATTTAAACTGATATATTTCACGAAGATGTGCTACACAGTGATCACGGTACTATATGTTACGCATGGAATTTACCGTTAATTTACAGGAACAAAGAAATATCTCACTGATACTACAAAAATAATTGTTGGAAATGTGTTTTCAATTTTTATAAGACTTTTTTTTTCATATACCGAAACATGTAAAAATTCTGTGGACGATATAATGTGCGGCTCAAAATAATTCTAGTGCAGTTCTGTGTATTGCCAAAAATGCTCAAGTGAAATTTTAATTTATGTTACACATCTTCATAGACATTGGCATACAATGTAATAAATAAACAAATCTAATGATCATGAAACAAACTCGGATACATTTCTGTCCGTATATGGGCATTGTTGAAAATCCCTTTTTAAAAATGTGTTCGGTTTTTCACAAGAACTTTACAAGGCGAATATCTTTCATCTTATTCAAACTTATTTTATTGCAGCAAAATAAATAGGGTTTGAAAATTTTCTACAATCTTTGCATGAAGCATGAGTTTTCTTTCTTGTTTTTTGTTGCACCCCAGTAGCCAAACAATACTGGACCAATATTGGCTACATATTGGAGCAATATTGGCACATTGGCGCAATAATGGCATGAAATATTGGTCCATTATTGGGGTGTTTACATTTTGTTTTTATTTAGAAAATATTTGCAGCCAATATTATGCCAATGTTGGGGTTTCATTGGAAATATTGCCAATAAAACTCCAATATTGGTTAAATATTGGAATTTCATTGAAAATATTTCCAATCTAACGCAAACATTTCTACAATATTGGCGTTTTATGGTCAATATTTCCAATGAAACCTCAATATTGGCATAATATTTCCTGCAGATATTGGCTAAATAAGGGCAAAATGGAAACATCCCAATATTGGAGCAATATGGACGTTTTATTGGCAATATTTCCAATAAATTAAATATTGGTGCAACGTTGGACCAATATTGGTTTGCTACTAGGGATTATTACAGCTGGGTTGTTCTATGACATGGTGTGCATCTCGGAGCTAAATTTATCTAGGTAAAAAATGATTGATTTACATTTTAAGTTCCATAGATTTTTATTTTTGTAAAATGCATATATACCTCATAATATAATCCAAATTGTGTTTCTATCGAATGAAAATTAAAATCTTTATTCTAAAGTTGTTTTTTACATTTCCAATACGAATTAACGCAAACCTAAAATTATTTTTAGCATAGAACTCACTAACGTATAACATCAACTAAATATGATAACATGATTTAGATGAATACATAAATATTTTTTTTTTGTACCAGTACTATGTAATATACTTATACATACCCTCACATACCTATTTTATTAAATTATATTATAGGAAAAGACCTATGAGTATAATCGTATATTTAAAGTTAAAATACCCCAAAATAATTGGCGTTAAAAAGCTTTTATTTTTAGAATATTTAAGTATTTTTTTTACTTACTATTGTTTGGATCAGAGAGAAGAATTTATTTTATTTACCTATTAGTAAATTATGAAGAGTTTACATTCACTTTTTATAATTAACGAGGACAGAAATGTTTTTATAATCGAAATTTTTCAGCATTTTATTTTTAATCTAATTTCAAATGCAGTGACCTCAAATGTTAGGACATCGAAATAGATTCATGTAATAGAAATTGCTTATTTAAAAAATGTGGTATGCGTAATTTTTGGTTATAGGATTTATCAAAAAATTAGAGTAGAGATCTTTAATTTTTAGATTCTCATTTCTATAAAATTTAGATATTTTTTAAAAACAATTCTAAATTGTGTTCCTATCGAACAAATATAATGTCTGCGTTCTTATTTTAACAACGACCAAAAATTACTTTTAACATTACAGTATGATTTAACACGGTAATATGAACCAAAAGTAACATTTTATCTTTTTTTACCACCAATAGATACCAATATATTCATGTATGTACTTGTACATATCCGTACATACCGAATTTATTAACTTGTACCATGTGACAAAAAAAAACCTTATAAGTATAATTTCGTATTAAATTTTTAAAAGATTCAATGATAAATAATAAATGTTATTAGAGAGATTTTATTTTTTAGAATATTTAAGTACAGTCGACTCTTGTTAATTCGAAATCGGATAATTCGAATCTTCGCTTAATTCGAACTAAACATGAAATCCCAAAATCTTCAATGGCATAATAACGTTAAAAATTTTCATTAATTCGAACTCATTTTCTTTTGACATCGTTTAATTCGAACTAACGAGAATTCCGATTTTTCACCCTTACCTGATTTCAGATCATTTGAATAACTTTGTTTGATTTTGTGAAAATTGTTCCGTATGAGTATACATATAATCCCATGCATTTGATTTCTACTTTCTAAGTGCCTCGTCTGTCCATCAGTGACACTTCAGATTTGTCTTCCATTGTGCTTGTTTCTAATCTTCTAATTAGTTTATGCATTTATACGTTCTAATTTAATATTAAGTCATATTCTGATGATAAGAAACATAATAAATTTAAAAAACTCTATAACATTAATTCCTTTGTAATAGTGCCATATTAAGCATGTTCTCATTTCATACTTTCCATAATTCGAACTTCGGATAATTCGAACATTTCTTCTAATCCTGGCGAGTTCGAATTAACGAGAGCCGACTGTATTTTTATATATGTACTTCATCTTGCTCCGTTTGGAAAGAATGATTTATTGTATTTACCCTGTAGTAAAGAAATTTATGTTTACTTTTTATATGATAACCAGAGAAAAAACATTCTTTTAAGCTAAATTTTTCAAAATTTTATTTTTGACCTAATTTCAAATGCATTACTTTCTAAACGAATTCAAATTACGACAGAGAAATAAATTGATTTTATGGAAATCGATTATTTAAAAAAAGAAAAAAGAAATGTGGTACGTGGTTATATATTATACGTGGTTATATATTATACGTGGTTATTTGATTCATCAAAATTTTAGAGTATAACTGTATAATTTCTAGTTTATATTATTTCTAAATATTTTAAATTTTATTTTATTTTAAATGAATTTTATATAAATTATGCCATTTAAAAAAATATATAGACACATTATAATAATACGTCCCATTATAATATATATATACGTACCATTATAATACGTACACATTATAATATAGTAACTTTTGATTATAAATTGTACTTATTTCCCAATATAAAATTTTGCAGAAAAGTTTATTTTACTTATAGAGTTTCATTTTTAATGGAATTATAATTCTTATGTATGACTTACTTACAGAATGTAACTTGTCAAAAGAGACTGTAAATATTGCTCGAAAATCGAAATATTCCACTTAGGATTTTGATGTGAAAAAAATTAATATTTACGTGACTTAACTGTGATTTTCACGGATAAAAAATCAACATTTTAATACGAAAATGTCGCAGTTGTTGGACACATATTCTTTCTCCCATTTCCCTTGAAGATTTTCGAATATTTTTTGACGATAAGTAATAGTTGTTTATTTTTTTAAAACCGAATTTTCAAATAAATAGCGGCTGCACATTTTAGACAACTAAATTCCATGTATTTCGAGTTTGTTTTATAATGTTACCACTGACCCAGCCAAAGCCTAGCGGGTCAACTAGTGGAAAATAAAATGGATATGCTTTAATGTTTAAAATATTGTGTTACATTAATAAGTGTTATTATTTAAAAAAATTGTTACATTTATAGTTTCTCGTGATAACACTATTATTTAATTTTCAATTGAAAGTTGAAGAAAATCTAATAAAACATTTGAAATGAAAATGTATTGCAAATGTAAACAAAATACACCTTAAAATTATTCTATCCATGCCGAAAATGACGCCTTGAATTAATGGGAAACAATTATTTCTATTCTTTTAACTAGATTACTTTTCAGTTTAACTAGATACTTGAAAATATTATTTCTTACAGGAATTTATTGCAGAAAATATGAATAAAACATACTTTGTTTTTTTAAACAATCTTTAATTTCTGTTCATAAAATATAAAGATCAATATCAATATTGAAATTAGACTGGTAAGATGGAAATATTTTAGAATGTGTCACTAAAAATAAAAAGTTTATGAAGAGAGATTAGTTGATTTCTATAGTTTTACTTGGCCCAATTTCTTTCAGTTATTGCAGTTTCATTTAATATTTGTAGAAAATCCTTGATGATGGTTTTAATCAAAGCAAAAATTGGTAAAATATTCCGTAGAATATGTGGTTTACAAAAACAGTCACATACAAGCCAAAGAAATGATTTTATAATTGTCTGCCCCTAAACTCGTAAATAATTTAATATTTTATTCTGGAAATATATGTGAAATGTGTATCTTACATAATCAATCATATGTGTATCTTACATAATAATATGAAAAATTAATTAATAATTTATAATAAATAAATTATATTACTTGTTTTTTGTTTGTTTGTTTGTTTCATTTTGAACCGGTGTATCTATAATTATGACAAAGTTTTCACAAAAAAATTCAAGTTTAAATTACCTTTATTCAGAGATATATTTCCAAATATGTGTATTTTTATAATTAAAATGAAATTTTACAATCACTTTAATTATTTACAGATTATTTCGATAGCGCTATAACGGGCTGTAATGATAATAAAACATTTTAAACAGCATTTCACGTTTTTTTTTTAATTTAAGGGGGAAATGAGTTAAAACATTGATAACTGTACTCTTATGGTATAAAAATACTGTATTTTGTGTTAATTTATTTCAATATTTAATAAAAGTCGGTCCGGCATAAGAATTTGCCTAATTCAAATGTTACGAAGGGTCTGTACACTAATCTATATTGACGGGATTTCATTTCGAAATTAAAGACTGTTTATATTTTACTAAATAAGCTAATACTAACACGTTTTAATTGTTAATAAACAAATGCTTTAACTAATTTCTTGTTCAAAATAGATAAAAATTATGATACTTAAGCATCTTATAGAATGAAATAAAAAAATGCACCATTATATAGAAGTCATTTATAATACTTAAGAAAATGTATAAAAGTAATAAAATTTTAATAGTTCAGTGCTAATTTTTAAGTTTCAGGTGAAATGTAACATTCTAGACTATCAATTTATTATCTAAATATTCAAAATTTTAGTAAATATATACATTCTTATGAATAATATTCTATTTCTACTTTCTATTGATAAATAGCTATTCTCCCTATACCCTTTCAAATAATTTAAAATGTTATTAACAGCTTGTCAATTTCACTCAAGCTATATTTATTATTATCTTAGTTCATTTGCATTTAGATCGATAATGTTTACTGAACTAAATTCAAGATGAATAATCAAACATACAAAATATGCATTTTGAAAAATGTATTTAATTATTGATTTAGCTTAAATGCATGTGCTTATATATTTTTATTTACAAAAACATGCATTTAAATTAATTACAGTTTTTATACATAAATATCATTTACTATTATGAGAAAATAGTTATTAGAATATTTTTAACTAAAAGCCTTTCTTGTATTAATTCCCGGAATGATGGTAAATTAAATAATTTTATAACTTTCGCATCTATTTTGTGAAATTAATAGGTTTTGTTAGATAATACAAACAACTACATTAATAAATTAAAAAAATTCAGTAATGTATAATAAAATACAACAGATTATTTAACAAAAAAGTAGTCACTAAAGCAAATATTTATGATCGCGGGAAAATTGAATATCGCAGTTAATATCGTGCGGCTGCTAAATCTAAAACAAGTATTATCAGAAATTTTTAGATTCCATTTTCGATTGTTTTACTATAGGCACATAAATTTTTTTCTCATTATACTATTTTAAACATTTTAGATATTTTTAAGTAATTTAAATATTTTAATTTGTATATTATACTATTTTAGGGTGCATTTATTAATTCAACTTTTTTTAATTATGTAAGTATTGAAATGTATTTTCCTTATCTGATAATGTGTATTTGGTTTAAAAAATATTTTTGGCATCATGATTTAAAGGAAATCTATTTATATTATACACTAGTGACGATACCGTATCATGCTTATTCTAAAAAATATATATAGCAAATATATAAATAAATAAATAAAAACAAATAAATAATAGCATGTTAGGTGTGCTTAAGTATACCCATGGGGCCGTAAATTAGGCAATTGTTCGACTTAAAATAAGTTTTACTATGTTGAATAACATCTAGTTTCTTTTTTTCATTTTCATTTTCATTAAAATATTTAAAAAAAAACTGTACATTTTTCATACTTTGAATTATAAATTAAAAATAACTATTCAGAAACATAAATTCGAAATTTTGAAACAAATAATTTATCTTTGAGCAATTCTTTGAATCCATTAATTACATCTAAAATCCGAAATTGATTTTAAAATATTTGTAAAAGCATATTAAAACTTAACATCAACAAAATATCTAGAAATTTTAGGAATTACGCATCTAACAGCAAGAAATCAAAGATACATCATTGTATAAAAATCATTTTTAGTATTTTACAAAATGTGTAAAAATATTGTTATAATGTTATATTGTTTGTTAATAATAAAAATTTTTATATTTTATTCCTAATATTTAAATTTAAGGCGAAATGCATTGTTCTAGATTATCAGTTTAATATCGAAATATTCGAAATTTAAGGAAATAAATACTTTCTTATAAATAATACTGGTTTCTGCTTTTTATCGATAAATAACTATTCCCTTTATTCTCTTTGAAAGAATTCCAAATATTATTAATAGTTTTCACTTTCACTCAAACTTTTTTTATGTTTATCCAAGTTCATTTGCATTTAGATCAATAAAGTTTACCGAAGTAAATCCCACATGAATAGTCAAATATCTGAAATATACATTTTGAAAAATGTATTTAATTGTTGATATCGTTCATACAGGTGGTTTAATTTTTTATTTGCATGAATAAAAATATAAACAAAAACAAAAAAAAAAGAACATGGATGTAATTTGATTATAATCGCTTTAAATAAATACAATTTATTACTATCAGAAAATGGTTACTAGAATACATTAAACTGAACACCTTTCTTATTGTAATTTCCGAAATGATATAATTTTTTCTAATTTTATAACTTTCGTATATGTTATGTGAGATTAATAGGTTTCGTTAGATAATACAAATTGCGATATTAATACAGTTAAAAAATTACATTAATGTATGATAAAATGGAAGAGATTTTTAACGAAAACAAGTGTTTAACTCATTAACAGGTTTGGCCGAACGGCGTTCGGACAAGACGAATTTGCTTATTTCATCATTTAAAGCTTTTTGACAGCACTATTATTTTTAAGAAAATTTTCATACTATTGAAGGGCGGGAATGTTTAGAATAAATTTTACGAATATTTTATTTAAGTAATGATGGTGTGAATCCGCTATTTTCAATTTATTGAACGTAAAAGTATTAACAAGTTAAGTGGTTAAAACAAATGTTTATGATCTCGGGTAAAAAATGAACACAGCAGTTAATATCGTGTAGCTGCTGAATCTGAAAGAAGTATGATAAGAAATTTTAAGGATATTTTTGATTCCGTCTTCGTTTATTTAACTATTAGATACGTAATAAAATTTGCGCCTTACTTTATTTTTAATTAATAAAAAAAATATATCTAGTTTAAAATACTGTAAAATCCGAGAAAACTGAAACATGAGGATCTGTAAAATTCTCTGGGGGTACAGAAAACAAATTAACGACCATAAATTTTTGCCGCTCTTCCTTTTTAAACATTTTTATTCTGATTCTGCCGATTAAAATAAATATATTAACCCTTTTCGGCGCACTACTCTTTAAAGTTGGAATTTAAAGAAAAGAAAAATTAGACAATCTATTTAGGCCTAGAGGAGTACACAGGTTATTGTTTCGTAAAGATTGCACTAACCATTTTAAGTATACAGCTGTTGCTGAAGTAGTAACCTCCCATAAGTAAAGCATTGATAAGCGCAGTGAGAAGAGCATTGCTGTGAAGCGCGTATTACAGTACAACATTTTACCTATTATTTAACAGTAGAGTTTGTAGAGTAAAACAGTAGAGTTTGATCTCTGTGGTGCTGCCATCTAGAACTCATAAGAAAGATTTAAAGTAGTCATTAGAGTAGTTTTTGAAATATTCACGAAGATTTTGTGTCTTTAAACAGGGGGAACTTTAGGTGTTGCCGATCCGGCAACACTGTGTTTTAAGGGGTTAATCTACTTCACTGTTGTTTATAGAATCCGTCGAACTCATCAGCGCGTTCTACTTCCTCAATGCTCCATTTCTGTATCCACATTCCTAAACAAAATACTTCTACGATCCTCTATATCTGCCTTTACATATCTGGCTCATAAGATTGAAAAACTCTCTATATGTAATTTTATACTCCATAAGCTGAGACGTCTGCGTTAAGGGATTTGTCTTTAACACACAAATATGTCAATTTAGCGGAAAAGATAGTATAAATTGTACATCTTAAGGAAAAATATTATTTAAAATGGACTTTTTTCTGTTTTGTACCAATATCGATGGTGTGAAAATGTCGATTCAGCAGAAGTATTGAATAAATTGCGCATTTTAAGAAAAAATATTATTTAAGGTGAACTTTATTTCTATTTGTCGCAATATCGTTTTTAATTACATATTACATGATTATTTAAAGGCTACAAAGGCTTACATTAACTTTCAACACATTTATTATCAATTTATGAGACAATTTATATTTTATATTAAAAAAATATAAATCTCCAAAAATGTGAATAAATATCTTCCTAATTGTAATGGACATTTCCTTAACGTATACTTTTTGCATTTAATTATTCCTTGTAAATGTATATTCATTATTTAAATTTACATCGACCTAAGTTTGTACATTCTATCAATTTTTATTTTATACAAATTTATTACAAATGGCTATTTCCATGAGTACTTGCAGTGTAAGTCACAAGCTACGATTTTTGGCTACCAGTATTTTAGTACGAAAAAATGTGATTTATTTTATCGGCACATTCTCATTAATTGAATAAGGCCAAGCAGACTTTTCGAAAATAACGGTGGCAAACAAGCATAGCAATTATAAGGTAATGCGACTTACACTACAAAACCCATGGAACTAGCCAAATATAAATATTCAAAGCATAGTTATTTCGTAAGAAGCTTAAGCATTAAATTTTTTATAAGATTTTGAGTGATTAAATAGTTTCTGAACATTCTTTCGTAAATAAATTACTCGATATTATTTTTAACTAGTTGATTTTCACTGGATAAAATTTAGGTGATTCAACAAATTCTAGTATCTAAATTCAGAGAAATATGGTGAATAGGATTGTTGTTTTTGTTTAAAAATTAAAAAATATATAGGGGGAACTGGGGTACATTGATACAGTTTTTTTCTAAGATTTTTTTTGGTGTCAAGAAAGTAGAAAATTCAAGTTTTTTTTTCCATGAGGTGACAGCAAAACTTGTGTAGTATGTTATAAAAATGTACAATCATTGTTTTATGTAGTATTTTTGCATGTAATTTTAAAAAAATCAAAAAAAGTCATTTGTATCAATGTGCCCCATCCCCGGGGCAGATTGATACGTTTAAGCAAAATGACGACAAAATAATACCAATGCATATTTTTCATAAAAAATGAGTTAGAAAACCATTTTATATTTATTTATAAAAATTCAAATCACCCACAATTTATTTTTAAGCAATATTAAAGCAATCAAAATTAAATATATTATGACTTGATGTTCTGTCTGTTTCTTGTCTGATTGTTGGCTGTGGTAACTTTGTCATATCTAGCACTTCAACCCCAGCATTATCTTCTTTCTTATGAAAGATGAAAAAATTACCAGTTTTTCTGTTTATAAATAGAAAATAAAGAATAATTATATTAAAAATTCTGTTTATAATATAAGTATCATTTTCTGTTCTGTAGTTTGTTTCTCTTACTTAACATTTCTCATGTCGAAAATACTTTTTTCTCTGGAGAATCGATATAAATTCGAGATTTGCCAGAATGCTGTCCTTTTCTTTTATTAGTTCTATTAGCACTAGATGCTGGGTAAGTTCCTACGTCTTCTGTTTTCAAAAATACTATAAAATGCTCTAATATAAAGAAATTAGAGTTATTTCACTTCAATAAAAACTAATATTAGAAATTTTTCGTGAAAAAAAAGTTGGATTAAGGAGTGTATGGTAAAAAAAATAATAAAAGATAATGAAAATATGAACTATTAAAGGATTTAGGCTGTATCAATGTGCCCCGTCATAAACTGTATCAATGTGCCCCATACAGCGATTTTGAATAAAATGAGTCTCAAATCCAACACTTCACAATATATCTAACAATAAATAATGAGGAACTGATAAAGAGTAGCAGTACTTACCAGGGAGAGTATTCATTTTGGTTGAAAATACTGGAACAGTTGTATAATAGCATTTCAATTGTACAACTCATATTTACTTTTGAACAACAAAAACAATAAATCACCCGTCCCATTTCATCAAACTGCTGAATCATTCCAAGATTTTCTGTATGTAGTTGAATACACTAGCATCACCTTTTGGAGCTGTTGTGAAACTTCCTGTAATGACCCTGTGAGCGGTAGAGGGGGTGTATCAATGTGCCCCATGTATCAATGTACCCCAGTTCCCCCTAAATATGCATTGATATATAATGGGCTAATATTGTTTTTTATATTTCTTCGATGTGAATGATAATGTCCTATAGCAGTTTAGAAGTGTGAGGCACTCAAAAAAGATGTTTGCTTTATTTTAAACACAATATAATGAGTACACACACACACACATACACTCGCACACACGCATATATATACATTGTCATTATATATATATATAAATATATATATATATATATATATATATATATATATATATATATATATATATGTATATGTGTGTGTATATATGTATGTATGTATGTATATTTATATATATATAATGGCAAAATGTAGTAAAAACAATATACTAATATTATTTGTATTTGTTGTATACAATTAGTTGTATAAAAAAGCTATTATCTGCATATACACGAACGATAACATCATCTTTCTACATAATTTAAATGTCAAATCTACAATGTCAACGAAACAACAGTTAAAAAATGCTGTAAAATATAATGGAAATTCAGAAAGATATCATCGATAGAGTGAGCTGTTTTTTAGTTGCTTTCTTAAAGTAGTTGAATGACATGAAATTTTCCACAAAATCTCATTTTGTATTATCTGAATGTTAGGAAAGGTCAGGATTTAATGAATATCAAAGAGATGATTCGGAACAAATGCTTCGATTTTGATACTTCTTTTTAACAGGTAATAGGTTCTTTCTGGTATTTATCCAAAAAGAACTAAAGCATCAATATAAAAATAAAATAAATAAAAAAATTGAAATTTTGAGTAAAATCCTTTATTATTCAGATGCTTTTAGAGAAAATTAAAAGTCAGTTCACTTCTATCACCGATATCTTTCAGAATTTTCACGATATTTGACGGGAATTTTTTTAAGAGTTGCTCTATAGTGTTAAACATTAAATTATGTAAAATTATCGTTCTTATCATTCACGAATGCACATATTAATTTATTTCATACAATTACTAATATTTCATAAATATTTAATATATCTACATTCCAAATACAATACATTGTTTTTTACTAAATTTTATTATTTTTCTTGAATTGGTGTTAAATTTAGTCGAGAGTCTTGCATGATATAAGCTGAAAACGAGAAAGAATTTTTGAAACTTTTCAAAAATTCCTATATTTTTATGAATATATGTGCTATTCTAAAAAAAATAGTGAACATGTCGTATGTATCTATATGTTTCTATTCTGCAGTGACAGATAATTTAATGAATTTTAATATACAGGGTGACCCCAAATACTTTTATTAATTTTCATTGATTTCTTTCGGCCCACTAATTGCATTTGTTTTTAAATTGATGTCGATAAATGTGATGTAAAACATAATATTTGTAGTCCGGATGATCCGGAAGAATCTGACAACTATCTTTTTCAATATTCAACAAAATGTCTAAAGTTAAAAATGTACGGTCATTAATGGCCATATAGTGTATATATATTATATCTAAAGTACTGGAATGATAGTCAATTGTTTAATAAAGATAAAAATAACAATAAGTAGATTGAAATTAACTTTTCTTAACTCGTTGCTATTTAAAAACCAATATTATAATTGTAATTATAATATATTATCTATATTAAAAACCAATATTGAAAATATTATATATAAATCCCTGTAATTACACTGTAAAAAAAGGTTCGATCTACTAAAAAATTTTTTAATGATCCTTGTAATTACTATTTTTTTTTAAATTTTACTCGGTTAGAAGGAATCTGTAAGAATTACTAGAAAAAAGCTAGCAACGAATAGAATTAATCGTTTTACATTTTTAATAGGTATTACTAAAACTCACTTGCTGTGGCCATGGTAGCCTAATAGTCATAGCACAGAACTCCAGGCTGAAAGTACCCAGGTTCGATGCTGGACACCACCAAATATGCACCGAATGTATGAAATGTAAGTACTTGTTAAATAAAGGAATTATAAAAATCCTGTCGTCTCCGTTACCATGGGTAATGATCTCTGAACTTTCCCTCCCCTTTAGAAACATGTCAAAATAGAACAGGTAGCAATATTTGGTGCTACCATCTATTGAGGCTTTGCCGAAAATCTTCCATTTCAAAAGTCTGTCTTCTTACCCACTGGATGCAGCTCGAAGGAAGCTCCTGCCCTTCGGGCACACGTGATGGTTACTAAAAATAATTTTGGAACTATTACTAAAATTTTCTTGGTGGCTCATACTAATAAGTTTTAAGTTAATTATACAAAAATTTCTTTTGTCCAGTTTACAAAAGAAATGTTTGTTTCACTTCCAAAAAAAAGTTCGTAATGCTTACTAAAAAATTCTGTGGACTACAAATCTACTAAAAAAAAAAATTAGTAACCTCTTGAGTTTTTTTTACAGTGTATGGTCAATTCTAAATTTGATAATTATTAGATTTAGAGCATTTAAATAAATCTAAACCGTTATATTAGAAGATAAATTCATAGCAGTCATAACATAAGTATTTTACGATATAAATCCAAATTAAAGTTTCTCGAGATAACATTTATTAAGTCATGAATAACAATATGGAAATTACAATAAGTGTTGCAATAAACTTGATCCAAGACTTATATTCATACCAAAAATTCCATCATTAAAAACATTTTTATCAGACCAAGATTGAAGAAAACGCCCACTCTTTAAAAGTAAGGCATCTTGATGGGAATAATCTAAATCAGCAAAGACCTCTTCGAGTTAACGTGGAAATTCAGCATTTAGTTAAACCTTGAGTCACACATTAACACACAACTACTCAGCCAACTCACATCTTGGTGGAAAGTACTTTAAAATGCGATTTTAGAAATTGACTCATAAATTTAACATTGTGTTTTCCTGCTTTTAGTCTTCCTTGTATTCAGACCTTTGGGTACTGGAAAAAACAATGATTAACCTACGAGTCAATTGCTGAAACTTGGTTTCAGATGTTTCGCGCCATGTTCCTAGATGTTCCAAGGTATGACATGGCAGACTAATTTTGTTTTAATATGCGAATTAAATTTTAAATATCTCTGGAATTTCAGTCGTGAAAAAGATGAAGTTATTGTCTGTACCAGTCTGTTAATAGAAAGCCAGACTACAGCAAACACCTATTTTTCCAGAATAAAATCAAAGGAAAAGCTTGTTGAACATATGGTTCTTTACATATACGTCTTCGCATTTATTCATTTAACATAAATTGAATAGTACTTAAAAGCGTTTCTGAGCTATTTATTTAAAAGATGTGTTCTATTCACTTTGCATTAAAATAAGGAAATAAATATATATAACTGATTCTTAGAAGTATCATACGAATTGACATTTTTTTTTAAGAAAACTGTTTCAATTTGTTTAGGCTGGATGTTGAACCCAGGAGCTCCAATTTAAGCCGCCAAAGCTATACTATTAAGCTATTTGCATACACATTGCACAAACACAATTGACTTCAAAAGCTTTAGCATCTGATATAGTATCTAAATCAATTTAACAAAATATACAGGAAATGGAACTTCTATAAGTACTATACTAAAGTATTATAGTATATAACTTCTATACTTATATATACGTAGTTAGAAATGTTATTTTAACTCAATCGTATTGATTCGCAGATTTGCCATATTAATCGTTCATAATGAGACAATTGTTGTATGAATCTACCTAATAAGGCCAAATTATTTCAGTTTGAAATATTCTTTGACTAAACTGTCAGTATACATACTTGCATTCTTTAAATTTGAAGATAGAGGATATTTAAGACAAATAATATTTTATGGTAAAAAATAGAACATGCGAAATTTGTTAAAATTTTTAATTCTACATATTATAGCATGTTCCATACATCTTAAAACTTATATTATACCCAGTTGTCATATTATAATTATAAAAGAACAACATTCCTTAGAGTTTGGTAAATTACATATCCTTACATTTCTGTAAACATTTCTGTAATATTACTCATTAAATTGTCTAGAATTATTTTTTTTTATCTGAAATATGTTCAGCTTAAAATAAAAAGTACAGAAAACTGATATTAAATAAATCTTTTAAACAAGCAATTTTCTGTTCGAAAAATATATAGTTTATTTTATGTACTTTAAAAATCATATCCGTTTTTTGCTAATGCAAATATAAATTTGAAGTCTAAAGAATATAACTATCTTCCATTCTGCAGGTTCATTTATTTTTTCTTTAGTAAAAGCTTTTATATGAATATCACGTACATGAGAAAATCTTTTCAACAATTCTAACATCTGTTATATATAACCATTTTATTAAATATTTTCAAAATATATTTTAAAAATTCTAAACAGATTATGTAAACTCATTTCAGATTGTAAAGTTGAAAATAAATCATATTATGTTGGGTTGAATGTGAAAGATAATTTTATTTGTAGTTCATGTTTTTCGTAACTTGATAAAATGTTTAGAAATAGATAGTTTTGAAAAGCTTATTTTCATAAGAGTAAAAATGGTTTTTACGTAAAAAGTTAAAATTTAAATTTTAAGTTTTTAGATTTAAAGAAAATTAATGAAGATAGACAATAAAATAAGGTAAACACTTAACACAATCTATAAGAAAACTAAAATTATATCTGATTACAATTATTAAAACTTTTTATAAGTGGTAAAATAAAATCGCTATGCTTGCACGTTTGCACGCGACTAATAAGATGAAAATATTACATTAGAATGAAACTCATTAGTATAAATATAGAAGTTTGTGTTAAGGCCCCTGTGCAGTTCTACAACATTAGATACACTGACAAGAAACGCGGTATTTAAAATATATTTTACAGCGAGAAAACATTTTTGAGTAATTAATGCATTTCTTTTACAGATCATTTCGCCATTTTTTTTAAATGTGTGTACTTATTGGTATACAAATGTATGTATTTTTATAATTTCATGCTTATTTTCTCCTGTTGCCAAATGTTTAAAAGAACGGCAAAATAAGTTTAATAATATCAATGCATGTATAATAGTCATACTGATGTTTTATTTAATTTAGTGTTTAATTAAAATATTACATTATAAAATTAGAATTAAAACTGTGAGTGCCAAGTCTATTTTGTTTCAAATTCCTTTTGGATCGCGAAATAAGGTTCCATTTACACAATTGTAATATTGTCGGTCACTAATGCCTGATGAGGCCTAAGGGGAACGTTCAGTGTCAGTCACTGGTGACTGAAAAAAATATTAGTGTATTAATATTAGCACGACGTAATTAAAATGTACTTTAAATTAAAACATGTATTACAAAACTGCCATTTGGACTTCAGAAATTTACTATTTGGAGTAAATGTATGGAAAGTTCAAGAGCTTAATATATTGCTTTTATTTCATTACATAAAAATTATTTTTTCAAATCTATACTAATGAGATAATTCATAAATTTGGGAAGCAACAAATATGAGAAGTAAGGTTAGTCTGTGGAATAATATTTTTTAGTCTTGTATTTGCATACTGTAAATATTGAAGCCTCCATTTATTTTCAATACTCCAATTTTCTGAGAAATATAAAGTTTAACAGATTGTTATGTTTCCGTAGATCGATACAATCAATATAATAAATTTATGATATTAAAAATGAAATCAACGTATGTCTAATAGTTTACGTATTTAGTTATAACAGACATCATTTGTAATATTTAAATTAATGTAAGTTTTAAAAGCATATAGCTTATAAACACATACTGGAATATTGCGCTGTAAAATATAACTACTAATAATATATTTGTTAAAAATACTTAGCCTTGATCATTGGTACACAAAAACAAGAACATTAATCTGAATATGAACAATTCAAAATAAAATAAAATATGAAATCAACGTTTCGAACAGTGTTTTGCTGCCGTCTTCGGGAAAATATTATTCTGAAAGGACTAAAAGTTCATAGGTGACTACTTCTTGCACAAGAAAAATTTTTTCGAGCTATGACCAATGATTAATAATAAGCTCAAACCCCCAAGGATTTCTCAGTAGCTTCATTGCCATCTTGTCTTTAATTTGTTTAATTTTCCTTTTAAATTCTTCGGAGAAGTCGAAAAGAGCGAGATATCCGGAACGTTTCTAGAGAGCTGTTGAATTGGCTTACGCTAGAGAGTCGAGTATTCGGTTCGAACGTCTCCCGCAGCAAACCCTTTGTCAAGGCTCAAGAAATTGTATTTCGTGCAGATTCCATCTAGATCCACCATTTAGTTATAGAGACCCCCGTTTTGTCCCTTTTTCCTGCATGAAACAAGACAAAAGGACAACAACTGAATTAAAACCGGAACTAGGAAACATTCAGCGACACGTAATAACTTGTTCGAAAGCTTTTCATCTAGGTATGTGCCTTTCGGAGGTTTTCTCAAAATATATCCAATATTAAGAAAATGGCACCAATTTAAAATTCATATAGCACTATACCTTTCAAAATGTAACATTATAGAAATCTCTCTTTTTTAATTGCTACTTCTGTCATTTCTTTCAAGTTGCCATCAACTAATAAAACAATACAATAATTTAAAAAAAATAAATGATAATACGTGTTTTTCTTTTTATATAGATCAATAAAGATTCATATTATCCTGAAAGATTTTTGCATTTATAAAATTGATGTCATTCAAAACAGAAAATACATATTTTTCATAAAGAAATATTTAATTTTATCTAAATATGTGATGAAAATACATCGCACCTTTATTTGGATGTTTTCGATGTAAAAACAGTTACTATAATACAGATATTTCGATTACAAAGGGATTATTTTTATTTAAAATTTTTTTCCCATATATATATATATATAATAACGATTTGGTAATGGAGCAATGAAAATTTGCGTAGATGCCGAGAAACTGAAATGAAATACCATCTGGGGGGGAGGTTCTGTCGCCAGTTTATATATATATCGCTAAATCTGACAACCGTAATTACTCGCCAAAAGTTACGTCAACTTGGCGCTATTACCGATATTTTTCTAAACTAACATGTCTACTAATAAGTTTAAAATTCATATAGCACTATACCTTCCAAAATGTAACATTATAGAAATCTCTCCTTTTTAATTACTACTTCTGTCATTACTTTCAAGTTGCCATCAACTAATAAAACAGTACAGTAATTAAAAAAAATAAATTATAACACGTGTTTTTTTTTTTTATATAGATCATTAAAGATTCAGATTATCCTGAAAGATTTTTGCATTTTTAAAATCGATGTCATTCGAAACAGAAAATACATATTTTTCATAAAGAAATATTTAATTTTATCTAAATATGTGAGGAAAATACATCGCAGCTTTATTTGGATGTTTCCTATGTAAAAACAGTTACTATAATACAGATATTTCAATTACAAAGGGATTATTTTTATTAAAAAATTCTTCACATATATAAAAAAAGGATTAGGTAAAGCAACAATGAAAATTTGTGTAGATACCTGAGAACAAATGTAAATCTGCGTAGATACCGAGAAACTGTAAGGGAAATACCATGTGGGAGGGGGCGGTTCTGCCGCCGGTTTTTTATATATCGCTAAATCTTACAACCATAATACTCGCCAAAAGGTACGTATTGCGCCAACATGGCGCAAATGCCGGTATTTTTGTAAACTAATATGTCTATTAATAACTTTAAACTAATATTAATATTAGTTCATATTTGTTAATTAAAGTTGACTGATCAAGTTCTAAAAGGATGCGAAAAAGTTGTGAAATCATATTAAAAACTTGTAGAAACAGAGATAAAAGTAGAGCCCAATCTAAAAAAATGTCGTAGTAAAAATTGTGTTGTAAATCTAAAAATGTGTGTAAAAAAGAAACGGAATTATAATATCTGTGAAGTTTATGAAATTACCAAAATTTTTGTTGGCTGAAAATGTGGATTGAGTTTTACTGGTGCCTTATATTCAGAATAATAGTATCCACTCAAAATGATTAGTAGACAAAGCAGTTAATAGAATGTATAGTTATGTTGCCTCAAATTAGCCAAGTGCTACAACGCTAAATGTATATAAAAATGTGTGTAAAAAAGAAATGGAATTATAATATCTGTGAAGTTTATGAAATTACCAAAATTTTTGTTGGCTGAAAATGTGGATTGAGCTTTACTGGTGCCTTATATTCAGAATAAAAGTATCCACTCAAAATGATTAGTAGACAAAGCAGTTAATAGAATGCATAGTTATGTTTCCTCAAATTAGCGAAGTGCTACAACGCTAAATGTATATAAACCATTAAATAATAATTAAGTTATAATATTTATATAGCCAGGTTTTTTAGTAATTTATGTAGATAAATATTTCTGAACACAAACATTTATTATATGGTTGAATCGTTCATATTTAACGTTTTGGGTTTACTTGGAGCTTTGATCGTCCACTTAACAAAAAACCATGAATGGAATTTTGTCCAAACTTTCTACTGAACGGACAATTCTTGTTCTTTATTACATCATCCTGTAACTTATAGTTATTTATCCAAAATTTGAAACTGGTTATGGATGATTGGAATATGGAGTGTGTTAAAAATGCCTTTCTTTCTCCGATTGATTTTAAGGCACCAGTAAAGCTCAGTCCACATTTTTAGCTAACATAAATTGGGTAATTTCATGAGTTTTACACATAACATAATTCCATTTCTTTTCTACACATTTTCTTAGATTGAAAATATTTGCCAATTTTTACCATAACAGTTTTTAGGTTGGGCTCTAATTTTCTCTTTGGTTCTACCAGTTTTTCATACGATAGAATGTGGTTTGTATAGTATGCATACTAACATGTTTAGTATTATCATTCTAATCATTTTACAAAAACTAGTAAAAAAAATATTTATTTAGAAAATATAAACAAAATCTTTTAGTTAAAAACAGCATGTAATAAACAAACCATTTTATAAATACTAATTATGTTATAAGTTATAATTAAAACAATTTTAACATACAGTATTAAACCATAACAGCAACGAAACACTTATTTTTAATGATTTGGAGTTAATAAAATGGTTCGTTACAGCTAAGATTTAATGGCTAGTATTAAAACAGCAAATACTTTATAGATTCTAATAAACTTTCACATTTTCAAAGTTAAAGCCGTTTTACAAATTAAGTATATAATCATTCTCTATGCTTCTTCAAATTCAAAACTATATTAGATCTAACATGATCATTAAGCTGGAACGAAAGACTCTGTTCCTTTTAATTGATTTTTCAAAAGTAATTGTCTTTCTCAGTATGAATTTCCTAAATTTCAAAATAATTAAGAAGACTCTATATCATACAGTCTTTGCCAGGATATTTTTAACATATAAGCTTTTTCAGTTAATGCACTTCTTACATTATAAATATTTAATGACGCGGCACATAATTTACATTGTAAATTAGGATAATTACAGCGAATAAAGCTTTAAAAGTAATCTAAGAAAAATTTCTTTCTCAATGGAATTTTTTCCCCTTAGAGTAGTACGACAGATTAGAAAATGAAGAGGCATTCATTATTGTTATTATTTAATAAATGAATCAATACTATTTCTTCCTTTACAAAATCATGAAAAATTAATTACCAAAGGTTACTATTGCGTTACTATAGTATTAATAATAATAAAAAAAACTTTTTGTCAAATTTTATCTTCGAGAACAGTTGTGTATCATTATAAATACTACATATTACTTTTAAATTACCTTCATGATCCATATGTACATAACAAACTTGGCAATAAGAAGGGTGGGAGGATTGTACTTTGTGCTTATATATAACTAAATAAATAAACAACATTAAAGAGCACAAATATTCTAAAATAAAAGATGTTAAAAGCATACAGCCGTTTCGGGACTTCTAAAGTCCCATCATCAGTGCTAAAAAGTGTAAAACGTAAAAGAAAGTCACATCGTTAGATAAAATAAAATAAACCGTGCATCTGAGCTCACCGCTAAGGCGAACTGACTATGAAACGTCGCAAAGCAACAGTAAAAGTAAACAGGCATGCGCACCCAGAGGAGACCAATCATATATCACTTCTCACTGGACGAGTCCAATTCAAGCAGAAAGGGAGGGAGGGGGAGTGATATTACAGGAATGGAAACCAGACATCAGAAAATCTTGGAGTACTGGACATGTCATTAACCAAATTATTAGAGTTTTTCCATATATGAAAAGCTTCCCAAAAGTCTCACTGTGCTCTTTAACTTTGTTTATTTATTTAGTTATACTTGGCAATAGTTAATTTAACTTCCGTAAACTGTAAGTTTAACTTACTTAGAGTAAATACATTCCGAACCAGAATTTTTTAAAGAAATAAATTCTATTTTTCACAAACTTGACATTAAATGTGTAATGATAACTTAAATAAATTTTTTCGTTACTGTCCTCTTAAAAACGGAACAACTTAACTAACATTTTAGGGAAATTATACTGGAAGTTGGTAAGTATAATATAATACATTTCTATATGTTGATCTTACCGAAATACATTCATATGTAGACACATATTGCATCGTAATGCAAGTCTTATAGTAAATATATAGATCGACAGACATAACAATATCTAACCGTCAACAGAAGAAAGCAACAGTAACTTATAAGGAATCTTCTGTTATCTAAGTAAAAGTAGTCTTAATAAACATTAAATTTGGTTACAAAAATATTACTAATGATTTTATGAACACTTTATACTTATTACTAACTAGTTCTCCTTGTTAAGTTAATCTTATTAATAATAATAATGTTAAGTTAATTATAATAATAGTAATAGTATCCCGTTAATAATAAGTTCTCCTCTCTGACGCATTTTTATCTTTTTGGATTTATTTATCCGTTAATTTTTATTTTACCGAAAAATGGCATTAATTTTTCTTTCAATTAAATTTCTTTCTTTCCTTTCATTTTTTTTTAATTTTTGACATAGCGTCAATACCGTTGCACTTACGGAACGGGGAACATTTTAGGAGAAATATCAATATTTTTTTAAATAGAAAAATAAACCTAAGTTAAAAGGGCAAAATTTCGTCTTCTTTTAATTAACGATTTTCTGTGATAAAAGTCTGGTACGACGAATTTTCTGATCTGAATAATTCCAAAAGGAGTATGAACACTGCATTACTATATGTGCCGATGGAGATTGATGTAAATACTAAGCAGGCAATGCAAGACAGTAAATATTTCCGTACATTACACATTTTACATAATATTTCATTGAATATCTATATTTAACATCTCACCCACCCACACGCACACATATATACTCTCACTCACATGTGTTCAAGAAAATTATACAATGGGAAATAAACAAAATATTAGAAAGATATATATATATATATATTTTATCTCGAACAACATACTAACTAAGGACATTAGTCGATAAAACTACATAAATATATTTTTTAAAAAACTAAACCAAAAAAAAAAAAAAAAAAAAAAAAAAAAGGAGATAAAAAGCTTTGATTTATTCATAAATAAATATTTAAGGGGTCTCAAGTCTCTTAAAATTTTGAAATTTTAAAAATTACATTTTCTTCTTTAGGTTTTGAATTCCCATCTTTTCTCAACATTTTGTTATTTTTTTCCCGAAAATTTCCATTAGTACCGATGTTATGGCTTTTAGAATTATAGACGACCCATAGCTCAAGCTGCTTATCTGAAACTTTGAAGTAATTTTACATCAAATGATGTTTTTGAACATAACATGCAAAATATCTCAGATACCTCCGAGCAATTTTTCATTAATTTCTCAAAACATACATTTAACATTACACTGTTAAAAATATTGCTCTACTTTGAATCGAATTTTGGTGCTCAGTCGCTGCCACCATAAGATAATGTAATCTGGAAGTTTGAAGCCTCGTTCTAACTATTGGAACTATGCTTCTTAGAGGAGCTACACTGTTAAAACTAATGGTGACACATTGCACCTTTTTGGGGTGAAAGGCTTGTCTCACTGGTGACACGCCTAAAAGAGCCAGGATGGCACCTTTAATTAGGGTGAAAAGATGGCACCCTTAATCCAGAGTGCCCAATAATAAAAAAATAAAAAATATACAAACCGACTTTTCGCCGTCGTAGGATTCGAACTCACAACGTCTGATTACAAGCTCAGTGTTCTAACCACTCGGCCATCGAGCACACCTTCATTCACTCATAGCCCTAGATTTTGCTTGCCGTCACAGAAAACAGAAAGACACACGTCACAGCGCATGCGCATGGTTCCAGTCACCCAATGAGGTGCCACATTGCTGCCAATACGAAGTGCATGGCATCTTATTTAGCTCCAATCACCCAGTAAGAGACCTCTCGGCACTGCAACTACATGTCCAAGCCCCTATGACACCCTAGGGTTCCAAATGCCCCGGGTTCCAATGGACCCTAGGGCCTTTTCACCTCCGGGTCCTAAATGGCACCGGTTTCTCACCTTCACTTTTAACAGTGTACAAATATGGGTTCAAGATTTTAACCTCTTACAGAGGCAGCTATTGAGCACCCGAATTTGGTTCAATTTTGGTTACTTTGTTATTTTGTAAAATAAAAAAAAATTCAAAATTTGGCTATTTGGCTATTTTGTAGTCCTGCACATAAGTTATTATTCCAAATTTCTACTCGACAAGCATCCGACATTTTGGAGTTCCCTATAAATTCTAATTCTGCATGTTGCAATTTTTTAATCCCATGAAATGAAAGAATAATTTAAACCTTTCATTTCCATAAAAATTGTGTTTATAAATCATTTGCATTTCAAGATAGTAAATGATGAAAATGTTTTTCCCTTTTCCTTTTTTGTTTTTCAATTTTAAGTGTCCTTCAAGCGACGCCATGCGACAAATAAATATTACATTTTCATTGTTGCAACAACATAGTATATAAATTTTATTTTTTCTCTCATTGAGGTAAAAACTATCACGGAAATAGGTTACTACAAATTGTATACTTTTTATGACTCATTTGCACTTTTATGTGATTAATATCAATTATCATTAATTATGTTTATAGGATAGGTGAAAAATATAAATTACTATATTCGTTTTATTGAAATGTTTTGCAACTGAAAAAATAAAATTAAAATTAAAATAAGCGAGCGAGTTCATATATATGCTTTTATTTTTACTGTCATTAATTTAACTGCTATCTAGAATTAAAAAGCATAAACTTTAATAGGCATATTAATGGGATTCCACGCTATGTTATGTACATATTTAAGTTTTGTAATTTAATTTTAAAAAATATTTGACGACAAATAATGTATAAAGAAAGCAGTATTATTTACTCCATATAAGTATTATCTGACAATGTAATTGTTTTCTTTAACCTGAATTGCATACTTATATATTTTAGTTCCAACTGTTTCAGTTTTAACTTGGATATTATTATTATTATTATTATTATTATTATTATTATTATTATTATTATTATTATTATTATTATTATTACGGAACTTAAAATATCTTTTTTAATAAACTTATGTGAAAGAAAGCTAAATATTTCCATGCAAATATTTTTCCTACAGTATTTTTTTTTTCAATTATTTAATTACGTGTTGTTATACTACATTATATGCCTAATGTTAATAAGGCTACAAATACAGCAAAATACGAAATATTTTCTGTGAGACACTGGCATGGAGCAAATACGAAAATCGAATAAATCCAGCATCGATTTAATATATTAGTACATGGAAATTTTTTCATTGAGAAATTTCAAATGAGAGTTAAATTTCAATTGACTTTTTAAAAATAATTTAATGAACGTAAATACAAAGCTAGTGATAAAGTTCCCATACCGGACAAACATTAGGTTGGCATATGCAACCCTTAATCAATTGAGAAAAGAAAATTAAATTTTAATTTTCTTTTGAAATATATTACGTAAGGCGAAATTTCTCTCTGAAAAAATTCCAAGTATTAATATTTTTATGATTATAAAAATGTTATTCAGACTATTCCGTTTTATTAAATATTTTATTAATTAATTTTAATGAATGTATAGTACTCAGCTTCTAAAAATCAAAACAGGCATTTAGAATAAATAAATTGAAAGTTAATTTTTAATAGCAATGAATTTCAAAATATATGAAAAAAATAGGGTATAAATTTTGTTGTAGAATTTCTTTTGAGATTGCAAAATACATTTGAATGAGATCCAAAAGGCGAACAATACATTACAAAAATTAGAATCACTTCTATCTATTCAGTCTATGAGAGAAGTTTTATTGTGCAACAAACATAAAAAACAATTTCGATACAAGGGACATATTGTGTAGAATAAATTTAATTTTTCTTATGCAGCTCAAAAGATTCTTGGCAAAAGTTACTATTGTCTAGGAAATGAATAATAT
This sequence comes from Maratus speculifer, assembly GCA_964019185.1. Lineage (NCBI taxonomy): Eukaryota > Metazoa > Arthropoda > Arachnida > Araneae > Salticidae > Maratus > Maratus speculifer. The sequence continues at coordinate 69,526,908 of OZ025297.1, read as the reverse complement.
TTATTTCATGAAAACATCAATCATTTGCTTTCTGACATGGAATTGTATGTGGGTCAAAGCTTTCACCATTAGATTTTTATTCAAGAACTAAATCTAATGTTATTTTCACTCGATATAAACACTGTGCAGTTCAATAAATGATGTGAAGTACTATGAAGAATTAGATACTGAAAAGATTTCATTTTTTGATATATATAATATTTTGTTACTATAATTTTAACAACAGAAAAAAAATCAGATAAAGTAATTTTTTTTGTGTATTTTGTTAAAGACATTTTTGTCATAATTTATTACATTTGGAAAAGAAAAGAAAATTATACATTTTATAATAACATTTGAAATTCTCTTCTAACTTTTAAATACATTTTTGCCATAAAATTTTATATTACTACTTGAAAAACGTTGTGTAACTAGATTATTAAAATATAAAACCTTCCTTAAACACGTATACAGGGGGATTTTAAATTTTTGGCATAAACTTTAAAGGTTAGTGCAGGACACTGCAACAATCATTTATTATATAGAAATATTTGGGCGAAATACCAACAGCAAAGAGCCAATTTGGCAATTTTTTATTTCAAAATCTCCCAGTCACACGAGAAATCTTCAATACTATACTTTCTTCTTTTTTCAAGACAGGCATTTTACAATAACACGCAGAAAAAAATTCACCTTTGAAAATTTCCGCCATAAAATCGAATTTATTTTGAAAAAGAAACAAAACAACGAAACTGGCAAATCTGTCAAACATAAAAAAATGAAAAAAAAAATAAAAAAACGAAGAAATGGATTTTTTTTTAAATTCAAAATAATTCGACATTATACCGGTAATTTTCGAAGATATTTTTTTCTTTATGTATTCATAACAGTTCTATCTTAAATAAATAAAAAAAGAATGGATTTTTAATTTTCTGATACTTGTGAATCAAAAATTTTGAAATAAAAAAGGGCCAAATTGCAGCCTCGTGTTTGTACGTCAACGCCTCACTTGCGTCCATACATTCCTGTACAATAAATGATCCTTAAAGTGTTTTGTACCAAAATTTTATGTTTATACCATGAATTTAGAATCACCCAGTTTATACATGTAAATTGTGGGTTTGTGTCTCTTATGAGAGAGAAAAAGAGAAACAAGAAATACGGTTAATCGTGAAACCTCTCAAATCAACGTAAATAAATGATAATGCGGTATTTTTGGTTCAATTTTCATTGGAGTAAACCAGTTTTTGTAAAAGGCCTAGGCTTGATTTTCTTTTAAATAAAAGGGAAAAATTTGCTTCTGTGTTACATTGAGATTAACGGTAAATACGGCATCCGTATGTTTTTATCATATTTTAAAACACTATACAACTATCATCGTTTCTTTGTTTAAGTATTGTGGATTGTTTGAAAATGTGAATTTCAAAACTCACATTATCTTAAATTTTAAAAATTGAGTTTTTTCTATAAATCGATCTTATTGATGAACCTGTAATGATAACATACTACAATCTTGAAATAAATTACTTTTTTCGTACACTAACATGTAGGATAGAGATAGATAGAGGTGTATTATGCTGTTAAATCGAATTGCAATATACTGCGCGTATCACTCAAATTTTAATGCCCTCATTATTGCTTTATTAGACCCAAACAAAATAATTACGTGGAAAGGGGACGGGTTCATTGACATCAGCCTTGCTTTTTTTCTGTAAATTAAAATGATCAGCTTATAGTTAGGCATCAAATTAATTATAGTATGCTGCAATTGATACATTAAAATAAAATGGCAAAAAGATCTTTTAATTTATATGCTTCGTGTGCTCTAATGGCAACTTTTTCAAAAACAAAAATGATAAAAAAGAAATATTTCGCTAGAATAGTTTCAAATTAGAAATTGTAAACAGAAAAACAAAAATCACGTTGAACATAAGCATAGTGATTTTTGTTTTACTATTTACAATTTCTAATTTGAAGTTATTTTAGCGAGAATTTCCTTTTTATAATTTTTGTTTTTGAAAAAAGTTGCCGTTAGAGCACACGAAAGATGCAAAAGAGAAAGGTAGTTTTGTCATTTTGATTTTAATGTATCACTTGCAGCATACTGTAAGTAATTTGATATTTTAAAGTAATGTCTCATATTATATTATATTTAAGCATTATAAAGTAACATTTCATTGCATTATAAATTAAAAACTGTATGACTGAAAGTTCTCTTCTTTTTTCGAAATCATGTGGTTGTATTTCAGGCAAATGTAGCAGTTTTAGAGTTATATTTTCGACGTCTTCCCTAGCCACTATACTTCATTTTTTTTTTAAACTCTAACGCGTACTACTGTCATTATAAAATATTGGTTGGCAATACAAAGCAATGGACGTAGTCGGGATTTTTTGCGATTTCTAAAAATTTGATTTCCTGAATGAGGTGAGTTTTGAAACTCACATTTTCATAATTAATTTAAAATTATGCAACTAAAGCAGCACGGTTAAAGAGAGGACACAGATTTAATGAATTTAACATGTTGGCAATGTAAACTATATAAATATTTTCTCTCTTTTTATGTGGAACAGAAACGTCATTTTGGATATTAGGAGCAAAAAATCTGTTCATTTGAATGTGGTTTTTATCAACAAATACGACAGAATTCAGAGAAAAATTATTTTAAAATAGAACACTGTTCTCTCTAAGTTAAAATATTTCACAACCACACGACTCTCTGTTAAACTGTTTTAATTCATCAGTTTTACCAAACAAAACTTCAAACTTAAAAAGTATACTAACCATTAATTTTTCCACACTGTAAATAAATCATCAAAGTTACTAAATATTTTCTAGGAAACTGGGATTTCCAGAACACTTTATATAACGGCAACAGCGAAAATTCATGATAAAAAAACACATTTGCACTGTAAACAAAAAAAACCCCAAAAACAAATAACCGTAAGTTTACTAAGATTTTTTTTTAGAAAACTGGGATGCCTAAAACATTCTATGTAACTGCAACTCGATACACTGTTAAAATTTTAGTAAGATTTCTGTAATTACAGTAGATTCTTTTCTTAAGCAAGAAACTTTTCTTCTTTTGCTTACGTGTTTTTTTTCTTTTTGTGCAGTGTACATATAAAAATTTTAGTAAACATACTGATTTCTCTAACTTTACATCTGTATTTTTTTAGTATATCTTTTAAAACATCCAGTGGATGCATCACTAGAACTCTATGATTCTCAACCAGTGAAAAGAATGTTTTCTCGATATTTGAATTTGAAGTATTTTACGGATTCTATGGCACCACAGCAGATCTTTATATCTTGTTATTTATTGTTATTAAATATGCTCTTAAAGAGGTATAGTATTTATAGATAACTTCACTGAAGATTCAATAACATTTAATATTACTTTTTACATAATATTTTGCATTAAATTGTTCAGAAAAGATATATTTACTAACTATTTATTAGTGCATAGGCCGTGGTCTTCTGACATTTTTATTAGATGAAAAATCTTGAGTAACATTAAGGAATTAATTTTTGTTTCAATTTGGTGAGTTTAAAATAAAACTATTGAGTTTAAAAGAAAACAGCTTAAACGTTCACATCGTAGAAAAAAAAAACATTTTGCGGTAAAAACATTTATTTATTGAGCATTGCACATTAAACAAATTTAAAAAGGCGAATACTAGAGGTAAAATTTATTATTCAATGAAAGCGATAAAAAGAAATTAGCAACAGAATTATTAAATTAAAAATTATAATTACACGTAGAGAAACCTTGGCAGATTTTCATTGTTCTACAATGAAAAAAATGTATTCAAAAACAGCAATGGTTCAGTACAGATGAACTTACTTTCCTACTTAAAGTGTGAGTCGAGATTGTTATAATTATTATGTTTTTTAATAGAGGGTATCGTTTTCAGGAAAAGTCACTATCATTTTATTGATTCCGAAAAGATAAATACATTATTTTAATTTTGAAAATTGAAATTACCAGCCTCAGACTTTTGAGTAGGTGCGCAATTTACTAACTTTTATTCGTTCCGGTTTCCCTATTTCATTAATAATATGTAGCATTATGTTAAAACAAGTTTTATTGTGATAACCTTTAGAAAATGCAATAGTATAAAATTTTGGAGAACATTTTATATATTAAAAAACATCTTTACCATAAGTATAGTTATCATACAAGAATAGTTATAATTAGTAGTAATAGTAAACTTTTAAAATATCTTCTTTATTTTTCTCTGCCACATTGGTTGACAAAGTATATAAATATAATAAATTATTTTCCGCTATATGCTATTGTATATTGTTCTCGAGTATTTTTTGAATTCCAAAAACATTTAGATTCCTAGCGATAAAATATTTTATTTTCAAAAGTTCAAATCAACCTTATATTTAACAGGAAAAATAAAGACATTGTTATTATGTTGGAAAATATATGTTTTGTATTACAAATAATGCAATTTTCTCATTTGGGAACATTGGCGTTTAAACGGTCACATAAGAGTTTTAGTTTTAAAGATGGTTTTTTCATCAAGGAAAAAAATATCTAAATTAAAACTATTAATTTTCTGTCAAACTGTCCTGCATTTGTACTATTTTGTACAAATGCAGGACAGTTTGCTAGAAACATTTAACACTGTACTTTAAAATAGACAATTATAAATAAATATGAATATTTTGAGATCAATAAATATTAATAAATTTGCATATTTATTTCATCACTTAGATGTTCGCTGGATAAATAACTCTAGAAGTACTGTAACACCCCCTGTAATTGGTACTTTAAGATTTGTCTTTAAACTTACTTCAATTTTCATTACCAAGAAATAAAATATTTACTTGCAAATGTTTTAAAATCAAAGAAGGCATATCTGTGTATGTATTTTGCCTCTAGGCATATCTGTGTAGATTTTTGAAAAAGTATTTTTATAAAAATAAAATTATAAAATGTTGCTGTAGTCACCAGTAATCGGCACCTAGAGCACCAATGTATGACACATTGTGATCCAGTAATTAGCACATGTTTTTATATAAAAAAAAACTTTACATTTTGCAATGAGTTTAATCACTTTAAATGAATTTACTCTAGATGAAGATACCATATTTCAGGTTTTTAAAAGAAAGAAATCCGCATGTAAGTCTGAAATGGGAACATTTTAAAACAACACAATATAGTATTTATGTTAATACCCTGTAATTGTCATTCTGTCCCCAGTAATTGTCAAATAAACTTTAATGGATTCCAATTACTGAAAATATTTCATATATTCAAATAAAAACAACTGATAAACAAAGTTAGTTTATAACTTAGTTTACTGCCAAAATAAGTGGTTAAATCTCAAATCATGCGATTCCCTTGTAATTGGAATAGGTTGCAATTACTTAGAACTATCAAAATTGAAGCACTATTAATTGGCATCTATCATTAATTGAGAAATCCAAATATTTGTGTTAAAAATACTTTTACACAACAAAAGTAACCCTTTTCAACTAAATAAAACAGTTGTCAATTAAAATTAAAAATGTATTAGAAATCAGATAATAATGAATTGAAAAGCATGCCTTTCTTAAGCCAGAGCAGAAGCATTTGTAACAAAATGCCTGATTTGATACAAACCAAAATTGTTTCTCTTTTCAAGGCACTATTGTCATCTAGTAGCATAAATCGAAATTATAATCTTTATAGTAAATGAGCATATAACTGGTCTTGCATTTTTAAAAGACTGGATATAAATCTTATTTTAGGACATTTTTGTAGAATATGCCAATCATTGGTGCATGCCAATTACTGGGGATGTTACCCTATACTAGAATTCTTTTAAAAAAGACTAATATTGAACGTTATATATAATGCTAAGCATAATATTCAATAGAGTTATTTAAAGAAATTTGATTCATTCATAGGTATATAGTAAAATAATGCATACATTTTAGTGAAACGGCCATACTTTATATCACCAGGGTGGCGAGTGGTCAGGGAAAAATACAGTAAAAAAAAAGGGAAAACTATCAGTATTTCCCTATAGAAAATATTTCAAATAATATAAATAGTTTAAAGAAGGCGAATTTTTCTTTAATAAAATACTGGTATTTAATGCATTTTTTTACTGTATTTTTCCCTGATCACTCGCCACCCTGATTGCAAGCCATATTATGTTCAGTTGAATTACAATAAAATGTAAACGATTACAAAGTTTTACCACAAATAGTTCACATTTACACTAGTTCACAATAGTTTACAATAATTTCTACACCAAAAAATTTCACATCAGAAAAATTCGTCCTTTTTTATATTTTTCCATTTCCACTATGGTAACTTCTTTAGAATAAACGAGCTTTAAACCAGAAAGCGCTTGAAACAAATTTTGTCATTTTCCTGTTTCATGATCTTTGGTCAGTGAGCTGCATTTATAAGGATTTGAAAATCGTATACTTTGTGAAACGTAACTACAGTTTATACGACTAAAGTTATTGTTGCGAAGCAACAAGTTTAGAGATTCCTAAGTATGCTTCAGTAATTTGTATTATGCTATATAGTATTAAAATACTGAAAGTAAAAGTACAACATTTAAAACTATGAAAATAACAAAAGTTATCTAATGAATATAGAAAATTTACGTTAAAAATTTCCTTTTTCTGTGTAATTTTATTACTGGGTAATTTTTTTCTGTGTATTTTTTCTATGTAAGTTTTGTGTAATTTTTTTCTGTGTATTTTTTTAATTATATAGGTAACAGGAATGTTTAAAAAATAACGAAATTAACTTAGAAAAGGTGATTTACAACATATATCATCCATTCAACATAAAGAATATAGAAAATAATTGAATGATTTATACTGATATACATGGATATTTACTGAGTTTTCTTTTTCCTGATCTTTTTTTACTGAATTAAATTATACTTTGCATAATATACTTTTGTTTTCTGCATTTTGTTTAAAAAAATACTACTGTGACTTTATACAAAAATTTGTGGCACATACATAGTAGTATAAGGAAAAACCACTTGAAAGTTAGTGTAATGAGATACCTGCAATATATTGGTGTAAAGAAACACTACATTTGGTAACTATTTTGTTACCCCTTGCTCTGTCATATCTTTTAAATTGAGTTACTTTCATCCTATTACGACTGGCTCATTCAGAAAGCGAATAATTTATATTGATTTTATGATAAATGGGGAAATAATTCTGTATCTCGTATGACTGCTATGTAAATGTTAATTTGGCTTAAGAAAAGATGTTTAAATGAAAGCATGGTGCATCAAAAGCAAGTTTTACTTTTAAATTCACCAATTTTACAGAGCTTACATCGAACTGCCTCAAGGACTGACTCTCCGGTCGCACAAAAATTGTTGCATCAGTAATAAGATTGGTGGAACTGATGGTAATCTGTCTTGAAGAAAGTAGCAATGATCAGTTATTAGATACTGACGATATTCGTACTAATAAAAAATGCGATTTTAAGGAACATTTTGAATGTTCAGATAATGACTTGAATAGTGAATATTTATTGGTGACATTCTTACAGTAAAACAATGTACAATTGAAGTAATTTTAGATTTTCTGTTATTTTTTATGTTTTGTTATACAGACTACCTTTTTTCGTATGCAATATTAATTTTGGAAATTTTTTTAGACACGTATATAAGCCGACCTCTAATTTTTGAGCAGCAAAATTCTCGGCTTACGTACATAAATATACGGTATATGTATAGTTATGTACATATCTCTCTGTATGAAAGTTAAATATTTGTACATATTTAAATAATTTATCAATCTGAACACTTTAGAAACCGAATCAGTTTATATCTTTATGGGGAATATTTAAAAAGTTTAAACTACCTGAATAATACTAACATATTGTCCCACCTTTGACCTACAAAACAGCTTAGAGCCACATTGTCATGGAACAAGTTTTTTTGTAGATGGCCGGAGATAAATTCTTCTAGTTGCTCAAGCAGCGGTTATGCATAAACGAGATATTCTAAAATGGTTGTTTTAGATCTCTGGACTGCCGTTAAATGACACCCGAAATGTGCTCTGTCGGGTTAAGATCCGTTGAATTAGGCGACTATGACGTTAACAGGAATTGAGTATTATTTAGACAATCATCTGTGAGCGAATGCATTTATATGATTCGTTTTTCCGCCCTCTTGACACAATACAGATGCATAGATTTGGAGCTTTTTCTTCGAGTAACAGTTTTGCAAGTGACACCTAAAAGTTATCTGGTGTTTTTGTCATCATAGATTTCACAAATTACTTAATTAACATCTTTCAAATGTAAACGTACTGCATAACACGCCGAGCAGTAAGATGTTTTGGAGTACTCTATTAAATGGGAATCGTTGACACACTCTGTTTACTAAATAAATTTCCAATGCGAAATGGTGTCTTTTTATACTTTTGGATAATTGATCAATGGTGATCAATACATATCACTAAACCATAATTTCCAAATGCTTAATAATTTATGAGTGTATGATTTTCTGAATATGACAAACTAACTTGATATTCAAGTATGAATTATTCATTCAGCTTATAAGCAAATATAACGAGAACCTGAAAATTACAACACATATATTTATTGTCTCCTAAATAACAGATCAACAAATTGTTAAATAATTCAATTCTAAATATAAATGGTAGAAATTATTCATTATGAAATTACTTGAATTATTTTTTAAGTGCTTTATTTTTTACGATGGTGCATTTTCTGGAAAATATTCTTTCTGGTCATGCTTTATTAAATGTTAGAAGAGAATCGTTAATCGTTTTCAAAATATAAAAATTTCAAAATTTAAAATAAAGTTGCCTTTTTATGCTTCTAAATTAGCTAAGTAAGTTTCTAAAGGTAAAGGCTTTTAATTTAAGAAAATCTAAAAATATATCGACCTTACTATTGTTGAATCTCAAAAGTTTTATACATTATTCGAGTTAAAATCTGAATTGTTTTCAAGAAGCATCTATAAATAAATATATGCATGCACATAATTATGAGTTATAATCTACTCACTTTTTCTACTTCATGCACCCTTACACTAATGTTAAGAAACTTTTTTTATAATTTATTTGTTTAATATTTTTATTTCTGGTAATCTTCATTGTGGTTATTATCGTAGTTTTTTTTTAACCATAATATGTTAGAAATTTTAAAAAAAGTTGTTCAAGGAAATAAAAATAAACTAATTTTGAATGAGACAAGCAATATTCAAAAATGAACTCATGCATTTAGTTATAAATATAAAGAATGGGTGATTTTAAGCTGATGTCATCTATATAAGATACATATTTTTATTTAAATTCTATGAACGAAGAGAAGGAAAACGTGGATAGAGTAGTTAGTATTTTTTAGAAGCAATTCAATTTTATATTAACTGATATTCAATTTAATTTAGGATTCAAGAGATGCGATAAACAAATATTAAATTATTTTAAACATATTACGTGAGTATTGTTTAGTTTGTAATTAATAATAAGGAACAAAAATCTTGCATAATGTACGGATTAATCAAAACTTCAAATAAAATTCATGACTGTCAATGCATCCAGATTTTTGCTTTAAAATTTATGCTATTTTATTTTTTGTTTACAAACATAATTTTGTGTACTAAATGTATTTAAGCTGAAAATTGCATGGTTGAAATTAAATCTACCTTATAAAAAATTACAACCACAGATAGTTATCCTTATGAATTATTTAGAGCTTTTCTGGCTATGATCTGTAGAAGTAATGGGCAATGAATTATTAATCATTAGTTTTCTTTATGGCTGGTTAACACGTCAATGCATCATGTGCCATATCTGACACATATCTAAAAACACAATAATTCTCATATGGGAGATAGATTTGGTCAATAGTATCTCTATCCATAATCAAAACACAGTCCAAAAAATGGAGTAAAACATATTTTGGTATGATAGCTCTATTTGATGAAAAATTGGAATTTATTCTCAGAAAAAAATTCTAATTAATGCAAAATGTATTTTAATTAATTTTACGACTAATTATGCTTACACTTAAAAGTAATAACACAATAAAGTTGCATAATGTTAAGCAGAAAAAAATAGTTAATTTAAGCTCGTTTAGTGCCAAATAATTGCAATAAAATGCTTAAAAACTAACTGTGTACGTAAAGTTCAAGCCATAATATATTAAATTGTAACTAAAAAAATGTGATTTATTTTATTTTACTATTTTTCCCATTATTAGACCAATATATTGATTTCTATTTTTTTTCATAAAATATATAAAAAATCGTGCACTGAAGGTTTAGTTAAACTTATTTCTTCAATAATTATAGAGATCATAGAAATTTAGAAAATTCTGTGTATACTTTCTTAGAATTAGGAAACTATTAAAAAAATATAAATAATCACATGCATATCAATGTTGAAATGAAAAAAAAATGATCCTAACATTTTAAATCTATAATTTATATTAAATTTATTGTATTACCTTCTTTAAATTACACGAAAGTTTTATTTTTTATACTATCATTGTTTGAAAAAATTATTCTAACATTTACGCATATATATTTTAATTAAAATACTAAAATACTTAACTCAATGGTAGGTTAAATAAAAATAGCATAGTCGAACATGCTGTTTTATATTTTATCGTTAAAAATTGTGAGATTTTTTTTCTTACATTAATTATTCAATTTTATAAATATTTAAAATTTCAGTATCTGTATTATTTTAATATTTATAACTTTGAAAGTGCAGCAACTGGAATGTATTATAAAAACATATAAAATGTACCACCATTTAATTTAAATCTATAATTTTTTTCATCATAACTCAAATATATTTTCTCAAGTATGCAAAATTCATTCAATCTGCCATTTGAGATGTATGGTCTATAAATAATAATGGTAGGAAAACATACAAAAAGAAATAAAATATGTGAGCTGCGAAAAATGAATATAAAATAAAATATCTCTGCTATGAATCAAATTTTATTGAAAGATGTATCGTTTATTTGAAAACTCTTTTATTTTTTTCTGCTTGCTAATGGTGGCATAAAAATGTATCTGAAAAGTGAATGCTACGGGAAACAAGAAATAATATATTTCGCTACGATTGAAATACTTTTGTTTTTATCCACTTATTTATATATTAATATTTTATCAGCAGCCAGCTTGAAACAATTTCTACATTAAACTTAATGCCGTAGTAAAAAAATCAATAAAAATTTAACTATTTTTTTTTAAACATTGTTGTAATTCCAGTGAACCTCGTTAATTGTACAGTTTCCAATAATCAATTTTTAATTTCCAATTTAAATCCTCCTACATTTCTACGCCAACTAAATGTCGTTTTAAATATAACCTCTTACCTCTCATTCTGCTTCCTTTATAAAGTAGCTACTTGAGAAGCATATTATTTCCCGGCTCTCACAAATTCTAGAAACTTTGTTTCTACAAAACGTTTTATCCGTTGAAATCAGGCTTTATAGATTGTGGATCATGTGAAAAGGTGTTCCAGATATGCCCAGTTCCAACACCTAAAAAAAATCTGCAAATTATTGATATTCAAATACTCGTAAAGCATTCGAAAATGTGGAATGATGTGACATACTGATACAACCGCAAACTATTAACAGCACCGAAAAGAGCAAGAGACTTTAGATGAGTCCTCTTAAACTTAGGCAATGACACCTCAATTCAGAGATTGTAGATGGTTTGCCCCAGTATTCATCGTTTGGTCCAATTCTTTGTCTTTTCAAACAAAATATGCTTCTAAAAGTATTTATTTGGTTGGAATACATCTTCTATTTCTTTTCTGATGATTTTAAATTCATATTATCACTTCATATATACTTTTAAATTCAGAAAGTATTTTATTTAAGAATCTTCACGTAAACATTGCCAACTAGATACATAATAGCCAGCGCATTTCGCTAAAAACCGCCTAAAAATGAAGTTGGATTCAGCTTCAAACCCTGAACCATTTTATTGGACAATGTGGCGCAAACACTGCCCAAATTAGCATTGAGTAAGCTGATTTCTGTTCTGTGCACATGGCCGTTGTTTTGGTTCTGGGTTTGCACGATTAGTCAGAATAACTTGGGCAGGGTATCAGAGTCCTCTGGTGGGAGGCTTCATACATTAATCTCAAATAGATGTACCGTATAGATCTAGTTGGCCATGACATAACTGCTCCGAAGTCACCCGCAGTAATGCGAATTAACAGTGTCCATGCTCTAACTCACATTCTTAGGAATCACCATTCAACAAATATGAAGTGGATTTGATGCATTTTTAGCATTTCTTAAAAAAAAAAAAAAAAAAAAAAAAAAAAAAAAAAAAAAAAAAAAAACAGTTTTAGTCAGTGACAACTCTGTAAAACTAACATGCAAAATATTTGGTTGACATTAAACAATCAAGAATTTGGTGTCTTAGAGACTTAGAAAGAATTATGAGGCTCGTTTCCGGATAATTATAACAAAAAAGTAACTCACAAAATTAAAAAATGCATATTTATACTATCATTATTGCACAGTTGTAAATAAATGACCAGTGATGCAAAAAATGCACAACTATACTTAGCGGTATACCATCAATAACATTAACCTTAAGATATGAATCCAAAAAACCCCGTTTTTCTATCTCCAAAAGGTATTTACCAACACAGTCATTTAAGACAAAGCCAAAGACTTGCAGTTTCACCAAACTAAACAGAAATCACATTTACATAAAGTAAATTGCTAAGCCAGCGTTTACATATACGACGAATGAGCGATAACAAAGTGACGGGTTTTGCACAGAAACCGTTTTGGAGGTGCTTTTTGCTTCAAAGAAGAAGACGCGCTGACTAATCACGAGACCTGAACACTGAACAGCAACAATATGAGTTATCTGCAATAGCTTAAGACGCAACATTAGTCAATGAAAATGACCAGGATGATAATGTTAAGTTTATGAGGGTGTTCATTTTAAATATCTCAATACTATTTTAATATTTTTACATGCTTTTTTTTGTATAGGATAGCTGAGAATGATCTACAACCGGGATAGGTTTAAATGTGTTAGATTTTGGCTATATATTCTTTATATTATGATAAATTCAGAACCTGTTCTAGCCGGTTTCAAAATTTAAAGCAAATAAAAAAAATCTGAAACCAAAATTGAAAAAGTAAAAACTAGCCCGGTTGTAGATTGTCCTTAGCTAGCCTATGCAAAAATAATTATGTAAAAAATATTAAAATTTGAACGAGTTATTTGAAAAGAACGCCACCATAGACTTAACATTATCACCCTGGTCTTTTTCATAGACCAGTGTGGAGCCTTATGCTGTGGGATGAATCGAAAAACTTCCTGTCCTCCTCAAGATATCGATTTTTGGAGACATATTCTCTGAATGGCAGTCGATCCATTCACTCAGATTAAAAAAAATCCGTACATCAGATAAAATTTAAATAAGCATCCCTCCTATGTAGAATATGCCTTAAGACGAACATGTCAGGAAATGCACTGACAAACTTTCGAAACAGGTCACCACATATATCAATATAGGCCAACCCTTGTTAGGGCTCCATCCCCGGCATTTATCAATGTGATCTTAAAATCCAGGGAAACTAATAAATCATAATTGGGGAGAATTTTTCGAACTTCCGATACATGCCCATCTAAGGGTAAATTAAACAATTATTTGTATTTCTTATTCAATAAAATCAATGTCAGTAGTAATTTGCAGAATTTTAGATTAAAAAATATTTAAGTTAGATTTTTTCTAAACCGTAAGATATATTTTCCGTGTCATTAACTGAGGGTTTAAAATACTTCTTTATACTGGTAAAGATAAATCAGCATTTTAGCGCATTCAAAGCAGTATCATGACAGATTTTGTAACCTCCATTCAATAAGTCAGAACACAAAAATATGAGTTCATGAGCTTAAATGCATATTATCACACGTAAGAAATGTAAAATATTTCAAACAAATTGCAATAAACAGAGAAAAATGACAAAATAGACCATGTAACTCTTAAGTCACATTATGTATTTAAGAGTTAAGCTATGATAAATATCATTTTCGGATTAAATTTAAAAAATATAAACTTTTTTACCCTCTTTGAAAATTAAAATCTCATTTTTTTAAAAAAAAAAAGATTAAAATATATTGTTTTTACAATAAAGAATAACATATTTTTATAACAAATTTACCTAAAATATAAAACATTTTTTTTTTACAAAAAATGAATAAATAAATAAATAAATAAAAAGTTAAGGAAAAAGACACTTTGCAAAAAGAGTATCACGCTGGTTGAACATGTTATTTATTGGTTCTTTAAAATGAAAGTTGAAATATAAAAATTATAACTGTTTGGATCTTTTACTATTTAAATCTAATAATTTTGTTTTTTATAATAAATATTAACAAATTTTTAAAACCTAAAATCCTTAAACTATAAAATATGGTTTTACAAAAAATAAAAGAAAAGAAGAGAAAGATGGGAAAAGAAAAAAGAAACTCTTTGCAAAGAGAGTATCACACTGGTTTTATTTGTGCAAAGATTTGGTTCTTCAAAATGAAATGTGTGTCATTTCCTGGAGTGTTTGACTATATTAATCTATTACTTTCCATGACGTACACAGTATACATGATGCTATTTTAGTGTTTTCGGACAATGACGAAGGCAGCATAGACCTGATATCAAGCTCTTTTAGTTAGGCATTCCGAATTCTCCACTGGAAGTTTTAGCTCTTACATTCATTTTAAAAGATAATTAATTTTCTAAGTACATGAAAAAAATAATGAAAATTACTAATTAAATTTGTGTTGTGTAAATTCAAGATTTCGTTAAAAAATGCTAGATAGGATAAAAGATTTTGAATGGTGATATACACCCGCTAATAGCTATATTGCATAAAGCATTAATTTTTTTTAAATATATTTTTTATAAAAAAGCTTTAAAATGTATATTTTTTACATCTATTATATATAATAAAGTAAAAATATTAATTAATTTATTAATTATATTTTGAATTAATAATTATGTAATATATATATGTATATATATATATATATATATATATATATATATGTATGTATGTATATGTATGTGCATATTTTTTACTTCAACAATTTGTCAACAATACTTTTTATGTACCTTTACCATACTTTTAAAGATTCAAATAATAGTAATAATTTATTCAAAGTCCTGTCATAGTGATTTCCATGGGAAATAATCATTAAAGTGTCAGTTCTTTTCTTCTTCACTCTATAAAGCATTAATTAAGGTTGTGAAGAAATACAAGTAAAAAAAAATTGACTTAATTTTTTCATTCTGACTTTTAAAATGATTACAAAAAAAAAAATCATTTCACTTGCATTTCTAAAACACGACGTTTCGCCATTACACTCTCGTCGCTAAAGCAATTTGAACTGATAATCTACATGTCATCACGTGCACCATTATGTTCCTCTATCAAAATTGATGTTACTTTCTGAAACTACTAAAGTGTCATCAATCTCTGTTACAAAGACGTGGTAGTAGAAGAGATGATCTTTTGTCAAACGCGAAAATCAAGATGTAATGGCAAAGAGCTGTGAATTACACAGATCTAGTAATTGTATGAAAATGTTTACTTTAGAATATTTCTCAAGAAAGTTTTAAATCCTGAACATTTTACCGTAACATTTTAGGGATAGTTAAGATTAATAAATGTATATTTATTTGTTCCCAAATATAAAAAAAATATGTTTTCATGTATTTACTTTTATAGCAAATATTGAAAACTTAACGTTTATTATATATTCATTGAGATGTTAAATAGTAGTATTGTATAGTGATTATATATACAGGGTGTATTTAAACTACTGGGCAAAATTTTAAGGGGTGATAGTACACATCAAGACAAATAATATTAAATGGGAAACTAAGGGTCCGAAACGTCTTCCGAAGGAGATAGGCGCCATCAAAGTTTAGGGTCCAAAATCTGAAATGATTATAAAAAAACGGAAAAATTGGTCGATTTGTTTGCGGTTTTCACGAAAACTATCTTTTATGTCAGCATTGTCTTGAAAATAAATTATAAAGATACATTTAAAAAAATGCCGATAGAGGGCGCTTTAGACTTTGGATTAACGAACAATTGTTATTTACCGTTATTTTTTACATTCCATTAAGTTTTTTTAGAAGTTTAGACATAAACTTAAATTTTGAGCTCAAAATCTGTGGTTAAGTAGCGCAAACTGAACTGTGTTCAATGGGAGTGTGTAAGTTCAAATTTCAAATGATTGTAAAAAACAGAAAAAATGGTCAATTGATTTGCGGTTTTCACTAAAATTATTCTTCATGTCAGTATTGTCTTAAAAGTAAATTATACAGATAAATTTAAAAAAATGCCGATAGAGGGCGCTTTAGACTTTGGAGTAACGTACAACTATTTTTTACCGTTATTTTTTGCATCTCATTAAATTTTTTTAGAAGCTTAGACATAAATTTAATTTTGAACTGAAAATCTGAATCGTTGAGAGTGGATAAGTAGCGCAAACTGAACTGTGTTCAATGGGGGTGGGGTGGTTCAAATTTCAAATGACTATAAATAACGGAAAATTTGTTCGATTCATCATATTCATCATAGTGTTCATCATATTACATTCTATAGTTCTACAAAATACTAAGAAAACAATTTAAAATAGAAGATTTGAATAAGGTTGTAAATATTGCACAAAATTTTTGTAAATTCAAATTTAATTAACCCTTCTAAATCCTTCATTCCTACTAAAAAAATATACAAATTTATTAAATGATTATGTAAATCTTTTAATTTAGTTTAAACAATCTTTATTTTTTATGCTTTAGAATTCAAAATTTTTATGAATAATAGGTAGATAAAGGGGTAAAGAAATTTATTTTTAAAATTCGTCTAAAAATTTTTGTGAAGTTAAATGTATTTAACACATGAAAATATATAAGGTGAGTAACTTCTTGTTTGGTATACTGTAAATTCTCAACACACGGAAATTTAACACATTTTAGAACACTTTTTTTCACCAAATTTACAACATATTAATGTATTGTAGATGAGAAAACTTCATACACAAAACGTTTTTTTTTTTTTCTGTGTGTTGTGAATATATTCCCAATCTGTTGCAAAACTGTTGTTATATAGAAATGTGTTATAAAAAAAGTGTTGTTAATTGCATTGAAGTAGTATTGTAAATAGTGCCGATAAAAATATTTCTTCTAATAGTTTTGTGCTGTATTACACTTTATCATCAAATTAACAAAGCACTGTAACACCACACAATTTCAAACATTTTAAAACAACAGAAGGAAAACACTTTCTACGTGTTGCCTTTAAAAATACACAATTTCTGAAATAAAATTAGAGACATTTTATTGCTTTATTGAATATACACATATATATACAGGGTGTTTAAAAAATGACCGGTATATTTGAAAAGTCAACAAAAATTAAACGGTCAGCGATAGAAAAACAACGTTTGTTGCAATATGCTTGGGTCAACAGTAAATTTTGATGCAGACAAACTTCCAAAATTAGTTTCAATTTTCAACAACAGATGGCGCTGCAGGCGACTGTATTGCTGCTATATTATTGCTGCACTTGGTGGATAAGTGGAAAATATCGTACTTTAGATTTTTCAGACTGCAGCGCCATCTGTTGTTGAAAATTTTAACTAATTTCGTAATCTTGTCTGACTGAAAATTTACTGTTATCCCAAGCATATTGCAACAAACGGTGTATTTTTATCGCTGCCCGTTTAGTTTTTATTGATTTTTCAAATATACCGGTCATTTTTGAAACACCCTGTATATAGTGGGAAATTACTGAGCGAGTTGACTAATTTTGCAAATAAATATCAATAACTGAATTTCTGGAAAAATCATTTAATATTAATAGCAGTTTTTGCACAATTCTTTTCCTGGCACACTATATTTGCAATCCATTCCTAAGGAAATAAAAAAGAAAAAAAAAACTATATCAGTTTGAAGTGTTTATTATTATCTTTATTCAGTATTGTAAATAGTTTCACGAATTTGCGAATTTACGGTTTTCGATTGAAATGGCTTTCTTCGCTATTTTCAATGTCATAAAAATATTTAAGATAATCAATAATAATTAATCAAACAAAAGAAAATACTGCTGTAAGTGATAAACATACAATTATTTAGATCAACATACTTTTCGCCTCGTACACGGTCTTCACAAAAATGTAGCGTCTTTGCAAATAGTCACATTTTCTCAAACCTGTCGCGGTTTGTGTGATGAAACATATGTTGATCTAAATAAAAGTATTTTGTAATCACTACTAGCTATATTAATTTTAGTTTGATACTTTCAACGCTTTTTTTTATATTATATATACTCTCATCAGGGGTCACAGCGTCCCTAAGATTTTCACACTTTTCTACCAGTATTTTAGATTAAAATCTTTTTCTTTGATTCCTTTAACATTTACAATGAAATTCTACAATAAATATTATCGTTTTAAGATTGTGATAGTAAAGTGCGAAAATTTTAGGAACGTTGCAACCCCTGTCTCATACACATATTATGAAATTTAAAAGCTGTAAAACATTTCTTTTCTATATTTATAATTTTTTGCTAACACATTTTAACAATTAAAAATTTATATGGTATTTCTATTGTTTTCACTGAGATGAAAACAGGAATATTTTAATAAACGCTTCATCTTTTTAGCACTTTCCAACAATGTTGAAAAAAAAAACATGATTTCGGTTTGTCTATCTATCTGTTCGCGCTTTAACTCGTGTAAAAATACTCGGATCGCCCTGAAATTTTCGGACATTCTTAATATTTTTTCTAGCACGATCTTTATTTCTAATGAAATTTCTAGCAAGATTAGTTCATTTAAACATATGAATCGAAAGTTTACCATTACATTGCGCTTCATATAAAAAATACATTAAGTGAATTTTAACGATGTTACACCCCGGAGGTATATTGAAATTTATATCCATTTACGAAGTGCATTGATATATACATGCTGAAAGATATGCAGTTAAAAAGATAGCTATTATTGTTTTACAGGGCCACACAAGGGAATTTCATTACATAATGGTAAATGGGAAATTTATGTGCGACATTATATTAAATTATTTAACGGAAAATAAAATTTTTATTTGTCGTTCAGGCTTAGTATAAGTCATACAATATAGTCATGCATAATTCGAAGTGCATAGCATTCACAGGGACACACAAAAATTTCAACTAGTATATTATTTTCGAAGTACTGTATATGTATCCGATGATGGCTGATGGATGGGTGCAATGCAATTTAATCATGATATGTGCTTTTACCGGGTGTCCCAAAAATGACTGATGGATTTTAAAATTCAATAACTTGTAAACGGTGACAGCTATTTAAAAAAATTTTGCAGGAGGGTTATGTATAATGTCAGGAGTTTTTTTACCGTAGTTTTTTATTTTAGTTCGAATTTCAAACAATAGGTGGCGCTGACAGCGATTGAAGGCCAGGTCGACGCTTCACTCAGCACTGATCAACTGGTCTTCATCGCCGTCAGTGCCACCTATTGTTTGAAATTCGAACTAAAATAAAAAATTACGGTAAAAAAAAACTCCTGACATTATACATAACCCTCCTGCAAAAAAAAAAAAAATTTAATAGCTGTCACCGTTTACAAGTTATTGAATTTTAAAATCCATCAGTCATTTTTGGAACACTCGGTAAGTTTCACTAAGTAAATTCATATTATGTGTTGTGTATAAATTCTATCATTTAAATAGAGGGCTACACAAAAAAATTCGCAAATGTGCATTACTTAAAGGTGGTTTTTAAATAAGTTATGAATTTTTATGCTGAACTGCATTTAATTTACTAAAATGTGTTTGTAGTATATAGATAAATGGATAGATACAGGGCCATGCAAAGAAATGGATACATGCATGCATATTAATGAAAATTTCTGAGAAAATCATTTCAGAAATTTTAAGAGTATTTAGTTTAAAGTAAATTTAACCAAAATACTGGCGTGTATTAAAGATACACCGGATAAACTACAGGGCTGATTATAAGTATT
The DNA here is from genome assembly GCA_964019185.1 of Maratus speculifer. NCBI lineage: Eukaryota > Metazoa > Arthropoda > Arachnida > Araneae > Salticidae > Maratus > Maratus speculifer. The sequence goes on along the minus strand of OZ025297.1, from coordinate 69,506,885 downwards.
TAAGCATGTTTCCATTTACTAGTATAAACTGCTGAAAGAGAAATTTCAACCTGCTAAGGATTTTCTTCCTAAATTAAATTTCCTCATTTTATTATAGTATATATATATATGAGACGAATGATCAAATACAGGGCTGTTCAAAAGATTGGAATACATATTTGGCTGTATTCAGTTTAATTATTTCCTTTAAGGGGACGGTGGATGTTATTATTATTTTTTTAAATTTTCATCATAGCAATATGAAAATTTGTGCATATAAAAATTTCAACAAAGCATAGAACACCTTCAAAACATTTCCAATGGCATTAAGATTTTAAAATTTTTGAAATATATTTAAATTTTTAAAGGAAATTTTTAAATGCTCCTCGTGTCTTAATTTTTTTAGATATTTTCTTGCTTTTGTATTTTTATCACTTAAAACTCTATTATAAACAACTTTGTGTAAGATTTTATTAATCTCTTGAATAGTTAATATTTTACAGATGTTTTTCTAAATTCCATATCGATTTTTATCAAAAGTATCCTATTAAAAGGCATACTTTTGATAAAAATCGATATCAGTAAAGAATGATCGAAGTAAAAAACTATCTTAACTATATTTTTTTGACTATCTTAATGAAGACGAAATTTAAACAATATCAGGATACTTCCTTATCAATTTCATAAATATCGATCAAAAATTACGTAGCAAAAACTTTTCAAAAAATCTAAAAACGCTGAAAAATTAGTTTAGAGAAAAGCAGATTTTTTGTATATAAATTCACTTATCTTTATTTTTAATTCTGAAAACCTTTATAAATGGTATTTTAAAAAGAAAAACTTGGTACTATTATACCACAGAAATAGAACTTTTTTGCGACTATTTTGCTCAAATAAAGGTCCACTGTCCCCTTAATTACGAAGGTTTATTAAATATTTCAGGAAGTGTTAGAAACTGCTTGATAATCTATGCTTAACGCATGATTTTTCTTTCGTGTTTTCTTTGTATTCAACACATACGATCATTCAACAGATATCCAGGCCACGCAATTCATTTTACTAGTAAGTTATGTAACTGCCTTACGTTGTATTGATTAGTTCGAAAATCTATATCGTGTGATTATAATCTATGTTGTGAAACTATCGATTTAGTGTAGCTGAAGACTATTTAAAAGAAATAGAGTATAAATTTCTTCCGAAAATTGAGTAATTAATATTTTAAATATGAATGATTCGTTAAATTTTATTTTGGAACAAATTATTTCAGAAAATTTTAAAAACGTAATTTTTTATTATACAAATGTGCATTATAAAAAGCCTCATATAATCATATAACGTACATGGTGAAAATTTGCATTAAAAAAAAGAAGCATATAGTTATTTAAATTCTTCTGATGATTCCAGTGATTGAGTTACTTTAATTAATTTAAAGGTTAACAAAAATAATAGATAAATAAAAAATAAAATAAAATAGATGTATGATTCCCTGCTGTACATTATTATTCTTTACTCGCAAAAATACTATTGCTCTTCCATATACATATATATGTATATATCTGCACAGTTATAAAGAAACATTTACCTTTATTTTATTCCTATTATTCAGCAATATACAAAATATTTTGTCAGAAAAATATATCTATGTCAATATTATATTTGGCAAATATTTTCAAGCTATTATCTGAAGCTCACAAACATCAGCCACGTCTGTTGATTTAATTTCCTGAGTGTAACTTTGTTTGTCACTTCTATATTCTGTGACACATATTTATTTTTAAGTTTTTGTACTCTCTTAGAACAATTTCTGCGAGCGTCAACATATTTCATTTTATCAGAAAAAAGTGCTTATCTCAAAGAAATATATCAAAGTATAAAATGTTAGTTTTTCATGTTAAAAATATAGTATAAAGATTTTGTAAATTTTATAAAAATAAATATTTTTATGAAATTGTGGTTTCATAAAATAACACTTTACGGTTTTTTAGATATATATATATATATATAATGTACTCTATCAGTTTTAAAACATCAAAGGTTTATAGTTTTTTATATGATACAAAAGTAAATAGTGTTTCATAAGATTAAAATATCATTTATCAGTTACACACAAAAAGTATTGTAAATAATCGGATATACGATATTAATCTTTTGTTTACCTTAATTACATTTGTAAAAACTTATCATGTATATTATAATTATTATCTTATAATTTACTTAAATATAAGTTAATTTTATACACTTTATTTTATCTAACATATCACAAAGAAAATAGATGTATCTTCAGTTTAATGTCAAATGATGTTTCAAAAAATTTGGAATTACGAACAGCGACAACAATAGCTTAGTAACACAAACATTAGAAAATTCATTTCCTGTTGGCTTTGCCCTATAGGCAGAGGTATATTTCCAATTTCAACAGTATATATATATATATATATATATATATATATATATATATATATATATATATATATGAGTAGAGATAAACCTACTCTAACAACTATATTTGTTCGCTTTTCAAGGTTTTTTAATTTCATTTTTCTTTAAGAGCTGCTTTTATCAGAATCAGCTTAAACGAAATTCGACTCGAATTCCCACTTTGAAAGCATTTTTTGAAATATATTCTTACTTTATTTAAAAAAAATCGACTAATACGGCCGACTATATAGATTCTAAAAAGGAGAAATCTTCAATTGATTGAGAGCCAAATTGAATTTAAAAATGAGTCATAAAATAAACAATTTGTCATTTGAATACATCCTGAATTCTTAGATCGAGATAGCTTCAGAAAATTTTGTTCGATATGCCCACTTTATCAGCATTTTTTGAAATATATTCTTACTTTATAAAAAAAATCGACAAATACGTCCGACTATATAGATTCTAAATAAGAGAAATCTTCAATTGAACGCGATTGAGAGCCAAATTGAATTTAAAAATGAGTCATGAAATAAACAAATAATTTGAATACATCCTCAATTCTCAGATCACGATAGCTTCAGGAAATTTTGTTCGATATGCCCACTTTGTCAGCTTTTTTAAAACATGTATTCTATCTTTATCACATAACTGGCCAATACGTCACATTAAATATTTCCTAAATAAGAATGTGTTTGAGAGTAAAATAAATTTAAAAGTGAGTCTATGATAATATTAGCAGTTTAATTTGATGTTTTTACTTCAACTTCAATTATTTTTCTATTTACTTTTACTATAAGAAATAGTCTCAATAAAAACTGGCAATATAATTGTTATAGATATTATTGAGAAGATGTGCACTAAATTTAATTAGATTTGATATCTTAAGATTTGATGAAATTATGGATACATATTATCAAGGTGCATAAAATCACGGTCAAGTTCGTAATGCGCAAAATCAGACCAAAGGGATGAAAAAAGAGAGGTATTTGTTAAATATATATATATATATACAGGGTGATTCATAAAAGATAGGCAGAACTTTAAGGGGTTATAGTACACTTAAAGACAAATAATATTAAATAGGAGACTAAGGGTCCCAGACGTATTCCCAAGGAGATAGGGGGCATTAAATTTTAGGGTCCGAAATTTCAAATGATTATAAAAAATGGAAAAAATGGTCGATTCGTTTGCGGTTTTTGCAAAAAATTTTCTTTATGCCAGTATTTTCTTGAAATAAAATTTTAAAGTTCAATTTCAAAAAATGCCGATAGGGGGCGCTTTAGACTTTGGAGTAACAGACAACTATTTTTTAACGTTATTTTTTGTATTTCTTTAAATGATTTCGAAAGCTTAGACTTAGACTTAAATTTTGATCTAAAAATCTGAGTCCTAACGAGTAGTTAAGTAGCGTAAACTGAAATTTGAAATTTGAAACCCTTCTCCCCCCCCCCAGAACAAAAATCAGTTATTCCCGATCTTTGTGTCGTAGATTAGGCTCTAACTACTGCCGCGTTTTGCTAAAATTATTCTTTATGTCAGTATTTTCTTGAAAATAAATTTTAAAGAAAATTTTCAAAAAATTCCGATAGAGGGCGCTTTAGACTTTGGAGTAACGAACAACTATTTTATACCGTTATTTTTTGTATCTCATTAAATGCTTTCTAAAGCTTAGACTTAAATTTTCATCCCAAAATCTGAATCGTTAGACGTGGTTAAGTTTCTGGGGAGAGGGGTTTGAAATTTCTACTCCTGAGCACAGTTCAGTTTACCAAGTCCACACATTGTGTGCTGTGATACGAGGTAAAAAGACACAAATTAGGATTATGTTACCAAAGCATATTTATTAACATGTAATTACAATAAATGTTCAAAATTGTGACCACCAGACGTTATGCACGCAGAACAACGGCGAAGAATGGAACGGCGAACATTCGCGAAAACATCAGGCTTTTCGAGCACTTCCCCTACAGCGGCGGAAAGTCTGGCGACCTGATCCTCGGGGGATTCAATGGGTGTCTCATACATAAGAGCCTTCAATTGTCCCCAAAAAAAGAAATCGAGGGGTGAAAGATCTGGCGAGCGAGCAGGCCAAGAAACAGGACCACCTCGACCAATCCATGTGTTTGGAAATGTGATGTCCAGATAGTTGCGGACGTCTCGTACGTAATGGGCTGGCGCTCCATCGTGCTGGAACCACATGACCCGCCGGATGCGTGGAGGAACAACGTTTAACAGGTCTGGCAGCACATGTTGCAGAAATGTGAGGTATGTTTTACCGTTGAGGCGTTCAGGAAGAAGGTACGGTCCGATTAGGTGGTCTCCGAGGATTCCTGCCCAAACGTCGATGGAAAAGCGTCTCTGATGAGCATGTGGATACGTAGCATGTGGATTGACATCCGCCCATACATGTGCATTGTGTGTGTTAAATGTACCTTCACGTGTGAAGGTACATTCATCGGTGAAAAGCACAGTTCGTCCAAAATGTGGATTTAGCGCGTTCTGCTGCAGAAACCAGCGGGCGAATTCAATACGATTTGGATAATCCCCTGGAGACAGTTTCTGGACTCGTTGCACTTGAAACGGGAGCAAATGTTCATCCTTCAGTACCCTCCAAGTCATGGACTGTGAGGTATCCACCTGCCTAGCCACTGTTCGTGTACTTGTACTTGGCTGCGCCGCTACTACATCCAGAATGGCTTCTGCAACAACTACTGATTCGTCCTTTTTTGCACGACCTGCATTCGACCGGGAAGCGAGAAATGATCCCGTCTCACACAACTGTCTGTGCAAGCGCTCGAAAGTTTTGCGGTTAGGCAACCGCCTGTTGGGAAATCGCTCTCCGTACATTCGTTGTGCCTCTGCACCATTTCCATCTGCCGCTCCGTAAATTAAATGCATCTCAGCCTTTTCCTTATTCGTGAAGGGCACCATCTTCCGATTCATTACTACAGCGACTTACACTTGACTCACCGTTCAGTGGTTTTTATGCCTGAATCGTGTCGAAATTTTGCATACGTGTTCTTCTTCTTCCCGATTTGACATTTGCATACTTTCTGTCTCCTTCTTCACCCGGTGACCAGCGTCAGGAATGGAGCTTTAACGTTTGCATGAGCGACGTTTCCAACTGTGCCAGTGCCTTTATGAGTGAATTCCGACTATGCAGTCCTTGACGAAAGTTGTATTTTTGCCTCGTATCACAGCACAGAATCGTTGGGCATGGTTAAGTAGTGCAAACTGAACTATGTTCAGAAGTTGAAATTTGAACCCCCTCCCCTCGCTACTGAACCACGCTCAGCGATTCAGATTTTGAGCTGAAAATTTAAGTTTAAGTCTAAGCTTTAGAAAGCATTTAATGAGACACAAAAAATAACGGTATAAAATAGTTGTTCGTTACTCCAAAGTCTAAAGCGCCCTCTATCGGAATTTTTTGAAAATTTTCTTTAAAATTTATTTTCAAGAAAATACTGACATAAAGATTAATTTTAGCAAAATGCGGCAGTAGTTAGAGCCTAATCTACGACACAAAGATCGGGAATAACTGATTTTTGTTCTGGGGGGAGAAGGGTTTCAAATTTCAAATTTCAGTTTACGCTACTTAACTACTCGTTAGGACTCAGATTTTTAGATCAAAATTTAAGTCTAAGCTTTCGAAATCATTTAAAGAAATACAAAAAATAACGTTAAAAATAGTTGTTTGTTACTCCAAAGTCTAAAGCGCCCCCTATCGGCATTTTTTGAAATTGAACTTTAAAATTTTATTTCAAGAAAATACTGGCATAAAGAAAATTTTTTGCAAAAACCGCAAACGAATCGACCAATTTTTCCATTTTTTATAATCATTTGAAATTTCGGACCCTAAACTTTAATGCCCCCTATCTCCTTGGGAATACGTCTGGGACCCTTAGTCTCCTATTTAATATTATTTGTCTTTAAGTGTACAATAACCCCTTAAAGTTCTGCCCATCTTTTATGAATCACCCTGTATATCTTATATATAGATGATTTCTTAGTTAAAATAGATATCGAATATTTTTAAAGTTTACAATACTTCTTAAAATGGGTCAAAAGTTTATACATGACAGAATTTGATAAAATAGAAATAGACTCAAGGGGCGAAAAGATAGGGATTTTGTGACAAAAATAACTTCGTTAATTCTCAAGATATCAAATCCAATTGTTTTTTTTTTATAAATGTTCTTAATAGTATCTAAAACTTTTGTATTTACAAGTTTTATATAGGACCAACTCTTACCGAAAAAAAAAGAAAAAGTGGCGAGTGGAAAAAAATCCATAATATCGTCAATTCTTAAGATATGAAATCCGATTAAATTTATTCTATATTTTCTCATCAATGTGTAAAAATTTATACTGAGACTTTTTTTATAGAAACCAATTCTTATAGCAAAAATAAATTAAACAAAAATAGGAAATGAAGAAAATATCATAAATCCAAACTTTCCTTACATTCTGACTCATTTTTAAATTCATTTTTGATTTTAAACACATCCAAATAACAGGTTCTCTTATTCAGTAAATGTATAATGTGTCGTATTATCCAGTGTTTCGATAAAGTTAGAATATTTATTTTTAAAATGTAGTCAAGATAGACATTTTGAACAGAACTTTATGAAGCAATCGTGATTAAAAAATTGAGGGCCATTCAAATAACAAATTGGTCATTTTCTGACTTATTTTCAAATACATTTTTCTCCTCAAACGCATGTTTTGAGAAGTGTTTTGATAAACGCAGACTATATTTCGAAAAATGCCGTAGAAGTGAGTATTTTGAACAAAATTTGAGGTGGTGACCATGATTGAAGAATTTAGAATTTATTCAAATAACAAATTGCTTATTTTAAGACTCTTTTTATAAATTCATTTTGCTCTCAAACCATTCAATTGACAGTTTCTCTTATTTAGGAAATATATAATGTGCCCTAATGGTCGATTTTTTCATAAAGTTCAACTATTTATCAAAACAGCTCTTAAAGAAAAATGAAATTGTTGAAAAGCGGCCAAATATATTGCTGAACTGGGTTTATCAGTAATCATATTGTGATTTTTGTAGTTGAAATGAGTACTTAAAGTCGAAATCTACCCCCATGTGTAGGCCAAGCAAAAGGGGGTTTATGTTTTTCCCACCCCTTTTTTGTATTCGCTTTTCTTTCTTTCTTTATTTATTTTTGCAATGAGAGTTGCTCCTATCAAAAACTTGTAAATGCAAAAATTTGAGATAATATTAAGACCATTTATAAAAAAATAGTCGTATTTTATATCTTAAGAATTGACAATGTTATAAATTTTTAACTCCCAAAAGCCCTATTTTTCCGCACCTTAAGTCTATTTATAATTTTATCAAAAATTTGTAATGCATAAACTTTTGGCACTTTTTTAGAAGTAATTTAAACTGTAAACTGGCTTGATATTTATTTCAATTAAGAAGTTATGTGGTAAGGTTTTCACAAAACCCTTCCTTATTTCTAACTCATTGGTCTGGTTTTGCCCATTAACGAACTTGGCTGATATTGTATGCCCCTTCATTTTATATATCAATTTGGAAGAGATAAGAGCAGAATTGAAGAAGATATCATGTCCATTCAAAGTGTGATATATATATATATATATATATATATATATATGGATATATATGTGTGTGTTTGTGGGTGTGATAGATAGATAAATAAACTATTTTACTAATGTTAGTTTTGGGGTGTAGGGTCATGATAGGTGTAAATCTGTAATATGTTTCAAAAATTCCAACTTAGGAGCGATCGCAATAGGTAGTATTTCATACGAAATCTACCTGAAAATCTCCAGTAACTTATATTCCATACATATTTTATATGTTTATGTTGAATGTAATTTTCTTACACCAAATGTGTCTATAATTTCTCAAAGGTTTAAAACAACAAGGCACAAAGAACAAATTGCAGCAATAAAATTGCTATTTGCGTGAATAAATTCAGAAGTTACATCGCTTAAGTAGACGCATCACCTTTGAAACAATCACTTAAATTAAAAAAAAAAAATATTGTAAAGTATGTGGAGGACTTAAATTTTAGAACTAAATTTTAAAAATGTGCAAAACTCCCAATTGTACTAACATTTATTTATTTTTTAATCCTTTTAATAAAAAATTCTTTAAAAAATACTTTTATAACTTGATTTTTTTAAATCCCTACTTATTCTATAAATATGAATATTTTGACTTTAAATATTCATTTTTTCCACATTCCTTTAGAATATACTATATAAAAGTGGGTATGGATTTTTCAATTCATCGCATTTTATATTTAATATGATTTATTTTCACTCATGCTTATCAAAAACAAAAGAAAGTTCAATAAACAATCAATTTAAATACTTTTTTACAAAATAATTGTACGGTTCAATATTTAATCCATATACTAAAATTTCAAATATCGCATAGAGAACAAGTAAACAAATTTTCAAACCTCTGTCTAAATTAGCAAAAGTGGCTTAGTGTTTATTGAACAAGTAAGTCTTAAAAATATTAACACAGTTAAAAATCAATTTAAAATTCACTTTTGTATGGTCAATTATCCTGGATCTGTTAACAAAATTTACAATATCTCGCGATATAACCGCCGTATAGGTAAGAATTAGGTGTCAAAATATTCACAATTAAAGGCTCTTTTATTTATTATTAAAAAAAGAAAATAGATATTTTAAACAAATTCAAGATACAGCGTCCCCTTAATTCATGAAATGTTGCAGTTAAAAGTTCAGAATTGAGCGCGCTTAATCAACAAATATCTTAATCAATCACGCTTAATCAATCACGAAATGAATTTATATCAAATGAGTTCAGCAATACCAAAAATTTATAAGTTTAAAATGACAGCATTTGTCCAGCTTCAGCATTCCCTGTGTTTGAACAAGACTCACTTTTTAGTCATTTCAAAGTACGAAATATTGGTTATGCTTCTGTGTCTGATTCAATGTAAATGTAAAACAGATGAATAAGAAATCTTTCGTATGATAATGATAGAATGGTGCCAGCAACAAATAAATAATTTATATTCGTCCAAGTGCTATTCTAAAGGTTTGATTTGCAATATATACATACATATATATATATATATATATATATTTAAGATCTTGCATTTTACGTATTTCAGATATAAAAAAGTATTTTCAATGGTCATATTTGTGCTAACAACAATTTTGTATAATGTGTTTTAAATTTCTGTTAAATTTTTAATGAAATTTTGAAAAACATTTTAATTTTTTTCTTTTGTGACTATAATTGGTTAGTATTTAACACATATATATTTTTTAACATTTGAAATAATTTATTTGTTAATCATTCTGAAATTTATTTTTTCTCCAAATTTTCATTTAATAATCTTGTTTCATACGGAAGTTTGACAATGTAAAATCACATATGATTAAAACAATGAGTGATTTATTTTCTTAAAACGTAGATAACAACATTTCATATTTATTCAAATATAGAATAAAGAAATAATCATAATAAATGTTTTCATCCCACGTTCATACAAATCAATATTTTTCCCCATTACGCAAATAGTAATTTCTTTCAGAAACTGTATTTGACAGAATAATTTCCTGGCAGATGCTTTTTCTACGTTTTTTTTTATTTTTTTTTTTTACCTTCCTTCCGCAGTTATCAATACAAGATTTCTGAATTGGAAATCTTTACCTTGAAGAAACGAAAAGTATCTGAATGTATATTTAGCAGAATTCTATAGCGATGTAAGTCTCGTACTTTCGCAGAGAGAACCCGACTGCTTAACAAAGTCAACAAAATTTATAATTGTTTTTGTCAATTTGAATAAATTTCAAGCTATAAAAGTAAATAGTAATAATAATAGTAACTATAATAATATATGTGTTTTTAAATTTCTTTGAACTATATTAAAATGCGATCCAAAAGTCCCAAATTCTTATCGAACACTGATTATTTCATTGTTAAAAACTATATTCACCTGAATCATTTTACCATTATTGGTAATTATTAATATCCTTTCAAAAATATCAATTTAAAGGACTTAATTCAAATGCTAAATGCTTCTTCAATGATTATATTTTTACTAACAACAATTTTTTATAATATGATTTACTTTACTTTTAATGTTTTGAAGAAACTTTGAAAAACATTGTTTTCATTTTGATTGTATCTATAAATGGGTAGTACGTAACCTATATTTATTTATGTTGGAAATAATTTTATCGTAAACCATTCTGAAATTTATCATTTCTGCAAAATATATATTAATAATCTTACTGCATAAGGAAATTTGTTAATATAAAATTGCACATATTCAAAACGACGAGAAATTTATTTTCTTAAAACATAGATAACAATATATATCTCTGGCTCATACAATAAAGAAATCACCATAATTTTCTCATCCCAAACTCACACAAATCAACATTTTTTTTCTTGTTACGCAAATATCAATTTCTTTCACAAATTGTATTTGACAGAATAATTTCCTGGCAGATAGTTTTTCTACATGTTTCTATTTTCCTTACCCGCCTCCCGCAGTTGTCAATACAGCATGTCTGAATTGGAAATCTTTATCATGGAGAAACGAAAAGTATCGAAGATATTTCTATCAGAATGCTAGAGCGATATGTGATTCGTTCTTTTACAGACAGAAATGACTTTTGTTAATGAAAATACTGTGTTTTCTTTATATAGTCAACAGCATTGATAATCGGTTTTACCAATTTTAATTAATATTAAGCTTAAAAAGTAAAAAAAAAACTTAAAAAATAAAGCAGGGAGTTAAATAATATATATATATATATATATATATATATATATATATATATATATATATATTACATTTGTTTGGACTACATTGAAATGCGATCAAAAAGTACCTAATTCTCAACCAACACTGATTCGTTCGAAAACATATTGCATCTAAATAACCTTACCATTATTCATACCCTTTGAAAAGAGAATTTTCTTTGAATACGATTAAAATCTTTGAATAATCGATTTCTTTTTGAACATAAACTAAAATTAGCAGGATTTTTAATTTTAAACTGATTTGTTTTAAATTAATATCGTGTTCAAAATTAAAACGATTATTTGCATTTCACAGAGAAAATTAGGGAGTCTCAAATTTTCTGAAATCTCTTACGCCAGTGCAAAAGTGGTGTGGTTTAGAGTTCTAACAACTTTTTAAATACAAATTAAAATTGCGTAAAAATTTGCTGTACATTTAACCTTATTTAAGGCGAATTAATATATTAAAATAAACACTTATAATATAATATAATAAAAATTAGAAATCCATTAATGTTATAAAATATTTTTATGTGATACATGTCAGCATAAAAATTATGCTAAAATGAATTTTAACCTATGTTTTATAGAATGAATTAATGACATATGAATTCTTTGACAAAAACTGTTTATTAGTTAATTTTTCTAAATAAAAAAAGATTAAAAATAATGAAAATACTTGTTTATCTTAATAATATTAATTCATTCTATGAAATATAGTTCAGAGCTTGTTTTAACTTAACTTTTAAGTTTATATGTGTATTATAAGTAAAAATATCGTGCGGATTGTAATATTAAACTTATCATTAACTGAACTACGTTTTTATTACATTATTTTATAAGAGTCTGCTTTCACATAAAAAAAAAACTGTCTGTGTGTCCGAAATATATAGAAGAGATTTATTTAATTTTAAGATTTAGAAATTTACGATAGCTTGAAATGAAATTACTTTTGCGCTGGAGACGGAAAATTTAAAAGATATAAGATCCGTTAAGAATATATAATTAGCATTTATCCATTGGAGCGAAATGTTGAATATTTTTTCATTATTTTAATTTTTACGGGTTGCAATTTGAATAAAACATCTTTAGGAGAAGAAGTATATTTTTAAACGTAAATCTAAATATTCTACAGACATACATACAATAAATGCAATAAACCCCACTGGAGTGAAAAACTAGCCAGAACTAGGAAAAACAAAACTATACAGAAAAAAATCAGAAAATTTCCGAACTAAATAAAAAACAGTCTTTCGAAAAATAATTGTAAAATACAATAAGTCTTCAGGGATACAATCTGAGAAAATACACGTCTATTATACACGGGGAGTTGTAAAGTTTTAGTTACGGGGAATAAAGGTTTGATGTCAGTGTTGTGGTTACTTTAGATGCTTTCTTTGGAGTTGCATATAATTTTAATTGGTGCTTATGCATATAAGATTTTACATTTAATATTTTTTTCGCAGAAAACTGTATTTAATTATAATAACGATCAACAGCGTCTAGATGTTTACTAGCATTAAACAAAATTACTCAAATAATTATAATAATAGCTAAAAAATATGAATTGACATGTCCTATTTTAATTTTAGCAATTTTATTTGGTTCATTTTCATTTTTTTATTTGTATACTAATTTAATAAATTAAAGATAACTCATTTTCTGCACTTGTAAAAAATTATGCCGGAAATGTGTGTCTTCACTTGTTAGAAATTACCCATAATTTTTACAAAATCGTTGAGATTAATCCCTTCTGGGGGAAAACGTAAATAGCCTCAAAATAGCCTCAACGATCTTTTCGGAAAATAGCCTCAAAATATGGTTTTCACGGGCACAATATGCTAAAAAAGGTGCGTTCATTATACGAAGGGATTCATATAGTTGCAATTATAAGCGAATAATTTTCAAAGGTAAGTCGCACAATTATTATTATTTTTTTTTTTTTGAAAATTATTTACATACTTATTGAGAATATTTGCAAGAAAAGTATACTACATAATTTATTTATTTATTTTGTGGTGCGAGTGGAATATGAAAATATTCCTTTCTATTGAAACTTTTCAATACCTCTATGCATAAATAGCTTCTATAAAAAATCTCTAAATCTTTTTTGAAAGCTGAAGTGAACGCTTTTGAAATATTGAGCCGTCAAAAATTTTTGAAAATCAAATTCAAGTTATTTTTGATTTTTTATTTTCATTTTAACTTTTATCGTGATCACCTTGTGTATTTTACATAACAAGAAAAAAAAATCTTTAAAAAAAATCTTAAGAAGAGATGGGATATAATATGTCCCACCTAATTTTAACTAAAATGTAAAGTTTGAACCAGAAATTTTAAATTAATTCGTTTTTTTTAAACTGTTTTTTTATGATTTACTTACAAATGTTTTACTTTTATGATTTTAAAATAATTTTTAATTCCAAATTTCAGGATTTTAGGTGTGGATTCAATATTGTATTAACACAATTGCTAACCCCCTCCAAAGAAATTTATAAATTAAATTTTATGTGCATTGAAAGAATTTAAGAAATGTTGTTTATAATTCAGATTTTATCGCTGCAGGAAATTAATTCTCTTTTATACACTTTATTCAAACAAAAAAATGGTATGGAGAAATTGATTAATGGTAATAATTTAATTTATTTATTTTCATGTCTATGTTTAATTTATGAGTTTTAGATAACATTTATTAATTAAATATGTCTCTGGTAAAATACCCAATTAAAATTTATTGTAAATAATGTTAAGTTGTTTGAATAAGTTTTAGTAGACTAAATGTTTAGTTTAAAGTTATCATTTAGAGCGAAATTATTTTGAATGCCAAATCTATAAGCATGTGTAACTTGTTTATATAAATTTGCTGCATAATTGAGAAATTAAATATAAAAAATATCGAATGAAATGTATTTTTTATTTAAAAACAAATTTTACAAGTATTTTAAATTCACCTTAAAAAATTTTAAAATGTTATTTATTTAACGAAATTATGAAAAGCATGCTTTCCATTTAGTCTAACATTTTCAGAAACACGTTTGTGAATTGACGTATTTTGAATTATGTATATATTTGTGTTTATTATTTAATATATGTGCTTTTAAATAACACTATTAGTTAAACGTTTTGTTTCAAATAGACATAAGTAGAATTGAATGTAATTAAAAAGAAGATCTTCTAATAAATTATATTAGACCATAAATTTTCTTAAATGTTTATTGAAAATTTATATTGGTGAAATTTTATAAATATTTGTAACTTGATTCTAAAAACATGTTATAGAATTGGTAAATTACACAAAAGAAATTTCACGTGAAATATAATAGTTACTTTAAATCAAGTTTTAAAATAATTTTATATTCACTTCAAAAATTCAATATATGATATTAAACAAAATTATAAAAAAACATAACGGCTGATCCCGGGTAAATAGAATAGGATAATCTATCTTACCACATTCCATACAGCACTATAAAACATATTCAAATTCTCAGTTACTCCACAGGCGTTGAAAATAACAGCAATATTTTTTTTAACTATGTCGACAATCTCTCTATTTTAAACTTCATTGATTGCTTCTGATCGTACGGGTTTCGCCTTCTGCATGATAGAACATACAGGGAATCATTTTTTTAAACCGATAAATGATAAAAAGACCATAACCTTTTCGAGTTATTTTTGTTATAAAATTCATTTTTTCTCTATTTTATTCTTAATTCTCGCATCACTGATATATATACTTTTGCTTTTCATTTTCAGGAATCGATCATACTCTCGCGAATGTACGATGTTTCTTAATGTAAAAATACACATATTGATTTCTTTTATTTATATGAGTAATTTCCGATTATTGAGGTACATTTTCAATGAGTATGTATTGTGTTAATACAGTATGTCCAGCAAATAACACCCTGATTTCAAAATTAAATTTCTCAAATACAAAGATCGATAGTAATATGCGGTAAATGTTTTTTTCATTAGGTAAGCTGTAAAAATCTTATACAGAAATTTCAAACAGTGAATATTTTGAAAAAATTGCGTTCTGATTGAATAGAATGCTTTGATTTGACATTTTTCTTGTTTTAGATTGCCTGCAGAGGTATAATTTTTCAACTTGCAGTGCAATATTTAAAAGATTTTTCGAAGTAAATTTTTAGAATTTCGAAATTTCAAAAATTTAATTTAAAAAAACTATGAAATATGGCACTTTAAGCCGAAAAACACATTATCTGGCAGCAATCTAAAGCAAGAGAAATGTCAAATAAAAGCATTCTTTGCAATCAGAACACAATATTTTCAAAATATTTACCGTTCGAAACTTTTGCATAAGATTTTTATAGCTTACATAATAAAAAAACGTTTACCGCATATTAATATCGTTGTTTGTTTTTGAGAAATTAAATTTTGAAATCAGGATGTTATTTGCTGGACACCCTGTATCACATGCTTTCTTGATTGGGTGTTGAGGCTGCGTATCATTTAAACTATTTCTATCACTAATATGCACTTCTTCAGAACTGTTCTGCTCTCTCTATTTTTTTTTTTTTTTGTGTGTGTTTTTTTGAACTGGACGATGTTATAAGCTTATTCTATTTAAATATATTTCCATGTAGTAAGGTAGTTACTTCATAGTTTCTGATGTTAATATTTAAAAAATAGTTTACTTTTAATTATAGCCATCTTTATACAGACCTCATTTATTTGTTTCCTTTACCGTATAAGTCCATTGGATGAATAATACGTTTTAAGAATTTTGTATGTTCTAAATGTAGGATGAGCGACATTCATGTTGCATTGATTGAGGTAAAGATATTTTATAAAAAACAAAAGCTCTACTAAAAAAAAGATTCAAAATTTGACATAAATTTATAAATTTAATTTTTTTAACTAATTAATTTTAGTTAATTTTATTTTATTTTTTAAAGAATTTTGAGCGTTCTAAAAGCAGGAAGAGCGATTATTGTGTTGCACTGATTGTGGTAATGAAATTTGATAAAGTACGATTACGGAGGAATAATTTCAAATAAATTTAAATCAAATGGTTACTAAAGGTAATACATTGCCTTCAAACCACGATAAACCATGCGATTATACCAATGAATATAACGTGACATTTGAATAAAGAACTTCTGCCACCGCTTTCTTTCGGCCTCAACGTATGAAATTTTAGAAAAAAAAATAGATAAATGTTTACACAAAGATTTTCTTTTTTCAAACGTGACTACATTTTAAACTTGAATTACATGGTTAAATTGTAATTTAAAGGGTAATTTTACGTCAGCACAAATTCTGCATAAAAAAATACTCTTTTATCTTTTACATAGCGTTACGTATTTCCATTGCGGTTACTTTTAAAACTGATGTTTTTTTGGTATCCTTCATCTGCTGTTTTTTCAACCTTCACACAAAATTTGGCACCAATCCTGTAATTAGATAGCGTTACAGAACTCTTTGAGCATCGCCAGTCACATAATAACTACATTGTATAAATATATTTAAGGTATATTAACAGGCCGTAGTTTTTTATTTAATTGTTTTAAAATTACCTGCGTAGTTTATTTGTTATTCATTGATTTCTCATTAAAATTTGTTCTAACCTTTCGCCGGGCGCGTAAATTTTAATCACATGAGTGGGCCCGCGTTGTAAAATGTACAACAGACGAAAAACAATCAATTATTGCTGCTTTATCATAGAAGGCGGCAGCCTTCAAGTGACGCAGCTTTAAACCTACCATCGTCAAAACCTACCATCGTCATAAGGGTAGATGCGGAACTTCATATATACAGCTAACTCAACATCAAAGAAAATCGGAAAAGCCGCCTTCTAATAACTCAGCAAATATTGGTCAGAATGGTCCAATTTTTTTAATATAGTCTTATATTCCCAGTCTAATCCTATCCTATAATTTTTACATTTGTACGTGCCGTATATTTTTAGATCTCAATAACCATTTTAAAACTGAAATTGATGGTGTTTGTTCCTGATAATGAGATC
Organism: Maratus speculifer; assembly: GCA_964019185.1. Lineage (NCBI taxonomy): Eukaryota > Metazoa > Arthropoda > Arachnida > Araneae > Salticidae > Maratus > Maratus speculifer. The sequence goes on along the minus strand of OZ025297.1, from coordinate 69,489,705 downwards.
TAGAAAATGGGCTGGGAGATTTTATTAAAACTTATATATAATATGAATCTCTTTAAGATAGAGGTAATAAGACTTGCCTTGTTTCTAGGAAAACTCTTGTTTGTTATATATTGGTCTTGGAAAATTGGACTATATTAGCTCGCGGATTACATGTTATTCTATGGGTTAGCAGACAGAGCAGGAGTGAAAAACCTCATGTACTTATGGTCACAGTTAAAACACCCAAATCGAAGCAATAAATGCTTTTTAAACTACAAAAACATCTTATCATGTGCTTTAAAACATTCAATAAATATATACTAAATCAAATTTCTATTTATATTGCCTTTATTTTTCGTAAAAAGAAAATATTACGTTTCTTACATTGGATATTTTTGCATTTTGTGGAAAAAATATTCTGAATCCTTTTTTAAAATAGGAAAATATTTTTTAATTATACATATTCAATATACTTTCGACTTATGATTTTTTTTTAAGTTTACAAACAAGAATTATTTTTAATAATTTGCTTTAGAATCCCATGTATTCATACGCGTTTAGATAGTTTTGTTTTGAATCGTAATCGAATTCGCTGGCGGTGCTTTGTACTTGGCACTTGTTGTTGTTTTTAGCATGTATGTTGTGTAATTTGCGAAATATTCAATTCCAGGAGACGAACGTGAAGCTAAACCCTCTATATAGAAAAAGAAAGGTAAATAAATATTTTTTGACACTCATTATTAAAGTATTATTTAAAAAGTGGTGTATACATTAGTTAGCATGTTGATTTGATTTCAAACCAACATAAACTATCACAGAATGTGTAAAGTATTGCTAAATTTTGGTAAACAAACTATATTTATAATTGACCAACAGTTAAACCAAGTGCTTGTGAATTCTAAAATTCTCAAAATAGATTGTTTTTAAGTTTATAGATGTCCTTATCATATGAATTAATTAACAATAATTATATGAATTAATTAACAATACTAAGTTTTAAGTGTTGTAAAAATTGTGCTTTTTTATTTCATTTATTAATTTCTGTGATTAATAACCCAGGATGTTAATTTTTAGATTAAAATTGCTTGAATATGTTATTCAAAATGCATTTATTATTTTTTCTTATGCATTTTTGTCTCTATTAATTTTCATTTTGAAACTGTGCCTTTTTAGCTTAGCTTAATGACCAGTAAATCCAGGTTTTAAACAATTTTTAAAATAAGTAAGTGCACTTATTATTGGAAATTGTGAACAAACTAGTATTTATCAACAAATTACAGCAGTATTTTGATAATTCAAAAGAAAGTAATGAAGTTAATTTGTTCTTACATGCATTAGTGACTGTGGCTATAAAGATTTCAGAGATTTAAAAACAAATTAGTTCACTCATTGTTTTTTTCTTCATGTACACACAGTGCTTGTACAACATGCATTAGTGATTGCATTTTTAATTAATTTTGTGTATTTTACGGATTGTTGCACAGCAATTTTGCTGCAGCCTGAGTGTTTTGTTTTTGTTTTGTTTTCATGTGCTCTAAGTGTTATACATGCAGTAGTTGGACTGCTTTAACGAGTTTTATTTTAGCGAGTGAGAGTTTTAGGCCCTTTTTTTCTAATGTAAATGTTGTTGTTTTAATGTATTTGTTTCACAATATTGTCACTGGATTTCTTTAGTTCAGGTATCACTCATTTCTTCCAGATATTGGGAATCTGCATGTTACCGCATAGTTTGCTGCATCTATTAATTTTTGTTGTTTGTTTTCATATGGGCATAATGTTCATACATTTGTTATTGACTGTGGCTTTGAGAAATTTCATGTGTTTTAGAGACCATTGCATAAGTTTGCTGCATCCAGTAATTTGACATGCACTCAGCTCTCATTATCCATTAGTTACTGTAGCTTTAACATATTTCATGCATCCTATTATTTCATTAATAATTTCGAAATTCCATGTTTATATTTTAAAATGTTATTTAGCAGTTGCCACGGAGGTACTACAGCGCATCATTGTAGTCTGCATTAGATGCTGTTCAAAATAGAATTTTTTTTTTCTTCCTAAGAGTCTGATTATTTAAATCCAAGCATGAAAAATTTTGTCTCAGATCACAAACTGAATACAAAAGTATTATAATAGTTAATAATACGTTATAGAAATCAATAATCAAAATATAAAAGCATTAGCCTTACAGCTTAGAACATAGCATTATTAATTAACTGCATTTATAAATTGGACATCTAAAATGGAAAATCTTAATATATTTTTATAATGTTAGAATTCACAAGCATTTAAAGTTGGTTAAGCAAATAATTCTTAACCAAATATTAACGATAACATTGGTTTAAAAAGAAATAACTTATACTTCTATGCTTTAATAATCAGTTTCATAAAATATAAATTTACCCCCTTTTTTTTCTATAGATGTTTTAATTTCATATTCATTGTCTCGAAATTGAAGTATTTCTTTCTAACATTCTTTTACAAAAATGTTTGATAATTTAAGGCTTTTTTTTATCTTAAAAAAAAAAAAAAAAAAAAAAAAAAAAAGGCCTTGTTTCTACTTATGAACACAAAATCCTCAAATAAATTTGAATCCATTATTTAAATAAATTGCATAACATACCTAAGAAGAAAACATGTTTAAAATTCAATTTAATACAAGAAATTAAAAATTTTTAATTCAAATAATGTAAAGTTACTGTTACTAACACACTAACAAGTAAATATTTTAAAATGCTAACAGCTAATAATGGGCGATAAATAATTAAATTTTTTAGTTTTGTCATTTCTAAAATGTAATTGTTTAAATTCTATTTGAGTTGAACCTCATCCAAACCCTAAAAAATACTCTATCAAACCTTAATTCAATCTGAAAAAAAAAAAAAAATCTGACAATACACACTGACAAGCAGAGTTGTATAATATACACGCACGCCATGTGCAGAAAATTTTATGAAGAAACAATTTTTATTTACTTATTTCGACAAAGAATTGCGTAAAAAAAAAAAGTGTATCTCAACAAAGAATCATGTTAAAAAAACCCAACATTTCGACAAAATACTACGCGAAAAACGTGAATTTCGTCCAAAGACCGCAATAAAAACGTTAATTCAATCAATGAATCGCATAAAAAATATGAATTCCATGCATGAATCGCATAAAAAATATGAATTACATGCATGAATCGCATAAAAAATGTGAACTACATCCATGAATCGCTAAAAAAAAAAGGAAATTGCATAAAAAATGGGAATTACGTCCACAAATTGCTTAAAATGTGAATTACGTCCATGAATCATGTAAAAAAGTGAGAATTATATTCATTAATTGTATGAAAAATGCAAATTACGTTTATGAATCGTGTAGTGAAACATGAATTATGTTCATAAATCGCTCAAAAAACACGAATTTTGGCGGCAGAAAGCTGAAATGGAATTACCTCTATAAAATGCATAAAAATAGCGAATTGCATTCATGTATTCCATAAAAAATGTGAAATATGTTCATGATTCGCTCAAAAAATGCAAATTACATCCATGAATTGCATAAAAACGTGAATTAGTTCATAAATCACTCAAAAAATGTGAATCACTTCCATGAATTGTGAAAAAAAAAAAAATAACATTCATAAATTGCAAAAAATGCGAATTACTTCCAAGAATTGGTATAAAGCGAATTACATTCATAAATCCTATAAAAACACAAATAACGTCAATAAATCGATCAAAAAACGCAAATTTCGTTGATAGAAAGCTCAAAAAATGCAAATTATGTCTATGAATCGCATAAATATAGCAAATTACATCCATAAATCATGTAAAATGTAAATTACATTCATTAATCGCATAAAAATCGCGAATTATGTCCATGAATCGCTCAAAAAAAGCGAATTTCATAAAAAATGCGAATTACGTCCACAAATCGCTCAAAACGTGAATTACGTCGATGAATTGTGTAAAAAAGTGAGAATTACGTTCATAAATTGTATGAAAAACGCAAATTACGTCTATGAATTGTGTAGTTAAATGGGAATTATGTTCATAAATCGCTCAAAAAACACGAATTTTGGCAGCAGAAAGCTAAAATGCAAATTACGTTTATAAATCGCATAAAAATAAAGAATAGCGTTTTGCATTCATGATTTGCATAAAAAACGCAAATTACATTCATGAATCGCTCAAAAAATGCAAATTACGTCCATGAATCGCATAAAAATGTGAATTATGTTCATAAATCACTCAAAAAATGCAAATCACTTCCATGAATCGTGCAAAAAAACACGAATAACATTCATAAATTGCAAAAAATGCAAATTACGTCCAAGAATTGTGTAAAAAAAGCAAATTACATTCATAAATCCTATAAAAACACAAATAACGTCAATAAATCGATCAAAAAACACAAATTTCATCGACAGAAAGCTGAAAAAATGCAAATTATGTCTATGAATTGCATAAAAATAGCACATTACGTCCATAAATTATGTAAAATGTAAATTACATTCATTAATTGCATAAAAATTGCGAATTATGTCCATAAATTGCTCAAAAATGCAAATTACATTCATAAATCTCATAAAAAACATGAATGAGACCATAAATTGCGCAAAAAATGCGAATTACACCCAACATTAAATTAATTTGCAGAAAGTTTTTGGTTTTATACAACTCTGCCAACAAGAACCTAAAAGTTATCCTGAAACCCATTCTAAACCAACAAAAAATTAATGGAAAGATAAATTTGTCCAAGAAAGACAAAATAATTTCCATTGACATACATTGACCAGAATCTAAAAATTCCTATTGAAATCTATCTTATACGATCCAAAACCAGAAAGAAAAAAATCCCTCCAAGAGTAACTCAATCTATCTGCTGCAAAATAAAATACATTGAAATGCAACTGAACAAGAGCCTGAAAATTACATTTGAAGTCAAACCGAAACCAGATTCAACTCCTCCCCCCCCCCCAAAAAAAAAAAAAAATATCCAGCCATATCTCAATTCGGGAAAGAAAACTTAATTTCCATAGATACGCGTGATCAGAAATCTGGAAATTCCAATTAGTCTATATTAAACCTAATCTGAACCTGGAAAAGGAAATTCCATATAACCAGAACCCAATATCTATACAGGACAAAATATTTCCCATTAAAGCGCAACCTGACCAGAACTTGAAAATTCCATTTGAATTGAACCTGATCGAAACCTGAAAAAAAATTTCCATCGAACCTTAACCTAATCCGAAAAAGAGAAAATTATTTCTGCCGATACACACCGACAAGAGTCTGAAAGTTAACATGAAACCTAATCCAGACCCGAAAAGGAAAAAACAATGGAAACAGAAGTGTGTCCAAGAAAGACCAAATAATTTCTGTCCACATACACTGACAAGAATTTCAATTGAAATCTATCCTAAACCCAGTTCAAATACTACCCCCCCCCCAAAAAAAAAAAAAAAAAAAAATTCGAATTGTAACCCAATCTATCTGCGACAAAATAATATACTTGAAATGCAACTCAACAAGAACCTGAAAATTGTATTTGAAGTCAATCCGAAACCGGATTCAATCTTAAGTATTTGCATTCATGAATTGCATAAAAAAATTGTGCAAAAAAACACGAATAACATTCATAAATTGCAAAAAATGGGAATTACGTCCAAGAATTGGTAAAAAAAGCGAATTACATTCATAAATCCTATAAAAACACAAACAACGTCAATAAATCAATCAAAAAACGCAAATTTCGTTGATAGAAAGCTCAAAAAACGTAAATTATGTCTATGAATCGCATAAATATAGCAAATTACCTCCATAAATCATGTAAAATGTAAATTACATTCATTAATCGCATAAAAATCGCGAATTATGTCCATGAATCGCTCAAAAAAAAAGCAAATTGCATAAGAAACGTGAATTGGGTCCACAAATCACTCAAAACATGAATTACGTCCATGAATTGTTTAAAAAAGTGAGAATTACGTTCAGAAATTGTATGAAAAACACAAATTATGTCTATGAATTGTGTAGTAAAACGAGAATTATGTTCATAAATCGCTCAAAAAACACGAATTTTGGCAGCAGAAAGCTGAAACGCAAATTACATCTATAAATAGCATAAAAATAGCAAATAGTGTTTTGCATTCATGAATTGCATAAAAAAGGTGAATTATATTCATGAATCGCTCAAAAAACACAAATTACATCCATGAATCGCCTAAAAACGTGAATTACGTTCATAAATCACTCAAAAAATGCGAATCACTTCCATGAATCGTGCAAAAAAACACTAATAATGTTCATAAATTACAAAAAATGCGAATTACGTCCAAGAATTGGTAAAAAAAGCAAATTACATTCATAAATCCTATAGAAACACAAATAACGTCAATAAATCGATCCAAAAACGCAAATTTCGTTGAGAGAAAGCTCAAAAAATTTAAATTATGTCTACGTATCGCATAAATAATAGCAAATTACGTCCATAAATCATGTAAAATGTAAATTACATTCATTAATCGCGAATTATGTCCATGAATCGCTCAAAAAAAAAAGCGAATTGCATAAAAAAATGCGAATTACGTCCACAAATTGCTCAAAACGTGAATTGCGTCGATGAATTGGTAAAAAAGTGAGAATTACGTTCATAAATTGTATGAAAAACGCAAATTACGTCTATGAATTGTGTAGTAAAATGGGAATTATGTTCATAAACCGCTCAAAAAACATGAATTTTGGCAGCAGAAAGCTAAAATGCAAATTACGACTATAAATCGCATAAAAATAAAGAATAGCGTTTTGCATTCATGATTTGCATAAAAAAACTTGAATTACATTCATGAATCGCTCAAAAAATGCAAATTACGTCCATGAATCGCATAAAAATGTGAATTATGTTCATAAATCACTCAAAAAATGCAAATCACTTCCATGAATCATGCAAAAAAACACGAATAACATTCATAAATTGCAAAAAATGCGAATTACGTCCAAGAATTGTGTAAAAAAAGCAAATTACATTCATAAATCCTATAAAAACACAAATAACGTCAATAAATCGATCAAAAAACACAAATTTCGTCGACAGAAAGCTGAAAAAACGCAAATTATGTCTATGAATTGCATAAAAATAGCAAATTACATCCATAAATTATGTAAAATGTAAATTACATTTATTAATCGTATAAAAATTGCTCAAAAATGCAAATTACATTCATAAATCTCATAAAAAACATGAATGATGACCATAAATTGTGCAAAAAATGCGAATTACATCCAACATTAAATTAATTTGCAGAAAGTTTTTGGTTTTATACAACTCTGCAAACAAGAACGTAAAAGTTATCCTGAAACCCATTCTAAACCAACAAAAATTTAATGGTAAGATAAATTTGTCCAAGAAAGACAAAATAATTTCCATTGACATACATTGACCAGAATCGAAAAATTCCTATTGAAATCTATCTTATACAATCCAAAACCAGAAAGAAAAAAATCCCTCCAAGAGTAACTCAATCTATCTGCTGCAAAATAAAATACATTGAAATGCAACTGAACAAGAACCTGAAAATTACATTTGAAGTCAAACCGAAACCAGATTCAACTCCCCCCCCCCCAAAAAGAAAAAATTTATCCAACCATACCTCGATTCGGGAAAGAAAACTTAATTTCCATAGATACGCGTGATCAGAAATCTGGAAATTTATCTTAAACCTAATCTGAACCTGGAAAAGGAAATTCCATATAACAAGAACCCAATATCTGTACAGAACAAAATATTTCCCATTAAAGCGCAACCTGACCAGAACTTGAAAATTCCATTTGAATTGATCCTGATCGAAACCTGAAAAAAATTTCCATCGAACCTTTACCTAATCCGAAAAAGAGAAAATTATTTCTGCCGATACACGCTGACAAGAGTCTGAAAGTTAACATGAAACCTAATCCAAACCTGAAAAGGAAAAAACAATGGAAACACAAGTGTGTCCAAGAAAGACCAAATAATTTCTGTCCACATACACTGACAAGAATTTCAATTGAAATCTATCCTAAACCCAGTTCAAATACTACCCCCCCCCCCCCAAAAAAAAAAAAAAAAAAAAAAAATCCAATTGTAACCCAATCTATCTGCGACAAAATAATATACTTGAAATGCAACTCAACAAGAACCTGAAAATTCCATTTGAAGTCATTCCGAAACTAGATTCAATCTTAAGTATTTGCATTCATAAATTGTATAAAAAAATTGTGCAAAAAAACACGAATAACATTCATAAATTGCAAAAAATGTGAATTACGTCCAAGAATTGGTAAAAAAAGCGAATTACATTCATAAATCCTATAAAAACACAAACAACGTCAATAAATCGATCAAAAAACGCAAATTTCGTTGATAGAAAGCTCAAAAAACGCAAATTATGTCTATGAATCGCATAAATATAGCAAATTACGTCCATAAATCATGTAAAATGTAAATTACATTCATTAATCGTATAAAAATTGCAAATTACGTCCATAAATCATGTAAAATGTAAATTACATTCATAAATCGCATAAAAATCATGAATGATGACCATAAATTGCGCAAAAAATGTGAATTACACCCAACATTAAATTTATTTGCAGAAAGTTTTTGGTTTTATACAACTCTGCCAACAAGAACCTAAAAGTAATCCTGAAACCCATTCTAAACCAACAAAAATTTAATGGAAAGATAAATTTGTCCAAGAAAGACAAAATAATTTCCATTGACATACATTGACCAGAATCGAAAAATTCCTATTGAAATCTATCTTATACAATCCAAAACCAGAAAGAAAAAAATCCCTCCAAGAGTAACTCAATCTATCTGCTGCAAAATAAAATACATTGAAATGCAACTGAACAAGAACCTGAAAATTACATTTGAAGTCAAACCGAAACCAGATTCAACTCCCCCCCCCCCCAAAAAAAAAAAGAAAAAAATTTATCCAACCATATCTCAATTCGGGAAAGAAAACAATTTCCATAGATACGCGTGATCAGAAATCTGGAAATTCCAATTAGTCTATATTAAACCTAATCTGAACCTGGAAAAGGAAATTCCATATAACCAGAACCCAATATCTATGTCCTGTATACAGGACAAAATATTTTCTATTAAAGCGCAACCTGACCAGAACTTGAAAATTCCATTTGAATTGAACCTGATCGAAACCTGAAAAAAATTTCTATCGAACCTTAACCTAATCCGAAAAAGAGAAAATTATTTCTGCCGATACACACCGAGAAGAGTCTGAAAGTTAACATGTAACCTAATCCAAACCCGAAAGGGAAAAAACAATGGAAACACAAGTCTGTCCAAGAAACACCAAATAATTTCTGTCCACATACATTGACAAGAATTTCAATTGAAATCTATCCTAAACCCAGTTCAAATACTACCCCCCCCCCCAAAAAAAAAAAAAAAAAAAAAAAAAATTCCAATTGTAACCCAATCTATCTGCGACAAAATAATATACTTGCAATGCAACTCAACTAGAACCTGAAAATTCCATTTGAGGTCAATCCGAAACCAGATTCAATTCCCCCCCCCTCAAAAAAAAATATCCAATCAAATCAAGATTTTAGAAAAAAAAAAGAACAATTTATGTCGATATGTACTGACCAGATCATGGAAATTCCAATAGAAGTGTATCTCAAACACGATCCGAACTCTTAACCTGAAACCCAATCCAACCCCCCCCCCAAAAAAAAAGGTAAAATAAAAAAATTAGGAAATATAAATTTGTTCAAGAAAGACAAAATAATTTCCGTCCCCATCCACTGACCAGAATTGAAAACTAGTACTTGAAATGCAACTTGACAAGAACCTGAAAATTTCAATTCAAGTCAAACTGAATCGAGATTCAAACCCGAAAAAAAAAAAAAAAAAAAAAAAAACATACATTGACCAGAACCGGAAATTTTCAATTGAAGTCTATCCTAAACACAATCCAAACACTAAAAAAAAAAAAAAAAAAAAATCCCTTTAGCAGTCAATCTATTTGCAACAAAATATTATAGATTGAAATGTAACTCAACAAGAACTTAAAAATTTCATTTCAAGTCAACCCATAACCAGATTTGAACCTTAAAAAAAATTTATCCAACCATATCCTGAAACGAGAAAGAAAATGTAATTTCCATTGATACGGACAGACTAGAAGCTGTAAATTCCGATTGAAGTCTATTTTAAATCCAATCCCTGCACAGAACAAAATATTTTCTGTGGAAATGCAATCTGACCAGAACTTAAAAATTACATTTGAATTGAACTCACTCCAACATCCCCCCCCCCCAAAAAAAAAAAAAATTCTATGGAATCTTAACTTGATCCAAAAAAGGAAAAATAATTTCTGCTGATACACATTGACAAGAACCCAATTTGAACTGAAATGAAAATCAGTGTAAACATTAATCTGTTTAAGAAAGACGAATTAATTTCTGTCAACATGCACTACCCAGAACCTGAAAATTCCTATTGAAATCTATCCTTAACCCAATTGAAAAAAACACAAGGAAAAAAAAAAAAAACTTCTAATTAGAACCCTTTTACCTGTGACAAAATAATATATTTTGAAATGCCACCTGAAAATTCCATTTGAATCTGGTTTAAATTTTTCGGGTTTAGGGTAGATTTTAATTGGAATTTGTATTTATAGCAGTTTAGTAAATCAAATGTGGTTCTTAATGGATAAATGTTATTTTACATGATTTATGAGAAAAAAATAAAAAAATTTCAAGTCGTCAAAATATTACGTACAATGTTGAAAATCTAGAAAAGACTTTTGATGTATTGCACTGCAAGAAACCCTAAGAAAATATGGAATATTTTTTAATAGCTGTCTGCTTTTTTCATAAAATTATGTTAAAAAAAAAAATTAAATCTAAAAAACATGAAATGTTTAAATTTATGTACTTTGCATGTTTTATGCTTAGTGACTGAAATGTTCAATAAAAATATATTAGTTAAGTTAAGTCATTATAGTATATCGTTATAGTATAGTCGTTATAGTCGTTAGTTTATTTGTAAGTTAAGTCGCCCAAGAATGGAAAGTTTCATATGAAATGAAAATATTTAATAAATAAGAGAGTCCTGATTTTCTTTCTTTGTCAGTTAAACATTTTCCTAATTGAAGTATGAAACTTATATGGTGGACCGGGGTAATTCCTGATCAAAAAACACTAACATCTAAATATCTTTTTAATATTTACAATAGATGTGACCAAATTTAGCATGGTTAATGATTCACCATGTTTCTATTCAATAAAATATAGGCTTTGATTAAAATATTATTTAAAGTTTGCTTAATTAAAATTTTTTGATTCTCGGTAACTACCCTGGGAACATTGTAATTATCAATTACACCGGGGCAATTACCAATCAGTACATTCTTGTACAAATGATAGGTACATTGATTAATTTAGAATATATATTGTCAATTTTAATATAAGCCTGATTTAATTAAATGCCTTCATCCATCTGCAATAATTTTATCAATGTGTAAAGGAAAAAAAAAAAAAACAAGAACGAAAAGTTATGTGTGCAACATAGAATATGATGCAACTTCCAACATATTCTGAATACTATTAACCTACTATTTTCATCCATATACAGTAATTTTTCCACCCAGTGCAAAGAACAAAACATACCTAACAAGAACAAAGAATCATGCATACTGCATCGATTATGATGCATTTTCCTACACATTCTGAATACTGTAAACTTATTGTCATTCATGTACAAGAATTTTACCATTCTGTGCAAAAAACAAAGCATAATTAACGACAATAAAAATTTTTGCATACAGTATGTTTAGATATTTTCCAATTCATTCTGAATACTTTAAACCTATAGTTTTCATCTTTGTACAGTAATCTTCCCACCCTATGCAAACAGGAAAACATAAATAAACTAACAAGAATGAAAAATTACGCATAAGTAAACACTTTTCAATACATGTTCAATATTGTAAACCTATCATTTTAATCTATTTGCAGTAATTTTACCAATCTATATAAAGAACAAATCATAACTAACAAGAAAGAAAAACATGTGTGCAACATAGATTATGAAACATTTCCAGAATATTCTGAATATTGTAACGCATATAGTCTTAATCAATCTGCAATATTACCAACCTATACATAGGTTGAAACATAATTAACAAGAATCATGCATGCAGCATAGATTATGAAATACTTTCCAGCATATTCTGAATATTGTATCCCTGATCATTTTAATCCATCTGCAGTATATGTATCAACATGTGTAAAGAATAAACATAGTTAACAAGAATGAGAAATGATACATACAGCATAGATTATAAAACCCTTTCTGAGATGTATGGTGCTGAATGTACATTACCTTCTTATCTTTTATTAACGTATTTTACTACAGAGTTGTTTTTAACAAAATCAAGTAGTACAGCACACATTAATAAAATATGAAACATCTTTTTTTTAAGTGGATGGGGGAGGGGTAATTAAAGGCGAATGAATCATGAATATGAATTTTTTGCGTTAGTCTTTTATTTTTTTTTTTATCATTAACCTAAAAAAAGCAATGAAATCAATACAAAAAACCCTTAACGGGTTAAAAGCTTGTGACGCAGCAGTTTATCTTACATCTCTAAGAATTTTAAATTTGGGACTTAAAACTAATGATATCAAAATTTATGTGACGCTATGCTATTAATATATATATATATATATATATTAAAATTTATTCATTAATGCTTTATCATTTACATCTTTCATAATTTCGAAATATGAATCTTAAAAGTTATGATATCAAAATTTAAGTGACGCCTTGATGAGACTTTAAACGATGTTTTAAAATTCTATTTATTTATTTATTTATTATCTAAATACATTTACATATCTAAACAATACTTTTCATTTTCCAATACACTGTTAAATACATCACTTTCACTGAATATATATAATGCACTGAAATGTTTTATTTGAATAAATTGGCTTATCTTTTGTGCTACGCTATCCAAAATCAAAAGTAACATTTAAATAAATTTTTCCACCAACAATTTAACTCACAAATATCATATAAGTTATCTCTGATCAATTTGTATGAAAGTATTCCGCAATAAACTTAGTTTGTTATAACATATTAAAGCAGAAGTTGAGATGTATAAAAATGTACTTACTAATACAATCACAAAAAATAAAAATTAATAATGATTTACTATACAATAACTAATTAATTTCAGATTTACAGAATTAGTCCTATATTTCATCTGTATTAGCCGCTTCCCATATTAAGCATAAGATTTGCTTTTTTGAAGGCTGTTTACAACTAAACCTTGCGCATTTCATGTACTGTTGACAGATTAAAATGACAGGTGCAGCAAAGTACGCAATCTGAAATACAAATAACTTTCAAGACCTTATTAAAGATATCCAATAAACGAATAGAAATGGTTATTAACACCCACTACTGGTTGAATTTTGTTTTAAAGAAAAAATAAAGTGAATGTTGTATAGGGAATGTTTTGCAACGGCACGCCGGCGAAAGGTTATTAAGTATGATTTTAAACATATTTCATTTTACAGATATTATAGAAAACACCTAAAATTTGGCACGATCTTCTGAAGTTTTGACATCCTACTCCAAGACATCTGTAAGATAACCAACAAGAAGATCCCGATCACTCCAAAGACTTAAAGAGACCGTATCCGGCGGCCATTTATGACTTATTATTAGAGCAAGTAACGACACTCTCTAAAAACATCTCATTTATTTCTCTGGTATTTAAGCTAAGACTTATATAAGCATATAGAGAAGTTATATAAATGATTTTGTGCACTTGTCAGATGTGAGAGGAAATAAAAATAATAACGCAACATTAATAAATTGTAAAAATAACGCAAACTGAAATTAAACTATTAATAAGCAACAATTTCGCTTACAACTGAGCGACATGGAGTTTCCCTACAGCGCCTGCGTACATGAAAACTACGTGATACGACGTTTTGTACAACACGGACCTAATCTTTACTCTATATTTGTGATTTCAATATTATTTACGTATAAATATGCCTGTATGCTTACACACACTCGTATATACATAGATATAATTGTAAGTAAGAAAAAAAAGTCGTATAATGATAGTGTAATATTTAACTAAAAGTTCAAATAAACTTTTAAATATTGTTCCGAATTCGAGATAATTATGGCTCCCATTAAATTTCGAAATAAATCATTTACGAAATACAACAACTTTTGAAATTAAATTTAAGGTTTCCATTAATTACATGTTTAATGTTTAAAACTTTTCTTTAAAAAAAGGATTGATATGATCAAGCAATAACTTATATCTTTGGAACGTATTAGATTTTGGATTTGTTTTGATACATATTAAAACTGATGGTTTATAAAACTTTATAACAAACTTTAAGATATATACAGATAAATTAATAACTAAACGTCAAGGTTCGTATTCGTTTAAAGATTCTGTCGAAATAACCTAGTGCCGTCTTAGAATTAAGTACTTTATATCTGTAATTGCATATAATAAATTATGCAATTTTTAAATAATGTGTATGTCGTTTATTGTAATACATAAAGATAAGTCGATATTTTGACGAATTTTTAATAAGAATGGTACATGTTCTTGGATTGTGACATTACGGTTTTAATAATTTAACATCGCTAATTAGAGATCTAAAAATATAACTGTAAAAAGGAAAGACATTGTTTGATGCTTTAAATTCTACGAATATTATTTTTAACTGTATGAATATTTTCTTTTTTAAGAGATTTATTGTTTTACTATTGCTTAATATTATGAATAATATTAATATGTCGATATAATAATGTCGGAGTGATTTCTAATATATACAGAATTTAAAAAAAATATTAGTTGCGCATTTCTATGTTTAGGTAGTAATAGCAAAGGTCACAGTGTCCCTAAAATTTTTACATTTTCCTACCACAATTTCAAAACGATAACAATTATTGTAGAATTTCATTGTAGATGTTAAATAAATCTGTCACGAAGATTTTTGTTTTACAATACTGGTAGAAAAATGCAAAAATTTTAGGGACGCTACGACCCCTGTAACAGTAAATTGTAAAATAATTTAAAGGAAAGTATTACAAAACTGTCAACGATCGTAGAATACATTTGGAAACAAAACAAAAGAAATATACAATGAACAAAACAGGATCAATATTTTTATCTGTTTATTGTATGTAAGAATTTTATCCTTTCTGAAGAAACCATTTTTTAGAAAATACATATTAAATATATTCTATTTGTATCTTTTAGGTACATTGTTTTATTTCTAAGTATGAAGTAAAAGTTTAAATTTAATTAATACTTCAAGCACAATAATTTTAATTCATTACGAATTAGTTCAAGTTTATATCTTACTCAAATATGTAGTCCGAGTTTTTGACAGTGATCTCATTTATTGTAGAAATAAAACGACATATCTGAGCCCAATATGGACCACATCGTATATTTCATTTCATCTCATTTACTGTTTTTTTTTATTTTATTTGATAGATGAAATTATATATTCCATCCTCATTACGTTAGAAAGAGATAAAAAACGAAGTCGTTCTGTATAATTCTTAAAAAGTGTAAGTAAGGAAAAAAAAAAGCTATTTAAAAATGGATGGTCTATCGTGTATTGAACTAAAACGTCATCAATCATTTCTTCATCTGACGCACGTTATATTTAAAAATTTTACTCAGATTTTTAATTCTATTTTTTAAAAACCATTAAGCAACTTCTACAATTTTGACGTGTTGAATGCATTTGTGTCATTATAAATGGAATTTTTACTTGTAAGATCTCTATTATTCATCTTATAATGGATGAATAATATTCTTTGGAAGGAAAATTTAAATTATTTTCGATGAAGTTTATATGGATAATATATTCTTGATGTATTCTGTCAGTGATGTTGTTTTTGTATTATATTTGTTTTAGTGGTATGACCCTTATTTCTGTATTTAAATTTCATGTAAAAATAAAGAAGGTATTCAAGTATACCTGCTATTCCTGTAAGCGAGACAGGGAAATCTTGAAAAAATGTTAAGATGTTATGTAGAGATTTATGTATAAACTATCCGCACTTGGCGAACAGTTTGGTCTCCCTTAATATATGCTAAGCATTGTATCATGTTACTTTTATTCATAATTTAATTTACTTTCTCTATTCTTAGCCGAATTAAAAAAATCTGCCTGAGAAATCAAGAATTCGGCATTTTCATCCTAGCCGGGTGCAAAAGATAAATCGCCAATCATTGCTCCCTTGGCATTTTTTCACATTTCATTAATATTATATAATAAATACCTCCTTCACTCTTTTTAATTATAATATGAAAACTTTAATTTTTAACTTAAACGTTTAAAATTCATGACCTTGATTTATTTATTTATTATTGAGTAAAAAAAAACGATAATATAGATAGAGAAGAAAAGATAAGAAAGATTATAGAGTAGGAATGAGGTCTTTAGCTTCAGATTTTTTTTCTTCGAAGAACATTTCATTGATGACGTGTCTCTATTAGAGTTGTGCTTTTACAATTTGCAAAATTTCACCATAGTCAACTGCAATCAATTTTGCTAAAAATTGTAAAAATTTTTAGAGAACATCAAGAATTTTAAATTCAAAAAGTTAAAATCTAACTAAGTGATGCCATTTTGTAAGTTTTGTGATAATATATGGTACTCTTTATTAATAGGCGAAAGTGGTTTAAACTTCAATAAATTATGTTATTTTTAATTTTAAAAAATAGAAAATCGTTCTAGTAGTTTTTGTGTTCCGATTCCGCACACTTTTTTGAGTATACTTTTTAAGATTTCATTTTTGAATTCGGAGCATTAAAAAGGGTATTTTTTTATTAGATTATAGCTATTATTTTTTTTTGTTACTAAGTTTGCTGAGTTTCATAAGCAAAAAGCCGGTGTACTATAAAAAAACTTAAAAGGAAAAACTGTTTTATTTCGATCAATATTCTTTTCAAAATAACATACATATATATCTTTCAGACAAGCGATCTTCATTCTCTATGAGTTTTAAGGCATATGGGTCATAAATACTAATAGTAGGTTATGCATACAAAAGGTAATAAAATATGTGAGCTGAGAAAAATTGATATAAAATAAAATATCTCTGTCATGAATCAAATTTTATTGGAAAATATATATTTTATTTGAAAAACCTTTGATTTTTACCAAAACAAATGTAGCATAAAAAGTTATGTCCGGAAAATGTAGGCTATGAGAAACAAGAAATATATGCATATATATTTTGCTACGACTAGAATGTTTTTATTTTTATCTACCTAAATATAATTATCTGTAATCCACTTGAGAAGTTTTATTTATTAAATTTATTTATTTACTTATTAAAATAAGCAACATAAATTTTGTGCTTTAAAATCTTTAAATATCCATTTGCAGTTATAAATCATATGACTACCTCCAGGTAAATAATTCTTCAATTTATTTCACTAAATTTGTATTTTGTAAGAAAGAAACGTTTTCTTTCAATGTCTCTCGATGCAACAGCTTCTTTAGGCAAATAATTTAAAATAGAAAAAAAATACTGCCTTTCCCATTTTCTACTTTTGTGTGTCATTCAAGGAAATGCGGATTTAGAGAGAGCAAATAATGTGAGAAAGCTTTCCACTTAATTATTCCACTTAATAATTCCATCATCAATTCTGTCAACGATAAGAGCATTAAAGAAAAACATCATTCTCTGGCAGGAATATATATGAAAAGGGCTTTCAATAATTACGAATGGAACGAATTACTGATGTGATTACACATTTTATAATGCCCCAAAACATATTTGGAGTCATTACAACTGTCACCATTAACAGGTGCGCTAGTACCTAGGGTTGTCTTTTTATCCTTGGGTCATGCCTTGAGCAATTTCTTTTTATTTACTAAAAACTATTAAAATGAAAGCTTTTGCTGGTAAGAATACTTCCTTTGTGTCTTTTCTGATTTCGACTTAACTTTCTGAGACCGAAAAAGTTGTTTTCTTAAAGACGTATTTACGTCTGCTTTCCGTATATTCTGTCAGTGCTGGAATCTAAATATCTGACTGTTCAAAACTGGCTTATAATAAAATTCATTGATAAATTTAACTTAGGCCTTTAACTGATAATTTTAAGTGTCACTGTCGCTAATGACGAAAATATAAAATGGATTTTTCACATTATTTATGTTATGCTCAAACAGATCACTTTCCATTATTCTAGAAAGTCATCATAAGTATTTGGAAATTAGCGTTAAAAAATTAAACGCTTTTAATTTTACCATTATTGAATGCATTAAATCAGGTTCATCTTTCACCTGCGAAAAAAACTAATCAAACAAGCGCTCATAGAATTTAATCTATTCCAAAACACATTTTCTACGATACATATCGAGTAGTTTAAACGTAAAAACGAATCATGCAATACCAGTACTTACTGGCATAACAAAAATAATAACATTGATATATGAATATAATAACATTTTGTTTTCACTTCCAACATTTTTACATTATAGAGATCTTATACCCACACACTTTTATTGAATTATGACGTACACGACTGCAGATTTGAATCTCTATGGATCACATTGTCAAATCAATTCACAGGTCAACAGCCACAAAAATAGTGAAAGTCTGTACTTTTATATTACAATATAACTACTTTTACGCGTCATATACACATTCAGAACAAAAAATGCACTACTATTTTGGCTACATTGGAAATTAAAATCTTTACTAGGCAGGGAACACTTTGAATTTGTCATAATAATTTGATCATAAAAGTGATTATGGAATTAAATAGGTGTTACCTTTTTAGTTAGTCTTACAATAATCAACATAACTAACCCCAATGTCTCCGATTAGTATTAAATTTACTATAAATTCCAGAATGCATACATATAAAAAACATTGACAAAGGCAAGCACACGTTTGATTTTGTCATTAAAATTTTGTTCAACGTGTATTACCCCACACACCAGGAAACAAACTTAATGGAACACGCTCCGTTCCAGTCAGATTTAAGAGTTTCTATTGCCCCAAAACAAACAGATGAGATTTTTGGTGAGGTAGATACTTCACACCACTCCATTTTTATATCTTCATTCAAGAGTAATTGTCATATTAAACGTTCAGCCAATGCCCCAAAATACTTGTTATAAAGCATTCGAATGTATTCTACACTCCATACAAAAATCCATCGTATACACGAATATCTTTTTCACTTATAAGAAAAGCACCACTCAATTTTTCGAGTACAGTTTGTACTGGTGACATCACATTATATCCTGTGTCTCAGGAGTTGGGCTTTGAAACATATCCCATGCACCACGATCATTCTTGTTGACCCTTTTCCACACTGAGAAAAAAATATGGTTCTGGCATATAGAATCTAAGTAATGGCTCTAGAAAAAATAGTTCCATGTCACCCTTATAAATTTTAGTTCCGTTTCTTAGAGAGTTCCAGAGTCTCTTACTGGAATTCAAGTACGTTTTCCGATATTTTTGTTGTCAAATTTATCTAAAAATCTCTTCAAATAGATGCGAACTCAAGAGATTTGATTTAGTAACTATAATTATAGCTTAAGAAATCATTCCTAAAATCAAGCGATAATTTCTCGCTACTGAAATGGTTCAACGTCGTTTCGTCTCCTAAAAAAGAAGAGACTAGAAATGTCAAGTCATTTCGCCTATTCAGCTTAGTTGTTTACCCTACTCGCATAGTTTGGACATCTATATTTCTATTTTAGGTATTTAGAAAGTGACTAACTATTCGTTCTAGTTGAACGCGGCATATTTTTTTTTCTCAGTCCATTATTGCGTTTGATCGCGCAACGACAGATCTCGTCTTTTTCGTCCATCTCGTATCCAGTCCAAGACCAACACATTGTTTTTTCTTAGTTATTCTTTTCTTTTTATTTCTCATGCAAACTGCTTGTCACGTTTACCGTTCCGATCCGCTGCGGATGATTATTGTAATTTTTAAAATTATAATAAAAGGCAAAAGAAGTTACATATATGCTTTACAACATCTTAGAACTACAGTCTTGGACAAAAAATACAGCAAGCACCTTTTGCTAATTCTGAAAAGAAAAAAGATAAAAAAATATCGTATAAGAAATTCACTCGTACTAATCGATAACTCTACTTTTAAATAATGAATGTAAAATTTGTTTAGGAAAGACATCAACATATTAAAACGAAGCCTAACTTCGTTTTTTTTCCTCCAAGAACAATACCCAATTCTGGCAGCATAAATGATGATGATTATGATGATAATGACATAAATGATTCATTCATGAAAAACAAAACGGATAGAAAAAAAATTGTATTAGTTAAATGTTGCTATTTTTTATGTTAAGAATAAAATACCAAATTAATATCATTCATCCTGATATCATAATTAATAAGTTGGAGCAATTTGTCATTTTCTAGTGTTGCAGAGTTTTCGTATTTAGAATTGGACAATTTATATGACGTTGTTACATCTTCGTTTATAATTTTGTTTGTAAATGCGTTATTACTACCCTAACTGCGTTATGGCGTCAAAAAACCATTGGTCGAGATATCACGCTACAACATTTTATGACTAACTTGCATACGTAGTTAATATGTTTCTAAATCAAATCCTTTATTTCTTTTCAAAAATTCCTAGAACCTTAAACTCCATTGTCTCTGGTACCCCATTTAACGTTTTTCTTTTATAAAAATTTGCATTTCAGATTTTTTTTTAACAATTTCACACCATTCGTAATTGCTAATAGTTTTTTGCCATTCAAAGGAAACTTATAAAGGGCAGCATACAAGCTGTTTACCTCATAAAGTCATTGTTATTTTCATCGTTTCGTCTGAGTTTGCAAAATGCCTTCAAGAATGTGTGGCCCTGAAATTGAGAAAATTTTATAAGTATTAAAATTTAATCTTTTTGAATAAATTTTTTTTAAGAATTGTATATTAGCTACTCGTTCAGAACTTTTAAATTTGTAACTTTTTTGTAACTCATATTGTACTTTTGCGTTAGTATAATTTAATTGCAATTAAATTCATGTTTTAAGGAATTTGGAGTTTTAGATGAGGTTTTTTTTTTTTTTTTTTTTTTTACCTAAATAATTTAGTGGCTAAAGGAGCAATTTAATAAAAGATTTTTTTCTGTCATTTACCATGTCATTTTGTTTGGTAAAAAACAATGAATACGTATTTGCATCATCATATACGTATTTGTATTATTATATAAGTATTAAAGTAACAAGACCAACGAAAATATTTAAAATAAAATTAATTAGGAAAATCTTTCGAGAAATGAAAAAAACAATATGGTTCTTTGTAAAGAAAAAAAGCTCCCAATTTAAAATATACAAACACAATTTTATTTCTTTTTATAAATAACATTGAAAACATGGTATATAATATTAAATTCTGTTATAAAAATGTACAAATAAAAAATGAGTGTGATTATTTTTCTTTATCCTGCTCATTAAAAAATATTGAAAAAAAGAAAACGAAAGAAACAAAACAAAAAAAGAAAGAAAAAAACGGTTATTTTTATGTGAGATACTTTATACTTATTCATATAAACATTCACTAAAGTAAATTGAACTAATCCTATACGTGCCATCACGTGCACTATTATTGACGCTGAAGTAGAATTGATGTTACTTTTTGAAACTACTAAAGTGTCATTAATCTTTGTTATAAACACATGCTAGAAAATGTGCTTTTAAGTCGAATATGAAAATAAAAGATATTATGGCAAAGAACTGTCAATTCTAATATTTATTTAATATCTGAATAAACATATTATTTACGAAAATTCCATAACAAATCTATTCGTTAATTTTAATCAAAAAAAAATAATAACTTTTGAAAAAGTGTGATCGTATATATAAAAAATATTTTTCATTTTTTTAATATTTTCATACTTTTATCATTATTTAAAAGCAAATAACTATGCAAGAAAAAGTTTATCTTACGTCATATTCAAAAGTACTAGTGATGACTGCGATTTGTGCAAGTACTTCTAAATAATAATCTTTAAAATAGTTCTTTTTCTATTTCAGTTATTAGGAATAAACTCAAGAAATATATCTGTTTAAAAATATTGGTATAACTATAACTGCATGTAATAGAAAAAGCAATGCATGTATTGTAAATATATAAGATGTATTACATTTAAAGCATATGACTAAATCAAAATACATTTAAAACATGCAAAAGTTTATGTAACACATAAATATTTTTTATGTATTATAAAATTAGTTGTTTGCTCTAGTTTAATCTGGACTCGACACAGGGCCGTAGCTAAGGGGGCGCTATGGGCGGCTCAGCCCCCTCTAAAATTATTTGAGTCCCCCCCCTGGACAAAATTCTAAGGTCACTAAATGAATTTCTGTTCCGAAAATTCAAATGAAATTCTGTTCAATAATCTAATTTAATTTTGAGATTCTTTTACAGTTTTGCAGAATTACTAAATTATCTAAAATAAGTAATTCAACACTCCCTCATCCTATTTGTACATATGAAGCTAGCATGATGTTTAATTTTGCACAAGTTATACACTCAAAAATTTCATCATCATATACTTTTCTTAGTATAAAATGAAGTTATTACAACAGTATAATAAGAAACATAATACGTACAGTGTAAATATGCACTAATTTATCTTTCTGTGTCAGAGAAAGAGAAAAAAAATTATGAGCCCCCCCTAGAATCTCTTGAGCCCCCTCTACAGATCGCTTCTAGCTACGGTTCTGGCTCGACATTTAAGATTTTTCAGAAGACTTCCAAGCTTTAAGAAGGAATCTGAATGTCAATTTATGGAAAATATATGTAACTGAACTACAATAAACTAATTATTAATTCAATAATCTAATAACAAGTCTGATCTTGTGCATTTTGGCTATCTAATGCCCATTTTAAATGGAATACAATAGCACCTTTCTCAAATTTAATTTTTAAAAGTGTAAACATGACAATTTTATTTAATTTCTGCTTTGAACTAAGAGAGTCAGAAAGTTTTTAAATTATAATTTTGCTGTAGACATTATTCAAAACGATGCATAGTTTTCAGAACATACACTGTAAAAAAAGTCTGTGAAGGTACTAAACATTTTCTAGGAAACTGGGATTCCAAGAACTTTTCATGTAACGATAACAGGAAAAATTCATGTAATCGATTCTGAAACTTGACTTTTGTCAAGAATTTCTGCTGTTACCGTTACAGGAAATATTCTTGGAATCCCAGTTTCTTAGAAAATGTTTAGTAACTTTACAGATTTTTTTTACAGTGTGGAATTTTTCCACTTTGAATACTCTTCATCAAACTGATTTTTATCTATGGATATATATTTTGATTTTTCATATAATTTTCATATCTAAAATTTATATATATATATATATATATATATAGCTTCTCAAAACTTTAATGTGTATTTTGAGAGAAATAAATGATAAAAATCTTGATAATTATTTAGAAATTCTAGAGCAATTGAATGACATAGAGCACTCGCTAAAAAACTTAAATAAAGAAATAGAAGTTGTTATTAGTTCAGAAAATGTTTATTTGATTTAAAAAAAAGATTTTTTGAAAGAATTGACAGTAACTCTAAGGAAGAATAACAGGAAAATATTATAAAGGCCAAATTTCAAATTAAATAGCAATTTAAGCATTTAAAACAAGGTAACGCTATAAATATTAAATTACCCGAAATACCTAATTTAACCTTATATACTTAAATTGAACTTAAATTACCAGGTGCCTATGATTCAATTTCAGAAAAGATTTTTTTCTATCATTTATGGTGTCATTTTGTTTGAAAAAAATAATGTATAAATATTTGTATTATTATTATAACTTTAGCTTCAAAAGTAAAGATGTTAAAGTGCCGTTATTATACACAATTTTCCAGTAAAGTAAAGTTAAATTTATGTGTTATTTGACAATTTAAAGTTTATCGCCACTAAATATATTTAAAATAAATGTAATGAGGGGATTTTTTTTAAGTTATGAAAAAATAATATAGTTAATTTTAAATCAGCGTTTAATTCAAAATATACAAATGCAATTTTATTTCTTTTTATGAATAACATAGATAACATCATATATAAAATGACATGAAAAAGTACAAATCAAAAACAAACGTTATCATTTTCTTATTCTTCGATTTGAATTATCATAAAAAAAAAAAAAAAAAAAAAAAAAAAAAAAAAAAAAAAAAAAACGAAAAATAAAGAAAAAAGTTGGTTAGTTCTTATGTGATATACATTATACTCTTCGTATTAACTTTCACTAAAGTAATTTGAACTTATTTTATACGTGTCATCACGTGCGCTATTATGTGGCTGAATTAAAATTAATGTTTATTTCTGAAACTACTAAAGTGTCATTAATCTTTGTTACAAACACGTGGTAGGAGAGGTGCTCTTTCGCAAATGTGAAAATAAAAGTTTTTATGGCAAAGAACTGTCAAATGATATCTGTATTTCGCAATTAAAGAAAAATGTTCATTTAGAAAAAAATAAGCAAAACTCCTGATTTATTTTGATCGTCAATATTTAAAACTTATGAAAAAAGAAACATTTTTAATATTTTCGTACATTTATTTAAATATACAAGAAAATATTTATGCAAGAAAAGGTTTAACTTGCATCATATTCAAAATTATTTTGAGGCTACTGTATTTGTTTGTTATTTGTTAATAGTTATCTTCAGAATAGATTTTTTTCAGTTATTAGGGATATATTCTTTAAAAGTAACTGTTTAAAACAATAGTATAAATGTAATCGCAACGATTTAATCTTTTCATGCAATTAATAATTTTTAAAAAAATCTTAAGCAAAACGCTTTATTTCTTTAGATTAACATTATTAAAAATTTAGAAAAAAAGTGATTATATAAAAATAAAAATATTTTTATTCTTTTTATTATTTTCATATATTTATTGTCATTTCAAAGTAAATAATTAGGAATCAATTTTTATGAATCTGGCATTAAATTAGGCAATAATCCTGCATTGTAAAGGCTAACAAAATGTTAACAATTAAGTAGAAAAATATATATGTACGAAACAAGCTTCTCCCGCCGGGACACATTTTCGTACTTTGGGACTAATGGCGGGTGTAGGTGATAATAAATGTATGTATTTTGCAGTGGTATCATATCTCGTGCATTTTAATGTACAGCGTGTTTTCAAATATTTTAATTTTTATTTGATATTTACTCTCTAATTGCCTTCCTTATCAAACGGACGTTGATAAATATCAGATTAAAACTTATCTTAATCCTGAAGATTTTTAAGAATCCGACAAATATATTTTTAAGTGTTCTACAAAATGTATAAAATTGAAAGATCAGGACAGAAATTACCATATTTTGTATGTTTCAAAGAAGAAAACTAATGAGGTCAGTCACCTCTTTTTCACATTAAAAGGGCTATTTTCTTTTAATTTACCTAGTTTATACATATTTTTAAATAGAATGTTCAATATATAATCTTTAGAAATTTCGTTTTATATGTTTTCATTTAAATAAAAAAGTATTATGCATATTTGTTTATACTTATTTTCTAAATTTCAAATGAAGTATTAGATAATTAAAAAAGATAAATAATAACATAAATTCGATTAAGATGTTTCTGAAAGAATATTGCATAACTCTCTCTGAAAAAAGAAAAAAATATACAAAATCATTTCATAAAAACAAACAGCTGTGATTAAGTTTATATTTTTGATATAATTTACAGATCATAATATAATTATAATCACTGTGAGTTCTAATAAAAATTATTATATAAAAATTTTTAGGATCACTGGATTAAAAATATTGTCAACAATCAATTTATTTGAAAAATCAGAGAGACTCCAATTCAAAATGTATTCAAAGCATGCAAAAGCTTATATAACAGACTACTATTTTTAAATATTATAAAATCAATTATTTTTGCTGTACTCAACATTTAAGATTATTCAGCTGACTTTTAAGCTTTAAGTGAACCTTGTAATTTCAATTTCTGTAAAAGGTATGTAACTGCATTACAATACAATAGTTATTAATTCAATAATCTAATAAAAAGGTCTGCTGTGAAAATAGGCATTTTCGCTAGCTGAAAGCTATTTAAAGGATTACAGTACTAATTTCTTCAAATTCAAGCAATACAAGTTTAAAGATGACAGGTTTGTTTAATTTCTGTATTGAACTATGAGAGTCAGAAAGTTTTAAAAATATAATTTTGCAGAGTAAACATTATACAGGACTACACATAATATTTAGAATATCGTGGAAATTTGAATCTTGGATAATTGAAAGTTTATTAAGATATTTTTTTTCAAATTTTGCGGATAAATTCAATGGTTAGTTATATTTATATTCAATCAAGAAAAAATATAATTTAAACTTATGATTTAGCATTATACATAATTACCTGTCTATTAATAAATGTAATATTTCCTTTCATTGACTTTTTTTGCTTAATTATTAGTGTACTCTTTCCTTTTCTATTTATTATTATTCAGGAATATACAAAATACTTTTTTCCAAAAAACACTACTTACGTTCATATTACATTTGGGAAATATTTTCAAACTATTATCTGAGGATCATAAATAATAGCCACGTCTCCAATTTTCTGTTGGTCTAATTTCCTGAGAGCAACTTTATTTGACACTTCAATTTTCTATGACACATTTTTTTTTTCTTTATTTGTTGTGCTCTGTTGTCTGCGTGTAACAATTTCTGCTTGTGGCAGTATATTTCATTTTATCACAGAGAGAATTTTCTGAACTATATGATTGAAATGTTGAAGTGTGAATCATGACTGTTAAAAATACAGTACAATAAATTTCCAATTTTATTTATAAAAAATAAATAAATAATAATTATATATTTACATTTATATCTAACCGTATTTTTATAAAATAACATTTTTTGATTTTCAAAAATGTAAAGTGTTTTTAAAAATATATCAAAGATACAGTTTTCTTTATATTTTATACTATACAGTGGTAGCTTTGCTATATTTCTTTTTAGCTTTGGTATTCACATTTCGTCATTTATAGAGGTACTGTTGTACATAGTTACAAGTGAAATATCTCTTTAATATTTCCGTTTATTAAGAGAACATAAAAAGTAACATATTTTGGTATTTATTGTATTCAATTATCTCTAAATTGTCTTAAACTATTACTGTTTAAATTTTTTGAGAACTAAGAAAATTTTTAATCATTAAGTATTTATAAATTAGAAATATGATTATTGCAAGTTCTGGTTATGCATATGTTTAGAGTTTTATCTTAATTATTTATATTATCAATGTAATTTTGTATTTATCACAGTGAAGAATTCTTCAATTATGTTTATTTTTTGAGCACGTCCTGAATAGGTAGAGCCACGTGTTGTCATTGTGTTTAAATTATATTCTTTCATTTGTTATTTAATATATTTTGATGGCGGTCTGGGGACCATTCAGTAGTGCATCTGGTCTCTTCTGGCTCCGTACACCACGGATATTTTCCTATTCCTTTGGTAGTCCTGTCTTGGTCCATGGTTGGGGCTATAAGCACAGTTGTTACATCCTGCTAGGTGGGGACGACTACGGATGTCTAAATGACTTTAGCACGGTTGTGCTTAAGCCATTTGGTAAGCCGCCTCACCTAGCTGAAACTGAAACTGTATATTTTGTTTTTTATCTCATAACTTTTCAGATGTCAGTCCACGCGTGTAATTAGATATCGCATGACAAATAGATGGATCTTCAGGTTAACTGTACATTAAACTTTTCAATCTGCATAATTTCAACGAAAATGTTTTTAAATGATTGGAAATTATCATTTCCCATTTGAAAATATTTCAGCAAATGATTTTCCAACTGTACATTCATATAATGATTTTTCGTAAACTTTTTATATCTAAAAAATTGTTTATTTCAATTTGTATAGTTTCTCAAAGCTTTAATCGCTTGTTTGAGAGAATTGAATCAGAGTGAAAGTTTTTTTTTTTATAAAATCATGAAAAGTTGTAGTTCAATTATTAATGACAGATCCCACTTAAACGAAAAATGAAGTAGAAAAATGAAATAAAGTTTGCATTAAAAAAAAGAACTCGAAAGTTTTAAAAGGCAGTTTTTGTAAACTTTTAATTTTCCCGTTTGTTTAACCAGATTTATATTATTATTTTTATGGTTTTTTTCATTATGTACGATATTCGCTGTGCTTCTGTTATAAATTCGCGGCATACATAAAAATTTTGAATCATCAATCCTTGATATCATAGTGATAGAAATAGCCAAGAACGAGTAAATAATTTACCTGCATCCTTGTATTACATTTATGGATTTTTTACATAAATCTATGACGATTCTTACATTTCGTATATACATCACTAACTTCAGAAACTAAAAATTCCACCAATGATCCCATTTATCGAAACTCAAATATGTTATCATACTTTTATTTTTTCACTACAATTTAAATAAAATTCTTACGCATATTTATTTGTTTTGATTAGTATTTATTTATAAACGGCTACAGACATAAAGCAATTACATTGCAGAAAAATTAAATTATTCGGAAATTTCCCTTTTATGCAAAAAATGGATCAATCTCTTGCTACATAAATGATTTGTTTGATAATAATTAAGATAGAATTTATAGATACTTAATTTGAGAAATTTATGTCATAAACGCAAGATAAGTTTCATTTCACTGAATATTACGATAAAGAAATATCCATAACCCCTAATCGTTCACTCCTAAAACCAATAAGTTTTCAACACTAAGCAAAAAGCAATTTCTTACTCAAATTCTACTTGGCAGAGTAATTTCCTGACAGATTCCCTCGCTATATGTTTTCTATTTTCTTTACCTTCCTCTTGCAACTGTCAACACAACGATTCTGAAATGGAAATCTTTATCATGAAAAAAACACAAACTATCCGAAGATACCTCAATCAGAATTCTTTAGTAAGATATGACACAGTAATTTCACTAAAAAGAATTTTTTTGTAAGTATATATAACTTGCTTTCATAAGATAGAAATCAAAATGGATATTTGATTTAGTTAAATTGATTACATTTGTAGGTTTAAAAGTTTATTGATTCTAAAAAAGAATTGTAATTTAAGTTACTCAAATGTAATTCTAAATTTAAAAATTTGTTATATAAGCTAGTGATATAAATTAAATTGCTTTTTAAATATATTTCTTGGGCAAATCATCTAAAAATTACAATGGAAAGATAAACGTAGTCAAATATATTTTAGTTAATTATGCTACATTAATCCGAATTAATTATGAATCAATTTTTATACAACTTAATACAATTTTTTTAAGGGAAAATTTGCCATTCATTTTTTATTATTAATGAAACATTTCTTAAATCACTGGTGTATGTTGCGGCGATGCGTATTAACGTAATTAATAAACTCACATGCTTTAGTATACTGTAACATACTTTATTTTAAGACATAGCGAAGCGTTGCTTGCTCTCCAAGCAAAACAAAACAACAACAACTAAAAAAAAAAAAAAAAAAAAAAAAAAAAAAACACAGATGATTTGCGTTTCTATAGTTACATACATTAGAGAACTTATGTGATCCCACATTTCAAAGATAAATTACAAATAACTGTAACATACCCAGCCCCCCGACATTGAAGGGTCAACTTCAATAAATTATACAGTAAAAAATATTAACATTACAAATGCCTAAGTAATATGATACAATACAGCAATTTTCTTTTGACATGAAAAATACAATTATGAACATACAACAATAGGAAAACTAAAACTAAAAGCACATAACAAAATACTTTTTTTTACAGTTCGTAATTAATTTTCTGAAACTAGTTGTGGCAATAACGCAGTTTTTGAGATACTTCTTTTAAGTATTCCCCTAGCGGTTTTAACTTCTACCATCCTAATCTTACCATCTGCACCTGGGAAAATATTTATAATGCGTCCTAGTAAGTATTTATTTGTAGGGAGGTCATCTTCTTTTATCAACACTGGGGTTCCTATGTTAACATTATTTTTTTCAAATTGCCACTTGGAGCGTTGTTGGGGTGTATTTAAATACTCTTTATTCCAACAATTCCATATCAATTGAATGCATTTTGAAATTCTATGCCATCTAGATAGTCTATTTTCGTTAACATTAATTAATTCTGGTTCAACGATGGCTGTTATAGGCCTTCCAATTAAGAAATGGCCTGGTGTTAAGGCCTCCAAGTCATTCACGTCTGAAGTATCCGGAGTGATTGGCCATGAATTTAATATAGACTCTATTTGAGCAATTACAGTTAATAACTCTTCGAACGTTAGCCTTGCATTACCTACCGTCCACTTTAGATGATATTTTACCAATTTTATTCCTGCCTCTCACAACTCGCCAAAATTAGGTGCTCTGGGTGGAATAAATTTCCAAATAATATTCTCTTCTGACAAATAATTCACTAACTTCTCCTCAGGATGTCTTAGTAAATTATGGAGTCTCTGTAACTCAGCATTAGCACCAACAAAATTTTTTGCATTATCTGAAAAGATTACTGCGCACCTTCCGCGCCTAGCAATGAACCTTTTTAAGGTGGCAATTAATGCATCAGTCAATTCTGACACTAGTTCGTGATGCACTGCTTTAGTTACAAAGCAAATAAAGATTGCCAAATACACCTTATTAAGAATTCCCTTTCTCTGTCCCTTATATGTTATGAAAAAGGGGCCACCAAAATATGTTCCCACGTAATTAAATGGTGCGCTAGGACGTACTCTCTCTCTGGGTAGGGAACCCATGATTTGTTGTATGGTTATAGGGTTGCTTTTACTACAAGTTACACACTCATGCGTTATTTTTCTAGCTAAATTTCTTCCCCGTATCGGCCAGAATTTTTGCCTCAAGTAGCATAATAATGTTTTTGCACCTATATGAAGATATTTTTTATGATAGTAAATTGCAATTAGGCTACACAATTTACCCTTAGCTGGCAGAATATATTGATATTTTTGAGCAAATCTTAGGTCTGCATTAGCTAAACGCCCTCCTACTCTTAGCACCTTATCGGCATCGAAAAAGGGGTTTAACAATCGCAATTTACTTTTCTTAGAAATTTGCTTACCTTCTAACAATGCAGTATATTCTGCCTTAAATTCAACTTTTTGAATTTCCCGAATTAAAAATATTTCTGATCGTGGTAATTCTTCTATACTTACGTGTCCCTTTCTTTTTTCAGCTAATTTTCTTGTGTCATCTAAGAACCTGAAAATATAACTTAAAGCACGTAATATTTTAGTATAATTATTGCTGATACTTAAAATTTAATTTACAAATTCACTAGAATTTAAACTTATTAACGATGTACTGTTTTTAAATTTTAATTCTGATGAAAAGTCTATATTGTTTTTCACTTGTTCTAAATCAATGTTCTGTTTGGATTCATTGTCTCTTTCTCTCAAGAAGAGAGGGCCATGCCACCAAAGTTCACAATCAATTAATTTGTCGAAGGTTAGACCTAGAGACACAAGGTCTGCTGGATTGTTCTCTGAGCGTACATGTCTCCATTGAAAAGTCTGGGTCAATTCTTGAATTTTGTAAACTCTGTTGGCCACAAAGGTTTTAAGTAGATGAGGAGGAGTCTGAATCCACGCTAAAACGATGGTTGAATCACACCATAGTATTATTTTACTGATGTTCAACTTTAGTACATCACTATCTTAGA
The DNA here is from genome assembly GCA_964019185.1 of Maratus speculifer. Classification (NCBI taxonomy): domain Eukaryota; kingdom Metazoa; phylum Arthropoda; class Arachnida; order Araneae; family Salticidae; genus Maratus; species Maratus speculifer. The sequence continues at coordinate 69,457,986 of OZ025297.1, read as the reverse complement.
TACGAGTTGAGACAATAAGGCAGCTGCGGACAATTCCAATCGTGGGATTGTCAAAGGTTTCAATGGTGCAACTCTAGATTTGCTGCACAGTAAATTTAAAGATGTATTAAATGTTGTGAAACAACATAGATAAATGGCTGCTCCATATGCGAGCTCGGATGCGTCGGAGAAGCCGTGCAGTTCAACTTCCGAATGTCTTTCGTTTAAAACAAAACGATTGATTTTTAAATTGCTTATATTCTGAAGCGTTCTGATAAAGCGTCGTCATTCATCTTTAATGTCATCTGGAAGTGGATCGTTCTAATCTAGCTTTAACAGCCAGAGTCTTTGTATGAAAATCTTAGCTGCTATTCCAGGACCGAGTTATCCCAATGGATCGTAAACACGCGCTATGTCGGTTAAAACAGTTCTTTTTGAGTATACAACTGTTTCCTTAACTGAGGAATTAAACGAAAAGCAGTCACGAACTGGATTCCATAACAATCCTAGAGTTTTCGTGCTCTGGTCCGCATTATGAACATTCAATGTATAGGGGAAGATGGGGATACTTGAGCCATTTTTTGAATTTTAATTTTTTTTAATTTTTTATATTTTTTTAGAATAAAATAAAATATTGAAAATGAAAATTTGATATTTCTTCTTCAACTAAAAACCACTTTCAATAAATTTTGAATTATTTTTCTATGTATAATAAATGTTTATTTTTTGTTTTACATCATGGCTCAAGTATCCCCACGGCGGGGATAGTTGAGCCATAGTGAAGGGATACTTGAGCCACTACGGAAAAATACCTACAAAAGTAATTTCTTTCGCTTTATTTTTGTACAAACATTTTACTGAATGATAAATTATGAAACGTAAAGTCTTTCAAAACCAATTGAGAAAACAAAGCTAGTAATACGATCATTTTTTGTCGTTAAAACTGGCTGTCGAAGGATAATTTGAACTTGAGTTATAACGACGGTAGAAACATCTCAGTTCAGAGCCATTTAAATTTGGAATCTGCAATTCTTCGGGCAAATTTCATTTTCAAAATATTAAGCACTTATCCAACAAATATTTTTACAGTTTTCTTTCTAACATATTTTATTAGTAACCAACCATCAATAGAAGGTTTTCTTTCACATCATCACCATCATTGACAGAATTTTCCTCTAATGATATTGTCGAACTCATGCTTTTAGTTTAGTAGCTGTCGGAATTTAAGCCAGATGTATCATTCTAATATTTCAAACACTTTTTTGATTTCACAGGAAAAGATTTTGTCTTCCTCTTTGGCTCCATGTAGGTAAGTTTGAACTGGGATGTTTGTTGCTTTTCTTGTTTTTGTGCGCTCTTTTTACCAATTTTTCTTCAATTTTCTTAATTAAAAAAAGTTACAGCAACAGAGGTTATGATTTCAATATAAAATATTAATCTTAATATGTTATATTAAAAAATAAATATTTTAATATGTTGGACCTAACTAATTAAAGTATTAGAGATTATAGCCTGTAAAACCGTTTTAAAAAGTTATTTTCATTTAATGAAAGTTAAATTGAAAACTATGTTTACATTTATCTAGACAGGCTATTTTGTTAGTCAAATCAAAAAATAAAATAGACATTTTCATTTAAAAAATATACATTTTTAAACATTTTTAGGTCTTTATTTTTTTAAGAAAAAGAAATAAAATGAAAAATTATTCTCCCTTTTCTCCAGAAAAATATCTATTAGTGAATATAAGGATGGAATTTTATTTTTTGTTTTTTTCACCCATGTTTAATTTCTAGTGAGGATGGTTGAGACATGGATCAAGTATCCCCACTCTCATTGGCTCAAGTATCCCCACTATCACTATTTTTGTTTCCCAGAGTTTTACTAAATAAAGCATGCAGCAATTAGAACTATTTTAGACTCAAAATACAATAGAAATTATGCTTATTGAATGTATGTATATAGTTGCAACTTTAAACAAAACTTTGATTACAAAAAAACAAAAAAACCATGCACCCAAATATTTACTTCAGATAGGGAAAAGACAACTATTAATCACTATACTTTCAAAATGGTACCAAGATGTGTGATTTCTTTTTTACATGTTCAGAACTATAAATATGTTATCATATTGGCAGTTTTAGAAAGAAAAATTAACCAACTGTAGAGATAATAGGGGTGGCTCAAGTATCCCCTATGCTCAAGTATCCCCACTCTCCCCTACTCTGGATTGCTAGTTGCGATATTCAAAAGTTGGGGGTGATTAGCACACCATCAGTGCAACTTCATGCCACCACGTTCAAGCAATGCGATTAATTGTGCTTGCACTTGTTGAGCCTTATTTAAAGTGTTAGCTCATGTTAATACTTTGTACACGTAGAAATCTTGAAGAACTACACGTGATGCTAGCGGAAAATTGTCCTTTTCATCAATTGCAAGCTGATTCAGAGTCCGCGTGGCAAGATAAGGTGCATTCGATGTACCGTATGTAATCGTCTTTAACTTAAATATTTTGACTGGTTCTTCATCAGTTTTCCACAAAATTCGAAGCAAATCTCCCTGATTTTCCGAAATTAATATTTGGCGATACATCTTTGTGATGTCAGCAGTAAAGACGTATTTATGAGTTCGAAATCGACAAATGCTATCGAAGAGCTCCATTTAATAAAATATCATTTAAACAAACACCACTGGTAGTAGCTGCACTAGCATCGAAGACAACCCTTAATTTCGTGCTTGGTTTCTCGGGTTTGTATACCCCATGATGCGGCAAATAATATGAAAATTCGGGCTTATTTTCAAACAAGATTTCTTCTAAGTGTCCCAAATAGTTATATTCGTTAATAAATTCTTCGTATAACAATTTCATGGCTGGATTGTGCGCAAATCGCTTAAGTAAGTAATTCAATCGTTTAAGTGCGTTTTCCTTTGATTCTCCTAAGCATGCAAGCCCACCAGTTTTAATTGGCATTTCCACAATATACCTACCATCTTCTCTTCTAGTATGTGTACGCAAGAAATGTTCATCACAATACTGCTCTTCTTTACTTTTTATTGGGTTTTTATCATGAATCGCTTCAATTTCCCAAGATTTTTGCATAGCGTTGGATAAACCATCCACAGATCGAACAAGACCACAATAATTATTAAAATTTTGTTGCGGCATAGACGTAGAACCACTGGCAACATAGCCAAAAACAGTTTCTTGAAAAACCAAATTTTGCATATTTATTTTATTTTGTCCGATTATTTTAAAAAATACTTCGTTTGTTAATAAAACATGTATTGGACCTGGTTTATCAAATTGTGGATCAGCTAATTGAAAATTTGTAAATGCTTAATAGGCAGGATGTTTAGATATGTAGCTGGTTTTATGCGCGTAATTTTAGGAACAACAAAAAATTGCAATGTTTCATTAAAACTCCTGTTTTTATTTGCTATTGTTGTTATAATACTTTCAATTATATTCATAACTGAACCATTTAGCCCTGAAACTGATGCGTTTATTTTCCTTCCTTTCAAGAACAATAACTCAGAACATTCCTTTGTTATAAAGTTATTTTGCGATCCTGAATCTAACAATGCTCTAAGAGGAACTAATTCTCGTCTAGCGTCTTGTACATATATTATAGCAGTTGAAAGCAGTACTTGTTTACTAGAAGAAGACGTCATACTGATTACAGTATTGTTAATAGTTGAATACGTGTTATCAAATGAATGTGTATTTTCACCCAAAGCGGTAACAGACATCTGATTATTTGTGTAACTATGAGGAGTAAATGCGTTTGCGGTTGGCGATAAGTTACTTCTAATAGTATTTTCATCTTGAATTGCTATATTCTGATTAGTATCAATATTTTCCGCACCGCGTTCCAGGTGGATCAATGTGTGATGACGTTTGTTGCATTTTCTGCACGTGCTTGAACTTTTGCACTGGCTAATGTTATGAACTGATGATAAACAGTTGAAGCATAACTTTTTCATTTTAACAATATTAAAACTTTTTTCTTGCAGGTAAATTTAAGAATTAGGAACATCTCATTTAAATGTGATTGTCTTTACACATTGAACAAATGTGTGGACCTTCTACTAACAAAGTCAATGACTTAAAATTAAATGAACGTTTCTGATCCTTACTGAAAGGTTTAATAGACGTGATTTTATGGATATTTTCCAAATATTGAGATCGTTTTTCTAAAAATAAAAGTAATTCATCAAACTTCGGAACTTCTTTTGAACTTATCGTCATTTAATAATTTTTTCGGGTATCTCTATCTAACTTTTGGAGAAGGATGTTCAATATTAAAACATCTGAAATATTATTTCTATTATAATTCAAAATCTTCAAGGCGAGAATGCTTTTTTTTACGTTATCGACTAGATTTCGAAGATCTTTAGCGGAAGGCTGTGTAAGTTTATCTGCGTTTAAGAGTGAATTGATGTGTATTTCTGTTACTACTCTATCATTTTCGTATCTGTCTTTTAATGCTTGAAATAAAGATGAAAAAGTGTCTTCTGTGCTAATCAAAGCTCTTACATCACTTATTAATGCTGCTGGTAAATAATGCAACTTTTGCGCATCTGATAGTTGCTCATTTGAAGTTATTAAGTTGTTAAATTGAAATTTAAATAGACCCCATTCATCTGGTTTTCCGGAAAATTTTGGAAGAGATATATCGGGTAATTTAATATTTATCGCGTTGTTTATTTCAGTAGAATTTGGTTGGATTTCATTCGAAACTTTACTTTGTTCAAAATGTTTAAGTTGCTTTTTTATTTGAAATGTGGCCTTTATAATTTTTTCCTGGTATTCTTCGCTTGCACTAATGTCAATTTCATATTCTTTTTTTAACTAATACCAGATTCTATTTCTTCATTTAGGTTTTTTAGAGTTTGTTCTCTGTCATTTAATTGTTCCGAAATTTCTAAATAGCTATCAATATCAATATTTTTATCTTTTATTAATGCTTCTAATTTACTAATTAATTTCGTAATTGAAGTGCGTAATGTTGCACGCTTCTTTTTTAATTTTTCAATATTTTCCATGTTCAAAAACTTATAATAATAGCAAAAGGAATAATAAATTATTCATTACCTTGATTGCTGCGGACAGATGATTTTCTTTCTTTCTTCTTTCATCAGGCCAGCTTGTGGAATAATGTTCTAATAAAATTCAATGATTAAAACAGTTCATTATTTTCTAACTTTTCTTTTCGAAGTGAAGAAAACCGGCGAAGTGAAGAAAGAAGTCTTTCCGGCTGACGCGACCAGATGTATGTTGCGGCGATGCGTATTAACGTAATTAATAAACTCACATGCTTTAGTAGACTGTAACATACTTTATTTTAAGACATAACGAAGCGTTGCTTGCTCTCCAAGCAAAACAAAACAACAAAACTAAAAAAAAAAAAAAAAAAAAAAAAAAAAAAAAAAAAAAAAAAAAACACAGACGATTTGCGTTTCTATAGTTACATACATTTGTGAACTTATGTGATGCCACATTTCAAAGATAAATTACAAATAACTCTAACAACTGGATAGTTACAGACAAGGGCGGTTACTGAGTTCCAATCTTCATGAATAGCATTACTTTTTCGAAAATGATTACATTATTAGTATCATCCTTTTGTTCACCGATACTTTATAATCACGATCACAATTTTTTATTCCTATTTCGGTATTTTGTTTTGTTAGTCACTATTTACCAATAAAATTACAGAAAAGATAGATTTAATAAAAAAAATACATTTTATTTTACTGCAGTTTTTTTTCTTCAAAAACTACTACCAACATTGATTCCAGCAGTTTTTAGCGTATATTTAATTTTTTTTTTAAATTAAGCTATATTTTAACCATGTGATGTCTATTCTTTTTGTCTTCTTATCAGAAAGTACGTACTACTTTGTTTTGCATGAAGAAAATTTTTGTGTTACAACAAACGGAAAATAAAAAAAACCGAAAGAAAGAAACAATTATCAAAGAGTCACCATAACATTGCGCTGGACAATTTATTGTTTTTTACAGCCTCTTTACTATGTTCATATCTATTACGATAATTAGCCATTGAATTTCATAGATCATTGCCAAAACAGATGGTTTTTTACTAATCGTGAAGAGGTGGTAAAAAATTTCGAAAATTTATTTCTTAGCGGAACTTCTCAAACACCATTTAAGAGCCCACACTACTCAATTAAAAAGACCCGGATGATAATGTTAAGTCTATGGGGGAGTTTTTTTCAAACATCTCGATCAAATTTTAATCATTTTAAATGATTTTTTTTTTGTTTCATAGGATATCTGACGACGATCTACAACCAGAGTAGTTTATACTTTTTAAATTTTGGTTTCAGATTTTTTTTTAAATTTACTTTAACTTTGGAAACCGATTTGAACCGGTTCTAAAATTGAAACTATCATAATATAAAAAATATATAACCAAAATCGAAAACGTAAAAACTAGCCCGGTTGTAGATCGTTCTCAGATATCCCATGAAAAATAAAATCATGTAAAAATATGAAAATTTGTGTGAGATGTTTGAAAAGAATGCCCCCATAGATTTAACATTATCATCTGGGTCTTTTTGGCCAGTAATGTGGGCTCTTAACTTCCAATAATGCCAAAACAGCTAATATGTATTTTTCGCAATCATTTATCGGAGTTTTAAAGAACGGATAAGTATATTTCTGTAAAACATCAACACTGAAAAAACGAAGTATTTGATAATGAGTAAATCCATGCACTTCTATATAACTGAGTACGTTTGGGTCAAACATTAACACATATTTTATCATTTTGAAGTATAACGTGTTCACACCCAAACCATAATTTTGTAAAGCCGTAATTTTGTACATTAAACTGGTATTTTTCCATTCATGGCTGCACAAAAGCTGTTTGTTAATAAAAATAATAAACTATTCACAGTATTTTAAAAATGTTTAAAATTGCTTGTAAACAATGTCCTTGTCAGCAAAATATTTGATTTGGATATGTACACTGTAAAAAAAAAATCTGGAAGACTACAAAACTAGTTTTTGTAAAGCTGCAGAAATCTGCATGTTTACTAAAATGTTATTTGTAACCAGGTATAATATTTACCACCCGCATAGTACAAATACATGAAATGTCGTAGTTTCACCTGCCAGCCAATCAGAAAGAGCTTCAGTAGTGACGTAATCGCTATTTACGAAGCCACAGAGGCGTGAAATGTTTCCATCTTGAATCCGGTATGGATAGACATTTCTAGTTACTGAGTAAGTAAAGTTTTATTCTGTATGAGTTACATTTTATTACATTTCCTTTTTGCTTGATTCATAATAAGTAAAAATCAAAACTCAGAAAAGACTATTTGATTTTTAGTTATTGGAAAGCTAATCTGCAATTATGTTCTGTTTATTACACATTTATTTTTCGGTGAAATAACTATTTTTTACATCTGTGTTTAATACATGTGAAATTTCTAATGTTTTATGTAATAAATCAAATTTATCTGCTCTTTTTCTAAAATTTCACTTTCCTTTATTGCGCTCTTCTCCACAATGCCAAAATTTAAAGTGTTTAAAACTTGCTTTAAAAAAATATTACTCAACTGTATCTTAATAGTGAATAAATTTCATTAATCATTCTTACATCACATTCATTTCATTAAAACTTCATATGTATTTCGCTTTTAAAATTTTGCTTCCAAATTTTCTTCAAAAACTTTTCAAAACTGCTTAATTTAAAATAACATAAAAAAGTACAATCTGTGCTTTATGTGTTAATTTATTGTCATAATGAAATATCAATTAAGTCTTTCCTGTTCTTCCCCCCACCCCTTTTTTAACTAAAAGAACGCATAGAATTACACACAGAAAGTATAAAACTCTTTTAAACTCCAGTGGTAGGAGGGGAAAAAGCCTAAATCAGAATTATTTAAAGGAAAGCTGGAAATTATTTAAATTCATTTAGTTTAGGTCTAGGATGAATGTATTAAGTTTCCCCCCCCCTCTTGCTAGGTTGCGTTACATTTTTTTTTAATTACCATTAAAATATCTATTAAAAAAACCTAATGAAAAACACTGTCAATGCAAATGTTGTAGAGCTTAAAATTATAAATAAAATGATAACCGATATTTAACATTTTTGTTTAATTTTCAACAATTTTACTTCAAAGTATTGGCTAAATCGCTAAACAAAACTTGAAACGCGAAAAGACAAGGTTATCAGTTTACCGTGCTTGTTATTATGTACATGCAACTTTTTTTAGTTATTGATGCATTATTTAGAATGGATATTTTTGAGAAATATGGTTTAATCTCTTCATTGCGGATTATAGCCCAGTGGTGGGGTATACAAGAAAGGCCAAAAGTCTGGTTTAATTCCAAGAAATCTGGAAATTGTTTTAATCCTATCGACAAAGATTAGAAATTAATGCATCAAGTTTCCTCCTTTTGTAAATGAGCTTTAGCCACTACAAACAAATTAACTTTAAAAAGTGGATATTTTCATAATTTTTAGAATATTTCAAAAATGACTCGTAAATAATGGGAAATATTGCTTATTACTTCCGATATTGTATTTAAAATATGTATAGCATTTAATATGATGCATATAGAGTGAACAACAATGCGTATGTATTAAAATTAAGGATATTGAAAATAAAGAGCAAGGATAGGGGGAAGCGGGGTAGAGGAACAAATGGGTGTGCATAAGACTCTCTAGAGGAATTCAAGGTCAAATAATAGCACGATTATAAATTTCGATATTTGCGTAAAGGACAAAGATGGTAATAATAAAATGATTTTTGACAACTATACATGAATCTGCAGTTAAATTCATAAAAGTTTCAAATCTTACAAACATTGAAAAAAAAGTATTATAGTCTTTACGTAAAAAATCTTTCACTTTAAACTATGGTTTAAGGTTGGCGGTGTTCGCTGCGAAATGAAATGGAAAACAGCAATCATTTAAGCAACACTTTGCCCGAAAACTACTAAATTATAATTCTCAAAATAGACAAAATAAATTCCTAACGTAATTACCATAACATCGTGAAGGCCTCAAGAATTAAAAATGTATCTGTACACGTATGTAACAAATGTAGATAGGATAAATGGGTAACTTGGTGTCTCCTTTGGATTAGCGGTTAAGGCAAAATTTTGAAATAGAATTGCGACAAAATTATGAACATGGGTAATCATTTTATTGCAAATTTCAAACTCTAAGACATTTGAATTGTCAATTATTTTTACAGTATTACTTGTTTTGCGATATTAAGATAATTTAAAAAAAATGTATTTTCTAACGTAAATTTAGAACATGGGGGGGGGGGGATTCTAGATCTAAACTGGAGGGATTAAAATAATTTCCACTTTCTCCTAATTAATTTTTAGTTAAACCTCCTGACCACTGCGGTTAAGCTTTGAAAGAGAATTGTGGCATTAATGTTCAGCAAAAATATTAAATGTAGATGGTCATTTTACTCAGAATTTTAAACTTTACAACATCTGTATTGACAATGTTATTTAAAGTTAATTCTTTTGAGATAATTTTATGATATTAAAAAAAAATTACTGTGCATCCATATCTTTTTTCTAATTCTCACCTCGTAGGGGAGAAAAATTAAATACATTCATTTTAGATCTAAGCTGAAGGGATTAAACCAATTTCCTACTTTACCCTAATAACGAGCTCTGCAAACTAATCACTGGGATATTAGTATTTTACTTATTTCTAATTTTTAACTTATGTAAATAAGTCATCTAATACTCTCCCTTTCTTAAAAAAAAATCCTGATCTGTTACTTTATTGTACAAATAAGTAATAGATCATATGCTTTACCCCTCCTCTCACCGAAAATGACGTTATCTCTTCCCCTCTCTTTTTAAAAGCATACAAAGTTTAGTTTTTTACAGCGATTAATTTTCATTTTTTGCACAATTTGTAAGTCTTCAGTAAGTTAAATTGTCAACCGTTTGGAAATTCTTCCCTCCCCTCCTTCAATAATAAAAAAAAAGAAAATATGGTTATCTTTGTCGCCATGCTTACTTTTTAAAATTATAAATCTTTAAATGTCTATTTTCTTCCTGCTGTATTTGTTACTTTATTATGACAGTAATTAACCACCTGAAATCTTCCCTAAGTCTCTCAACCTAAGATTTTATTACTTAGTAAAAGAGAGTGGGAGTAAAGGAGAGTGGAGTGGAATGGGACAGGAGATTTTTCTGTTTGTTTCATTTATAAATATTTCACCAGTCACGTATTAGATTAAGGAAAAGCATCCCCAATGTTTAGTTGAATAAAGTAGCTAATTTGCACAACTTGCAATTGTAAAAAGAAAAAGATTATTTCAAGAACCAAAAGCAAATTTGCTTTATAATTTTTTATGCTTTCTATATATTAATGACTTGTTTATGTATATATGTAATTGTTTCCTTTTTTATAGAGCATTATACTATCATCCATAATTTAAACTATGTCTAAAAGCAGCATTTCTGTCTATACAAGAAATTTAACGTAGAGTATAGGGAGGAATGGGACATGCCAGCAAATGAAGAATTAGGACAAATCCAATTTCTTTACTTTTTTTCTCTTAGTTACAATTTCATTATAATTATAAAATCGTTTTGAAAATTATGTTTCTATAATGTTCAAAAACATTAAAAATGTTTCATTTTGTATTTTATAAATCGAAATTTTGGTTTTTGTGTCAAATTTGATTTTCTCATCTTTGAAAGTTGTCTCATTCCTCCCCACTCTCCCTTATTTATTTATTTTTTAATATTCAGGTAATTTCAGAGCTTTAAGCGAGTAATTCAGTTGCATGTCTGTTAATTTAATTATTTATAGAGGAAGTTTTATTTTTATGTAAAATTAGAAAAAAGTAACTCTTTCTGTTTTAAGAGCAAACAAATTAATCGTTGGGGCTAAACAAATATAACGTTATAATTTTTTTTTTGGAGGGCGGTTGTTGTTTGACATCGATGTCATTTCTGATCATCAATTTTTTCTCTCTTTATTTGTAACATGGTCTTTGGTACAAAATAGCATGTTATCTTTTTAGCCTGTTATTTATTTTTATGAAAATACAAAGTTATTAAAATAACTGAATTATTATAAAATTATTTAATTCTAAAATATAGTATACCCGAACGTTTAAGATTCCTATTTTTCTTCATATGTGTATGCATATCGCAGTTCGAGAATCCGTATAAAAAATGTACTTGAAATGAAGCTGTGTTTACTAATAAAGAAAAAGAATGTTGTCCTTCTTTTGCTGGTATGAATTTCTATTTGCACCTCACCCCTCTCTGTCCGGTGCAAGTACGACAGTTCTTTATTATTGTTGAGAAGTGATCTGCGTTTACCAGTGTATTTGAAAGAGTTAAAATTCATATTTTAATAATCAACTGCACTATCAATTTTAGCATTTCAGCTTTTAAAGCATATATTTTGTTTATCCGAACTTTAAAATAGCATCTTGTAGTTGCTTAGGGAGTAAAAAGATTTTGGAGAAATAGTTTTTTTCAAACGGCTTACTGTGGGGGCTTGTAGATATCAGAAATTTAATATCAGAATATATAAACACGTTAAAATTGGTACTGATGATATATTGCGATAACTATCTTAAACTGTATGGGAATAGAAAAATTGCCAATTTTAAAAGATAAATGCATAGCAGATATTTATGTACAAATAGATGCAAAAAGCAGCTAATCATTTTTTATACTATTTGCTCCTTAATCATCTTTTAAATCTGTGTGTATTTTTACTTAATAGAAGTATTTTTAAGCAAGCACTAAAAATCAATTTAAAACCATAGATTATAAAAACACTTTCCAACGCATTCAGAATTGTATCTAAAATTTCCACCGCTTAAAAAGGCCATGTATGATGGCTAAGTAAGCATTTTATAAAACACATAACGCATTTGAAAACTTAATTTAAAAAATTGCTATCAGTTATCGGAAATATATCCGAATTATTTTGTAGAACACTGTATATGATCTACAGATTTGTATGTACACTACATGGCCAAAGATGACCGGTCACTTACGATTTTAGACATTTTGATAACTATCTAGAAAAATACATGAGGAATTATCTCGAAACTCTAAATGTGTAAATATAATAGTAAGTCATACATTTCCATGAAGTTTTTTTTCCCGAAACACCAAAGGGGGCCGTCAACAAATTAAAAAAATAATGTTTTAGATAACCCTGTCAAAACTAATGTATCAAAAGCGTTTGAACTGTATATTATGATTAAGTGGGTTATTCTAATAAACTGTACTTATTTTTATGTGGATAGCATGTATACTCTTAGAAAAATTAGGGTTTTTATAAAAACAGTCCTAAATTTTTCCAAGTTTTGGCGGATTTTATCAGCTAATTTTGAAATAGTTGTAACATTCGATACTAAGATGAATATTAGTTTTTCTATAATAATATTCATTAGAAATTTTATTTAATTTTATTTAATTTATGTTAACATTTATCTTTTCTTTTTAGATGCATGAAGAAACTGAAGTACATCTTAAAAGCAATGTGAGCCTGCTTGACGGCGAAATTTGAGGAAAAAGCTCTATCAATCAGAAAAATATCGTGAACATCATTCTTGCGCTTTAATATATTCTGAAGCACTGAAGTTTTCCAGTAGTTTTATTGTAATGACATTTTGACAATCATTGTCTAATAGTGTTTTATCATACATATACATATGAGTTTGATTATTGTTATTTAGACAAAGCATGACTTCAAAAATATAAAGTATGAAATCCACAGGCATTTGTATAAATACTAATTATGTAATACTTGCAAAATGTGAGTTGTATAAAAAATGTTTTTTTATTGCAATGAATTTAATAAATAGTTATTTAATAAATTTACTCATATATTTCATTGTATTTTGTTATTTATTCATATTGCATTTATTGGTTGTACAGATATGGATATTATATTTATATTAAACGACAGTTTATAATATTTTCCAAAGCAATATACATTTCTTTTTGTTTCCATTTTAGTTTCCATAAGCTTTCTACTTTTATAAAATTGCTTAGTTACACTGATAATACCATACTGATAAACATTAAAAAGTTCGAAACCTGCCCACAATTACTGTTGATGTATCAAAGGTGTATTTTTTCCATATATATGTTAAGGTGTATATCAACTCTCATATATGTAACTATTTGAGTTAAAGATTCTAATTCCAAAGGAATGTTAACCACATAAGAATTCTGCTAAATTCATACATATTTGATCCATTCTTCGGGATCTTTAAGTTAGGTTAGTTTTAAATTCCTGGTCTTGTCAATAATTTTTTCCTCTTTAATGTTTCAATTTGAAACAAAACTCTCAAGCAAATAAAGTATTAAAGACATATGTAAAATATGTAATGTATTAAGTGTAGGCGGTGCAATAAATATCTGAAGAATAAGTCGTGGAAAAAAGATCACCCCCCCCCCCCTCACAAAAAAGGGGGAGGAGAAAGATTCTAATAATTAGTTATAACTTCACTGCATAGTCACCTAAAATAAGAATATATAAGATGTAAAAAAATCTTAAATGCGACATTCAGGTAAATACATTAATTTTTTTGCAGATTTCCTATCTGTTTTTGTGCCATTGAATCGGTTATTATGTAGTGTTCAAATATATGTATCAGGAGTTAATGAAGTTCTTACGACCATAGAACCGAACAAAACTTCTTTAAAAAATATATATGACTAAATATATATTTTTTATTTCTAGTTTAGTTTAGTAGCATATTTACATAAAATGAACAGATAATATTTTCTCACAATATAAAAGTTTTTAAATCATGTATTGGATTAGATGAGGCACAGTGCTTAATTATGTATATATATATATATATATATATATATATATAGAGAGAGAGAGAGAGAGAGAGAGAGAGAGATAATATAGTCCTTACAATTTGTAAATTTTTTTTTGTCACAATTATACCACTAACATTTTTTAGGCATATTTTAAAACTCAATGATGTAATTGAAACACATGTCAGGCCATATTGTTTATTTTGTTTCGAAGTATTTTGATACATGAGGAAAACTTCACTCTGGATATCTAAAACTCTAAAAAATCAACTTCATATTGAAAGAATTCGTAACAACTCCAATTAATAGAAGTATTAGTATACAATATATTTATATACAAGTAAAATCTTTTCGGAATATTACTGGTAAACCACTGGTAATACAACTGGAAAAATATTTTACAGTTACAAATATATTTTGGAAGTGCAAATAAAATGTTTTAAATACAATACTAAAAAATCATTAGCATTTTTAATGTATTAATTCTTGTACTGTTGCAAAGAACTTTCTGGCGAGAATACAAAAACTGGCTCAACAACATATAAAACAAAAAAAGGTAATTTTTCTGACGGTACCTTAATAAATTTTCATTTTTTTATAAGTACATTAAAAGTTTAGTTTGCAATTTTGAAAAATTCTAAGTAAATGTGCCATGAAGTCCCTTGCAAATGTACAAGAAAATTCTCAATAAATTTACTACAAAATCATTTGTAAGAATACTAAAAATCAATAGAAAACTCGCAAAATATTGTTTAGAAAACTCCCTAATCATTTGTACGTTTACTAAATAATTCTTAGGAAATTTACCAAAATATATTTAGTAATCGCCCTAAAATATCGCTAGTAAGCTTACTAAACAATATTTAGTACTTTTATAAAAACTAATATGAGAAACGCCCTTAAAAATCATTAGTAAATTAGCTAAAAATTCTTTAGTAAGCTACCTGAACAATCATTAGTAAGATTACTAAGTAGTATTTAGTAAATTTACAGGCGATTCTTTGGGAAACTCGCTAAAAATAGGTTAGTATGTTTCCTAACCAATATTTAGTAACAGTTACTAAAGCAACTTTTGTAATATTACACGATTTTCTTGTGTTGTGGTTACATAAAAAATTCTAGGCATCCCAGTTTCCTAGAAAATTCTTAGTAACCTCACAGAATTTTTTTTACAGTGTAGATAATAATTTTGGAATTTTTCTTAATAAATAATTAATTAGCCGCTTCCAGATGATAATTCTCAGTAGAAGATTTTTACTTTAATTTGCAGGTCCAAACATGTGTGTGTGAGGGGGGCGGCGGTACATAACGCTTTATATTTAAATACAGCCATAAATAAAAAATGAGTGCACCTGCTTCTCAATTTTTAATAAGTCTATATCGGAGGTATTTTGAATATGTAACGTATGTTAAACACTCAATTTTAAGAACTTATTATTTACAGTGAAGTTTAATTCAATATTTTTAACGATTTCATGCTATAGGAATCCATTCTAAATTTTTGTCTGTTAAACATCTAGAATTCGGGTGCTTTTAAAACTCGACATAGTAAACTAATTAGATTGTTACATTCTTGCTTAAAACTAGATGCATATTGACTTTCTTTAAAAAAATGTGTCATGTTGTAAAATAATTACTCATAATGCATTGCAAGAGCATATTAAACCCATTACAAGAAATATTCTGAAAAGTTTCAAAATAAGCTTCCGTTTATTTATACAATTTAATTATATTAGTACTTGTAAAATGATTTTCATAAAATTAAAACTGTAAAATTTAAGTTAAATAATATAAAAAAAACACGTTATATATTTTAAATAATAAAAATTAACGCAAAACTTTCTGCCACAAAAATGTATATTTTGTTAAATAAATCAAATAAAACTTACATTGTATTAAGAATATTGCTTTAACATATTCTGACTGTAAAATGTTTTTTTCATTAAATGTAATCTATAATAATTTAATTTAATGAAAAGAATTATATTTAACACAAGACATAAGATTTTACGAATGTCTAGTATTAGAATATATTCAGGAAGTTCTGGAAATTATATTTGGATAAAATATCTCTTTTATATCTGTTCATTATGTATAAGAACTTTTATCATTCGAAAAGATTTTGAAATAACTGTATACAAATAAATATATTCAATAATATATTTTGCTTTTTATATTGCTTATATTTTATTTTAATCGTTCTTGGCAAATGTATCCTCTGTTCGATACAGAAAAATATATTAATTTTAGGACAACATGATTCATTGATTGCATTGTGTAACATAAATCATTGAACTGTAAGACGCAAATTCAAGTAGGTCATCCTTTCTTAAGCGAGCATATTTACAGCAGAAATAAACTATAATAATAGAAAACAACGGAAATGAAAAAAGACAGATTGTTAATAGTACAACACTTTCGACGTAGTAAATTTATTACAAAGTTTTTTTTTTGAAAAGAATAATTTAACATATTCTTCGAGGTAACAGAAACACGAAAACTTCTGTAGAATTAAATCTTTTTTTGTTTTCTACGGACTCGTAAAGGACAAACATTGCTATATCATTGCTTTAAATAGAAATACCTTTAAAACAGATATTAATTAAGATATGTATTTGCTATACATGGATATTTTTTATTAATAAAACATAAGAAATCGGGAAAATTTGCTTGAAATCTTTATTAATAAAAAAATTCATAGCCGTATAGATTAATGTGCATGCATGTTTGTCTGTATGCAATGACCAGCCGAACCTGCGACATGTATTAGGAAGAAACAACTTGTGAGGCTAGCTGAAACTGTCTAATGTATACCAGAATTTCAATTTTCTTGCAATTTTTTGAGTTATTAACTAACTTTTGTAACTCACTCTCATAAAAATCTCATCTCAGTTGTTCTGAGGAGGGAAAAGATGTGGCGCATGCCCTGAAGTCTTGTAAACTCGTCGGTCAAAAATGAAGCATGAAAAAAAAATCGCCGGTAATTTGTTCACTTGAGAATCCGCGATTGATTAAAAGAAATTGCAGTTAATCTGTTAAGGGAAGTTATTATTTATTATTTTAAAGCCTTATAGGGATAAAATTTTCAAGATTCTGGAAAACGAAAATACCGGGTGATCCAAAAGTCAGGACGAACTTTAAAAATGAATAACTCGAAAACGAATCAAGATACATAGATACGGTTTGCACCAAATGGATGGAAAAGAAACCGGATTTTGTGTGACAACAAAAAAATATTGTTCTATTGGCGACCAACGGCATCACTAGCAGCATTGAAAGATGCCATCCGCCAAAACGTGTCTGCCATAAAGCAAGAAATGCTACTAAATGCTGTGAACGGTGTAGTGCCTAGTCTCACAGCTGCACTTATGAATGAGGGACAGCACATTGAACATTTTCTCTTGTACTAATTAACTGTAACTAAGCTGACTTGGAAATTGTCAACATTTTTTCATTTGCAAATCATCTTTTGGTGCAAAAAACACTACCGTGTCATTTTTTGGATGTCAACGGCAAACTATTTTTTTCGTTGTCACACAAAATGCGGTTTCTTTTCCATCCATTTGGTGCAAACCGTATCTTTGTATCTTGATTCGTTTTCGAGTTATTCATTTTTAAAGTTCGTCCTGACTTTTGGATCACCCGGTATTTTCTTATAACAGAAACATGTTTCAAATTAGTGATCTGATTAGTTTTTAAAAATATGAATTTTTTAGGTAGCTTTCATTACAAAAAGTAAAAAGCTACCTATTGCAGCCGTCCGGAGGAAAGCACTTCCGGAAAATTTTGGTATATTTTCACCGATCATGACCCCCAGACCCCAAAACCACCCACCGTTCAAATGTTGACATATATATATATATATATATATATAACCATATATATATATATATATATATATATATATATATCTGATTTTTGTCATGCGATAACTAACGTATTTATGAACCGATTTGAATGAAACTTGGTGTGTACATAGTACATACAAATGTCTCGACCGAGTTCGTTGGTCAGCATCATCCGCCATTTTGTTTCAAAATGGCGGCCATTTTAAATTTTTAAAAAAATTTAAAATTTAAAATTAAATGCGAAAAAATAAAAAGTTAAAAAATATTTTCCTTTTACGTTAGAACTTAAAACAAAGATTTCAGAACACTTTTTATTTTGTGTATATCTTAAAAAATGATTGAGTTATAGCACTTTGAGTTTTTCTTATGGCTGACATTTTGAAACGATCTGATTTTTGTCACGTGATAACACGCGTATTTATGAACCGATTTCAATGAAACTTGGTATGTACATAGTACATACAAATGTCTCGACCAAGTTTGTTGGCCAGCATCATCCGCCATTTTGTTTCAAAATGGTGGCCATTTTAAATTTTTAAAAATTATTTTAATTTAAAATTAAATGCGAAAAAATCAAAATTTGAAAAATATTTTTCTTTTACGTGTTAGAACTTGAAAGAATGATTCCAGAACACTTTTTATTTTGTCTATATCTTACAAAATGATTGAGTTATAGCACTTTGAATTTTTCTTATGTCTGACATTTTGAAACGATCTGATTTTTGTCACGTGATAACACGCGTATTTATGAACCGATTTCAATGAAACTTGGGATGTACATAGTATATACAAATGTCTCGACCGAGTTCGTTGGCCAGCATCATCCACCATTTTGTTTCAAAATGGTGGCCATTTTAAATTTTTTAAAAAATTTAAAATTTAAAATTAAATGCGAAAAAATTAAAAATTGAAAAATATTTTTCTTTTACGTGTTATAAATTAAAACAACAATTCCAGAACACTTTTTATTTTGTCTATATCTTAAAAAATGACTGAGTTATAGCACTTTGAATTTTGCTTATGGCTGACATTTTGAAACGGTCTGATCTGAACGATCCACAATGTTGCTTTAAAATGGCATACACTTTATGATATCGTGGAATTTGGTGACTCTCTAAATCGCTTAAAATAAAACCAGGTTGAATAAAAGATGACTAATTTCTAAAAATTCCTATTAATATTCAGTCTTGACAAAAACTAGTTTCAATCTTATAAAATCACTAATTTTATAAGATTATTTCCACTAATTTGAGCTTAGTATTTTTGAACAATGTAACTTACCTTAAAATAAATAAATAAATATATAAGTATATGAAAGCTACCTCTTCCTCCCGGCATTGCCGGAAGGACTTTTTATAATACATCTGTTGACTCAGGTAATTCCATGCCTAAATATAAACTCAATAATGTCTAACGCATATAATTTTTTTCTATGCTAAATGTTAGAAAACGTCCGAATTTTGATACAAACTTTTCAGATCATTTTAATGTAATTGATTTACATCACCTAGAAAATTTTTTTAAACATTTGGATGGGGTGGAATATTTTTAGAAAATAAAATATGCGAAACTTCGAAGAAATCAGAAAAAAACTTGGTGTTTCGTCGCGGTTTTCTCCCTTTACAAAGAGCATGGACTTAAAAAATCAAATTACGCAGCAAATAAAATACTAAATAACTAATATAATTTCAATTAATTAATGTTACTTAAAAGCTACTTAATGTTACTTACTTAATGTTACTTAATAAATGCTACTTTAAAGCTTAAATTCAGCCCAAACTGAATATTATGATTTGAAAAAAAATCACAGAGATTTGAAGTTCATTTATAAATCATTTATTACGTATCAGGCGACACCGAGTAAGTATGGCAAAATGTTTCAAGCAGTAATCGATATTATATTGGCAAAAAATGAAGACATTAATGCTGAAATAAGATGACATGTCAAATTAATAAAATTTGGTCGATCCATTCGAATAATATGCAGGTAGATTGTTCGTCAAAGAGTAAAACCCCGATTTAATATATTTCAAGCGATTATATAAATGATGTTGTACGTGCGAAAGAGCTTAAACGTTGTAAAACAAAACAGCATTCAACAAACGCCGAGCATTAAACAAAGTTTAATTTACGAGATATACCTTTTATTTCTTCCTTTACATAGCAGTTTAAACATCAGTTTTCTAAGTTATGTTTTAAAGAAAGCGCTTATTTTACTCTTCGTCATCTTTTGGGAGCTACATCACAAATAACAATTTCAACATATGTAAGTTTTTGCACGCTTTTCATTTGGATTTCACTATTTGAAAGGAAAGCTTTCTCTTTTTTTAAAGTTTATATCGCTTCAGTAGCTGAACGGATATTCCTTATCATCACCCTCATTATTTTCCGAGCAACCCAAAAAATTGGTTATTTACAAATTCCGTAGAATATAGTAATATACATTTCCTGAAGTAATGCTTGCTAAATAGAAATGTGTGTCAACAAGTATGTAATTTGATAACATTTTATGCTCTTTTAGAAGTCGGCGAAAAGTTATACATTCAGAAAATCAGTTTTAGTTTTTTGACTTATGCTCAATGTTTTAAAATTTTCTCAAAAAATCTGCATTATTTACTGAGTTATAATAATTAATACATGAGGAACATCTGAAGAAATTGAAACTTTAAAAACCGTGTTCTCAGATTAGTAAATTTGGAGTTTTCACACACTGTTACTTTTAAAATGTGTAAGGTTCGCTTAAACAAATTAACAAAATATAAATTTCTTTATAGTTTATATGATAAAACCAAAAAATTGAAATATTTTAGTTACTAATTTTTTTATACTTGAAAAATTCCGAAAAATTATTTAAATTTTAGAATTTTTTCTTATTTTTGCTAAAATTAAATTTTAAACAAAACTTTTGCATATATTTTGGATTTAAGTCACAAGTGTATGTGTTAAAATTCTATTTTGTAAAAAAAAAAAAGATTTCCATATGTATAATATAGATTTTTATCATGCGCGCAGCACTAAATTACACATTTTTGAGCTGAACTAAAAAGTTTAATGTTAATTTCCGGCATATGACATTTTTTCCCTCTTTAATGTAGTTAAGGAAAATAATTTTAGGCAAAATGGAGAAAAAGGGTTTTATGCGTATTGTTTGTCTTTCATTTCATTAAAAAAAAATAAAATATTTTTGTCATTTCAATACCACGAGTGTTAAAAATGCAGCATATAGATATTAAATTGGATCCACTTGTATGTTTGTTCAAATCATCTAACAGCTTGAGACATAGAGCCTTGAACTGAAACAAGCAAACACTGAATTTATAAACCGTCGTCTGCAATTAAAATTTCAACAGCTGAGAAAGTTTATTTGGTATTCATTTTTAAAAAGCGCTATTATTTCTAAATAAAAATTAAAGAAGAATTTTTTCCCGCAGACATAAAGCATTACGAATATATTTATATTAAATAATCCATGTGATTACAAAATGCATTTGAATAAGAGCCAACGAAATAAAAATATACTTCCAAAACATAAGAATTTTTACATCTGTCCATTGTAAATAAGAAAGTTTATCATCCAGCAAGATTTCGAAATTTCTCAATAGAAAATAACCTATTCAATAATATATCTCTCCTCTTTTATTTTGTCTGTACTTGGCAAAAGTTACACTCTATTCGATACAGAAAGATACATTAATTTGAAGACAACATGAATCTTATTAAGAGTGCATTTTATGACATAAATACAAGTAGGTCACCCATTCTTCAGTGAGCATATTTATGGTGGAAAAAACAGCAACAAAATATTTAGTCCTTCAGGGAAAAAAATAGATAAAGAAACATAAATTATTAAAAATAGAGTTTGGTAATGTTGTTTGGTAATTTATTTATCATATGGTTTTATCTTTTTTTTTTTCTTTTGAGGGAAATAACTTTTACATATTGTTGGAGACCATGAGATTTAGACAATTAAGTATAATAATTTATATTTATCGCTTCATATTCAAGTATTTAAATATTAAAACTGTTGCATATTTCCCATTAATATTTTAAAGAAACTAAGTCTACATGAATGTATTTCATACATTTTTTAAGCATGTCAAAGTAAGTGAAGCATGTACAGTAATGTATGTTAAAAAAATTGCCAGGTAACTAATAATTTTTATAGCGAATGCTTCTAATATATCAAAAAGCAAACATGCTTTATTGAAGTAATGGTAAAATAATGACGGATTTTTTTGATTGGGTAAAATAATAAAGATAGAAATGATTATTAAAAGAAAAAAAATTGATTGTTTAAAATTTGCATTTGTCATAAAATTACAAAAATGATGCAGCATACACATCATGTGATTGTTAAGCGCACTAAAATATAGCTCATGATTATTTAATATATCTTTGTGATAATTTACACATGGCACACACTAAAACAAAGTAAAAATAAATAATACTTGTTTTAGTTGGATCAAAATTAGTTGCTTTCCAAGAACATGATTTTGTTTAATAAAAATCTTGTTCATACAGATAACAATCCACCAGGACTTGATAACTGCAACTATTTTTTAGACCAAACGGGTCTGATATCCATTCAGTTATTTTACCACCATTTTTTAATTTTGATCTGAAATGTAACAATACTTTAATATTTAATAGCCTACTGTTCATTGAATGTTGTTTTAGAATATAACCTCATATGACATTGTTAAACGGGAAAAAAATTATAGAAATATGTGCAAAAATTTAAATATGCAACCACAACTACAAATTATAAACTAGACATAATATATTGATAATTTATATTTAATGGAATTTAAACACACGTTATTAATCTCTTTATAATCATGTCATAGATAATACAATAAAGTTCCATTCTTTTTTATCCTTTATAAATTTGCTCGTATTGAAAATAAAATTGCTCGTATTGAACTAACATTTTCAACACAAAGTATATTTTACTATCTTTAATTAAATCACATGAAGTAACCTTACCTTTATTAAATGCAATTCGGAAAGGAATTGTGAATTTTAAATCTCGAACTATAGGCAATTTAGGAATGCATTTTTTTTCAAAAAATTATGATAGGGAATTCCAATTTAATAGCTATGTTTTTGAATTATAGACATGGAAGCATCTATCATTATGTTAAAATAGCAAATAAAGCCTTTGTGCAACAAATGTTTAAAGATAGAAAACCAATGATTATAAATGCACAAATAAAGTATGAGAAGGTAGCAAATAGCTATTTCGAATCAACTATCCAGATTCTTCATCAGTGCAAAACTCAGCGAGCTAAAAAATAGCAAAACTGAGCAAAGAGACAGAGAGACGCAGACGGGTATATAAGCTAGTAGATTCGAAATAGCTATTTGCTACCTTCTCATACTTTATTTGTGCATTTATAATCGTTGGTTTTCTATCTTTAAACATCTATCATTATGATTTTGATACTTAAAAAGCATTTTTTTATAAACAAAAACTAAATGAATTAGAAAACCATATTACGTTGTTTTCTTTTCTTTTATTATATTGAAATAAATTTAACGGTCACATATAGAATTTAGAAACGGAGTCATAAATCAAACTCTCCGTAATTCGAAATTTAAGTAAGAATTATAAATGGACAATGTTCGTGAATTAGGTAACATAAAAACAAATAGTTATGCAAGAAAAAGATTATATTGCGTCATGTTTAAACTACTTGTGAGGCTACTGTATTAGCACAACTATTTCTAAATAATGATCTTCAAAATAGATGTGTTTTCTTGATCCAGTCATTAGGAGTATATTACAGAAAGATAACTGTACAAAACAGCGGCATAAGTATAATCGCTACGATGAAAACATTACATTTATTTTCGTCACATCTAGTTACTTAAATTTCTTTGAAGTATTAAATACTACAATTTTTTTTAAAGTATATTTTTACAAATTTAGTAGTTTTTATTAATACATTTCAGTAATTAATGTAGTATATAGACATATTTATTTACATGGGTGCTCATTTAATTACAAATATATACAGTGTGTTTCCAAATTTTTTTTACAATAAAAGAGGGGTGATAGTACACATCAAGACAAATAATATTAAATAGGAGACCAAGGGTCCCAAACGTTTTCCAAAGGAGATAGCCGCCATTAAAATTTAGGGACATAAATTTCAAAAAACATAAAAAACGGAAAAATCGATCGATTGATTTGCGGTTTTCACTAAAATTATTCTTTATGTCGGCATTTTCTTGAAATTAAATTATAAAGATAAATTTCTAAAAATGCCGATAGAGGGCGCTTTAGGCTTTGGAGTAACGAACAACTATATTTTGCCGGTATTTTTTGCATCTCATTAAATGTTTTCGTAAGCTTAGACTCAAACTTAAATTTTGAGCTCAAAATCTGAAAGTGGGAGTGGTTAAGTAGAACAAACTGAACTGTGTTCAGAGGGTTCAAATTTCAAATGATTATAAAAAAACGGAAAAATTGGTTCATTGATTTGCGGTTTTCACTAAAACTATTCTTTATATCGGTATGTTCTTAAAAATAAATTACAAAGATAATTTTCAAAAAATGCCGATAGAGGGCGTTTTAGACTTTGGAGTAACGAACAACTCTTTTTTGGCGTTATTTTTTGCATCTTATTAAATGCTTTCGTAAGCTTAGACTTAAACTTAAATTTTTAGCTCAAAATCTGAATAGTTGGGAGTAGTTAAATAGACAAACTGAAATGTGTTCAGAGTGTTCAAATTTGAAATGATTATAAAAAACGGAAAAATTGGTCGATTCGTTTGCGGATCTGTTAAAACTAATTTTTAAATGAGCATTTTCTTGAAAAAAAAAATTAAAGATAAATTTCACAAAATGCCGATAGAGGCACCTTAGACTTTGGAGTAGCGTACAACTATTTTCAACTGTTATTATTTTTTTTTAATCCTATTAAATGCTTTCAAATGCATAAACTTAAATTTTAGGCACAAATTTTGAATCGTTGGGAGTGTTTAAGTAGCGAAAAAATGAATTGTGTTCGAGGAGGGGGGAGTGTTAAATTTCAACTCCTAAAGACACTTCAATTTGCGCTACTTAACTACTCCTAATTATTCAGATTTTGAACTCAAAATTTAAGTTTAAATCTAAGCTTCCGAAAACATTTAATAAGTTTTTGAAAGCATTTAATTAGAACAAAAAAAAATAATAATGGTTAAAATTAATTGTTGGTTACTCTGAAGTTTAAGGCGCCCTCTAATGGAATTTTTGTTTTAATTTATCTTTAAAATTTATTTTCAAGACGATACTGACTTAAAGAATAGTTTTATTTAAACCGCAAACGAATCAACAAATTTTTCCATTTTCTATATTTATTTTAAATTTGAACACCCCCCCCCCACCCTTAAACACAGTTCAGTTTGTGCTACTTAATTTTTCCCTACTATTCAGATTTTGAGCTCAAAACTTAAGTTTAAGTCTAAGATTCCGAAAACATTTAATGAGATGCAAAAACTAACGGCAAAAAATAGTTGTTCGTTACTAATAGTCGTTCATTCGTTACAAAGTCTAAAGCGCCCTCTATCAACATTTTTTTAAAAATTTTCTTCATAATTTATTTTTAAGAAAATACCAACATAAAGAATAGTTTTAGTGAAAACCGCAAATCAATGAACCAATTTTTCCGTTTTTTATAATCATTTGAAATTTGAGCCTTCTGAACACAGTTCAGTTTGTGCTACTTATCCACTGCCACTTTCAGATTTTGAGCTCAAAATTTAAGTCTAAGCTTACGAAAACATTTAATGAGATGCAAAAAATACCGGCAAAAAATAGTTGTTCGTTACTCCAAAGTCTAAAGCGCCCTCTATCGGCATTTTTTAAATTTATCTTTATAATTTAATTTCAAGCAAATGCCGACATAAAGAATAATTTTAGTGAAAACCGCAAATTAATCGACTGATTTTTTCGTTTTTTATGTTTATTTGAAATTTTGGTCCCTAAACTTTAATGGCGGCTATCTCCTTTGGAAAACGTTTGGGACCCTTGGTCTCCCATTTAATATTGTTTGTCTTGATGTGTACTATCACCCGTCTTTTATTGTAAAAATATTTGGAAACACCCTGTATATATATTTATATATTATGATAGTGTATGCGTGTTTGCTTTAGTTGTTTTAGTTGTGCTCGGCACTAAAGATTATTCAGCAGACATCCAGACCGTAAGAAGGCCTCTCAGTTTCTGTTTATGTAAAATGTATGTAACTAACTGCATTACAACAGAATAATTATTAAATCACTACTCTTTTAAAGAGTCCGATATTAAAATATGCATTTTGGTTAACTAAAAAAATTGAACTATATACAATAGTACTTTTCCCAAATTTAATTTTTTAAAGATGAAAGATGACAGTTGTATCTAATTTCTGCGTTCAATTAAGAATATCGGACAGTTTCAAATGTATAATTTCGAAATTAACATTATACAAAACTATGTATGATCTTAAGAACGTCGTGGAAATTTGAATCTCAGATAATTAAAGGTTTAAATAAAACAAGTATTTTTTTACAAATTTTGCTGTTAAATGCAATGATTAGATATGAGGACCCCAAAAGACAAAGGGTATAAGTGACAAAATTGAAAAAATTGAGTTAAGTGCACAGGGTATCTGGAAATATGCTTTTTTCATTTCAGGTTAAGAAATATAGGTCATTTTCTGGTTATTTGGGGAGTTATAGAGAAAAACCACTTTTTTCGAAAAACAAACAATATTGATTAATTATACATTTAAAGAAAATTGTACTCTATTTTTTTAACAGTTATTGAAATGAGAGTTCAAAGATTAGAATGCAACAAGCAGATGTTTCCTATTTCAATTCAGTCAATTGTTATTGATGTTCCAATTTAACATCAATTATCTTTAAACTCAATTTACTCCAAATCGAAATTTTCTCACTTGTACCCCTTGGCTTCTGGGCTCCTCATATATTCAATGTAAAAAATAAAAAAATATGATTTGGCATTATACATAATTATCTGTCTATTAATACATGTAATATTACCTTTTAATGACTGTTTTTTGCTTAATTATGAGGTTACTTATCTCTTTTCTATTTATTATTATTCAGGAATATACAAAATACTTTTATCCGAAAACATCAATATTACATTTGGGAAATATTTTCAAGCTATTATCTGAATCTCATAAATAACAGCCACGTCTCCAATTTTCTGTTGATCTAATTTCCTGAGAGCGAATTTATTTGTCACTTCTATTTTCTGTGACACTTTTATATTTTTTACTTGTTGTGTTCTGTAAGAACAATTTCTGCGAGTGACAACATATTTCATTTTATCACAGAGAAAATTCTCTAAAATATATGGTTGAAAGGATGAAGTATGAGTTATGTCTGTTATAAATATAATATAAAAAATTTCAAATTTTCTTTTAAAAAAAATCTTTGCCTAGCCGTATTTTTAAAAAAACAACATTTAATGATTTTGTAAAATGTAAAATGTTTTCTAAAATGCTTAAAAAATACAGATTTCTTTATTTTTTATATTATATATTGGAAGTTTTGTTATACATTGTAACTTTTGTTTAGTTTTCACATTCGCAATAAATCATTGTACATAATTAGGCTCGAAAACTTCTTTAATATTCCCGTTTAATAAATTCCTAAAAATTAACATGTATGTTTTGGTTCTTATCTACCAATTTTCTTATATATCAGTAAATATTGTAACAGACAATTAGATCGAGATATCACACATAACAAATAGATGGAAGTTCAGTTCAACTGTAAATTAATTCGTATAAATTTTAACGAAACATGTTTTAAATTACTGAAAATTACCATTTACACTTTGATTTGATTTCCACACATATTAATTTCCTACTATACATTTACATTTTGATTTTTCATATGATTTTCATCTAAGAAATTTGTTTATTTCCCATATACATTGATGGAAATATCCATCACGCATAGATCACAAAAGGGTAATAAAATTAATGGAACAATTTTTACTTAAAATGCTATATATAAAACCATCTGGGTGGTCTAATTAGGTACTCTTGGTAATAAAATGTTTAAGGCCTGAGAACTCAAGACACCACCATTGTACACTGACATTTAACGTCAAGAGTATTTATAATGGGCCATAAAATAAATTTACTACATCTCTTCGAACATGTGAATGCTTCTTCTTACACCACGTGGTTTAAAAGGAGGCGAGTACGTCCCCCACCCAATAATTACGAAAGCCAATGTATCCTGTTCTCCAATAATAGTTTAACAAACTTGGACCCTCCCCCAGGTCGGAAAAGGAGAGAATATTTTTTTTTCGAGTGGTCAGTTGCTGAAAAATCTCTCGACATGTGTATACCCTGAGATGACTAAGGGATGATTCCTCTTGCCGGGTACTGCTCTCTGACGCCTATGATGGATCACTGACGCGAGAAAATGCTCTCTGCATGGAATTCAATAACTTGGCAAGTAATTCAATTTACTATATTTACCCCCTTAATATTTTGAAATTGTAGTCAGCTGCAAAATGGGGATTTCTGCTATTATTATTATTATTATTATTATTATTTTAAAGAAGTAATGTTATTCAAGAAAAATTTAAATTATAACTCTTTCGGGTGATATTTTCACCATAATGTATTTTGGTTCGTTTAATGTAAAGTTTTGTAAATATCTGCAAATAAATTTAATGTTTAATTGTTAACTAGTGTAAAAGAGTTATTTTATTTAGAAAGATAATGTGTTTACTTCTTGATTTAAATTTATTGCTTACTTCATTTTATCTTCTAGTAATAATAGCGTAAGTCGCTATAATCTCAAAAGGAAGGGTCCTTCAAAAAAACCACAACGCAAACTTATATAGTCCTTTACAAAATTAAATAAATTTCAGACCTTTTCCCAGATAAAAACGATCACTGCTTTTTTATTTAATAGCATAATCTTAATGGCATTATTATTATTTTCTAGGTATAATTGATCAAAAGAATTAATTTAATGATTCTTTACTCATTTAATAGATGAAGTCTATTTCTTTCCAACATACATAGCTTTGCAAATCTTTAATGGCCAGTTTGAATGAATGGAATCACAATAAAAATCTTTTTATAATATCAAGAAAAAATGTAGTTGCATTGTCAAATGATAAAGCTCACTTCAACAAAAAATGAAGCGGATATATGAAATAAAGTCTCTCTCAATTGTAAGAGAAAAATAACTATCGCTGTCACCGCCATTGAAAATTAATTTTTTTGAAAACAGCGGGATTATTTCGTTAATATTATGAGAGCTATTGTATTCAAAATATGAAAACTGGTTTTGTTACTCAGAGATATTTGATAAATACGCTGGTGCAGACAGTTTTTAAATTTAACATTTATTTAAAGAGATGAGGGTCGAAAGAATAGGGTCGAAATCTTTCCATTAAAAAAGTTTCATAGATGTAAAAACTATACACTGGCATAATAATTTTTAGATCATTTTATACATTAGAAGTTGCCATGTGCATTATAATTATAATTTTTGAGTCAGTTTATGAGGATTTATATCACTTTTAAATTCAAATTTTCATCATTTTAAGACATTTTTTTGCGTATTTTAAAAAGAAAATTATTTTAAATGACTACAAACTATTAAAACTGCACATATAATAGACTTTCTTTCAAGATATGTATATATATATATATATATATATATATATATATATATATATATATATATATATATATATATATATATATATATATATATATATATATTGACACGTGACTGTTACAAACAGAAAAAAACGTTCAAACTAAAATTAAATGAATATTACGTATAAGAAGCAGGAAAATATCGAATAAACTATACTACACCTAATTTTTTAATAGAGAAAGAAAATTGTAAAATAATAAATTCATTAATATACGTTAAAAGTTGTAAATGGAGAAAACATACGTCACATTTAAAAATAAAATAAGATAGCGTGAATAATAATATTTCTTTTCTAATGATAAAAATATTTTCGCTCGAATATTACAAAAAAGAAAAAAATAGTTTGGTGAAAACTTCAGATTTATAATATTACATTTAAGAATAAATAATTTAAAATCATTACTTTACAGCATTGATAAAATAATACTGGGAAGGTAAGACTCTGCTTGCTAAGATTATTATATATTAGCTGATTCTGGAATTTAAAAATAGTATTATATAATCAAACACGAAAACAGACATTATCAGGCAGTCATTCGGATTTCAACTATCTCCGTAAAGTGGAAAAGAATAAATATCCCTTTATAGAGAGTTTGCCCCTGTTTCATTATTATTATTGTTATTATTTAATCTTTCGTATTTTTAAACCAATAAAAATAACTGATTTTTAAAGACGATACGGGGTTTGATGAACTTAGCTTGTAGGGCGCCGACCACCCTAGTTTAATAAAATTAAAGACGAGAATACAAAAAGACAGTTTTTGTCAACTGTTATTAACCCGAACGTTAAACAAGTCTTTTTGTTTTTGTTGTTGTTGTTATTTTTAAGTTTTTTCACTGTGCACAACATTCACTATGCTTCTGTTGTGGATTTGCGGTAGATATAAAACACTGTCAAAAAATTCGTCAATATACACTAAGTTACCCTTAATTTTTCACAAATAATTTCCGTACTCCCATAAAACATATTTTATGCGTGAATTCATTCAGAACGTCTACAACTGAGGAAGAGATTCCTTCTTTTCTAGCACGCATGCGTAGTGGGTCTGTTAGTAATAAATTCGAACTTATCTTTAAAATGAAAAACAAAAAATTCTATAGATTAAGATGTCTAATTTAGTTTAAAAAGACAAAAATGTTTTCGAATAAAAAAATAAATAGCAATTACTTTCTTCATTCATTAAAAAATTCTCAGAATTTGTTGTTCAAAATTGGATAACTTGAATAAAATTGAATTTACTAAGTTATTTATTTAATAAATATTCGCATTTAAAATATACTTTAAGTGAACACATTTAAAAGATATTTTAATTAAAAAAATAAATAAAAAAAAATTATATTATTCAAAAAAATCTTATCGAATAAAAATAGAACATCCATATTTTACCTTTAGCAATCTACGTAAGTATATTTAAAATTCACATTTTTATGCTATATTAATACTAACGTATAAAAAACCACAACCCCAGTTTCATAAAAGAAGAAATCTTCTTGAAATTAACTTTAAAATTGAAAGCTTTTGAACGAAATAGACCAAACCACACCCTTATGAAATGAACGCTTTTACTCCAAAGCGTGTTTTTGCTGTACAACCACAGCGCCGTGCCAGCGCGTACTCTTTCCAGCGTTGGGGTCGGTGGTTCGATCCTCACGGCCGCCGTAATTATCTTTTCCAAACTTTTCTGAATTGACGGATATTTCACCTCTTTTGACGGAGTAAAAAATAAACAGATATTCGTCAATTTACAGAAATTACTGGCAGTAGTGCGGCCAATACATTTTCTGTGAAAAGACGGAAGTTTTGACAGAATGAAATGCTGAATAATCAGTCCTTTTTAAAATAATATTAGAAAGGTACAGCAACTAATAAGAATTTTGCATGCATCCATGTGTTACACTTATAGCTTTTTTTATATAAATCTGGGGCAAATAATATATTTCGTATCTTTCTGAACTAAAAACTCTCTCAGTCATCTTATTCATCCGAACTAAATAGGATACCATACTTTTTAATGCTTCGTCACATTTTATATTAAATTCTACAAAACCATGATAGTGTTTTATTAGTATTTATTTATAAACGGTTCCAAATCAAACGCAATTGCGTTACAATTTTAAATGCAAACCATTCGAGAATTTATCATTTTTTCAAAATATGTGTTAATACTCTTATGACAAAAATATTATTTAATACATAATTAAGATAGATTTTATAGATAGTTGTTGAGGAATTTAATTTATAAACTCAAGTCAACCATAACTGCACTTTAATGATAATTACTATAAAGAAATCCTCATAATTTCCTCATCGTGCACTCACAGAAATCAATAAGTTTTCACCATTACGCAAAAAGCAATTTTGTTCACAAATTCATATTGGCAGAATAATTTCCTGCCAGATTCCCTCTCTTTATGTTCTCTATTTTCTTTACTTTCCTCTTGCAGTAGTCAATACAGCGATTCTGAAATGGAAATCTTTATCATGAAGAAACAGAATCTATACATAGATATCTCAATCGGAATTCTTTAGTAGCATATGACATAGTACATTCACAAAGAAATAATTATTTTTGTAAGTATAGATAACGTGCTAACTGTAAATGGTAATGGAATAGTAAATGGAATTGATAATTAGTTTAGTTATGTTTAGTAAAATTCTGGCTTTAAAAGTTTACTCCAAAAAAAGATTTGTAATTCAACTGATTGAAGTGTAACTTTAACCTTAAAAATTTATAATATAAAGTATCAATAAATATCAAAAAATTACTGTGGAAAGATAAACGGTATGTGTTAAGTTTGAATTAATTATTTTTTTCATGAACTCTAATTATTAGCCAAAAGTTTATACACCTTATAAGCAATTTCATTAAATAAATATTGTCGTTACGTTCTTTTATAAATGAAACGCTTTTAAAATATGTGAATGTTTACTAACAATGGTAGATACTGTGTGGAAAAAAAACAGTGCTGTTTCTAAGCTGATTAAGAGATTAACACCACCATTTCATTTTCTATCTGCAGTGTTGAATAGTTTTGCATTCAAGTTCGGAAATTTTTATACTCTATTTTATTTATTTACTTATTTTGTAAGTGAGCACTGAGATATGGAACATACCACTTGTATATGTGTGTATTTTATTTTATTTTTAATTAGGCTATTTTGTTTTTGAATATGAATTCTATTAATCTTATCTTATTATCAGGAATGACATACTACTTTTCTTTAGCGTGAAGACACTTGTGGATTACTATAAACTGAAAATATCGTGTTATACTTATGAATAAATTTAAATATTGCATATATCAAATGATGCTCAGTTTATCTTACAGATAGCACTAATACCTAAAATATTGTTTTGTGCTTTTTTTTTTAAATCAATTTTTTTTTTCTTTTTTTTACACATTTGCAAGTTTTGTTTAAAAAAATATTGTTACCATTTTCGATAAACAATTTAACGTTTAAACATGAAAAATGCCTTCGAATAATAAAAAGTTAATTAAAATTATTTGACGCACTTCGATAATTTATATTACGCATTTGCAATATTTTTGAGTTTGTTGGCTATAGAAAAAAATCTAATCATTTTAAAATGAGCACCATAGAATTAAAATGGGCATTTGATCTTTGAATTTCCTTTTTCCACTGTTTATAGGTATTAAGAAGGGAAATCAATCATTGAAGGTCACAGGTCATTTTTCTCGAAATGCTCAAATAGTGATAAAGAAATTTCAAAATGTCGAAAATTTATTTAATAACGAAACTTCACAAGCTGAATTTAACTTTCATTAATGCCAAAAGAGCAAAATAGATATTTTCTCTTTTCTTTTTTGGAAAACAATGATACATTAACTTGTGAATAAAAGGATATATTTCAATGTACAGTCCCGTAAAAATACACCAGTATGTGGTATTTTATCAACAAACATTTGCAGAAAGGTGCGAGGCCAAACACAATGGTATCTGTTTTTGATTATGAGTGAAAACACTGAATTACGGATCTTATAAAACTACAAATTACGCGAAGTTATTGTTCATAGTTTATTTTCTATTTTGAAACATTATTTGATATATTTTGATCAATAAATCAAGAGGAAATGTTATATTTTTCTTGATTTTTTTAAGTTATAAAATAATAATTTATCCATATAATTTTTAAAATTAAAACTCTTAAAATAGAAATTATCTGGAATACAAAAGAGTAGTAACCAGGAAAATATCAGAAAGTTTTAAACATTCAACAAACTTTAATAAAATTTTTAATAATAGATTTCTCCAATTAATTTATAAGATACTAGGGGGGCCCCGCCCCCCTGCTCGCTATGCTCGCCAATCCCCCGCGTAAACGCTTCGCGATTCCAAATTATTGGCTACCCCTGCTTGCTGCGCTTGTCAATACCCCATGGTATGAATAAGCAGTTGCAGACCTTTCAAATGATGTGTCACACGACTGGTGTTGTAAAGGAATTAAAAATGTGCTCCCCTTGGGGGCAGAGTGGAAGGCGACACAAAAGACATCCATAATATGAATAAGCAGCTGCAGACCTCTCAAATAATATGTCACACGACTGGTGTTGTAAAGAAATTAAAAATGTGCCACCCTGGGGGGGGGCAGAGTGGGGGTGACACACAAGACATCCATAAAATGAATAAACAGTTTCAGACCTTTCAAATGATGTGTCACACAATTGGTGTTGTAAAGAAATTACAAAATGCGCCCCCTCTGAGGGCAGTGGGGGGTTACACACAAGATATCCTAATATGAATAAGCAGTTGCAGACCTCTCAAATGATGTGTCACACAATTGGTGTTGTAAAGAAATTAAAAATGTGTCCCCTTGGGGGCAGAGTGGGGGATGACACACAACACATCCATAATATGAATAAGCAGTTGCAGACCTTTCAAATGGTGTGTCACACAACTGGTGTTGTAAAGAAATTAAAAATGTGACCCCCCCCCCCCCCCTAGGGAGAGCAGAGTGTGGGAGTGACACACAAGACATCCATAATATGAATAAGCAGTTGCAAACCTTTCAAATCTTGTGTAACACGACTGGTGTTGTAAAGAAATTAAAAATGTGTCCCCCCTGGGGAGCAGAATAGAGGATAACACACAAGACATCCATTATATGAATAAGCAGTTGCAAACCTCTCAAATGATGTATTAAACGACTGGTGTTGTAAAGAAATTAAAAATTTGGCGAAATATTACAGTTATCGCCAAGTTGGCGTCACTTTTGACAACTAATTTTGGTCGCCAAATTTGGCGATATATCGCCAAATTGGCGACAAACTTGGCGATTGTTGGCGATGGTAACCTTTCCTCTCTTTATGGTAACCCATACGGCGATGCATAGACGGAGCCGTTTCCTGATTGGTCTATTCGACTCATGGAAGGAGTGGACAACCCGGATTCGTTAGTTCCGGAAATCTTCCACATCAGCATCATTCCAGGAGTCATTCCTTTTAAGGCTAGTTTTTTTTTACTATAGAAGGATTGTTTTCGAAAACTGTTAGAGCCGGTGACTTCAGACTGTCAAAAGTATATATATATATATATATATATATATATTTGTCAATAATTTTCATACTAAAATATGTTTTTTGAGTAGAAAAAAATCATTTTGTATCTTTTTTAGAGCGGGAGGATGTAGCACAGACAAATGTTCGCAGCTGAACATCAAGAATTTGCTAAAATTCTATTCGCATACTAAAACATAATAAGTCTGCAAAGACACATCTTATATGAAAATATTTGAAAACACGATTTTAAAGGTTGACACGTATGTTTAATAATGTGCATTTCTGTTCCCAGACCTCCATGTATCGATACATTTGGATGCAAGAGTGCACACAAATAAATTTACGAGTCAAACACCAAAACTGGATCTTATACCAAAATATACTGAAATTTTATATTCAGTTAGACCTTGATATGAGTTAGTGTTAATCGGTTTTTGATGAAAAT
Source organism: Maratus speculifer (assembly GCA_964019185.1). Lineage (NCBI taxonomy): Eukaryota > Metazoa > Arthropoda > Arachnida > Araneae > Salticidae > Maratus > Maratus speculifer. The sequence continues at coordinate 69,422,682 of OZ025297.1, read as the reverse complement.
TGGATTACAGGTGGCGCTGCTATACTATGTTTTTCATGATTTTCAAGATTGCTTTATCTCAAGAACTAATGCACAGAATTTCACTACATTTCAGATTCTGTGACCCCTTGATATACATAGACGCTGAATAAGTTTTGGTGTAAATTGGTCAGCAGGTGGCGCTGCTATGTCACGTTTTTCATGATTTTCATGATAGCTATATCTCAAGAACTAATGCACAGAATTTCACCAAACTTCAGATTTCGCGATACTTTGAGATACATAGCTCTGATAAGGTTTTGGTGTGACCTGCCCTATAGGTGGCACTGCTATGCTACATTTTGCACGTTTTTTGCGATAGCTATATCTCAAGAACTAATCCAGAGAACTTCATCAAATTTTAGTTTCTGTTACACTAGAATATATAACATAATTAGACGCTGATTACATTTTGGTATTAACCATGCAAAAGGTGGTGCAGCTATGCTGAATTTTGCACGATTTTTCCGATAGCTATATCTCAAGAACCAACGCACAGAAATTCATCAAACTTCAGATTTTGTTACAAAATGACATATAACATAATTACACGATGATTACGTTTTGTTATAAATCCTTCAACTGATGGTGCTGCTGTGCTATATTTTACACGGTTTTTTAAAAACTAGCTATATCTCAAGAACTAATGCATAGAATTTCACCAAACTTCAGATTCTTTTACACCATAACATAATTAGACGCTTTTTTACGTTTTGACATAAATTGTCCAAGATATGGTGTTGCTGTGCTACGTTTTGCAAATTTTTTGTTATATCTCAAGAACTAACGGACGAAATTCCATCAAATTTCAGATTCTGTTGGGTCTCGACATATAAGTATTTAGTGTAAATTAGTATAATTTAGTATAAAATTTAGTATAAATTACCCAACATGAGGCACTACTAAGCTCATTTTCTCAGAATAGTAATTAAATTTTGCGTTTTAGGCTTTTCGGATACCAGAATCTCAGTAGGCTAGGTCAAATGTTCGAGGAAATTCGATAGTGAGTAATTTTGGGATCACCACGTTTTTTTAAATATAAAAATGTACTTATGAGATACAAGAAAGTTTTGGGATTGACACATTCAACTAGTTTTACAATAAAAATAATAATATTATTAATTAAACTTCTATGGAATTTTAATTAAATATAATATTTTTAAATATCAACATTATCCACATTAAGAAACCTATATGATTTATGTTCATCAACCCCCAAAAATAAATTAACAAAATAAAATAAAATTATAAAATTTCATTCACATTTGTTTGAATGCTATTAAAATGGCAATCTAAAAATACCTAATACTTCTAGAACACTGATTCCTTGATTGTTCAAAACTTTTTACTACGCCTGAACTATAAAACTACGCCTGAATGCACAATTTTTCCATTAAATGAAAGAATTCACTTTCGTAAAAAAAAGGGAATTTTCTTTGAATACGTTTAAAGTATTTGAATAATATGTTTCTTTTCAAATATAAAGTGAAGTTAAGAAAATTTTAATCTTTAAAAAAGAGAATTCTGTAAGTATTTATTGATTTAACATTGTGTTTAATTTAAAATGATTATGAAGTGATTTTGAAGGGATTATGGAAGTGATTATGAAAATGAAGCACATTTAATTATCTTGAATACTTTTCTGAAAAAATATTCATGATATTTTTTCATATTACACCATTTCATCATATCATATTTTTATCACCAATCTTCAAGGACATTTTTATTTTATTTATTTATTATTTTTTTTTATTATTTATTTATTTATTTATTTTTTTTTTACAGATGTAGATTTAGTTTTTTCCTATTTGTCAACGCCTAACTTGGTTTTGACATGAGGAAATGGGTAAGATAATGATTTATAAATCTTTAACAAAAATTGACTTATTCACCGATAAATTAATAAGCTAACTTAAAAATTACTATACCTTTAAAGATTCCATCATAATAATTTAGTGCTTTCTATAAGTTAATTACATATTGCTAAACAAACGTAATGGATTCTATAATTCTTTAAAAATGGATAAATATATTTCTGCAATAGATAAACACTCAAAAAAATGAATTTATCAAAATGAGAAAATTGAATGAGAAACTCAATATGTAATTGAGTATGTTTAGATCAAAAATAAACACATGTTTTCTCGATTTTGAACCAGCACATGTTCAAGGTCAAACAAGGCCACAATTCTTTACCCTGTAATAATTTTCTTTTACTCATGGCTGCATAAAACATGCTTATTAATGCGAATATTAAACTATACACACAATATTTTAAAAACTTTTAATGCTCTTGTGATGGAAATATTTGATTTGGTTAATAAATTTGAGTAGAACATAATTGTCCCATATTTTTACTTGAATTTTCAGGTTAAAGCGTGTTTGGGAGGTAGGGTGGGGGTGGCACATAACATTCGTATTTAAACACAAACATAAGAAAAAAAGGAGTACACGTGTAACTCGATTTTGATTACATTTGTATTCGGAGTATTTTGAATACGTTAACCATGTAAATTTGACAGCATTTTACTTAATTTCGAGAACCCATTATTTTTTTTCAGGAAAGTTTAATACAATTTTTTTTATCCCGTCATGCTCTGGGAATCGCGTTTATAGTTTCTTTTAGGTTTAACATCTAACTTCTTTTTCTTAAAATTTGACAGAATAAACTAATAAAACTGTTTCATTACAACTTAAACTAGATGTATGTTGCCTTTTTTATGTATTTTATTGAAATAAAATTTTTCACATTACAAAATATATTTTAAAATGATTCAAAGCATATTTTTGTTTATTCATACAATTTAATTATTTTAGTACGTGTAAAATTGTTTTTTTGAAATTAAAACTTTATGATTTAAATAATTAAAACTTATATGATTTTAATAATATAAAACACATATATTATTTATTTTATATAATAAAAATTCACGCAAAACTTTCTTCATCAAAAATGTGTTATTCTGTAAATATATCAAATACAACACATAGAGAATTTAAAAAAAAATATTTAAACCTATTTTTACTTTAAATTATTTTTTTTATTAAATGCAATCCATATTTAGATCAGATGAAAGAAATATATGTCAAGCAAGAAGAGCGTTAGAAGTGTCAAGTATTAGAATATACTTAGGAAGTTCAGGAAATTTCTTTGAAATTGAATTAGTGCCAACAAAAGAATAATATATTTGCAAAATAGAATAATTTTTATATCTTTTCCTTATATCTTAAAACTTTCATCACCCGACAAGATTTCAAAATAACTCTATAAAACAAACTATATCCAATAATATATTTTGTTTTTTAGTTTGTTAATATGTTATTCTAGCTGTTCTTGGACAATGTTAAACTCTATTCGATACACACATACACACACAAAAGAACCAATTATGAATCATTGATTTCATTGTACAATATGAATCATTGAACTGCAAGACGTAAATACAAGTAGTTCATACCTTATTGAGCGAGTATATTTATAGAAAAAATAAAGTACAATATTGGAAAATAAAAGGTATTTGACAAAAAAGATGGATTGATAAAACATGGAATGTTAAACACTTTTCGTCGTAGTAAATTTATAACGAACTTTTTCTTTCATTTCCAGTGATCTTCCCAGTAGTTCGGTGCGGGACAGAAATTCGAAATCTTCAGTTCATCGTTCAAGATTTGGACGTGTAATAAATCTCGAACTAATTGGAAGATTTATGTTCCAGACTTTGATACTCAAAGGTGGGTGAATGTTGTGATTTGGAAAAACAATTCATATTACATCATCCGACCACCTGTCAGCAAAAAAGTGTTGCGACATCAGAAGTAAAAAACGCAGTTAAGTTTTGAGAAATAGAAAAAGGTGGGTGACGCATGTGTGTAATAATTTTACTTTTACCAAAGAACATTTTTTTTAATGTTTTTCGTAATAGAAGTCATATAATTGAGAGCCCTTTTTTGTTCAGTAAACAAAAATATAAATATTTTAAGTTTGTTTGTCTCTGTTTTGTAACGTGATGTCCGAATAAAAATAAATGTGTATAACTTTGGACCCTTATTTTGAGTTAAGAACTTTTTTATGACTGGTGCCGCCATTCAAAGATTAATGATTTATCCGGAACCCCGTTATCCTGGAATTTTAAAGGTAAGAAAATTTGTGTAGCAGCCCAGACTGAAAATATTTAGTTTCGCCAGTCGTAGTCGTCTCACCTACCGTGCATAAGGTATGAAAACAGCGAATTGAAATTCTTTTTTCAGTCTTATAGAACGATTCTTGGTGTACAGACACTCAAAAAATCCAATGTTTCTATTGATGTACACCCTAATTATTACAATTTAATAAATCTCAATAGTCTTATCCCCAAAAATGTATTGTTGCATGTTAATAATTTTTTTAAGATAAATCCTTAAGTGGAAAAAATAAGGAAAGAAGTAAGGAATTCGAATTAATAGAAATCGATTAAAAAATTTCGAATACGGAAAATAAAGGTGAGAGCTATTAATTTATTTTTTATAAATTTTCAAAGTCAGTGAAAATTTAATTTATCTTTTTAAGAAATTATAAAAAATATCATTAAGAGTGAAAAGAAGAGCAAAACGAGATAATCATAAGCTATTTTACTGTTGTTGTATGCTGCCTGTTTGAAAGTAAAACTGTCGATAAAAGTTATTTTAAACATGGATGAAAATTCCTTATGCAAGTTATCAAAAAACTGTGCTAATGGGCCATATACCAAATACACCATTTTATAAAATTAATGGGAATCAAACATTTTTAATTAAAAACCATGAAGCTTGCAGCCCGTGAATATCTCGGACACAACCATTAAGTAGTTGTATAACTGTCTTGTAGGAAAATCACAACTTAAAAACGTAAATTCAATAATATTAAATAAATATTACATACATATTTATATAATAAAAATTAACACAAAGTTTCCTACCGCAAAAAGAAATACTTTCAAAAACGAATCAAATAAAACTTATATCGAATTTTAAAAAAGTTAGTTCTATATAAAAATTCTTTTTTTAAATTTAAATATAATCTTTGAATTAAATCGATTAAAATAAATTTATTTCAAAGAATACATAACGATCCACGAAAATCTAATATTAGAACATATTTAGAGATTGTGTATGTTCCATTGCGATTCAACGAGTGCTAATAAAACAAAAATACATTTTGAAAACTCAATCATTTTTATACATCTGTTCACTATGTGTAAGAGCTTTTATCATCCGACAAGGTTTTCTAATAACTGTATAGAAAAACTATATTCAAAAAACATATTTTGTTTTTAATTTTGTCTATGTTATATTTTAACTGAGTTTGGCAATGTTTACATTCTATTTGACGAAAAGGAAAGAAAAAAAAATATGATTTCGGTGCAACATGAATCACATATTGCCTAGGACAACATTAAACATTGAACAGTTATACGTAAATACAAGTAGGTCATCTTTCCTTAAGCGAGCATTTTTGTAGCAGAAATAAAATAATGGAGAATAATAAAAAAGGAGAAAAAGATGGATTATTAAAACTACGACACATTTCGTCGTAGTACATTTATTCCGAAGTTTTTCTTTCATATCTGAAAGAGTAATTCAATATATTCATGAAGATATTAAACGAAACACGAAAACATTTAAAATCGCTAGAAGCAAAACAACATTTGCTTTTATGGATTCTTTGACAAAAAACATTGCTCCATCATTGATTTGAAGATAAATATTTCAAGAGAGATATTAATATGGATATGTATTTGCTACACAAGGAAAGTTTTAGTAATTAAACAAAAGTAAAGGAAACACTTGATTAAAATAAAAATTATTTCAGTAATAAAATCTTGTGATCTTGTTTAATTTTATTTCAGTAATAAATCTTTATTACTGAAATAAAGTTCTATGTATTATTATTATAGATTTCTCTGCGTGTGTGTTTGTGTATGTTGGCTTGAGAAACCTATGGCACTTATGAGGCAGAAATTTTCAAAGTGTCTCAAAGTGTCTAATGTGTATCAAAATATCAGAAATTTAATATTCCTATAACTAGCGAAAGCCAAGCTTTGTTTGGATTCGCGAAGCATCATTTCAAAAGAAAAACATTTAAAAGTAACAATAATTATTTTTTGCATCTTAATTAAGCAAAAATGTTATTTTTTTTTTTGGAAGATTTTAATTTTAGAAATGTAAATTCAGTCAAATTCCATAAATTGTATTTAAACAGTAAACATTAGAAGTAATACTAATAGTAATTACTTCATAGTAATAAATACGTTTTATTTGGTTCAGTTTTCAACCTTCGTATTGAAATGACACTTTATATAACGAATTTAACAATTTATTTTATTTGTTTACAATTCTTTTGTTTCTACTTAACAAAAAAAATCATAATATATTAAAAAACGGAAAGTATCGTCTGCGTAAATGATTTCACAGAATAAAAATAAATTGTGTATTTGAATTCTTAACACTGAAAAATATTTTTATAATTAAATGTGAATAACTGAATGTTCACAAATTTTAATTCATTAAGAATATGTTATAATTTTCATAAAAAAAGATATGTTAAAAACTTCATAAAAGAAATCGTGAAGCTATTATATGATTAAAAGGAGTGAGACCAAAATATGTGCCATTTTCAACCAATCTTAATAAAGTAAAATCTATTAAAATATTTTTTGATGGAATAATGAAAATGCATTTTTATTTATTTAATGGGCTTTATTCTTTCTTTTGTTCGAGTCTACAAAAACCGCCGTTTTAGCTTATGTGATTTTATTGGAACATTATCGATCGTTCTCATTGCACGCAGATGATTGCAAAAAAATTTGTTTACAGTTTTAAAAATATAAATAATTTTTACATTTATTTCCATCTAATAATTCATAAAGAAACGGAGCCTTTTCTTCCTCCTGGTTCGAGGCTTTAAAAATTGCTATTTTATCTTAAGTTACGTCACAGGAATACGGACTATTAATCATGATTCTACCTATAATTATTAACCCCATGATTTATTTCTTCTTCCGAAAATGTACTTGTTTAATTTTTTATTTGCAAAAATGCGTTCGTAATGAAAAAACATGTAAAATAAATTATTTAAAATAATATTTTATAAGGTTATTTTGTAAAAAAAATAATATTGTGCAAGTCTACGCATCATAATTTATTTTTATGTTAAATTTCAAAACAAAATACTGAATAGTTTTTTTTTGTAAAGTGTACGACAAATTGTAATTTGATTGGCCTGGTAGAGGATTCGCTTCGCTCATCCCAATTAATCTAGTCATTAAATAACAATCGCTTCACAAAATTGCATACACTTTCAATTCAGAATTTATTTTCTAAAATTCAAAATATAAATGCAGCTGAAAAGAAATCTTAGGATTAAAAAAAATTCTACAAATTTGAAGTTAATTTAAGGATTATTTATTACGGGCTGGGAACATCGAGCAAGCCCACTTGTTATAAATTAGCAATCATATGTCATATTATTGTTACCAATATTCAACAAAAATAAATTCATTAATGCTGTAAAAAGATAGCATGCCAATATAATAAACTTTGGATTATACGTTGGTTTGATATAAACGTACATTATTGTTTATGGACTATAACCCCGATTTAATATCTTTAAAGAAAAGTTAATGACATTATGCGGGAAATCTTTAAATCGAGATAGTACCAAGAGCATAAAACAAAGGTTAGTTTACGAGACAAACCTTTTATCTCTTCATTTATATAGTGATTTAGACATCCGTTTTTAAAGTTATATTTTAAAGTATTCTGTTAATATATTCAACATCATATTTTTGGGAGCTACATCACGAATCACTATTTGAATTTTACGAAAAATTTTTGCATGCTTTTCGCTTTCCCTCCAATGTTTAAAAATAACGCTTTCACTATTGTCAAAGCCGAAATAGCTTTGGCTGCAGAAGGAATATTTCTGATAGTCACCCTCATCATTACCCGAGGAAGTTAAAAACATTGATTGGTTTAAAATTTCGTTAAAAAGAAGAAATATACAGCTAGTGAAGTTATGCTTGTTAAATAGTAATTTGTGCTAAAAGAATGCATTTTAATACACTTTAGGGGGATACAGGATCTTTAAACATCCAAACAATTATCTTTAGGTTTATGATTTATTCTAAATCTTTAAAATTTCTGAATAAAAAACATGTAAAAAGCCCCATTCAAAAATCTGCATTTTTTATTGAGTTATAATCATTTATAGACACTGAGTATTTGTAGAAATTGAAACTTTATAAAACGTTTTGTCAGATTTGTAAATTTGGAGATTATGCACATTGTTACTGTTAAAATATAAATGACAAGAAAAAAAAGCGACAGCTTAAAAAAAATCAAACATGCATTTCTTTATAATTTACAAGCTAAAACATAATAAATTCACATATTTTAGTTATTTATTATTTTGCACATCCAGAGCATGTAATGTTTTAACTTTTTCTGATTTTAGGATGAAACTAAATAAAAAAAAACTTTCGCGTGCATATTGGTTCAACCTCGGGAGAACGCGCACCCTCAACTGTGACACGAGCGCGCGCGGTTGGTATCGGAGTACCGTAAACAATTTTCTTTTGAAAATTTAATTGCTCTTGATTAAAAAATCTGAGGCGCCATAATAAAATTAAAAAAAATTCTGCTAAGACATGGTGCGATGTAATATAACCTGTCCTGCACGCCAGTAGCCCTTAGATTTCTTTTATTAGCATGTAAAGCTTTATGAAATCCGAAAAGATAGAGAAGGCCAATGAATCCTTTTATTTCTTTTAAATTGGATGGATCCTTTCTATTTCTGTGAACATTGTCAGAAATATTTCCAATATAAATATTGTACAGGTACTGTACAGGTAATAATATTTCTTGGTATGCTATTATCAATCAGTAATAGCCAAAGAGGGAGGATTTTGGCTACTCCAGGATTTCCAGGCAATTTTGTAAGAAAGTTATGAAAAAGTGTTCTTATATTTTGAAGCTATTTTTGCTTATTCCATTAAAAATTCCCATCTGAAACTCGAACTCAAATCGTCATCTATTGCATCATCTAAATATTTTTTTTTCTTCTGAAGATGTTCCATGGAGACTAGATTGCTATTTATCAATATTTTCATTTATTGATTCTTCATCTATTAAAACTTCATCAAGCAATGTTTCTAAACATTTCATTTCCTCTTTATAGCTAAAATAATGATACATTTTGAATTTTTCACAGCAAACGTTTGAATAAAATCATAACTGCAAGCACGAGCGCGAGTCTCCTTGTCCTAGAAATCCAGTTTTTTTTAATTAAAAATATTCGATATATCCCCGCAATTCAACATTCAAAATGAAAAAAAGGGAACGAGATTGGGAACAGGTACTGGTAAACTGACACGTTTTCCCGTTAAGGGTTGTTTTTTACAATGCAATCTAAAAACGCCCGTGCCTGAGAGACCTAAAGCGCGTCTTTGCGTATTAAATTAGATGTAAACGTTTTACATTTCTATTTTGCTAAAAATTTGTTTTCCATGTTCACATTAAATGCTTTACTCTTTGTGCGGTACTAAATGACGCATTACTGAGATGACTTTTGAAATTTAAAATTTAAATAATTATTTGCAAAATAAAACATTTTTTGCATAATGTATTTAAGAATATATAATTTGTACACAAATGACAAAGAGTTATTTACGTTTAAAAAGGCGATGAATTTTTTTGTTTCGTCAAACTCAAGTTCCCGTGCCCCCTGAATTGTTTCAAGTAGTTTGAAATGTATATGATAGATGGAATTGCTTCAACATATGTTGTGACAATGCTATAAATAAAATTACATATACATGTTTTCAAATTTAATAGCATAAAATTTAAAAGTGTAGCTTATAGGTATTACAATGGATATATTTCATATTTATTCGGGTGATCTGATAGCTTGCGATGTAGTGCCATCTACATGAAATATTTGGAACTAATACAGGCACACACTGAATTTATAAACTCTAGCCTGCAATATTAGCACATATAGACGTTTATTTTTTATTCAATTAAAAGAAAAAATAAGTCATTCTTACTAAATGAAAATTGCAGAAAATTTTAATGCATTTTGCAGACATAAAGCAATAAAAATATCTTATTAAAACATTCATTGTGATTACAAGGGTTGACCAGGGATGAGGGATGACCACCCCGGGAACTCAGCTTTCGCCATAGAGTATAAGCGCAAACCCGGGGGGATCCATGTGATTACAAGATGCATTTAATCCATGGAGCTAAGAAGGTATATGGAGGAGACATATGTGACGTCACATGAAGCTTTTCCTACCCGCCCCCCCCCCTCGTTACAATGCCGCGGCCGCCATATTTGACCTGGGTAAGCTGCCTTTTCCCGTCAGCTACCGATCATTGAGGAAGCTCCTCGCGGCGCAAGTCAACTACGGTAAATGCCAAACATGGCGGATATGAAAGAGGGGGAAAGAACTGGTTTTTCGGCGTCAGGGCTCACCACGATGCTAGGTTGATATGTCTCCTCCATATACCTTCTTAGCTCCATGATTTAATCCTTTCTGGTCTGGTGTATTATTAATAGTACATGAATTTAATGGAGTACTTTTTTGTTTTAAGAAATACTTTTGCACTATTTATATGTAGTAATGTTACGTGTCTATCCATTTATTATGTAACTTTAATTATATTTAAGCATTTATTAATAATTATTATTATTGTTATTTGTTTAATTATATTTGCGTCGTATATTTGCGATTCTGTTATTTTAAAATATATTTTAAATTTTAAATTTTAAATTAAAGTGATGTTCCTGATACAATCATGTGCAATAAAGAGTAAAAAATATTAGAAAGTTGTAAAATAAATTAAATTTTGTTGAATGCAATATTTTCTAATCATCTCCAAAAATTCTTCTTCAGCCTATTTCCATATGAATATTAATTGAATAGTATGTAGTTATCTTTTGTACAAGGAAATATTCGTGAATCACTCATTAATCTTTTTTGATAGCTGGTGTTAATATTATTAACGTAAAAGTAATTTTTCCTAAATATTGAAACAAAAATCGGACCCGAAAGGCTTATATAAGAGAAACGAAATAAAAATACATGTCCAAAACATAATAATTTTTCTATATGTCCATTGAGTATTACGAAGTTTATCATCCAGGAAGATTTTGAAATTTCTCAATAAAAAGACCACATTCAATATATATATATACATATATATATATATATATATATTGTATACACTTGTCAAGAGTTACACTCTATTCGATAGAGAAAGATACATTAATTTAAAGACAACAGGAATCATATTAAGCGTGCATTGTCTAACGCAATACAAGTAGGTCCCCCATTCTTTGGCGAGCGAATTTATGGTGGAATAGAGTAACAAAATATTTAGTCCTCCCAGTGAAAAAAAATGTGACGGGGAAACATAAACCATTAAAAATAGAGACATTCTTTATTAATTTATTTAGCATATGGTTTTATGGTATATCTTTTCTGTTTGAGGAAATAAGTGTTAAATTACGTTGTGGACCATGAGATTTAGACAATTAAAATAATTATTATTGACTTTTCACATTTAAGTATTTAAATTTATAAATTGCGCATTTTTTTTTACTATTTTAATGAAATTAAGTATATTTTATGTATGTATGTATTTCACGCATTTTTTGCAAGCATATCTTAATTCAGTGAAGCGTGTTTAATACTGCATGATAAATAATTACCAGATTATTTATGAATAATTTCTGTAGCAAATATTTTTAACACATTGAAAAAACAAATATGCATCTTAGAAGGAAATTAAATGCACAGCTACTGACGTTATACTTGTTAAATAGTAAAGTTTTTCAACAAATATGCAATTTAATAAAATTTAATATAGTAATTTAATAGTTCTAAATCTCTCTCATGGAAGGGACTAGGATAAAATATAAAACGTGCAGCTTATAAATACATTAAATTATACTTAATTATGTGGAAGTTCGAGTGCTGTAAGAGGTGAAGCATAGTGCAAGACATTTCACACACTTAAATATAAAATAAATAAAACCGTGTTTACAAACTGTCACCTGCAATAAAGTTTTCAGTTGCTGTGACCGTTTATATTTTATTCAATTTTAAAATCTGCATATCTTTATAAATAAAAACTGCAAAAAAAGCAAAATATTTTGCAACAGACATAAATCAATAAGAATGTCTATTAAAAAATTCCATGTGATTACAAAATGCATTTGAATTAGAGCCAACGAAATAAAAAAATATATTTGAAAAACATAATGATTATTATATCTGTAAATTGAATATAACAAAGTTTATGATCCAGCAAGATTTCGAAATTTCTCAATAGAAAATACCATATTCAATATTTTTCTGCTTCATTTGAATAAGTTGGCAAAAGTTACACTCTATTCGATTCAGAAAGATACATTAATTTGAAGACAACATAAATCATATCAAAAATGCATTGTATGATATAAATACAAGTAGCTCACCCATACTTCACTGAGCATATTTATAATGGAAATAAAGCAACAAAAAAATAAATACTTAATATTCCGGGGTAAAAATGTGAAACAGAAACATAAATTATTAAAAATAGAGATGTTATTTAGTAATTTATTTCACATATGCAGGGGTCGCATCGTACCTAAAATTTTCACACTTTTCTACCACAATTTTTAAAAATATATATTTATTGTAGAATTTTATTGTAGATTTAAAACGAATCTCACACGAAAATTTTTGATATAAAATACTGGTAGAAAAGTGGGAAAATTTTAGGAACGGTGCGAGCCCTGCATATGGTCTTATCGTTCTTTTATTTTTATTTATTTATTTATTTATTTATTTTTTTTTTTTTGAGGGAAATAAATTTTACATATTGCTGGAGAATATGATATTTAGACAAATAATTATTATTAATTATATTTATCATTTCATATTCAAGTACTTAAATGTAAAAAATGCCATATTTTTCAATTTAGCATTTTAATGAAATTAAGTCTACTTCATGTACGTGTGAAATCCATTCATTTTTGTAACCATGTATAAATTCAGTAAATCTTGTATAGAAATGTATGATAAGAAGTTACTATATTATTTATTAATAATTATTATAGTGAATGTTTTAAGTACGTTGAAACAACAAACATTCTTTTTAAAAGTAATGGTAAAATAATTGTATTTTTTTGCATTGACTTAAATAATGAGTATAGAAATAAGTATTAAGAGTACAAAAATATTTTTTTATTTAAATGGCGCGTTTTGTATAAAATTACAAACGTGATGCACTTTAAATATCATGCGAGGTTTAGGTTAGAGGTCTGCACGGGCCGGGCTCGGGCCGATTTTCAATAATTTCATTCGGTCCGGGCCGGGATCGGGCCTTACTTCTGAAGAATCAAGCCGGGCCGGGCTCGGGCCTTAATTTTTTTGCTGGAGTATCGGGCCGGACCTAACTTTTTTTTCCGTCCGAAGCCGAGACTGATTTCATTCTTTCTAGTTTTACGGACCAAAATAATCAGTTCCTATTGAATCTTCCTGTATGAAAATCCTTTTCTCGACTCTTCATAAATAAGTAAAATTTGGCTTTGTCCAAAAATTTTTGCAAAAAAGGCATATACTTTTAAGCCGTCATTATTCTACAACTAAACATTGAAATTTATTACTTTTAAAGTATTGTAGATTACTATGCGTTTTAAAATAGAATTAAACACATAAAAAAAACATGATTATGACAGAATTTTCTTTTAAACTGAAAACTGCAAGTTTCTTTTAAACTGTTCATCCATGCAAAATGAATACAACAATACGAGAGAAAATAACATATTAGATATTTACATCTGTTAATAACACTGTAAAAATTGAAGACCCAAATTGGGTTGAAAGATTTCTGGGTATAGTAATGTTCCTAAAATGGTACAGTAAGGATTCCAAAATGGTAGAGTATTGTTCCCAAAATTGATAACCCAAAATGGTTCAAAACAAAGCAGATCTTTATTAACATTAAATTAATCAAAATTTCTGAAGTATAACGTATATACTATCTAAGATATTTTAATTGTTTTAAAATCATTAAAAATCAGAATTTTTTAAAACGATTTTGTGCTACAAACTGAATTTTCCAAATTGGAACAATGCTGTACCCAAAAATCTTTCAACCCAATTTGGGTATTTTGTTTTTACAGTGAAGGGAACAAATTTTTTTATTATTTTTTTTTTCATTTTTTTTTCTTCTAAAGAGATTCCGTATTAGGAAGTTTTTCTTTTACCATATACAATTTTTTAGATTTTTTTTGTCTCCATTACATGGAATATGATTAATAATACTAATAATAACTGAAACATTTACATACAACAAACAAATGTTCATTAAAAAAGTAAATATCGCAGCCTACAGCACTTCTGCCTAAATGGAGATTACAAAAATGAAAAAAAAGAGACTAATGTAAGTTCTTTTGGTCAGAACTCTTCCGTAAGAGTAAAGATCAATGTTCTGTAGAAATTCACTCGAGTCGGCCGGGTTCGGGACAAATTTTAAACTTTTTATCCGGACCGGGCCGAGTTCGGGCCGGGCGGGGCCAATATTTCTTTAGTTCGGGCCGGGCTCGGGCCTGGAAATTTCGGCCCGTGCAGATCTCTAGTTTAGGTGCACTAAAAAATATAACTCTTTTTTTTTACTTTACACGTGGTGAACACTGAAATCAAGTACAGAAAAATAATTCCTGTAGTACTTGGACAAAATTTGCTATTGTCCTATAAGAGAAATTTTTTGATGAAAGCATTTGCTCATACCGAAACAAAAAACAGACTACTATCACTACGTTTTTAGAACTAACGGTCCTGCCATCTATTTTTTTTATCTCCGTTATTGAATTTTTGGCTAAAACATAGCAATACTCTATCATTTTATAGACTACTTTCAAATGAATGTTGCATTAGAATTTAACACCATGTAACAAATGTACACATGAAATAATTAAACCTAAGTTTAGTATACCAGTTTAGTATAGCAGATATGTACATGAAAGCATCTCTCATTACAATTTTGATTCTTAAAAATAAATTTTGATAAAAATACACCATATAAATTAATAAATCTCATTACGATATTTTCTTTGTTCCTTTCATTTTTAAAAAGCGGTAGTATTCGAATAAATTTAAAGATGATACAAGGAATCTAGAAAATAAAATCATAAATTTTCAATTGTATTTAAACAAGCATGACACAAACTTTCTATTCAGAAACTAATTTTAAAAATTATGTACATGAAAGCGTCTATCATTATAATGTTTATAATTAAAACGGCAATTTTTATAAACAAAATCCATATAAACTAGGAAATCCCATTACGTTTTTTTCCTTTATGCCTTTCCTTTTGAAAAAGCGAAGTATTGGAATAAATTTAAATGTGACATAAGGAATCTGGAAAATAAAACCATAAATTAAAATCTATGTAATTCAAGATTAATTTGGAATGACAGATAAAGAATTTTTATGCATTAAATAGCATTTCATTTTGTCATTGTTGAATTCCTTATCTTTGGAGAAATTAAAATTTTCAACGAACTATTTTGATTCAAACAAACAAACAAAAAAATAACATAAAAACAAACATACAAAACGTATATCAAACAATATTCTCCCTATATCATTATGAAATGGAATACATTTCTGTGGCCCTTCAAATAAAAAATAAATGTTCTTTGCCCCAAAGAATGCACAGAAAATACATTTCAATACATATGCAAAAATAAATTTCCTGAATGAATGAAATTAGACTTATATTGAAGATAACAAAATTTTATTTCCAAAAAATTTTACTCCAAACTTCTTTTTCTTAACGTAAATATAATCTTATAACTAAATCAACTAAAAAAATATATATTTCAAAAAAAAAATCATAGTATCTAGTATTAGAAAACATTTAGTGGTTCTCTATGTTCCATTACAATTCAGCAAGAGCCAACAAAAGAAAAATATATTTTGAAAACATATTAAGTTTTATAGCTGTTTATTATGTGTAAGAAATTTTATCATCCAAGGAGATTTAGAAATAACTGTATAGAAAAACTGCATTCGATAACATATTTTATTTTTTACTCTCTTTATGATTTTTTAACTGTACTTGGAAAAAGCTATATTGTATTCGACAAAGACAAAAAAAAACATGGGTTTCAGCACAAGATGAATAATTGATTATATTGAACAACAAGAATCATTGAATTGTAATACATAAATACAAATAGGTCATCTTTTGCCAAGCGCACACATTTATAGCAAAAATAAATTAAAATAATGGAAAGATGTGAAAATGGAGAAAAAGATAGATTATTAACATACAACATTATTCGTCATAGTACATTTATTACGAAGTTCTTCTTTCTTTTCTAAAAGATTTATTTAACATATTCTTCAAGGTAGTAACAGAATCATGTAGACTTTTATTATCGGTAGTAGAAAAACAACATTTGTTTTTATGGGTTCTTCGAAGAAAATGTTGCTCCACGGTTGCGTTGAAAGGAAATATTTCAAAAGATATGTTGCTATAGATATGTATTTGCTATGCATGGAAAAGTTTTGTAATGAAACAACAGTAATAGGAAACACTTGTTTAAGATCTGTACTAATAAAAAAAAGAATTCAACGTGTTCTTAGTATGTATTATTCTGCGTTCGTATCTGCGAAACTTACGAAATTGTGAAATTACTTCTCGAGTCAATCATATACAAATAAATGGCAGATTTGTGGTGACTTGAAATTAATTGCTTTACTCCTGGGAATGAAAATAGGCTATACCAAGTACTGCTGTTTTCTGCGTTTGTGGGGCAGTCGAGATAGTAACACTTACTACATAAAAGAAATTCTCACTACATGGCCTGCAAGAAATCTAAATCCTGTGGAGATAAATGTCCAAAATGAGCCAAAATGATACAAAAAAAATTTTGCTTCTAACCCTGCACATTAATCCGGGATTAATGCCGAACTTCGGAAAAGCAATGAACAAGGATAAAGAGATTTTCCAATACCTTTGAGCGAAATTTCCAAGACTGAGGGAATCAAAGGTTAAAGAGGGAATCTTTGTGGGCCCTTAAATACGCACATTAATGAAGGACCCTGCTTTTGATGAAGTTTTGGAGGGGAAAGCGAAAGCAGACTGGGAAGCCTTCAAAGGTGTGGTATGGGGATTTCTAGGAAACATAAAAGCTGAGAACTACCAACAGTGTATGGAAGAACTCTTACAAGTTACCATGATCTTGGATGCAACATGTTTTTGAAACATCATTTCCTCCACTCCCATCTTGATTTTTTCCTTAAAAACTGTGGAGCTGTAAGCGATGAGCATGGTGAAAGGTTTCAGAAAGATATCTCTGTAATGGAACGCAGATATCAGGGTCACTGGGTGAGTCAATGCTGGCCGACTACTGCTGGACTATTACAAGAGATGCTCTGGCGCTGACGTATAAGAGGCAATTTAAAAGGAAACATTTGCAAGAATAGGCTAAAAACAACCACTGCTTTCTGAATAATGAACATTGTTTGATGAAAAAAGCCTATTGTATTGAATTTATAACCTAGGATTTTTTTTTCTTCTTTAATTTCCTTTAAATCGGGGTGTGGAATGTTGTGTCTTTCTCCAGTGAGCTATATTGTCTCTTGAAAACAAGAGCTAATTAAAATATTTCATTTACATAT
This sequence comes from Maratus speculifer, assembly GCA_964019185.1. NCBI lineage: Eukaryota > Metazoa > Arthropoda > Arachnida > Araneae > Salticidae > Maratus > Maratus speculifer. The sequence continues at coordinate 69,404,961 of OZ025297.1, read as the reverse complement.
TCGTTTTTTTCAACCCAAAATTAGTAAGAATTGAGAATCTAGAACCAGAAAACTGACAAAAATATTTTTTTTTGTTGGCTAGTGTTGTTAAGAACAAAAAATACAATCTCGTTTTATTTGACATTATTCATTAATTTGCTTTAGAACATACTCTTTTGCCTCAAATAAGGCAATAGATTAAAATAATTTTGCTAATCCTTAATAAGTTAATCCTTTATCAAATAAATAAAAAAATATCGTTTTTTCGAAAAAAAAATTCTTTCCTGACTGAAACGCCTTTACGAAATGACATTTTAATGATCCTTAAACCAAAAATATTTTTTAAAACTCAAACCTTCTTGAAATTAATGGTTTCTAAGCTAATTCTCTATGATTAAAGTTACTAAACGTCCACATTTTAATACAATATTTCTATAACATTTTAATTTATGAGATTTATACTCCCTTAAAAATTTTTCAAATGTTCGGATGGGTGGAAAATTAAAAAAAAAAAAATAAAATATGTGAAATTTCGGCGAAAGCAATAAAAACCTTGATGTTTCTTGTAATCTTGCTTCCTTTCATTTCCCATGGACTTTGGTAATTAAGCAAAAAATACAAAAATACAAAAATGAAAAGAAAAAAAAAAGATAAACATACAGTGGCGGTCAAAAGTTTCCGGCCAGTTAGTTTATTCGATTTATTTATAAAAAGGTTTCAGCAAAGGAGAAGCACAATTGCTTCAAAAGTTTGGAATATTTGAATGACCTCAGACCACGTGATGATTTTGATTGAATACTGAAGATGCTTCATGCAAAGGGATAAAATTCGAAGTTCGCGTGTGCAAATGTTTCCGGCCACTTATCATTCTTAAGTTTTTTTTTCTATTGGTAAACTGTTTTTGGTTGTGTTTATGAATGAAACAACGTGTATAGTATAGTTTGAGTTCAAAATTGAAAAGTTCAACAATTATTTTTCATAATTGAGTGATTAGTTTGTTGCTAAAAGGCCAATCTTCTGGAGATATTGCGGCAAAGTTATCGATCAGTAAAATTGACCGCAAACGATATTTAAAAATTTTATAAAGATGGCCGTGGCCTTCAGGATTTTCAGAGGTCCGGGAGATTCCGGAATATTTACAAATTAACTAAAAAATTTTTGCTGGCCGTAAACTTTTGACCGCCACTGTATATTTTCAGTTGAATCTTTTTTATTGAGGTAATTTTAATTAAGTATTATTAAGTTAGGGTTTATTAGGCAAATTTAAGCGAAAATTATTCATACAACTTTCATGTTAATTTAGGGATCATTCATTACGGACAGGAAATACCGAGTAAGTCAGCTAATTAAAACTGTAATAATGGAGAATTTTTTTTTTTTTTTTACCAATATGGGATAATAATGGCCCACAAATAAAGACATTAATGCTGAAACAAGATAACATGCCAATATAATATAATTTGGTCAGTTTGTTTGGCCAATATGAACGTATATAATTAGTTATAGAGTTAAACCTAATTTAATATTTTTCAAGAGACCACAAAGCAGACATTATACACGGGAAAACATTAAATAGTCGTGAGACAAAACATAACCCTAAACGTAAAACAAATATTAATTAAGGATACATACTTTTTTAATTTTTCATCTACATAGCGTTTGCGACATCATTTTTCTATATAACGTTTTAAAAATTCAGTCATTTTACTCTACGTCCATCATTTTGGGAGCAACATTACAAATCGAAATTTCAACATACGTTAGTTTTTGCATTATTTTCTATTTCCCTTCACTATTTTCAAGGGGAAAAATTCGCTATTTTAAAACTTCGGTAACCTGACGAATGTTTCTGATCATCACCCTTGATATTTTGAACATTATCTGATCAACCTAAAAAGATTGGTGGTTTTAAAATTCTGCAAAAATAAAAAGGTACAGCTAATGAAGTTACGCTTGCATACGTCAACAAATATTTTTAAAATTTCTCAAAATTTTGAAAATAAAATAATTCAAAAATCTGAATTGTTTATCTAGTCATAATCATATATAGATGCTGAGTATTCATAGGTAATGAAACTTTAAAAATATTCTTTCAGATAAGAACATTTGAAGTTTGTGCTTTTAGAATATGTACGCTACAGCTTTAAATAAAGTAACCAAGTATACGTCTCTTTATGTCTACATGATAAAAACCAAAAGATTTCAGATATTCTGGTTATTAATGTTTTTGTACTAAAAAAACTGGATTTTTTTATTATTTCCAATTTTTTTAAATATTTTTTTTGAGCTAAAATTAAATTTTAAACATAATTTTTTGTGTATATTTTTATTTTAAGTATTTTTAAGGTGTATTGCGAAAATTTTCATTTAAAAGAATGTTTTTCATATGCATAATTTAAATTTTTAACAAGCGCAAAAAACTAAATCCACGTTAGCTGAATTTAAAATTTAAAATTTACATCATATCTTCCGACATTATTTTTCTGTATAATGTTGTTAAAGATGCATACTTTAGCAGAATGAAAAAAAAGCTTTAAATTACATATTGTTTGTGATTTGATATTTTGAAAAATAGTATGATTTTTTTATTGTTCGTACAAACTCAAAACTCTTGTGTCCCCTTAATGGTTTTAAATATCTATAATAGATAGATATACTTCATCACATATTATGATAATGTATAAAATAAAATTGCAAATTATTGTTTACCATTTTGACATAACAAGATTGAATAGTGCAGCGCATAGGTATTAAATTGGATTCTATTGTATGTTTGTCCAATACATCAAAGAACAACACCGTAAAAATGGCTAATGCAATGGGGGCACATAGATAAATAAGTCTACCAAAAATGTCTCCCGAGGCGTTCTAAATGAGACAAATTCATGGCTTGAGTTTAATTTTATCGCACTCCCGAGCTAACCGCAATAAATATAGTTATCGAGCATCTGTCAAAGGACAGATTTTAACTTAAATATTCACGCACCTGAATGAGACTATAAAAGAATAAATGGAAACAACGTAAATATATATACATATATATATATATATATATATATATATATATATATATATATATATATATATATATATATATATATATATATATATATATATATATATATATATATATATATATATATATATATACTTACACGAAAATACAATTTACTGAATAGTTTATTTGTGACCATTTTTTCCCTACAGCTCATTACTACAATTAACAATATGTCCACAAGATCCATTTACAACTGCATTCTTTATTTCGGAAAAAGTTTGAAAAGTTATTACTTACGACATAACTTTTATTTATTTATTTTATTAAAAGTTTATTGTCTATTTATATATTTTATAAAAGCCAGATTATTCAAAAATTATCTAATAACAGAATATATTTCTTATTTAAGTATTTTAATTAAAAAATGGCATTAAGTTTTAAAGGTTGTTTCCAGCCAAAGATATTTTTAGATATATTAAAATACAACCAGCAGGGTAAACTAAAATACAGTCAAGCTCGCCATAATTACTGAAACATTTGTAGTTATTTGTCTGTCCATATTGTGCAGAATATGGACTATCGTCGTTTTACAGGCACATCACTAAGTTAGCATTCCACGTTCTCCGGAACGTAGCCGGTGAGCAATTTTTTTGTTCTTTTCATTAGTAGATAAATTCCGTATCTGCTCCCTGAGAGGAATACTATGTCTCTGGTTCACTATGTTGCTTGAGCCTTTAATATGTAATTTATTAGATGATACACTGCAACATAATTACTGGAACATTTGTAGTTATTCTTCTACCCATTTTTTGCAGATTTTCTACTACCGTCGTTTCACAGGCACATCACTAAGTCAGCATTTCACGTTTTTCGGACCGTAGCCGGTGCGCAATTCTTTTTTGTTCTTTTCATTTGTAGATAAATTTCGTATCTGCTCCCGGAGAGGAATACTATGTCTCTAGTTGACGCTGTTGCTTGAGCCCATGATACGCTACAACATTATGGTGACATCTCTCATAATTTCGAGGTTGTGTACGTAAGAAGCTTCTGTCAGCCTTGTCTAGGCTTTTCTTTGAAAATTGCAGAAAAAGGCACTGGTTTGATAAAAATATTTTTGGAATAAAAGTTAAGCTAGAAAATATATTAAAATTAAAAGCATTGAATCTACAAAGAATACTTAAAAGGCTTTCGAATGATATCCAATATTACAATGATATTTATTAATTTAAGAGAATAAAATAATTCTTATGTTTGCATTAATGAAAGTATAGCTGCAGTTTTGAAGATTCTTTTAAAATACCCGCAGGTAATAATGCATAAAAATAAATAAAGCATGTTTTAATATTAATTACGAGAGAGCAAGCTATTTGAGATAGTTTGAACTAAGACAAATAAAAACTGCATTTAAAAACTTTCGCCTCCAATAAAAAAATCAACAGCTGAGAATATTTATTTGTTATTCAATTAAAAAAAACCGTCTTTCTTTTTAAATAACTACATAAAAAAGTAATATATTTTGCAGCAAAGATAAAGCAAAAAAAATGTCTTTTAAAATATTCTATGTGATTAAAAAATGCATTTGAATAACAGCTAGCGAAATAAAAATGTATCTGCAAAACATAATCATTTTTATATACGTCCAATATATTTTTATATATGTTATAAATAAGTAAGTGTACAATGCAACAAGATTTCGAAATTAATCAATAAAAAAGACCATATTTATTAACATACTTTTTTTTCTTTTTTATGTTGCATACATTTGGCAAAAGTGACACTCTGTTCGATACAGAAAGATACATTAATTTGAAGACGACATGAGTCATATTAAGAGTGCATTTTTTGACGTAAATACAAGTAGGTCACCCATTCTTCAGCGAGCATATTTATGGTGCAAATAAAGAAAATAATATCCAGTCCTCTAGGGAAAAAAAAATGTGATACAGAAACATAAATTTTTAAAAATTGAGATGTTGTTTCGTAAATTATTCGTCATATGGTTTTATCGTTTTTTTCTTTTGAGGGAAATAAACTTTATACATTGTTGGGACCACGAGATTTCGACAATCAACTATTATTATTGATGTTTATTCCTTCATATTCAAGTAGTTAAATAGAAAATCTTTTACATTTTTCTCATTAAAATTTCAAAGAAGTTAAACCCATTTTATGTATGTATATATTTCATTCATATTTGCAAATATCTAAATTCAGTGAGGTATGTATACACAGTAATTGATGTTAATTAATAACGAGATTACTAATAATTATTAAAGCGAGATTTTTTAAGCATTAAAGGAACATGCTTTTTTAAAGTAATGATAAAAATTTATTTATTTATTTATTTATGTGTATTGAGTTAAATAATGAATATAGAAATGATTATTAATCGTAACAAAAATATATTGGTTTATTTAAATCCTACATTTATTATATATATATATATATATATATATATATATATATAATATTATATTTACTACATGATATGTAATATGCTTTACATATCATGTGAGTATTAGATGCACTAAAAAATATAACTCACTATTTTTTAAGTATTTTTAAAATTATTTACAATAAAACCATAATTCACCATATACTAAAACAAGGTACAAATAAATAATGCTTTTAAAGTAATTGGATTATCAATAGTTATTGTTCTACAAAAGAAATTCTTTGTTAAAACCTTTGCTCAAATAGGAAAAAATAATCAAAAATTACTACTTACTAAAATTATAATTTTAGAACAACCGATCCTGCTATCCATTTTTTTTTCATTATTATTGAATTTTTGACTGAAATGTAGCAATACTCTAATAATCTATAGCCTACTGATAATTATTTATTTAGAATAAAACCTTATATAACATTGTTAAATACGAGAGAATAAAACAGAAATATGTTCAAAACTTTAAATATGCAACTACAACAACTAATTGCAAACTATATATAATATATTGAGATTTAAAACTTAAGTGAATTTAAACATATAATACAAAACTCTTGATAACTATTCAAATATAATAGAGTAAAGTTCCATTCTTTTTTCATTTCGAAATAAAAACGATTTTATGGAACTAACATTTTCAGCTCAAAGTGCATTTAATTCTCTTTAATTAAGTCATATAAAGTATCTTTACTTTAATTAATTGCAACTCAGGAAGGAAATATGTATTAAAAATTTTCAACTAATGGCCTTTTTGTAATGCTATTATCTTCAAACACTTATGATAGAGAGTTGCAATTTAATAGCTAAGTTTATGAATTATGGTCATGAAAGATTCTATCATTATGAATTTGATATTTAAAAACCAATTGTTATAAATAAAACGCATATAAATTAGTAAATCTCATTACGTTGTATCCTTTGTCGCATAAGTTTTTAAAAAGCAAAAATACTTAAATAAATTTAAAGGTAGATTAAGGAATCTAAAAAATAAAATCCTAAATCAAAAACTTCGTAATTGTAGATTTAATTAGGAAACAAAGATGGACAATACACGTGAATTAGGTATTATTTCATTCTGTCATTTTTGAATTCCTTATGTATGTCGTAATTGAAATTTTAATGAAATATTTTGATACACTGAAAACAAAAAATATGAAACGGTCTTACCTATTTAAACAATTATTAATTCCTTGAAAATTTAGCATATTGCGTACATTGCAAAGTAAATAAATTTACAACATTTTTGAGGAAATAGGATAAAAGTACATATTTTTAAAATTCAATCTCATTTTGGATAAAATAAATCATTTTATTTGTCAAAATATTAAATTCTCCCAACTTCCCCTCCAAAAAAGAAAATGCGAATGCATATTATTTATTAATAACAGAAGAAAAAAACTTTGTGTAGCTTCAATTATCTAATAAGAGTTCAATATTAATAACACTAGGTTTATTTTACTTGCAATGAAATCTTTGATTAGAAAGTTTTTTGCATATTCTTATAAACATAATTAATAATATTTACAAATAAAAAAATTAAAAAATAATTTAATAAGAAAATAATTTTGACCGCTACGAGTTAAGCTACCTAACCCTTATTCACCCATCGTGAATTCTAAAAACACGCTTGTTAAATCTTTTTTAATAATGAATACTGAGTTATAATTAAAAAATATTTACGAATTGGATATTTCCAACTGTGCGAAAAACTGCCCAGGCCAGAAATCGACCTCAGATACTTGACTTACAAGGCCAGTGTTTTACCTGTTAAGCTAACTGGGTAATAGTCGGCCGTCCCCGGCTATTTCCGACTATCGGGCTATCTGGCGACAGCCGGCTATTGGCCGGTTAGCTTAACGGCCTGGGCATTTTTTTTCTCAGTTGAAAATATTCAATTCGAATGATAATTTTACCAATCAGTTTCATTGTGTTAAAATAATAGTATAAAAAATCTTTGCTTATCTCTCTGTAACGAAATTCCATTGAATTGCCTTTGATTGGGGGAATTGCTGCTTTTAAAACATTTAATATCTGTTTTCTTGTTTCATTAAGAGAAGTTCCTATGCAGTACATGAGTATATCTGCAGTATACTATATAATAATAAACATGGTTAACGCTACTATAAGAAATGTAGTGGCATGGCTTTTTATGGTTCCGTACTTAAAAATTAAAAACAGAAAATTAGAAGATTACTACTGTATCCGTTTGTCACAACCATTTTGCTCCTAAACTGTAGGTCGTGGAAAATTCAAATTGGTGGAAGCAATAACTATGATTGACCACCATTTTAACTGATTTTTAAACATTCACTGATATATTTAAGAAAAAAGTAGAGAGGATAACAAAGTTTTTTTCAGCATTCTTGATCTACACCGTAAAAAAGCTGCAGGAGAGATTCCAGACAATGCCTGTAAAAAACAGACTTTATCCCTACAGCAACAGACTTTGCCATTACGTTAACGATTTTTGTCCGTAAAACACAAGAAATTAATGGCGTTGACCGTTTATGCGAAAACAGAGACATATTCCGTAAATTTACTGGATAATTCACGATAAAATAACGTAAATGTACTTTTTTTTTTTTTTTTTTTTTTTTTTTTTTTTTTTTTTTACAGTGTGTTGTTGAAAACACTTTTATAATGTACATAAATTCATAATAAAATTATTCCTTTTCTAGTTTATTAGTAGATTAATTATTTGAAAATCAAATAAAAGATTTTTTAAATGTGTCTAGTTTTTATATATTAAGCTTTTATTTATTTTAAAGAAATAATATATAACAAGGAAATCTTTTTCGGGTATTTTTACAAATAATTTTGGAATATGCGTTTAAAAAAAATAGAATTATAACATAATTATTCTAATTTAAAATAAGAATATGCACAAAAAACGTTGTTTAAAATTAATTATAAAAATAAAGATTTGCTTTCACGTTTAGTTGTGCGTGTAAATAAGTAATAAAATTTAGTTTTTTTTAACGTTTTTTTTATGATGTAGATTATAAAGAAACTCATATTAGATTAATAATTTAAACTTTAGTTATATATTTTGAAGCTAACATCAAAGGCATTCTCAAAATAAACTAATCTGACAAAACGCATACTAAAGTTTCAATGTCGACTCATCTTCAAACATTCTCACAGTTTATAAATGATCAAAACTCAAAAAATAGTGCATATATCTGATTTTTTTTATTGTGTGTGTGTGTGATGTTCAGATATTTTTAAATATGCAGAATAAGAAAAAAAAACATAAATTGTTGTTTTGAAAGCTTGAATGTCGCATGCAAATTAATGAAATCTACTTATTTTAATGAAAGTATGTAGACTTCTGAATAAGAAATAAATTAGTACTAATTAATTTTTGCAACTAATATATAAAGATAATTTTATTTTATTCTTTCATTAAGCTTTGTATTACTAAGCAAAAAGTGGATTTTTTACAGAAAATATACTTAGAAACGATGAATTGTTATGTTTCATATCTGTTATGTAGTTAATACTGCTTTATAGGGTTAAATTTTTGGCTCAAAAAAAAAAAAAATCTGGCACCAAAAAAATTTTACAGTTTATTTTTAGAAACAAAATAGTGTAAAATTTTTCACTGATACTTCTTCCGTGACAAATATTCTACCCTAGTGGTCATATTAAGTTTTTTGTATTGCATTGTTAGTTTCTTGTATGTTCATATTATTTTTATTTTCTTAAAAATAAGTGTGTGGCGGTCCACCTAAAATCAGAAAGCCCACAATATCCAGCCCACCTAAAGTTGGGAAATTATGTTTACGGCCAGCAAGAAAAAAAAATTGAGTATGTCTGGCATAGAGTAATGTTTTAGTATACTATATTCAACTGAAAAATGCAATAAACAGTAAAAATCAAATCTCATTAAATTCATGCCAATATAGAGTAATGGGTCATTCCATGGTAATTTGCGTTGCATTTGGAACAATTTACTGCCGTAATTTTAGTAATATAACTCTAAAAAATATTCAAATATAAAAATAACATGATTTGTCAATGGCATCTACTTAAGGGTCAGTTTGGATAAAAATTGCCTAAAAAAGTAATAATGAAAATTACACTTTATATGTTAACTTACATTTCTATTTCAATAATGACAGTTACAATAGTAAATAAAACTACCAAAATTTAAGAAATAATATTTAAAAAAAGGTATTTTAATCTGAATTGGGCTTTGAATAAGTTTTATTAGCAAACTATGTCAAATTTACTCTGTCAATATGTTTTTGCGCGTGTTGTATTACTAGAATTACTGAAAATAATTCAAAATGTAACGCAAGAAACCATGGAAAGATCCTAATACTTTTTGTAACATGGTACATAATCTAACATAATATATCATTGTTATATACGGTATTTCGTTTTCAAAACTTTAGTTAAATTTAGAGACTGAAACTAAAATAAAAAAGCACTTATATTTAAAGTTATCCTTTTATAAACAATTTTGTTTCTGTTTCGTTTACCTGTTTTTATAAATCTAATTTTGTTTCAAAAAGGTCTAATATATAATCATATATGCTGCAAATAATTTGTCTTCTTAAATCATTATCTAATTTATTTCTATTTTCTCAAACTGTAAAAGAAGGATAAATACTTTAGCCTTCGTATTTGACAAAAAAATGTTTTACCGTGTCTCATAAATGTATATTATTTTTATTGTAATTTAATCAGTGTTATTTCATTAAAATATAGTCAATTTTATATTATGTCTTCCTTTTTTATATTGTTTCTATTTTTCTGTGACTGATTCTCATAAGTAAAAATGGATATAAGTAAGGTATATGAATCATATAAGTCCACAGCTTTATTACATTTTTGCCTAGCATCAAATTTTTTTAACACTTCGTTTTATATTTAATTTGTGTTGTTTTATACTTCTGTACAGCATAAACAATGTATGGAATAATTACCTATAAACTTCTTTATCTATTATCAAGAGATGACAGCATAAAATGCATATTTATTTACTTAAACGGAAGACTTTTTATTCAGCGTTTATATATTTTTACATTTATTACTATCCCTGATGGAGATATGTAAAAAGTGCAGATATGTTATTTGCTTATTTTCTACCAATAATCCAAATAAATAAGTTACAATCCTAGCTTGTACACTGTTTTGAAACACATACATATATGTATTTTTTTATATTTTCAAACCTATTTATGCATTTTAGGACATTTATTTATGTAAAGACATTTTCGACATGATTTTGGAACAAATTTTGTCTATGCCTGAAGTACGAGTACTATTTGTTTCTTATTACTAACACTTACCTTTATAATGTAATTAATCTGTGTAAAGAGATGTATATTATTTTTTAATTTTCATAAATTTTCAAATCATTGTATATTATAAACAATTCAAGACTTTATTTTCCATAAATTTAGGAAAAATTATAATTAAGTACTTACACTATAACAAATATTATGCATATTCCCATATTTAAAACGATTACATTTTATAAAATAAATAAATAACAAAAAATACAAAAACAAAGTTAGCGTAATGTTCTTTATAGTTCATTCTGCATTATTTTAAAATAATTTTCACAAACAAAATTGAGAAAAAAATTCAAGCAGAGATGCGTTAGAATCTGTAATGAAAATTTTCTACCCGTTAATTCGAACATCCAGAAGAATTAATTATTAAAAATTATATATATTTCAAGATCTAATGGATTGAAAAAAGAGAAATATCAATAGATATTTTAAATCTATAATTTTCTCTGAAAAGATGAAATTAAATTTAAGGTTTGTTTTTTTTTTTTTTTAAATTACTTATATAGCTTGATTGTAACATTTATACACTTTTAATTAAAATACTTTACTATGTTATTGAACTATCATTTTTAGATATATATTTTAAGGTTTTATTGTTAAAAGTTCAAATTGAAAGACTTATTCATAATTATTTTTTGTTTTACTAATAAATAAAAGTTGGCTGAATTTAGAATGAAACATATTGGTTATACTGTACAAATCCTAAAACGTAAAACTATTTTACTTCTATCAATATTTCTTTTATGATAACTTACACATACTCCTTTCAGACATACGATATTCATCCTATGTGAGTTTTGAAATATATGGTCTATAAATAATAATGATAGGTATGCATACAAAAGGTAATAAAATACATGAGTTGAGAAAAATGAATATCAAATAAAATATCTGTACCATGAATCAAATTTTATTGGAAGATATATCATTTATTTGAAAACTCTTCTATTTTTCTCCAGATGATAAATGTTGCATAAAAATATATATTCAGAAAATGGGAGTTATTTCAAACTGGAAATATATGTATATATATTTTGCTACTATTAAAATTATTTTATTTTTATCTACCTGAATGATTTTTCAACAATCCACTTACGAAGTCTTCCTTATAAAATATAAAGTCGTAGTTAAATTTGAATATCCAGTGATAATTTGAGAGTATTAAAATCTTTAATTCTTTATTTGAGATTATAAATCCAACGACTCTCATTACATTTTTACTGTTTACAGATAATTTAATTTTAATTATATCATCTAATTTTGTAAGTCAAGAATCGTTTCATTTTAAACAAAATTCAAACTACTAGATTTTTCAGCTTCCTTGGGAAAATGAGTCAAAAAATCAGTTATTTACCAATAGTCGCACTTTCTAGATACTCGCTTTATTCAAGTTAACCCGCGAGTAGTCGCAACTTTTTCACAACGTCATTAGTCGCGCTCGGTCTTTTCGCCGCTGGCCCCCCACATACCAAAAATGTAAAATAAGAAATATTTTTCACGTAATATACGAAAATAACATTTCAATGAAGATATGAATTTGCAGTTTTCTCAAATTATGCATTTTATTCGTGAGATCTGGAGTAATTGGAAAATGTAAAAATGAACTGACATTAGTGATTGTTCCATAGACTTTTTCTCCAATTTCAACTTTGTTTCTAAAAATGTACCTGAAAGAAAATCAGAGGTGTCCTGTTACTTCACTAAGGTGGTCGAGAAACCTTCAAAGTCAGCTACATGGTAGATCTCCGTTGTATTTGTAATGTGATACAAGTTAGGAGAAGATAAGTTATGCGGGCGGCGAAAAGACCGACACGCGACTACTGACGGGTTAATTTATAGTCAGGCTTAGCACATCATGTGAAAAGCTTTGTACTATTTCAATAACTATGGCACCTATAGCATTATTAAAGAAAACTACACCTCACGAGTCTGGATAGACATCAAAAAGGCCTTAATGTCGAAGAAAGGTTCAAGATTGCCAATTGGTGCATCTTACTGATAAAACTGCACGCACACAATTAAATGGGAAACATTGCTGGATTCACCAAGAGTGTCAGGATTAACTTGACCGCTGGCACTTGATTAAATCGATCACTGAAAAGTTGCCCTACTGTTCATGTTTTGGCCCGTTTTTTTTTGTTTTTATTAGAAAACATTCTACTAGAGCTGAATTGCTTGGGAACTGTTCTCTAGACATTTTCTAAAGACTCCAATTTTATATTTTCATTACGCGTAGGTCGTCATCTTGAAAAAAAATATTTGCAACTGCTCTTCCCATAGTCTGAGAGTTGAGGCAATCTCATCACATTACTGTTCTAAACTGACCGACAGTAATGTATTAATGATTAACAGTGTTCATCATCTTACCCACCTTGTCATCATATCCGACCCCAGGTGTATCGCTATCAGCTTTTGCATAGTTCACGAACTGATCCTATTACATCACAAATAAAGAACGCCAAAATAAGAAGGTTGAAGCTTACAATAAACTGCTAACATTTTCGTATAAAAAGTATTATAAAAATTACATAAACGATAATTATAAAAAGCATTATAATGTATACAAGAAGCAAGTGAGAGATTAAACTACCTAAACATAAATTGACGTAATTAACCCCTGAACAATTTTTTTTTCTACTACAAATAATTCACAGCTGCAAAATAATGATCACTGATGAAACCACAGTATTTACTGGGATACCGCTCATAATAAATTATTTAAAGGTATGAATATAATAAAAGTATAACACTCTACATTACAGACACGCTATTCACCAACGTTATCCTCCAAAAATATGACCTTGGTTTCACACAGCAAAATAACATTACTTTAGCAATTCCATCCACAAATCAACAGTTACATTGATGCTTAATGTCTGCCGAGATTAAAAAAGTATGAACTTTTTATATTAGATAGATATTTATATAAAATCTTCTTAGATTCTAAAATTATGATTTATTATACCTACATTGTACTCACATAACTTTTTAACACATTTTTATGCCTCTGAGCTTTCTTATTCGGAAACTTTATTATTCTAAAACCTTAGGAAACTTTTTAATGAGGATAAACATACATTTCAAAGATGAAAGCTTGGTGACTAAGTAACTGTTTGTATCGTTGCTTTCTGTTTTAAAATGATGTTTTTTTTACTAAACTTCAGCTAGTTTATATCTCCGCAGATATACGACTATTTTACACATATGATGGAATTTAAAATTTTATATTATTGAAACATTTTTTACTAATTTTATTGTTTTTCATTAACAAATATTAAATGTTATGAATTATATAAACCTATATATTTTCACATTCAATTCATTCGCGAAAGAAAGGAGGAATGATTATCTTTTGGGAACATGTGCATTCAAATGTGCTGTTGATAAAGTTATATTTTTATAACTAATTGGACTTTTATTCTAGGATCATCTTGTTACATCACAGTATGAGAAATCACGTAAAAACAAACATGAGTTTAAATCATTCCATTCTTCACGTTAATATTTAAAAAGTACTAAATCTATCATGTCCGAAACAAAATTTATTCTCTTTTTTTTTTTTTCACCATCTTTTCCGTTTTTCAGATAGGAATGATAACTCCGCAGTTTTCCATCAGCTGGCGTCTAAATTGGTTTCATTCAGTTGCGCTTGGCTACTTCGCTATAACTACACATCACTTTTATGATTATAATATTATCCGATTCAATGTTAATAGGTTGAGAAGGAACTTTAGATATCATGCTTTGTAATGCGGCATATAATATCTTATTACATCTTTCTTATGACTCAAGAAGCTGACACGCACAGTGTTGTCCGGGCACGCGATGAAAGACTCAGAAAATAATTTATATGATTATATATCTTTCCATTCTATCTGAATTTCTATTTTCAAATGAAACTAGTCGTTGGGGGCCACCGTAATACTTACCCATCATGGATATGTATATGAAAATAAAACATGTGAAATTATTTATACAATGCATTGCAATTCATAAACAAAATTTAAATATTGTTAATATACATAGTAATGCTATATTAAAGAACTGATGATGTACCAATTTCGACAAATTATATAAAACGCCGAACTACTCAAGTAGTACCGAACTGCGTAAAAGAAACATCCTTATAACTCCAAAAATAGTAATTCTATTAACTAACAATTAACTGCGTCGGATTAAGCGTCTCATTTCCAATTAAAATATACTTCTGAATTGAAATTTGAATGAAATACAGGGTCATGAAAAATCGAAGAATGTGAAAAACAAGATTACAAACTTCTCGGCAACTAATAATCCGATCGACTTCGTTCTATATGCAAAATGTGTGTTATTTTATTGCCTTTTACTTCCATTCCTTAGAACAAAAAAAATTCGAAAATTTTTATGTACCTTTCATCAGATCGAATTTTTCGAGAGGCCGAAAAAAATACTTCCGGATAATCGAGGTTGCTGATATTAAATAGGGTATTGTTCCATTCTTACATACTAACTACATACAAAATTTCAAGTCTCTATCTCAATTTGTTCGGGAGATAGAGAGTTTACAGACAGACAAACAGAATTTTTTTTTCTAAAAATATGTTTTTCGGAATCTCCACTATCTAAAACGCGTAAATCCGTCAAAAAATTCTTTTCGATTTTCAAAACGATTGCAAGACTTACCCTATACTACGTATGATGGGTAAGTAAAAAAAAATGGATTAAAAGTATGCTAATTTTTTCTGCAAAATTTATTTTTTTGTCTAATCACACCGAAAACGATCGGAACGCAGTCGAAATTCTTAATTTCCGAGTTTCTTTAAAATTTCCTATATTTTATTTTATAAAAAATATTTCTATTCGTCCAATTTCAAATAGACCTGATTAAAACCCTATAGAAAATATGCGGGATATTCTCGCTCATGCAGTTTACCAAAATGGAAAACAGTATTCTTCAGTTAAAGATTTGAATGATGCCATTGAGAACGCTTGGTTTAAAATTGAACCAGAAATAATACAGAACCTCATTTTATCGATGGAAGACAATATATTTAAAGTAATTCAGCAGAAAGGATCAATAATCGAGTATTATTATTTTTATTCTTGTTTTGCTAAAGACTAAAAAACTACTATGTTTAAGCATTTGACACATTCATCTTTGTTGTTTTGATAAACTTTATTATTTAAGATAAATTTTGCTGCAACTATCTTTTAAACTATCCTTTTGTTGACTATCATTTTATACTACAATTTGTAGGTTACGTGAAAAGGAAAGTTAATTTCATTCATCAATAAAATTTTATTTTGAAATTTTCTATTGTGCTTAAACTTTTGACATGCACGGTAGATTTCTTTACAGAAAGTTTGGCATAAACGTGTTTCTTTGCTAATATTTGACTTAATATAGCTTAAATTTGAAAATTAAAAAAAATTCATTAAACATTTATTTGTATTCATTATCTCCTGTTTTAACAAAAAGCGTATATGTGTAATAAAAATTTCACAATTTTCAATAAAATCAAAAGAGGGTAACCTCATGTTTTAAATATTTAGTTACTTAGAAAATCATTCCATAAATATGAAACATTCCATGACATTTAAACATTCAACATATCCAGCTATTCTTCATCTATTGCAGAATATACTTATCGTTTATTAATAAAAAGAAGAATTTAACATACAAAATAATTCAAAATATGAAATTAATTAATTCTCCGAAGTCCATTATTTCAATTAAATCTTTGAAAGAATAATAATCAATATGTCCCCTTATTAGTTTATCTCTGTATATGTCAAATATTATTAAAGTTGTGCACAGTGTTACCTTTAATAACATTCAGAACCTAGTCAAATTATATTACGTTCGAGATCTATAAGTTACTAATCCTTTTTTAATTAAAAGAAAAGTGTATGTATTAGGTTTAAAATTACAAAATTTTATCTTTCGAAAGATTGCATAAAATACCTTTCGAAATTTATTTCGGACTTATTAATAATCATTTATTTAGCATCCAACGGTTGAATTTAAATATCGGTACTCTAAATAGTTTATAGAACTTTTCGCTTATCTTGTTTTAGTGATTCTTCACACACTTCCCTTTTTCTTTATGCATATATATATACAGAGAGAGAGAGAGAGAGAGAGAGAGATACATATAGGTCAGGCCGGCCCATTGGGGGCACCAGAGTACGGTACCACTAGCATTTTCTATTCATTTAAAAATATTCATAACTTTTCTATAGATATTTTTTCTAAAACAAAATAATTTTTTACTGAAAATATATTGCATAGAAAATGCTTCTTAATTCGATCTCACACTTCCGTTAGCGAATCTCACCATCTATTTTTTTTCTCAAAGATAATAAATCACTTCACTGACCGCTACTTCCAGCTGGATATAGAGTTTACTATATCTCCGCACAATATATTTATACTCATCAGGCGCGTTAATTAGAGTATTTCCCTTTCGTAAGTACCACTCAATTTTGACGAAGCACTAAACTTTCACAGCTTAATTTTCCCTAAGTTTTGCAATATGTGGCACTTGGCGAGTTTGTTCTTGATGAAAAGTCAAGCAAAATTAATGAGCTTCCGGTAGAATACGGAGATTCTCAAAAATATTTCGCGACATTTCCATTATTATTGTTGGTTATTCGTTAAATTACGGATCTTTAAATAGTTTCTTTCAAAAGAAGAAGGGTGTTCCGTTTTGGAATATCGAATCAGAAGTAATTAACTCAATGTTTGCGTAGTTATTAATGCAAAACCACTTCTCATATTTACACTTTTGGTTTTTTATTCTCAAATAGCTCAGAAATATATGTATGGCGTAATTATTAATATTTCAAAATGCACAACGCAACTCCAAAGTTATCATTTTTCCATCCGAGACAAAATATAAAAAACATTAGAATATAAAAAAACTGTTGCCATTAGGAACTAACAAATACATAAAAAACAGAGATAATAAGATAGGTAGAGAGTTAATGTGACATCCTCCCACCTAAGTTAACTTTTATCTTAAAATTTAACTTACTTATATAATAGCTATAACAATAATAAGATTATATAAAAAGTTCACTTTATGAGGCATTTTAATGATGCGACCACTTCTGGTTTTCCTCTCTTCCTCAGAAGGTTCACTATTGCAGTCAACTGATTGGCTGGTAGTTGGTTGCTCCTGTAGCTTTGCACTTGGTAACTTTTCTTTAATTAGAACTGACTCTGCTGCGGACACTTCTAAAGGATACAGGCGTTGTATCGGTCGAAGCAATTCACCTTTTGCAGTTTTCAGTCTTACAAGCCTGGTAACACCATCTTTCCCTGGTATTAACTTGATTATTTTAGAGCAAATCCATCTCAGCTCAGGCAGGGCATGTCAAATCACCATCACAGATTTTTTTCAAAAAAATTCAGTAGTTAGAACTAAGTGATTTATAAAATTTCCTAAAAGGATTTTTCCCTAAAAAATTTATTTCTCTGATTACAGCACTTTAAAGTTCATGATAAAATTGGCAGTTTTCAGAAAAACTGAAAAACGCTTCATTTTGAAATGAACACAATACCAAACATATTCAACATATTCAGTCAATTTATTTTTTATAAACAGTTATTAAACTGAATTTTACTTTGGCATAGTTTTAAAAAATATAGTGGCATTTTTACTTAATTAAAAAAATTAGATTTTAAGTACAAAATATATAATTATTAGTGAATTTAAGATTTTTTTTCAGAATGAAAAAAAATATTTTAAAGCTAAACATTGATGGCAATCGAAAGACCTTTAATGGGAGTTTTACAGCAAATTTTATTTTAACTCTAAGGTGCTTACAACTTTTGTAATTCAATTTTAAATTATGCAAAATTTTGTAAAATCACTACTTTTGAAATGCAATTTCTCAAAAACACCATTTTTTAAAAATCTGATAATATGCTCAATTCATACCTTATTAGTCTCTAATAAATACCTTACAAGCAAATCGTGTGTTTTTGCTTAGAATATTTTATATGATTTTTTGAAAATAACATGTTGTGTGTATTTTTCAACAGACCACAAAGGCAAGTTCTTCCTTATTTAACCGAACTTGTAATGTAATTAATATTTCAAACTAAAAAATACATCACTAGTACATAATTATTACTGTTAAATTATAGCTAATCATTTGCTTAAATTTAAAATTGCGTAAAATACAGCCAATAATAAAATTAGTATTGATCATATGTCATTTCATTCCATACTCATAAATGTGCTAAATTCATCTACAGTGTGTTAAATATTTTGTTATATAGTATGGATATAATATATTAAAATGCAAATACATACATTACAACTGAATTAGATTTTTTTTCAAGTTTAGTTTTTTTCCCAATTAGTTTTTTTTTCTCAGAAAACCAGAAGATCAAGCTTTTTCTTATTTCTCTGTATTTATAATAATATTTTTTAATAAAAAAATAATAATATGCACATTATTATGGCAGATAAATATAAGCTAATCTTCAAAAATTCCTATTCATAAAATTAAATAAGCCAAACCCCTTAAAAAAAATCTGCGCTTGTGATGCATTTTGACTTTGCTGAAAATTACTCACTAATACTGCCAAATGAAGTACAAA
Source organism: Maratus speculifer (assembly GCA_964019185.1). Taxonomy (NCBI): domain Eukaryota; kingdom Metazoa; phylum Arthropoda; class Arachnida; order Araneae; family Salticidae; genus Maratus; species Maratus speculifer. Next base: position 69,385,636 of record OZ025297.1, on the reverse strand, counting down.
GCTACCACTGGCAGAATACTCAGATATCGTTAGTTACCTGCACAGCATACTTTAGAGAAGAAATAAAGAGTTTTATCATAGTTTCTGATGATTGACTCATGATACAGCTCATGCTGTTTGTGACATAGAAAAAGTAAAAAAAAGAATTATTTAAGTTGTACCAATTACAAACACTGGAATCACCTGTGTATATATCAGATGGAGCTGGAGCACATTTTAAAAACAAGTATCAGTTTTATGAATTGTACAAAAATAAAATTGTACTAAAGTAGAGGATATTTTCAGGTACTGGCCATGTTAAAAGTGCATGTGATGCTGAGACAAGCACTATGCAACAAAATTTAATCTCCAAAAGGATCCAATAAAAGCTATCCAAAATTCTGTCTCATTTGTTGCTGAACTATCTTCTCTGCTAAAAAATAACATTCTAGTCCATCCAGACAAAAATATTACTCAATCCTATAGAACTAATAATGAGAAAGAATATGCTAATGCAAAATCTATTGTTGGTATTAGATATAAACATTATAGGGTGATTGTAAATAATGAAAATTATATGGAACGAGCAAGTAAAAATGAATTGACAAAAGTTGAAACCTTCAGCCAAATGAAAAGACAATATTCAATACATAGTTTCCAAATCGGTGATGTCATTGGATGCATTTATGAAAATAATTGGTGGACAGGACAAATCAATGGTATATCAATCACAAGAACTAAATGACATTAAAGTATCATTCATGTACCCAACATGGTCCATAGATAAAGCATTCCAGTGGCCAAAAGAATCTGGAAAGAAAAAATATGAATGTGCAACCATTGGAAAATGTGCTTCTAGAAACAGAAAAATCAGTTACAATAGGACAATCTGAGCGACTTCATACCTTCAACGATAAGGAGTTGAAGTTAATTTAAGAAACCTTCACTACCTAATTCTTCTGTTATGTATGTATTTGCACATTAATATATTATATCCATACTATATAAAAAAAAATTTACACACTGTAGATGGATTTAACACATTCATGAGTATGGAATGAAATAACATATCATCAATACTAATTTTATTATTGGCTGTATTTTACGCAATTTTAAATTTAAGCAAATGATTAGCTATAATTTAACAGTAATAATTATGTACTAGTGATGTATTTTTTAGTTTGAAATATTAATTACATTACAAGTTCGGTTAAATAAGGAAGAACTTGCCTTTGTGGTCTGTTGAAAAATACACACAACATGTTATTTTCAAAAAATCATATAAAATTTTCTAAGCAAAAACACACGATTTGCTTGTAAGGTATTTATTAGAGACTAATAAGGTATGAATTGAGCATATTATCAGATTTTTAAAAAATGGTGTTTTTGAGAAATTGCATTTCAAAAGTAGTGATTTTACAAAATTTTGCAAAATTTAAAATTGAATTACAGAAGTTGTAAGCACCTTAGAGTTAAAATAAAATTTGCTGTAAAACTCCCATTAAAGGTCTTTAGATTGCCATCAATGTTTAGCTTTAAAATATTTTTTTTCATTCTGAAAAAAAATCTTAAATTCACTAATAATTATATTTTTTATACTTAAAATCTAATTTTTTTAATTAAGTAAAAATGTCACTATATTCTTTAAAACTATGCCAAAGTAAAATTCAGTTTAATAACTGTTTATAAAAAATAAATTGACTGAATATGTTGAATATGTTTGGTATTGTGTACATTTCAAAATGAAGCGTTTTTCAGTTTTTCTGAAAACTGCCAATTTTATCATAAATTTTAAAGTGCTGTAATCAGAGAAAAAAAATTTTTAGGGAAAAATCCTTTTAGGAAATTTTATAAATCACTTAGTTCTAACTACTGAATTTTTTTGAAAAAAATCTGTGATGGTGACTTGACGCATATCAGTACTGTCTGTCTGAATTGAGATGGAATAGCTCTTTACCAAGTGGCCAATCGATACGCTTCATGTCGTCGCTTCCAATTAAGACAACATCACCAACTGCTACTTCAGCTGCTCTTTTACGTTCTGGTCTCTGAAGCAGAGCTCCCAAATATTCCGACCGAAATCTGTCTCTTAAGGCTTTTTGTAAATTTTGTCGATATTTGACACGCTGGTTAAGACTCTGATGATCAACTCTATCACAGTCAGGAACACCACTCATTTTGATATCTTGCAGAAACATTGAGGGAGTCAATGGAGCCAGCTCTGCATAATTATCGGCGACATACGTTATTGGTCGTGAGTTGATTATGGCTTCACAATCACATAGCACCGTCGTCATCTGTTCATATGTTAATGAGGATCGGCCCAGTACTTTTCTTAATAACCTTTTAAGAATACCGATCAACCGTTCCCACCATCCACCCCACCAAGAGGCAGTCGGTGGGTTAAACTTCCACCTAATGGGATGAAGGGTGGTGTCAGTTACAATAAGATTCCAATCCAGTGTACTCAACAAGTTATGAGCACCGACAAAATTGGAGCCATTGTCACAATAGATAATGCTGCATCGTCCTCTACGGGCTATGAATCTGCGCAAAGCCAGCAAAAATGATTGCGTAGATAAAGAATCCACTAATTCAATGTGTACTGCTCTATAGACAGCACAAGTGAAGAGACATACCCAATTTTCAGGCTTACTCAACGATCTGATTTCTCGTACCCTATTATATACAAAAGGTGTCCAGTTTTCATTACCTTTTATCCAACACAAGGCGGTACTGGAGTCAGTCCAAAAGAAGATTGGAACGTTTTCTAGTTTCAAATCTGCTACAATTCTTTGTGCCAATCTGGCACCAATAGAGCATGCTAGCAACTCTAGCCTAGGAATCGTGATGGACTTCAGTGGAGCTACCTTACTCCTTGCTTGAATCAATTGACATGATGTTAAGTTCTCCTTCTCCTTTCTTAAATATGCACAGGTAGCGTAAGCCGTTTTGCTGGCATCACAAAAAACGTGTATACTTAAATCGCCGGTACTATCAGGATCTTGTAGTAAACACCTAGGGATGGTAATCTCTTTAAGTTGATTCAACTGATTTCTCCACTTTTTGAACTTTTTACAAATTGCTGGTGGTAATTCCGAATCCCAAGTTGTCTTCCTTTTCCACAGTTCTTGTAATATTAATTTCGGATATAAGGTCACTGGACAGGTATACCCAATAGGATCGAAAATTTTGTGAACTTCTGACAATATTTTTCTTTTAGTAACAGGTCCATGATCTTCACAAACTTCTTTTAAATTTAAAGAAAGTGTATCTGAGTTTAAATCCCATTGCAGGCCCAATACCGGCACAATTTTATTTGTTTTACAAGAAATACCCTCTGTTGAGGAGTTGGAATAATTGTGCTCCCACCCTCTTAGGTCAAACTTTCTTTCCTGCATAATATCTTTAGCTACTTGAATGAATTCATGTAACTCAGTCTCAGTTTTTACACTAGTTAGGCAATTGTCCACATAGAAACTGTTTTTAAGCTTCTGCACAACATCAAGTGGATATTTTGATCTTCCCATTTGTGCTTCTTCCAAAATCGTTTCTAGATGATACTGGATTACTGCATTAAGTAAGAAAGGACTACTGCAAATACCGAAAACGACACGACAATGTCTAAAGTATTTCAATTCATTGTTTTCATTGTACCAAAGAAATCTCAAAAAATCTTTGTCCTTTTCTTGTAGGCAAATTTGTAAAAATGCTTTCCGGATGTCTGCTGTGACGCCAAACTTGTTCATCCGAAACCGTGTTAATACAGTAGGAATTAATTCCACAAGGTTTATTCCTTTCTCCAGGCAATCATTCAAACTTGGGGAATTTTTTACTTTCGCTGAAGCATCGAACACAGGTCTGATTCTAGTCGTGCTATTTTCTTTTATGACATGCCTGTGAGGTAAATAATGAGCAGGTAATTGAATCTCATGTTTAGGAACTTCTTCAATTATTCCTTCTCTTATCCCTTCTTCAAATACTTCATTATAATCTTCATACAATTTTTCTTCTTTCAATTTCCGTACCGTACTGCCCAGCCTCTTCAAAGCCAACTTAAAATTGTCAGACAGTGGAGGATGATCGATAAGCCAAGGTAAATGTACCACAAAACGATTGTCGTTGTCGACCTGAACTGTTTTAATAAAATGCTCTCTAGCGGATTCATGTAGGTCTTCTTTCGTTTTCTTCTCAGATGGATCAGTAATCCCTAAGGAGTCAAGAGTCCACAATTCTGAAATTGTTCTAGTCGTAGAAAGCATAGAATTAGCAACTGAGATTTCGTTTCCTTCAGAAGAAATCTGTGGTATTCGTCCCATAATGGTCCACCCTAAACGTGTTTCCATAGCTGTTAAACCACAAGGTAAAGATTTGCAGCCACCCATAATGAGTTTTCCAGCTACATCGGCTCCTATTAAAATTTCGATAGGACCATTATAATCATCGTTCACATGAATACGATAGTCAGTAAGCTCCTTTAAATAAATTGCAGGTATTGTCGGTGGAACACTTTCACAGATAACAGGCTGACTCAGTACTTTGAAATGACAGTTATAAGATCCATCACAACTTGTCAAATACAATGTAAACACATCGTGCTTGCATACTCCTGTATTTTCTCCGCCAAATAGAGAATGTTGAAGATATTCCCAGCTTTCTCTTTTGTATTTCATCTCCTTAGCAGTATCTTTTAAAATATAGGAGCGCTGTGAAGCAGTGTCTATGATCGCTCTTGCTTTCCTTTTTCTACCATTACCTCGTATTAAAACAGTTAATGTTAATAACATAACACTAGGACTTTTGGACACATTGGCAAGTGCTTGATCCCCATTCGAAGAATTCTCTATTTCTGCTGTTTCTTTTCCGGCAGATGAAATTCCTTGTTGTTTTATATTATGGCAGAGTAAAATATGATGTCTTTTCCCACAACCTAAACAAGATGCTTTTGAATAACATTTACGAACTTGATGGCCCGGTTTCAGGCACAGAAAACAGCACCCTGATTTCTCTATGAGATTCTGCCTATATTTCATCGACATTTTCCGTACTTTCAAACAGTCAGTGGAACTATGTAAATTGTGGCAAAATATACATTGCCTCTGTTCCTTCGATGAAGTTAAAAGATCAGCTGCACTAGCTATTTGAAAAGTGTCCCCATATTTGTGTTTAATATTTCCAGGCTTCTTCTCCTTGAACAATTTATAATTAGGCTTGGTTTCAACTCCAAAGTTTTGTGAGGCCAAAATTATGCGTTCCTCTGCCTGTACTTCATCTTGAAGAAAATCAAGCATTGAATCGAGATCTGTTTTTATTTTATTATTTTGATTATCTTCATCATGTGATCTACGACTTGTGGATCTATACCGTTCCCATGCTAGAAGCGTTTCCGCAGGCAAAGCAGACTCAACAAGTGGAAAAAGCATCGCCGCATATTTATCTCTACTTACTCCTAATATCTCAAGCGCACGGAGTTTTGTTTCTAATAAATCATAAAGATTTCTCAAAGATTTTTTCGGCATGTTCTGCTTTTGGAGAACTAATGATAGAAGATCCCTAACATACACTTGTATAAGTAATTCATCTCGGCCAAAACGCAGTTTCAATTGTTCAATAGCTTTCTCATAACTATTTCCTCCGGGGGGAAAACTTTTTATCAATTCCTCAGCAACACTGCCCTTTTCCATACATTGGGATAGGTATGTAAACTTATCATGTGTATCTAAATTATGATCTTTATCGATTTTCTCAAACTGACCCCAAAATCTAACCCAGTTTCTTAAATCTCCATTAAATGTAGGTAATTGTATTTTAGGATAACGTAATAAAGTATTCGGCTGAGAAACATCACAATTTGAAGAAACATCAACTCTTTCCGAAAGCAAAAATTGTTGCAATTTAAGCTGTAAAAACCGCCAACGGTCTATATAACTTTCAGATTCATCAATATCTTTCTCCATTACAGCATCTGCAACATTTTCTGAAAAAAGAAACTGTTTAACATTTTCTTCAGAATTTATCATTAACATAGCTTTTTCCTCAATAATTTTTAATTTAGTTATTTTATCAGACGTTTCTAAGCTTGCTTCTTCAGCATCGAATTCATTACATGCTTTCGAAAACAATCTCCTCTGCTGAGCTCTATTTTTCTTTGCTACTTCCATTGCAACTCAGAAAATAAGAATAATAAAATATAACTCACTCAACTATCAGCAGCCGAATCCTGTATGCGGACGCCAGATGTTCCGTTTTGGAATATCGAATCAGAAGTAATTAACTCAATGTTTGCGTAGTTATTAATGCAAAACCACTTCTCATATTTACACTTTTGGTTTTTTATTCTCAAATAGCTCAGAAATATATGTATGGCGTAATTATTAATATTTCAAAATACACAACGCAACTCCAAAGTTATCATTTTTCCATCCGAGACAAAATATAAAAAACATTAGAATATAAAAAAACTGTTGCCATTAGGAACTAACAAATACATAAAAAACAGAGATAATAAGATAGGTAGAGAGTTAATGTGACAAAGGGTGATATTGTTAATTTCTTGAAAAAAAATGATAGATGATTTATTTCGAAAGACCCTTTACAACAAGGAATTAGGATGAAAATCATAAAATGAAATGCCTGGGACCTTGCCAACCAAACAATTTCGAAATACAACAAATTGATATGGGAAAACTGTGCTATTTCTCTATACAGTCATTTATAAAAATTTTGTGGGTTTCAGTGTATAAAGAAGAAAAAAAAACATTAGTCTGATTTTATTGCTTATTGTTTAAAGGAAAGAAATTATGGACTTTGTCTCCCTGTACTGATGTGAAGCAAATTCATGACATTTGTACTACACATTTAAATAATTCTACTAACAGTAAAACAATGCAATAAATTGCCACTGCTGTTAATCAATTGAAGTAAAAAAAAATATTTAAAACACCATGAAATAAATTAAATTGCGCAAGAATTTTCCAAAGAATTTCGTTTTTCTTCGTCAGACAAAAAAAAAAAAAATAAATAAATAAATAAATAAATAAAAAAACAAAAAAGTGCGTCTACAATGAATTTAGCAGAACGTCAGTTATGCAGTTACATTCATAATACGAAGAAAGACTAAATTCTTTCAAAAAGCCTTGCGCAATTTAATTTATTTTATGGTGTTTTAAAGAAGTTTTTTTTTCACTTCAACAGTAAAGCCTTCAAAACTGTATATATTATACCGCATTTGGATGAAGGGTATATGTTTTTATTACTAAAGCATAATGAAATGATTGAGATGAACAGTTATATGCTAAATAGTGTGATCAATTGTTTGATATGGTGTGAAAACCATGGATTATCTTTAAGGGGTCACGATGAACATCAAGTTTCTTTAAACCGCGATTTGTTTTTATATTTTGTCACATACCATCTAAACTAGAAACTAAAACAAAAGACCATTTAAATAAGTCTACAGTATTTAAAAATACTTCAGGAATTATACAGAATGAACAATTCGATATTAAATATGAAACGTATAAATATTAAATAAAAATTGAGATTTCTCTTTCTGATTTTGTCGCATTCCAAGCTTTCGACACTAATGATTTAAGGTACACTTCCCAATTTGTTAACAGTTTACGATCTATTTAATAATAACAAATACGTAGAAAGATTTTTACAAATCTTTTATGCCTAAAGAAAAAACAGAGAGACTTAGAAAAACCTTAATTGCAAATTTAGAACAGTGTAATTTAAAAGATAAGCTTATTGCGCAAGCATATGATGGCACAGCTCTTACTAGGAGTCATAATGGGGTTCAAGAGCGAATCAAAGAAGATTTTCCCATGCAAATACAACCATTATTGTTCCCGCCAAATGAATTTAGTGCTGAAGAAAGCTTGAACAATATTATATCTACTAGATTTTTATTATCTTTTGCAAGTATAATTTAATTTTTTTTTACTTTCTTTCAACATCACATAAGCGTAGTGACTAATTTTGTAAAATATGGGCCAAAAGAGTTCACGCACCATCAGAAACCAGGTTTATTAACGCATCATTAGTTAAACAGAAGAAAATAAGTCATAACTATTAGTGCACTTTGTTAGAATTCAGAAAGAGTACAGTGGGATGACAGAACAAACAGTGAATTGCATTAATTTACAGAGAAATTAAAAAGATAATGAAAATTTCCTTCTACTCTCTATTTTCAATACGATATTTGCACATGTAAATACTTTTAAATGTATATAAAATAACAAATATCACTTTATGAAATGTTCTAAAATCTGCCAACCAGTTTACTGATGTTGTTAATGAAATAAGAGAAAAAATCGATGTTCGTCAAACTGCGGAAAAATTACGAAGATACATGAAAAAGGAAATGTATAAAACGCGATGCTTATAACACAATTAAAATACATTTCAGAGATGCCTGCGACATTATAATATCTGAAATGAAAAACAGGTTTGAAAAAACAGGAGATTCTTAAAGAACTGCCAATGCTGGAAGAAAAATAAATATGTTTAAAGATAATGTCCCATAAAAAAATCTATTTTTGCAGAAAATTACAATATGATTGATAAAATAAAATAAAAAATGATTTCGTGTAATGTACAACAATTCCACTTTTTAAAATATTTAAACAGTTTCGAGTTTTTTAACAAGTATGAAAACCAATTCGCGCCTCTGAAGAATTCTTTGAACTTTCAAAGGCAACAGAAATTGTCCTGGTAACAACAGTATTAACCGCATCGGCCAATTGGTGCTTCAACGCACTTAAAATAATTAAAACATTTTTGAGAATTTCCATATTGCACGAACGGTTAAACACTCTTGCTTTCCTTTCAGTCCAAAAAAGTTGTATGAATACAATATATATATATTAATGTAAAATTAATTAAAAGATTTGCTCGTCAAAAAAGAAAAAAAAAAGACGTGCCGAATTTTTTTCAATGATTTATTAAATTTCTTACTTATGATTGGATTAAAAAACTGCAAGAAAAGTACATAATTTTTTGTGTTAAAATATAAGATGATTATTTTTTACTTCAATTTTTATTTTTTTATTTAATGAAGTTTTTACCGAAATACGTTTAATATAAATGATTGTAATAAAATTTAAAGTTTGTGAAAGATTTGCTCAGCTTAAAATATGCCTAATATTCATTTGGATATTGTACTAAATTTTACTTTCTGAATAGTTTTAATTTATACAAGTAAAGTTTATATTTTTTTCTGTAACTTTGTGAGATTATTACTATTATTATTATTAGTAGTAGTAGTATTTTTCAAGATTTGTATAGTTGTTTTACAATTTTAAACAGCAACTTAACAGTGTATGTTGAATTTTAACATACCATTATAATAATGGGAATTAGTATTATGTTAAAACAGGAAGTATATATCGCATTCTTTTATTATGTTACTTACTGAAAGATATTACTTCGTTTTGAAATAAATGTCCTAAAAAATTTAAATATGTTTTTATGTACTCATACAATTTGATTATTTTTATAGGTATAAAATGATTGTTCTGAAATCATAATTATACTATATAAATTTAACAATATAAAGTATGCATTACATAAATTATACAGTAGGTGTTAACGCAAAATATCTTACTGCAAAAAAAGATACTGGTATAAATAAATCAAATAAAATATATTTTGAATAAAAAAATTCTAACTTCAACATAATCTTAAAAAAATAATGTACTCTGCAATTCAAAGGACTGTAAAGAATTGTATTTCGAATAAGGCATAAAGCTTAAAGAGTGTCCGTTCTAGAATATTTTTGGAAAGGTCTGGAAATTCCATTACAATTAAATGCAATCCAACAACAAAAAAATTGTATTTTTAAAGCAGAATCATTACACATTTTTTCATTTTGTCTAAGAAATGTCATTATACGACATTATACACTGAGAAAAAAATATAGTTCTGGCATCTAGAATCTAAATTGTGTCTCTAGTAAAAATAGTTCCATGTCATCTTTATAGATTCTAACTCCCTTTACTAGAGAGTTCGAGAGTCTCCTAATAGAATTCAAGAGCGTTTTACAATATTTTCTCGTGATCAAATTTATATAAAAATCTCTGTAAATAGATGCAAATACAAGAGGTTTGAACGAGTAACTATAATTCTAGATTATGAAACCATTCCCGAAATCAAGCGATAATTTCTTGACATTGAAACGATTCAATATCGTTTCGTCACTGAGAAATCAAGAGACTAGAAATGCCGGGTCATTTAGTCTATTCAGATTAGTTGTTTAACCAATTCGCATAGTTCGCTCAACTGTAGTTCTAGTTTAGGTATTCAGAAAGCGGCTAACTATTCATTCTAGTTGAAGGCTTTATATTTTTTTCTCAGTGTATTGAAAAACACTCTTTTTATAATTCATTATTATATTTTGTTTTCTAGTTGATTTATAACCTATATTAATTGATCTTCGTAAAAGTTACACTCTATTCGGTTCAGAAAAAAAAATTAACAAAATAAATTATTGAAAGAAATGTACAACATGAAACATTAAATTGTAAGATCTAATACAAGTAGGTTATCTTTTCATAAGCAAACATTCATAAGCAAACTTATATCACAAATAACTGAAAAAAATGGAATAATGATATAAATCAATATGAATTATTGCATGTATAAAACTCTTTGTCATAAAAAGTTTATTAAATCCAATTGATTTTTTAAATCACCATATTTTAAAACATTCACCTTTTATATTATGATTATGGAACTTATTTGACTGTTCCGAAACATGTCAATGCCGTTTATTTATATTATGACACTCTTTGTCATAGTTCATATATTACGAATTCCCTATTTTAGTTATGAAAGAATAATTTAATACATTCGCCAAGGCAATAACAAAAACACGAAAACTTCAATTACCTATAGTAACTAAACTGAATTTGTTTTTATGGCTTTATTGCGAACAAAAATAGCTTCATTATTGATATGAACGTAGTTTTTTCAAAAAAGATATAAATATAAGTTATGTTTTTTGGAAAAATATTGTAATGAAACATAAATGCTTGCTTAAAAATAGACATAATATCTATGACATTTTAAAACATTTCAACCAGATTCGGTACAATATGCCTCAGTTTAGTTTATGGAATTTGTCTGAATACAAGTAATCTAAAGATTAACATATAAGTAAAAAATAGAGACGTGTGATGCTTGCGTTGTCCTTTTTTGTCAAATTAACACTTTTTAAAAGCTCGTACTTTGAATTTAAATTTACTTATTATATTTAAAAAATTGTACATATTTAAAATATACAGAATATGATGTAAAGATTTTAATTTTAATTTTTTTTCAAATGCTCAGTCACAAATTTTGTCTAGCTTAAACTATTACAAAATTTACTAAAATCATTCAGTAGTTATCAAGGAAAATATACTTAAATGTCAGCTATTATACATTCATTTTTAACTGTTATCGCCATATTATAACATAAGTTTTATAAGAAAGTTTTTTTTCCTTTAAGTAAAAATGAATGTTTTTCTCCAATGTTCCAAAGCTATTGGTTTTTATGATTGTGAATCAAAACACTCTTTTCTTATATATAATAGTCTGTTAAATCAATTTTATTTAAAATATTGTCGTCATTTTCATAATATACAGAAATTGAAAGCAGTTCAGTTTGTTGATTTGAATTCCTGCAAAAATCCAGACGGCAGCATTCTCATTTATTCGCACATACGCACCACCTCTCTATCTTCATCCTCCTTAATTTTAAAAAGTAGCTTTTTCTTAACCATGACTTTGACTGCTATATAATTTGGAATATTATCCGATATTTCAAATACCATACAAAGAACAACAAACCATATTTCCATCATTTTTTTTAAATGCTTAAACTTATAGTAAACTAGTCATAGTAATACACTTACACAAAAAATTGGTCCAATTCGATGCATATTTTCATGCACTTTTAGTCGGTACAATTTTGAAAACGGCACAAAAATTGTTAATGCAGCGCCGCCTTCCGGAGGAATATTTCAAAATTGAAGGAGAAGCTCCTTGCCATATCCAAAAACATTCACAAAAATTTGATTCAATTCTATGCATATCTTCATACACTTTTTGATGGCAGAATGGCGACATACGGACACACACACAGACAGACATAATTAAAAACATGTATTTTGTGGAATATCTGACCCTTAAAATGTGTAAATCCATCGAAAAATATCGATTACAATACTTTCTTCTATTGAAGATAGAAGAAAGTAAAAATCCATAATTTTAGTTTGGTTTTTAGCGGCTAAAACTAAAAAGTAAAGTTTCAAAATAATTATATAAACGTCATGAATAATCAATAAAGTGAGAAAGATCATATATATAAAAAATCGATGAAGTGTGGATTGCTGATTTCATCCCTCCTGGCTTCAAACTTTTGCTAAGGGATAAATTCAAGCGTTTGAAATGGATTAGTGACTTTAAAATTCAACAAAAAAATGAAATGTGGATATTCATCATACTCATAATTTTAAGCTGTACTTGTACAACATTCGTATTGACAATGTTTCTGACAAAACAATTTTTTTACAATATTTCTATGTTAATTAAAAAGGGATTTTTGGTCTAAAAAATGTTACATATTTTTATAGCTTGATTAGTAACGATGTAGAAAATTCAATATGTTCATTCAAGAAATGAACTGAAGTCCTTAAAACATTTGTCAGTCTCCTCCGCCCCCCAATTTTTACCAAATTTAACCAACTAATTACTTGGCAAATATTTTGAAGTAGCACTGAAAGCTTAATTGTAACATTAATTGCACTGTAACAAATTTTTATTTTGGGTACTTATTTTACTTGGAATTTTAAGCTCTGTAACATTTGATTCAGAATTTCTCTGCTGTATTTAGTTGTTTTGAAATATCGCCATGGTGATAAAAAATAATTTTAGTATATATATATAAATACATTTTTTTATAATTTCTTATATTCACCTAATACGAGGTGCAAACTTAGTAAGTTTATTCTAAACCTAAACTAAACGCATTAACAAAATTTTAAGCTTTCCCCTAATTAATTCCAAATTCAACACCAAACCTCTGACTTATTTAGATTATCCAGTAGATTTTTATAAAAAAAATAATGAATGAAAAGTGTAAAAAGAATACTTTTTAAAAGCAGACACAAAGCAATAACATTGTCTATTATAACATTCCTAATGATTAAAAATTAAATTTGAATAAGAGTCAACGAGAAAAATATCTATTTGCAAAATGTAATTATTTTTATATTTGTCCATTGTGTTTAAGAAAATTTATCATCCAGCAAATTTTCGAAATGTCTCAATAGAAAATACCATATTCAATAATACATTTTTTTCCTCTTTTATGCTGTCTGTATTTGACTAAAGTTACACTTTATTCGATACAGAAATATATGTTAATGTGAAGCTAACATGAATTATGTTAAGAGTCCATTGTATGTAGTAAACACAAGTAGGTCACTCTTTCTTCAGCTAGCATATTTATGATGGGAAGAAAGCAACAAAATGCTTAGTCCTCTAGAGAAAGTAGTTATACTGAAAAATAAATTATTAATGATGGAGTTTGCTTTGTCCTGATTTATTTATCATATGGTTTCATTTTATATCCTTGTTTTTGGAAATAAGTTTCACTTATTGCTGTGGGCCATATGAAATACGCAATTAATCAATATTGTTGAAATCTATTGCTTTACATGCAATTATTTATATGTAAAAAGTGCTAATTTTTTTATTAACAATTTAACAAAATTAAACCTTCTTCATGTATGTAAGAATTTAATTCTTTTTTAAGCATGTGTAAATTTCTTGAAGTATTTACAGTGTTTAAATTATTTACTACTTATTTTTTTAATGACTTATAGTTATTGTAAAGTATTTTTATTAAATATACTAATTTCTTCCTTATACGTCGGTGCATAGGACAGTTGATAAACGACGCATAAATGAGAGAGATGCATAAGTGAAATTCAAGAAAAAATTAAGTTTAAATAAATGTTACGGCAATTTTAATCTTAAAGAATGACTAAAATGCAGAATAACATTAAAATCAGACATATGTAGCAATACAAAACTTTCTTCTATCTCATACATCTTAAAATTTTGAAATTCGTTATCACAGCTCCAAACGTAAATGGCAATCTGTACCCAACATGATGTTTCTAAAGATATACAATAGGGTGGATCGATTATCTATTGCGAAAAAATTTACCATTCATCAAAACCTACCTATGCGGAAAAGATGTTATATTGTATGGAGATTAAGGGAAAAATAACAAAAAAAAATAATTTGAAAATTAAATGCTGCCACAAAAGGGTTGAATTTTCGAAATTTTTTTAAAAAAGACCGAATTTAATTAGATGATTTTCGTCAAAAAGTAATTATTTTAATAAATTTTAAAATCCAACAATGCGGAAAAGATGTTATATCGTATGGAGATTAAGCAAAAAAAAAAAAAATAAAATAAAATAAAATAAATAAAATAATAAATAAAAAATTCTAAATTTATGGCCATAAAAAGTTGAAAATTCGATAAAATTAGGAAAAAATGGAAAAAGTTAGATCTTTTAGTTAGATCTTTTTGACACAAAATAACCATTTTAATGTCGATCAAAACCTACCTCTACGTAGAGATATTATATTACATGGAGATTATGTGAAAACATATTTAAAAAAACTAATTTCGAAATTTAATACTGCTGCAAGTGGTTTAAAGTTTCGAAAAACTATCAGTTCCAGTTTTTTCAGTGACGGATTTGTCTGCTTGTGTACTGTGTAGTTTAGTGTACTTTGAATTTTACTGTACCATAGCGTTGATAAAACAAAAAAAGATATGAATTACTCCCTATTTGGGTCTGGTTTTGATATCCCAGTAAATTGCTCCTTATTACAGAAACGTTATAAAATTTATATATTGGTATTTAAAAAATAACCGAAGCAAGGAATCGGTCTACATCTATTTATTTCCTGCCAGTGAGAAGGAGTGGCTAATAAGTTAGAAGCGACCTGTAAATGAGATTTAATCTCAATAATTTACTACTGCAGCATTTTAAGAAAAATTAAATTGTCTCACGAAAAATATTGCGCTCTTCTTAATTCTTATAAAACAAAATAAGATATTGAAAGCTATTACAGTCTTGTGGACGATTTCCGAAAACACTACCTATTTTGTTCAGTTCAATAGATTTGAATGCGAATATGAATATTGGGTGTAAACTAAAACCGACGTAGTGCAAGCAAACTCACTTTTCTGCGTCATCCGCTATCATTGAAAAGCCAAAATGCAGACGAGCTAAGTGTCACACCACCTGTAATGACGAAAATTGGCATCAGCCAGAATATTGGGCAGTTTGAACCGACAAAACAGGTGCTTCTATTGTTTCAGGTGCACTTCAAGATGTAGGCATTATATCACAAAACTATGAATCGAATACTATTGACAGAAAAAAAATTCGGCATGACAAAATAAACCAATCGTTTTAGTCATTCGCTTTAGTCATTTGTAAAAGATTATGATCATGGCATTTTCTTTATACTTTGATGGGTGTAAACACAAGAGTACATCACTAGAAGATAACAGATGAAAAATCATAATATAGGCAGACTTGAGCTTGAAAAAAGAACTTAGTTCCGAATACATTGGCCACATATATGTAAATTCTGGGAGAGTTCCAAACAATTTGAAAACATAACGAACATTAATTTGTCATGTGTTAACAATAATATACATACAACAAAGTTAGTTGCGATCGGATGTGACGGTTAATATAGATGTTAAAGGATGTGCTATTTGAAATATCGAAATGATCTTCAAGCGTCGACTACAATGGTTTTTGTGCTAGTTACACACCAATTAGGTTCCACTACGTCATCTTTTCTCAGCGTGGATGGAACCGTGTCTAGGCACAAATGTTTCGCTGGTGAAATAAAAAAAAATATTTGCTGCATGTGAGAAGCTTTTAGTATTTTCATTTATGTCAGTAGATGAAACGGTATACTGTAATCCTAATCATTACATTATATATCTATATTTTCCATTTACCTGCTTTTGACCTTTTGCGATGGATTTCATAGATTTGATTAAATGGAGAAAATGCGTCGAACATCCAATATCTGAGGGATTTAGTAACGACATGATTTCAGAAGCAATAGTAAATCCAGCAATCAATCTAGTGGCAATAACATCTATTATCAATAATATCTATTCACACAACGCTTATTCTACAATCTAATAATCAGAATAGACATGGAAGCATTTTCTGTTGTGTATGGACAATATATAAGAGACGAATTTGTAAAAATCGAATTGAATTACAAAATCTCATACTGATTTTCAATACCAAACGTCAGTAGCGCCAATTGTAAGGTTGACGATTTTTCTTAATTTTATAATACAGAAGCTGTTAAAAAAGAAACTAAAGTTTTAATTTTGTAATCAAATAAATTTCCTCTCATTTCAATAAATGTTAAAAATTCTAAAATGCATACTTTATTTTACAAAAAAAAAAAAAAAAAAAAAAAAAAAAAAAAAAAAAAAAAAAAACCTTGATTTTTTCCCGTAAAAAAGTTCAACTACATAATTTTGAGCCCCATTGCGGCAGATTTAAATTTTAAAATTAATTTTTTAACTATTTTTTCTCATATTCAGCATATAATATAACATCTTTTAAGCATAGGTAGGTTTTGGATATTTTTTTAAGCTATTATTTTGAATTAAAACTCATCTAGCCAAAATTAGGCCTTTTCTCACTTTTTTTTTCGAAATTCAACATCGATGTGGCAATAGTAAAATTTAAAATATTTTTTTAAAATTATTTTTCCCTTAATCTCCATCCAAGAGAACATCTTTTCCGCATAGGTAAGTTTTGACACTGTGAAAAAAAAAATTTCGATCCACCCTAGTATACAATTCGATGCATATTAGATCTTGGGGTATAACTATCGCTAAAATCCTATAAATTCACCATAGCAGCATCCATGTAACTCGATTGAAACCAAAATATAAATAAAACAATATTTTTTCAAGGATTAACCCATTATGACGGAAAGCCGTCAATTTCTTCTTGAGATAGATATGTTCCAGAAATTGTAATAAATGCAGTACATCAGCGCTATCTATTGATTTCCACAATAAAACAGAAATCATCAATTTATTTCTAGATCAAACTGAATGTGTAGTTTGGTGAAATACGGAGCAATAATTCTGGAGATAGATTTATTGAGGAAATCGCACGAAATGCAACATAACAGAGCCGGTTACTTACCGATTTTCATGAAAATACAAAGAAACGTTAATGAATGTCGAATTTTAACCGAAACAAATATAATGTTTCATAAAACTCCGTTTATTAGTTTTGGAAAGGAAGCAATTGAGAAAATCGTGAAAAAATACTACCTAGCAGAAACACCTGAAGATCGATTTGCACTAAAAATAGTTAAAATGTATATCAAGGCCTAATTAAATATAAATTTTTATCAAATTCTGTGAGTTTGTTCTATGGAGTCCGCACCAAATGTATGTCCCATTAAGACACACAGATTTACAGATAGACATTTTGTAGGAACATGTTTTTCGTGTTCTCGAACACCAAAGAAGAATCCGTTGAAAATCGGAATTCAAAAATTTCAATCGGAATTCAATCGGAAGTCTAAAATAGAAGTTTATTTATGTGTTTGATGTCTGCTCCTAAATCTAGCTTTTTCAAGGTCCTTGAAACAAGAGTATGTACAGACTTCATATTCATCAAGGGATTCCTGAATTTTCGGTATTTTAGCACCAGAAACTTTGTAAAGTACTGGTTGCTGTATGTAAAGTTAAATCAGTCAAATATTAATTTACAAATTTCAGTTAAAAGGTGCTTGAAAGTTCTTGAAACGTGACGAACCCTGCTGTAGAACAAAACGTATCGGTTTGTAGAATGTAGTAACGAAATGTTTTCAGAACTTCTATTAGTTTTGGAAATATCATTTGATGTGTTTCTAACTTTTCCATATTATCTGATTTATCTGCATTTCCATCGTCGTTTATTTCTGCAACTATTTCTTGTACGTCTCTTTTTTTCTGCCGTTGCTACATTTTCATCGATATCCACGAAATTGTTAAGTATTGCAGCAAACACAACATTCGATTTTTCATCAAATAGTGACTTATCTTTGAAAGAAAAAGAAAGCTTCTTAAGAACTTTAAGAAAAAACACCGCTTTATTTAAAGAATTTTGTATGCTTTTTTCATTTACACTTCCCTATGACTAACAGAATATATTTTTAACATCAAATACTAACACTTTTTTAAAAAGATTTATTAATGCACTTTTAAAAATTTTAAATCAAGTAAATCAAGAATTTTTCGGAAAGAAAAATTAAAGCATAAATATGTGTATTTTACTTTCACACAGTCAAAAATTCTCACATCCAGCGGCTAAAATTTACATTTGTAATTTTTATGGATGGAAAAAAAATGTAGTGTTGAGCTTTGAGAAGTCTGAAAATGTATGTAGGGAACTGTTCTATGAATAGAATATTTTCCTTTCCTTTTTTCCATCTTTGCATCAAATTTCTAAAAAAAATTTTTATCAATAATCCACTGTTACTTTTAAGTTTCCCTATTTATCATTGGAACAAAGGTAAATTTTCTATTGCTGAAGTCTGGGCTATTTCAAATCTCCTCTCTATTAGTATCTAACAATGTTACAAGCTAATTTGTTTTATTTGAAAGGACACATGTAGAAATAATATGAAATTAAATGAAAACTTGAAATTTTTCAGACTCGTAAGTGAGAGATACATTTAATATCGCGACGCATAAACGAAAAAAGAAATTCGTCGTTATATGTTTATCTAAACTATCGAAAATTAATGCATAATTAAGGGAGATGCATAAAAGAGAATACGTATAACTGAGAGATTACTATATATTGAAACAACAAAATTTTAAAAGTAAAGGTAATGCAAAAGTAAAATAATGCCTTTTGAGCTAAACATATAATGTAAAAAAGATTATTACACATAAAAAATATCGGTTTATTTTAATTTTACATTTTTTATAAATGACAGACAGGATGCATTTTACAAATCACTTTGATGATGAACTTCGCATGCTCTAAAATATGTAACTCTTATTCTTGAGTTCGTGATAAGTTAGACATGGGATATATTGAATAGAAAAACAAATAAATAATGCAGTTAGCGCAGTATAACTGAAAAAAAAAATCCGGCATCGCAAGGACCGAGTCAAAGCGAATTTTTTGAAAATTTCGGATCTTTGGAAGAATGTAAAAAAAAATTGTTTCGATTTTCGTTTTTGTGTTTAATAATGATTTAATTCATAGACAAAGACATTTATGCTAAAAAAATAATATTACAAAAACATTTTTAATTTGATTGATATTATCTACATAAAAAAACAATACTAGCAAAGAGTAAACTAACTTCTTCTCTTATAATTTTAGAAATTCCGATGTCTTTTTATATGTTTCAATTTTCTCGTATGCTCTTTAACAGATTTTTTATGGATTTATGTAGTAATATAGGTTTCGGGAATACAGTCTTATTTCACAAAAAATATTAATTTTCCAATTAAATTTTTGGATTTTTCCTATGACACAATTTCTCCTGCTGGTTTCTCATCCTTACTTCACTAGTACAGGCGTTTTAGGGGGTTCTATTTAGCCTAGTGTTAGGGATCTCGCGGTCTGCTAATCCATTGCATTTGATCTCAAAATTTTATTTCGTAAACAAGTACTATCCTTTTTTATCAATAATGTTGATGGTGTGAAATTTAAGTGGATGTCGAGATATTTTTGGTGTGGGATTTTTAAAGTTGCCGGATTTATGGATACCGGAAATTTTAGGTCATAGTCTGTTTAGAATACATTTAGTTAATTTCCAGAAACTCACATTCTTTGAAGGAATGTTTTCCCATACTAAAAAAAAATCCACCAGAACTTATTATAAGCATAGACTATTTTTTTTGCTTTATTTAACCAGCATTATGGAATTTTAAGAAATTATATGAAAAGATATAATAATCTAAATTTTACACGGTACTATTCATTTTGTGCTGTAGCACAATAAAAAGTCAAAAACAAGTTAAACATATATCTGCTTGGAAATTTAAATGTGTAACTACAACAACTAATTACAAATTGAAAATAAATATATTCAGAATCCCAATTCAACCGCATTTATTCATGAAATATGAAACTCTTTATAATCAAATCAAAGATATATGAATGCTATATTCTTTGTTTTTTATATTTCATAGATATGAAAATAAAAATGACTGCGTTGAGCTAGCAGTTGTAGCGAAAAATGAATTAACTAACTTACATTCAGTTACTTTAAGAATCTTTAACTTATTTAATTGGAACTCAGAAAAGAAATGTGTATTTCAAATTTTTAACTAATGGAAATTTTGTAACGCATTTATTTTCAAACACAGGATGTATAGAATGTAATAGCTGCTTGAATGAATAATGGGCACGAAAGCATCTCTCATTATGAACATGATCCTTATAAAAAGAACTTTTATAAACATAACTCATATAAATTAAAGTATCTTATTACGATATTTCCTTTACCTCACAAATTTTTAAAAAGCATGAAATATTGAAATAAATTTAAAAGTGACATTTTGAATCTAGAAAAGAATATCGTAAATTAACTCCCAACTCGAAATTTAATTCGGTATATAAATGAACATTGTCTGTGTGCTATGTAATTTTTTTGCTGAGAGATTCTTAAATGCATTATGTATGGACCAGATAAAGTTTTAATATTATATTTTAATAAACATCTAAAGCAATTTATACTTGTACATGTATTTCAGCAATTATTCATTTCTAGAAAGCATTGTATTTTAAGTATATTTAACATTTAGAATATTTTGGATAAAACTTGTGTTTCTAATTTTAATGTATATTTGAACATATTTAATACTTCGGTCAAAGCAACGGAAAGTCAGGAAAATTCATTTATATATGAACAAAAGACTTTTTGAAATATCAGTTCGAAAAATGTAACGATAATCATAAAAAATAATTATATGAAATCATATTACAACAAAGAACATAAAAATTATTTTTGTAAAAGTTAAAAGAATATCAAAATAGGTTGTCAAAAATTTATGTAGATTTTTCGAGTATTCTGTATTTAAATTAAATTTTTTCATATATTTCTTTGAAATATCGAGAATAAAACTATCATGTATTCACCGAACTAGAGTTTGGTTGATGTGTGGCTTTAAAGATAATCATCTCTGCTCTACATTTTCCTCCTTAAGAATCGAAAACTGAAGACTATGGACATACATTTCTCATTTATTTACTCTTTAAATCTTTTTTAAATAAACTCATGTCTAGGCTAATGGTTGTCCAGTCTATAACAATAACTCGATTATACATAAATCAATGGGTACTTATTCAGGGGGCTTGTGAATCGATGAATTGTCCTAATTTATTTTCAATTTTAATTTAAAATTAAAAGTACTTTACTTTTAAATGCATTTTGATAGCTGTAGAACATAGCCTACTATCAAGAATATTCCTTGGTCCATTGAAACAGAATGTACCAACACCTTAAGAGAACAAACGCCTCGTTCCCACTAAAATACTCACAGGGTCCTATGTGATCATGCCAATGGTAAACCCAGATTCAGAGCCGTCAATGTTGCTTTTGTTTTGTTACAGAAGAAAATATTTAGCTATTCGCCCGTTCAATTTTTAAGTATGTTTTAGTCAAAGAAAATGTGTCTTTCTATTGTACATTTTCCCCATATGTATTCCACTCGTGCGTAATTCTTGAAAGTTACTTATCTGCATGCGACAGAGAATAATAATGACGCAGATGCAATTGCATAATTAAAGATATTTAACAAGAAAAAAATGTTTTCATTAACATTCGGAGGTTTATATATAGTTTCTATACCCTTGAGAGGTTTGCGCGAAGAACTGCCGCAGAATACTCGAGGCTCGGTGTTCGCATGCTCTTCGTTGTCTGCACACTTTCTACATACTTGAGATGAAAAAGTCCTTCCGGCAATGCCAGGAGGAAGAGGTAGCTTTCATATACTTATACATTTATTTATTTATTTTAAAGTAAGTTACATTGTTCAAAAATACTAAGCTCAAATTAGTGGAAATAATCTTATAAAATTAGTGATTTTATAAGATTGAATACTAGTTTTTGTCAAGACTGAATATTAATAGGAATTTTTAGAAATTAGTCATCTTTTATTCAACCTGGTTTTAGTTTAAGTGATTTAGAGAGTCACCAAATTCCACGATATCATAAAGTGTATGCCATTTTAGAGCAACATGATGGATCGTTCAGATCAGACCGTTTCAAAATGTCAGCCATAAGCAAAATTCAAAGTGCTATAACTCAATCATTTTTTAAGATATAGACAAAACAAATAGTGTTCTGGAATCATTGTTTTAAGTTTTAATACGTAAAAGTAAAATATTTTTCAACTTTTAATTTTTTCGCATTTAATTTAAAATTTAAAATTTTTTAAAAATTTTAAAATGGCCACCATTTTGAAACAAAATGGTGGATGATGCTGGCCAACGAACTCGGTCGAGACATTTGTATGTACTATGTACATACCAAGTTCCATTGAAATCGGTTCATAAATACGCGTGTTATCACGTGGCAAAATCAGATCGTTTCAAAATGTCAGCCATAAGAAAAATTCAAAGTGCTATAACTCAATCATTTTGTAAGATATAGACAAAATAAAAAGTGTTCTGGAATTGTTGTTTTAAGTTCTAACACGTAAAAGAAAAATATTTTTCAAATTTTTATTTTTTTCGCATTTAATTTTAAATTTTAAATTTTTTTAAAATTTTAAAATGGCCACCATTTTGAAACAAAATGGCGGATGATGCTGGCCAACGAACTCGGTCGAGACAATTGTATGTACTATGTACATACCAAGTTTCATTGAAATCGGTTCATAAATGCGCGTGTTATTACGTGACAAAAATCAGATCGTTTCAAAATGTCAGCCATAAGAAAAATTCAAAGTGCTATAACTCAATCATTTTTTAAGATATAGACAAAATAAAAAGTGTTCTGGAATCTTTGTTTTAAGTTCTAAGACGTAAAAGAAAAATATTTTTCAACTTTTAATTTTTTCGCATTTAAGTTTAAATTTTAAATTTTTTAAAAAATTTAAAATGGCCGCCATTTTGAAACAAAATGGCGGATGATGCTGGCCAACGAACTCGGTCGAGACATTTGTATGTACTATGTACATACCAAGTTTCATTCAAATCGGTTCATAAATACGTTAGTTATCGCATGACAAAAATCAGATATATATATATATATATATATATATGGTTATATATATATATATATATATATATATATATGTCAACATTTGAACGGAGGGTGGTTTTGGGGTCTGGGGGTCATGATCGATGAAAATATACCAAAATTTTCCGGAAGTGCTTTCCTCCGGACGGCTGCAATAGGTAGCTTTTTACTTTTTGTAATGAAAGCTACCTAAAAAAAATTCATGAAAAGTTATCACTGTGTAAATTTAAAAAAGAATTTTATCAATTTAATGAAATTGAAAAGCGGGGGTATTTAGACTCGGGTCCTTAAGCCATCGGACCGTAATTACAGTTTGGATTTTCAGTTTCTTTTCACATGTTTGAAAGAATAAGTTTCCAATCTATGCAGATTAATGAACAGTAGGGTAATAAAAGAAATATAAAAAAATGGTGCATGATAATAATATTTGAAAAAAAAGTACGTCCTCGCAGGAATACGGTACAATATCGAAGAATTTAAAAAGAACGAATATCTCTGTATAACTCTGACAAAACTAATGTAGTAAAAGTGTTCAAATTATAGACTTTTATTGAATGAATTATTGTAATGAAGTGTATTATTTTTTTGAGACTAGCATGTATACTCATAGAAAAATTAAGGTTTTCATAAATTTAGTAATACATGCAGTATTGTGTATGGATATATGAATACAGCCTATCGTTGTTTTGCTTATTTTGGGAAACAAGGGATTTTGAGCTCAAGTTATCGACGATAATTTTCAGAATTTTCAAGCTATATTTTTTAGACTGTTAGAAAAGTTGTTCTATACATTTAGCTAACTTTTATTTCATATTATATTTTGATTGAATTCACGCATCCGGAATGGAACATTATTTAGTAAACGTGCTCATTTTTCAAACGTTTTTATTAATATTTAATACTTATTATAGGGTATTGTGTACAAGTAGTTTGTCATATTTTTGGATAATACCTTTTTTTATATTCAGATCACTGTGAATGATAAGAAAAAATCTTGGCAAAACTTAGGACTATTTTTATGAAAACATTTTTTTTCTCTTACAATAAGCCATTTAATCAAAATCTAAGTTTGAACGCTTTTGCTATGTTAGTTTTGACAAATTATTCAAATTATATTCGTTCATTTTTTTTTTTTTTTTGACGGTCTCCTATTTGGTTCCAGGGTAAAAAACAACTTCTCGGAACCAGTATAAGTACTTGTTTGCAGGACAATAACAGAAATAGTTTGCAGTGTAGCTCACCTGTACTGTAAACTATTCCGTTTACACACCTGGAGTTTCAGAATAATTAATCATGTATTTTTCTAGATATTTAACAAAACGTCAAAAGTTGCAAGTAAATGGTATCCTTTCTCCACATCGCGTATGACTTAGTAAGTCAACATCTCAGTTTATTTCTGTTCTTTCGAGCACTATTGTTCTGATACTTAAGAAAAGATTTACATCTCATTCTGAACAAACCGCCGTTTCTTACATCATGTCAATTCGTGTTTTTTGTGTTTTTTTTTTCCTTGGAAACAAACATCTACGAATCCGAATCTTATTCTTGCACTAAGTGTTTAAATCTCATGAATCCATTCTCTCATCAACCGCTTTCAGTTGGCACTTTGACTATCAGGAGGTAATTCTAGAGATAAATACACCCCTCCTTCCCGTCTTCGCGCAGAACATATTTAAAATGTGATAGAAAATTGGGTTTCTTAAGTATTATATTTATGCAATAGAAATCTTGACTTTTTGAACTTTTTACTACTCCAGTTTCATATAATAAATATTTGAGGGATTAATTATAGGAAAAAAAGACATTTAATAAAAAAATGGGCAATCACTCTTGTAAAAATTTTTAAATTTTATTTATTTTGAAAATTATTTAACCATATACATTTGTTCTATTACGATAGATATTATAAATTACAATGCTATAAAACAATTGTTTTAAAGAAAGATGAATAAAATCTTATGAAATGAGTAAACATTAAATAAAAATTTCTATTGAATTAATATTTCTGTTCAAAAACTAATCTATTTTTATACTGATTACGCAACCCTTTATAATGTGGTCTGGTGTAATAACGCCAGGCGGGGTAATAACGCCAAGTGCTAATATTATGCATAATTATGAAGTAATCTGCTAAATGACACCCATGTGCTCTGCTCAGAAGGGCTTTGAGTCATATAAATTGCAAAAAACAGCTTAAAGTTAATTTCTTTCATTTTTAGGTCTTATTGTTTTTACAAGTTACTAAAATTAACGTTTGATCTAAAATTTGCGAGATACGTTTTGTGATATGAACACTATTTTTTTTATCCGGAAATACTTTGTTAATTACATAAATTTGTAGTACATTTTGTGTACTTTCAAAATGTTATAGAAGATTTTGGATATCTTCTCGAGATAATTTGTAGTTTAAAATGTACTGTGCAATAACTATACCGGGGTAATAACGCCAATCCTTGGCATTAATAAACCGGTTGATTCCCAACAGTGGCCGAGCTACATCCAAAATACTGATTCAAATAAACACTGTTAAAACTTTGCATTTTTTCTAATAATTGTGTTTAAACGGTGCTTCTTAAGCAAAAAGAAGCTGACGGTCGGATATTCTTTTGTCTCCTCCTCCCCCCCCCCCACACCACACCTTTATTTTTCTTACACTTTCACAAAAAATTGAACATTTTCAATAGCTTAGAATGCAGTTTGTTAATTTCTAAGTTTGTAGAGATTGTTTTTTTAGAATTGAAAAATCTACACGCAATTATTCCATCTTATTTCATAGTTTTGTTTGCATGGCGTTATTACACATATAGGTGGGTAATAACGCCAAGTAGCATTGGTCAAGAAATCACGCCATTACATTTTATGAATACATATCTGTTAAATTATTTTTTTATATAGATAGTCAATGAGATGCTGTATCAAATCATATATTTGTTTGAAAAATACAAACTAAAACTGAGCCGTGAAAGTTGGTAGAACCTTAACGTGGCGTTATTACCCCAGGGTACCTTATTATAAATTGTACTTTGACCTCCAATTACGAAGAAAAAAAAGATAACGTGCTAAAATTACAAAAATGCATTTAACCGTATTTGAAATTCATTAGTTTTTATTCAAATAATTTTAATAGCATTTCTATATTTTTATAAATCTAAAAATTCGAATTTACAAACAAATTACTAAATTTTTAATATTCTGCTTGATTTTGTTTTACTTTATTTGAAGTTTTTCCAGTCTACTAAGCGAATTGTATCTTTACGTAATTTCATCGATATATACTACGTTTAAACAATGAAAGGGAAAATTTTCTCTTCTAAAAACTTAAGAATACAGAGGCCATTATTTTTATGAAAATAAAATAAAAACAGAGAAAATTATGTTTTTATCATTTCAATCATTTCAATCAATTTCAGTTTCAATCATTTTTGCGTCACGTATTTCTTTCTATCAAAAGTACTTTTTATAAAAGTTAATATTAAAAAAAAAAAAAAAAAAAAAAAAAAAAAAAAAAAAAAACTTCCGATTTTTAAACATTTTAAATATTTCAAAACAAAATTATATGTGTTAATAATTATCAAAATTATTACTTTAATGCTATACGAACTCTGATTTTAATCTTAAATTTCTGCTTCAGTCAATTAGCAGGAGTAAAAACGAGTTAATTTAGGTAAGATTTTTATTAAAGTGAACAATCTTTCCTTATTCTGGTGTCATGATGTACTTGATAACAGCTGGCTTAACAGAACGCGAGTTCCAGTTTCGGTAAAAGCCGCCGATTGAAAAGAGACCTACGCAAAACCGAGAAATTTATGTAAAAATTGGCATTATTTGGACCCTTTCAGTGGATTATTTCCAAAATGAAGGGGGATCTGCTGGCTATTGCCAAACATATGCACAAAAAATAGCTAAATTACATGCATCCTTTCATACACTTACCGATGGTACAATAATGAAAATAACATAGACATCGCTATTACACCGTTTTCTATTGGCGGAATATTTTCAATTCCAGGGAGAACCAAATGGCTAAAACCAAAAAACATAAAAAAATCTAGTTTCAATTTTGTGCAACTTTGTATATTGTTTTCGATAGTATAAAAATGAAAATGATTCAGGGCGGATGATATTACAGGGCTCTCTTCAGGCGGATAATTTTTATAAATTACCAATTGCACAAAAGCAAAAACATACGCAACAATTTAGTTTAATTGTATACAAATCTTCATACAATTTTCGATGGAGAGGTCGATCAATAATGAAGGTTATACAAAAATTGCTATTATCTCAAGCCCTTGGGCAGAATATTTCCAAATTGAAGAAGGCCTGCTGGTCATAACCAAAAACATGCACAAAATATTTATTTCAATTCTAAGCGTAACTTTACACACTTACCGATGCTACAATAATGAAAATAACATAGACATTGCAGTTACAGTGCTTCCTGCCAGTTGCATACATTCAAATTCAGAGACGACCAACTGGCTAAAGCAAAAAAACATTGAAAAAATTGGATATAATTCAATACATAACTTCTTAAACATTTTGATGGTGCAATGATGAAAATGGTACAAGTAATGCTACTCTAGCGGCCCCTTTTGGTAGTATATTTCTAATATGAATGTGGGGCTGCTTGCAACAGGCAAAAACATACGCCAATAATAAACGAATATTTGATACATTTCTATGCATAACTTAATACGTTTTCGATGGTACACTTGGATACACGGACATAATGAAAAACAGAAAAATAGATGGGCACACAGACATTTTGTATAAACATGTTTTTGGGGATGTCACTTCTTTAAAATCTGTAAATCTGTCAAAAACAGAAAGTCGAAAAAATTTCGATTACAATACTTTCTTCAATTGAAAAAAGTTAAGCTAAGTAAAGTATGCAATGTAATGTAGGAGTATTTAATGTAAATTTCATAATTAACAAAATTTATTTTTGAGGAAATGAAAAATATATTAATTGTTTCATACATAAGTAACATACATATAAAAATACTCAGACGAGAGAGCTTTTATTTTTGTTTAGTAAGTATTTTATAACTTATGAAATAATCGTACTTTGAGTATTTTATATACCTATTGCTTAAAAGAAATTAATTTTTTTTGTAAATATTTAAATTTTAACATTTAAAAAAAAACGTTTTGCATAATGTTTATCATAGATGTAATTAAAAAGTATTTCATCGATATTTTTCTGAAAAATATAAAAATTAAGTAAACTTTTATTAGTGAAATTAATTTAAATTCATTTTCTGATCACGTTATTTAAAAGAAAATACTTTTGGTTAAGAAAAATAAGCATGTTACGATTATATTTTATTGTTAGATAAACATAAAATAAAGTTTGAGGGTCTCTACTATAAATATTTATTTAGTAGAAAGTACTTAAAATAAACATAAACTAAGAAATATTAAATTTCTTTAAAAAAATGTATTACTAAAATAAATATTTGCAGTATTCTATGCAATGTTTACATTGGGTGAAATGAACATAAATGAAAAATCTTAATGCATTTCTTGTTAAATTTTTCCAACGTTCTTGTTAAAGACTTTAAACGATTCAATAACTAAATTCGGTTAACAATTTATACATTATAGCTGAAAGAGATATTCTTATATATAAATATCTATTTTTTTATAAGTTGGTTAATTAGGGTAACATCTCCAGTAATTGGCACTTTAAGAATTTGTCTTGAAACTTACTCCAATTCTCATTACAAAGAAATAAGATATTTACTTGAAATTATTTTTAAATCAAAGAATGCATATCTGTGCATCTATTTTGCCCAATAAAAGCAAAAAAATTTAAAAAGTATTGTTATAAAAATATATTTATAAAAAGTTGCTGAAATCACCAGTAATTGGCACCTAGAGCACCAGTGTATGACACCTTGTGATCCAGTAATTGGCACAAGTTTATATTAAAAAAAAAAAACTTTACATTTTGCATTGGGTTTAATCGCGTTAAATGAATTTAGTGTAGATGAAGATGCCATATTTCAGGTTTTTGTGAGTAAGAAATCAGCATATTAGTCTGAAATGTGAACACTTTAAAACAATATAATATACTTATATTAATACCCAGTAATTGTCAAGCTATCCCCAGTAATTGTCATATGAAGCTTTAATGGATTCCAATTACTGATAATATTTCATATTTTCAAATAAAAACAAATGATAAAAAAAATTAGTCTATAACTTTAAAAGTACTGCCAAAATAAGTGGTTTAATCTCAAATTCCTTTCGAATTCCTTGTAATTGGAATAGGTGCCAATTACTTGGAACTATCAAAATTGAAGCACCTTTAATTGGCATCTATCATTAATTCAGAAATCCAAATATTTGTGTCAAAAATACTTTTACACAAAAGTAACCCTTTTTAACTAAAAAAACTGTTGTCAATTTAAATTTAAATATATTATAAATCATATAATAATGAATAGAAAAGCATGACTTCCTTAAAACAAAGAAGAAGCATTTGCAACAAAAATGGCTAATTTCATACAAGCCATAATTGTTTCTCTTTCCTAGGCACAATTGTCATCTAGTAGCATAAATCAAAGTTATAATCTTTAACGTAAATGAGCATATAACTGGTTTATGGTCTTGCATTTTTAAAAGACTGGATATAAATCTTATTTTAGGACATGTTTGTAGGATGTGCCAATCACTGGTGCATGCCAATTACTGGGGGTGTTACCCTATCTTTAAAAGTCTTGAGACAGATTTTTTTGTTGTTCATTTTTTTTTCTAATCAATCACCAAAAATACATGTTTATAAAAATAAATGATAGATTTACCAAATGTAAAGTACTTCAGATTAGTAGAAAAATACAAATGCGTTTTTCGACATTTTTAATTTCGTAAATGTAGTATAAATATATTATTGGTAATGTTAGCAACAATAAACAGGAATTGTAGTATAATAATATAAAACATTAATTAACAAAACTTATAACAGATAATTAATGTAATTAATTCTATTTCTAATTATAATAATAATAAAAACATGAAAAGAAATTCATCAAATTAAATTTTAAAGAATTCTAAACGTGTTAGACACATAAATAAAAGTAATATTAATATGCACAATTGCTAAAAATGAATGATAAAAATATTTAAAATAATAGATTTGAAGTTGTTTAAATAATTAATATATCATAACTCTTTAATCTGATTCTTTTACATAAATAAAGTTTGTTGAGGTTGTATATATAATTAAAAAATATATAATATGTACTTCGAACAAAAAACAACTTTTAAAAGTATTGCTTTATATTTAATGCAAGGTTTTGTCTCATCACGTGAAACCTGCTGATGATGCTTTATATTTAAATGGTGGGGGGAATGTATAGAGCCATTCCACCTGATGATGCGTAATGGCTTATATTTTACTGGTAATCACCAGTAAATTAGTAAAAGTGTATTTAAGTACTTTAACTTACCATGTCTGTTCTTTTTTTTGCAAACAAGGGACACCGCCACATGATATTTCCACTAATGTTATTATTGCCTTATAACCTATGCTCGGTTTGTTGTTTTTTAATTTCATCTGTGTTTAATAAAATAAACTTCATAAGCATGTAAAAACAATGAATTTTATAAACGATTGTTGAACATGTCTCAGGTAGACTGCCGGAAGTAATTGATAACTGTACGATTGTATATTGTACGATATAGAAATTTTCCGATTGGTAAAATTTTGAGAATCGTACATGACGAGCCATGTATCAGTTGTATCTTTAACTAGAAATGTGAACGTCACTATAAAAAACCATTAAAAAGTTATAAAACATATTTTCACTGATTTTAGTAATTCCCCTGTACCCCCCCCCACCCCCCAAAAATGATTAATGGGAGGTAGTTTATGCCATTTGATCATATTTCAGTAGAAGATTTATATAGAATAATGAATTTGGGGATATAATTAATCTGCTAAAATAAACATTATCATATATTTTATCTGTGTTATAATATCTCACCTAAGAAGGTTTAATAGGTTTCTTGTACTTTTAAGACATTTTTTTATATCTCTGCAGCAGTTTCAATTACAAGCATGGAATTCAAGACTTGAGAGATATTTTGTTAATTGTGTTGTTGTTATTTTTAATTATTAAACATTGATTTTGAACCGGATAATGTGAGGTTATTCGAATAAGACAACCGTTATGTGTATTTGATTAGATATCAACATTTAAAAAAATACTGGATGCATTTTGTTTCATTCAAAATTCTTTTAAAGAAATAGACTATCGTAGAAAGCGAAGGCTGCTAGTATGTTATATAAATTGTATATACCAACTATTTACTAAACCTTCTTGCACAAAACAGAAGTAAGGAACGTACAGTGATATACTGTTTCTACATAATCATTATCTGCTGGGAGGATTTCTGCCAAGTCATTTTATAAATGTTTGTTAAAGAAAAACAAATAACTTTTCTCGAAAGACAACATAAAAATAATTCAGGATGAGTGAAGGATATTTTCTATTTTGAAATGATAGATTAGAAATCTTAATTTTGGAAAAGTTACAAAAAGATATCGAAAGTTTATGAAGTTTATGAAGTTAAAAACACATTTTTAATAAATTTACTAATGATTATAACCTATATATAAAAAATACAAAAGAAAATTTTAATAGCTATGAAAAAATAAAAATGTATAAACAAAATAATGATTAATTATTTGTAATATTAAATAAGTAATTTCTTACAATGTTAGAGAAAAAAACCCGTAGGGGGAACTGGGGCACATTGATACAGCTCTTTTCTAAATTTTTTTTGGTGTCTAGAAAGCAGAAATTTCAAGTTATTTTTCTATGTGATGTCAGCAAATCCTGTGTAATGTGTTATAAAAAAGTATAATCGTTGTTTTATATATTATTTTTGCATGTAATTAAAAAAAAAAAAATCAATAAAAGTAATTTGTATCAATGTGCCCCATCCCCGGGGCAGATTGATACACTTTGATACGCCTGGGGAAAATGGAGACAAAATAACACCAATGCATATTTTTCATAGAAAAATAGTTAACAAACTATTTATATTATTTATAAAAATTCAAATCACCCACACTTTATTTGTAAACAATATTAAAGCAATCAAAATGAAATGTATAATGACCTGATGTTCTGGCTGTTCCTTGTCTGGTTGTTGGCTGTGGTAACATTGTCATATCTGATACTTCAACCTCAGTATTATCTTCTTTCTTAGGAAAGATGAAAAATTACCAAGTTTTCTGTTTATAAATCGGTTTATAAACAGAAAATAAAGGATAATTATATTAAAAATTCTGTTTTTAATATAACTATCCTGTTTTGTTCTGCAGCTTGTTTTTCTTACGTAACACTTTTCATGTAGATATTACCTTTTTCTCTAAAGAATTGATATAAATTTGAGATTTTCCAGGCTGCCGTCATTTTCTTTAACACTAGAATTACCGAGGCGGGTCATATGTGACCCGAGACGTGATCTTTTGCTCGTAACTCTGTTGTTTTTCAAAATAAAACTTTCAAACTTTTTTACTTTTCCTAAATATTCACTGTAATGCCTGAAAACGTTTTTAGCTGAATTCCAATGAAAACTTTTTTGTATACAGGTCTATATACCTAGAATTACCGAATTGGGTCATCGCTGACCCGGGTAAATTAATTAACTTTTCCTTCGTTTTAAGAGACCTTTCAAGACTATAATTTAAAAAAACAATTTAATAATGTAAGGAAATTTACTGCACTTTCTTTTTCACAAAAGAGAGGCGGTGTGGGGGGGGCATGATCATACATGTGTCATCCAACTTCCAGGTGAATTTGTAATGTTTATGTGATTTCATTTTCTATTGGAATGAGAACTTTTTTCTCTGATACCTTAGAAACTAAATAAAAATGCTTGCTTTGACTGTTGCAGACTTCACGAGGACAATAAATAAATAAAAATGTAAAAAAATAGTCCATTAGTAGTATTACAGTTTCGCAAATTTATAGTGATACATTCGCAACGGGCAGAGATCTTTCGAATGAGGTATTTATAGAATTGATAAGCGATCGTACAGAAAATGATTGCAGTAACAAAAATGCATCTGATAATAATAACCATTTTGACATTAAAAAAAACTAAAATTTCCTAAAAATTCTTATAAAATCTCGTTTCCGAATTCAGTTCACATGGTAGGGAGTTGAATGAAAATAGGTAAAAAATGGCGTGGAGGAACTCTTGAAAAACAATAAATTGTAAGTGTTTTGAAGAAAATTCAAAATAAAAAAAAAAGAAAAAAACAGGGAAAGATACAAAATAAATTATCCTTTCAAAGTTTTTTCAAATAATCGAAAGATTGATCTAGATGGAAATTCTGGTGCAAGATTTTATACAGAGGATATGGTTCAAGATCTAGCGGTGATAAATATTTGGATAGTTTATAAATATTCAAGATGTTCTAACAACAGGAAAGTCTATAAATAGAATTAGCAATGTAATTTTGAGAGAAATAAATTTAAAAAAAAAACCTGAAATTACCTGTCCACGCACTACCCAAGAAAATCCAAACAAATTATAATGTAGTTAAATAAAGTAACATTAAAACAATGGAATTGGTGATGTGCAGAAAAACTGCTCTGTTTTAAAATTGCACGTGAATTATATAAGAACAGGAGAAAAAAGAAACAAATTCCATAGTATTTGTGGGAACTGATTAGATGAAAGAACTGTACAATGGAAGTTTAAAAAATCCCCGATATATATATATTTATATTTGTTGTCTTTTAATAGCTTATTAATATGAAGGAAAATTACTACAAAATTTAATTTAAAAATTAATGTATATGTATAATATGAAAAAAAACCCGTCAATATCTCCAGGAATCTGTTCTGAAATTAGAAATAAAAATTTTCTTCGGTGGTATCTATTCACCAAATTTCACATTATGTATATCTCTAGTAGCAAAACTGTATTAATTCTTAATAAATATCCATGGTATTAATCATCAAGCCCTATTGCATGTCAAATTTTCCCATACAAATCAATAATAACATCCCTCAAGACCATGGGTCAGTTATGACCCACTTCGGTCGTTCTAGGTATACAAGAAACACGGTAATTCTAGTGTTAATTAGTTCTACAAGCACTAAATGTATGGTAAGTTCTTACGCCTTCTCTTTGCAAAAATACTATAAAATGTTCTAATATAAAGAAATTAAAGCTATTTCACTCCAATAAAAACTAATATTAGAAGTTTTCAGCGAAAAATGGTTGGATTAAGGAGTGCATTGTAAAAAAAATAATAAAAGGTAATGAAAAAAATGAACTAGAAAAGGATTTAGGTTGTATCAATGTGCCTCGACAAAGACTGTATCAATGTGCCCCATACCGCCATTTTGAATAAAATGAGTCTCAAATACAATACTTCATAATTTATCAAACAAAAAAGAATGAGAATCTGATAAAGTTCAGTTTTACTTGCCAGGGAGAGTAGTTTATTCGGTTGAAAACACTAGGACAGTTGTATAATGCCATTTCAATTGTACAACTCAAATTTACTTTTGATCTACAAAAACAATAAATCACCCATCCTATTTCATCAAACTACTGAATCATTCCAAGACTTTATGTGTGTAGTTGAATGCACTAGCATCACCTTTTGGAGCCGTTGTGAAACTTCCTGTAATGACCCTGTGAGCAGTAGAGGGGGTGTATCAATGTTCCCCATGTATAAATGTGCCCCACTTTCTTCTACCTATTTATTAAATATTTTTTATAATGTTACGAAAGTAAAAAAGCTTATAGTGTTTTCATGAAAAATTCTTGTTATTTTTTTATTATGGAGCAAAGATTCAAATAATGTGCTGATAAAAATTTTTAACGATATAATTAAAACATTTAACGCTATAATAAATGAATATAGTTTATAGATCATATTAATAATTTAAAAGCCTTGTTACCCTTGTCTGAAAAAATCAGATTTTGAAAGTAAATATTTCTATTTTAATGTTTAAATTAATTAATTTCATTGTATTTAATTCATTATAGCACATGATTAGTAAATTGAAGAAAAAGAAATGATGTTAAAGATTTAGAATGGAATATCAGAAATTCCATATAAATTTTATTTATTTCGCAAAATGGCGACATTTTTTCAGGCGGTTTTACAAATTTTCTTTTTAGATGCAATATATATATATCGGATAACATTTCCTAAAATTTATTTATAGTAGAAATGGGATTTTTATGATTTTGAACTTAAGATTAAGAAGTAGAAGGAAATGTAAAATTTTTTGACCGTAATCCTGGTTTGTTGAAAATATATTCGCCTGGTCGTTTCAAATTCTTTTTAATGGAAAAGGGGAAAACGTGTATCAGGTTTTTAAAGGGCTTTACGTATCTTTTTTTCAAATTGAGATTGGATTATCTGTGATTTTGGATTTAAAAAACATTTTAATACTTATTTTTAGCGTGGCAGAATTTTTCTCAGCACCTTATATAAATAAAATTATTTGAAGAAATCATTTTAAATTTATTAAACGTTAAGTGTATTTGAATGAATATTTAAATTTAAAATAAAAATTAAAGGAGTAAGCAAACTACGCATAGTAAAAATTCTTTCATTTATCTATAGAATCAAAAGTTATTTAGCTGCTTAATTAAGGTACATCGTAATTTACAAATAAAAATTATGTGGAAAAGATTATTTTTATTTTTATTTATTTATTTATTTATTTTGTTAAATGAAGATATCTGTTGATTTTATACACGAAGCTATACGTTCCATCTTTTAAATATTGACTAATTTTAATTTTACAGTTATAATGTTTCACATTTTTTAGTAACATTAAATAATAATTAAAAAAAATCACAAAATTGAAAACTTCTCAATAGCAGGTAAAAGTAACGGTAATTTAACAATATATTTTTAATGAAGTCTCATTTTCTTTACTCGAAATGTTTCTCAGAAAATGCGTTTATCTAAAACTAATTTTAAAAGTATGGAATGTAAGCTGAATATAAATTATTTAGTTATTTTTTAATTGCAGAATCAGAGAATAAAACTCTTAACATGGCTGTCAAATCTTCAAATTTTCTATTTTAAAAAAATTCAAAATATTCTATTATTTTTTCTTTTTAAAATGGCGTTTCAAACACGTTTCTATCTTAATTGGAAGAAGAACTTTTTGTTTTGGTTTGATTTCAGAACGTAGCTTTCAACCGATATATGCTTTTTTAATGACCTCTTGTGAAATTACGCTTTTCTTTTCGATGTTTTTTTTCAACATTCATCATATTTAAACTGTTTTAAGTCAATAAGCGTTAAAGGTAGATTGTGCAAACTTGTAACATGACATTTTAAAATGTTTTACTTTTATTTTGATTCAGAAAATTTTTAAAAAGTATTTCCATTTGAAAATTATTTTATTTTGTTAAACTTACGAAAATATTTAAAATGTTTTTAATTGTTACATAAATTACTATTTTTAAAAATTCTTAATCAAAATTTAAATTTATATTTTTCAGTTTATAAATGAAAAATATTATTTAAATGGAAAATGAAAAATTGATAATGAAAAAAAGATATTTAAAAAAATGTATATCTACAAATAATATTTCCAGTTAAAATAACTTTAAATAACTCCACTTTAAAAAAATGAATTTTAAATTTCTTTTTAAAAAATTTGAGAATCTTTATTATGTGATTTTGTTTACAAATAGTATGATTATCCACCCTAAAAGATTCAAAATGTTTACTTTATAAATAAATATTATTTTAAAAGTGTACCGGTTAACATTAAATATCAAATAATTAGAAAAGAGTTTTTAAAGTGTGTGTTTTAAATAAAAAAAATAAAAAAGTTTTATTATTATTATTATTATTATAAATAAAGATATTATAACTCCTACAAGGAAATTCATATATTATAAGGAAAAATGTCTGTAAATTGGTGACTGATGACTACAGTCAGATGCATTTAACCCACAACTAGTGTAAATTTACAGACAATCTTGCTTATTTTCTGTGTTTTTACAGAAGTTTTAACAGTGTTATAGCAATATGTTTTTTTAAATATCCAGTAATTAGAAAACATTTTATTCCATTTCATATTTCGTTAGAATTAATTTTAAAGAGGGGAGCATTTTTTTAGACCTTTGAGTTAAAATCTTTCTGAAATTATTTTAAGTATTTCATATATTTAGTTTTCCATTAACTTAAAAAAGTCTTCCATTTAAAAGCGAAATTTGAAATCGTGAATCAAGAATAAAAGATTTTGCGCCCATAGTCCTTGTTTTTTAGGACGAAATGTTTTTCCAGGTCATGTTACCATAGTAAAACTTAGGGATAAGGAAAGTTGAAAATAATTTTCTTGAAGTGGTTTTATATGATATATTTGGAAGTAGTGATAAGAGTTTTTGGGAATAAGTAATAAAAAATATTGAAAAGCAAATATTTGAACTAATTTACTATTGAAAATTAATAAGTAAGATAAATGAAAAACCGTACATTTTAAATTGATATACTGTAATATTTTTTACTCTAGAAATTATTGATAAATAGTTAATAGCAAGCAAAATATTGATATGATAATTAATTTCTAATTGATAATTTATTTTGCATAAATTATAAAATGAAAAATATATATTTCCTATTTAATACATAGAATATATAGTTGATTTATATAGCTTTTCTTCTTGTTTATAGTCAGCTACTAATAAACATATTCTTTGGTTACATTATTTGAATACGATCTATTTTATTTTTTGTTTAATGATAATTTTACTTATATAATCGAAAGACTCAGCGTCGCTAACTTTTTCTGGTGGTGTTTTAAGGAGATCTTTTATTTGTTACTATTTCACATCAGTTAAAATATTTTTATTATAATAAAGAATATATTATTTATATATATAAACTGAATAGCCTTAGAAATTGGAAAAAAATATCTTTTTGGAAATTTTCAGTTAAATTGTTATTAGGATAAAGTTTATTAATAATTAATACTACTTCATGAATTAAAAAATTTAATTAATTTATATAGAAAGTTATACTTAACGGTTAATGTTCGACTCAAACTATTTAGTACGCATCAAAAAATGACTTGCTTCTAGCGATTTGTTATACTTTCATATAAATATTTAGAATAAGAAAGTGTCTATATAAGT
Organism: Maratus speculifer; assembly: GCA_964019185.1. NCBI lineage: Eukaryota > Metazoa > Arthropoda > Arachnida > Araneae > Salticidae > Maratus > Maratus speculifer. Next base: position 69,347,180 of record OZ025297.1, on the reverse strand, counting down.
AAAAATGTTTAAGTAATGCAAGTATTGTAAAAATGTTTAATCGAAAACATCTTTTTAAACTGCACATTCTCTGCATTTTTTTTTTCTTTTTTAAAAATAGCTCATATTTCTTTATCATGATGTGAGAAAAAAAATTATATAATAGTTTTTAGAATGTAGACTATGTTTGCAAAAAGAATAGCCTAAAGTTTTCTATCATTATATACGATTTAACATAACTGAATTTATAAAATTTCGAATAAAACATTGAATTTAATGGCCGTTTACTCAATACCATACATTTTCAATGTTAATATTCTTATGTTAGAAAGAAAAATTTAACTTAAAAAAAAGTATACAAGTTTAAACCTAAGTTAATTTCAATGAAAAAATTCTAAAAAAACCTTTACTAGAATCATTTACAAAATTGGATTAGTGTATCTTTTACATGTATACTTATACATGGGGGTAATTAATAACTATCGAAACAATAGTAAATATAGGAAAAATAATACTCTTAAATTGTGCCTCTAGACATATACTTCTAATTGGAAATTATTATAAAGAAAAAGTGGAAGCGTTGAAGTGATAAGATACAAACTCTTGAGGGATCTATTTGAAAAGATAAATACGAAATCTAAACTACCTTGCGTTAAAATTCAGCAATTTCTTTTAATTTCAAAGCATTTGAAATAGCTTAATTTCTTAAAAATACACTACAAACGACTATTTCTCATTGATTATAAAATAATGAATTTTTTAAGGGTGCTTTTTTAAATTAACTGTTAATGCTACACCTTTCATATTCAATATCGAGCATATAATGATAAATATCATTAACATACACCAATTGCAATGAAATTAGAGTATATTTAAACATGTTAGAATATGAACAAACAGAGTGACTGGCGAAAACATAAACACATGTTTATTATTATTATTATTATTATTATTATTATTAAATGCAAACACATACTTGATACAAAATGAAATAAAAACTCGAGTTTTCTTTAAAATGTCTCACAATATATATTTTTAAAATTTAATATAACAATAAAAATTTTTCTTTTTATGCACACACATGGTCATCTACGCTAAAAAATAATTTGAGAACATTCGTAGCAGTGTATTTTGAATACTTGAAAGGTTTTATGGTTTTTAACTTCTCTAATTGAAATTACTTAAATCTACAGATATTGTAACTTATATATAATTAGACATCGATCCTTTTACTCAGTAATTTACAAATTGATTTAAATCAAATTACACGTAATTAATTTATCAAATGTTTAATATGTGACACTGCTAATTTATAGTAGAAGCAGCCTATCCTGATTAAAATGAATCACTATGTATTTGATCCAAATAGACAGTTGATCACCAATCATGGGAAGGCATTAAAATGGCGAATGAATTAGTAATACACATAATTTAAGTTTATATAGGCCATACTAAAGGTATGCTGTTCTGTTTTTTAAACCAAGTTAAAGAAGGAATATGCTTTAAATAATGTAAGCATTAATCACAGTTCTGTGTTTTTAATGGAAAATGCGTAATATATTTATGCGTTTATAAAGATATGTGCTCGATTTCGTTTAGATTTTTTAAAATGATTGAATTGTTATGGACATTTCAATTATATTTAAATATCTTAAAATATATTTTCTGAACTTAAAACAAGTGTTTATTGTTTATAGAGGATAATATTAAATTAATGTGAATAATGAAGATTTTTAATGATTTTAAATATACCCATTATTGTCTAAAATTCCATTTTCTTAAATTAAAAAAAATGTAATTTAAATTTACCCTACTTCCCTACTGCTGTTATATATAAAAATACAGGTTTTTAGCTATCACTCAACAACAACAACAACAACAACAACAATAAAATAAATAAAAACGCCTATAAAACTATCAAATAAAACATAATATTTTTAGATTTTATAGTTTTTTTTACAAATTTCGAAGCGTGATTTTAATTTTATTAATTTTATATATTATTCTCTCATCTCCTTTAAAAGGAGTTTTAATATTTTTCAATTTTTTTATTTCTGTAAATCACAAAAATCAACTTCACTTATACAATCGAATTTAAAAGACTGTGTTATTTATTGCAACTTTATTTATGCACAGTTTTTAACATATTTTGCTAAAAAAAAAATCAACAGACGGAGTGGTTAAGATTATTTGTCATTTGAGAAATTTTGCATCGTTATTATTAAACAATATATATAAATTTCTAGGGTAGATACAAATCTTATACATACACATATACAATAAATACAATAAACCCAGTTAGAGGGGAAAAATAGCCAGAGTCAGGAATCGTACATAGGACAATGATATACTGCGTTGTGGTTCAAAAACCATTGAACAACTCCAGACGATACATGGATCTACAATTTTTCACTGATAGTATATGCTGAGAAAGTCATCCACCATCTATCAGACAGCACTACATCACAGGACAACGATTAATAGGCTATATTGTTCCATCGATCTGCAATACACATTAAGACACACTTACATTCCTTAAATATACACACATAGACAAGTGAAATTAAATGTCTGGAGTAGTCCAAAAAATATATATTTCTTAAAGGTATTTTCGTATACTTTTCGTTTTTACATTACAAAATTGAAAATCTTATTAAAATGTGGAATTTTCTATTTTTGGAGGTGTAAAACAGTCTTTTTTATTGATTTTTTATGTTATTTTTTTTTAAATTTCTTCTATACTGAAAATAATGCATTAGAATATCTCAGCGTATATTTTTCTCCTCCCAGTTGTTGAGCCAGAAAGCGACTAATAAGAAGATAATCTTTTAAGAAATAGAAATTACACCTTACAGCCATACGCAATAAGATTTTCATTATTTATATTTCGTTTTTGTTCTTAATACATTTTGAATGACAAGTTTCAAAATTCTAATGCATTTTAGACTTTAATGAAGAAATTAAAATCATGCTTGAAGCATACATTAGGAATAACTCTCCAAAACTTTCAAAAGACAACATTTTCGTTTATAAAGATAAAGAACATACCTAAGGAAACAGTAATCTTGAAACATGCATTAAACAGTACATAAAATAAATACATTCATTACATTTCAGACAATGAGATAATTTTTAAACTTCAGCAAGTCTATTTAAATACATGCAATTATTGATCTGTAAGTAAAAGGAATTTTGTTCTCAATATGACAAAAATGGACTTGAAAGGGTTAAAAAAATTATTACTAAGAAAAAAACCAATGATCCCGATCTCTTTGTGTGTATTGATCAACTTACTTGACGCACATTCAGGATAATTTTTGTCCTGCATTTTTTTCTTTTTTTACGAATATTCTCGTGTTAAATATTTAGTTATGAACACTACAATTCGCATGTGTATAATGATTAACAATAATGCAAAGAATAATCTGGCCTCTAAATGAGAAACTATACTATAAAATAAAGAACTAGATTCAGTGGTATAAGAGAAAAGTTTAGATAAAATTTTTACATACCGTTGTTCCAACAATTTTGCACCCATTTGACATTTGCAATTGCATTGATTTCCAGCTAGAAACAGTTTGTACAATCTTTTAATTGTTTTGCCAAAAATAAGGGACTTAAAAATGTGCATAAAATGTGAATATGATGAATCTTTCAAAATTATGCACTTTTTATGCAAATTAACTCGTGTTTATATGTATACAAAAAATGCCTATTCTAATTTGTTTAAAATATCCAAATTTTTAAATAATATACAGGCATATTCTTTGTTTCAAGAAATTGTACATATTCAAAGTACGAAACCAATCTGTACATCAAAATTTTGTAAAAGAAATTAGTATACTTTTAAACTGTATTAGCAATATCCATATTTTAAGTATTTTTCTAGAATTTTAAACCTTTTTGAAAATTATAAATTTTATCAATGTGCATTAATGAACCGGATTTTTTATGTTCCGTAAAAAATCCTGTAGGAGGAAGGGTCAGGGGTAAAAAAGGTTTCAGATTTCCAATTGTATTTTTTAATTAACAGAATTATATATCAACTAGATGATCAAGTTCAAGTTCAAGGAAGCAGCAATTCCCCTTCCACACTTGTATACACATACACACACACACACACACACACATATATATATATATATATATATATATAAGACCATTAATAGTAAACAATATTAACCATTGAATTTAATAACTTATATCACATTGAATAGGAAAGGAAAAATAATAAAATGAATACAAATGGAATTTGTAGAACCAAAGCAGAATCATCAGGTCCCAAATATTTTGGAACTACAAATGGAGTGTGTGGTTTCATCTTCGGTTTCTGTGGTTTCACTACCAACACACAAGAAACCAAACCTAATTAAAGAAATGCCAAGAAATCTATAGTGGATATAAAAAAAATAAAACAGTGATGAGCTATAAAGTAGAATGAATCCCAAATGCACGACCTTAATCCTGATACCGCACATGGTATATTAACCCTTTAACTTTCATTGGTTTTCTACGGAAACCGCACATTCAGACTTTATTCTCAAACTTATTTTACGTATTTTTTCTACTGAATTGCGATTAATTGAAACTTTAAAACATTCTCTTTTAGCTAGATTCGAGCACCAAAATAAATCATAAGACTTTCAACTTCAAACTAAACAAAATATGTATGTCACTTTATGTTTCATAAATTCCATTCATTCTTTTAAAAAGAAATTATTATTAAAATTTAATTATGGCTTGTGGATGTACTCTACTTCCTCCTAATTATAAATTAAAACACTCAATTATTTAGATAAATAAAAATAGATGGATCAAAATGTTATAGGAAATGATTGGTTTCTCCAGGAAACCAAACTCCAGTAAGGGTCGGATTTCGAAGCGCGAGGAGTGGCAGGTGAAAATATGTTTCGCTTTGTTTATGTAACGGAGAATAAAAGCACGATAATAATTTTTTTAGTTGGATGACTATAGCAACCCTGAATTACTTGTTACTTCTGTTTATTCTCTTTAGGGGATAATGGAAGAAAAAAAAACGCATAAAACATTTTATTTTTGATTCTCTTCTCTTTAAAGTCGGTGATTTCTCTTTTTATATTAAAACTTTATAGCAATTTTTATGATCTTCTATTTTTAAATGTTTTTGGATACAATTTTATTTTTCAAACATAAAATGTCGAAAAAAAAGATTAAATATTGTAGATGCTTATTATTCAAATATTATTCAAAAATTTACCTTCCGATAATGAATCAGATGCATCATTCGAGAGTGATGCAGAAAATTATATCAGTGAACACTCAGATTCAAGTAAAAATCTGATGTTGATGATGATGCAAATATTGATGAAAGACATTTTCCAGGGCCTTCCAGAAGTTCAAAAATATTATGGAAAAATAAAGGTCAAGAAAAGAAACGAAACATGGAATTTATCGCAGAAAGTAGGCTATCAGAAGACATAAGATCTCTAGCAGTTCCAACACTTATTTCCAACTTTTTCACTCTATTCTCCATAAGTTTCATGGGAACTATCGTTTATCAGATTAATTTGTATGGAACCCAAAAAGGTGGTGCTTTCATTCCAGTGACTCCAGAGGAACTGATAAATTTTTTTGCGAAAAATATAATAATGGTAATTAAAACATTACCCAGCTACAGTGATTTTTGGGTAGGCATCGGACGGAGAGGTATGCGGATGGGAACCCGGAGTAGTAGCCGCCTAGCGGTTTGCGTATCCCGACCCCAGTCGATGCCCCTCATCGAATGAGCCGCAAGGGCCTGACAGGGCCTAGAGACGGAATGATGCATCGTATCATTTCTCGACTGATATCAGTTTGAAAATTTACTTGGATTTTAAGAAATTTGCGTTTGAATGATAAAAGCCTACGACCCCAGAAAGCAGAAAAATTTTTGACAAGCTATATAAAGAGACCATTGATTCACTGTTTATCAGAAAATTTTCTAAATGCTCTAAAACTTGGACAAAAGCAGTCAACTGATGAAAGCATGATAAAGTTCAAGGGCTGATCATCTCTGAATATGCCCAAAACCCCCATCAAATGAGGTTATAAAGTGTGGATGATGTGTGATCAAAGTGGCTATGCATGCGAATTTCAAATTTGCACGGGAAAAACCGACGATGTAGAAAAAAAACCTTGGTGAGAGAGTAATTAAAAATCTAAGCCAGAAATTGTTAGGGAAAAATCATGTAGTTTTCTTTGACAATTCCTTTACATGCTTTCAAAAATTTCATAGGGTATGGAAATAATATTAGTTACAACCTTAATAACCGGCGAACCAATCCTCAGAACCATAATTTGTATCCTTAAATTTACATATATTTTGTAGATTTATGTATACATATAACTTTTGCTTTACTTTTATTTTTTTGTGTATGTAGATAAAATATGTCGTGAATTTTTACTATATATATATTAAAATATTTTTTTTCTTATTAATTAAGATATTTACATATGGCTTTTCTTATAATCATCACTTTTATTATTATGGCAACTTTTTGATTTTTTGTGATTGGTTCATTTCTTGGCAAAAGTATAAGTAATAACTTACATAAAATATATATTTCTTTTTTATGTATACATAATTCTATGTTAAAAATCTAAACTCTTAATATAATTAGTGTAAAAATTTTCCAATTTTTTAAAACTTCTGTAAAATAATAATAATAATAATAATAATTAAAATAATAATAATGATAATAATAATAATAATAAATTAAATTCTTGTTTATATTAGCATTTCTGTGTATTTGTCTAATATTTCTAAATTTGCTGTTTTTATTTTAAATAATTTTTTGAATCGGTATATTTAAGAAAGATAAATAGACCTTTACTGTTCATTGGTCTCCGTAGGAAACCACAAATTTCTTGAAATTTAAAAATTCAAAAAAATTTTTGAATGCATATTCATTATCAGCTACATGTCTAAAAACCATTTTTGAAGTTATTTCAGTAATTTAAAAAAAAAAAGTTGTAGTGAACTTTAAAGGGTTAAAGCTTGAAGTATTCATATATCATATGACAGAAAAAATGAGATAATATAATAATAAAAACAAAAAACGATTTATCGTACACATCATAATATTAAATCAATATTTAATTAAAAGCAGAATAATGTAATAACAGAAAAATTAAACCATACATCATAGTGTACCCTATTATTATTTAAATCAATAACATTTATTTTGACTATGCTAGGCTGAACTCAATATCTTAATTAAGGAAGATTAAAGATTAAAAATAGCTTATTAAGAAATGTACCCTATACATTTAGTAGTGATATAGTACACTCATTTATTAAAAGTGAAGTGCAATTTAATAATGTAAATCATTAACATTATTAATATAATAGATATAAGTAAACAATAATCCATAAATTGGTGTTATTTAAACTCCATAGAAATTTTGTACCAAATTTACAAATGAATTTCCCACTCTCATTTTTTTTAATTTATTAAATTAACCTTTGCGTATTATCCAGACAACACCGCCCTCCCCCGTATTCTAACATCTACCCACCCAACCAACCTAAGTTACTCGAAACATAGAAATTCACTATGTCTTTCAAAATTGGAGATAAAGGACGTTAATTTTAAGAAATTTTGATAATCGTGAGAAGAGTAATATATTGATTAAAACAATGCCTCTTGAATTGAAAACTGTCTTGAAGAAATCGCATAAGACCGATATTTTATGAAAAATTATAAAAAAAAAGAAACAGAACTAACATTTTGTTGCACTGACGAACTTGAGGCAAGCCTACTAATGCACATACACTGGGAAACTCTAACATGCACTTCCTCTTAGAGTTTATTTATTTAAAGTTTTCAATTAAAATATTAGCTTCGATCAATTTTGTGTCATTAAGTTATCAGCAAAGCTACATACTGATACTTATATCAATAAAATATCCTGTAAAATCAAATTCTGTAGAATACAAATAGTGCTTCAGTAATCAACATTTAATGATGCATCTAATATTAACACTGAGTACATAGAATTAACCTTAGGACATGTGTCAGTCATTGTCTGTTTATATTAGATGTTCTAGAATAGATGTGGTGATTATTCATTTTTTGTTATTCAAAAATAATTCATGGAATTTGAATTTCGCAAAAGCTATTGTTGCAATGATAACAACTTTTTAAGATAACTATTCAATGCCATACACAGTTAGAAATTATACACGAGAAGCAATACATATCATGTATTCTCGACACTAAAATGCATAATTTGTATCAATCAAATATTCCAAATTAATAGTATATTGGTATTTGAAAAGACAGTACAACTTAATAGTTACATATAATTTCAGAAGTTCTTTTTTTATTAAAAAAATTAATAAATGAGAAATATATATATATATATATATATATCAGGAAAATGCGAAACACATCGTGAAACACGTGTTTTTATATGTTTAGGATTCCACTAATAAAAATTAGAAACGGAACTTTTTAAATACCACTAGAATTTTTGTATGCCAATCAATCTTAGCTGTTTTTCACGAAAACTATGGACCGTGGAAAATTTATACTTTGCCAAGTTATCAAGCCATTACCCTCCAAACTTATACATTACTGGCTGTTTACAAATATCTGTAGGGAAAACATTTGGAGACAAATTAAGTTCCTATTTCAAAAAATACCATACTCAAAAATATATTTATTTTAATTTTAGGGATAATATCGTTGTAAAAAATGTTCTACAACATTATGACCAAATTTGAGAATTTACTTGGAATAAATTAAAAAAAATTCGATGTACTATGGGTTCCTTTAAATTTTGCTAGAAAATTTCAACCATTATTCTAGATCTCATAGTTCTAGAGAAAATCGAATTTTTTCGTTTACACATGGACATTACTTTGTTGTACAGAACCTTTTGTAAAACTCGCACTTAACGAATATTTAAACTTTCTACGGCTTGAAATCAGCTTAACTGAGTGTGATCAACTAATCGGTGTACATTAATGTATGTTCGGTATTTTTAAAATTAAATTTGGCTAATTAAAAATGTTATTTACGATGCTTCATAAATGTATTATATCTGTCTACTTGTATAATAAATGTTTTTAAAATAAATTTTAAATTCCGTTAAAAACGGTTGTTACACCTCATTATTTTATACTGAGTACATTCACAAGGGTTTTAACTCTGTAAATATATTTTATTATACTATTAAAAATTTCTGTAATAAGACAGAAAAAAGCAAAACTCTCTGAAAAATTACACTAGATCTCGGTTAAATGCATTATCGATCATCATTTTATGCAGATTTCATTTACATTATATGTATTTCCCCATAAGGATTTCTATGTTTTTATTTAAATATATTTATATATTTTAAAATATGTAATTCAAAAAATACATTTTTAAAGCTCTTTTACAATTTTATTCGAAATATTAAAGAAGAAAATCTGGTTTAAAGATGGTACTTAAATATATATATATATTTATACAGTGGCGGTCAAAAGTTTCTGGCCAGCAAAAATTTTTCAGTTAATTTGTAAATATACCCATATGAAGAGGAATCTCAAAGCGATACTTATACATTTTATTGACATATTAGTTAGGAACATACTTATAGAAGAACGTGTAAATATCAATAAATTTAATTGACAAAATTAAGTATAAAAGAAAACGCATGTTCTCAAAAGTTTCCGGCCACTTATTATACTTTAGTTTTTTCTATCCGTGAAGTGTCTTTTGGTTATGCTTATGAATGAATCAAGGTGTATAGCATAGTTTGAATTCAACTTTGAAAAATTCAACAATTACTGCCCAGGTAAAAATGAACTGCTTTGAAATTGTAAAGACACTGCAGTTGGCAAACTGTGGTGATATGGCACAAATAACTGAAATTTTTTAAGTCGAAATAACTACAAATTTACTGCGGTGAATGTGTAGTTGATAACTACACATTCACTGCAGTGAATTTATAGTTGAAAAGCAACGAAAATATAAAAAAAACGTGGTGGCGCCATCTTTTGACCTTGCAAGATAACATTCCAAAGACCCACATTTTGACGCTAGAATCAGTTGGATACGATTGGGGACCTTAAGAACTGGAGTTGCACGCTCTATCCACTCGACTGCGCAGACATGTTTGTATGGGACGTAATGAGTGTATTATGGGAGGCATTTCGGAAAGTGATTGTTTATCGCTGAGGATGGATGGGAGATGAAAAAAGTTGGAAGTTTTACGTGCTTTTATTTTTTCATTATTGTAAATTCCTTTTGCGCGTATTTAAAAGTTAATTTAATATTTAAACGAATGAAATAAATCTCTTAGCAAATTAGTTGAAGCAAAAATTGGTTTTTCTTATAAATGTAAAAAATAGTAAATATTTAATAAAATAATTTTGTTCTCGTTCAAATATTATTTGTTCAATTAATAAAATTTGATTATCAATTATAAGTAATGATATGCATTGTGTTAATTTATGAAACACATATAAAATGGAAACACTTACTTTAATAATATAATACTTTAAATAATATAGGTAGTAAATTAATAACTTTTAATTAGAATAAAAAATATTTTATATATTTTGCTTATTAAGTAGAACATACTTTTTATTATTATGTTACAATAATAATTTTTACTTAAAAATATTTTTTAATTTAAGAATAGAATTAAAGATTTTTTTTCTTTTTTTTCTTTTTTCTTAATTTTTGAATAGTGGATTTTCTGAATTTTTCTTATAAATTTAAGAATATTTAACAAAATAAGTGAATTTTAGAGGATTTTCTGTTAGTATAATTTTATTTTTAGGAATTAAAAGGTAATTAAATGTGTTAATTTAAAAAATATATCTATTTGTAGAATAGAAAAACTAATTTTAATAAAAAAAAATAGGTTCTTAATTATTTGAACTCTTTTTTGGTAATTTTTTACAAAGCGAAATTTTTGAATCTTTCTTTTAAAATTTAAATATAAAAAGATAACTAGATTTTTTTCGTATTTTTATTGATTCTAAAATCATTTTTAATCTTTTTAATAATTTAATATTTATTCGAAATATAAAATTTTGTTGTTCTTTTAACCCGCGAGTAGTCGCGACTTTTTTCACAACGTCATTAGTCGCACTCGGTCTTTTCGTCGCTGGCCCCCCGCATACCAAATATGTAAAATAAGAAATATTTTTCACCTAATATACGAAAATAACATTACAACGAAGATATAAATTCGCAGTTTTCTTAAAGTATGCATTTTATTCATGAGGCCTGGAGTAGTTGGAAAAAATAAAAATGAACTGACATTTGTGATTTTTACGTAGACTTTTTTGCCAATTTCAACTTTGTATCTAAAAATGTACCTGAAAGAAAAGCAGAGGTGTCCTGTTACTTCACTAAAGTGGTCGCGAAAGCTTCAAAGTCAGCTACGTGGTAGATCTCCGTTGTATTTGTAATGTGATATAACTTAGGAGAAGATAAGTTATACGGTCGGCGAAAAGACCGACACGCGACTACTGGCGGGTTAATATAAATATATAATTAGAAAATAATCTCAATTAAGTCTCGTCTGTCCTCCCTCTGACAAAAACTGACTATTTTTTTTCTTTTTTTTTGCTTGTATCTTGTTTATAGTTTTTAAATTGTTTATCGTTAATAGTTTACCTTTTAGATATGCATTCTATCCTTGAGATTTTGAACTTGCATTTCATAATATGAAATATAATTTTTAGCATTATATATGAGCTGCTTTAGCGCCAATTGTGCTGCAATTTTTCATGTTGAATTGAAACTAATTAGAAAATAAGTTAAATTAACTTATGAAGTATTTTTTTTTTTCCTTTCTATGGTTAAGTTTAGAACGAATAATAATTTATCATAAGAGCGATTCAAAAAATTATTTGATGATTCAGATATTTATATGTCCATTTCAAAATGAAGAAATTGTAAGTCCCTTTCAGTTATGAAAATGGAGGGTGATGGGGGCAGGAAGCAGAGGAAAAAAACTGCCCCTCCTTGGATTTTAAAATTAAATTAAATTAAATTTCTTTTTCTTCTTTTTTCAAAAATATAACGTAAATTTTTCGCGTAACTTAAAAAGAAAAGATATAGAGGTAGACTCATTTCCCCTCTATGGAGTTTAAAATTTATTTAGTATTTTTTTTCTCCAATTTACACAACATAATAAAATTTATTGTTGTAGAGTAATTTAAAATAAAGAAAAGAAAATTTTTCCGTTGGGTGAAGGGGGCATAGATGAGCCATTCTTCCTCCCTCGATTTTGAAATGTAACTAATTTTTCCCCGATTTTTTAAAAACATATTAAATTTAAATATTTTTTCTTAGCTTAAAATATAAGAGGAACTAAGAATTTTATGCTAGGGGGAGGAAGGTAGAAGAGAACTGTCGCCCCTCCGTAAAAAAAAAAATCTTTTATTTTCAAAAGCATAGTAAAATGTATATTTTTCCAGTAATTTACAATTAAAAATAAGAAGAAATTTCCAATTAAGGGTAAAAAGTAAAATGCACATTGTCCCACATATCTTTTGAATCTTAATATATTTTTTCTCTCATTTTGATAAACATAGCATTATATATTCGTTCAGAGTAACTTAAAATAAAGGAACTAAGAAATTTCCGTTGTAGGCAGTTGATATAGGTAGTAAACTACCACTCATAGTAATTTTGAAATGTAACTTAGTGAAATTGATTTTTTTTCTCTTAGCTTAAAATAATAAGGAACAAAGAAATTTAAGTTAGTGGGAAGGAAGCATAGATAGGAACGCCCATGCCTGAATTAAAAAAAATATATATATGGGTTTTAACACATTAAAACTTATAATTTCCAAGTAACAAAATAAAGTAGGAACTAATAAATTTTTCGCTAAGAAAGTAAGTGGATGGGATGGGAAATCCCTAATTCGATTTTGAAGTATAATTGAAATTATTTTTCTCCGATTAAATTCTCTGAATTTATCGGACACAGTTATGCTAGAGATACGTTACAAAGTGTACTTCTAAATTCATGGCTGGATAATAACTTCAAATTAACTACAGCAATTCTACGGTTATAAAATCTTATATATTTTTTAATTTTTGATTATAAAATGACTTTATAAAAACTACAGTGTTTTTAAATGTAATAGCTCATAGAATGTTTAAAATAAATAACTGCAAAATCAACTTCAATTAACTATAAAATAACTGAAGTGATTTTATAGTTGAGATTGCACTACAGAAAGTTTTTGAGTTAACATTAGAAAAACCCCAAAAACACTTTACTTCTGCGAAAAAACTGCAGTTCATTTTTAGCTGGGATGTCCATAAATGAGTGATTAGTTTGTCGCTAAAAGGCCAATCTTCCTGAGATATTGCCTGAGATATCGATCGGTAAAATCGACTGTAAACGATATTTAAAAATTATATAAAGATAGTCCCGGCTTTCAGGACTTTCAGAGGTCCGGGAGACCCCGGAAAATTACTATTCTTGTGGACAGAATTCTTAGGAGAAAAACCATTGATAATCCGCATGAAAATTCCGTTGCAATATACTGCGATTTACGGAATGAAAATATTGCTGGAATAAGTTTGTCTACCGTTTTATAATGCTGACGTGATACAGAACTTTATGAAAGAGTCGGTGTTAAAAAATTTTCAGAGGTAAAAAACAAAACAAAAAAAAATACCGACGTACCCTACTGGCATTTTCCAAGGAACACAAAATCTGGTCAAGTGAAAACTGGAGAAAATTTCTATTTTTCCATTAATCGAATTCAAAACATTTTTGGAAGTGATCGCAGACACAACGTCCGATAACCTAACAACAAAAGATATCATTCGACCTATGTTATTCCTACAATGAAGCATGGCGGAGGACACGTTATGCCGTGGGGAGTACTTTCTTCAAAAATTGTCGGTCCGTTATTTGAAAGCCACAGCCGAGTGAATGATACAATGTATAAGGATATCTAGCAAGACCTTTTTCTGCCTTATTAGAGAAAAAAATTGGTCGCAATTATTTTTCTTAACATGATAACGACATAAATAATGTATGCAAGCCTCGATAAGCAATGGTTTTCACACAAAAAATTTCGTTTTTGAAATGGTCAGTCCAAACTCCCAACATGAATCCAATAGAAAATCTTTTGAAAGAAGTAGGAAAAAGTCTGCAGATCTATAAATATTCCATCTCAGCCGAAATTTCTCCAAATTTGCAAGAAATATGGAAAAAACGTACCATAGACGATCTTTAACCGTTGATTGTATGAATGTCACGTTGCTGCTCTGTAGTTCTTATTATTAAAGCTAATAAAATAGTAATACGATAAAATACTAATTGTAAATGTAGTTTTTCACTGTAATTTTCTATTACAATACCACTTTTTTACAAACCTGTGAAGGTGGCCTTAAACTTTTGAGAACATGCGTTTTCTTTTATACTTAATTTTTTCAATTAAATTTATTGATATTTACACGTTCTTCAATAAGTAAGTTCCTAACTATTATGTCAATAAAATGTATAAGTATAATTTTGATATTCCTTTTCATATGGGTATACTTACAAATAAATTGAAAATTTTTTGCTGGCCGGAAACTTTTGACCCCCACTGTATATCTAGAAAAATTTAGAAAGAAAAAACATTCATCTCATCAGATTTAATGAGGATTTTTCCCAACTCAATAGTAAAATGAGTTCTTTCTAGCAATTGTTTCTGTGGATAAGACTGTGGAGTGTCCCTGAACTGCCAAGAGATATTATGTTAAACTACAAAATGTTAGGAAAAAAAATGTGTTAAAGTTAATAATTGTGTTAAATTTAATCACGCAGCTGTTAAAATTTTCTCGAAAAATTCAAGTTCTTTGAAGCATAGTGAAGATTAGCAATTCCCTAATTTTAAAAACTAAATTAAATTATTATCATTAAAAGTCAATTTATAGATCCCTGTGTATATTTAACGATATTAATTTGCAGAGTCTGTTTCACATTTACTGAATGACGTCTCTTCTGTTTAACAGAATCCCTCTCTCTCTCTTTATATATATACATATATATATATTACAAAATTTTAATTTTTTTCGCCAAGATTAACCTTTATACTATATTAATTTCCTTATAACAATATTCCGTACTTAGTTCGACTTATTAAATTAAAATATTGTTTCTAGATCTAATCTACTAATCTTTATGGAAACGATATAAATTCCTAATTCACCTTAAAAAACATTTTTTCCAATATGTGTAAATATAAAAAAGATGGCTCTAAATTAAAAGTATTTTTAATTAAACTTTATTTCTTAATAGTCCAAATAAAACTCATTTTTTCTATGTTTTTATCAATCCTTTTTAAGAAAGTCTTATTAGATTTATTCCAAAACCATGCTTTAAAAAATATCATTATTTTATCTATTTCTTTTTTTCCCTCCTTCAACATTTGATTTTTGTGCATATCAATAAATTCGTTTCTTTTCTTTTTCACTTAAAATTAATCGTCTGCAAAAATATCGTCTGTCTAATATATTCGAAATTTTGAGTCGATTATAAATTAGTTAAATAATATTTAAAAAAAATAATTTATCGTCTGAATAAATAAAAATCTCGACTCTGGACATGAAATATGTTTATATGGAAAAATGATGGTTCGAGAGTAGAGACTTTTCAAGAATTTTGTTTTTAGATTTAAAAAGGAAGCCTGGAGTTGAAGAGAGAGAATTTTTGCTTTTCTTCGGTGCGTACGTTAAGGACGGCTTGCTGAGTAATGATGGAATATTCTTTTTGATGTTTCGGTTCAAGACGGCTTTGCAAAGGGAGCATTTTCCTCTCTTATGACTACAGTTTAATAAACTAACTTGCAGCAGCAAATGTGTAATTTAATGAATCTTCTACATTTATTTATTTTGTTTATTCACTCGCTTGCCACGACCGTGTGTTTTAAAAAGATGAAGTGAAAAAGTGAAGATTTTTCGAGTTTCTCCCTAAAATGTCAATTATATATATATATATATATATATATATATATATATATACATATATATATATATATATATATATATATATATATATATATATATATATATATATATATATATATTTGTAACTTTACACTCTGTGTAAGAAAATGAATTACATGTAGATTCTCAGTTATTTCACAGACAATTACTTAACATTGTATAATGCTTTTTTTAAAACTATTTGAAGCACTATTTATCTGTTTATTCAGATTTTATTACTATTTATCTTCTAAAATACTTGACAGAAATACCTGTATTATGATAGAAAAATGATAATTAACAAAAGTTACAGAACAAAATCAAATATTAAGAGTAAGGAGGATTAAAACGTACTTTAAATTAGCATACAATGATAGAATTGGGTTCCGTTAAAAGATTTCTTACCTACTAAATATTTATAGAAAGAATTAAGTTCACTTAAATTCTAACTGAATTTCTTTGTTCGTGAATAAAATTTACATTATAGAGAAATTTGTTGAAAAAGTTTTTTAAGTGTTAAGTTTCTTAGTCATCCTATATTTCAAAGAAACTAAATGTAATTTCCCTTTTTTTTGTAACAATTTAGACTAAAATGTTTTTTTTAATTTTTAAATATATATATGATATTTTATTTTATATGTGAGAATTTAACGGGATTTGATAGCTAAGTATTATAAAAATACATGTTATAAATTATCTTTAATTTAGATGAAAATAATTTTTGTTAACTTTGATCACATAAATTGCGTATTAATAGTAATTTTTCAAAAGATTTTATGCGCAAATTATCATTAAAAATACAGGAATATTTAAAGGATAAGTCTTTAACATTTATATACAGGAACATTATGGAAAAAATATCAATATAAAAGACGTTTTAAGGCATTTGATAGTAATTTAAAACATCTCGAAAAAAAATATAAGATATCATGATTTTAATATCCATATAAGAAATTTTATTTTGTGTACAGAAAAATAAAAATATACCATTTCTTTGAGGCAATTCTAATCAAGTTTTGATATATTGATATTGATTTGATGTATGATATTTGTAGAGCTCTCCATCACTAAAAATACAAAAATGTAATTAATCCGATAGTTTTTTTGTGCGTAAACACTTTTGCTTCGGTTAATTTATTTTTATTCTCTAATGACTAGCTCACATTCAGTTACTCTTGGGTTAAAAATGCACATTTATTTATCGTATGAAATAAAACCCAAAACTCAACTTTTAAAGATAATTTAAAAATATATATAAGACAGGTAACCGCAGAAAAGAAAACAAAAATACAAAATTGTTGGAAGAAAGGATTTAAGAAAATAACAACAGAGTACGGTCATTTAATGATACTGAAATCAAAATGTAATTTATTACATTCTTATTATTTAATGGGGAAAACGATAACGTCAGAAATAATAATAAAATAGTGTAAAACGCAACAGAAAAATTACTGAATATACTCTTTTTGTTTAATTACAAACATTAATTACAATATTATAACATTAATGACCATATTGGGTCATTTATAAATCCTAAATGAATGTGTAATTTTTTATGTACCAGTTGTTTTTATGGAGAAAGCGATAACTTCATAATTTATAATAAAATAGTATAAAACGTAGCTATAGAAAAGCTAAAAGCATTACAAGTTTTTTAAATCAAATATTCCTCAAAAACATGCGCTGGGGTCATAAAAGAATCCTACTTTATAATAAGGCGGTTAAAGTAAACAAGGATATTTTTAAATATCTAGCAAACTCAATTCAAGTATCCCATACTTTCTCTGAAGCAATTAACTAATGAATGCAACATGGATTGAACAAGCTAATCATAGTATCTCATTATTATATCCGAAAACATCATTTAATATATGATATACCAATTATCTACCATTAAATTTTCCTTCATTTAGGAAGTGATCGATTACGTGAATAGATTAAGTACGTTGCTATTAATACACTTTCACTTGAATAGACAACTTTAACCCATTATTGTCACGTACAGCAGAAACAGTGAAAGCGTTTCTAGAGCTTTCTGTATAAATCAGTTTCGGGGTTATTTTAAAACAATTAGTGAATTTCCTTTAGAATAATTTTTGAAATAGTCAATACATGAAAAATCTTTATGTTGAAATAGTGTATATAATTGTGATTATGCAATATTTTATTTTTCGTCTTTTTAAAACTAATCTTTATAGTTTTATTTATCATTGCGAGAAAAACATTAAAAATTACCTAAGGTCCTCAAAAATTCTAAAAAAACTATTTTCATTTTTTTTTATTGTTCTGAATGTTTAATAATTTCTTAACAATATCCAACAGCAAAAAACATTAAAAAATCTGCGTTATTTCTTTAGTTATAATGATTAATGTGTAACTTAATAATCGTAGATATTGATGCTTTCAAAAGCATTATCTCATATTTTATTTATATATATCTATTTATTTATTTAACAAACATACATCTGACTTGTGTGCGCGACATAAAAGTCTGCTCATTAAACATCGACAATATACAGGGATGAAATAAGACAACACAAGAATTTTACAATACAGGAGACATACAACTGGGATCTTAACACAAACAGCGCGTGTAATGGAGCCAGCGGTGATAGAACACAAACAACCTCCCATGCTCGGATGCGATACGTAGCGTAGTGCCTTAACCACTTGACCACGGATACCCCATGTTCTCAGATTAGTAAATGTGGAGATTGGATGCATTGTTACTTTTAAACTAAGTTATCTGCAACTCACCAAAAAATAACCAAATATGTGCTGTTCATAGTCTAAATGCTTAAAAAATTACATATCTTGCTTATATTTTTATTATTTTATTTCATTTCGTCTTCTTTTACTTTATTTTATTTATTCTTTTTCGCCCACGAAAAAATTGGGGAAAAAATGAAAATCTTGATTTTTAAAATTTTTTTTTACTAAAAATGAATTTTAAACAAACCTTTTTGCGTATATTTCATTTTAAAATAGAAGTAGGTATGCTATGAATCTATTTTGTTCAAAAATTGTGTTCTATATGAGTAATTTGGAATTTTATCCTACCCGTAGTACTTAATAATTCAATAATCAATGAAGTTTTCAACTTAAAATTTTAATATTATTTTTTTTTTTTTTACATACAAAATTTATTTTCGAGGAAAATGAGATTAATTTTTGATGAAATGAGATTAATAATTGATTTTTAGGCAGAAAATAAAAGATCTGAATAGCATATGTTTGTCTTCTGTGTGGAAAAAAGTGATGTGTTTGCTTATTTCAACAAATATAAAAGTCATGTACTTTATTTTAAAAAAAAATATCTCGAGTGCATATTAATTTACAGGAAAAAATAGATTAATGTAAAAATTGCATTCATTTCCAAAACTTGAAACAAATTTATTAAAAAATGGGTAATACTACGAGCTATTTTTAGGACTCATTAAGAAGAATACAACTCAAAGAGCTATTTTTTTACATTTTTTTTTTCAAAAATATTTCTTTCGTGATTATGTTTTACTAATAAAATTTATACTTTTTTCTTCGTTCAGTTTTGGTTACTTTTAAAAAGGCGATGTTTTTATTTGTTTTGACAAACTTAAAATCCTGTGCCTTAATAAGAAAAATATCCCCTGTGCACATTAATTTATATATATATATATATATATATATATATATATATATATATATATATATATATATATATATATATATATATATATATATATATATATATATATATATATATATATATAGATATAGATATAGATATAGATATATAGATATATATATAATACCACAAGTTTTACAAATTAAAGTAAATGAAATTGCATTGCATTTATTTCCATAAGTTGGAACGAAACTAACAAAAGAAGTTAGAAATTGAACGTCAAGCGTAGCAAATGAGTCGCCTTCGTACTGTTAATATGTTTTTAAAATATTCAGATATTGGTGTAATTGTATACATTCCTTCAAAACAGAACATTATCTAAAATCGCTTTTGTATCCCTTTAAATACTATCTGCTCTCTGCCATGCAGGAAATGACTTATAGTAAACCTCAGCAACATATACCAATTTTATAAAATGTGAAACAATTTAATGTAATTGAAATGGTCCCCAAACAATGTTACCCGCTATACGTTATTTAATGGAAAAATTCGGTGTAGCTTCGGATAATAATAACAACTACCCTTGGCACCGCATATTGTACAAAATGTTATTTTAAAATATATATATAATAGATGCATACCAAGTTTATTATGTTTGAAAGAGTGCAACACCATTAGAATGGACTTGAAACTATTTTTCCCATTGGCCGTAATATAACGTAATACGTTTTATTTAGCCTGTAACTAAGCTATTCATCCGATTTGAATAAAATTTTAAATGACAAAATCGTGCAACAATTATATATTTTAAATTTCAAATGATTCGGTTTGGTAGCTTTTGATGTGTGATAAATGGTCAAACGGACGACCATAGTTGACAACCAGAAGTCATCACGTCATTTTGTTCTAAAGAACATAATATCTAATAAAAATAATAATTCATTATTCTTCCAGCTATATTTAAAGTGGCCTAAGTGAAGAAGAAAATTACTAACTTCAAAGAAGATGCTTAGCAAGGTAGGCCTCAATTTATATACTTTTTATTGAACTATTATTTCAATTTTGAATTCGAACTCACCCTTTACACAGCGCTTTATCATAGAACATATATAAGATTTTTTCTACACAAATTCATAAATTATAGCATATCGTGTTTCTACTATATAAATCTGGGCAACACACCACGGATTTCCATAGAGCATCCCCCACTACCGTCTCTGCTCTACCCGTTCTTTTTCAGTTCAAAAAAGTTTTGTTTTGGTGAGAGTCCAGTATATGGCAAGAAAACCTCATTTGGTGAGCGCCAACAACTGTGATTCCACAAAATTAAAGTCAGTACGTACGATTTTTTACGATATTGATATGCAGAGTGAAATGTTAGAAAATTTGAGAAAGTTAAACTGTTCTAAAAATGAGGAGGGAGGAGAAGTGCAAAAACGAAACGACAAATGATTAACGACAGTTCGAGATTAGAATGTTAGGAATTTTAATTGACAACGATATCGCATCACGTGTAGCGTGTAGTTTAGAAAAAAGAAGGAATTTCAAAGAATGTCCTTAAAGCAATGAAGAAAATATTGTAACTGATAAAAACTGAAGTCCATTGTGATGCATTAGCACACACGGAGGCATTTGTGAATTACTGGGAGTTATATGAAAGTACATTTGTAAGAAAAAAAATGCTAAGACATTTGCGCAGTAACAATTGTCGAACACTGTAAAAAAATCTGCAAAGGTACTAAACCTTTTCTAGGAAACTGGGATTCCAAGAACTTTTCCTGTAACGGTAACAGCAAAAATTCAAGTTTCAGAATCGATTACATGATTTTTTGCTGTTATCGTTACAGGAAAAGTTCTTGGAATCCCAGTTTCCTAGAAAATGTTTAGTACCTTCACAGATTTTTTTTTTACTGTGAAGTAAATATAAAACGAAAACAGACATTTGCATTCCGCTCTTCACAAAAAAGAGAGGTAAACTACATTTCTATTTTTTATGATGTTCTAAATATAAATATAAATAGCATTGAAATTTATGTTATTCTCTTTCATTTTCATTAATAAATTATTAATATCCTATTGTATAATCATTTGATATATTCTATCATTTTTCCAAAACTTTTCCCGAATTTTTTTCGAATTCAATTTTTTATTATACTCGTTTATCCGGGGTATAAGAAATATTTTATAACCACTTTTTCTATGTTATACTTAAAAGGTCTTTATCATATAAAAATTGTCAGCCGCACATCCATCATTTTTATTGCATATTTCAAACTACATTTTATGATACCCTTGATGATTAATATTTATGCAAAGCTTTCAATATTCTTATGTATATGTTTAAAAAATGAATGGCGAGCAGTTTTTATATTGATGCGACCGGTTTTTTTCTTTTTTTGTTTTTAAATATTAAAGATAAAAGCATTAAATGTTAAAAATATTGTAAAGAAAAGAAAAAAAGAAAAAAAAATTGAATATATCTTCATA
Organism: Maratus speculifer; assembly: GCA_964019185.1. Taxonomy (NCBI): domain Eukaryota; kingdom Metazoa; phylum Arthropoda; class Arachnida; order Araneae; family Salticidae; genus Maratus; species Maratus speculifer. The sequence goes on along the minus strand of OZ025297.1, from coordinate 69,325,148 downwards.
GTATATCAGGAATAAGGAGAACCATTTTTAAAAAGTAATTTTTATTACATTTGAATCAATATAATGATCATTTTTAAAATGAAAATACACGTCATTCACCCTAACACCGGAAGCATCTAAAATTCACAAAATCCAAAGTATCATAAAATTCGTCGTTTTTCTCTTTGCGATAAAGAGACACTATTCATTAATTTTAAAATTTCAAAGAAATTGTTTTAATATGTAATTTAAACGATTTGGATACAAATTTAAAAATAATTTTTAAAAAGTATGTTTTAAAGGCAGTCTTCTTGTGGGTTTCTTCCCAACTAACACATTTTTTTCTTATTATTTTTTTATTTTTTACTTTGCTATATATTTGACAATTGCAAAAGCAAAACCCCCTCTTGGAAGAAAATATATGAACTTGACACTGTAAATTATATTCTCCTAAAGAGAATAAAGAATTAAAAGAAAATCAATATAAGTACCGACAAAATAAAATAAATTGCAGACAAAATATATTGTATAAGAATGTAAAATATATTTTAAAGATTTATATGTCTAAAGTGTGTAAAAAAGCTCCAGATATACAAAAAAATTAAAATAAATATTTATTTTACAATAAATATTTATCATATAATATATCTTTTACATAAAATATTAAGCAATAAAAAATAGTGCTCAATGTATTGATCCCTCGAAATTTGTTACTTATTTTTCAAATTTGCTATCGTAAATCTGGATCCAGTTTAAGATTCTTAAATTGATCCAATTAAAGCAACTGCGCCATTTAAAAAAACAAATAGTAGGAAGATTAGAAATAAAAACGAAAGCAAAGAAATCCATTTGAAAAATATGCGCGATAAACAGATGTATTAGATAGGTAGACATGGTTAGATAAGTATAAGAAAACACAACAACTTAACGTCCTCTGTATATTTCCTTTTTTCAGAATGAGACTAATAGGTTTACATATTATAAAGATATACAGCTTCCTGTCTATTGTGAGCTTATACTTTTAATGGTTTTTTACACATAGACAGTTATATGTCAAGCAAATATTAACGCATGTTATATGTTTCAAACGCTTTTTTGAAACTTAGCAATTTTTTCATTCTTTTTTCAGAATTTCAATATTAATAACACTTTTTTTTTACAAATCAACAATCGATATTTTCACTGTTAAGTAAATTCTGTATTTTTTTTTTTTTTTTTTTTTTTTTTTTTTTTTTATGCTTGGCGAAATGTACTGTATTTATAAATTTTACGATACAAAAATATCAGTAATGGCTAAAATTCTGAAGTATTATGAAAAAGTACCCTGTAAAAAAAATCTGCAAAGGTACTAAAACTTTTTTAGGAAACTGGGATTCCAAGAACTTTTCCTGTAACGGTAACAACAAAAATTCAAGTTTCAGAATCGATTACATGAATTTTTCCTGTTATCGTTACATGAAAATTTCTTGGAATCCCACTTTCCTAGAAAATGTTTAGTACCTTCACAGATTTTTTTTACAGTGTAGTACACAGTAAAAAAAAAATCTGTAAAGATACTAACCATTTTCTAGGAAACTGGGATTCCAAGAACTTTTCCTGTAACGGTAACAGCAGAAATTCAAGTTTCAGATTCGATTACATGAATTTTTCCTGTTATCGTTACATGAAAAGTTCTTGGAATCCCAGTTTCCTAGAAAATATTCAGCACTATTAGAGATTTTTTTTACAGTGTAGTAGTAACAGTCGCAAAAGCATAATGAAGTGCATGGCAATGACTTTTATATCCTGTAATACATCATGCTTTAAAAATGTTGATAGTGATACCTTCTCATCCGTCCAAAAGTAGCACAAACGTAAATGAGATTTTAACTTATATAAAAGAGTGCCCAAGTATCAATCCGTCTTTTTGTTACAAATTTAAAACAAAACATATTGAATAGCTTCAAGTTTTTTATAATAGATTGTTGTGGGCTACAGTAGGCTCTTTTCGCTTATTTAATGTATATTTTTTCTTTAAAAGGTTTATCAAATACTCCTAATAGCTTCCTGTTGTATTTATCCCTTTTAGTCCTTATGTCGCCAATACACTGTAAAAAAAATCTGGAAAGTTACGAAACTTTTTCTAGGAAACTGGGATTCAAAGAACTTTTCATGTAGTGGTAACAGCAAAAATTCAAGTAAATGGACAGGTTACAGGAATTATTCCTGTTACCGTTACATGAAAAGTTTTAGGAATACCAGTTTCCTAGAAAGCATTTAGTAACTTAACAGAATTTTTTTTACAGTGTAGGCGGCACTAAAAAGTACTTTTTAAATTTATTTAAATCCTTCAAAGAATTGTTAAAATTACACTAAAACTCTTTTAATAAATGGGTGCATAAGCACAGATATGTTGACTGATACAGCTTTGAAAGTATTCATACTAATTTTTAACTGGTTTTAATGCTTCTTCGTTACATTTATCTCAAAAATAAGGATTTAAAGAACCAATATTTTTTATTACATACAGTGGAGAGAATTATCGGTAAATACTGATAATTTTTCAAATCATTAAACGAGCAAATTTAGAAAAGAATTTCCGTTTTGGAAACAGTTGTTGCTTTGTAAGCGTGTTTACCACGAAAAATTATCACGAAAAAATGGTCTACGGTGCTCTGACCAGCAAATGAACGTTTAAATACATTTAAAAAGAAAATGATTCATTACAGCGATACCTCTTGTTATTATACAATACTAATAAATTTGTTGGTGTACAAATGATTAAAAAACGACAAAAGGAATTATATATTTTATTGATTGTGATTCTAGGAGTTTTTAATAGAAATTAATTGAAAAAAACTTAGTAAATGAACGCAAAATTTTCCAATGAGTGGTAACAGGCAATAATTTATAACCCCTTCCATAAAACATTTCTTACATATCTGTTTATTTTACAACTCATACAAATAAATTATAACATGGTTATATTTAAATATAAGTCTTTTAAATCCAGAATGGTAATTAATTAATTTTAAAAGTTGTCACCTTTCTGTTAAGAAATTAATAAAAAATTACAGGTAAGTTATAAAAAAAGGTTTTATTTCCTGAAATCTTTCGCATTTTACTTCTCTGTTTCACTGTACACTCCATATGAACGGAAGAATATTGTACATTGTAATAAAAAAATCTGTAAAGGTACTAAACATTTTCTAGGAAACTGGGATTCCAAGAACTTTTCATGTAACGATAACAGGAAAAATCCATGTAACCGATTCTAAAACTTGAGTTTTTGTTGTTACCGTTACAGGAAAAGTTCTTGGAATCCCAGTTTCCTAGATAAAGTATAGTACCTTTACAGAATTTTTTTTTACAGTGTAGAAATAATTTCAGGGTTTTTTTTAAAATATGCATTTACAAGATTCATCATATATCAGAAATTAACTTTTATTGCAAGCCAATTCAATTCTAGTGCATGTGGACCTGTACTCCACATATTATCAGGGTCTTCGTATTTTTAACTTTTAACTCATTTCCCCATGAATGTTGGTTTAAATATGGTTGAGTTCTTTTTCCTGTTTGATTCATGACATTGTAAGTATAACCTTTTACTTCACCCTTATGCATCATAAATCCAATTTTCTCTTTTCCAAATATCAAAATTACAAACAATTTAATATTTTTTCCTTGCAATTTGTTTTGGAATATGAAAAAGAATAAATGCTTTCTTAAAACTGAGCTGACTGGAATTCATACCTTGAACAGAATTTTAATGGTCCTCTGCAGAGTACTTGAACATTCTACACTTTATTTCTGAGGAATCTTCTTGGTGATCAATAAAAATATTTCTGTCAGTCATCTAAAACAAAGATAAAATAAATTTAAAGTACATGAATAATTATTACCATTATAAATGTCTGTATATATTATTTAGTTACATTTTTGTACTTATGATATTTTCATTTATTACCATTGTTAAAAAACATTTTAGTCAAAACATAGGCTATAAAAGATAGCACAAAACTATAAGGCAACAGTTCATTCATTAGGCAAATTGCCTAATGTATTCCATCCATTGAATAAACGCTTGTGTTGAGTTTTTAGTTAAAGACTATTTTGTGTACTGTCAGTGATTTTTTTGGTAGCTTTCATTACAAAAAGTAAAAAACTACATATTGCTGCCTTCCGGAGGAAAGCATTTCCGGAAAAATTTGGTGTATTTTCACGGATCGTGACCCCCCACACCCCAAAACCACCTTTCGTTCAAATGTTGACACACACGCACACACACAATATGTATCCACCACAATATGACCACCCTGTATATATATATATATATATACAGGGTGGTCATAAAAAACTTTGCCGATATATGGAGCTCTAGCGGCCAGTCCTCTCAACCGATCGAGGTGAAATTTCAGATATAGCTATTCAAAGGTATGAGCTCGAGATTCTGTGAACGGCAACAAATTGGCGCTGGTGCACGGTTACGGTTATAGTTACATAAACTCGAAAATTTCCAATGCCAACACCCATTTTTTTTCATCGCAAATTGCTCAGCGCATGCGAAAACCCTAAAGAGCGTTGGAACTGTATGTGTATCGCAAGAAACGGACCTGATACGCACGCACAAAAAACTGTTCTGCGAATCCTCCCCCCCCCCATAGAAAAAACTCGATTCGGGCGCAAGGAGGGAATTTGCATATGACACAGAGTCAGTACACTAATCTCTGATTACAACACAGATCGGAGAAAAGAAAACTTTTATTTTTATTACACATTTTCCACATGGGTGCCATCACAGGCAATTACACATTGCATGGTGGCGACTGTGGACAATACAGCCGAACGTTACATCGCATGAGGGATGTTTGCAATCTCACGTTTTATAGAATCTTTAGAATCTTTCAAATCCGGCAAAGTTTGCAGATTGCACATGTACATTCTAGGTTTTAGATATCCCCAGAACCTAAAATCCATAGGTTGGGGAATCGCGGCAGCCATTGACGTTACCATTTGAGGTGAAATGTGCCTCGTCTGTTCATAATATGCGAAGAGGCCGATCGTTATTTCCATCATATTGGATAAGAAATTCATTAACAAAGTCTATGTTGTTTATGGTCTCTCACTTCCAACATCTGGGCGCGCTGGTACCGGTAACGAAACATGGGGATTACAGAGCGCAGTAACTTTTAAACCATTGATTTCGGTATATCAAATACAAGAGATGCACCTTTTGTAATTTGCATGCGTCCTCTGGTCTCTATGTGATGCATTTCCATACCAGTATCCTCAGGAACAGTTGGTCGTCCGGATCGGGGACTTTCACAGATGCAGCCAATTTCTTCGAATTTCATTTCTAAATCACGAAGAGTTTGTGAAATGCATAGGCCACGTATTTGGCGATGATGTCGACGGTAAACGTGCCAGGTTTTCGCAGCATTCATCTCATTTTGATAATAGTTTTACCAACTCACCACGAACGAAGTCATTTTGTTGGCATCTGCGAGCTCCGACTGAAGAAAAAAAATTTCCCACCCTTCCTTTTATCCGTTTTCTACGCTGACTGTCACGTTCCGTGATTGTTATTTTTTCTCTGTCATATTCAAATTTTTTTCGTGCGCCTTGGTCATTTTTTTGGGGTCGTTCGTAGAGCTAATTTTTTGCGAGCATAACGCTTCCGTTTATTGCAATAACCATACCGTACCAACGCTTTTTAGGGTTTTCGCATGCGCTGAGCATTTTGCGATGAAAAAAATGGGTATTGCCATTGGAAAATGTAGAGTTTTTTAATTATAACCGTAACCGTGAGCGCCATTTTGTTGCTGTTCACAGAATCTCGAGCTCATACCTCTGAATAGCTATATCTGAAATTTCACCTCGATCTGTTGAACGGACTCGCCGCTAGAGCTCCATATAATGGAGGAGTTTTTTTATGACCACCTTGTATGTATATATATATATATATATATGATTTTTGTCATGCTGTAACCATCGTATTTATGAAACGATTTGAAATAAACTTGGTATGTACATAGTACATACAAATGTCTCGGCCGAGTTCGTTGGTCAGCATCATCCGCCATCTTTTTTCAAAATTGCGACCATTGAAATTTTTTTAATTTAAAATTTAAAATTAAATGCGAAAAAAATAAATGTTTAAAAATATTTTTCATTTATGAGTTAGAACTTAAAACAATGGTTCCAGAACACCTTTTATTTTGTATATATCATAAAAAATGATTGAGTTATAACACTTTGAATTTCTCTTAACCTCCTATCTCCGGTTATAGAAGGTCAAAATCCTAGTCCCTTAGTACGGCAAAAGCTTGGAATTTCTCCCCCCCCCACATTGGAGTGACCACCTCTCCGGACACTTTAGTTTCGAAGCGCGGAGAAGCGCTGGTCGCATCGCAAACCAGGGTTGTTGTACAGTTTCTGGAAATACTGAGTAGGGTTATAACTTACGCCAGTTATCCCCATTTTAGATCGCTTTCATTGTTATATTTGACTATGTCTTAGTAAATATGTACTAACCACAATTTGTTTGTCAATTAATAAATCCATACGCCCACAAAAAGAAAAGGAAAAATAGCGTGTAACGCATGATTTTTCTTACTTGTTTTTATTATTATTGTATAAGCATAGAGAAAAAGAGAGACAGAGAAATGAATTCGGTTACTGTAAGTTTATAATTGATTAGTGATGAGTGATTTGTAAATTTGGCAGTTTCTTTTTCGGTCGCAATTTTTATTCATAAATACATAATATTTACAGGCATAAAGAATGAAGGGAATTGTAATCACACATTTTTTTAAACATTTTCCGAAAAATTAATTCCATCTTGAGTTATAAACAATTGTCGCCTCATGCCCGAAGTTGTTTCCTTTAATATGCTATCATATTCGGAAATCCCGTTTAAAACGTCCATTTTAACAGCATTTACTAAGAATCTTTTTTTTTTAACAATGAAAAAAAAGCATTTGCTTACGTATTTTGTAAGTGTTAGTATGTGTTTAGATGTTAAAGTTGGAAACAAAGACTACTGTATTCAGATTTACTACAGGATATTCACTATTCAATATGAAGTGGTTTTTTTTTATACAGAGATATGTATTATATATATATTAATGCTGCCCATAAATGGATGTGCATTATTTAAATGTATTCTTACTAAAGTTTGGAATCTGTAGCTTTTATTTGTTCGTTTTTATGGGAAGGGGAGAGGGGATTGGAGCTACACAACAAATAAAAATATCTGTTATTATTAAGGAAGTAAAAGTGTTAGAAATGGATGAAATAATAGTGCGCTGTTAGAATATTTCGCGTTGTACTGAGAAAGTGAAACGGCATATTAGACATACAGGATAGTACAATAGGAAAATGACATGGCTCATTCTAAAACTGTCAAGCTCTGTATAAAAGAAGGATTTTTTTGGTAAGGGGGGGGTGGTCCGGAATGAGTTTGAGAATAATTTAGATGACTTATTTATTTTTATTAGAGTGCAAATAAATTGACAAACATGACAAACATGTAATCTAAAAGATTCAAAACTTTGCATAATTATGCGGAAGTTTTTTTTTTTTTTTTTTTTTTTTGTGGGGGAGGCAGGAAGGGGAGTAACAGGTCAAGTGGATATTTTGGAAGCTACTAATTTAGATTGTTTAATTTTTGTTACAAAGAGCCGCCCCACTTAGAACGGAGAATGTTTTTAATACGTAACTTTTTATGCTGTTGGACCTTATTTTTGTAGAGAGGGGGGCTTGTAATTTTCATGATTGAAAATTTTTTAACAGAATTTTCAATCTTGTTCTCTAGATTACTAGAGAACAAGAAATAGGTAGGCAGGATTTTTTAAAGCCTTCTCAATCTTTTAAACTTTTTGTATCGAAAGTGTAAGGGAAGGAAAAAAAAGATATACAAATTTCATGTGGAGAGAGGGGGTGAAGCAGAAATTTTGTGTGATGATGAGGTGGGAGAACAGAAATTTCTAGCGGGCACTGAAATATTTCATTGAAGCTATAAAAATAAAAACATACTGATTATTTTTGGAAGGGGGAGGAGGGCGTATTATCTAGATTTCATAATGCTACAGTAATTTAAAAATAATGATAAGGAGCAAGAAAAAAAATCAGCATGTGTCTGTTATTATTATTTTTATATTTTATCTAAATATGATTCCAAAATAACCACTGTAGCTCGGAAAAAAGCTGCTTGTTTTTAGCGCTGAGAGGGACTGTTTATTTTTAATTAATGGGAAATTTAAATTAAATTATTGCGAATACAGTGTTTTATATGCAGGTTCAAGGAAGACCGTTTAGTAAAATTCGAGTGAATTTTAATGTTTATCACTGACTGGGAAATGTTGCGCTTCTATGGAATTTTTGGGAACATTTATGTCTGAGAGCCATAATAATAATTTCGCGATTATAAAATTTGCCCTGGAAAAATGCGCTCTTCATTACAAATCTATTGGTAATTTTTTTACGTGTCCAAGAAAGCTTTCGCCAAAATACTTGTTTTCTTCCACAAAGAATCGCCAATTATAAAAACTGACCTCTCCGTTTAATGTGGGAGGGAAATTTTCACGGGGAGAGGAGAAATTGACAGCTGAGTAATGACGCTTCGCTCATAAAGGGGGTCGAATACCTTGGTAAGGAGTATTACCAGCGCCGCATTCAAGGGGTATTTCTCCAATGGCGTGGTAATAAGACTTCTTACCACGCCGGACCGAGAAGGTTAAATCTGACATTTTGAAACTATCTGATTTTTGTCACGTGATAACACGTGTATTTATGAATCGATTTAGATGTAACTTGGTGTGTATTTAGTACATAATGAGGCCTCGAACGAGTTCGTTAGCCAGTTCCATCCGCCATTTTGTTTTAAAATGGCGGCCATTTAATTTTTTTAATTTAAAATTTAAAATTAGATACAAAAAAATTAAGAAATTGACAAAGATTTTTCTTTTATGCATTTGACCTTGATACAAAGACTCCAGATCACTTTTTGTTTCGTCTGTATCTTAAAAAATGGCTGAGATATACCACTTTTAATTTCTAGTGTTGCTCACATTTTCAAATGTCTAATTTCCGTCACGTGATAACAAACGTATTTATTAACCGATTTGGATGAAACTTGGTGCGTACATACTACATACCGATGTCTGGATCGAGTTTGCTGGCCAGTTCAATCCACCATCACGTTTCAAAATGGCGAAATATTATTTTTTAAAACAAATTTAAATTTTAAAATTAGGTGCAAAAAAGTAAATAATTGAAAAACATTTTTCTTTTGTGTGTTTAACCTTAATGATGATATGATGATACACACTTCATGATATCGTGTAATTTCGCGACGCTATAAATCGCTTAAAATAAAAGCAGATTGAATAAAAGATGACTAGTTTCTAAAAATTCCAATTAATATTCAGTATTGAGAAAAACTAGTATTCAATCTTATATAATCGTGTTCCCCTAATTTGAGCTTCATTTGTTTAAATAATAATACTTAATTTAAAATAAATACATAAACAGATAAGTATATGAAAGCTACCTCTTCCTCCCGGTACTGCCGGAAGGACTTTTTTTTATATGTAATGAAAAAAAAATTAAATACGCATTTTTCTTTGACTTTCTGAAAAACCCAATAAATGAACATTCATTGAAGTTTCAACATTTAGCTAACAAATAATTAAACATTGCTATTCTTAAATTGTACGTATTCTACAATAGATAAAACAATTAAAAATATAGCTATAATACATATATATTTAATGTACATACAGTAAAATTAGCGCATTGTGCAAATAAAAACAATAAATTCTCACCACACATATAAAATGTCATACGCTTTTCAACTTATTATTTCAGCATAAATCAATGCACTTTTCAGACATGAAAAATACAAACTACAATCATAATAAAATAATGTCACTTCAGTAACGAAACCTGAATGCGGTAGCTTCCTACTGAACATAATTAAGAGAATGTTCTAACCCCATCTAGTAGACACATTTTCAAATCATATTCTTTTAAAATATTTACTAACTGGTCATCAATTTGAGGCTATTCACATACTAGTTGCATTACCCTATATTTTCGTTCATGTGATTTTGAAGAAACATGTGTTCTTCTGAATTTATATATTTATACAAAAATGAATTGTTAGTATGTAAAGTTTTAACTGTTTACCAAGCACATTTGTCATTTTGTAACACTTGTCCTTGTTTGGAGTTTAATGTTTCATTAATCTACTTTTCATTGTTTCAAATTTTAATACTCTCACATTTTCTATAAAAATTTCAATATTTGAATAGAATAAGGAAGGAATTTAGAGATTGTTACACAAGGAAATCAATTTTATACAAAGTTATTAATTTATATTGCGGTACTAACAGAGTATTTAAATAAGCAGTTATTTACTGGTTGTAAATTGCTCTTTTATTCATTTCATAGTTTTCAAAAGTACACCAAATTTATAATCTACTCGAATACTATTTTTAAATAGTTTTTATTTTCTACCGCGTGGTTTATGTACGCTATATCAGTTTGAAGATAATTTTCAATTGAAGCGGAACTACATCATATGTTTCTTTTTAAAGTGACTTTGAAATATTTTCAAGACGCACAAGATTTAAAAAGCAATATTTAATTATGCTGTTGTTTGAAAACATATTTTCAAAAGTTATGATTTATTAATAATTTTAATGTCACAAACATTCTTTGTAACTTGAATTAAAATGATTTCCTTCTTCAAAAATGCGATATGTTCTATTTCTAAAATAACTTTATTAAAAGAAGTATGAACTCAAGAATTATCAGAAGAGAATTCTCGCTGCTTCAATTACGATTAAAATAAGTTAAAAATATTAAACAAAAACCTTTGAAATGAATTTCTGGTAATACTGCCTTTGAGTATTTTTCTCCTGTGAGTAATCTGTTTTCCTAAATTTAGCTTTTTAAAGTTTAGATATAGAAATCATACATGAATATTACATAGGAAGGCTTATTTATAATTATTTTTAATTTAATATAATTCTTTTGGTATTTGAAAATAAAGAATTGAATATATTGAAAAATACGACTATTTTTTGTGTGCCTGTGGCCCCATTTTTATCCAAATGAAAACGGTAAATTGAATCACCTGTTCTCGATAATGAGGGAAATGAAAAATGAATGCCCTTATTTATGACGGAAATACAGTTTTCCAAGTAATTAAAAGAAAAAATTAGGTAAACATTTAATGAATAATTAATAATATCAATAAATAAGAATTAAATATGTGTGTATATTTTATCTTTATCAGAAGCACAAACATATGGTCTGTTACCATTATAATTCTACAGTGAATAGTGCTAAAAAAGTTTTGTAATACGTATTACTCTACACATTTAAAGATTTAAGTAATGAAATCTCAATTTCTAAAAGATGCTTTATAGCTAAAATTTATCATTTTTGGTGTTATAAATTTTGGCGAAAATATTTGATTCAACAATAACACCTTGTGAAGTTATTATAAAAAGGAATTGATGTGGAAGATAGTAAGTTTTATGAACGCCTCTTTTGCACTTTGAATAAATATAGGCTATTATTTTATGATATGTAATAACACAAAAAATTTCATTTAAATAAATAGAGTTTGCCCAGTTTTTATTTTTTTTCGCCTAATCTAAAGAAAGTGAAAACATGGTTTCCATTTTAATATTTCAAAATTATAATTAATAGTACAAAATTTCAAGATTATGACGTTCCACCTATTGGGATATTTGGAAATAAAACACAACAAGGTAGTAAAGGGATTCTAGGAAGATAAATATGAATTACTGTATATACAGTGGACTCTCTCTATTCTGAACAGTTCAGAAAATGTTCAGATTATGGGAATGTTCAGTATAGAGGGAGACTGGAAATGCATTACTACTACTACTACTATTTAGTGTGACCGAGCAAATAGTTGATCATACATGGTTGATGCAACATGATTTTTAGTATATTTATTCCTATTTAAGTTGTAGATGTAAACTATCATGAATTCCACAATACTTAACCCTTTAAGCGTCCTGCAGATTTTTACATGCAAGTTTGACAATTCATAAAATACCAGCTACATACTATACATAAAAAAGCTACGGAAAGTATTGTTATGGAGATTAGTATTTTATAATCTTAAATTAGTTATTTATCATATGCAATTCAAAAAATTAACATTAATATCGACTTTGAGTTTAAAAAAAACCTTTGAATCCAAAAATTACATGAAGGAAAAACCTACTGCTTAAAAAGTTAATGGATGTTCTATCATGGGCAAAAATGAAATCTGCTAAAATTAAATAGCAACAAAATTATAAGCAAATAGTTTCTTTAATTGCCATTTTCTCTGCAGTAGAACAACTGAAAAAATCAGTCCAAAATTCCAAATTCAGTCTAAAATTCAAAAATTAATCTTTGAAATATGCTTAAACTGTTATTAAAAATACTTGATACAGAATTATTATTTGAAATAAGAACGAAGGAAGTGGCTTATTTTAAGTTACTACAATTGTCTCGAACTAATCAAAAACCAAATTTTTTTTATTCTAATAAGAAAGCGATAAAATGGCTTCTGTTATAGCATGCATCTGACAAGTGTGTAACAACAGGTACTCCAACATTTAACTGAAGTCTCTCTCAAACAAATAGAGTTATTCAAACAAATTTCAATTTCAAGTATATACTTACAACCTAGAAGTAAATTTTGTCTGTTTATTTTTAAAGCAAGTTTGTTGAACCTTTTCATTCAACTGTAACAGTTTTTGTGAATTTCATTGATCGAAATTCGAATTCAGATTGCAAACATGTCTTCAGTTTACAGAGAGATGGAGTAGAAATGTAAACCAAAAGTAGTGTTTAAAATAGTGGGGTGTTCGGATTAGAGCGTGTTCAGAATATAGAGAGTTCATCGTTTGTTAAGTCTGTGGAATTTCTCCGGGACCGTCAGCATGTGTTCATAATACCAGGGTGTTCACATTAGAGAATGTTCAGATAGAGAGAGCCCTCTGTATTTTAGTATTCTACTTAAAGAATGTTTATTACATATTAACACACACTACTAAAATTTTCTGTAAAAACACGGAAAAAGCTCGTCACTGTAAATTTTCACAAGTTTTCTGTTAAATGCATTCGATTAAGTATCTCGATCATTATTTGATACATATTTATCTAAAATTTTATATCTAAATCCGTACAGGGATTTCCAAGTCTTTATTTACATATTTTTATCTTTGTTAAATTTTGTCATTCAAATTTAAAACTTTATATAAGGTTACTTAATATAAGGCTTTTACTAAAAATTTATAAGGGGGAAATTCATCTCATCAAAGTTTGTGGGGATTTTTCACACGCAAATTGCAGGAGACATACATTGTACTAAATTTAATTATTATTATTGAAGCTAATTTTGCAGAGTATTGTTTTTAGCGTTGTAAATTTTCAGAGTCTATTCTAAATTTAATGAATAACTTCTCTGTTATTTAACAGAAGCTCGGTTTTTTTAATCTCTTTAATTTTATAAAAGACTTAAGATATTGGATTATTAGTTTTTCAGCAATTTCACAATAAATAAATAAATAAACAGTGCATTTAACACCATAAATAAACATGCATATGTATATGGATATTTTTAAGTACATTTTTATTGTCAAATAAAATTATTTAAATTTAATCTTTGTTATTTGTGTGGAAGTTATTTTTCTTTAATGTAAACTACCCATGATATTTGTCACGAATTTGATTAATATTTGTAATTATTTTGGTGTCCACACTCTCATAGTGACTCCATTGTCATAGTTTTATTTTTCGCAGACGATCACGAGAAATGAAAAAGTAGTATTAGAATTATTCTGGAATAAAAGTATGTGTTAAGTTTTTTTCTGAAATGTTTTGAAGCTTCGTCTTTTTGTAAGAGATTTAAATTATTTTTCACACGTTTAAAGTAAAACGACGATGTTTATATTTTCGGGTAGAATTTATGACATCGAGATCGCAATGTTTGTGATATGAGCGTGAGAAGACTGCTCAAGGTAAGAACGAATTAAATTATATCCTTGATTTATTAAAAAATGAAGTATTTGCGGAAGAGCGGGTTCTTTTGGCTCATTCCAATCTTGGTTTTGAAAACCCAAAGAAATATAATAAATGTAATAATGAATATAATTCAATGCCAACTGCCACAGATTTATTTATAAATAATAAGTCTAATAAGAATTTAGTTAAAAATCGTGAAGACTTGTGTATATTTTGTGACAAGTGTCACTTATCAGAAAAATGTTTTAAAGCTAGTTCGCTTTCTTTTGATGAGAAACGTAATAACTTAATTTTGAAAAAAGGGGCTTGCTTTGTTTGCCTGAAGAAAACCCACATTTCACGCAATTGTAACTCTAAAATTAAATGCACGAATTGTGGTATAAGACATTTTTTTATATTATGTCAAAATGTTTATATTTTCGGGTAGAATTTATTACATCGAGATTGCAGTGTTTATGATAATGTTAAATATTCCACAAATATGCTTTCATTTTAATCATTTAGCCTAATTTATTAGTACAACTACATTTTACTTATTTAAACAAATTTTTAGTGAACCCACATTTCTCTAATTTTCATGAAAATATCAAATATGTTGAGATATATGTATATACAACCAGATATAATCTTTAATCACTTTCCGTTCTAAAACTTTTAAGAAAAGCAAAAACAAAAATAAAGCAATGAAAACATATAAAGAAATAAATTAAAAACTTTAGGCAGTATATACTTTACATATTCTCTATATATTTTGAAAAATAGCAATTTCCTACTCAATAAAATTATCATGACGGATTTATTACTTACCATGTCATCGATTTAAGAAAAAATCACGATTCAATTAATGCATATTTATCATATAAGACATGTATATTATGAGTTTATTTATGAGTTTATTTATGAATTTGTCATTATACGTTTATTCTTTTTGTGTAATGTTTTTGAAAGAATAATTTTGAATATTATATATAAAAAATATTATTTTTTCTTTTCACTAAAATGGACTTCATGTGTGAACAACATGCACATTTTCCAAGACATCAATAAGATGTCAGTTTTGTCATGTGATACGTGACTTTACTTTTAAGGCTCCATTGAGCATGAGGAAGAAGAAAACAGGAGAAAATGACATTTAATCAATACAAAACTAGAGAAAAGAGTTGCAGATCTGCAGTAGAATCATTAAATGTGTATTGTTATGTGATGTGTAATGACATATATGAATTTACAGTTATATATATATATACATACATAAATCTGAGTTGTTATACAAAATACTTCCAGTAATGCATGTTTTTAGCTCACAGACTATCATAGCCTGAGAGCTTATGTGCCCGCCCGTTCTGTATGTACATTCGCATGTTCGTACGTGCGTAACGCGATAACTCATGATAAAAATATCCGATCCACTTGAAATTTTGTATATAGGTATATCCTGATAAGGCGCTTCCCTGATTAGTTTTTGGAGTTCATTCGATATGTATAAGAAGGGGAACGGGGGGCTCATGCCCCTCCCCTTAATAGAAATAAATGGGTTTTTCATGCAGAATTAAGTTTTCGTTCAAAATTTAGATATAGGATCATTCCGATGAGGCGATTCCGTGACTGTTATTAGGTGTTCATTGAATAAGTATAAATAGGGGGAACGGGGGTTCTAATGCCCCTCCCCTTAATTTATATAAATGGGTTTTTCAAGCAGAATTTTCAAATTTCGTTCAAATCTCTGAATAGTTTTGGAAGTTTAATGGTTAAGTATAAAAGAGGGGAATAACTCCTTTTAAATTATACAAATGCTAAATGGGTTTTTATTAACAATTATCCGATTTGCTCTGAATTTTGGATATAGATTTTTTATATGATAAAGCATGCCCTTGATAGTTTAGGAGGTTCAATGATTAAGTATAAAAAGGGGAAAGGGGAGAGCTGTTTCCCCTTCTTCATCTCTTTTTCGAACGGAATTAACCCTTGAAAATATAAGGCTGTAATGTACAATTAGTATGCGTAGCCTGTGAGCTCAATGCCATCAGTTTAACTGGGCAGTTATTATAATATTTGCATATTTTGTTTTATTAAATTAGGCAGTAACATACTTATCTTATAAAGATTTCACGCATGGTTATGTTATTTGCATTCTTGCTCTTATTCTTCTATATATATATATAACCAGCAGAAACTTGTGAAAATTTTCTGAACCCAACTTTTTTTTCTGAACTAAAAGATCCTGGACATGTTTTGTTGCTCTTATAAAGTGTCTGCCTTAGAGCGTATCAGTCTGTTACGTAAATTCTTAGGCGCGTTAAAAGAATCCCAGACAAAAAAAACCTTGGAGTTTTCAAAATAATAATAATAATAATAATAATAATAATAATGATGATGATGCACTAAAACTTCTCTATTAAATTCTGTTTAATATAACGTTTAAATCACGTTTCTATCCAAATTGGAACAGTAAATATATATATATATATATATATATTTTCGTTTTGGTTTGTTTTCAGAAACTAGCTTTCAAGTATTGATTGTCATCGAAATGCCTCTATGTGAAAGTGCATTTTTCTTCATTATGGGGTTTTCTCCATTTCTTCTGTTTAAACTGTTATAAGTGAAGACCCGTATAAAACAAATAGTTTAACCTTGAAGCATGTCACTTTCAATTATGTTACTTTAATTTTTTTTTACACAATTTGAAATATATATATATATATATATATATATATATATATATATATATGTATATATATATATATATTTAAATATGATTTTTTTTTACATCATTACAGTTACATCATTATTTTTTTATTTTAATATTTTAATTCTTTATTTAAATTAATATTTTGAAAAGTGCTGAATCAAAATTGCATCTTGTGTACTTATTTTTATTTAAAAGGGAAAAAAATAATATTTTACAAATACTATTTCGAATTAAAACGATTTTAAATTACACCCGTTTAGAAGAAAAAATAAATTTATTATTATTATTATTTTGAAAAGTTTTATCAGGTGAGTTGTTTTACAAATTATATTGTTAACAATCCCAAAAAAAATTCGAAACTGTAACTCAATGAATAAAGATTATTTTGAAATATATCCCACACCACATTTAATGTATGACCTCAGCATAGATTAGCGCTACTTTGTTTTAGAAAATTCTGCTCTTATGTGATCTGGGTTGGATTATTTTTTGAGCATGGTTGCTCAAAAAGTCGTGTCGAAAATCGATGACTTACTTGATCGAAATTCAACAAAATATCATATTTAGAATCCTTATGTTAGAAACTGGTAGGCGGTAGGTGCTGGGTTCGAACCCAGTCGCGACCGTCGGCCTAACCGTTCGAAGTTTTCCGTGGTTTTCTTCGAACCTTGCGTAAATACGGGTTAGGTTCCCTTAGAAAGACCCCCACGGAGGGCAACCCACCCCATAGGGCCTATATCCCATAGCGTAGATAATCGGCCGACAAAAATACACAATACACCTTATGTTAGAAACATATTGTAATTGAATTTTGATTAGTGTTATATAAAAGGGTATATCGAAATTCAACTGTATTCTCCTATTAGCAGTTTAAATGGACAAAATAAATATTGACGCCTACCATTCTAAATGAGTAAATGTGTTGTCAATTCATTTTGATTTTTAGTTGGAAGAAAATAAATTTAAATTTTACCACAAAAAAGACTTCATTTTCCAGAATTATTGTATTCGCATACATATGTACTAAAAAGATGTATTTTACTTTATCGATGTAATTTCTTTTTTTTCTATTCTAATCGTTTAACTGTTCTTGTTTATACAGATGTTAGATACTTACACTCATAAAACGAAATATTTGAATTTACTTCTCGGTAAAAAGCTGTAATGTATTCAGTCGCAAATGAGTTATTTTTTAAACGTTTAGCTAATCTTGATTTAAAATGCCTATTTAAATTACTCATCTTGATTTAAATTGCTTAAAAACAAATCGTTCATTCGAGCTGTTTTTAATAATTATCAGAAGGTGACTTTGAAATCGTAAGATTGGTGGATTTTGGCTTAACTTGAGTTATTTTGTGGCTGAGATTTTAAGATTCTAAATATTGTAATTGCCAGAAAACACTAGTTTAAAACCTGAACGTGAATGTAAATGAAAAAAACTTATCTTTGAGTGCGAAATACTTACCAGCTATTATACACTAGCTTTGATAGCATTCACTTTGTTAAGCAGTGCAAAGAATGATGAGATTGTCTCATCTATATAATAGTAAAACGAGATGGAGTGATAAGTTTATTTATCAATTCCACTAATGACTTTAATATCTCAATTAACCGACTTTAGAATATACGTAAATAAGAAAAAAAACACCACATATCTTACCATAGAACACGCAATTTTAGTTGTAATAAAAATAAATGCATTTACCTGACAGTATAAACGAAGAAACGTACAATATACATGTTTGACAAATGTAAATACTTTCTCTCCGATATCATGAAAACTTTCCCTCATTTATATTTTCGGATATTGCATCTTCTTCCTCATTGTCGCTTTTATGTGCTTTTATCCAGTTGTCGCTTTCGAATATCCATAAATAATCATCATACTCTGTAATATTAAGTTCATTTGATGTGTCACAATTTATATATATATATATTATTATTATTATTACTATTATTATTTCCAGTTTGGTGTCCTTTCGTAAAGTACCAATCCATTCACACGTTGGTGGTAATGACGCCAAGTCGCACATTCCTTCTTTTAGAAAATGTGTTGCTTGTTATGCCTTAAAAGATGTAAATACGTGTGTCAATAGTTCAAAAATGTTATTGATTTTACCGAATTGGAGTGCGAATACAATAACAAATTTCCATGTTACACAATTTTCTGTATGTTTTTCATGTTTCACCGAAATTTGTGTAAGAATATTATAGAGATATAATCGTATTTGCAAAATTTTACACAGACTTATGCGTGCATATTTTACACAACAAAATGTATAAGAAAAAAGTATTACACAGGCTTATGTGAACAAAATTACCCAAAAATACGGGTAAGAAAAAATTATTACAGAGAAATATGCGTTTTTCTTTTAACACAGAATAGCGATACCTGAAAAACTGACTTGTTTAATAATAGTTGAATGGTCAAGTTATTGACGTGTCAAACATCGAGAGTTCAAATGCAATTTCGTTTTTAATTGTTTTTTTTAATTAACAGTAAATTTGTTATCTTGACGTAGATTGAACTTTCAAAACTTGTGATTTAAATTAATAGAAAACTAGTTGGATGTGTCAATCCCAAAACTTTCTTCTATCTCATAAGTACATTTTAATATTTAAAAAAAAAAAAAAATGTGATGACCCCAAAGTTACTCACTATCGAATTTCCTCGAACATTTGACCTAGCCTAATGAGATTCTGGCATCCGAAAAGCTTAAAAAGCAAAATTTAATTAATATTCTGAGAAAATGAGCTTAGTAGTGCCTCATGTTGGTAATTTATACTAAAACCTTATAAGCATCTATTTATATCAAGACCTAACAGAATCTGAAATTTGTGAGAATTTCGTCCATTAGTTCTTGAGATATAGTTACAACAAAAAATTTGCAAAACGTAGCACAGCAACACCATATCTTGGGAAATTTATGCCAAAACGTAAAAAAGAGTCTAATTATGTTATGGTGTAAAAGAATCTGAAGTTTGATGAAATTCTGTGCATTAGTTTTTGAGATATAGTTAGTTTAAAAAAAACCGTGTAAAATATAGCACAGCAGCACCATCAGTTGAAGGATTTGTAACAAAACGTAATCATCGTGTAATTATGTTATATGTTGGTATAACATATTTTGTAACGAAATCTGAAGTTTGATGAAATTCTGTGCGTTGGTTGTTGAGATATAGCTATCGGAAAAATCGTGCAAAATGCAGCATAGCTGCACCACCTGTTGCAAGGTTAATACCAAAATGTAATCAGCGTCTAATTATGTTATATATTCTAGTGTAACAGAATCTAAAATTTGATAAAGTTCTCTGCATTAGTTCTTGAGATATAGCTATCGCAAAATTCGTGCAAAATGTTGCATAGCAGCGCCATCTATAGGGCAGTTCATATCAAAACCTTATCAGCGGCTACGTATCTCAAGGTATCGCAGAATCTGAAATTTGGTGAAATTCTGTGCAATAGTTGTTGAGATATAGCTATCATGAAAATCATGAAAAACGTGGCATAGCAGCGCCACCTGCTGGCCAATTTACACCAAAACATAATCAGCGTCTATGTATATCAAGGGGTCACAGAATCTGAAGTTTGGTGAAATTCTGTGCATTAGTTCTTGAGATATAGCTATCATGAAAATCATGAAAAACGTGGCATAGCAGCGCCACCTGCTGGCCAATTTACGCCAAAACTTAATCAGCGCCTATGTATATCAAGGGGTCGCAGAATCTGAAGTTTGGTGAAATTCTGTGCATTAGTTCTTGAGATATAGCAATCTTGAAAATCATGAAAAACGTAGTATAGCAGCGCCACCTGCCGGCCAATTTTCACCAAAAACCAATAGGCACTAATTCATATCAAGGTCTAATTGAATATAAAATTTTATTAAATTTCGAGCATTAGTTCTTGAGATAGAGCGCCCACAAATTTTTTGTCACATACAGACAGACAGACTCACAGACAGACACACAGACTCACAGACAGACGGACAGACTCACAGACAGACATTTTCTAAAAATAGTCAAAACGTGTTCAGGACCTTCTAAAACGTATAAATCCGTCGAAAACCAGAAGTCGAAAATTTTCATGAATCCAATACTTTCTTCTTGTAAAGATAGAAGAAAGTAAACTAGTTGGATGTGTCAATCCCGAAACTTTCTTCTATCTCATAAGTACATTTTAATATTTAAAAAAAAAAAAAAAAAAAAAAAAAACGTGGTTACCTACTTTTGAATTTCCTCGAACATTTGACCTAGCCTAATGAGATTATGGTATCCGAAAAGCCTAAAACGCAAAATTTAATTAATATTCTGAGAAAATGAGCTTAGTAGTGACTCATGTTGGGTAATTTATACTAAAACCTAATAAGCATCTATTGATGTCAAGACCTAACAGAATCTGAAATTTGATGGAATTTCGTCCATTAGTTCTTGAGATATAGTTATAACAAAAAATTTGCAAAACTTAGCACAGCAACACCATATCGTGGACAATTTATTCCAAAACGTAAAAAAGCGTCCAATTATGTTATGGTGTAAAAGAATCTGAAGTTTGATGAAATTCTGTGCATTAGTTCTTGAGATATAGCTAGTTTAAAAAAAACCGTGTAAAATATAGCACAGCAGCACCATCAGTTGAAGGATTTATAACAAAACGTAATCATCGTGTAATTATGTTATATGTCATTTTGTAACAAAATCTGAAGTTTGATGAAACACT
This sequence comes from Maratus speculifer, assembly GCA_964019185.1. NCBI lineage: Eukaryota > Metazoa > Arthropoda > Arachnida > Araneae > Salticidae > Maratus > Maratus speculifer. The sequence goes on along the minus strand of OZ025297.1, from coordinate 69,303,720 downwards.
TTGCGTTGGTTGTTGAGATATAGCTATTGGAAAAATCGTTCAAAATGCAGCATAGCTACACCACCTGTTGCAAGGTTAATATCAAAGTGTAATCAGCGTCTAATTATGTTATATATTGTAGTGTAAAAGAAACTAAAATTTGATGAAGTTCTCTGCATTAGTTCTTGAGATATAGCTATCGCAAAAATCGTGCAAAATGTAGCATAGCAGCGCCACCTATTAAGCAGTTCACACCAAAACCTTATCAGCAGCTATGTGTCTCAAGGTATCGCGGAATCTGAAGTTTGGTGAAAATCTGTGCACTAATTATTGAGATATAGCTATCATGAAAATCATGAAAAACATGGCATAGCAGCGCCACCTGCTGGCCAATTTACACCAAAACTTAATCAGCGTCTGTGTATATCAAGAGGTCACAGAATCTGAAGTTTGGTGAAATTCTGCGCGTTAGTTCTTGAGATATAGCAATCTTGAAAATCATGAAAAACGTAGTATAGCAGCGCCACCTGCTGGCCAATTTTCACCAAAAACCAATAGGCACTAATTCATATCAAGGTCTAACTGAATATAAAATTTTATTAAATTTCGAGCATTAGTTCTTAGAGCGCCCACAAATTTTTTGTCACATGCAGACAGACAGACTCACAGACAGACACACAGACTCACAGACAGACGGACAGACTCACAGACAGACATTTTCTAAAAATAGTCAAAACGTGTTCAGGACCTTCTAAAACGTATAAATCCGTCGAAAACCGGAAGTGGAAAATTTTCATGAATCCAATACTTTCTTCTTGTAAAGATAGAAGAAAGTAAAAAATCTGACAAAGTAGAGAATTAATACTATCCTTACAATTTCCGCATTTAATTAAATTTTATTTACATCGTACTTATTCAAATTGTTCAAATTCTATTTATAACTTATGACTGAAATATTTTAGGACAACAAAACATTTATAAAAAAGAATGGCATGGAATAAGTATAATTTCAGATAATTCTGGATTTTGTAATTTAAAGTTATGTTATTTTGAGGGGTGAGGAAATGTCTTTGAAATAAAACAAACACACCAAGCACACGTACTTGTTCATCATACAAAATTTGTTTTTCGAACACACACACAAAAAAATATACAAAGTTTACATCCCAAACTTCAAGTATATATATTATGTACACAAAATCTTCCTTTATTGTATACACACTTATCTGTATTCATGTGCACTTTATACTTTAAATTGTGTATTTCTTAGCTATATGATAACATTTTACACATTTAAGCTGCTTAATGTGCTAAACCGGAAGGTGTGTAATTGACCGCCAATGTACGTATTTGGCAATTTATGCGATGTCTTCACATGTAATCAATTTGATTTTGTATCATCACTGTAAGTTTTTTTTATTTGTAAACTTACACTTGTATTAATTTGAGTGTAACCAACTAAGTGAGAAATCTAAATTAGATTCGTTTAATCTTCTTTACTGTCCAGTCTATTTCATTGAATATAAATATACCTCAAACTAAGAAACGTTCTTGCTTAAAGTTCCTGGATTTTTTTTTAAGTATTTTTTATCTATAATTTTAAAAGACGATCTAGCTTTTCTCAAAAATATGGTAAAGAACTGCGTTTTATAAAATACAAATTAACTTTGTTTTTGGTTTTACAATTACCATTGGTTTTAATTTCCCATAGACGGAGTGGGGGAGGACATTTGAGTAGATAATATACGTAAAGTATCTCAAACCAGATAAAGGTAGTCCATTACATAGATTAAAATAGATAGGAACTGAACAGATCGAAAACAATTGTGTTTGCATGCCGCAATAAAGGAGTATACAAATCTGAACCATAGAAAATCATGTGTTTGTGTTTTGTTTTCGTGGGACAAACTTGATGCGCATTATACCGCAGTGTATGCTTGAAATAAAAATATATACTCTCAAATTAATGATGCGTGCGTACTATATTCCAGCGCGTGTTATACGTTGGAATAAAAAGTACATATGCTTTTGTTCATCAAAATAATGAACCATGAGGAAAACGAAAGTATGATATTCACCTGCCACAGACGGGTCAAATAGTAATTTTAATCCCACCTAAATCTTTTGAATTACTCATGCCGTTATTAATCGTTTCCGTGTGTTTAGCAATCATTGTTAAAACTGTCATCTGCAGTTGCATGTATTATTTGATTCTAGTTCACGCAAATATTGTGTAATAATTAAGGCTAATTTACTCTATGACTTGAATAACATGTTGCGTGATTTGTATTAAATATGCAGCTAATAAAGAATGCCAAGGCATAACTTACTTATAAATATCAGAATCTAGTAAAAATCTAACATTGCTGGTTTTATATCTGCTTAAAAATTGCTCAAGTAAGAAGTATATATAGTATAAGTAAAGTTAACAGTGGGGAATTCTGAGTCTCAATTTGTTGCAGGTAACAATTTAACATTAATAAAATAGTTTTTTTTATTTCTATACACTTTTTTCTAAAATTTGAATACAAAATGAAAATTACATAAAAAATGTATATGTATATAATTATTACCGTTTAGTAATGCAAATATTTTTCCAATTACATTTTCATATAAAAAATAGATAAAATTTCAGTAAATTTACTGTTTTATTTTTTTTATTTTTTTTAATATTGTATTTGTGGTATAGCGCTTAGAAGCAAATTAAATATATAATTCTAAACTTTTTTTTTTATATTCATTAAATTAATACATTATTTATAAATAAAAAAGGGAAGCAATATTTTTTTCATTATATTCCTTCTGCAGTGCATAACTGAGTTTATACAGGGTGTATCTAAACTCTTGGGCGAAACTTTAAGGGGTGTACACATCAAGACAAACAATGTTAAATATGAAATCAAGGGTCCGAGACGTCTTCCGAAAGAGATAGAGGCCATTAAAGTTTAGGGTCCAAAATTTCAAATAAACATTAAAAAACGGAAAAAATGGTCGATTAATTTGCGGTTTTCACTAAAACTATTCTTTATATCAGCATTTTCTCGAAAATAAATCATAAAGATAAAATTTAAAAAAAAATGCCGATAGAGGGAGCTTTAGACTTTGGTGTAACGAACAACTATTTTTTGCCATTATTTTTTGCATCTCATTGAATATTTTCGGGAGCTTAGACTTAAACTTAAATTTTGAGCTCAAAATCTGAATAGTTGGAAGTTGCGCAAACTAAACTGTGTTCAGGGGGGGGGGAGGGGGGCTCAAATTTGGAATGATTATGAAAAACAGAAAAATTGGTCGATTCGTTTGAGATTTTCGCAAAAAGTACTCTTTTTTCAGTATTTTCTTGAAAATAAATTTTAAAGATAAATTTTAAAAAATGCCGATAGAGGGCACCTTAGACTTTGGAGTAACGTACAGCTATTCTTAACCGATATTTTTTTAATCTTGTTATATCAGCCACGATGTAAGACGGTCGGATCTTCGATCCAGGAATAAATTCTTATATCTTAATGCATCCAGCTCTAGTGATTACTGAGTATTTCCATACACCCTTTAGAAATGTTTTAGTGGCGACGAGGAAAATCACTATCGATGATTTTTCAATAAAAAAAATGCTTTTTGACGCGATTTTGAAGAAAGAGCGTCAGCGGTGGATGGCCGCGTGTTCCTACTAGGCCTAAGCGCCGATCGGCGGACGGACGTTACGGCGTTAGCGAAGCAGGCTTAATCGGCGACCGGCGACCCCAGAATTGTTTATTCAAGTTCCGGCATGGCTTCTTTTGGTTGTATTGCAGAATATAATCCATCGGTCGAATCTTGGAGCGAATACTCCGAAAGATTGGAACAGTTCTTCATCGCCAACGCCATACTCGAAGACAATAGAAAGCGTGCTGTTTTCTTAACGGTGGTAGGACCTGCCACTTACGGATTGCTTCGGAATCTGCTATCGCCGGCTGCACCCACATCTAAGACATTAGCGGAACTCATCGGCATCCTCAACGGACATTATGATCCAGTGCCTTCAGAGATCGTGGAGCGATTCAAGTTCAACAGCCGCGTACGGCGCGCGGACGAATCAGTGGCCGATTATATCGCAGAGCTTTGGAAATTAGCGAAGTATTGCAATTACGGCGAATCTCTGGATATGATGCTCCGTGATCGGATCGTTTGCGGTATACAAGACGAAGGAATACAACGAAAATTGTTATCAGAAAGCAATTTAACCCTTTTGCGAGCGTCGGAAATTGCCGTTTCAATGGAAGCAGCTGCGAGAGATGCTGTTGATCTGAAGATATCTGCCGTTCCTGAAGTGAAAAAATTACAAGTTACGGCGCAACGGCCGCGAAAAAACGAGATCGTTAAATCGGCGTCCAATTCAAATAACGGCCGTACAGGGAAGAAGTGTTATCGTTGTGGCGATTCCAAACACCATTCTTCTGATTGCAAACACAAAAATAGCACGTGTTATAGCTGTAAAAAAGTGGGGCACCTGTCAAAAGTGTGTTTATCAAAGAATAAACAAGGTTACAAACCTAAAGTTAACTTAGTTGCTGAATCTAAAGAAGATTTAGGCAGTAAGGAGTATACAATTTTTAATTTAAGAGATAACAAGAGAGATTACCCTCCGGTGAAAATTACTTGTGAGATCCAAGGCCAGCCTGTTATTTTTGAAATTGACTCAGGGGCTCCATTTTCCATAATGCCTGTAAAACTGTTTGATAAAATTAGAAGATTCTGCCCTCCTTTGGAAAAAACGAACATTAAGCTTCAGTCTTACACCAACAATACCATTGATATTTTGGGAGTTACAAATGTGAATGTGGTGTTCCAAGCAAGAACAGAGACTTTACCTCTGCTAGTGGTTTCTCAGGGAAGCACTAATTTAGCTGGGCGAAACTGGATTGTTCCATTAAGCCTAATGAATGCGTTTGATGCCAACATGAACCACACATTACATTGTGTAAGGACTGAGCAGCTCAAGCTAGATGGACTTTTAAAAGAATTCCAGAATGTTTTCTAACCAGGCTTGGGATTAGTGAAAGGAATTAAAGTTCATCTTACCTGTAAAACTGGTGAACCTCCAAAATTTTTCAAGGCTCGTCCTGTACCATATGCATACAAGGAAAAAATCAACAAGGAAATAGACCGCCTTCTTGCAGATGGCATTTTAGAGCCAGTTAAAACTTCTGATTGGGCAGCTCCTATTGTTCCTGTGCTGAAGCAAGACGGCAGAATTAGAATATGTGGTGACTTTAAGCTAACAGTCAATAAAGTAACAGAATTAGAGCAGTACCCTCTGCCAAATATCGAAGATTTGTTTGCTGAAATGTCTGGGGGTACAGCTTTCACTAAATTAGATCTGCGGGATGCATACTGTCAACTAGAGCTCGATGAAGAGTCAAGACGCCTGGTAGTGATAAATACGCACAGAGGTCTCTTTCGGTACACACGCCTGGCTTTTGGCATTGCTTCTGCCCCGGCAATTTTTCAACGTGAAATTGACAAGATCTTACAAGGGGTAAAAGGAGCCTCTAAATACTTGGATATGACCTTCTAGTAACTGGTAAAACCGAAGCAGAACATCTACAGAACTTACAAGAAGTTCTCTCTCGTCTGCAAGCAGCAGGTGTAAAGTTACATCCAGAAAAATGTGAATTTCTCAGACCATCTGTGGAATATCTTGGTCATCGTCTGGACAAAGATGGGTTGCATCCAGTTGAATCGAAGGTCAAAGCGATTTCGGATGCTCCGGAACCAACAAATGTAGACGAGCTACGTTCTTTTATTGGCTTAATCACCTATTATGCGAAATTTTTACCTAACATGTCAACACTGTTAGCACCCTTATACCAGTTGCTGGAAAACAAACGGCCATGGAGATGGGGTTCATCACAACAAGAAGCTTTTAAAAAAGCTAAAGATGTCCTGCAAACCTCATCATTACTAGTGCATTTTGACCAAGACAAGGAAGTGATCCTGGCTTGTGATGCAAGTCCTTATGGGCTTGGTGCTGTTCTGTCACATAAAACTCCAGATGGTGATAGACCAATCGCTTTTGCTTCTCGCTCCCTGACGAAAGCAGGAAAAAATTACAGTCACATTGAGAAGGAGACTTTAGCCTTAGTGTTTGGAGTGACTCGATTCCGGAACTATCTCTTGGGACGTAAATTTACGTTACTTACAGACCATCGTCCTTTAGTGACTTTATTATCAGAAGAAAAACCAGTTCCATCAGTTGCTGCAGCCCGTATCCAGCGATGGGCATTGACTTTATCTGCCTACGTTTACAAGATAGAGTACCGAAAAGGGAAGTTGCATGGAAATGCTGATGCTTGCAGCAGACTTCCACTGAAATCTGAAACGGCGGAGCCTCCAGTACCTGTCGAGTCGGTTTTGCTTATCCGACAATTAAATGATAATCCACTGACAGCACATCTAATCCAAAGGGAGATAGACAAGTGTCCTGCACTGAGCCGTCTACGATCTCATATTCAAAATGGGTGGCCAAAGAAAGTGACAGAAAATTTACAAGCCTTTTGGCATATCCGACATGAACTGTCAGTTGAGGAAAACATCATTCTCAGAGGTTCCCGTGTTTTTGTTCCAGGAAAGTTTCGTCAATTTGTTTTGGATGAACTTCACAGTGCTCATCAAGGGATTTCTGCTATTAAATCTCTGGCTCGTTCCCATGTCTGGTGGCCTGGTATTGATCGGGACTTAGAAACAAAAGTTCGAAACTGCCACGACTGTCAAGAAAATGCTGCAGCTCCTCCTTCGACACAAATCCCTTGGCTCACACCTAAAAAACCTTGGGAGAGAATCCATATCGACCATGCAGGTCCTGTAGAAGGTCATTGGCTATTAATTATAGTTGATGCCAAAACAAAATGGCTTGAAGTGATTCCAGTGCCCAACACCACAGCAACTTCAACGATAATAGCTCTGCGTAACCTGTTTGCACGTTTTGGCTTACCAGAGAGCTTAGTCAGTGATAACGGACCTGGCTTCCGTAGTGACGAATTCACAAATTTCTTGAAAAGAAATGGCATTACACCAATTAAAACCGCACCGTACCATCCGAATTCAAATGGTTTAGCGGAAAGAGCAGTGCGTACAGTAAAAACTGCATTGAAGAAAGCTAAAGAAGGCACTTTCACTGAAAGACTGACCAGATTTCTTCTGAATTTTCGAAATACCCCATCAAAGGCAACGGGTATATCTCCAGCTGTGACAATGTTCGGACGACCTCTTTGCATGCGTTTGGATCTTATCCGCAGTGCTAAAGTTAAAACATCTGAGAGGGGAGATACCCATAATAGCAAATTTACAGAAGGCACTCCTGTCTGGGTGCGCTCTTTTACCCGGGGCCCATCTTGGGTTGCTGGAAAGGTTACAGGAACAATTGGGAATACAATGTGCAAAGTCAAGACAACTTGGGGTATTTGGACACGACACATTGATCAAATTCGTTACAGGCAAGAGGACACTCTACAGGAAATTCCTCCAGCTCCAGAACTACCAGATTCTGTTTCTTCAGGATCAGATGTGTCAGTGCCTACAGTGCAACCGAGAGATGTAGTAGAGTTACCAGCTGATCAGGTGAGAGACACCCTTCTACCTCCTACGCTGTCTCCGCAGGTAAGTGTCCAAGAGCACAGTTCTCAGGCAGATCCTCCGGCACTCTCGCCGCAAGCAGTTTTGCAGAATCCAGGAGCGCCACTTCCTAGACGTTCCACTCGTCCAAAAGCAAAACCTGAACGTTTGCAATATTAGACTTTTTGAATTGGACTGTTAAATTTTGAACTGTGTCAAGGACTTTATTTTTTATTGTATTGTGCATGTCTAACAACTTGAATATTTCCTTTAAGGAGGAAGAGAATGTTATATCTGTTATGATGTGCACTAGATGGCGCCATCAGCGCCAGCCAAAATGCAGTTTAGCCGCGAACGTTGTTCGGTCGTTCGTTCGTTGTCAGCCATGATGTAAGACGGTCGGATCTTCGATCCAGGAATAAATTCTTATATCTTAATGCATCCAGCTCTAGTGATTACTGAGTATTTCCATACACCCTTTAGAAATGTTTTAAATCTCATTAAATGATTGCAAAAGATTAGACTTAAATTTTGAGCTCAAAATCTGAATCGTTGTGAGTAATTAAATAGCGCAAAATTGAACGGTGTTCGAGTGGGAGGAGGGGGTAGGGATAAAATCACACTGTGGGGAATCATGTTTTAACGCCAAAAGGGCGATGAATCCTGATCTTAGATACGCGTGGCAGCCCTCCCTGGGCTCAAGATATTTTTTTTGTTTATGTTTCAGAGAGAAAAAAGAATTAATACGAGATGGGGTGATGACTGTCTTGATAGAAGAATAATTCTAAAATATATTGAATTTCATGTAAATTATGTATCATATGTGATGTACAGTAGATATACAGTAGTACAATACGATGTACAGTATTTGTACAATGTGTATAGAAGATGTATATAGTTCTTCCAATTAAAAACAAGAAAAAGAAGATGCCCGTTTGAAGTTATTGAATAATTGTCAATCGCCTAAATTAATTTTGTGTTCGAAAGCTACTGAACCAGCCGACGCGACAATGGTGCAACGTTCGGGAAATATTAGAATGAGAATACGATTAGGACGATTGCATTTTATTTAACGGGTAAGTTTTTTACTGTTATTTCTTTGATTTTATGAATGATTTGGAAGAAACAGTACTATACAAAATGAACACCGGTGAAAATTTGAAAAGTAATATTACTAAACGCGGATCAATTAGATCCACAATAACTAAATTAATTTAAAAAATTGACAACGAAATTTTGAAAGAAAGTGATTTGAAACCGGAAATTGTGGAGGATTGTTTAGCAACATTGCTGGAACATAAGATTTCTCGAGAAAACTTAGACGATTTAATTCAATCTAAAGATGAAAGTTATAATTTAGAAACCGAAGTTGAAACCTAATTTAGAATATAAAGAGTCAATTATTACGTGTAAATCGAGAGCAAATAGATTTTTGCATAATTTAAAGAAAACTTCTTATTTTACAAGTGAATCAAAAATAACTACGCCCCCCATATCAGATACTCAGTTAAAGTGTAACACCAAATTGCCGCGAATTTCTTTAAACAAATCCACCGGCGACATTTTCGAATTTCAAGAATTTTGGCCGCAATTTAAAGTCGCTGTTCACGAAAATGAAGCCCTTCAAGAGATAGAAAAATTTACCTATTTGAAACATTTGATTTCGGGATCAGCAGCTGCTGCTATTAACGGGCTCCCATTAACTGGTGAAAATTACGCAACGGCAATAAATATATTAAAGGATCGTTTTGGAAAAAAAGAGGTTTTAATATCTGCGCAAACAAATAAATTATTAAATTTAGAAGCAGTGCGAAGATCAAACGATATATATTCGTTGAGAAAATTGTATGATGAAATAGCGATACAAATAAGAAGTTTAGAATCATTGGATGTGAAATCAGACCAATATGGTTGTTAATTGTTACCTATTATTTATAAATCTATACCTAATGGCCTTTTATTGCAATTTCATAGAGAACAGTGCGAGAAAAAAGATGTTTGCGTAAATGATTTATTATTGTTCCTTAAGCGCGAAATCGAAGCGCGAAAAAAGGTTGTTAATGTTACATCTGTCAGTTTTGAGATTAAATCTCATGAAAATAAATTTAAACAAAATCCTTCTAAACCTTTTCTTCAAGCAAAAAATAGAAATCCTTCAGAATTTACATTAAATACAATTACAGAAAACCTTTGTCCGTTTTGTTCTCAGAAGCATGAAGCAAATTTGTGTAACTTAAATTTTGAAGAAATAAAACAATCTTTATCGAAACAAGCGAAATGTTCCCGATGCTACAAACGATTTCATAAGAGTAAGTTTTGTAAAAATTCTAATATTCGTTGCTCTCTTTGCAATTCAAAAGCTCATCAAAATTCTCTTTGTAATAAAAAAGTAAAAGAAAGACCATCAAAGGAAAATAAAATTGACCTTGTTTCAACTGAAGGGGATGAAATAGGGGGAAAGCAAAATACGCAGTATAAAAAAATAACTGTTTCTTCACTTTGTTGTAAGCCAGATGAATATGTTTAATTTCAAACTTTAAAGGGAACAATGATTGGGAAAGATAAAAATATTAATGTTCGTATCTTGCTACCCAGGTCGAAATTCATGCTGGTATTTGTTTGCTAGACAAGCACCAAGTGCTATAACCCAACAAGTAAAATAGCATAAACTAGCATTACACGTTGCTGGTTCCAGCAGAATTTCCAGCAATTCATGGTGTGTATTGGCCCACTTTGCTGGAAATAAGCATGAGATGCTTGCATATAACTTGTCATGCTTTTGTTGTGCAAGCTAGCGATATAGCATGTGATGCTAGCTGGCATATGATAGCATAGAATTTCCAGCAATTCGAGGTGTGTATTGGCCCACTTTGCTGGAAATCTAGCAGACATAGCAATACCTAGCAATAACTAGCATATTTTTGTTGCTGGTACAAGCATGAATTTTGACCTGGGTAGACTGTGCGTCGCAACGTACGTCTGTCGGAAAGAATTTGTCAAAGCATTTAAATTTAGAGGTGACAGGACAGGAATCATTAAAAATCAATACTTTTGCTGGTACGAAACTTATTGTTAATAATCATAATAGAGTTAAGATTTTCTTAAAGGATAAATTTTCTGACAATGTAATTTGTCTGGAATCTTTAGAAATAGAGAAAATCTGTTCAGATATAATACGCGCCCCAAGTTCCGAGTTAAATGAAAAAATAAAAGAAATGGGTATACAGTTGTCAGACGTTTCAAATGAATTAAGTGATGTGGAGAATAAAATAGATTTACTGATTGGTAGCGACTACTATTGGTCAATTATGACAGGGAAATATAAACGTATTTCACCAACTCTTGTTTTGAATGAAACTAAACTAGGTTGGACACTTCATGGAAGGTTCTCAGATGAAATTAATGTAAATAATTTAGAGGGTGCAATGTATATATCTATTTGGGATAATAATGAAAATGATAAAATGTCCATTCAATTTGAAAAATTTTGGACTATAGAAGGGTTAGGGATTCAGGAAGATAATACAAATAAAAATTTATGTGATTATCAAATATTAGAACAATTTGAAAATTTTATTCAGTTTAAGAACAATAGGTATGAAGTTAAACTACTTATGAAATATGACGATGTTGATATTCCGAATAATTATGATGTTGCCAAAAAGAGATTTAATAGTCTTATTAAACGATTTGTAAATAATCCTGCATTATTTAAGGATTGTAAAGAAATTATTGATGAATATAAGGCTTTAAGAATAGTAGAAATTGTTGAACCGCAAGAAATAAATTCATCGAATGGTAATTTGACCTATTATTTGCCCCACCACCCTGTAATTCGAAGGGACAAACAAACAACCGAATTGCGCATTGTTTTTGATGCCTCATCTCATGCTCCTTCTGAACCTTCTCTAAATGATGTACTCTTCCAAGATCCCAATTTGAACTCAGATTTATTTGATTTAATTTTGCAATTTCGAAGCAATAAAATTGCCGTAGTGGCAGACATTGAAAAAGCTTTCTTACAAATAAGTCTTGCTGAAACTGACAGAGATATGACGCGTTTCCTGTGGATCCAAGAACTCCCTCAAGATAAAAATTCCCGAATGAACTTTATAATTATGAAAATGTGCCGTGTAGTTTTTGGTGTCACCTCGAGTCCATTTCTGTTAGGAGCTGTAATTAAACATCATTTGAAGAGGTATGCAACTTTATATCCGCAAACTTGCTCTAAAATTGACTCTTCCATGTACGTGGACGATTTGTTGTTAGGAGCACATACGGTTAATGAAGCTTTAAAAATTTCAAAGGAATCTTTAGCTATTTTTCAACAAGCAAATATGCGCTTACGAAAATGGCAAAGTAATTCTACCATTTTAAAGGTAAATTTAAAATCTTTAGATATGAATGTTTTGCTGATACATCAACTGATACAACCCCATTTAAAATTTTAGGGTTAATATGGGACACTGAAGAAGACATTTTTAGATTAGATAATCAAAGTCTGTTAGAATTTGTCCATTGTCAAAATAAGACCAAAAGAACCATAATTCGAGCAGCTGGAAGAATTTTTGACCCTATTGGGTTTTTATCACCATTTACGACTTTAATTAAAATCATTTCTCAATCATTATTGGAACATGGCATCGATTGGGATCAAAATTTACCGGAACATTTAGAGAAAAGGTGGTATAACTGGTGTGCACAGATTCCATATCTTAGTAAAATAAAAATCCCAAGATATTATTTTCAGGAAATAGACAGTTATGACAATGTAGAAATTCACTGTTTTAGTGATGCAAGTATTAAGGCCTATGGGAGTGTTATATATCTGAGATATAACAACAATAATAGTATAAAGACAAGTTTTGTTACATCAAAAAGCAGACTAGCTCCCATAAAGAAGTTAGCCTTGCCCCGCCTCGAATTGATGGGTGCTGTGATTGGAGCTAGACTTGGAAAGCGGGTAATGTCTGTTCTCAAGATAAGTGAAGACAAAGTACATTATTGGAGCGATTCAAATATCGTGCTTCACTAGATCAAAAGTTCGTCAAGTACTTGGAAGCCATTCGTAAGCAACAGAACATCAGAAATACAAAGTTTAACAGATCCGAAGAACTGGCGACATTGTCCCGGTAGCTCAAATCCTGCTGATAGACTCACAAGAGGACTCTCACTTCTCGACCTCGAAAAGGATGATCTGTGGTGATCAGGGCCCCCATGGTTAGTTAAAGAGTCAAAATTATGGCCCGAAGAAGACAGAGAAATTGATGAAGATATGAAACAACTAGAAGCTAAAAGAAATGTGATTTTCCAAAATGTTTGTTCATTAAAACATCAGAAGCCAGTTATAGAAATTGAGCGCTTCAGTTTATTCTTGAAGGCAGTTAGAGCATTGGCAAGAGTTAGAAGATTTATTTTCAATTTAAGAAATTCAATCAAGCGTAAACATACGTTATCTGCTGAAGAATTGAAAGAAGCTGAAGAATTATTAATCAAAGAAGTACAAATGAAGGAGGAAATTGAGTCATTAGAAAAAGGAAACTCTGTTAAAAAAACATCACGAATTTATTCCCTGTGTCCATATTTGGATGAAAATAAAATTTTACGAATAAAAACCAGACTTAATGAAGGCCCCTTTGATTCGAATGAGACCAACCCAATCATATTGCCGAAGAATGAAAAATTAACAGAATTGATAATTATGCAAGAATATAGAAATTTGCTGCATAGTGGAGTTTCTTTAACGCTTGCACAAATCCGGAAGAAATTTTGGATTCCGCAAGAAAGACAATCTATCAGAAAGAATCTAAGAAAATGTCTAATTTGTAGAAGATACAATGCAAAAGCAGCTGACCAGCTAACTGGGCAACTTCCGAAAGAAAGGATCTCACAATCCCCTGCGTTTACCGTTATAGGATTGGATTTTGCCGGCCCAATAATCATCAAAACAGATAGCAAAGAGATGTCAAAATCCTACATTGTACTGTTCACCTGTGCCGCAACGAGAGCTATATACTTGGAAGCAGCCAGGAATATTACTACAAGGTCCTTTATGATGTGTTTCCGTCGATTTATTTCAAGAGGCGGAAATTGTAAAATAAATTTTTTTGATAATGCATTAAGTTTTAAAGCTGCCGAAAAAGAACTACAACAATTAATTTGAAATAATCATTAAAGATCAAGAACTTCAAGACTTCATATCAAACAAAGGCATTATATGGAAATTTATCATCGAGCATGCCCCATGGTGGGGAGGCTTTTACGAAAAACTCGAAAAAAGTGTAAAAGAACCCCTGAGAAAAATTTTGAGCTCTCATCACATTTGAAGAATTGGTTACAATTTTGACAGAAATAGAAGCCATAATAAATATGAGACCTCTTACGTACACAACAAGAGATTTCGGCGAGCCAGACCCACTTACGCCGGCTCACTTTCTTCAACTCGGAAGGGAAAATATTAGTTTTCCACTACATTTTGCCGAATTAGAGAATAAAATCTCTACCCGAGAGACATTATTAAGAAGAAAAAGATATCTAACCACCTTGTTAAAACAGCTGTGGACTAAATGGGAGGAACAATACTTGCTGAACTTAAAATCGATCCATCAATTTAAAACTCCTGAGAGACACAAAAATCTAAAGATTGGATATGTTGTCTTAGTGGACGGTTGTGCTAAATCTAAACTGCTGTGGGACTTAGGAGTAGTTAAGGAAGTGATTCTTGGCAGAGACCAGCTTATTCGAGCTTGCATGGTAAAGACCGCTCATGGACTGCTAAGAAAACCAGTTCAACTTTTGTATCCTTTTGAATTAGATTGTTGAATGTCAATTGATTTCAATATTTGAAATTTAAATTTATAACTTTTTTTCTACTATTGTTTGAATATATAAATGCGATTTATTTCTTATTATAAATTCATAGTTGAAATATCCTTTTTATGTGTGTATTTCGCAATTGTTAATTTATCAAAAAATAAAAAATGTGTTTCATTTGTGTATAATTATGCTTTTTTTCAAATTGAAAGGATTATTGAGATGTTAATAACAGTATTTTATTTGTTTATATTATGTATATATTTAGTTTAGTTTATTCAGGTAAATATCTGGCCAGATACGTTCATGTAGCTACATGTTATTGAAGTGTCCTTTTTTATTTATATTATCCATGATGCTATTATTTTATTGTTTAATGCTTTATGTGTCAACATCTGAAAATTGAAATTATTTTCTAATTTATTATTTGAGATATGATTTAAATTAATGTTTATTGTAAGAATTTAGTTTTATTGTTTTATCATTATGTACTCTCATGTGTCCAGGTGGGGAGTGTATGGGGAATCATCTTTTACCGCCAAAAGGGCGATGAATCCTGATCTTAGTTACGCGTGGCAACCCCCCCTGGGCTCAAGATATTTTTTTTATTTGTTTATGATTCAGAGAGAAAAAAGAATTAATACGAGATGGGGTGATGACAGTCTTGATAGAAGAATAATTCTAAAATATATTGAATTTCATGTAAATTATGTATCATATGTGTAAATAAGATGTACAGTATTTGTATAATGTGTATAGAAGATGTATATAGTTCTTCCAATTAAAAACAAGAAAAAGAAGATGCCCGTTTGAAGTTATTGAATAAGTGTCAATCGCCTAAATTAATTTTGTGTTCGAAAGCCACTGAACCAGCCGACGCGACACACACAGTTCAATTTGCGCTTCTTAACTCCTCCCAACGATTCAGAATTTGCGTTTACGTATATTTCACTGTATCGCGTTTTTTCTTTAGATGTGAATCAAATGTTTCTTTTTATGTCTACACTGCAGAAAGAAAAAAAAAAGATACTGCCCGAACTAAAATTATTTTTTCCGATACTTCAATTTTATGCGTGTTTTTCATTTTGTGCATGTATGTTTTCTTATTCAAATTTCTTGAATGTCAATTGGTTTTTGTTCGTTATTTCGTCAACAAAATTGCTTGTGAAGCCGCGTTTAAATCCAGCTTTTCTATATGTTATATGTCAATAAGTCCTTTTTGACTTTTCTGAATTCCACTTTGATCTCAACATTTGTTTACTTTTTTCCTTTTTTTGAGATTTTATCACTGCTCATTATTCATTCTTTTTCTGAATGCTGAATATCACGAAAGGTTTTAATTCAAATAGCTTCCAATCATAAACTAAACCACTTAGTAAATCTGAAAATTACCAGGTAAATATTATAAATGAAGATAAATAAAAAATTTAATTTATGATATTAAGTAAAATTTTATGTCTAAGATAAATTTTTTTAAAAATTAATAAATTAGAATGAACACGAAATATCATGCCCACAGTGATATATAGTAATAACGAAAATAAAACTAAACAAAGACAGTAGGTTACTTAATTAAATATTCCTAAATAATTAAAATATTTTACTCCAATTTGTTGTGTTTATTGTAACAAAAAATTATAGTTATCAGTCCAAAAAATGTTTTAGAATTTTACATTTTAGTCAGTTTGTGAAAAGGTATGAAAATTATATCTGTTTTGCAGAAAATTTTGACAAATTTAAGGGGAACTGATCGTATCGGTGGCAGTTGTAGGAGGATGGGTGAGTCGACTGACTCTGAATTCGCGTCGTTTCGGCCGAAGGTCCTTTCGCCTTTCCTTCTTTATTCCGATGTTATAGCAGAAGCCAATAATAAAGTTCTTAACCCACGTCTCCTGTGCCCTGATTTTTAGCTGAAGCCTGGTTAAAAATTAAAAAAAAATCAAAAATGAAATCAGACAAACTTAAAGAAGAATTTGATTAAAGACAGCTAAAAGCGATAAGGGGTAGGCTCGGAGTCCTAAAGCTATCAGACGACCCTTGGGGATTCGATCTTATTGTAGTAATCAGTAACATGCAATTTAGATAATGAAATTAAGAAGCTGTTAATTAAGGCTTAATCTTTGATAATATATTCTATAAAGTCAACGACAATTCCACCACGTAAAACAATTAAGTTTTTTTCTTAAAAAAGAAAAAAATCGAAAATTCAAATTATATATGACATTTAACTTAGCTAGATTAACTTACATTACTCTTATCATAAAATCTAGCTTTTGAAATATGTCATAAACCAAAAAATAAATGTCACAGGGAAACATGTTTAACAGTTCGATTGCGTTTCGTTTCCACTCATATAAATTCATTTCCCAACTCTAGACAAATGTCATATCTGCCACATGGTATATGACCTTTGCAGAAATCTTCATTTCGCAAAATGACGGGGAATGCAGTAAAAGATCACAGTTAACCGATGATAAATTTAAAAACCAAAAATTTTCTGAAAGAGTGTATTAACGACGAATTAAAATTTCACACGATGCAGAAATTAGATTTTATACATTTTGGGGAAATTTCAGTAATATAATTTATTGTCATAAATTATAAATAAATATAAGTATAAAATGTTAATGTATGATATTTATTAGTTAAATTTTTGTGTTAAAGATCTTGTAATGTAGTATTAATTTCTTACGCATTTTATTCTTCTTCAGCTATTTTAAAATTGCCTGACAACAATATAAGAAATATGTTTGCATTACACATACATACATACATATATATATATATATATATATATATATATATATATATATATGTCTGTGTGTATGTGTGTACAGGGGTGGATTGCAGCAGTATGATTATTATCATATTTTTAATTTAATTAAAAAAATCCTTTGACATTACATTTAACCAATTTTATAACAATTATATCTTTTGTGAACGTAATAATTTTACTTTATGAATTAAAATAATCTGTTTGAGGTTTAAAATTTACTAAAATTTCCTTTCCACCTTTTCCAGTCATCTTGAGACATTTGTGAAATGTAGTTCGAATTATTGTTTTCCCATCTTCTTTCGCGATAAATTGCTAGTATTTACAAATTCGATTTGTGAAATCTTACTAAGGAAACAACACTTTTTAACCGTAGGACTTTATGGAAAGAATAGAGTTTCCCCCCAAAAAATCATATAATAATTGTTAAAAGAAATATTTCTCATGTATCCCAAATAATTTAAGAATGTGAAAATCGATTTTGTACGATAAATATAAGCATAATATGTTTTGCGGTAAATATGCAGTAGACTAATTGAGAAGGCTTAATCAGCAAAAATTCCACCCCATAACAGAAATATAAATTTTCTTTTTAGAATAAAATTGCATAATGTATAAATTCAAATCATGTATGACACTTTACTTGTATGAATTAACATATATTACAGTTATCACTAGCAGGGGTGACCGAGCTGGGCTCGGTAATAATTAACTATGTTTTGAACTCAATATAGTATTTTCACTGTATCATTCTCTTCGTATTATTACTGTAAAACATGTTATTTACAATAGTATTATTTATAAAATCAATCAATAAGAAAACTATGCATATATGCACACGTTCATAAATTTTATATTATTTTAAAATTTACAACGAAAGGACACCGATCCAAATCACTCTTTTAGCTCGATTCTGATTGGTTTGACCATACATCTCGACTCCTATCAAGAATGAATAAAAAAAACATTTCTTCACATTCTGAAAGACAACATTTTTTGCCAAATGTATCCGAATTTGGAGACATTCTTTGATTTAGCGCCAAATGCGTGTTTCGTCTTTCGTAATCTTATAATAGTCGATTTTTCAGCCAAATGTTGCCAATATTTTTCAAATACAGACAATTTACTGGTTTTTGCCATATTCTCGTACCCTGACCCATTTCCCTCAAAGTGATCACTAATCAAATTTAATCATATATATGACTTAGCTCAATGGTCTTCAGGTAATCAAAGACAATAGAATATAAAATGCAATCAAGATCGTTTAAGCCATTTCTTAGGTAAAATTAGATGACAGCATTTAGCAATAAAGCGAAATGACTTACTAATATAATTTTGTTTAACGTGCAACTCATTCCAATAGTCTTCCCGTGACAATAAAAGTTTTATTACAAAATTTAGGTAAAATTGATTGAGTCATTGTTATAAATAATTAGAATGACCCTAACCCATTATGACTCAAAATGACCCACTAATCGAATTTTCGCGAACATGTGTTCTAGCCCTCTTACTCGAAAACAATATAATACAAATTATAGTCAAAATGGTGCGAGTCATTTTCTAGATGAAATTAGTATGACCATCATGACCCACAAATGACCCTTATAAGAGAAATCTCTCAAACATGTGACCTAGCCTATTAGTTTTTAATTGCCAAAAAAAGTTTGAATACAAAATTTAAATAAAATTTATTGAGCCGTTTTTTAGATATAATTAGTTTGATTCTGACCCATACTGACCCAAAATGACCCATCAATCAATTTCTCGAACATCGGATATAACTCAAGAATTTTCTCGTGCCCGAAACCATTGAATAAAAAATTTAGTCAAAACTGCGCTAGACATTGTCTAGATAAAATTATCTTGACCCACAATGACCAAAACTGACCTACTAAACGAATTCTCTGTAACAGGTGATTTAACACAATAATCTTCTTCTATCCAAAAAGGTAAAATTCGAAACTTGGTCAAAGTCATTCGAGTCATTTTTTAGATAAAATTCGTTCAACCGAAAATGACCCAAAAGTGACCAACTGATCAAAATTTCTCGAATATGTGACCTAGTTCAATAGTTTTTCGGGCCAAAAAATGTTGTATACAAACTTTCGTTACAATCGACCCATCCGTTCTTTAGATATAGCTTGACTATGACCCATTATAATCCATCATGACCTACAAATGACCCATACAATCAAAAACTCTCAAACATGTGACTTAGCCCATTATTTTTCTTGCGTCTAAAAATTCTTAAATACAAAATTTCGATAAAATCGATCCTGCCATTCTTTTAATATGAATACCTAGAACCAGACCTTTTATGACCCATTAATCGAAATTTCTCGATGTGACCTAGCCCAATGAATTTTTTGTGCCTAAAGTATGTTGCATACAAAATTTCATTGAAATCGACCCACCTGTTTTTTAGATATAGCTTAACCATGACCGATTATAACCCATCATGACCCACAAATGACTCTTATAATGGGAATATCTCGATCATCTGACGTAGTCCTTTAGCTTTCTCGTGCCAAAAAACTGTTATAGGCAAAATTTCGATGAAATTGATTCTGCTGTTCTTTAAATATAAACCCAGGTCGAAATTCATGCTGGTATTTGTTTTCTAGACAAGCACCAAGTGCTATATCCCAACAAGTAAAATAGCATAAACTATCATTACACATTGCTGGTTCCAGCAGAATTTCCAGCAATTCATGGTGTGTATTGGCCCACTTTGCTCGACAAAAGCATGAAATACTTGCATATAACTTGTCATGCTTGTGTTGTGCAAGCTAGCGATATAGTATGTGATGCTGGCTAGCATATAATAGCATGGAAATCTAGCAGACATAGCAATACCTAGCAATAACTAGCATATTTTTGTTGCTGGTACAAGCATAAATTTTGACCTGGGAATAGCTTGACCCAGACGCTTAATGACCCAATATGACCCATTTTATTTTTCGAACATGTAACCTTGCCAAATGTTTTTCTCGTGCCCAAAAACATAGAATGCAATTTTTAGTCAAAATTGCTTGAGAAAATCTCTTGACAAAAATAGCATGACCCACAATGACCCCAAAAATAACCCACTAACCGAATCTTCTGGAACATGTTACCTAACCCAATGGCCTTCTTGTAATCCAAAATGATAAAATATAACATTTGGTCAAAATCGTTAGAGCCGTTTTTTAGATAAAAATGCCTTGACCCATAATGACTCCAAAATGACCCACTAATCGAAATTTTTCGAACATGTGACCCAGCCCAATAGTACTCTCGTGCCAAAAAACGATTGGATACAAAATTTCCTTAAAATCGATCCAGCCGTTCTCTAAATATAAATAGCTTGATCCTGACCCATTATGACCCAAAATGACCCAATAATCGATTTTTCTCGAACATATGACCTAGCCCAATTGTCTTCACGTGCCCCAAAAATGGCAAAATCCAAATTTTTACGAAAATCGTTAGAGTCGTTTTTGAGATAAAATTTACACACACACACACAATTTTTGCTCGCATTATAGTATAAGATAAAATCTAACTTTTAAAATGTGTCATAAACTAAAAGATTAATGTCAGAGGGAAACGATTTTAACAGTTCAATAACATTTCATTTGAACTCATATGGATTTACTTCCCAACATCAGCTACTAATTTTTTCGAGCTCTAAGCAAATGTCATATCTGTCACATGGTATATGATCTTCGCTGAAAGCTTCATTGCGTTGAAAGCTTCATTGAAATTAATTTTCTTCGTTTATGGAAAATTTCAGTAATATAACTTATTGTTATAATATATAAATAAATATAATTATGAAATGTTAGTGTATTATATTTATTAATTAATTTTATGTTAGAGATTTTCTAATGCTAGTATTAATTTCTAATGATTATATTTTTCTTTAACTATTTAAATTTCTCCTTAATAGCATAGTAAATATGCTAGTATTATTTATATTCATATATTTTCCCCTTAAATACCTTAAATTCCTTTATTCCCTTAAATTTAAGCTATACGATTATAATCAGATTTGTGATTTAAGAAAATTTTACCATCGATATTATATTCAATCAATTTTATGACAATTATATCTTTCGTGAAAATAATAATTTTAATTTTTGAATTATGATATTCTGTTTGAGGTTTAGTAATGTACAAAAATTACTTTTCACCTACTTTGGTCTTTTTGAGATGTTTGTGAAATATTGTTGAAATTTTTGTTTTCACGTCTTCATTTGATACAAAGTGCTGATAATTACAAATAATTCAAAATATTTGAAATAGTACTACAATAGAAGTAATAACACTTTTTAAAGATATGACTCTTCAGAAATAGTAAAGGTCTAAAAATATTCAGAAGGTTAATAATTGTTGAAAGAAATTTTTCTTATTTATCCCAAATACATTAAGAAAGTGAAAATGGATTTTGCATGAAAAACAGAAGCGTACTATGTTTTATATTAGATATGCACTAAGTTAATTGAGAAATCAAACTCTTTGCAAACAGCTAGGCTTATTTAAGTATCACTTCTTTTTTTACAATCATCCTGATGATTTTCTCGTTTATTGCAAAGTGACTAGATAACTTTAGATTAATTTTAACTTAATTATTCAAACTGGCAAATATCTTCCGACCAGAAAGATATTTGCCATCTGGCAAATATCTTTGTACCTCTGGTATCTTGGTATCTCTGGTATATATACTTGGATCGCCGCTTTCAATGCACCGTTACAATTCATACAACGCTGTTAGTTATAGAAAGAGATACCATCGTCAGCTTAATTCTTACTTATTACTATGTATTCATTTATGATTAGAAGAAACAACTATCTCCCTCGTTCTGTTTTCAGACAATAAATAATGTAAAATTATCTGCTTTAATGTAATATTTCCCTACAGAACGTAAGAGAATACTGTGAAACTAAAGTACGCTTTCATGCTTTAATATGCATATCTAAATTTATATGCTTATTGTTGATAATTTTCATACTGATTTGTTTGCTTTCGGTTTTGTTTTTAGATTAGAAATTATGTTTTTAAAAAACTACACAGTTGATTTATTTGAACCAGACATACCAGTATAAATTTAAAAAGAAAGTAATAAATGTCTATCATTTTTATTTTTAATAATTTATAAGGAATAACTACCTCTATGCAAATTTTTGAATACTTTAATTTTCTTTTCTTTTATGTATTTGGATAATTGTCGTCAGATTAGAGTTTTAAAAATATAATAAAAGCCTTTTAAGATCATTGTACCTTAATGAAACTTATTTTCCTATAACTTTGTCACATTTAGGGTACATTTGGCATTTATTAAATAAATATATATTTTATTACGCAGAAAATTATTGAAAACCGTGCCTTTACTTCAAAACAAACTTCTTTTGCAGAAGTGGAATAAATATCTGTAATAGAATCTGTATCTTACAATCTCCGACTGCCGCATTTAAGTCAATTTTGCTGCATTTAAATCTTAAATGTCACATCGGTGGCCTTAAATGTGACAATCATTTTATTCATGCAAATTTGTCTGAAATTCAGTCTTTTCTGTCGCAACAAAATTTGTTACATAGTTGTTATAAGCCTTCTCGGTCAACGCTTGAAAAAATAAATTAATAAAAAGTTTAACACAGTGAACCATCGGACACTGTTTTTTTTACAAAACTTTATGTATCAGAATATCACATATTCTGAAGTGTCTAACATTAGTAAGAGCTCCAATCGAAACGAAAATTCACAAATATTTATAGCTAAAATTTCAAGTTAATCCGTGGAAATATTAAAAGGATGTGGTCTGAGAGATCTCTAACAGTAGTTGATGGTTAAATAACTGTCGCGGAAAACATCAATTAAAATTCACCAGTATTTAGTTATGCATAAACTTCACAGTAGTGCAATTTGGATTTCTATAACTGTAACTGTGTATACTTTTATTTGCAATATAATGGTAATGAAATTTAACTCATGATTCTTACAAAAAAATCTATAGGAATTAATATGGAATATAAAATAATTTTTGGTCGAATTTAGGAGACAGGGGATCAAACTTAGGCGACAGATCGCTGAATTTGTAACACTTTTACCAAATTTTTTAAATTAAAACAAAATTATGATTCCCAAAAGAAATTTTTTAAAGATTTTTATTGTTGGTAAATACGTGGCTGATCGCGTGCAGCGAAATTTTCCATATATTAAAAATGAAGTGCGCTTGATCTGAAAGTGGATGAAGTAATCAGAATTTGGCTAATCTAATGTAAAAAAATCTAAAAAAATCTAATATATATATATATATATATATATATATATATATATATATATATATATATATATATATATATATATATATATATATATATATTAGATTAGTTAAAAATAGTTGTTGGTTACTCTAAAGTTTAATGCGCCCTCTAACGGTATTTTTTGAAATTAATCTTTAAAATTTATTTTCAAGGAAATATTGACATAAAGAATAGTTTTAGCGAAAACGGCAGACGAATCGACCAATTTTTCCGTTTTTTTAAAAATAATTTGAAATTTGAACCTCCCCACCCCCATTGAACACATTTCAGTTTGCTCTACTTAACCACTCCCAACGATTCAGATTTTCATCTCAAAATTTAAGTTTATGTCTAAGCTTCTAAAAAAATTTATGAGATGCGAAAAATAACGGTAAAATATAGTTGTACGTTACTCCAAAGTCTAAAGGGCCCTCTATCGGCATTTTTTGAAATTTAT
Source organism: Maratus speculifer (assembly GCA_964019185.1). Taxonomy (NCBI): domain Eukaryota; kingdom Metazoa; phylum Arthropoda; class Arachnida; order Araneae; family Salticidae; genus Maratus; species Maratus speculifer. The sequence continues at coordinate 69,279,823 of OZ025297.1, read as the reverse complement.
CTTTATAATTCATTTTCAATAAAATACCGACATAAAGAATATTTTTAGTGAAAACCGCAAATCAATCGACCAATTTTTCCGTTTTTTATAATCATTTGAAATTAAAACCGTCTGAACACAGTTGAGTTTGTGCTACTTAACTGCTTCCAACTATTCAAATTTTTAGCTCAAAATTTAAGTTTAAGTCTAAGCTTACGAAACCTTTAATGAGATGCAAAAAATACGGTAAAAAATAGTTGTTCGTTACTTTAAAGTCTAAAGCGCCCTCTTTCGTCATTTTTTGAAATTTATCTTTATAATTTATTTTCAAGACAATACTGACATAAAGAATAATTTTAGTGAAAACCACAAATGAATCGACCAATTTTTCTGTTTTTTATAATCATTTGAATTTTTGGACCCTAAACTATAATGGCGCCTATCTCCTTCGGAAGACTTTGGGACCCTTGGTTTCCTATTTAAAGATTGTTTGCCTTGATGTGTACTATCACCCCTTAAATTTTGGACCATGAATTTAGAAACACCCTGTAAATATTAGCTATTCTACTATAAGCTGCAGTAGAGCCCCCCCCCCCCCTTTTATAGGTAATTGGAATCGAACGCTGTTCGGTTTAGCGGGAATTCGGAATAGGCGAATTTTATGAATTATAATGAACGCATTTTTTGTTATGGTGTAAATTGACGTAATATTAGCGCAAGTGGTGTAATATTGACGTAATTGGCATAATTGGCGTACAGTATGGCGTTGCGGGGACGTCTGTTAGTGTCAGCTCTATACAGTGTTCATCGGCGTTTGGAGAACAGGTTTCAATGAATGTTCGAAATGAAAGGCAGTTACTCTGAACGACTCATCACCCCACTCTAGCTAGCGACCTCCCGTGTTTAAGAAATTACTACAAAATTCTACCATTCCACTGTCATAGAGTTCCAGCGTAAAGATTCCGTGTTTTAGCCAAATTTGACAAATGATTTCTAATCTCGCCTTCCAGAGGATATCCTAGAGGAATTCTATAAACTATAAGCGCTTATTTAAAACAAAAAAAATATTACAAAAATAGGGGTTTGGTCAGTAATTATTTATTAGCGAGTCATCGTGCACTTTTTTTACGTTCGTAGTCCTTGATGCAACTGCTAAACATTAAACAAGGAAAGTAAATGAAGTCATACTTTATGTACTTTAAAACTAAACATGAAATGTTTGATAGAATGCACAAGGAAGAACGTGCTACAAAATTATAACTGAATTATATTATCGGTAAAGCAATGGTTAGTAAATTGAAAAAAAATTCGCCTTAAAACTGAGCAGTTTTGTTTTGATGACGTATAGAAACTTTTGAAAACCTTTTTACTTTTGCCTATTTTTAAGATTTAAAAAAAAATCACTTTTTTCCGAACTCTGTTCGGTTTAGTTTATTTTGGTTTTATTTGTGCGGTCGATTATCTGCTCGATGTATATAGGCTCAGGAGGAGGAGTGCCCTTCGTGGGGGGGTCTTTGTAAGGGAACATAACCCGTTTTTAAGCAAGATTCAAAGAAAACCACGGAAACGGTTAGGCCGACGGCCACGAATAGGTCTGAACACTATTCGGATTAGGCGGATAATAGGTATAACAGGACGCTATTGCTCAGATAGGGAAGAATACTTTACCGTAAAACACCTTTAAAAATTTTATATAAAAGTAGGTTTGATTGCGAAAAGAATATAAATTATCTACCATAAAACGAAATTATAATTACGTGAAAAATAATGAATTAACCCTTTCGGGGACAATGGCCCCACTCCGGACACACCTAATACTAATTCCAAAATTGCAAAAGGCACCTATAATATTTTAATAAAAGTTTGGTTTTAATTTGAAAACTTAGATTAATCAGTTCTTAATTTCTAAAAATGTCGTTTCGTAAATTCCAGTGTGTGTCAATAATTTCTCATTTTACGATTAGAATTTTTCTTTGCCGGAAAGGGTTAAGTAAATCACATAATTCAATATTCATTTAGGTAATGTTGAAAACGTGTGATAAATATGCATATATATATATATATTTTTCGATTTTAACGAATAATATCTTTCTAAATACATTTATACGAATATAAAGGACAAATTAACAGAGATTAATATATTAAATAATTAAATGGAAATTCAATAATCCAATAATGCTATATGGAATTTTCACATCTGTAATATTTCTTATCGTAATATTTCTCTTATTCGTTAATAAATTGCATCAACATATATTTTTCGATCGGTATGAAAAAACTTACCGCAAGTGCTAAAGAAAATATTGCAGATAAATCCTAATCGAATGAAAAGTATTTAAAGAACATCTGCGACCTCAGCTCATTATTTCATAATCTAATCATTAGTCTTAGTATATTAAATACATTTCTTTCATTACAAATTTTTGTTGATGTTTGCCATAAAAATAATATTATTGTAAACTCTTTTTTTTTCTTTTTAAATTTATCAAAGTAAATATTTTGAACTTTTCATTATTATATTGAAATTTTTGTTGATCTCTTTTCCTTACAATTCATAATAAATTGTATTATTTAAACACATAAACAGAAGTTTAGAAATATAATTTTTACTTTTTTACTATTTTCTCAAACGGAATAATTGATATTATTGTTTTTGAAATATATCAATTATATGCCAAAACAAAAAGAAAGAATTTTTTATTAGCATTTGCGAAAACTTGTTGAAGAAAATTAAAATATCTGTTGATATTTCATAAGATAAATAATAAACTGTTTTTATTTATAATGTGTAGTACAGAAGGCAGTTTACTGACTTATAAAAATATTTTGTTTATTTTAACTAATAAAATTACGAGATTGATATGCAATATTAGGAATGTGTACATGAACTTTATTTTTCTGTATTGCAATGTGAAATTTAAAATCATCTTAATTTATTCAGGGGAGAATTCATTGCTTAGACTAAATGAATAATGCTCGTATTGACTTATTCCATTTATCAGAGTTTATTAATATAATTTAAGGTGAACTAAAAATGTTGACCTGTATTTAAATATTCATTGTGCTCAAACTAATATATTTAGACATTAGCTTGTTAAAAACATTGTAAGTACTATTATAGTCCTTTTAGAATACCACATACCTCCAAAATTACAACGAACTCCCCTTGATAACTCGGAGTGTGTCCAAGCGATATTCTAGTTTTTGCCAAGTGTTCTTTAACGTGTCTTTTGTTACAGAATGTGCTGCAGGTTTTACCTTAGTCTTCAGTTTTTCGATTTTAGCAATTGGTGTTCCGAAGAATCTGTTCATGACATAGCCCAAAAAGAAAAATAAATCAACAGAAGTAATATCTGGAGAGCACGGAAGCCAAGATGCTAGCCCATTCCTTCCAATCCACCGAATCCGGAAATGTTTCGTTTAATAAATCCCGTACTAAGGAATCTCAGTGGAGGTAGAAATTACTAAAACTAAACTACCAATGATAGAATTTACATTATTAAGTGAGCGATAAATTTGTAATAAATGATTGTAATCAGGGCAATGGACATTGGATCCACACTACCTGTTTTCCGTTTCGGAAGTACTGGTAAAAAAATAACATGCATGGTATACTCACAGTTAAGGTTTCGGTACTGTCGCTCCTATTAATGTCCTCGGGTAGAGGTGTTTATCCATAGGTGGTCTCATGAGTCTTATTTTCTATCTTACGCTGCAATTTGGCAACATGTCCCAATTAATTTCTTTTCTCAGTCCTTATAAAATATATATGCATAAAAGTTTTAATATAGATAACTTTATGTCTCTTCTATTTGAAATAATTTTTTAAGTATTCTATATTGAAATTTTATTTTATTATTTTTATGTTTAATTTTGATGAAAAATTTAAAAATTTTGTTTGGCTTTCACCCTTTGCGTGCAAGATTCTAGCTAAACTATTAGTTCAAGAACACCCCAAAGTATTGACAATGATGTAAAAGTAAAGCAAATTGAACGCATACTTCATTCGTAACAAATTTTATTTATTTATTTATTTAAAATTAAAATTTAAATTATAAAATTTTGAAAAAAAAATGTTTTTTAATTTAAAAAATTCCAGTTTTAAGTAAATAAATAAATAAAATGTTTAGAAATGAATTATACGTTCACGATACATTAGCTTCACATCAATATCAAAACTTTCTCGGAGCCCTTGAACCAAAATGTGTGCTACAACTTTAAGCACAGTTCAAGTCAAGAGATAAATAATAGTCAAAATAATATTTTTTTCGTTTTTTCATCAAAATTAAAATTAAAAAAATATAAAATAAAATTTTATTACATATTAATAAAAAATTATCTTGAAAAATAGTTATTAAATTGTCTATATTAAAAATGTTATACATTTATACATTTATGTTTAATAGGGACTGAGAAAAATAAGATAAATGTGACATGCTGCTAAATTGCACCATTATTTAAAAAAAAAAAAAGTAAGACTCCTCAGACCTTTTACACATGAAGAAAAATACTTCAAAAGTACTTCAAAAAATAAAAATAAAACATACTAGGAGATCTTGAACCATTTTTTGCTACGACCCTGAGTGCAGTAGATGCAAGTCAAAAAATATTTTTTTTTTTTTTTCATCAAAATTAAATTAAAAAAATAAAATAAAGTTTCAGTCTATAATATAAAAAAATAACTTAAATAAAAAGTGTTATTAAATTGTCTATATTAAAAAAATATGTATTTATGTTTAATAGGGAATGAGAAAAATTAATTAAATGTGACATGTTGCTAAATTGCACCGTCATGTAAAAAATAAGAATCTTGAGTCCCCTTAAATTCTTCAATACATGAACTTTACCGTCAAGAGGATCATTGTATTCAAGGATCTGACAGGATGGCGTGGCGTAGGCAGCGCTTTTCCTAAGCATGTACAATATACTTGTGTGGCTTTCTATCAGGAGTAAATGCTTCTTGGTACAACAGCTCCGTGAGCTTTCACTGGTTATAAAGCTTGACGTAAAGAATGATATCGATTTCCCATTCTGTACCTATGGGAAATAATCATTTTGCTTTTAAATATGTAGCTTGGGTTTAAATATTTTGTTTGAAATAGTGACATTTTACATTAAAAAAATAGAAACATCTTTGTTTAAATAATAATAATAATAATAAGGAATTGGGTTAATCATTTTAAAGACGATGAAATATGTTATATCCCAGCTGTTTTGGATTGGATTCAGAATTTCACGAGAAAATTTTAATTAAGTTTTCCTTTTATAACTTTGCTTAAAAAAGATTTAAAAAATGGGGGGTTTTGTTTTACTTTATTTTATTTTTTCTTGTGGGAATTCAACATTACAGAAACGCATTTGCCAGCCTCTCAAACTTTTCAATTATAATACCAGCGATAAATAAATAAATAAATAAATAACTTTTACATCTAAGCCACAATCTCAATTTTACGACGTTTACTTTATTTTTCAGTTTTAAATAGAAGTGGCGGGTAAAAGTTTCTATTACGCATCTGTTAGTGAAGTACGCGTCTATAAAACCTTGCAGTTTAACATCATTTAGAGTTTTCATTTTATATTTTTAGTTCTGGTAGTGGTTTGAAAAAAGGGATTTTGTTAATTATTTTCACAAGAAACTCTTTTGTTACGTACAATCGATGTAACAAACTTACACTTGTTGGACAAACTTGTGTTTTTAATTTATTATAAGAAAATGTCTCTGTAATCCCTAATACCTAAGATTTACAGACAATAGGCAAATGTAATTATTTCTTAATAAATGGAACGCAGATTTACCACATAGCAATACATTAAAAGAAAAACAAAAAAATGGTTCAGAAAGACTTCAGTCAGGTCTGATATAATTTTTAAAACATGTAGTACCGTTAAAGCTATCTAAAATAACTGTAGAAATAAAAAAGAAACATTATTAAGAAATGATTAGTAAGGTTCATCTACCAAATATTTCAGTATGACACAATATGATGTAATAGTTTCAAAAATGATAATATATTTTAAATTTTAAATGATTCTGTATAATAGTTTTAGCGTTGTTATATGCGGAAAGATGGACGGATTAACCGGAAACTATAAGTTCTACGTATTTATGTAATTACGAACGCACCTAAAAAGTACTCATGCATTTAATTTATTCACCAGTATTTTTTGTGCATTTATAATGCAGTCGCTGTCAAAAAATATCAATTTTATTTCAATGGATGATAGTACTAGGCCTTCAAGTATAGACAAAAACACAGTCAGTTGATAATTTGCAACTATAAAAACCTATTTTACACATCAAATTCCCGAAACACAAAAATAAACTGATTTTATATCAATTTTGGCATCAATTTTGGCAATCATACTTGGCGTAGCGATAGATGCTTCCGTCGAGTTTGATTTCCTTCCGAACCGAGTACAAAGTAACTTTTCTCTTGCAGCATTGGATTGGATGGAACGTGTCTTACTGAAAACTGTACTCTATAAAAGTTTTACACTCAAGAGCACAAGACCACAAGGATAAGAATGAAGGAAGAATAAGAATGAGTAGGTTAGGTTTTAAGTTTACTCGTTCACTTACGAGCGAAGTATTTTTCGCCAAGTATGGTTATCGCCAAGTTACGTGAAAACAGTGCCGAGAGCAACAACCAATCAGAGTGCGAGCTTGGGCTTGGAACGACGAAGGTGCTTCGAAAAAAAATTACGCTTAAAGAAAATTATCTTTTATTACCTTTTTCAAATTGTGTAATTTTAAAAGCATCATGTAGAAAGTGGTTTACACGTACTGTTTTATAGAGTTCTAAATTCTGTTGTGTTTGCACTGTGTGTTGTCAGTTTGGTGATAAAGTGATGTGCGGCACAATACTATTGTCAGAACAAATTTTCATCAATATTATTTACAACAGTATTTCAATACAATAAAAAATATTATTTTCAGAACATTTTTCTAAATAGTAACACTTTTACAACATATTTAAGAGCATAAACAGAATACAAAAAATTCTGTGTTTGTGACGTTTTCTAACACACAACACATTAATGTGTTGTTAAAATAGTGATAAAAATTGATATAAAATCAGTTTATTTTTGTGTTTCGGAAATTTGATGTGTAAAATAGGTTTTTATAGTTGCAAATTATCAACTGACTGTGTTTTTGTCTATACTTGAAGGCCTAGTACTATCATCCATTGAAATAAAATTGATATTTTTTGACAGCGGAAATAAATCTAAAAAAATAGATAAATTAAAAAAAAAATACAGTCCGCTATTCAGGAAGTTCTAATGTATAAAATGATCTAAAAATGATTAAACTCCTTTGCATAGTTTTTGCTCCTATGATTTTTTTTAACGGAACGATTTTGAATAAATTTAATATTAAATTAAAAAACTGTCTGCACTAGCATGTTTAACAAATATTTCTCTTTAATATCACTAGTTTTTATATTTTTGTATGCAACAACTCTCTTAATATTAATGGAGAAAAAACATTCGGTCAAAAAAAAAAAAAAAAAAAAAAAAAAAAAAAAAAAAAAAAATTATTGTCAGTGTGATGACAGCTTTAGGTACTTTTTTTAGACTAGACAGATACATGTATATACTTTAAATTTTACTGCAAAGTGACAAAATTAAATGAAAATCTATGCCCATTGTGAGGATTATAAAAGTATGAAATTCCGTGCGTTAGTTCTTGAAATAGGTTCATTGCGAATATGGCAAAATGTAACATAAAGGCGAAACTATTAAAGTTATTTACAACAAAAGATAATCAGCAGTAATATTTATCAAGATATATCTGAATCTGAAGATTGGTGAAATTCGTGCATTATTTCATAAGACAGAGATATTTTATCATTTATTCTAAACTAATATATGTATATATATATATATATATATATATATATATATATATATATATGTATATATACATAAATGTAATAGTATTAATGGTTATATATATATATATATATATATATATATATATGGAATTCTTCTTCCTAAAAATTCTTGCGGAATTATAATTAACTCATAATTGATTCATAACTGACACCGTTTAACTTTTAAATACTTATATTAACTTAAATTATTTACAGAGAAAATATTTACATAAGACTATTTACAAAGCAAACAATCATAACTCTAATTAATCAATTACATCTTATACGGGAAATCATCTTCATCTTACGTTCTTTTTACATCAACTTAAAACTAAAAACATTCCATTCTCCTTTCTTCCGTTCAGTTCTTTTTCTACCGCTTAAATCGTCTGGCTTCTTAGGAATTAATAGCTGCTTCAAAATCGTCTGCCTCACTGAGAGCCTTTTCATCAGAGTTGCGATGCGTAGAAAATAATATGCAGGTCTAATAGTGGAGGAGATTTCCCATATATATAACCATTAATAGTGTTACAATATTTGAACCATTGAATTTAATAACTTGATAGCACATACTACATAGAAGGATAAAATAAAAAATAATAATATAGATGTAAAAATAAGTATATCAAGGCATTGAATTTAACATTTAAATTATTTATTATAACATTAAACATCCAATATTATCCTTAAATAGTATATTAAATCCCAATATGTATGATTAGAGGATATATTGGTACTATTAATGTAAAATCCTATAAAGTGGTACCAGATGACTACATAGTAGAAATCGTGATGATAATACACTAAGGTTATACGCATCGCAGCAGTTAACTTAGCTGATAATATTCATAATATTGCTAAAATTATTTTTAGCTACCTTTGTTATGTATTCAAAATATATAAAATATACCATAAATATGAAAAAATTCAAAATGAATATTTTATTCAAGATGAAAATATACTACATTATCAAATATCAAGTTGTACATACATTTATAATTATTTGCGCTAAAGCAGCATAATAATTTGAATGCTAATATAAAACCATTAATACTATTACAATATATGAACCATTAAATTTAATAACTTATAGCACATTGAACATAGAAAGAAAATATAAAAAAATAATATAGATGTAAATATAAGTATATCAAGGCATTGAATTAAGCATTTAAATTATTTATTGTAATATTAAACATCTAATATTATCCTTAAATAATATATTAAATCCCAGTATGTATGATTAGACGATATATTGATACTATCAACGGAAAATCCTATAAAGTGGTATCAGATGACTACATAGTAGAAATCGTGATGACAATACGCTAAGGTTACGCGCATCGCAGCAGTTACCATAGCTCATAATATTCATAATATTGCTAAAATTATTTTTAGCTACTTTTTTAATATATTCAATATATATATATATATATATATATATATATATATATATACAGGGTGTCCGAAAAGTCTGGAAACGGTCGAATAATTCGAAAAATACATATGAGATTGAAAAACGTAAATATACGTGTTAAATATTTTTAAATAAGCTACTCAGTGATACCAAATTTGACCTTCGTAACCGAACCCCTGGAGGTCAGAGGGGGTCCAACTTTGAAATCTTAAATTATAACCCCCATTTTTTATTGCAGATTCGGATTCTACGGACAAAAATACGTAACTTTTGTATTTGATGTTTATTTCGAATCCTCGTTTATCACGGTGTAATTGAGCATATTAAATCGATACATATTTCGGCTTTTCCAACGGGATTTTCCCTAATCGAAACTAATTGGGGAGAATTTATGACATCAAATTCCTCGTCTTTTGCAATAATAGCGTTTCCTGAAAATCACCCGTGCCGATTATTTCGTTAGTGCTACACAGTTAAAAATTTGATCCATTTGCTGTAGCGTCACTCCACAGCTTTTATAGAATATCTCTTTCATTACCAATGAGAATGTTCCATAACACAGTAAAGTACACTGTAAAAAAATTGACCCTTTTGCTGCATCGTCACTCCACCGCTTTTATAGAAAATGATTACTTTACTTTGTTATGGAACATTCTCATTGGTCACAAAAGAGATATTCTATAATAGCTGTGGAGTGACGCTGCAGCAAATGGGTCAAATTTTTAACAGTGTAGTACTATTGAAATAATCGCCACGGGTAATTTTCAGGAAACGCTATTCCTACAAAAGACGAGGAATTTGACGTCATTAATTCCGCCCAATCAGTTTCGATTAGGGAAAATCCCGTTGGAAAAGCGGGAATATGTATCGATTTAATATGCTCGATTACACCGTGATAAACGAAGATTTGAAATAAACATCAAATACAAAAGTTACGTATTTTTGTCCGTAGAATTCGAATCTGCAATAAAAAATGGGGGTTATAATTTAAGATTTCAAAGTTGGACCCCCTCTGACCCCCAGGGGGTCGGTTTCGAAGGTCAAATTTGGTATCACAGAGTAGCTTATTTAAAAATATTTAACACGTATATTTACGTTTTTCAATCTCATATGTATTTCTCGAGTTATTCGGCCGTTTCCAGACTTTTCGGACACCCTGTATATATTTATATATATATATATATATATACATATATATATGTATATATATATTGTTACGGCTTCACCACAGTCTTGAATATCGCGTCTCCATGGCGCATTCTTTTGTAACGGCTTCACCATAACATCGGATGCCGTGCGTCTCCTTGGCGCATTCTACTATACTTTAGGTTTGCCGTTTTGGCATCACTGGAATATCGTTTGTTATTGTTTTGGTTTCGGCGATCTTAGCGGACCTATCGTGTGTTTCGCTAGATCTGTATTCTTTATTCGAAATGTAAATAATGTGTTAATAATTTGTATATAAAGAATTTTTAAGTAATTAGTAGTATTAATTGAACCAGCGACCTAATGAGTATTAAAGATACTCGCAACATTCGACAGTTCGTTACATTGGTCCGCTCGCCGGTAGGACTTTCGTTTTTAATTCGAACTTGTTCTCCTTGTTTTATTTGAATTAAAATGGCTTCGTTAATTAGCTTGAATAGGACTAGAGGCTCTTTAAAAGCCCAGTTAACAAGATTAGAAAATTCTCTAAATGAAAAAACCGATGAATTGTCTAGAATTAAAATTGAAACGAAAATCAAGAATCTTCAAAAACTGTCTACAAACATCGATATACTACTTCGCGATTATTATACAAAAGCACCTGAAGATCAGTATTTATCGGAAATTGATGCTTCATTGGTCGAAATGGAAGAGCGAGTAGAACAGCTAGAGGTAAGTTTCAATCAATTATTATATTCTAATAAATTAGAAACTAAAAATTCAGAATTAAAGATAAATAACTGTAAAATAAAACTTCCTGATATACCTCTTCCGCTATTTAGTGGAAAATATGAAGACTGGAACATGTTTAAAATAGAGTTTAATAATATTGTTACGAATAATGAAGAATTGACTGATGTTCAAAAATTACATTATTTGCATTCCGCTCTAAGAAATGAGGCTAAATTATTAGAAACTCCAGATGATACATTTGATTCGTTATTTAAAGCGTTAGAAAATAGATTTGAGAACAAAAGAATTGTGGTTAGTATACATTTAAAGGCTGTGTTAGATTTTGAAAAAATTACACATGAATCATCTAAAGAATTAAGGCGTTTATTAGATGTTATAAACAAAAATATCAGGGCTCTAAATAATTTAGGATTTGAGAGAAATAACCTCTCTGACATTTTGTTTACAACTATAATTTTAGAAAAACTAGATAAGGAAACAAGAAAACAATTTGAATTGTCAATAAACACATCTGAAGTTCCTAGTTTTGACAGTTTAATGGACTTTTTAGAAAAAAGAAGCCAATCTCTCGAAAGCATAAATAGAAGTAATTTAGCTAGACCAAAAATTTCTAGTGAAATAAAATCAAAATCCCTTTTAGTAAATACAAGTTCTAAAAAACAGTGTATTATTTGTGATTCATTTCATCCCCTATATAAATGTAACAAATTCTTAAATATGAATTTTGGTGAAAGATTTGCTATCGTTAAAAAAAAAAAAACTTTGTCTGATATGCTTTAACAAATCACATTTAGCAGCTAACTGTGTTTCGAAACATTTATGTAAACATTGCAAATCCCCTCGCAACACTTTATTACATAGAGATAAAGAAATAGGTTCCAGTAATGAAACTCATTTCCAAAAACCAGGTGTTGATCAGACAGTACGTCGCCCAGAATCAAGTCCGACGCCTTCAGTCTCACAAAATCTTTCTAATTGCTTATTCGCTTCAAATAAAACTGTTATCTTGTCACCTGCAGTTATTGACATAAAAACAAATAAAGGAAATTTTATCCAGGCAAGAACTCTCTTAGATTCTTGTAGCCAAATAAATTGTGTGTCGCTTGAATTTGCAAAGAAATTGGGCTTAAAGAAATCAAAGGTTTTTGCTCCAATATCCGGTTTGAATAACACAACCACAACATTAAATTATAGAATTAAAACTGTGATTTCAAATAAAATTAGAGATTTCACGAGGGAACTGGAATTTCTTGTAGTGCCAAAAATTACAGAAATAACCCCACTTATACCTATTCGTATTGAAATTGCTGATATTCCTACAAATATCCCGTTAGCAGATGCTGAATTTTATATCCCTGGGAAGATAGACCTGTTGGTCGGCGCGCAATGTTTCTTCAATTTATTAAAATCAGGTAAAATTCGCAGCTCATCTCAAAATTTGTTATTTCAAGAAACAGTGTTCGGATATGTTGCTAGCGGTGTCGTGAATAATTCCTCAGATGATTCTCAATATTGCGGTTTATTAACCAATGAAAAAATAGACGAATCCTTAAGACAATTTTGGGAAATCGAAAATATTAATGATTCTAGTTCTCCACTTAGTAATGAAGAGAAATTTTGCGAAAATAATTTTGAAATGACTCATTATCGAACTTCTAATGGTCAGTATGTTGTTAGCATGCCTATGGAGGATGCTACACTCTTAGGAGAATCCAAAAAACTAGCCGAAAAAAGGCTCGATCAAGTTTGGCACCGATTAGATAAGGATTCGAATTTACAACCTCTCTATTCGGAATTTATGGAAGGATACTTAAATCATATGGAATCAGTAGAAGAATCAAAACCCGTAAAGAACCTTTATTATATACCACATCATGGGGTCTACAGGCCATAAAAAAGTACAACACGCTTGCGAGTCGTTTTTAACACTTCAACGCCAACGACATCTGGTTTGTCATTGAATGACATTCTTTTAAAAGGAAAAATTCCTCAACAAGAATTATTCTTAATTATGATACGTTTCCGAAAACATCGATATGCATTCACAGCGGATGTAGAGAAAATGTATAGAATGGTATTAATTGACCCATCCCAACGAGACTTCCTTAGAATCTTGTGGAAGGACAATATTAACGCGCCTGTAAAAACTTACAAACTTAATACAGTTACTTATGGGACATCTAATGCTCCAGCAACTCGTGCTCTTAAACAATTAGCTCTTGATGAGCAACCAAACTTACCTCTAGCATCGTCAGTCGTTTTAAAAGATTTTTATGTAGACGACCTTCTTTCCGGGGAATCGACTCTCGAAAAGGCGAAAATTTTAAAGTCCCAATTGATTGAACTTTTAAAGCATGGAAATTTGAAATTGCACAAATGGTGTGCAAACCACCGAGAATTACTTGAACCTAATACTATGGCTGCTACCGAATATAATTTCGATGATCAAACAGATTGTAGTTCAGTAAAAACTTTGGGTGTTCTCTGGGAACCTTTAAGTGACTGTTTTCTGTATAAATTAAAGATTCATAACAATAAGGAATTTTATAGTAAACGAGATGTTCTCTCTTTGATTTCAAAAATCTTCGATCCACTCGGATTAATTGGCCCTGTAGTAACAAGATCTTCATGCAGAAAACGTGGCTAGCTAAGATAGATTGGAATGAGCCATTACCAGATTCCATAGCGAAAGAATGGAGTGATTTTGTTTCCACTCTTTCAGAATTAGAATATTTAAAAATTCCTAGATTTGTTTTTCGTGAAGAGCGCATAGTCGTACATGGCTTCGCAGATGCCTCTTCTTTGGCATATGAAGCCGCCATATACATCCAGTATATACCAACTGAAGGTTCTCCTGATGCACATTTACTCTGTAGCAAGTCTAGAGTATCCCCCATAAAAACAGTGACAATCCCTCGTCTTGAACTTCGCTCATGTCTTCTCTTAGCAAAATTAATGCATAAAGTTATACCGTCACTTGACATTTTAATAGAAACTGTTCTTCTCTGGAGCGACTCCACAATATCATTGGCATGGATTAGAAAATCTCCCCACCAATTGAAAACATTTGTGAGTAATAGAGTGGCTGCTATACAAGACCTCACGGACTCTTATCAGTGGCAACACGTATTATCGGAAAATAATCCTGCTGACGTCCTATCTCGAGGTCTAGATGCTAAAGAACTGACTAACTGCAAATTTTGGTTTAGTGGACCAAATTTTCTTCGGGACAAAATTCAATATGCAGAAGATTATCCAGTAAAACTGGAAAACAACACTGACTATGAGTCCGAATTTCGAACTGAAATTAACAGTAACTTTTCACTTAGAACTGAAAACTGTTTTTATAATTGTTTATTCTCTTTAACTAATAATTTTTTGAAATTAATTCGTATTACTAGTTATATTTTCAGATTTCTAAATAATTGTCGAAAGGGTAAGGAGAAAAAAAGTGGTGCCTTATCTGCAAGTGAATTGAGATTTGGAGAAATTTTTCTGATTAAACAAGTACAGTATTCAGCCTTCTCTGAAGAGCTTAAGCATATGAAAAACCAGAGGAGTCTTTCAGGTAACAGTAAACTCAAATTTCTAAATCCTTATATAGATTCCGATAATTTAATTAGAGTTGGAGGTCTTTTAGACAATTCCAGTCTGACCTATGAGAGGAAACACCCTATAGTGTTAGCACATGATCATAAAATAAGTGAAATGATTTTTGAATATTTTCATTCCAAATTTTTCCATTTAGGGCCACAATCATTGTTACATCATGTCCGGCAAAAATATTGGGTAATAAATGGGCGATCCTTGGCTCGTAAAATAGTTCACAAATGTGTAATGTGTTTTAAAAACAAACCAATAGGGGCAAATCAAATTATGGGAAATTTGCCAGCTGAACGAGTAAATCCTAGCCCGCCATTTCAAAAATGTTCTGTTGACTTTTGTGGACCCTTTATGATTAAGTATAAAAATCAGAGAAAAGGGATATATAATAAAATTTACGTCGCGATTTTTGTTTGTCTTGCCACAAAGGCAATCCATTTAGATATAGTGACAGATTTAAAATCTGAATCATTTATTGCCACACTGAAACGATTTTTCGCTAGAAGAGGTAAAAGCTCAACCATAATGTCGGATAATGGGACTACTTTTGTAGGTACAAATAAAGAGTTAAAGAAATTACATGCTCTTGTATGCAAACCCGATGAAGCTTTGTCAAATTTTTTGGCTTCCGAGGCTGTCGATTGGAAATTCATCCCTCCTGCATATTTCAGATGTGTATATTGCTGGGACGATTACTGTTTCTAAACCAATAGGAGACCGTCATTATCACGGTCAAGTACACGTCCACACAGTTTGATTGACAGGAACTCGTGGACAATTGATCGTGTGTGTTTATTATTTATTTGTACTCGGATTGTTTGAATTTGTACTCGGTAATTAAAAATTAAAGGTACGAAAGAATTTTTTTTTCAAAATAACTGAATTTTATTTACTTCAATTAGAAATTATACTTCCTCTGATCATGAAATAAATAAATAAATAAATAAATAAATAAAAATTAAAGTAAGAATTTTGCTTATACGGGTATTTTCGCAGAATACTTTTTTTCCCATTTGTTTAATATATATATAAATAATTTTGGAACGATATTTAGAATATTAAAAGGGTTTGAAATATTTTTTTTAAATGTCTTATTTATTAATAAAAGACAGCCTCCAATGATTTTAAAAAAAATCACCAACGGACTCTCGGCCCGCGATGGACTCGAACCCATATCCTCCGGTTTCAAGCTCGACGCTCTAACCATTCAGCCAGTCAGCTCACTTTCATCCGCAACAGATTATCGTTATAATTAGCACCGTCAATTGTCCACGAGTTCCTGTCAATCAAACTGTATGGGCGTGTACTTGACCGTGGTAATGACGCTCTCCTATTGGTTTAGAAACAGTAATCGTCCCAGCAATATACACATCTGAAATATGCATCCCTCCTCGTGCACCAGATTTTGGTGGATTATGGGAGGCTGGGGTGAAATCCTTTAAACATCATCTCAAAAGAACTTTGGGCAATTCTCGAGTCACGCTCGAAGAATTTTGGGCATTAATCACCGAAATCGAAGGGGTTCTAAATTCTCGTCCTTTAGTATCTTTCTCATGAGATCCAAATGAAATTGAAG
This sequence comes from Maratus speculifer, assembly GCA_964019185.1. Lineage (NCBI taxonomy): Eukaryota > Metazoa > Arthropoda > Arachnida > Araneae > Salticidae > Maratus > Maratus speculifer. The sequence goes on along the minus strand of OZ025297.1, from coordinate 69,263,475 downwards.
TCTTAACCCCTGCCCATTTTTTGGTAGGTCGACCCATAACTTCAATTCCTGAACCGAATTTGACTAAAATTGATGATAATAAATTATCACATTGGCAAAAATTAACAAAAATGACCCAAATTTTGTGGAAAAAATGGAACACTGAATATTTAGTTAATTTACAGCAACGGAATAGGTGGTATATTGAGAAGGACAACCTAAAGGAAGGGTGTATGGTTATCCAAAAGGAGGACAATTTACCTCCTGGCAAATGGGCATTAGGTCGTGTCAATAAAGTAACATATGGATTTGATAAAAAAGTTAGAGTTTTAGAAATAAAAACAGCAACAGGTATAGTTACGATGTGTGTCTCTAAAGTTTGCCCACTTCCTTTAGAGAACTGATGAATTCTGTTATTTTGAAAGATTCAAATAATTATATTATAGTTACCATTATTGTATATTTGTATTGAACTGTTTATTATGTATAACAATTACATTTGAGATTTAAAAATATTTTAATTCTTAGCTTTATAATTTGTGTAGCTTAACTTTATAACATAAGTGTAAATTTACGTGTCTTCGTCTGTATATATTCTTGATTAACTATTATTAACTTGTTGAATTTATCAGATTGCTACATATATTGAGTGTTAATTTGATAACAATCTTGCATACTATTCAAGTGTAATTATTGTTTGTATTATAACTAATCTATTTGCATTTGGTAAACTTCTATTAAGTAATACATTAAGTAATAATATTGAAGAAGTACATTGTATTTTATCGAAAATACTGTATTATTGATTGTAGAATTGAAATTTCTATTATTTGCAATTGTTTGTTGTTACATTTAGTATTATTGTTGAATGTTGGCACATATCAACGGGGGCCGGTATGTTACGGCTTCACCACAGTCTTGTATATCGCGTCTCCATGGCGCATTCTTTTGTAACGGCTTCACCATAACCTCGGATGCCGTGCGTCTTCTTGGCGCATTCTACTATACTTTAGGTTTACCGTTTTGGCAACACTGGACTATCGTTTGTTATTGTTTTGGTTTCGGCGATCTTAGCGGACCTATCGTGTGTTTCGCTAGATCTGTATTCTTTATTCGAAATGTAAATAATGTGTAAATAATTTGTATATAAAGAATTTTTAAGTAATTAGTAGTATTAATTGAACCAGCGACCTAATGAGTATTAAAGATACTCGCAACATTCGACAGTTCGTTCCATATATATATATGTATATATATATATATATATATATATATATATATATATATATATATATATATATATATATATATATATATATATATATATATATATATATATATATATATATATTACAAATTTAAAATTTTTTCGCCAAAACTAACCTTTATACTATCTTAATTTTCTTATAATAATATTCCGTACTTACTTCAAATTATTAAATTAAAATCTTGTTTCTAAATCTAATCTGTTAATCCTTATGCAGACGATATAAATTCTTAATTTTCCTTAAAAAACATTATTCCAGTATGCGTAAATTTAAAAAGATGGCTCTAAATTAAAAATATTCTTAATTAAAACTTTATGTCTTAATATTCCAAATAAAACTGATTTCTTCTATGTTTTTATCAACCCTTTTTAAGAAAGCCTTATTAAATTTATTCCAAAACCATACCTTTCAAAAAATATCATTATTTTATTTTATCTATTTATTTATTTTTTCTACGTCAACCTTTGATGTGTGCATATTAATAAATTCATTTCTTTTCTTTTTCTCTTAAAATTAATCAATTATAAAAATCGTCTGCCTAAGATATTTAAAATTCTGAGTCAATTATAAATTGGTTAAATAATATTTTTTTTTAAATAAATTTATCGTTTGTGGAAAATAATCTCGTAGCTGGACAAGAATTCTGTTTACATAAAAGAATGAGGTTTGAGGTTACAGAATGTTCCAGAATTTTCTTTTTAGTTTAAGAAGGTGGAAGTCTCGAGATGAAAAAGAAGATTTCTTGGTTTGCTTCCTCGATGAGGACAGCTCGCTGAAATAATGATGGAATTTTTGCAAAAGGAGCTTTTCCTTCCTCATTATTACGAATTTAATAAATGAATTTACAGCAGCCCATGACTAATTATTGGATCTTCTACATTTATTTATTTATTTTGTTTTTTCCCTCGCTTGCCATGACTGTGTGTTTCTTTTTAACCAGTGGAAATAATTCGAGTTCTCCTTAAATCGTCACAACTAATCGAAAAGTCGACAGGATTTTTTATCTGTGCTGCCTTTTTAATGAATGATATTTAAAGAAAATTGCTATGGAACGAAGTGATAATAAAAACTGTGGATCGCTGAATAATTTGCCCGTCATTATTGGATGTGTTCTTGAACAAAAACTGCCATAGTCTCATGATTTCTGGAGTGACAAAAACGGAGGAATTGTTCCTGTAAAGTGCTTTGAGTCGGCTTGATTTTCCTGAAGCCATGATTTCTTGAATGACTGCAGAAAAGGAGATTTTCTTGATTAAGATTTTCAAATCTATGATGAAAAAGAAGAAAAAAAAATAATAATTACAAGACCATTTCTTGTAAATTTGTGAACAGACAAATATTTTTCGAGATAGTTGAGCACAATAGGATTTCGGTGAGATTTTTTTTTCGTAGTATTTTAATTATTATTATGTGTATACTTTTTACGTATTTATTTAAATTAATTATTCTCTGTTTGTCAGGTTTATTTGTTTGATTATTTATCTGTGAATCTTACTTACTTACCTATTTAAGAGTATTATTATTATCATTATTATGTGTTGGAGATTGAAATATTTTTATTCTTAAGGATTTAATTGAGGAGTATGATGTTCTTAAGATATTTACTGTTACTTATTAAGACTATTATGATATTTCTATGCACGATTAAGGGCAAGTTTGTAATAATAAGGTATAACTATGATGTTTACAATTTCTATTTTATTAGATAAAATTTCTGGTTAATGTTAACAGATAAATATAGTTACAATTTCACGATAATTTTGATTCATTTTTTTTTTAAATGGTGGGTAATGGTTTTGTGTGAGACAAGTAAAATGTATACAACATCAGTAAACAAAGCCCTCAAAATTGCGAAAGCGCGAGCTCAGGAATTTCACCTTAAAAGTAAAAGGCTCTATGATCGAAATTTTGTCGAATGCCCATTAAAAATACAAGACTCTGTAATTTATGAAGAATTTAAATACCCTAACACTCGAAAATTAGAACCTACTTTCTCTGGACCATACAAAATTATAAATAAACTTTCTGATGTAACTTATGAAATAGATAAATTTAATTATGAGACAGGACAGAATTCCGTTATTGTGCATGTTTCTAAATTACATGATTTAGAAACATGATTATTGGTTATCATGGTTAATCATTGGTTAATCATGATTACATGATTATTGGTTCTCCTATTTTTCACCAGAAGATTTTAAACTGTTTCATGAACAACCCAAAAAACAAACAAAACCTCAGATACAATCACAATCACTAGATCAAACTAAAGTCAAGACAGTAGATTAAGTTTTAATTATTATTCTTTAAATAGTTTATCACCATAATTTTCAACATTAGCAGGTATGTTCTTGGAGGCCTACAAGAATATTACTTGTTTTTGGGAGTTTTTGGGGTTAAATTGGGCTCCTTATGCAGGCATAAGGTGAACACTTTGATTGTAAAAGCTTTCAAATTGATGTTGATAAATTAATTTTAAGGGTGTTTAAGTCTAACTATATTTACTCATGTATTTGACATTAGTATTATTCTATTTATTCAGCAGATATTTATGTTATAACAGTTATAAAATCTAATGATTCTACTCAAACCTATAACATAATATGTGATTTTCAGTGATTGTGAAAACTACAGATATTAAGAGTTTTTCAGAAAAGCACACTATTTTTATTTCTATTTCTCAATTAAGAATGACACCTTTTATTCCTATTGTATTTTATTATTAAAGTTTAAAAACCATGTGTAGATAAAACATTATTCTACATTTGGCATTTGAAAACTTATAACCAAATTTGACAATTTTGTAAAAGAGTATCAGAGAGGAATTATTGTAAGGAAATACTGGTTGAGAGTCCATTTTCTAAATAGTTAGATTTAATTTTATTTGGATTTTGGAATTATTATGATTTTTTTTATTTATACTTTCGGCTAGCAAAAAATACTTTCTTATGCTATTAGAAGATAAGAAAATTATTTAGTTGCTATGTAATTATTTTTATCCTCAACCAATATTTTCCCTATCAATAATAAACAAATAGTGATATTTTCTTTTGATTATGCTCTTGTTTTACTATTTTTATTATTATTATGATTTCTATAATGAAGTTTAGTATTAACTATACTCTTATTGAAAAATATTAGGATATGGAGTCTTATTATACTATTACTTATTATTGTTGTTATTGTTATTATTTAAATTTTTCTATATTATTTATTATTGATATTGAGAGTGATGCTATTTATTATTGAAAAATTGATATATTACTGAAAGATGTTGGATCCAACATAACATTAAAACCAAAGATTAAACTAGGTTTGAAGATTTTTAGTTAAAGAGACTGTATTCAGAGAACATTGGAAAAGACTCTTTTATATATACTATTGAAAGACTTGTTTCATTTAAAGGACTTATTTAAAATAAACTATGCATTAAGTCATTGTAATTATTTAAACTTCCATGAGAACGAATTTTTCTTGTTTTTATTATATTTTTATCTCTTGCTTATTAATATTCATAACTTATTTACTGTTATTATATGTATTATCTCCTATGCACTTACAAATGGTAAGTGACGTTGTAACATTATTGTATTTCTTTCAGGGAAATGCTCCTACCTAAATTTAATTCAGAATTATTTTCTCTTAACTATTTTATTTTAATCGCTAATATTTTTAATATTGCGTTAATTTTCTTTTCTTCCATCTCTTGGCTTCCTGAGCTTGACAGTTTTATTCCAAAATTTAACTTTTCTAAATTTTTATATTTCTGTTGTCTGAACTTGTAGTTTTATTTAACTATCAATTTCATACAAAGTCTTGGGGAGGGGGGATAATATTACAAATTTAAAATTTTTTCGCCAAAACTAACCTTTATACTATGTTAATTTTCTTATAATAATATTCCGTACTTACTTCAAATTATTAAATTAAAATCTTGTTTCGAAATCTAATCTGTTAATCCTTATGCAGACGATATAAATTCTTAATTTGCCTTAAAAAACATTATTCCAGTATGCGTAAATTTAAAAAGATGGCTCTAAATTAAAAATATTCTTTATTAAAACTTTATGTCTTAATATTCCAAATAAAACTGATTTCTTCTATGTTTTTATCAACCCTTTTTAAGAAAGCCTTATTAAATTTATTCCAAAACCATACCTTTCAAAAAATATCATTATTTTATTTTATCTATTTATTTATTTTTCCTACGTCAACCTTTGATGTGTGCATATTAATAAATTCATTTCTTTTCTTTTTCTCTTAAAATTAATCATTTATAAAAATCGTCTGCCTAAGATATTTAAAATTCTGAGTCAATTATAAATTGGTTAAATAATATTTTTTTTTAAATAAATTTATCGTTTGTGGAAAATAATCTCGTAGCTGGACAAGAATTCTGTTTACATAAAAGAATGATGGTTTGAGGTTACAGAATGTTCCAGAACTTTCTTTTTAGTTTAAGAAGGTGGAAGTCTCGAGATGAAAAAGAAGATTTCTTGGGTTGCTTCTTCGATGAGGACAGCTCGCTGAAATAATGATGGAATTTTTGCAAAAGGAGCTTTTCCTTCCTCATTATTACGAATTTAATAAATGAATTTACAGCAGCCCATGACTAATTATTGGATCTTCTACATTTATTTATTTATTTTGTTTTTTCCCTCGCTTGCCATGACTGTGTGTTTCTTTTTAACCAGTGGAAATAATTCGAGTTCTCCTTAAATCGTCACAACTAATCGAAACATTAAAAAGGCAGCATATATATATATATATATATATATATATATGTAAGTATATATATATATATATATATATGTGTGTGTGTGTGTGTATGTGTATATATATATATATATTTCGAAAGGAATAGAAGATTTAGAAGATTTTCAGGATATATAGCCAAATAGGGATTGAAAAAGATGACGCAGTAAAACTCTTATGTTGTGCAAGATGGGTATTATTGGCAGGATATTTTAAATGAAAAATATTTTATAATTATTTTCAATTATTTAAAGAGGAATTTTTCCAGAAAAATATTTAAGGTCGAAATACACATTTGACATATATTTAAGGTCATACACATTTGATATGTATGCTCATTTTTTTATTCATTCATATACAATAATAATAATAATAATATTTTATATAGATCTTTTTCGTATAAAAATATTTTTTACTGTGTATTTCGTATGTGTATACTGAAGTCAAATCTGTAGAAAACCCTGTTTATATGATATTGCGAAATTATTTATTATACATTGTGATGTTGTTCAGAAATTGGTGTATGAAAGAATTTAAAATCTAAATATTTCTGTTAAAATGCTAAAATAGAAAACATGGCGTTAATTGACGAATGTATTGGATTTTTTTCGAAGTATTTAAAATATTTGTGTAAATTTAAATTAGGCAAATATGGCAAAAGTTGCTGCATTGAAGTATTGCAAGGGAATTGATCTAATAAATTTAGCATAGCCAGGATGTAAAGATTGAGGAGAGGGACAGCATCGCGAAAATTATGGTTTAATTACTTTACCTCATTTACGATCTAAATTTTACTTTTTTGTGACTATGCCATCAATAATCATGATTATTTGTGAATAATATTTAATAATAATTCTCGCTGTTATCTTGTCATCTCTTTCGAAGAATGTGACGTTATCCTATCTTCACAATGAAGGTCCCACATTAATCTATGTTGGTAAAAAATGCCTTTGAAGCATTTTAACTATGTTACAACGCTTCAAACATGACAAAATTTATTCGTGAGGGGAATCCAAAAATTCATTTTCGTAAAGCAATTGGACAAAAGGTAACGATTATTAGAAAAAAAAAATTGTCTAAAGAAGTTAAATGCTTTGATTATTTTTTGAAGAAATTACCACTAGTGTTTAAGCATTTATCATAGCGGGGCATGATTTTTTATGTGCACTGTAAAAAACAAAATACCTAAATTGGGTTGAAAGATTTTTGGGTACAGCATTGTTCTAATTTGGAAAGTTCAGTTTGTAGCACAAAATCGTTTTAAATAAGTCTGATTTTTAATGACATTAAAACCATTAAAATATCTTAGATAGTAAATACATTATACCTCAGAAATTTTGATTAATTTAATGTTAATAAAGATCTGCTCAGTTTTGAACCATTTTGGGTTATCTATTTTGGGAACAATACTCTACCATTTTGAAATCCTTACTGTACCATTTCAGAAAAATTACTATACCCAGAAATCTTTCAACCCAATTCGGGTCTTCAATTTTTACTGTGTGCCTTCATCGTAGAATAATGCCGCATTCGATGCGAGTCATGAGATAGAAGCGTTTTGAGCATGAAAAAATAAAGAAAAATGCATAGTCAGTGTCTTAATTGTAAATCGTCGACTTTTCTTTTATCATCTCTTTAATTTATATAAGCAAATCATCATCAGTCAGAAAACTGTCAACTTAGTTCTTAATCGTTATTTTTTACATGTTCTTCATTGAAACTCCGTTCCCAACTCCTTACCGTCGAATCAAACATTCGTTTTCTACACATCGCATCAGTAAATATCGGAAATTTGTATGGAATTTCGATTGATTTAGTAGTTCCAGCTCACAAAAAGTGGATTACAGAACATAACTCGAATACGGAGAAGGGTCAATTTCTTTAAAGATTTTAAATGCACGCAGCTGATGCAATGCTCAGAACTATAAATAACTCCAGTTGTTTTCTAATAAGTTAGAAAAGTGTACGCACATTCGTGAAACACGAACGCAGAAATTCGGAGGAAAAAAAACTGAAAGCAGAATTTATTTACTGGATTGTTCTTGTATGTGTATTCATAAACATTTAATTATCTGACTTTCGCACTATGCAAAAATAATATTTTTAGTGTTTTTTTTTCATGTTCTGTACTTCTAATAAACAATTATTAAAAATAGTAAAATGAAATTTGGGAATATCAATTTAATAATGTGTATCTTATAATGAGTCTTTATATGTATAATAATATAATGCAGTATGGTTAAAAAAAAGATTATGGTCTGATAATTCTCTAAAATATTATTAAAAAAGTTTAACTTTGAAATATTTCGTTTGTTTTATACTTAAATATTAATCGGATTAACTATTTTACAAAGGAAATCCTTTTATCATGTAAAAATTAAACAAAAAGGTTTCGAAAATTCTTTTACATGTAATTTAATTAACAGAATTGATTATGAAACCTTTTACTTACTTTAAGGATTATACTACTTTACTTTGCAAATCTATTCTGATATTTCTTTTATTAGAACTAATTTTTAGGAAAAGTAGAGAAAAGGAAATCATTAAACTCTTTTGTGAAAATTATTTTTTTAATTATTAGTTTTTAATAAGAATACATGTTATATAGATATATATTTGAAAAATCACATTACTTGATATATATATTTTTGAAAAATGATGCTAATTAGAATTTTAACAACACAATATTATAATTAAAACATTACTTTGTATATTACTTTGTCATTCTAAATCTCTTTTGCCATGAGTGGGAAAATTTTATTATCGTACGATAACTTTATTAAATAAAATGTGCTTCTTTCGCTGTAATATAATTCTTTTATTTTCTTTGTACTGCGAAATGTTGTACAAATAATATAGTGAGACGTTACATTTAATTAACCTCATTGAATCTCCATATTTCATTTAAAATTTAAAATAAAAGAATGTTTCATTATCTATTACTAATAAAATGGATTAATATCATAAAGTATATTTCTATGTATAAAATAATATAATATTATTAACTTCAGACAATATCTTTCTGACAGTCCAATTTAACCGTTCTATAACAGTGCTAAAACAGTTCAATTTCATATGTGTACGATTGAATTAGCATTTTTAAGAAAATGAGTGAATCTTTTTGTTGGAAATATTTTCATATCCTTCCTCACTTCATATTTTCACCTAACTGTGACTGGAAAATAATATGTTTAAAATAAAATCTCTGAGTTTCAGGATGGTTTTACTATGTTAATACTGTTGAAATTAAAATAGCACACTACGCTGAAATGTGGTAATAATTTTATGTATAAAGTTACTGTTTTACGAATTTAGTTTTAGAAGTAGAAGGATATTCTTGAATATTTCTTACATGTTAATACGTATAAAATTACGGCAGTGAAACATGTATAAATCATACGCGATACAAAATATACCTTTTTTTTACTATTATTTACTTGAAAACATAAAATAAAAAATTCTTACATAAAAAATAAAAATGTTTTATGAATTTTTTTTACATAAAACATAAAATAGAAAGAAAAACAACTACACAGTAATAAATTATTGAATACGAATTTACTGATACTTATTCACCTGTTTATTATAATGGAATTTCGTTTATTATGAAAAAATAATTTAATATTTATATGTTAACCATATATGACGTACTGTAGGTCAGAAAGTAATGCTCCGCGTTACAATTCACAAGAAAATAACTTCGCACACATGTTTGAGAAGGTTCATTCAATAATTCACAATTTCTAAGTCAATAAAATTTATAACACAATTATTTGGGGAAGTAAACGTTGGTGATATCGTCTCAGACTAATGACTTGATGTGAAATCCTGGTACCCCAAAAATGATCAATCAGTTAAAAAATATTTTGCAAGTGGTGACAGATATTTTTTAAATGATTCATTAGGTTTATGTGTGGGTTATGCAATGTATGTCAAGATATATTTTTAACTGTGATTTTTGATTTTTTTTAACAATAAAAGAAAGTAATGGATGGATTTGACAAAGTTTGGCGTTAAGCTAACTAACGTCACCCAGTAATGGTGCGAAAAGAGAAGCTTAATGTTATGGAATATGTCTCATTCACTAGTATAATCCTACACTTAGGCCCTGTTTCTGAGTACATTTGATATCATTTCAATGGAATGCGATATTGACATGGGAAAAAAAAATTCTATATTAGAATACAGCGTTGAGAACTGGGCATGAATTTAACTAGGCGTATTTGAGTTTGTCGGCAATTTATATATATAAAATTACTTTTGATGGCCTTATTTAAAGAACATTTTATGTATCGTATTTCAAAACTAAGTAAAGAGATTTTGCTACAGTTCACCTCCTAGGATCCGATTCTGAATTTATTCGATAGCACACTGGCCACCAAAAGTTAAGGTACAACATGTTTTTTGAAGCTCACCAATAACGGCAGTCAGATTAAACTTCATAGTTTATAGGAATCATGGTTTGGGCAGGGATCTCACTCGGAGGCCACACTGACCTGGATGTGTTCCACGGAGGAACTCTGACAGGTGCGAGATATTGGGATGAGATCTTGATTCATATATGCGCACATATGCCGGTTCTACTGGCAATGGTTTCATTCTAATAGATGGAAATGCGAAACCACACCGAGCTATGGTTGTCGAGGATTATCTTAAGGATAGCGGTTAGGAGAATATGGAATGAAAAGCTCACTCTCCAGACTTGAATCCGATAGAACATTTTTGGAACTATCTTGGAAGACAGGTTGCGGTTTTAAGTCCTTCTCCAAAGTCATTAACCCGTTCGCGACGGATCGCACATTTCGAAGTGCGCATCTGAGGACGAATATGAGGCGGATATGAGGACGGATAAAAGTGGGGAAATTGGATTTCATTTTCGGGATCGAAGGATTTTGCGAAGCTAGACCTAACTGTTGTAATGTCTCTTTAACAAATTATAAAAATATCATTTTACAGGTAACTATTTGAAATACACAGCATGGAATAAGTTGATATTAAGTATATTCACACAAAAATATGAGTTGTTACCTCCGATATTTTAAAGTAAAAATGACCTTTTTAAATGTATGTATACGTGTTTTAACTACTTTTTTGGGTTGCAAAATAGTACAATATGATCACAAATCACTTATGTAATTTTATTATAGCAACATACGAACCATATTCCTTAAATAAAGAATTATTTTGGTAAAACAATAACAGTTTTGCTTATAAATAATTTTTCAATCCAGATAAAAGTAGGGATAAAATAAATAAAAAAGAAACACACATTAATTAGAAGTCTTACTCAAAGGAAAAGCGTACATGATGCATAATATATTTATATAGTTCCTCAGCTCATTCACTCCCCGCCCCTTCCAAGTATTGTAGAACATTTTGCGATAAATAAAAATTAAAGTTTTATTACAATTGGAAACGATTTATGAACGAAAAGAGATTACATTTGAGATATTTAGGTCAGAAAAATAAGTACTTGATGAAATATTCATACTTTCTTTCAGTAAAGTAATTTTTTGTAAAAAATTAAATTAACTTTGATTTTTAAAAAATCATTCATTCCATTTGGCTTCCTATTTAAAAGGAAAGTATTGTTTTCTAATATAAAGTCGCTTCCGATTAATATAAATACCTTTGCGTTATATTCTTTTTAGACAAGTTTTTCAAAGTGATGGTACGAATGCCTGTCGCTCGGGATGTGAGTGCCAACAGCGCTGTCGCGTATACCAGTCACGCGGCATATGAGTGCCTACAGTCGCTCATCCCGAAGGGGTTCAATGAGCTGTCTGGTCAGCGCTCCCTATTTCGGTGTCCATCAATTTAAATGAGAGCATGGAAAATCGACGCCGCCAAAGCATTCAAGCGGACATATTCTGTATTAGAACAAGTTTTTTAATGCTTCTGTCACATTTTATTGCATTATACAACGATGTACTGATTTCTCCAAGAATGGAATATTCCACTATGCGTGTTTTTTTTTTTTTTTAATTTCATTTATATGTTTATCTGGAAAAGATTTCTATGAGGCAATTAATAAAAAACAGTTTAGTGCACATTTCCTCCAAATTCGCCGTTTCTATATTCATTCATTTACAAATTTGTAGCAAAAAAACCGGTTGTACCTTAACTTTTGGAAGCCAGTGTTTTTCAATTGGAATGAGTTGCTGTTACTATTTATATCCACCCTGTTTATATTTAAATGTACAGCCTACAACTGGTAACGTGATGTAGAACCATTTTTATCAAAAAGATATTCAGGAACAGACATAACATTAATAATTCAAGATAAGGAATACTTTTTTTCTCGCATACACAAAGAGTTATCACATGTCTTTAAAATCACAAACGTCAAGTATTCCCAAACTTGGAAAGTCCTAAGTCTTTGTTCTGTTTTTTATTGCAATCTACTTATACATGTTGTTCAGCAAATAAGACCCTGATTCAATCTACTTATACAGGTTATCCACCAAATAAGAACCTGATTCAATCTACTTATACAGGTTGTTCAGCAAATAAGACCCTGATGCAATCTACCTATACAGGATGTTCAGCAAATAGGACCCTGATGCAATCTACTTATACAGGTTGCCCAACAAATAAGACCCTGATACCATCTACTTATACAGGTTGTCCAGCAAATAAGACCCTGATTCAATCTATTTATACAGGTTGTCTAGCAAATAAGACCCTGATGCAATCTACTTATACAGGTTGTCCAGCAAATAAGACCCTGATTCAATCTCCTTATACAGGTTGTCCAGCAAATAAGACCCTAATTCAATCTATTTATACAGGTATTCCAGCAAATAAGACCCTGATGCAATCTACTTATACAGGACGTTCAGCAAATAGGACCCTGATGCAATCTACTTATACAGGTTGTTCAGCAAATAAGACCCTGATGCAATCTACTTATGCAGGTTGTCCAGCAAATAAGACCCTGATGCAATCTACTTATACAGGTTGTCCAGCAAATAAGACCCTGATGCAATCTACTTATACAGGTTGTTCAGCAAATAAGACCCTGATTCAATCTCCTTATACAGGTTGTCCAGCAAATAAGACTCTGATTCAATCTACTTATACAAGTTGTCCAGCAAATAACACCCTGATTTCAAAATTAAGTTTCTCAAAAAGGAAGATCGATAGAATTATGAAAAATTAGAAAAATATTATACAGAAGTTTTACAGGGTTCGTACGCTTGAAGAATCTTGTACCAGAATCTGTGTAAAATAATATTTGCCTTATTTCATGAAAATAATCTATTTTTTAGATATAGAAATCAGTAATTAAAGAATTTTCTGGTGCAAAATCATCTAAAATCCCAGGAATCCCCTGATGCGTACGACCCCTGTTTAAAACAATAAATATTTCTAAAAGGCTGTATTCTGATGGCAAAGAATGCTTGATTTGGTATATTTTTTTTCTTTAGATTGTCTACAAAGAACGAGTTTTTTTTGGTATGTAGTGCCTTATTTTAACACTTTTTGGAACTAAATATTTTGAATTTTGCAAAATTCCATAAATTTAATTCCAAAAATCTTTAAAATACGGTACTGTATGCCAAAAGACTTGAAAGATGTAAGGGTCAAGTCGAGCATTCTTTGTAATCAGAACAAAAACTTTTAGAAATGTTCACCGTTCGAAACTTCTGTATAATATTTTTATGGGTTACCTAATAAAAAAACGTTTACCTTATAATTATATCATCTTCGTTTTTGAGAAATTCAATTTTGAAATCAGGATCTTGTTTGCGGTATATATGCCCTGTGTTTACTTACCGGGTGTCCCAAAAATGACTGATGGATTTTAAAATTCAATAACTTGCAAACGGTGACAGCTATTTAAAAACTTTTTGCAGGAGGGTTATGTATAATGTCAAGAGTATTTTTTTAACAGTACATTTTTATTTTAGTTCCAATTTCAAACAATAGGTGGCGCTGACGGCGATTGAAGGCCAGGTGATCAGTGCTAAGTGAAGCGTCGACCTGGCTTTCAATCGCCGTCAGCGCCACCTATTGTTTGAAATTCGAACTAAAATAAAAATGTACGGTAAAAAAACTCCTGACATTATACATAACCCTCCTGCAAAAAATTTGGGGTCATTTTTGGAACACCTGGTATATGCCATGAGTACATACCGGGTGTTCCAAAAATGACTGATGGATTTTAAAATTCAATAACTTGCAAACGGTGACAGCTATTAAAAAAATTTTTGCAGGAGGGTTATGTATAATGTCAGGAGTTTTTTTTACCGCAATTCTTGATTTTAGTTCGAATTTCAAACAACAGATGGCGGTGATGGCGGTTGGCGGCCAGTCGACGCCGAAACTTACTTCATTCTGCTTTGACGGAAAAGAAGGAGATTAAGGCTATGGACTACGTCTCATTCTACAGTGCAGTCTTGCTCTCAGGCCCCGATTCTGGACTCATTCGATGTGATTTCAATGAAATGCGTTGTTGCCATGGAAATAACAGATTGTTCGATAGTGGAATACCGCGTTCAGAAGTGGGCATAAATTTCGCAAGCAGTATTTGAGTTTGCAGAAGATTTTCGTTTAGGAAGTTTTATTTTCCCGGATTAAATTACTTTTTTATGGTACGATTTAAAGAATATTTTATGCATCATATTTTAAAACTAGATAAAGAGATTTTTTCAATTTGATGATTTTTGTTATATTCTTAAGAAATTTTAGATTTTTTAAGAAAATTCGTCAGTAGATTTTTATGAATGTTCAAAAAATTATCATGAAAACTGTTGATAGTACACTATTGTGTAAAATAACAACCAAAAACAAATCTTATAAGTTGCCTTGTTTAGCCCTTTTCAATAGAATTAGTCTATCGTTGCATTAAAATAGAAAATAATAAAATAAATGTGAGTTAATTAAAATTTATTTTCCCGGATTAAATTACTTTTTATGACATGATTTAAGGAATATTTTAAGCACCATATTTTAAAACTGCACTGTTAAAAATTTGAAACCTTTGCTGCATCGTCACTTCTCTACTTTTATAGAAAGAGATTACTTCACTATATTATGGAGCATTCTCATGGAGCTGAACGCTGTATTCCACTATCGAAAAATCTGTTATTAACCATGGCAACAACGCATTCCATTGAAATCATATCGAATGAGTCCAGAATCGGGGCTGAGCGCAAGACTGTACTAGAATGTGACATACTCCATAACCTTAATCTCCTTCTTTTGCGTCAAAGCTGAATGAAGTAAGTCTCGGCGTCGACTGGCCGCCAACCGCCATCAGCGCAATCTGTTGTTTGAAATTCGAACTAAAATCATGAATTGCAATAAAAAAAAAAAAAAAAAAAAAAAAAAAAAAAAAAAAAAAAAAAAAAAACTCTTGACGTTTTACATAGCCCTTCCGCAAAAAAAAATTTAAAAGCTGTCACCGTTTGCAAGTTATTGAATATTAAAATCTATCAGACATTTTTCGGACACCCGGTATATAGATAATGCAAATTACAATTTTGTTCGATTGCTTACTACTCCAGTTCTACTGAACGTACTTTGACAGAATTTACTCTTAGGGATATATTATTTCAGAGTACGTTTTAGCGTATAACGCGTCATTCAACATAAATTAGTTACGCATCTACATAAATTAGAATTATGATGGAAAACTCTATCATTTTGGATGATAAGATATTTATTTTGTTTCTGGGCGAACTTTATTATTGATGAAAAAATTGAAATGACCATTACAACTCGGAAAATAAAAGAACAAACTGTTGCTAGATTTATTTAAAAAAAATAGAAATCAGTTTTGAACAGTGATATTATTAAAAAACGAAAATATTTAATTTAAACATGTAAGGAAATATTCGTAATACTTAAAAAATCAATCATTTGAAATAATGCAATTTAAAGAAAATTTGAAGATTTATCATTTGCGCCTGGTTAAGAAAAATGCATCTGAAAAATTCATATGATGATATCAAAGATGCTCTCAATAAGCGGATTGTCGGGGAAAAAAATGTAGAATATTCTTCTTATGAGGACATATATATTTATAATTCAAAAAATGGCATATCTTCGATTTAACGTTTGTAAAATATATATATATTCTTGTCCTTTTTTCCGTTTAACGTGTGTCAAACCACGGCCGGACTGATCTAATAGCGGCCTACCCAATTCTTAAAATCTCAATGAATTTGAAGGAAACAGTTGCGGCGGCTGTTTGCCGAGAGAGGGCACTAACCCCTCATATCCCGGGACTTTTGTAATCAGATATACGTTTTTTTATATAATTCTTGAAACAATCTTTTAAAAAACTGCACTTTTTAGTGTTTTTCGGGAATACTGAAATATGTAGATGTTGTTTCTGCATTAGTTATTTTTATAGTTCACTGTTAAAAATCTGCAGCATTTTATCCAGTCATTTTACCGTTTTCTACAAAAAAGTAAAACAACCGTCTTTTTACGTTATTCTGAACTTATTATTACCAATTTTATGGTCATAATAGAGTTAAATTACGGTTATGTTACTGGTTTTTCAGAAAACGATGAAATGACTGTACAAAATGCTGCAAGATTTTTAACAGTTTTGTTAAGGTTCTAAGGAGACTTTATTATTATTATTATTATTATTATTATTGTTATTATGGTTTATTGCTGTGTAACGTATTGTAAATCATCTTGCAGACAAAGGGGTGAAGAGAAAGTTTCTTCCGAGGTCAAAATTTATGCTTGTACCAGCAACAAAAATATGCTAGTTATTGCTAGGTATTGCTATGTCTGCTAGATTTCCAGCAAAGTGGGCCAATACACACCATGAATTGCTGGAAATTCTATGCTATTCTATGCTAGCTAGCATCACATGCTATATTGCTAGCTTGCACAACAAAAGCATGACAAGCTATATGCAAGCATCTCATGCTTATTTCCAGCAAAGTGGGCCAATACACACCATGAATTGCTGGAAATTCTGCTGGAACCAGCAATGTGTAATGCTAGTTTGTGCTATTTTACTTGTTTGGTTATAGCACTTGGTGCTTTTCTAGCAAACAAATACCAGCATGAATTTAGACCTGGGTTTTCATGAATTTCCCAGTAAAGTCGACTTTCGAGAGAAATGGATAAAAAATGTTTCAAGAAAATTTACCGTAAACGACAAATTAGTTGTTGGTCGTTAGCATTATACACAAGACGATAATGTGCCTGGTAAAAAAGTTCGAATTTTCAAGCAGGGGCGAAATTTCAAAACTTTCTTAAAAAGTGAGGAGGGGTTGACATAGATTTTTGGAGGGGGTGGTGAACAAATATTTATTCTGATCATGTTGTGCCCCATATAAAAAATAATAAAATATTCATTTTATACATTTTTTTTTAAATTAGGTATAATACTCAATCATATTAAACGGATCTCACTCTGGGAAAGTTTAAGTAGAAAATAATATTGACAGTTAATAATTTCTAGGTTAAAAATGATGTTTAAATGCTAATGTTTCCGTTTCATCAAATTTAACATGATATTTTCGCTTCTGTGCATTTTAAGATAATGTTTATAACCATTAATTTTAAATAAAGATTATTTCAAGAATTAAAAACAAATTTTCTTCATATACTTTCGATGGTTTCTGTATATTAATGACTTATTTCGGTGTAGATGTAATAATTATCCTATTTATGGAAATTATACTGTATATTATCAATAATTTGAACTAACATTTTTATGCAGCACTTTTGTATATACCAGAAGTTTAACTTAAAGAAACTTAAAATTTCTTTAATTATAAATTTTTTCTGCAAGTTATGTTTTTGTATTGCTCAAAAATATTAAAAAATGTTTCATTTTGGATTTAATAAATTGAAAGCTTAATTTTTGTGTCAAACAAAGTTGTTTTTCTTAATTTTGTAAAAAGTGTCGCACCCTACATATGAATATTTATTTCTTAGAAATGTGTTTATATACACGTCTAATTAAGAATTGTGTAATATTTATGTTTAAATTAATTACTTCAAAAAAGATTTGGACATTTTCGTATTCTTCTTCGTCCGAAAATAGGAAGAATGGCAAATTTAGGTTTCGGTTTGGTTTTTGTCACACTAGTGTTATAATCGTTCTATCCTGTTTATATTTTTTGCATTTTTCTTAATAACCATAATATATAAAGGAAATAATTAATATATTGCCTGTATGTATTAATACTGTATTTAAGTAGTTAGTAGGTAAATTGATGTATTAATTATGTATGTTTCGTGTATGTTTATGAGGTCTAAAAAGAATGGCTGAATAGCATTTGTTCCACATCTACATATTTATTCATACTTCTCCACCGAATTAAAATAAATAAAACTCTACGTATTCAATATTATTTATTTTGTTTAATAACAATCCCTTTTTACCGTAAACATAGCTTACGTCATTACAAGCCTCTGTTTATGTTGTAGAACATGATTTGTATGTAAATAAAAAATATTCTGCACCAATTTTTTACTGTACAATGTAAGATTTTAACTGATTTCTTATAAAGTCTGTAATTGTATCATACTAGGCATGTTAGAGTTTCTTCTTGCTGACACGATGATTAAATCTAGCATAGTTTAAGTGCTGTATTGAGATTTCTACCCACAAATTTTGAGGAGGTTATATGGCGCCCTCTCACTAGTTCCTCAATTACGGAGTGTTTCCGTGAAATCCTACGAATTGAATATGCCGGTAGAATTTTTGCCTATCCCACCGAAGCTAACATAGGGAAGAAAAATACGGGCTTCTGATTGGTCGAAAAATTTTGCTTTCCTTCATTTTAGAGTTTACGTTTATTTAATCATCAATGTCTGTTTGAAAAGCTTTTGAAAGCTGGATTTTCCTTTTGTTTATACATATTCTCTTTATACATACAAAAATGCACGCCGGTAAGTGTCTGCGCATGAAGTCCGAATAAAATCGTAAAAGACTAGACGGCTCTTCGCCCACATTTTTGCCGATCCCACCAAAGCTAGCATAGGGGAGAAAAATACGGGCTTCTGATTGGTCGAAAAATTGTTTACAAAAAGATCATCCTGAATGCTAATGTACATATTAGGAGCGTATATGGGTATATCATTAAAATAATAATAAAAAGAAGAAATTGCAAATTTTTCAAAAGTAATATAGAACAATTGAGATTGACGCCGTAAAATGAAAATACTGCTGTTTCTAAATAAATTGTCTGATTGTGTATATATGTTCATATCATGTTAAAAAAAAATAGAAAGAAGAAATGGCAATTCTATTTTTATTATTTTCTAAAAGTAATACAGAACAATTGTTAAACATCCTGATTAACTTCTTTTATTATAAATTCCGAATTAGCTATTTCTTGCCTATTAATAAATATCTAAAAACAGAAGGAAAATAGAGCTTTCAAAAGCATTTCAAGCAGAAATTGATGATTAAATAAACGTAAACTCAAAAATGAAGGAAAGCAAAATTTTTCGACCAATCAGAAGCCCTTATTTTTCTCCCCTATGCTAGCTTCGGTGGGATCGGCAAAAATGCTCTTCGCCCTGCGAACTACGCTTGCCAACTCCTCATTGAGACACGGCAAGCTCTGAAATCACATTAATTTGACCGACTTTTTAAATATTGCGAAAGACTGAAATATAGATAGGAAAAAAGCGGTGATATTCCTTAATTAGTTTCGAGTTAAATCAGTTGCTGTTAAGCATCTACTTGCTATTTAATTAAAAAAATAACATCAATTGCACAGTTAAAATATGCAGAAACACCTCTTGGTATTTTTTTCTCTCGCTATAAGAAAAAATAATTAAGTAAGATATTTTAAATGTAACGTTTTATATCTGATTTAATTTTCACTTAATATTTCTTTCTTTTTTTAATATTCCCAAGAAAATAGTTTGTTATTTAAAAGGAAATATTATTTCTGTATTGTGCGTGTCTTTAAAATACACACTAATAATTATAAAGATGACATCAAAATAGGAAGTAAAAGTATTATTTCACAATGAAATCCATGAATGAACAGTTTGTTACACCTATCATGGGTAGTTAATCATAAAAAAAAACACTTTTATTATAGACACAAATGATAAAAATAATTTAACACAATGCAAATAGAATGAAATAGTTTTCAACAAATTCATTATTTATTCTAAATCTACAATATGGTAGTATATGTAGATATGTATTTTTTTCAGCATATGGCAATTGGATTTCATTGTTTTATGGGGAATTATTATTATTATTATTATTATTATTATTATTATTATTATTATTATTATTATTATTATTATTAGAATTATTATTTTTTTAAATCTTAGATGATATTTCTACTTCTTTTAACTTTTTAATTTTTTTTTCTAGATTTAATTTTTAATTTTCTCTTTTGAACCATCTCACTTCTATGAAGGATAGATTTTATGTCTACCTGGCAAATAATTTTATTTTTATTTCGGAATTGGTATTTCAAGTAACATTGCCATGTTATCACGTACTATGTTAAGCTTCTGTATTAAAATAAATGCTCTTTTAAGATCTACTAAAGTGTCATCAATCTAACTGGGAAACATGTGGCGTTAACAGCGATATTCTGTTAGACGATCGAATAGTGTATAGTATATTAACGAACAATACTGTGAAACTCTATTGTATGTGGAAAGAAAACTAGGTACTATTAATTTGCTATTTATTTACGCTTGCATTAGGCGAAGAGTTTATAAACTGAATAAATAAATTGCAAATACACTCTTCCTTGCATAGTTTTATATTTTTGAGGTTTTGTGATATCAGTAAAATTATATATATATATATATATACGTATTGTTTTTTTACATACTTATTTATTTATTTACTTTTTTAGACCGGTTAATATAATATATAAAACATTTTCATTTGTTTGATTTTTTTTGCGTTCGTGTGTGTGTTTGTCGTGAAAAATGTTTTTTTTTTTTTATATGAAATTAAAGATAAAAAAGATAACTTCGGCTTTTGAGATTATTATTTATGGTACGGTGTTTAAATACTTATTCATTCTAAAATTTCGATATCTAATTTCTAATTAAAGTACACTCTTAAAAACTGTTTATTGAGGAAATATTCTAACCTGTATCTTTAAGCTGACCCCACTGTGGATTTATAATTTAAAAATGTAAATTTAAAAGATATCATTAAGAGAGTGTTTGGAAATAGGTAATTGAATTAGCACGGCTGTAAAAGGATCTACAGAAGCATCAGTAAAATGGTAGCTTGATTGAGAACACTGGATATAGGAATTATTTTCTTTTACATGAACTTTGGTTTATATCATTGGAAATATTTAGTCTCTTGTATGCATATCAGTTTCTGCTAACCAAGCAAACTGTTTTCAGATGCCTTCTGCAATGTATTTAAGTACTGATAGTCTTCCTGACTTGTAAAAACGACACTACTGTTATTACTAAATAATGATAAATAACACATGCATGTCAAAGAAAATGATTTTGCTAAAACCCCTTTTTTTATAATTATGTAATTTCCCCCCACAAAAACAACTAAGAATTAAGTTGGCCATTGAACAAGAAAAACAAAACTACTAAATATGGCACACGAATGACAAAATTGAGTTATATTAATAGTATTTACTGCTATATAACCTTCAATGTACTCCTAAATGTTTTGGTTCAAAAAGGGAACTAAAATTAACAAACTGGAAAAATCTTTAAAAATGCGCCCATTACCATTGCTAGCATTTCATCCCAAGAAAATTAATTATGTCTTGTTTAAGGAGAATTATAATGAAAATCAATTCCAATTGATAAATAGATAAAAAGCTTCCAATGCAATAATCGAATCAACAAATAATGCACCAAATTAGGTGCTTATTATGTTTGTATCTATTGTAAGTTCAGCGACAACTTTTAAGAACACTGTTACCTGTATGTATATATAATAATATAACCAATGGATGCAGCAATCAACCTCAAGAAACGGAAATTCCACATTATGTTCAACCATTAAAAATGTTTTATTTCGTTATCTTTTTTTTTAATATTATGTATTAAAATATCAGTCATTTGGAGTAAAGAAATATAGTGGACTTTTGAAATTGTTTAAAAATTTATTTAAGATTCTCCAAACTGCCACTATAAATTCTAAAGTGAAGGTTTAACAAGCAACTCTGATCTTATCCAGTCAGTAAAGAAATACCCACCTTTTCACAAAATATATTCACGCGGGCAGTTTACCAAAAAAACTTGGCGAATATGATTATTTACAATAATTACATTAGCTTTTCAATTTTTTCCTTTCTTTTAAGCGTTTTACACATAAAAAATCTATTCTAACATTGAAAGTTTTGTTTTTTCATCATATAGAGAAGCTGGTTCTAAGCAAATATCTTATTCTAATTCTACATTATTTTTTCCCTGTCAACTCAATTCAGTTATGTTGGGAACACAGTTTTTGCTATTCATGATTGTCATAAAGCGAGCTTGTGACATAAAGCTAATTTGCTTCAATTTAGTGAACAACCTATTAGATGAATTAGTTTGATAAATAAAAAGTCTGCAAATAATTTCAATTTTACAGATTTTAATACAGTGGTTTTGTTTAAAAACTTAACATATATAATTTACTTGATAAAAAATTAAGAACAAACGATATTAGAGATTATTCTTTAAAAAATAAATCCATGCAGCCGTACATTTTAAAAATTTTGTTGTATGGTATTTATTAATATAATCCAATTAAATATTTATCACACTTAAAAGTTCTGCCTTCAACATATAACATTCTATTTCATTTTTTGTGACAAATCTTTATATTTAAGTAATAAGCTTTTTCTGCTAATATTATTGTATGTAATTTTGTGTATTGATTATATATTAAATTTTGCTTCGGAATTTATATGAAAATAGATATTACTTAAGGGATGCTAAACTATGATATGTATCTCAAAGAAACCAGAGCTTTGTTGCTAAACATAAGAAAAATACATTGTTTAAAAAATGAGTATGTTTTTCATTTATTTTGTATTGTGATAAAAACAACAGTATAGGATTGTTTTTTAGTAGTTATTTTCATTATCATTGATCTAAATGTTTTACACGCGAGTTAGTGGAGAACTATAAGACATGATTTTTTTTAAAAAATGTTAAATTAAATATTCGAAGAGAGTTATGTAGAAGGAACCTAACTTTTAATAAATAAAATCAGCCGTTTATAGTTATTATGTCATAATATCGAATTTTAATTTATAGCAAATTGGAATATTTAAATACTAAAGTAAGCTAAAAGAACTTTCTCTCTAAGCTAAACTCTTTTTCTATTTCAGTTTGAAATTTGAATCAGTGAGTCTCTCTAAAGCTATTATTTTATTTTAATCTAACAAGCAGTCGCATTTTCTTCATACTACTTCTTAGATAATGGTATTTCGTCTAATCTTCAGTATATCAATACGTATTATATTAAGCTTCTGTACTAAATAGATTTTTTAAAAAGATGTATTAAATTCTCAATCAATGGTGAAATAAAAGGCAAACTTTCTCAAGTGATAATTTTCAAACAAGCATAGTACGACATAATATAATTTGTAAAATACCTAGTGTTATTAAAAATATCCGTACAGTTATTTAAAATTGTTATAAGTTGTCTGAAAGAAAAACAATAGCACAATTTTTCATATTTAAATTAATCATGTATAATTTAATAATAGTGTCGTTTTAAAAAATTATCAACGAATTCCGTCTGAAAAATAAAAATGTATATCATATGTATGTGAATACTTTCTTAAAAATGGCTGAAATACATGCAGAGAAATCTACATACACTGATAATAATTAGATTAAAAATAGTAATTCATATATTTAGTGTAAATAGTTCACAAATCAATTTCAGGACAAACAAGATTATTCTATTTTCTTCGTGTCCAATAAATAAATAAATAAATAAATTCGTAAAAAATAGTGTAATTAAAAAAATTAAATGAATTTATATTTTTGCAGAAGCGATGGTTAATTATTTATTCATCCTTAATATAATGGATTTCTAGATGCAAGAGTCGAACACCATGTAAGTGACATGGAAACACCTATTTTTTTTATAAATGGCGACATCGAGATAGTTCAAGGAAACAGCACTGCTTACGTATCTCTGCTGCTAGTGAAGGTGTTTCTGAAATAAAAAGTAAGCTTGTAAAAATATTCTTAAATGTTTCACAATTCTGTTAACTGGCAGATTATTATCCGCTCCCTCAATTTATCAAAATGTAGAAATTACTTAGAAAAACCAAATCTCCAATCTTGATTTCTTTTTCAGACTTCAACAAATAATTAGAATGAAAAATAAAAAATCATACGTTAAAACATTCGTGTAACTTTATATGGAAGCTTAACTAGGTTGCGAAAATGTTTGGCTTTTTTAATTGTCACACTTTATTTACAATGCATTCAAAAATAGTTAATGTCATTCACAAACATTTCTAAAAAATCACGACCTCATTTCTAAATATAGTTCTCATTTCAAGTTTTCAAATTTTAATATTAGGTGCATTTTTCGAGGATGCGTACAGATATATACATATATTTATTACAATGTACATTTTTGTGTTGTTCGGTTTGATGTTTCTATAAATATATGTATTTAAACATGTAAGCGGATAAACAGACAAAAATATTTACGCCATTGAAATATTTATGTATTTTTATAGAAACACATTTTGAATCAAAAATTCTCCGGGTGTATTTTAGATGAATGTTTAAGCACATTTATATTCAAACTTTATATATAATTGGGTTTGTACTGGGCAGGCATTTTCACAGGAAAGTTAACAACATTTTTTATACAAAAAGAAATCGAACTTAAAAGGACAAAGTTTCGAAATTTTTTAAGTAGAGATTTTTTATGAAAAAATAATAGTGCCAAAACTCAAGAAATTGTACAAATCTTGATAAAATACATGAAATAGGATCATACGTTTGTATTTCATAAACAGATTACCTCTATTACTAAAATGGCGCAATAAAAGAGAAATGTAAGACTTCCTCTAGAATATTAAAAAGTGAAATACTCAAAAATATTATATGAACATTAGAGCATTTCATAATATTCATAAATAATATTTAATTTACTATGTACAGAATTCTATTACTTTCTATCTTCCCTACAAAGTAGCGAAAACGCCTTATTAAGTATTTTTTTAACTCATATCATAAATTATAAGATGAACTATAATATATTTATTTTTCAATATTTTTCCTTTTCGATATCACATTTTGCATTAATCTAATAAAGTTACATTACATTATCAATGACTGTTGGGTGAAGTGCCAAGTTCTATTCTCAATTTAGTGAACTAATGCAAAAAATAATTTTGTTTATATCGCATGGCAGTTTTTAACAAAAGAAAAGATATTTTTGACAAGTATTGAAAAAGAAACACGAGAAAGAAAAAATAAATAACCACTGAAAAAAAGAAAAAAAAAACAGAGATGTCACAAACAGTTGCTGTCAGAAAAATTACTTCAACGGACATCTTATCAATTAATTGTTATAATTACAATTAAAACCAAATTAAAAAGAAATTGATCATTTTTAGGGTTTCGTTTATCTGACGAAACCCTATTAGTCTCTGTCCTTTGTTTGTCTGTCACAGACTCCGTACACAAAAACTATAGAAGTCAGAGGGCTCGAGTTGCGTGTACTTACAGTTGAACATCTCTTGTCACACAGCAAATCATAAAAATTTAAAAAAATTTAATTATTTTAATTAAAATTGTATTTTTAATATCATTAGTTCATTGTTGTTGTTATTTTTTCTCATTGTTGCAGAAAGTTTAAATAGATATAAAAATTATTTCTTTTTCATGTTTTACTTTTAAAAGAAATGGAATACTTCTGTTGCCAAAATTACAAAAATGGTGTTAAAAACTACAAAAATATTAATATCTCAAAAATAAATATAGATACAGTTTTTAAACAAGTTGCAATAAAGAGTACATTTTGTTTCTTATACACTGTTAAAACTAATGGTGACACATTGCACCTTTTAAGGGTGAAAGGATTGTCTCACTGGTGACACCCCTAAAGGAGCCAAAATGGCACCTTTAATTGGGGTGAAAAGATGGCACCCTTAATCCAGAGTGCCCAAAAATAAAAAATTAAAAAACATACAAACCGACTTTTGGCCCTCGTTGGATTCGAACCCACAACGCCTGATTACAAGCTCAGTGCTCTAACCACTCGGCCATCAAGCTCACCTTCAAAGCCTCCCTGAAATGTTCAAATGTCCTGAAATTCAAAGTTTGCTTTAGATCGCCAAAAGTTAGCCGAGCAAAGTTCTAAACGAAATTGGGATAGCGTATAGCGGTGATTGTCATCATAAGAAAAAAATGCTGTGTTGATCCACCAGTGATAGCAAGTTGAAGGGCAAGGATACATGTAACAGAGCATGCGCAAATGACTAAGGGGTGAA
The DNA here is from genome assembly GCA_964019185.1 of Maratus speculifer. Lineage (NCBI taxonomy): Eukaryota > Metazoa > Arthropoda > Arachnida > Araneae > Salticidae > Maratus > Maratus speculifer. The sequence goes on along the minus strand of OZ025297.1, from coordinate 69,237,062 downwards.
AATTGTCCAACGGTATGCATTGCGCGGCACCCTAATTAACGTGAAACACTCAATGGCACCCCAAACACATTTTCAAGCCCGCGGGTGTCAAATAGTAACACCTTTTCACCCCTGGGCGCCAAATGCAACCGGTTTGTCACCTTTATTTTTAACAGTGTACTGTGGTGTTAAAATTGAAAATGTACGATATTAAGAAGTGTACAAATTTGCAGTAGCGTAAATTTAAATATTGAAATTTCATTTCTACCATTTGTTGCATGCAAATTTAAATAAAATTATTATGTATGTAACATAAGTTAATGGATTAAATAAATTACGCGAGGAGCGCGCTTATTTATTTTTATTTCATCATATTTCATCATATTTAGAATCTATTTCGACACGCAAAATGAAATATTTTTTTTATTTATTAAAATTTTATTCATTTAAATCACTTGCCGCCTCCGGTGACCAGTTTGGTCTCCTTTAAATTTATGCTAAGCTTTGCAATATTTTATTTTTATTCATAATTTTATTTAATTGCGCATCATCACTAAATCTGGTGATTCAGAAAGAAATCAACAAATCTATGTAATCAAGGCAGCAATTAGGGGAAAATTCAATATTTTATTCAAGTTGCCGCGATTGGCGAAGAAATCCTAAAAAAAGTGCCGTAAAATCGTTTTTCATTTGTTAATTTAATGGTAAAGTTTTTTGAAGGAAATTTTAAACGAAACCCTCTATGAGATTTGCGATCACACTTTCACACTTGTTTTAGCATAGGCAATTCTGATGTTTATGAAAAAAAATCTTATTAAAGGTACAATCTTTTTATTTTTATTTTCATGAAATTCTTATTATTAAAATGCCATATCTTCGTAGTATAAATTAATATGTATTTCGGAAAAAAGTTCTAAAAACTGTGTTACCATACATATGTAAATATTATTTTACAAAATATATAAGCCAATTTTTTTAACACTATGAACTCTCAAACAAAGAAACGGTGTTTTAAATGAGCAAATAAGGATAAAAGTGTGAAATAATGATCCTGCTTAGGTGTCATCTATGTTTAGTACGATGCTTGACCAACAAACGACTATTGACATTTTTCAAGTATTATTATTTCGAAATTTCTTGAAAAGCACAAAATACTATATTTTTTCCTTAACGCTTCATTCAATAATTGCAAAAGAAATTCTAAATATACTTGCACTTAGAAATAAAGAACTGTCATCTATCGGTGACATTTCGTGCTAAAGCGTAAACACATGCAAAGTACAGTCTTGTGTAAAAGTTTAAGACCACACGTAAACTTATTAGGATAATAAAACAAAATCTTTCGTCGAACGTTATCAAAAAGTGATCGAACATACGTCGGTGCCTTTTGCATCCAAAGTGTGTTCAATCCTCTTCACTGTAAAAAAAATATTCAAGAGGTTACTAAAAATTTTTTAGTAAATTTGTATTCCACAGAATTTTTTAGTAACCATTACAAACTTTTTTTTGCAAGTGAAACAAGCATTTCTTTTGTAAACTGAACAAAAGAATTTTATGTATAACTAACTTAAAAATTTTTAGTATGAGCCACCAAGCAAATTTTAGCAATAGCTCCAAAGTTATTTTTAATAGCCATTACGTGCGCCCGAAGGGCAGGAGCTGTCGTCGAGCTGCATCCAGACTTCTGAAGCGGAAGATTTTCAGCAAAACCGCAATAGATAGCAGCACCAAATTTTGCTGCCTGCTACGACAGGATTTTCATAATCCCTTTATTAACGAGTACTTGCACTACATACATTCGGGGCGTATTTGGCGGCGGCCAGTATCGAACACGGGACCTTTTAGCTTGGAGTCCGTTACTATAACCACTATGCTATCAAGGCGACACCAAATGCGCTTTTGTAATAGCTATTAAAAATATAAAACTATTAACTCTATTCGTTGCTAACTTTTTTCTAATAATTCTTACAGACTTTCTTGTAACCGACTAAGATTACTAAGAAATGTTTAGTAATTACAAGGATCACTAAAGTTTTTTTAGTAGATCGATCTTTTTTTTACAGTGTTGTAGGATGGTGCTAGAAATCGCATTATCCCGTTCAGAACACATGATCATAATTATCATTACGATCATACTGTTTTTTTTTTTTTTTTTTTTTTTTTTTGGCCAACCGCTTCTATTCTGATCAGTCTTTTTTTTTTTCGAAATATTAATTTTACTAACAGCTTGATTAACAAAAGTCTTACGAACGTGTACATTCTTAGATATTTCATGCTCATAAAAATAAATTTTATGAAAGGCAAATATTTCTACCCTTTTTTTGAATGAAAATGACTGTTTTTTACCCATTACAAATATTAAAAAGCAATACTGTCTACAGTGAATCCTCAAAACTGATGGCAAAGAATAAGACGGCCGTAGTTATCCATATCAGGAGAACAAGTCTGACGTAATTGACAGATAATATGGCGTAATATTCTTTGTTAAGAGTGATTTGTTTACAAATATTAAAATTCTTCTGCGGGTATTAAATTTTTGCACACAAAAGTAAATCTATAACTTCGTAGAATAATAATTAAAAAATAATACACCATTTAAAATTCTCAGGTTATTTTATATTTTCGCATAAGCATTATACTTTCCGAGTAAATTAGATCATGTGTCGTATCTTCTTGAAAAAGTTGTAAAAATGTGACAATCAATAATTACCTTTTCGTATCTTTGCAAACTTTTTCCTTCTAATTGTTTTCATAGTCAAGCATTATACTTAAATATTCACTCTTATTAGTTACTGTTTAAGACGTGGGAGCTAATAGAAATTTTGATTAATTTCCTTTCATGATACTTCTACTTAGAAGTAATTAAAAATAAATTATTTAAAACAAGTAATTAACTGTCAAAAATCATCTTACTTTAAAGAGAAATGATAAGAAGAATGCTCCTTCAGTAACATTTTATTTTTGAAGTGGATAATAATAAAATAATTATAATAAAAAATAATAATAAAATAATAAATAACAAATAAGGTAACCCGTATTTATTTGTTCACAAAACTACGAAACGTATAGTATATAAACTTTCCTACCGAAAATTGAACTGACTTCAAAAACTACTGCAAAGTGAAAAATAATTTTTACATAATAGTATTAAGAAATTAAATTAAGAGCGTACTATTTACTATGCGTATTATTATATTTATGTACATTAATTGATTTTTTTGAAGTCAGTGCCAGCCAAGCCAAGTTGGATACGTATCTATTGGAAAATTACATGTAACTTGGCTTGACTGACACCTACTTCAAAAAAATCAAATTAATGTACATAAATATAATAATACACATAGTAAATTGTACGCTCTTAAGTAAATTTCTTAATACTATTATGTAAAAATTATTTTTCACTTTGCAATAGTTTTTGAAGTCGGTTCAATTTTCGGTAGAAAAGTTTATTTTTCACTTTTTAGTTAAAAGTTAACGATTTTCCGAAGTCTTTTAATTAAAATTATAATACGGGAAAAATCATTGTAAATTATACACGTACATCAGGAGTCGGGTTCGAACCCACGCTCTCTTTCAAGAACCAAAAATCAAATCTGCTGTCTTACACCGCTCGGCCACTGTGACTGCACTCCACCCTGAGCTTTTTCATTGTCCATGTTACTTTTAGTTTGCGAGAAATCACTAATTTTATTAGTTTTTGCTTAATTACTAAAAAAGTATTGAACCAATTTCGATGAAATAGAAGTGGTGCCAATTCGAGAGTAACCTCTTTCATTTAACACAAAAATCAAATTGATCGGTTGGATATATTCGGAGTAATAGGTGAACATACATAAAACAAATACATACGCGTCGAATTGATAACCGCCTTTTCCTTTTTTGAAGTCGGTTAATACAACTTATAATAAGGAAAAAAGTATTGTAAATTATACACGTATGTAAGAAGAGGGGTTCGAATCCACGCTTTCTTTTAAGAACCAGAAATTAAATCTGGCGACTTTCACCGCTTGGCCATCTTGTCTGCACTCGATTCGGCCAGATTATTTAAGATTTATGTTAATTTTAATTTGCGAGAAATCACTAATATTACTATTTATTTCCTAATTACTAAAAAAGTACAGAACCAATTTTGATGAAATGGAACTGGTGCCAATAAGAGAGTAACCTCTTTCATTTAACACAAAAAACAAACAAATTATTCGGTTGGTTAGTTTCGGAGTAATTGGTGAACATACATAAAAAATACATTACCGTCGAATTGATTACGTCCTCTTCCATTTTTGAAATCGGTTAAAATTATAATACGAAAAAGATTATTGTGCACATGTATGTCAAATGCGGGGTTCGAACCCATGCTTTCTTTCGAGAACCAGAGTTTAAACGAGGCGCCTTAGATCGCTCGGCAATACTGACTTTATTCGGTTCGACGAACTTATTGAACGTACATGTTACTTTTACTCTGCGAGAAATCACTAACTTTATTAGCTTTTACCTAATTCTAAAAAAGTACTTAACCAATTTCGATAAAATGGAAGTGGCACCAATTTGAGAGTAACCTCTGTCATTTAACAAAAATACTAATTTAATCGGTTGGATAGTTTCTGTATAATCGGTAAACATACACTAAAATATACATACGCATCGAATTGATGATGACCTTCTCTCCATTTTTTAAGTCGGTTAAAAAATGTGATACGAAAAAAAAAAAAATACTCCATGACAGAAGTGGGGTTCGAACACACGCTCTCTTTCGAGAATCAGAGCTTAAATCAGGCGCCTTAGACCGCTCGCCTATACTGAATGCAAATTATTCGGCAAACTTATTCAACTTCATGTTACTTTTCGCAAGTCTATTATTTTACTAATCTTACACATAAATTAATGAGTTGATAAAAGATCTCTGATATTCTGTGATAAAGGTTTAATACAAAATATTCTTAGTAGCATAATTAGTATTTAATTTGTAAAATATACAGGGTGTCCCAAAAGGTCGTTTACAAACTTAACATGCTGGTCTGTCATATCATGATGAACAATATTAAATAGGAAACTAAGGGTCACAAACGTCTTCCAAAGGAGATATGCGCTATTAAAGTTTAGGGTCCAAAAATTCAAATGATTATAAAAAACAGAAAAATTAGTCGATTCGTTTGCGGTTTTCACTAAAGCTATTCTTTATGTCAGTATTTTCTTGAAAATAAATTATAAAGATAACTTTCAAAAAATGTCGATAGAGGGCGCTTTAGACTTTGGAGTAACGATAAACTAGTTTTTACCATTATTTTTTGCATCTCAATAAATTTTTTTAGAAGCTTAGACATAAAATTAAATTTTGAGCTCAAAATCTAAATCATTAAGTTAAGTAGTTAAGTTAGTTAAGTGGTTAAGTAGCTTAAACTGAATTGCGGGGGGAGGTTCAAATTTCAAATTATAATAAAAAACGGAAAAATTGGTCAATTGATTTGCGATTTTCATTAAAATTATTCTTTATGTCAGTATTATCTGGAAAATAATTTATAAAGGTAAAATTCAAAAAATGCCGATAGAGGGCGCTTTAGACTTTGTTTCGACGTACAACTATTTTTTCCGTTATTTCTTGCATCTCATAAATTTTTTTAGAAGCTTAGACATAATTTAAATACATAGACATAACATTAAATTTTGAGATAAAAATCTGAATCGTTGGGAGTGGTTAAGTAGCGCAAACTGAACTGTGTTCAATGGGGGTGGGGAGGTTCAAATTTCAAATGATTATAAAAAACGGAAAAATTGGCCGGTTTTCGCTAAAACTATTCTTTATATCAATATTTTCTTGAAAATAAATTTTACAGATATCTTTCAAAAAATTCCGCCAGAGGGCGCCTTGAACTTTATAGTAACCAACAACTATTTTTAACCGTTATTTTTTGTATCTAATAAAATGCTTGTAAAAGTTCAAACTTAAATTTTGTGCTCAAAATCTGCAGCGTTGTGAGTAATTAAGCGGCCAAAAATTGAACTGCGTTCGAGGAGTGGGGAAGGTAACATTTCAACTCCTGAACACAGTTCAGTTTGCGCTTCTTAACCCCTCCTATCGATTTAGATTTTGAGCACAAAATTTAATTCTAAACTTTTGCAAACATTTAATTAGATAAGAAAAAAAGAAAAAAAATGGTTTAAAATAGTTGTTGGTTATTCTAAAAATTAAGGCGCCCTCTAACGGATTTTTTTAATTTATCTTTAAAATTTATTTTCAAGAAAATATTGACATAAAGAATAATTTTAGCGAAAACCGACCAATTTTTCCGTTTTTTATAATCATTTTAAATTTGAACATCCCCACCCCCATTGAACACAGTTCAGTTTGCGCTACTTTACCACTCCCAACGATTCAGATTTTCATCTCAAAATTTAAGTTTATGTCTAAGCTTCTAAAAAAAATTTATGAGATGCAAAAAATAACGGGAGAAAATAGTTGTACGTTACTCCAAAGTCTAAAGCGCCCTCTATCGGCATTTTTTGAATTTTATCTTTATAAATTATTTTCAAGATAATACTGACATAAAAAATAATTTTAGTGAAAATCGCAAATCAATTGACCAATTTTTCTGTTTTTTATAATCATTTGAAATTTGAACCTCCCCCCGCAATTCAGTTTGCGCTACTTAACCACTTCCAACGATTTAGATTTTGAGCTCAAAATTTAAGTTTATATCTAAGCTTCTAAAAAAGTTTAATGAGATGCAAAAAATAATGATAAAAACTAGTTTATCGTTACTCCAAAGTCTAAAGCGCCCTCTATCGACATTTTTTGAAATTTATCTTTGTAATTTATTTTCAAGAAAATACTGACATAAAGAATAGTTTTAGTGAAAACCGCAAACGAATCGAGCAATTTTTCTGTTTTTTATAATCATTTGAATTTTTGGACCCTAAACTTTAATGGCGCATATCTCCTTTGGAAGACGTTTGGGACCCTTAGTTTCCTATTTAATATTGTTCATCATGATATGACTGACCAGCATGTTAAGTTTGTAAACGACCTTTTGGGACACCCTGTATATGTAAAAAATTAATAGTGGAGTTCGAACCCACTATCTCTTTCGAGACACAGTGTCATCTTTATTGCACTCCATTTGGTGAACATATTCAATGTGAATGTAACTATTAATTTGCGAGGAATCACTATTTTTGCCTATTTACTAAAAAAGTACTGAACCAATTTTGATGAAAGGAAGTGGTACCAATTCGAGAGCAAGCTCCTTCATTTTAACACCCGAACCAAATTAATCGGTTGGATAGTTTCGGAGTAATCGGTGAACATACATAAAAAAATACATACGCATCGAATTGACAACCTCCACTCCTTTTTTGAAGTCGGTTAATAACACGGCAAAGATTATTGTAAATTATACACATATGTCAGGAGTGGGGTTCGAACACACGATCTTTTTTGAAAACCAGAGATTAAATCTGGCGCCATAGACCGCTCGGCCATTCTGTCTGCACTCCATTCGGCGAACTTATTCAACACTTTTAATTAGAGAAAAATTACTAATTTTATTAGTTTTTGCGTAATTACTAAAAAAGTACTGAACCAATATTAATGAAACGGAAGTGGTAACAATTCGAGAGCAAGTTCTTTCATTTAACACCAAAACCAAATTAATCGATGGGATATTTTCGGAGTAATCGGTGAACATACATAAAAAAATACCTAGGCGTTGAATTGATAACCTCCTCTCATTTTTAGAAGTCGGTTAAAAATAGCAATTCACTTATGCATGTAAATACTCTTTAAGATTACTGAAAAATTAAACTTGTAGAAGAGATTTCTTTTCTTAAATTGTACAAAACGCTTACGTTGCAATACGAAAACCTACTTTTGACGTCACATTTCGATTTTTACGAGTATATTCGAACGCCAAACAAGAAATATTTTAATCAAAAAAGTTTGAGTTTAAACTGAGAAAAAAAAAATTAGATCGCCTTCACCTTGAACAAACAGTGAGCCATTTTTGGAATTCCTAAAGGGGTTGTCCATAAAGGATGTTATACTTGAATGTGAGAGGGGGGGGGGGTTCATGAGATTGTGACAGATTGTGACAAGAGGTGGGAGAGGGTACGAAGAAGTTCAACATCACACATTTTGCATAAAATAAATGCATTAAAATTCGGCACATTAAATTATGAAATATGAAGTTATTTTAAAATTAAAATAATCTATGTTCATAATGACACTATTTAAAGCAAATTGCTAAATTCTATTTCAACTTCCAAAATGCTATTGTTTTCAATTGCTCTTTAATATTAATATTTTATTACCATTGTATATTATATATGTTTTTTGTTGTAAAACTAATTTCATAAAAAATATGGATATTTTTTATTATTCTGCTCACAAATTTCATTAACACAGTTAAAGTTAAAAAATAAAATTTGAAATATGATCTAAAACGTAGTGCTTTGATTCTGAACTGCAAGTACATGTTTGCGTAATATAACGCGACATGCGACAAGAGGGGGGGGGGGGAGGGGATAAAGTGAAGTGTGACACTTTGTGACAAAGGGGGTGGGAGGGGGTCAAAAATATGAAAAAAAAAGTGTGAAATCATTTATGGACGGTCCCGAACTATAAACATAGATTACCGTGCTATGCGAATGTAATAAAAAACTAAGCTGAATAGGCGAAATCATCTAGAATATCCAGTCCATTGTTTTCTGGGTGGCGAAACGATAATGATTCGTTTCATTGGCGAATAATTATCGTTTATTTAGGAACTATATAGTGTACCGTATTGATTAATTTTTTTCATAAAGACAGAGTATATTTCAAAATAGCTAACAAAGTGGGCATATTGAACCGAATTTTTCTTAAAAATATTCTTATAAAACCAGCTCTTATATAAAAAATAAAAACCCTTCAAAAGCGGCGAAATAAAATTGTTGAACTGAGCTTATCTCTAATCATATTTAACATTTTGTTGGTGAAATGAGAACTCAACTTCGAAATCTACCTGCACCTACAGGCTGAGCCGACTCGGATTTTTGCTAATATACCAATTGTACATTACGTATTTTTTTGTTTAGTTAGTTTGTTGCGTAGAAATTATAACACTACTATTTTTTTAGGTATTTATACTACTTGTATGTCTTTTATTGTCCCGAACAATTCAGAAATTATTTCATGAACCATTGTCAATCCATCTGCTTTATGCTCTTTTGATATGAAGAGTTGTATTCAGGATTTTTACATCCACTCATAAATACAGAAAATTGTCAATGTGAAATGGCGGGGATATACACAGACATTTCTTTCACTCTGGACATTGTGTTTGATTTTTTTAAGGAAGTTTCCAGCTTCATGGAATTTATTTGAGAATGTATTTTCATCTAACAGAACAATGTAGTCTAAAATTGTCTGATGTTTATTTAATGTTATTGCCTGTGAGAAATGTGACAATGTTGTTTCATAATTTGTGTATTAACCATGAAGTCGCGTTCTATCATGTCAGAGAAAATTTCACCAAAATTAATAACTACAGTCGAGTCTCTCTATAACGAAACTCCATACATCGAATTTCTCTATATAACAAATTTTTAGTAGGAACGGTCTCCTTTTCACATGATTACATTAAATACAGTCTCTATATAGAGAAATATCTATCTCCATATAACGAAATTTTTGAAAAAATTGGTCTTAATTTATTCAGTTTTAAAAAAGCTTCGAAATCATATAGAATCAATTTTCCATCACTTATTTTTGATTTACCGTTCAGTGCAGAGTTTTTTTTTTAATATTACTTTCCTCCTTGTTCTTTAAATTCAACGAGCCCATTCCACCTCCCACACTCCTTTCAACATCCTTCTCAAAACAGAGTCAATTGAATTGTTACAGATATAAGAGAGAAATCAATGAGAGGCACATAAGAGAGGCCTTCAAATGGAGGAAAATGTTAACTAGAATTTTTCATTCTTTGCAAAAATTTGAGCCTTTTTTCTATGAGAGCGTAACAATTTTAAAATCAAAACAACAAGAAATTACAGATTTCTTCGTCTGAAATTAATGCAAGTCTTCCTCATTTGATTTTCATGAAACATTCAAATAAATGTGTCTTCTCTTCTTTGAAACTGCTTAAATAATTAAGAAATAAATGTTAGGTTAATATGTACTTTTAAACATCTCAAATTCTTAATTAAAAAGATCAAAAATAATATTTGTTCAAAATTTACACATTGAATATGATTTTTAATACGATTTCTCTATGCATCGAATTTCTTTATATAACGAATTTTTTACTGGAATGATGGATTTAGTTATATAGAGACTCGAATATATTTGAAACTATGCTCGACTGATTGATTGTATTCACTACGTTTTACGTTTTAAACTACGTGTGATGCATGACCTATAATTCTTGCATGATTAATTATTATATGACATTAGTGCCCCTCCCGACTCTGTTCACATCATGTGTTACGTATATTTTGACGCCATTCTTACACTGAGAAACATTGTGGAAACGTTACACCGCAAAATAGGTGGCAGCATTGCTGCCTCCAATTTTATGGGGTATTTTAACCGTTAAAACCGGTGTAACATTGTCATGTTACACCAGTAATAGGGTGGAGCGAAAAAAATTTTTTTTTGAAAATCGAAAACGGGTAGGTGCCAAAAGTTGCCTTTATACTAGTACATCAACTGCGTGAAATTTTACCGCTGAAAAAAAATGGCTTGAGTCTGCGCTTTTGCTCCAAAAATCGAAATTTTGGGTAAAATTTGTCATTTTTTGACATTTTTTCAAAAAAATAAAAAAATTCCTACAGAGCTGGTTAGTATTTAAGAGTGTTGCTTAGACCTTTATATTTATCTGCTTAACATATTTAAACTATAAAACAATATGTTTATTCCCTATAGCTGGAGCAAAACAGGCAACTTTTAGTAAGAAAACAGCATTACCACTCTATTGAGTCATACAACGAATTGTTGTTTTTAATACAGCTCTTGTTTTCAAAACTACCTTGGACATGCGTCGTGGAGGTGGCTATATTTCCTATACCACCCGGCGCAACTATTCGATCATCTTAGTACAGTGTTATATTTATACATTGATTGGTGATTTTCTTTATAAAAATTTGGCATGTTTTCGATGCTTCCACCTTGTTCATCTGTTTTTTGCATCCACATGCTGCTGTAACTATCTTCAGGTATATTTTTACAGTTTATACAAAAAAGTGACAAGCAGAGTAATGCACGGGAATCTATTAAAGGGATCTATTCGGCCATCTATTATATTTATCAAACTTACATTCAGTTGATGAATAGTGATTGGAAATTCTGTTACCACAACATTTTTTCAGTCAATTGTATTTTTTAACGTAATGATTTGCTTCAAAGATGATTTCAGATATTTCAACTATAAGTATGCCATCATTTATTCTACTTTTGCATTTTTTTATATGTTGAGTAGCGAGCTGTTTAATGTGATGGTGATCGTCAGCGAGAATTGCAATGAAAATTTGTTCTCCATGTGTTCTCCATTGTTCACTTATAGTTTACAACCGCTGTTGTAAATAACTTTTTTTTTTTGCATTAGTTTCATGCCGTTTTCTAAGTGTTTTCGTATCCAGGTAATTTTCTATTAACTTTTAGATCCTCTTTTTATCAGTGGACAACATTTGATGGTGAAATGTCCTGGGCATAAACATATAATGCATAGTATTTTATGAGGGAATGTACGGATTTTAATCGACTATAAGTGGTCATTTAAAATTAGGAGAATTTTATATGTCACTGTGAACCATTTTGCATGGGGTAATCTTAGAATTGTGTATAATATTGAATCATTCGCTACTTCAACTCCAGTGAATTTTCTCTGCGCCAATTATTAGAGAAGTCGATATAAAACGTTCTAAACTACATGGATTCACTGGATCAATAAGGAAAATCTTTGTCTACGTACTATTCACTTCCTATTACAATTTTTTTTTTATAAAATAGAGAATAATTTTGAAAACTTATTTTCTTAAATTGAGAAAAAGATACTCAGAACAGACTAGAAATTTCTGTCAGAGATTGCAAAGCTAATTCATAAGGAAAGCTATTTCTCAGAAAGAATGGGGAATAGGAGTTTAGAAAACATATCACACAAAAGACAGCTCATAAAGTTAATAAAATTTTCCGCTTTATATAAGCACAGATTGGCAATCAGCGTCTATATGTTCACTCACAAAATGTATAATCGAAGTTTATACCGCGGGATGTTTTATACCAAATGTACTACACTCCTAAATAATAGATCCAAAATCTTATTAGAAATTACTAGACTATGGAACAACACAGGAAACGACATAAAGCATACTAAAACTTCTTTAGAAATATTGTTTTTTTACACGCAAATTTTGTTTGCAATCCTCTGTGACGATCGTCATAATATTAAGCAGCCAGCTTCTCAAAATATATTCAATGTAATAAGTACAGTAAATGATGACATACTAGAAATTGAATTCATACAATCATTTTTTTGGAAAATCATTATATATAAAATGTAATTGATTGAAAAAATGCTGTGGTAACAGAATTTCCAATCATAATGTATTAATTAACAGAATTTCCAATCATAATGTATTAATTGCATGAAAATTTAATGAAGATAATAGACTGCTGAATAGGTTCAATTAAGAACATACCCAATACATTACTCAGCTTCTCTTCTTTATACTTGGTATAAAAATATACGTGCAGCAGGTCACACCAGCAATCCAAATCATCCAAAGTCAGTGAATACAAAGAAGAGATAAATTACTTTGATATATAGAAAACTTATACTCGTCTTCGGGAAAAAAGTAACAATTCAATACATAAATAAAACACTGGGCCTAGATGATTGGGTGGTTGAGACGGGTGGGATAATGCAACCACCTTTATGAGTTATATACACAGTAGTTTTGAAAGCAGTTAGGTAAGAAATGCATTCAAAAGAACATTCCGTCGTATGCTCCAATAGAGAGGTTAACGCTGATTTTTCACAAAAAGTTGTCAGATTTGCTCCAATTATACAGACTACAGATATTGTTTTATAGTTTAAATATGTTAAGTAGATAAATATAAAGGTCTAAGCAACACTTTTAAATACTAACCAGCTCTGTAGGAATTTTTTTATTTTTTTGAAAAAATGTCAAAAAATGACAAATTTTACTCAAAATTTCGATTTTTGGAGCAAAAGCGCAGACTCAAGCCATTTTTTTTCAGCGGTAAAATTTCACGCAGTTGATGTACTAGTATAAAGGCAACTTTTGGCACCTACCCGTTTTTGATTTTCAAAAAAAATTTTTTTTCGCTCCACCCTAACCAGTAATATATGTTTACATTACACCATTGCATATGTGAAAACAATTACTCCATGAAATTGGAGGCAGCATTTACCACCATTTTTACACCAACTGTATGGAGTAACGTTTCCACAAATGTTTTACAGTGTAAGTTCATTATTTATATAAAATTTCAAATAATAATTTATATATTTACACACAAAGTTTGAACTGATCAAAATAAAGGACTCTTAGTAACTACATTCTCATTTAAATAAAATTAAATATATATTTAACAAATACATATATTTTTCATCATTGTAAGTAAATAAATCTTCTTGAGTAAAATGTTTCTAAAATTATTTTAAAATATTGTTACATTTTTATATTTCCTTAAAAATTTACTCATCTTAATTTCCAAGATCGCGCATCTAAATAATTAAAAATCTATTAAACCACTAAATTAAATTTCTATGCCAGGCACATTGAAGGGAAACATTTGCATCTAGAGTAGTAATTATTTAAAAGATTTGTTTCAACGTCTCTTTTGTCAGTCACTGTTTCTATAATTACTAGTGTTTGCATTGGATATTGATATTCTTAGATATTACTACGCTCATTTTCCGATAATGCTTCTTGCTTTCAAAATAAATCTTTAAATGGAAATACATTTCCAAATGTTATTTTATTCAAATTTGTCTAAATAAAAAAAATGCTCTCAACTGTTTAGTTAATTAAATAAAGCATCATTAATGGCAAACGGATTACTTCATGAAAATGTTTTTATTTCACATTGTTTTAACTTCATATTTGTATTTATAAATTACAGTCTTGCTTATTTTCAGAGTAAAATTATATTGTCACAGTAAAATGTATTAAAGAGATGTTTGTTGATTTTACATCTACAAAAATAAAATTTTACATCATCTAGATTTTAGATTTTTCTGTTAATAAGTATTAGAAGAATAGAAATAACAATAATTTAAGTTTAATGAAATATTTATTGGCATATCAAAGAAAAAAAATTGTCTTTCCAAAGAATAAAGTCAGATAACATGTGTATGAAAAGTTTTATATTTCTGTTTTGTATTTATTTAATATAAAGAAGAACTAAAACATATTTTTGTTTTATCTGTTTATGCAACGAGGACATCACAATCATAATTAAATTATTGTCATTCATATTTTATTATGTAAAAACATCATTTCTTCTTTTGGATACTTTAATTCTTCACGACTAGATATAATTTTCTTTTACGGAAGTTTTATATGGACAAGTACTTAAAATCATATTTATGAAGAATAAAAATCTAAAAGAGTTATGAAAACCATAGATTTTTTAAACTATGAATCGATCTTAGGTAAAAAACAAAGAATGTCTTCTTACCAGAACATTTTGCTTCAAAAATTAATGTCTTTTACGGATTTTTGTTCGAGAAAGTTACATTGATATACGGTTGGACGGTTGGATTAAAGATGTAAAAAAAAAAAAAAAAAAAAAAAAAAAAAAAAAAAATGTTTTTTAAACAGTGTTTATAGGGACCAGTACAGTACCGATTATGCCCACTGTTTCAGAAAGAATATCACAATCTTTTTCTATTAAAATTTCTCTAAATTATATTATTAGCGTAGAAATTTATTTATGGTAAATATCAATACATTTCGACAACTATATGTGGGACTAGATTTCATCACTTACTCATGCTTAGAAAACGATGCCTTTGGAAATTTATAGTGATATCCTAAAAGTACCGAAAAAAATATTTTCTACAAAACTTTTTATGTTACATAACATATTAGAGAAAGATGTATATCGGTAAAATAATATATTTAGAAAAATAGGAAATTGGTTAAAAATGTATTCCCCATTATCGGTAAATTTTCTAATTTGGCAGAGAATGATGCTTCATTTTAATCTTCCTGACATTCTTGTAGATTTCGGATGTAAGGTACAGAAGAGTTGAAATTCTTCTGAAATGATTTACATTTAATGAATATATCTGATATCTGTAAAATATTATAAAGTGAAAGATTTTTCAATTCCTGCGAATATCTTTATATATATCAAATCATTTATAAAAATTGAATTCAATAGATGTAGTCTTATATATTGAATGAGTTTTATTCTTTCCTTAATATTTTCGGTTTTGATGTACTATTAACAATAGATGTATTTTTATCGGGTATTATTTTGTTCTAATAATCACCTTTGTTACTTTTTTATATATAAATAATTGTATGTGCATTTCTTTTTATGTTTTCCTTTGTGTTTTGACATTTAGTAATAACAATAATAACAATAGTTTGCTTAATTCTCTTTACACCGTTTTCAATTCCATTATTTCATGTATATATTTCACTGCTTAGATTTAAAATACAGGTTTTTTTTCCTGAATGAATAAAAAGTAGGAAAAAAATGAAATTTGTAATATCTGTTAAACCCTGATGTATCACGATATTTTCGAAAACGTATTCAAAAACTCTTCCTTAACTTATAATCACATCAATATAAATTGAGTTGTACACAAAATAAATACATTCCTTACACTATAAAAAAAAAATCTGTAAACCTACAAAACTAGTTTTTGTAAAGCTTCATAAATCTGCAAATTTACAAAAATTTTATCTGTAACCGGGGTATTTTATTTACCAGTGCATAGTACAAATACATGAAATATCTTAGTTTCACCTGTCAGCCAATCAGAATGGGCTTCAGTAGTGACGTGATCATTGTTTATGCGACCACAGGAGCGGAAAATACTTCCATCTTGAATCCCTTATTGAGAAGGATTTCTAGTTAGGAAGTAAGTAAATATTTATTCTTAATGTGTTAAATTTTGTTTTAACCTCTTCAATCCTGATTTCGCCCCCAAGAGACACTAATGAACATTCTTTAAGCTAATTAAAATGCTTCTAGAATTGGTAAGATTACTTTTAGACTTCTTTTAATGAATGCGTGCACATTATAAGCATCGATATATTGACTGATATATCTTTGGAGATTTTAAAAAAAATTTTAAATGGTTTTTGTGATCCTTCGTAATATTAATCTCAGGGCTGAGGAGGATATTTTCGTTCTAATTGATTTATATTAACTAAAAATAGAAAACTCGGATAACATTGTTTGATTTTTTTTGTGATAATGTAGCATGATCTAGAAAGTAAATCTTTCTAATATTTTCTGTTAATTACATATATATCATTGTCAGATAACTATTTTATACGTGGGCGTTTATTACAAGTGCGAAATTTCTAATGTTTAATGTAACAAATTAAACTTCCCTTCCCTTTTTTCTGAAATTTCCCTTATCCTTTTTGCCTCCTTCTCCAAAATACAAGAGATTAAAGTGTTTAAAATTTATTTTCTACTCTATTTGTTACTTTATAGTGAATAATCAATCCTAAATTTTATTAGCAATTGATTACATCACTTTCATTTCATTAAAAATTTCATCTGAATTTCACCCTCAAAATTTTCTTTTTGAATTTTCTCCATCCCATACGGTAACAGAACTTAAAGTTTAAAAACTCTGTAAAACTTTTTAATTTAAAATAAATAAAATCTGCTCTATGTGTTATTTTATTTTCACAATAAATTGCCAAATAAGATTTTTCTCACCACTCGAAATTTCCATTTCCCCATTCCTCCCTCACCCCTTCATATTGCGCTATATGCTATGTATTCTAAGCGCTCCTAATAAAAAACGCATATAATTTTAAATTGTATAAAACTCTTTAGAGTCCAGTGGTGGAGGGGTGGGAGGTCGAAATTTGAATCAATTAGGGGAAAGTTGAAAATTGTTTATATCCCTGTAGGTCTAGAATGAATATATTTATAATCGAAAAAAAAAAACGCCTTTATTAATTATCAGAAAAATATCTAAAAAAAACTATTTTTATCAAAAACATTATCAATTCAAATGTTATAGAGATTAAAATTCTGAATAAAATAAGTAACGATAGTCAATATTTTTGTTGATTTTTCACAATTCTACTTCAAAGTTTTAGCTAAATTACTAAGCAAGAGCTTTAAACCCCAACAGACTAGGTTATCAGTTCAAAGTGCTTCTGATTTTTATGTACAAGTATTTTTTAAAGATATTGAGTTATTATTTAGAGTGGATGTATTAAGAATTTTTTGTGTGTTACCTTACGATTACGGGTTGTAACCCAATAGTGGTCTATGAAAAAAAAAAAGTTCAACGTCGCAACTAATTATGAAAAAGCGAGAAATTATTCGAGATCTATTATCGCGATCGTTAACCTATTCGAGATAAATTTGCAATGAAGTAAGTTTCCTCCTACTGCCAGAAGAGCTTTTGCTTCTACGAACTTATCAATATCTTAAAATTTGCATTTTTCATCATTTTTAAAATATTTCAAAAATGATTCGTAAGTGAGGGTAAACATTGTTTATTACATCCAATATTTGAAATATGTGTATACAGATTTAATAACAGTGCATATCTATTATAAGTAAGGAAATAAAAAAAAAGTGCGAGATTTTTTTTTTTTTTTTGGGGGGGGGGGGGGGGAGCAAACAAATGAGTGTGCAAAAGCCTTTTCGCTAGAGGAAATTCAAAGCCAATTAGTAGCACGATTCTAACCTTCGATATTTTCCTTAAAGGACAAAGATTGTTTTTTTTTAAAATAAGATTTTCAATTAGTATACGACCACATTTTAAATTAAACTTTAACTGACGTTACTTATCTTACACACCGATGACCCCACCCCTCCCCCAATTTTCACAATCTAACTACAAACACTACCGAAGTTTTCTTTCATTTGAAACTTTTATACTATCATCAGAGACTTTTGAATAGGTGAATTTTTATTACAAGAGTACAAGATGTTTAGTACCAAAATTCCATTCTATAAGTTTATCGCGCCTTTTTGTCATCTTTCGATGGAGACCGCTTCACAGTAGTTATGACAATTTCTGTCAGGTTAAATTTATAATATTGTAAAATCTTCGGAATAGTGAAATAAATTATTGTAGTATTGACGTAAAATTAAAACGATGGTTTAACCCTTAACTGCTGTTAGCGGTCTTACAGACCGCTGAGGTTTTCAAGTTTCAGAGTTTAACTCGCAATTGTTAGTTTAACTATAGATACTTGTCAAATTTTGTTTCTTTGGAATCTTTCTACTAGCTCTAGAGACTTTTGAATAGTTGAATTTTATTTATAATAGTCCTTTATATAAAGTTAAATATAAAAATAATGGTCTGAGAGTTAATTTAACATTTTATTCATTTTAAGATTAAGCGGTCTGACAGACCGCTCACAGTAGTTATGAGACAATTTTTGTCGCAGCAGTTAAGGGTTAACATTGGTGATATCAGTTGGACATGTAAAACAGCTATCATTCATGCACCTCTTTATCGATAATTACTAAATTATAATCCTCAAAATATACAAAATAAAGCCCTAGCATAATTACAACATCGTAAAGGCTTTAATAACTTAAAACATGTAAAACAAATAGAGGCTGGGCGGATTGATAATTTGGTCTTTCCTTGCATCACTATTTTGTTAGCAATTAAGGCAAAATTTTGAAATAGAATTCGACAAAAATATGAATATGGGTACTCGTTTTATTTTTAATTTCAAATTTTAAGACATCTGTCTTGACAATGTTTGTTTTAGATAGAATCAGTTCTTTTGGGATATTCCTAAGATATTTTTTAAGTAGTTTTTCGGCTATAAATGTGTACCTATTTTCTATAACGTTGGCCTCGAAGAAGGAGGGGTTATTCTAGACTTAAACTGAAGGGATTAAAACAACTTAGTTTTCTCGTAATTAATTTTTAGTTTTCTCCTAATTAATATTTAGTTTTCTCCTAATTAATTTTTAGTTTTACCTCTGACTGCTAAGCTAAAATTTTTAAACAGAACAGTGAGATTTAATGTCCAACAAAAATTTTAATTGTAGGCGCTCCTTCTATTCAAACTTTAACCCTCAACGTTGTGACAAAACTACTGTAAGTAGTCTGTCAGGCAGATTAATCTAAAGATGAATAAAATATTAAAGTATCTCTTAGAATACTATTTTTTCTATAAAACTTTATATACAGGACCATTATAAATAAAATTCAGCTATTTAAAACTCTCTAGCATAGTAATAGTATTCCAAACTAAACAAAATTTGATCAGTATGTATAGTTACGCTGAAAATTACGAATTAAACTCTGAAACTTGAAAAACTCAGCGGTCTGTGAGACCGCTAATAGCAGTTAAGGAAAAAGCTCTACAACATTTGTTTTAATGTAGTTAGTTTTTTTGAGGTATTATTATGGTATTAAAAAAGAGTTTTATTTTATTTTTTTATTTTAAATAAAAGAGTTTTATTTAATCTCCGTATATCCCATTTAATCTCCATATAATGAATTTTTTCAAAAAATTGGTCTTAATTTATTCAGTTTTAAAAAAGCTTCGTAATCATATAGAATCAATTTTCCATCACTTATTTTTGATTTATCGTTCAGTGCAGAGTTTTTTTTATATTACTTCTCTCCTTGTTCTTTAAGCCCCACCAGTGGCCGAGAGGTTCGGACCTCTCAACTGGTAGACGGCAGGTGCTGGGTTCGAACCCAATCGCGGCTGTCGGCCTAACCGTTCGGAGTTTTCCGTGGTTTTCTTCGAATCTTGCGTAAATACGGGTTAGGTTCCTTTAGAAAGACCCCCACGGAGGGCACTCCCCCTGGTCCTATATCCCATTAGCGTAGATAATCGGACGACAAAAATCAACCAACCAACCTTGTTCTTTAAATTCAACGAGCCCATCCCACCTCCCACACTCCTTTAAACATCCTTCTCAAAACAGAGTCAATTGAATTGTTACAGATATAAGAGAGAAATCAATGAGAGGCACATAAGAGAGGCCTTCAAATGCAGGAAAATGGTAACTAGAATTTTTCATTCCTTGCTAAAATTTGAGACCTTTTTTTTTTTTTTTTTTTTTTTGAGAGAGAGAGAGCGTAACAATTTTAAAAGCAAAACAACAAGAAATTACAGATTTCTTCGTCTGATTAGATTTCTTCGTCTGAAATTAATGCAAGTTTTCCTCATTTGATTTTCCTTAACCATTCAAATAAATGTGTCTTCTCTACTTTGAAACTGCTTAAATAATTAAAAAATAAAATGTTAGGTTAATATTTACTTTTAAACAGTTCAAATTCTTAATTAAAAAGATCAAAAATAATATTTGTTCAAAATTTACACATTAAATGTAATTTTTAATACGATTTCTCTATACATCGAATTTCTTTATATAACGAATTTTTTACTGGAATGATGGATTTCGTTATATAGAGACTCGACTGTGTTGAAAATATGCTCGACTGATTGTTTGTATTCGCTACTTTTTACGTTTTAAACTACCTGTGATGCATGACATATAATTCCTGCATGATTAATTATTATATGACATTAGTGCCCCTCCCGACTCGGTTCACATCATGTGTTACGTATATTTTGACGCCATTCTTAAGTTCATTATTTGTATAATATTTCGAATAATAATTTAAATATTTACACGCAAAGTTTGAACTGGTCAAAATAAAGGACTTTTAGTAACTACATTCTAATTTTAAAAAAATTAAAAATATATTTAACAAATACATATATTTTTCATCATTGTAAGTAAATAAATCTTCTTGAGTAAAATGTTTCGAAAATTATTTAAAAAGATTGTTACATTTTTATATTTCCTTAAAAATTTACTAATCTTAATTTCCAAGATCGCGCATCTAAATAATTAAAAATCTATTAAACCACTAAATTAAATTTCTATGCCAGGCACATTGAAGGGAAACATTTGCATCTAGAGTAGTAATTATTTAAAAGATTTGTTTCAATGTCTCTTTTGTCAGTCACTGTTTCTATAATTACTAGTCTTTGCATTGAATATGGATATTCTTAGATATTATTACGCTCGTTTTCAGATAATGCTTCTCGCTTTCAAAATAAATCTTTTAATGGAAATACATTTCCAAATATTATTTTATTCAAATTTGTCTAAATAAAAAAATGCTCTCAACTGTTTAGTTAATTAAATAAAGCGTCATTGATGGCAAACGGATTACTTCATGAAAATGTTTTTATTTCACATTGTTTTAACTTCATATTTGTATTTATAAATTACAGTCTTGCTTATTTTCAGAGTAAAATTATATTGTCACAGTAAAATGTATTAAAGAGACGTTTGTTGATTTTACATCTACAAAAATAAAATTTTACATCATCTAGATTTTAGATTTTTCTGTTAATAAGTATTAGAAGAATAGAAATAACAATAATTTAAGTTTAATGAAATATTTATTGGCATATCAAAGAAAAAAAATTGTCTTTCCAAAGAATAAAGTCAGATAACATGTGTATGAAAAGTTTTATATTTCTGTTTTGTATTTATTTAATATAAAGAAGAACTAAAACATATTTTTGTTTTATCTGTTTATGCGGCGAGGACATCACCATCATAATTAAATTATTGTCATTCATATTTTATTATGTAAAAACATCATTGCTTCTTTTGGATACTTTAATTCTTCACGACTAGGTATAATTTTCTTTTACGGAAGTTTTATATGGACAAGTACTTAAAATCATATTTATGAAGAATAAAAATCTAAAAGAGTTATGAAAACCATAGATTTTTTAAACTATGAATCGATCATAGGTAAAAAACAAAGAATGTCTTCTTACCAGAACATTTTGCTTCAAAAAATAATGTCTTTTACGGATTTTTGTTCGAGAAAGTTACATTGATATACGGTTGGACGGTTGGATTAAAGATGTAAAAAAAAAAAAAAAAAAAAAAAAAAAAAAATATGTTTTTTAAACAGTGTTTATAGGGACCAGTACAGTACCGATTATGCCCACTGTTTCAGAAAGAATATCACAATCTTTTTCTATTAAAATTTCTCTAAATTATATTATTAGCGTAGAAATTTATTTATGGTAAATATCAATACATTTCGACAACTATATGTGGGACTAGATTTCATCACTTACTCATGCTTAGAAAACGATGCCTTTGGAAATTTATAGTGATATCCTAAAAGTACCGAAAAAAATATTTTCTACAAAACTTTTTATGTTACATAACATATTACAGAAAGATGTATATCGGTAAAATAATATATTTAGAAAAATAGGAAATTGGTTAAAAATGTATTCCCCATTATCGGTAAATTTTCTAATTTGGCAGAGAATGATGCTTCATTTTCATCTTCCTGACATTCTTGTAGATTTCGGATGTAAGGTACAGAAGAGTTGAAATTCTTCTGAAATGATTTACATTTAATGAATATATCTGATATCTGTAAAATATTATAAAGTGAAAGATTTTTCAATTCCTGCGAATATCTTTATATATATCAAATCATTTATAAAAATTGAATTCAATAGATGTAGTCTTATATATTGAATGAGTTTTATTCTTTCCTTAATATTTTCGGTTTTGATGTACTATTAACAATAGATGTATTTTTATCGGGTATTATTTTGTTCTAATAATCACCTTTGTTACTTTTTTATATATAAATAATTGTATGTGCATTTCTTTTTATGTTTTCCTTTGTGTTTTGACATTTAGTAATAACAATAATAACAATAGTTTGCTTAATTCTCTTTACACCGTTTTCATTTCCATTATTTCATGTATATATTTCACTGCTTAGATTTAAAATACAGGTTTTTTTCCTGAATGAATAAAAAGTAGGAAAAAAATGAAATTTGTAATATCTGTTAAACCCTGATGTATCACGATATTTTCGAAAACGTATTCAAAAACTCTTCCTTAACTTATAATCACATCAATATAAATTGAGTTGTACACAAAATAAATACATTCCTTACACTATAAAAAAAATCTGTAAACCTACAAAACTAGTTTTTGTAAAGCTTCATAAATCTGCAAATTTACAAAAATTTTATCTGTAACCGGGGTATTTTATTTACCAGTGCATAGTACAAATACATGAAATATCTTAGTTTCACCTGTCAGCCAATCAGAATGGGCTTCAGTAGTGACGTGATCATTGTTTATGCGACCACAGGAGCGGAAAATACTTCCATCTTGAATCCCTTATTGAGAAGGATTTCTAGTTAGGAAGTAAGTAAATATTTATTCTTAATGTGTTAAATTTTGTTTTAACCTCTTCAATCCTGATTTCGCCCCCAAGAGACACTAATGAACATTCTTTAAGCTAATTAAAATGCTTCTAGAATTGGTAAGATTACTTTTAGACTTCTTTTAATGAATGCGTGCACATTATAAGCATCGATATATTGACTGATATATCTTTGGAGATTTTAAAAAAAATTTTTAAATGGTTTTTGTGATCCTTCGTAATATTAGTCTCAGGGCTGAGGAGGATATTTTCGTTCTAATTGATTTATATTAACTAAAAATAGAAAACTCGGATAACATTGTTTGATTTTTTTTTGTGATAATGTAGCATGATCTAGAAAGTAAATCTTTCTAATATTTTCTGTTAATTACATATATATCATTGTCAGATAACTATTTTATACGTGGGCGTTTATTACAAGTGCGAAATTTCTAATGTTTAATGTAACAAATTAAACTTCCCTTCCCTTTTTTCTGAAATTTCCCTTATCCTTTTTGCCTCCTTCTCCAAAATACAAGAGATTAAAGTGTTTAAAATTTATTTTCTACTCTATTTGTTACTTTATAGTGAATAATCAATCCTAAATTTTATTAGCAATTGATTACATCACTTTCATTTCATTAAAAATTTCATCTGAATTTCACCCTCAAAATTTTCTTTTTGAATTTTCTCCATCCCATACGGTAACAGAACTTAAAGTTTAAAAACTCTGTAAAACTTTTTAATTTAAAATAAATAAAATCTGCTCTATGTGTTATTTTATTTTCACAATAAATTGCCAAATAAGATTTTTCTCACCACTCGAAATTTCCATTTCCCCATTCCTCCCTCACCCCTTCATATTGCGCTATATGCTATGTATTCTAAGCGCTCCTAATAAAAAACGCATATAATTTTAAATTGTATAAAACTCTTTAGAGTCCAGTGGTGGAGGGGTGGGAGGTCGAAATTTGAATCAATTAGGGGAAAGTTGAAAATTGTTTATATCCCTGTAGGTCTAGAATGAATATATTTATAATCGAAAAAAAAAACGCCTTTATTAATTATCAGAAAAATATCTAAAAAAACTATTTTTATCAAAAACATTATCAATTCAAATGTTATAGAGATTAAAATTCTGAATAAAATAAGTACCGATAGTCAATATTTTTGTTGATTTTTCACAATTCTACTTCAAAGTTTTAGCTAAATTACTAAGCAAGAGCTTTAAACCCCACCAGACTAGGTTATCAGTTCAAAGTGCTTCTGATTTTTATGTACAAGTATTTTTTTAAAGATATTGAGTTATTATTTAGAGTGGATGTATTAAGAATTTTTTGTGTGTTACCTTACGATTACGGGTTGTAACCCAATAGTGGTCTATGAAAAAAAAAAGTTCAACGTCGCAACTAATTATGAAAAAGCGAGAAATTATTCGAGATCTATTATCGCGATCGTTAACCTATTCGAGATAAATTTGCAATGAAGTAAGTTTCCTCCTACTGCCAGAAGAGCTTTTGCTTCTACGAACTTATCAAAATCTTAAAATTTGCATTTTTCATCATTTTTAAAATATTTCAAAAATGATTCGTAAGTGAGGGTAAACATTGTTTATTACATCCAATATTTGAAATATGTGTATACAGATTTAATAACAGTGCATATCTATTATAAGTAAGGAAATAAAAAAAAAGTGCGAGATTTTTTTTTTTTGGGGGGGGGGGGGGGAGCAAACAAATGAGTGTGCAAAAGCCTTTTCGCTAGAGGAAATTCAAAGCCAATTAGTAGCACGATTCTAACCTTCGATATTTTCCTTAAAGGACAAAGATTGTTTTTTTTTAAAATAAGATTTTCAATTAATATACGACCACATTTTAAATTAAACTTTAACTGACGTTACTTATCTTACACACCGATGACCCCACCCCTCCCCCAATTTTCACAATCTAACTACAAACACTACCGAAGTTTTCTTTCATTTGAAACTTTTATACTATCATCAGAGACTTTTGAATAGGTGAATTTTTATTACAAGAGTACAAGATGTTTAGTACCAAAATTCCATTCTATAAGTTTATCGCGCCTTTTTGTCATCTTTCGATGGAGACCGCTTCACAGTAGTTATGACAATTTCTGTCAGGTTAAATTTATAATATTGTAAAATCTTCGGAATAGTGAAATAAATTATTGTAGTATTGACGTAAAATTAAAACGATGGTTTAACCCTTAACTGCTGTTAGCGGTCTTACAGACCGCTGAGGTTTTCAAGTTTCAGAGTTTAACTCGCAATTGTTAGTTTAACTATAGATACTTGTCAAATTTTGTTTCTTTGGAATCTTTCTACTATCTCTAGAGACTTTTGAATAGTTGAATTTTATTTATAATAGTCCTTTATATAAAGTTAAATATAAAAATAATGGTCTGAGAGTTAATTTAACATTTTATTCATTTTAAGATTAAGCGGTCTGACAGACCGCTCACAGTAGTTATGAGACAATTTTTGTCACAGCAGTTAAGGGTTAACATTGGTGATATCAGTTGGACATGTAAAACAGCTATCATTCATGCACCTCTTTATCGATAATTACTAAATTATAATCCTCAAAATATACAAAATAAAGCCCTAGCATAATTACAACATCGTAAAGGCTTTAATAACTTAAAACATGTAAAACAAATAGAGGCTGGGCGGATTGATAATTTGGTCTTTCCTTGCATCACTATTTTGTTAGCAATTAAGGCAAAATTTTGAAATAGAATTCGACAAAAATATGAATATGGGTACTCGTTTTATTTTTAATTTCAAATTTTAAGACATCTGTCTTGACAATGTTTGTTTTAGATAGAATCAGTTCTTTTGGGATATTCCTAAGATATTTTTTAAGTAGTTTTTCGGCTATAAATGTGTACCTATTTTCTATAACGTTGGCCTCGAAGAAGGAGGGGTTATTCTAGACTTAAACTGAAGGGATTAAAACAACTTAGTTTTCTCGTAATTAATTTTTAGTTTTCTCCTAATTAATATTTAGTTTTCTCCTAATTAATTTTTAGTTTTACCTCTGACTGCTAAGCTAAAATTTTTAAACAGAACTGTGAGATTTAATGTCCAACAAAAATTTTAATTGTAGGCGCTCCTTTTATTCAAACTTTAACCCTCAACGTTGTGACAAAACTACTGTAAGTAGTCTGTCAGGCAGATTAATCTAAAGATGAATAAAATATTAAAGTATCTCTTAGAATACTATTTTTTCTATAAAACTTTATATACAGGACCATTATAAATAAAATTCAGCTATTTAAAACTCTCTAGCATAGTAATAGTATTCCAAACTAAACAAAATTTGATCAGTATGTATAGTTACGCTGAAAATTACGAATTAAACTCTGAAACTTGAAAAACTCAGCGGTCTGTGAGACCGCTAATAGCAGTTAAGGAAAAAGCTCTACAACATTTGTTTTAATGTAGTTAGTTGTTTTGAGGTATTATTATGGTATTAAAAAAGAGTTTTATTTTATTTTTTTATTTTAAATAAAAGAGTTTTATTTAATCTCCGTATATCCCATTTAATCTCCATATAATGAATTTTTTCAAAAAATTGGTCTTAATTTATTCAGTTTTAAAAAAGCTTCGTAATCATATAGAATCAATTTTCCATCACTTATTTTTGATTTATCGTTCAGTGCAGAGTTTTTTTTATATTACTTCTCTCCTTGTTCTTTAAATTCAACAAGCTCATCCCACCTCCCACACTCCTTTAAACATCCTTCTCAAAACAGAGTCAATTGAATTGTTACAGATATAAGAGAGAAATCAATGAGAGGCACATAAGAGAGGCCTTCAAATGGAGGAAAATGGTAACTAGAATTTTTCATTCCTTGCTAAAATTTGAGACCTTCTTTTTTTTTTTTTTTTTTTTTTTTGAGAGAGAGAGAGAGAGCGTAACAATTTTAAAAGCAAAACAACAAGAAATTACAGATTTCTTCGTCTGATTAGATTTCTTCGTCTGAAATTAATGCAAGTTTTCCTCATTTGATTTTCCTTAACCATTCAAATAAATGTGTCTTCTCTACTTTGAAACTGCTTAAATAATTAAAAAATAAAATGTTAGGTTAATATTTACTTTTAAACAGTACAAATTCTTAATTAAAAAGATCAAAAATAATATTTGTTCAAAATTTACACATTAAATGTAATTTTTAATACGATTTCTCTATACATCGAATTTCTTTATATAACGAATTTTTTACTGGAATGATGGATTTCGTTATATAGAGACTCGACTGTGTTGAAAATATGCTCGACTGATTGTTTGTATTCGCTACTTTTTACGTTTTAAACTACCTGTGATGCATGACATATAATTCCTGCATGATTAATTATTATATGACATTAGTGCCCCTCCCGACTCTGTTCACATCATGTGTTACGTATATTTTGACGCCATTCTTAAGTTCATTATTTGTATAATATTTCGAATAATAATTTAAATATTTACACGCAAAGTTTGAACTGGTCAAAATAAAGGACTTTTAGTAACTACATTCTAATTTTAAAAAAATTAAAAATATATTTAACAAATACATATATTTTTCATCATTGTAAGTAAATAAATCTTCTTGAGTAAAATGTTTCGAAAATTATTTAAAAAGATTGTTACATTTTTATATTTCCTTAAAAATTTACTAATCTTAATTTCCAAGATCGCGCATCTAAATAATTAAAAATCTATTAAACCACTAAATTAAATTTCTATGCCAGGCACATTGAAGGGAAACATTTGCATCTAGAGTAGTAATTATTTAAAAGATTTGTTTCAATGTCTCTTTTGTCAGTCACTGTTTCTATAATTACTAGTCTTTGCATTGAATATGGATATTCTTAGATATTATTACGCTCGTTTTCAGATAATGCTTCTCGCTTTCAAAATAAATCTTTTAATGGAAATACATTTCCAAATATTATTTTATTCAAATTTGTCTAAATAAAATAAATGCTCTCAGTTGTTTAGTTAATTAAATAAAGCGTCATTAATGACAAACGGATTACTTCGTGAAAATGTTTTTATTTCACATTGTTTTAACTTCATATTTGTATTTATAAACGGCAGTCTTGCTTATTTTCAGTGTAAAATTATATGGTCATAGTAAAATGTATTAAAGAGACGTTTGTTGATTTTATAGCTACAAAAATAAAATTTTACTTCATCTAGATTTTAGATTTTTCTGTTAATAAGTATTAGAAGAATAGAAATAACAATAATTTAAGTTTAATGGAATATGTATTGGCATATCAAAGAAAAAAATTGTCTTTCCAAAGAATAAAGTCAGATAACATGTGTATTAAAAGTTATATATTTCTCTTTTGTATTTATTTTAGTATAAAGAAGAACTAAAACATATTTTTGTTTTATCTGTTTATGCAACGAGGACATTACAATCATAATTAAATTATTGTCATTCATACTTTTTATGTAAAAACATAATTGCTTCTTTTGGATACTTTAATTCTTCACGACTAGATATAATTTTCTTTTACGGAAGTTTTATATGGACAAGTACTTAAAATCATATTTATGAAGAATAAAAATGTAAAAGAGTTATGAAAACCATAGATTTTTTAAACTATGAATCTATCTTAGGTAAAAAAACAAAGAATGTTTTCTTACCAGAACACTTTTCTTCAAAAATTAACGTTTTTACAGATTTTTGTTCTAGAAATATACATTGATATACGGTTGGATTAAAAAAGTAAAATAAAACAAATTTGAGGTTTTTTAATTATTTTTTTACATTTCGACAACTATATATGGGACTATATTTCATCACTTACTCATGCTTAGAAAAAGATGCCTCTAGAAATTTATAGTGATATCCTAAAAGTACCGAAAAAATATTTTTTACAATGTTTTTATGTTATATAATATATTAGAGAAAGATCTATATCGGTAAAATAATATATTTAGAAAAATAGGAAATTGGTTAAAAATGTATTCTCCATTATCGGTAAATTTTCTAGTTTGGCAGAGAATGATGCTTCATTTTCATCTTCCTGACATTCTTGTAGATTTCGGAAGTAAGATACAGAAGAGTTGAAATTGTTCTGAAATGATTTACATTTAATGAATACATCTGATATCTGTAAAATATTATACAGTGAAAGATTTTTCAATTCCTGCGAATATTTTTATAATTATCAAATCATTTATAAAAATTGAGTTCAATAGATGCAGTCTTATATATTGAATGAATTTGAATCTTCCCTTAATATCTTCGGTTTTTAAATGCTATTAACAATAGATGTGTTTTTATAGCGTATTATTTTGTTCTAATAATCACTTTTGTTACTTTTTTATATATACATAATTGTATGTGGATTTCCTTTGATGATTTCGTTGATGTTTTGGCCTTTAGTAATAACAATAATAACAATAGTTTGCTTAATTCTCTGTACACCGTTGGTAATTTCTTTATTTCATGCATATATTTCACTGCTTAGATTTAAAATACAGGTTTTTTTCTCAATGAATAAAAAGTAGAAAAAAAAATGAAATTTGTAATGTCTGTCAAACCCTGATGTATTACGATATTTTCATAAACGTATTCAAAAACTCTTCCTTAACTTAATCACATTAATATAAATTGAGTTGTACATAAAATAAATACATTCCATAGGTTTCAGGGAATGAAGAAATCTTTAAACTTCGGTAAATCTCTTTGGATAGTTACAAGTAATATCATTCCAGTTAATATAATAACAATAATAATATTAATGATAATAATTGTTCTCAAAAAGATAAAAAAAATACGGACCCGAAAAGGTTAATCGTAATTTAGACGACAATTGTGATGGTAGTTGTTTTCAAGTTATGTTTATATAGTAAAGGCAATTTAAATTGCAAAGGAACTAGAACTTAAAGCATATTCCTTTTGATACATATAAAAAATCTTCATTCTTTTAAATGTTCTTAATCTATTCGAAAAGCATGGTGACATAAAAAGTAATAATTAATATAAAAATTAAATATAAATTTAAACTTTCTCACTCTATGTTAATTTTTTGATATTTTAAAACTCTCAATGGCGTGAACTGGTATTTCCTTTCACTACAAAAGAAGCATTATTTAAGTAAATAGAATAATTCAGTTATAATGCAGTTTTATACAAATGAAAAATGATTAGAACTGATAAGGAGTATATTCATATGTGTAATCAAGTTTTTAAAATCATGTTCGAAGTATCATAGTTTATTAGTTTTTAAAAAATACCGAGAAAATAACATTACATCTTTCGCCTCCTGCTGCGCAGTTGAGGGGTTACAGACATTAACCATTTAACATAGATTTATAGATACGAAAGTCGTTTAATATCTTAAAACGTTTTTTAAGGAGCAGACCTTTTCCATTCAAAATAGCATGTTTCAGCAAAAGACCCACAGAAAGTGCAACACCAAAAAATTTACAATATCGTGGACTTTTAACATGATTTTCTTCGAAGAAAGTGAATACAGTTACGTTTCCAAAAATTTTAGTCTTTTTATTTGAAATTTAGCTAAAAAATATAGCAATTCAAATGTTAAATAAATAAATAAATCTTTATCACGATCTAGGTTATTTAGACCAAGACGATTTGCTAATTTAGACTAGACGATTAGCTATTTATAATATTATATATTTTTAATAATAAAATTTGGTAAAATAACACATTCTGACTGAGTAAAATTAAAATTAAAATATCCACTATTTACTTTTCCATTACTATATTTAAAAAAATAATATTTTTTCATTATCTTTCAAATACTTTTGATTAATTACAAGAAATAATCAATTATTTTCAGTAATTATTTCTCATTAATGAAAGGTTAAAAATAAGCTTTTTTATTAAACATCTCATTAATTTCCATTTCATTTTTATCTAGCAATTAAGTGTTAAACGTGATTCATCATTTTATGGATAAGGTAATTTCACTCGTGGCTCACACAACGACTTACACATAATTAAATATAAAGTCAATGTATTTATTTCTATTTCAGTTGTGTTAGTTAATCAAACAAACTTAAAAAATATGTACATAATTTTATTTAGATAAGTTAATAAACAAATCATAGATTATTTACATGACAAGTAACATGTTTAATATCAAAATTATAGATTAAAAAGATGTGCTGTTCTTCAGTGTGAATTTTACCTTAATTAGGTCATTTAAATTTAAAATATTATTACAGATAATTCACGCTTATTCATTTTGTTTTATGGAGCACTATATAATTAGATAAAATATTTTTTATCTGCGTATTTTAAGCAACATCATATAGTTTCTTTTTTACACTTTTTAATATTTTGCGTATGAAAGCAGGTAAAATAGCATTGAAAATATGTGGTACAAAACCGAATATTCATAATGTTATCTCACTACATACAATGCTAGAACTCAGTTTAATAAATTCTGTTAATCTTGATATTAAAAATGTCACCACCATTGAGTGTGGGAAACTTCTTCTAAATTTTGTTTGCTTCACTTAGATTACAAACTTTTCCGGTCCATTCATTAATGTCATTGTTTTGCTACTAGTATACTTAAAAATATATGAATTTGTCATAACCGAATCTCTATGTTAAGGAGAATCATACATAATAAATGTCTTCTAAATCTGAATTGGGATTCTAGCTCGACGCTCTTGTGTTGTAGGATTCTTTTAAATCTATACTTGCTATAGAAAATCATCTTCATTTAATACAGCATATAAGTAATTCATGGAAATAATATTAAGTGCCTGAGATTTACTGCAATATGATGGTAAAAATCAAATGATAGTTGATCGAATAACAATCAAATGTTTTGGATTCTCCGAGGCTAATGTTTTTTATGCGCAATCAACACTTTCAAAGTCAAACGAATATTTTTTTAAATATTAATTTTTAATATAACTTTAAATAATTTTTATGTAGAACATCCGATATTTTATAACTTGTCTTGATGCTTCAGTACACTATTTCCTTACTTCTTAAATTACATCAAAGCTTCATAGAAAGGGCAACAGTTAAGACTAGAGAAGGCATTGCATACGTATGGTGTCATCAAAAAAAAAAAAAAAAAAAAAAAAAAAAAAAAAAAAATCTTGACATTTTAAATCAGCATTGACCAACAATCTCAATGTTTGAATGTTTTATTCTATTTTTCCCCATTTTTAAATAGAAGAAGCGGTTGAGAGTTAATATTATGCGCTAGATAGTTAGAGTGGAGGTCTTTATGACTTAGCATGATTATAAGTTAGCCCTTTATTTATTTATTTCTAGAAGTGATTTGAAGAGGAGACTATTTTAAATTATTTTCATTACAAAAAAAAAAAAAAAAAAAAAAAAAAAAAAAAAAAAACTTTTCTACTACACACAATCCACGTAACAAAAATTGCAATTGTTGAACAACCTCATACTTTCACTTTATTAACACAAAAAGTTCCTGTAAGTTGTAAAGCTGTGGATTTACAAGCATCAGGGCATCAGGGCACCAATGGCAGTACACCAAAACAAATAACCAATTAAAAAAAAAAAAAAAAGAAAAAAAAAAGAAAAAGAAAAAAAAAACGAGAAAAATTTTAGACGTCTAATAAATTTCTAAGTCGTGACGTACTATTAAAACCTACTATACAACTGCATACTAATAAATGTATCAGTAAGGATCATCTCTCACAAACTTCCCATTTTTGAAAAAGGGTCGAGTTTTTTTTCATTTTTCTTTCATTTTTTACAAATTTTGGTCATACATGCCCATTGCTAACCCCTTGGGGACTAATGATACGTATACGTGCTGTATAAAAGGCTTAAGAATCGTTGTTTATCCCCAGCAGTAAAATTTTACCAATAAATTTACCT
The DNA here is from genome assembly GCA_964019185.1 of Maratus speculifer. Lineage (NCBI taxonomy): Eukaryota > Metazoa > Arthropoda > Arachnida > Araneae > Salticidae > Maratus > Maratus speculifer. The sequence goes on along the minus strand of OZ025297.1, from coordinate 69,203,808 downwards.
TATTTAATCTGACCATTTTGACGATTTGAACAGACACAAATTTCTGCTTTTAAAAGACGGTGACAAAACATTAAAATTTCGTAAAAGGCCCTCGTCAAGATGGGGTTAAACACAAAACGATTGAAATCAGAAAATTGGTTTCAAGAACGCTTTTCAAACTCAAGGAAAATAATAGTGATTAAATATTAAAATTCTTTAATATTTTCTAAAGTGAAATCTGAAAAAAAAGAAATATCAGTTTGATAAAGATCATTGATAATCCCTCATATCAGTTTAAAAAAGATTTTAAAAATTTATCAAAATTTTGCAGTGTATACTGTTAATTTGAAATGGATCAGCTTTTTTTGTGCCTCTCAAAATAAAGACTACTTTGTGTGTGTGTGTGGGGGGGGAGTTAATAAAACATATAGCGAACGAAAGTACAACAGCCTGTATCGGGTTATCCGTTATTATAAAATGATACAAAACCTTTAAAACTGATATAATTTCAAGATTAAAAGAGATACTTTTAAAATCCATACTTACACTGATTTTTAGACAAACTTACAATGTAGTTTTCAAAATAAAATTATCAGTTTTCTTAAGATATTATATCTGGATTTTTTTTTTTTTTTTTTTTTTTTTTTTTGGGGGGGGGGGGCGACTTACTACACATTTTTATGTTTAAACAAGTTATTTTACACACAGTCCTGATAAATTAAAAACACATTCCGCAATATAAACTTTATTATTATTTTAGCATTCTTACATATTTAAATTCAAATGCGCAATTGAAACTGTTTTGTTGAAAATTGATAACATTTTAAAAATCGATTATCCTAGTTTATTGATTAATGTAAAAAGTAATCTTGTTTGTTTGTGTTTATGACGACCAATTATCTACAGTAGGGATATAGGCCCATAGGCCCTTAGGAGAGAGGTTCCCTCCGTGACGTCTTTCTAAGGGAACCTAACCCGTATTTACGCAAGGAAATCCAGGGTTCGAAGAAAACCACGGAAAACACCGAACGGTTAGGGCGACGGTCGTAATTGGGTTCGAAACCATCACCTACCAGTTTGGATGTCAGAACTTCTCGGCCACTGGTGAGCCAAAAAAATGTAATCAAAACATTTCTGAAAATTAGTGTCAGGAAAAGAAACTTTGTTTTTAAAATTAGGCACACAAATTTGTTGGCTTTTAAAATTTCTGAAAAAAGGAGAAAACATTTTGAAAATTTTTGTTGCATATTATCATACGTTATTTCATTTAATTTTCATTAAACACAAAACACTTTATTTTATTTTCAAAGTTCTATGCATCTATATAACAACAATTTGATGACATTTTTAACAATAATTATTTAATTTATATTAATACACCTTACTTTTAAAATTTCTGAAAAAAAAGAGAAAACATTTCGAAAATTTTTATTGCATATTATCATACGTTATTCCATTTAATTTTCGTTAAACACAAAACACTTTATTTTATTTTCAAAGTTCTATGTATCTATATAACAACAATTTGATGACATTTTTAACAATAATTATTTAATTTATATTAATACACCTTACTTTAAAGATGCTGAATAAGAAATTTCAAAAAACATTCTTTATAGATGCATTGACTACAAGCATAAAATGATTTTATATAAAAAAATATATATATAATGACTTTCTTATTAATTCAGTCAAGATAATTCTAAAAATTTGTAAGAATCCTGAAATCAAAAATCGTTTTTATATATTTTACCATATTACTTCAAAGATGCTTTTTTTTTCAAACTTTTTGTCATAAAAAATAATAATATCGGTAAGTAATGAAAATTGGACTTAATCTTTCGTATAAGAAATAAATTTAATGTTCGAATATATTGCTTGCTTTATGGCTTAAATTAAATCGGATTAATTATCTCCATACATTTTTTGATCATGTAAAATACAAAAAAATATTTCCATTATATTTTAAAAGCTTTTACAAAAAATTACATGAAAGTATACATTACCAAATCTTTTACTTACTTTTAGGATTATACAATGTACCCAACAAGTCTGCTAATTTTTGTTATCAGAGAGAAACGACGGCGATCGAAAAAAGATGAAAGTGAAGAAGTTAAAAAAAATTGAATACTGAAATAAAATATTTCATAGATAAAAATATTTCATATGTGTTTTTTTTTATTCATACCCAATGTTTTGCATTTTTTATTTTACTAACATGTTTTGAAATGTTTTAAAAATTGAAAAATTTTAACTTACTGCATTTAATGGAGTTTATGTTATTTGCATAATGTAGAATTTATAATTCAATGTCAATCTTTGGGTATTTTTAGAAGCATATGTATCTTCAGGGATCTGCCAAAAATAAATTTATTATTTTATGATTTCCCGTACTTTAATTCGGAAAATTCATGGGGAATGGGAATAAAGAATTTATAGTGTTATATTTATGATCTAATTAAGAATTATACGCCAAATTTTTACGTGTTAGGATTATTAATATACCCACTGATCCAAATGTCAGGATGAATTTTAAAAATGAACAATTCAAAAAAGAACCACGATAAAAGGATACGGTTTGGCCGAACGGGTTTTCTGTTGCAACGAAAAAAATAGTGCTGCTGGCGACCACCAGATGGCGCTATGGTATTTTATTGCACCAAAATATGATTTATAAATAAAAATTTTGACAACTTAAAAATCAGCTTAATTACAGTAAATTAGTACTACAGTAAATGTTCAATGTGCTGATCATTATTCTGAAGTACAGTTGTGAGACGAGGCACCACTTGTTTACAGCATTTAGTAGCATTTCTTGCATTATGGCAGACACATTTTGGCGGATGGCATCTTTGAGAACTGTTAGTGATACTGGTTGGTCGCGGTACACTTTTGACTTGAAGAATCCACACAGCCAAAAGTCCCAGGGTGTCATATAGGGTGATCTTGGAGACCATTCGTGATTAAAGTAGCGACTGATAATGCGATCCTTCCAAAAGGTTCAGCGTGGCAGACGTTGCGCAGACAGAGTAATATGAGGTGGTGCTCCATCTTGCATAAATGTGACTGTTTGGAGTGCCTGTCGCGCTTGCAGTTTCGAAATAATGTTGTTCTGTAACAGTGCTACATATCGCTGACCAATGATAGAAACTGTTTTTAAACCATCTGTGTGACTTCCGGCAAACAAAATGGATCAAGTATGGAACAAAATGGATCAAGTATGATATCAGCAGTAAAGCCACGTCACACTGTCATTTTTAGGCTGTTGCGAGGGTATTTCAATAAATGCATGTGGATTTTCTGTGGTCCACACTCGACAAATGGGGGTGGCTAAATCACAGTGTGAAGCCAGTCGTGCTGTTCTTCTTTCTTATTGAATACAAAATATGCAAAACCTTGGCGAGAGTCGGTGTCAGGAGGTTTCAGTTCTTGGTTATGATGCAACTTGTAGGGATACTGTTTCAAAGTTATTCGCAGTGCTCTCCTGATACTTCCATACGACACTCCTTCTGTCTCGAAAATTCTCGAGCACTACTCTGCCCATGTGCAGTTTTATCACGAAAAACTTTTTTTTTTAAATTGAGAATTTCAATTCGATAAAAGTTTTGCCAATATGATCACATATTTACTCCCAAAAATATTTTTAAATTAAAAAAATATTTAGGTGTCCCGGAATCAAAATGGCGTTTAAACTTTTAGGCCTAAAATATAGATTTTTTTCAATTTTTTTTTTTTTAAATATATGAATATAAAGTAATTGTTTTTTAAAAGTACAAAAACATAAAGTTTAGATAGGCATTTGACATTTAAAAAAAATTCGTTTCTGTCATTAATCTTATAAGACTCCCAGAATCTAATTATAAATCTCAATATTTTACAATATATCCAAGATTTTAAATTTACTTTGTTGATGGTTTTACATCTGCAAACATCCGATATCATGCAAATAATATATATATATTACTCCTTAATTAGTTTTTAGTCTAATTTTTGGCTCATGCCATTAGAAACAATTTTTTTAATATCACACACACAGATAAAAGTAAAAATAAGATTTAAAAAGTTTAATGTTAAAATGAAAAAGATTACAATTACAATAGTTCAGTGTTGAATTAGAAAATTATTATTCAAAGAAAATCTGATTTTCATTGTCTGTATATCGTGGTAAGTTATCTTGATGGTTTTAGTTAGTGCATCAGAAGAGTAAGGAGCGTTTTCAATCTGTAACCAAAGTTTTTGTTTAGGCCGGTTGACATATATAATTTATAATGCTGTGAATTACAAAGGTTCATATTAAACAAAAATATTAAATCAAGTTTATTACTATTATAATAATACAAAAACAGTGAATTAATGCTACAGAGGAAAGTTTTACTTAATCTTTATTCTTGGAATACTGTAGTTGCAGATCTAATGTGACGCTTTGTTTCAAACTTTGGAATGTTTTTCCGTCCAGCAATCTTCACCTAATGAAACCATCTCAACCTTGAAACCACATATGTGTTTAAACGCTGATATAACGTCCTTTAAAATTCGTTAAATGGTATGTGTGTATGAAAATTTTAAAAATAATTTCTATTAATAGTTCCTTCATCAGCAATGAACTCGATATATTGTTTGCTCAAGCTAGTTATGAGAGGTAGTTCCGTTAATATAGTAGATTGTCAATAAATATGATGTATGCATTTTCTACCTCATACTTGACTTGTGATGCTTTTATAACTCTCTTTTCATTGAATTTGGTTTTTCAAGCTTTTTCTATCTTTTTGCTTGCCATAGATCTCATATGTTTTGGAGAATCAAACAACATTCACAGATGGAAATGTTCTGGATGAATCGAAAAGGTGTTTCAATGTAGAGCTGATTGTACGACAACCATAAATTCATTTTCTAAGCACTTGATAAACTGTATGATTTAAAAAAAGTGTTGTGATCCATAAATATTGCTAGGCTGACATTTTACAATAAATCATTAGGGGAACAAACGTTCATGACAAGTTGCAATGCTTTTTTTTCAGTGGTGGAGTTCGATCAATTGCTGGAATCAATAAACGTACGATCATTTTTTCCATTGTCAGGAACCTTGCATGGGAAACATTCCCAAGGTTTCTGCTTGCCAATTCTTGAGAATAACCTGCAAGTACAGCTTGATATATGTCACATGGATATTTGTGATCCGTCCTCAAATTTTTCTGATCAACCTCTGGAAAAATACATTTTATTTTGATATACACAACGATAGGTAATTTTGGACAGTTTATTTTACTTTTGCTTATAGGACCACTGGAATACGTTGGACCATCTACAACAACGAAAGTTTCCTAAGCGGTAATTTATTTAAATGAAACATACAAATCACTACTTGTACTGTGTGCTTTAAAAAGCACGCTAATTCAAAACATTTTACCCATTAGAGACACCAGTACTTGTTACCGTACAATGCACCCAAGAGTTTTAATAGTAGTTTCATGAATGTTGTTCCTTTTAGTGTTGATGATACTATGTTTTTCCTAGAACCATTTTCTGGAGTTACATAACTGAAATATGTTAAACATGGTTCTTCTATATCCATCAAGATAACTTATCAAGATAAACAGGCAATGAAATCGAGATTTTCTTTGTAGAATAATTTTGTAATTCAATGTTGAACTTTTTGTAAACTATTTGTAAACTTTTTTTTAAAATATGAAACTTTCAAGCTTCACTTTCATTTTTTTTTGTTGTTATGTGATATTTTAAAATTATTTCTAATATCAATTTGTTATAAGGAAAAACAAATTAGACTTATAAACTAATTAAAAATAATATATATTTTATTTCCGTGATATCTGGAGGTTTGCAGACGTATAAAAGTACATGCAACAAATTTTAAAATACCACCAAAATAAATTGAAAATCTTGGTTATATAGTAAAATATTGAGATTTTTAATTAGATTCCGGGAGACTTATAAAATTCATGACGGAAACGAAAATTTTTTAATGGCGAATGTTTATCTAAACTATATGTTTTTGTACTTTGAAAAAAAAGCAGTTACTTAATATTCATATATTAAAAAAATCTACATTTTAAAACAAAAAGTTTAAATTTCATCCTCATTCCGGAAAACCTAAATATTTTTCAATTTCAAAAATATTTTTGCGGGTAAATATGTGATTGTAGTGACAACTTTTTATCAACTTGGAATTTTTAATAAAAAAAAACGTTTTTTGTGCTACACCATAATGTGCAGCAAGCGCCGAAATGGATTGCATCATCTGCTCAACTGTCGTGGAAACAGCAGCGGCTGTTGAGAGAGTTCACGTCTTTGACGTGATGCCAAAGAACCTGTAGCTTCAAATTTCTTCATCATTTTGTCCAATGCAGAAATCATTATTTATTCATTGCTACGTATGCACATTTACAAATAAAACTAACACGTGCATGTAAAACTCATTTCGTTTAACTAGAATGTTCGCTATACTAAATGTGAACATACATAAACTACAGCAATTTAACAAATTTGACTTTTCTTTAGTATATGTTTAACAACAAACAACGACATATTATTAACGATGGTCATCTAAATATAGTATATCAAGGAATAAGCGACTTAGTACAAAAATTGTTTTTTTTTTCTTTTTTTTAGTTGCTTGTTGAGATATATTTTTTTTAAATTCAAAATAGTGTAGGTAAAATGCTTGATAATTCTTTTGTGAAATTTTATTTAAAATTCGAATAAACAATCAAGTGCGAATATTACTTGCGCTTAGAGGGTTCCGTGCAATAAATATATGGATTGCTAATTATATTATTTAAAACATTGTTTCTAAAAAAATAATACGATTTTATAAAAAAAATACTATGCAACATAGAGTTGCGAATAGCTGTATATACTGCAAGAAAAGTATAAATGGGTATGCATAAACATTCAAAGAGATTTGAAGCCAATACAATATCAAATGTTGATCTTCTGTATAAGTACTCTGTATGTTTTAAAATCTCGTGGCGATGAATGACACTATGTACCACTTAATGTGCTAAAAAACCCTCATTATTCTCTACAGATTATTTATTTGTAGTTTACTTGATTTAATCTAAGAATTTTTGCGATTCAATTGCAGAAACATTTCCGCGACGAAAAACCGATGATAATGGATTAAAAATAAAACAAAGGTCTGTCGCCGTGAAATAGTATGGAAATCATATCTTTATTTTTATTCATGATGATGAATAACTTAATTTAATTTTGACAATAAAAGTAGTAAATATTTAAAATCTAATTCGAATTAAAAAAAGAAACTAAATTCAGAGCAGTAAATATCATTTACTTTAACATCATCTTACTTTACATCATTTAATCTAAGAATTTTTGCGATTCAATTTCAGAAACATTTCTGCGATGAAAAACCGATGATAATGGATTAAAAATAAAATAAATCTCTGTCGCCTTGAAATAGTATAGAAATCATATCTTAATCTTTATTCATGATGATGAATAACTTAATTTAATTTTGACAATAAAAATAGTGAATATTTAAACTCTATTTCGAATTTTAAAAAAACTAAATTTAGAGCAATAAATATCATTTACTTTTACAGTGTAACCTAAACTAAATCCTTGTTTAAAGTTTACACTTGGCGTTGTACTAAGCGAGCTTCAAAAGAATGTCGCACCGAGCTATGTTCATAAAGATAGGTTCCTAAATAATTTTTAAACCACGGGAGTCGCATTGAGAGAGCCAATCAATGCAAACTATTTGCGATTTCCATATATTATGAGATTAATTCTAATTAAATTAGCCTGCATAAAACCCATCATCCTGCTTTTTTGAAGTCAAAGAAACATCCTTCGAACCAGAAATGTATTTAGGGAATAAAATTAAGTAGATTGCACATAAAAATGATGTTTAACACAACATAAATAAAATTCAACACAACATTCTGTTTCCAAGTGTAGTTTTCTTGATATAAATAAAATCCGGATTTTGGCAAGTACGAGTCTTTTTTAAATAATTTGACGTTTATTGCTGTTCTACTATTGGGCGATGCATTACATAAATAGATAATTAAAAATTGTAAAAAATTGAAATCATATGCACTGTAAAAAATGTCAGATGTTTCTGAATATTTAAAAATGTATTGTAATCAAAAACGAAATTATACCTTGACCTCTTCTAATGCACCTAAGGTTTCGAAACACGTTCCTTTACCTCTAAAAATCCCAGAAAGATTTTTGTTTTCGAAATTTAAATAAAAAATTATAAAAATTAATTTTTGTTAGCTGGCCGTACATTTTGGAAACGTTTCTAAGTAGCTTTTACAATACAATAATCACTTTTCTGAAATCAAAATATAACATTTTCGGATTCTATCAGTTCTCAAGTAAACATTGTCAGTGCATAACTGATTTTGTGCATGCAATTGTAGCAAAATAATCTCAATTTTCATATTAATGTTAATACTGTTAATATTGTATGTTTGTCTATTAAACGTGATCTTTGAATATCAAAATATTTTCGTATGAATTGGTAGCATCCGAAAAAGTGATATTTTGATTTGAGAAAAGTGATTATTGTACTGTTAAAGCTACTTAGAAACGTTTCCGAAATGGACGGGCAGCTAATAAAAATTAATTTTTATAATTTTTTCTTTAGATTTCGAAAATAAATAGCTTTCTGGGATTTTTAAAGGTAAAAGAACCGTTTTAGAAACCTTAGGTGAGTTAGAAAAGGTTACTGTATATTTTCGTTTTTGATTACAGTGCATTTTTATATATTCAGAAACATCTAACATTTTTTACAGTGTGGTAAATAGAGAAGCATACCCCTGGATTGGGGCATATTTTTGCACTATATTTTCGACTGTACCTCGACTGTATAATATAATATCGAAAATTAAAAGAAATATATTTTTGAGTTCATCGTTATGAAAGCTTTCACTCCACATGATAAATGTATAAATAAAGATATTTTTACAATACTTTTATTAGGCACTCTACTTTTTTTCTAAATATATTTGTGAATGTTTAATAATTTGTTAATTTGTATGTTGAAACCCTCCGTGTCTTTACGATTTGACATATAAGCTAAAAACCATCGATTTTTTTAAAATAATTATCATCAATGCTTTTATACTTCTGCTACGATATGTTCCTCCAGTGTTGATCAATATTTTTGCTGAATGCTCGCAGATCGAAACTTGTGTTAAATGGAAAAATGCGACTTTCTTGAAAAGGTTACCTAAGGCAATCGCTGAGATATTCCTATAAGATTTAAGTTAATGTATACTATTAATATTATTCTATATTATACTATTATTATTCATATTATACTATTCATACTATTTATTTTTATAATTTAAGTTTCAGTAGATTCGGAAATAGATGGGGAGATCGGGGCATATTTTTGCACTATATTGTCGACTGTATCTCTGAAAATATAATATCTAAAATTAAAAGAAATATATTTTTGAGTTCATCGTTATGAAAGCGTTCACATGGCACCCCACAAGATAAATGTGTATATAAAGATTTTTTTTACAATAGATTAATAAGCACTCAATATTTTTCGTAAATATATTTGTGAATGTTTAATAATTTGTATATACGTGAGTCAGTAGTCTTTAAAACTTCCCCTTATTTGAACTTACAACATTCCATAATTAACGAATAAAATAGCTGTGAAAGACAATCAGTGAGACACAGGATTGATCTTATTTGGGTTCTTTTCACTTCTTAAGTACGGAACCTTAAAAATTAACAAATTTTTCTAATAATTTATAAGTAAAGTTTATATGTTAAACAATATATTACATAAAAATGAGACAAATTATATTAGCTCTTATATCTTGTTGTACTTTCGTAATTAATTAAAATTTTAAAGCCAAGAAATAGAAACTGTTTAAATAATTAAATGACAATTAAACGAGAGTGATGTGATTATATATATATATATATATATATATATATATATATATATAAATCTATTTTGTTTTTAATTTACTCACATTATTAAATTAATTTATTGTGAAATGTCTATTTACTTTAGAAATGACTAAATATACACAAAAAAATTAATTTTTTTCGCCAAAATTAACCTTTATACTATATTAATTTCTTTTTTTACAATATTACGTACTTAGTTCAACTTATTAAATTAAAATCCTGTTACTAGATCTAATCTATTAATCTTTATGGAAACGATATAAATTCTTAATTCCCCTTAAAAAACATTTATTCCAATATGCATAAATTTAAAAAGATGACTCTAATTAAAAGATGACTCTTAATTAAATTTTATTTCTTAATATTACAAATAAAACTAATTTTTCTCTGTTTTTATCAACCCTTTTTAAGAAAGTCTTATTAAATTTATTCCAAAAACATAGCTTTCAAAAAATATCATTCCTTTTATTTATTTATTCCCCCTCCCCTTCAACGTTTGATATTGTGCGTATCAATAAACGCATTTCTTTTTATTTTTTGTTTCAAAATATCGTCTGCAATATATCGAAATGAGTGTTCGATTATAAATTAATTAAATAATAGTTTCTTAAATTAAAAATTATCGTCTGAATGAATTAATCTCGACAATAGATATGAATTCTGTTTACATGTGAAAATCATTGTTAGAGATTAGAGAAAGTTCTAGAAGCTTTTTATTATTGACTTGAGTGAAGTGGCCCAGAGATTTTTTACTCGATGTTTTTGGGCACGAACGATTTACAATGTAGACGAATGTTTTTTTACGGAATATTGCTTCGGAAGGAAAAGAGCATTTTTCCTTTGCATATGATTGCATTTAATAAATCTTTTAGAGCAGCAATTTTGGAATTTAATGAAGTTTCTACGTTTATTATTTTACTTAATTTTTATCTCGCCACGAATCCTGTGACATAACATGGGGAAACCTATAAATAATATTAATGGTTCCTATCTCAAAAATGTCACATATGTATTTGTAAATGAGGAATAAATAAATATACATTAAATCGAAAAAACAGTTTTAATGCTAATTGGATTAATCTAATACTCACATTTATTAATCACAATATCCCATAAAACAACGCTCTACAAATACAAATGATTAAAAAGCATTCTTGAACGCAGCCATTATCCTTTATGTTTCTTTCAGGAACAACTTCGCAACCGTCCGAAAAAAAAAAAAAAAAACATGGAATTAGTTCACTTTAAGATGTGATCAATCACTTTTGAAACCGTGATATGCACTGCAAATTGAAGTAGGCCATTTTATTTGTCATTTGTTTTTATACTGTATTGCGTGGTGACACACATTTCAGCGCATGTTGAAAAAACAAAGATGAAAAAATCTTAATGTAAGTGAATATTTACTGTTTATTTGTTGGAAAATTTTCAACTTTTGCTTCGAGAAATTTTTTTTGAATTTTGTAAGAAGCAGACAATTACAGTTTCTTTTTTCTTTGTACACAGTTTCTCGTAAAAAATAGATTTGAAAATAATTTTATAATAAATTAAAATTGTTTATTTATTAGTTGTGAATTTTTCAACTAACAAATAAATAAATTTAATACTTTTGTTAAATGTATGAAATTAATTTAGGGAGAAATGTCTATTTACTTCAGTAATGACTGAATATATATTTGTAAATGTGGAATAAATAAATGTACAATAAATGCCAATAAACCCACTTCGAACGTTCATTAATACATTAATCTGAATATCCCCCCCTTAAAAAAACGCTTTATTTGTCCAGATGATGAAAAAGCATTCTTGAACACAATTCCTTTTCTTTTTTTCAATTCAGGAAGAACTTGGCAACCTTCCGAAAAAAGAGAAAAGAAAGATAAAATTAATTCGCTTTAAGATGTTATCAATCATAGTTGAAACTGAGATATGCATTGTAAATTGAAATAGGCCATTTTATTTGTCATGGACTTTTTATATTATATTGGGAACTGACACACATTTCAGCGTATGTCGACAGAAAATAAGGATGAAAAAACCTTAATGTAAGTGGAAATTTATTTGTTGGGACATTTCTAACTTATGCTGCGAAAAATATCTTTTGAACTTTATAAGACGTAGAAGACTTCGATGAATTACTTTTTTCGCACATTTTGTACACACCTTCTCGAAAAAAAACAGCTATTTTTTTATAATAAATTAAAATTGTTTATTGATTAGTTGTGAGATTTTCATCTAATAAATACACTAATAAATAAATAAATTAAATAATTTTACTGAAAATATTTAATTAATTAACTGAGAAATGTCTATTTATTTTAGAGATGACTGAATATATATTTGTAAATGTAAAATAAATAAATATCTACTAAATATGAAGAAATCCACTTTAATCGATAAGTAATTCATTAATATCGATACTCTAAAAAAATGCTTTATTTTTTCAGATGATTAAAAAGCATTCTTAAATGCAATCCCTTTTTTTCAATTCAGGAAAAACTTGGTAACTGTCTGAAAAAAAAGAGAAAAGAAAAGATAGAATTAATTCACTTTAAGATGACATCAATTACAGTTGAAACTATGATATTCACTGTAAAATTAAGTAGACCATTTTATTTCTAATGTTTTGTATAGAGAAAAATACAGTTAAAAAAGTTAAGCCAAGAAAAATACAGTTAAAAAAAATCTTACAATAGATTGAAATTGTTTATTTGTTATTGGAATATTGATTTTTTCACCATCTGCTTTGGAAATTATTTATTGAATTATAAGAAAAGGAAAAAAATTATTATAATACTTTGCTTAATTTTTAGGCGCGGCTTCTTCGGAAATATTATAAGTGCGAAAGAAATTTGTTGTGGTTTTATTAAATTTAGGTAAATGATTTGTTTTTTAAGTAACAGAAGTTTTGAGTATTTTATTATTTTACATTGTGAAATCTAAATGATTTTTAAGTTGTTTTTACCCTCTGACTATTTGGATCATGATGGTGATAGTCGATGATAACCACTTGGTATTTCACGAGAAATTTACTTAAGTTGTAAAGAGAACACAATAGAAATAACTGCTGGAAAACTGTTAATAAATATGTTTATCGTATATTATATATTTCTGATTATATTTTGTATTTAAAGTCATAAACGGATATATTTTTAAGTGTTAACGTAATTAAAGGAAAATATTCAAATAGAATAAGAATATAAAAAATAAGTTTCATTTTATTGTAAATAATAATAATTAACAATGTACAGGGTGGTCATAAAAAAAATTACCGATATATGGCGCTCTAGCGGTTAGTCCGTTCAACCGATCGAGGTGAAATTTCAGATATAGTTATTCAGAGGTATGAGCTCAAGATTCTGTGAACGGAAACAAAATGGCGCTCACGTTTACGGTTATAGTTACAGAAACTCTAAATTTTCCAATGGCAACAACCATTTTTTTCATCGCAAAATGCTCAGCGCATGCGAAAACCCTAAAGAGCATTGGAAAGGTATGGTTATTGCAATAAACGGGCGCGTTATGCTCGCAGAATATCAGCTCTACGAACGGCCCTAAAAAACAACGCGACCAAGGCGCACGAAGAAAATTTGAAAATGGCAGAGACAAAATACCAATAACGGAACATCGTTTGTCAGATAGTCAACGTAGAAAACGGATAAAAAGTAGGGTGAAAATGTTAGTGCTTCACTCGGAGCTCGCAGATGCCCACAAAATGACTTCGTTCTTAATGAGTTGGTAAAACTATTATCAAAATGAGATGAATGCTGCGAAAACCTGGCGCGTTTACCGTCGAAACCATCGCTAAATACGTGGCCTACGCATTTCACGAGCTTTTCGTGATTTAGTAATGAAATTCGAAGAAATTGGCTGCACCAGTGATATTCTGCGATGCGGACGCCCAACTGTTCCTGAGGATACTGTTATGGAAGTGCATTACATAGTGACCAGAAGACGCATGCAAACAACAAAAGGTGCATCTCGTGTATTTGATATACAAAATCAATGGTCTTAAAGTTACTGCGCTCTGTAATCCGCATTTTTCTTTACCGGTACCAGCGCGCCTAGATGTTGGAAGTGAGAGACGATCAACAGCATACAGACTTAGTTAATGAATTTGTAATCCAATATGATGGAGATAACGACTGACCTCTTCGCATATTATGAACGGAGCAGGCGAATTTCACCTTAATTGGTAACGTCAATGCCCTCCACGATCCCTCGACCTCACTCCTGTGGATTTCAGGTTCTGGGGATATCTAAAATCTAGAGTACACATGTGCAATCCGCAAACTTTGCCGGATTTGAAAGATTCTATCAAACGTGAGATTGCAAACTTCCCTCATGCGATGTAACGTTCGGCTGTACTGTCCACAATCGCCACCATGCAATGTGTAATTGCCAGAGATGGCACTAATGTGGAAAATGTGTAATCAAAATAAAAGTTTTCTCCGATCTGTGTTGTAATCAGAGATTAGTGTACTGACTCTGTGTCATGTGCAAATTTACTCTTTGCACACAAGTCGTGTTTTTTAAGGGGGGGGGGATTCTCTGAACGGTTTTTTGTGCGTGCATAACATGTCCGTTTCTTACTACACACGTACGATTCCAACGCTTTTTAGGGTTTTCGCATGCGCTGCGCTTTTTGGGATAAAAAAATGGGTGTTGCCATTGGAAAATTTCAAGTTTATGTAACTATAACCGTAACCGTGAGCGTCATTTTGTTGCCATTCAGAGAATCTCGAACTCATACCTCTAAAGAGCTATATCTGAAATTTCACCTCGTTCGGTTGAACGGACTGGCCGCTAAAGCTCCATATACCGGCAAAGTTTTTTTATGACCACCCTGTATTGTGTCAAATCTGATGTAGCATTTTGTGTATGTTAGAGAAACCTCTAAAAATAAAATGCAGCTATTTCATATATGGGATAAATTAGCATATTGGAGATTAAAAGGCTTTGGTTTGTTTATTTTGTGACGGCCGATTATCTACTCGAGGGATATAGGCCCTGGAGGGAAGTGCCTTTCGTGGTTGTCTTTCTAAGTGAACCTAATCCGTATTTACGCAAGGTTCGAAGAAAACTCCGAAGGGTTAGGCCTATATAGTTCGCCACATTTCATGTAGTAAAATATTATTTAAAGGAGTGTTTCGTTCGAAATTGTTCCAAATGAAATAATAAGAATAAATTCAATAACACTGGTGAAATTTAGTACATTTAACGAATAAAAAATCATGTTGTTTGAAACTAAGCATTTCCTGTATTTCAGAGGCATTTAGTAGTTATATTTGAAACAAAAAGTTTCATATGAAAATGAAGCTCTGATTTGCTCAGATTTTCAAGTTAAATATTTCTCAGTTTATGATGTAATTCACAGTTAATGCTTTGAATCTTGATAAACTTGAACAGATGCACTTAAAACCATCAAAAAGATTAATCACATTTTTCATAAATTTATAAATTCGTTCACTTTTATGAATACTATTCGTTCATAAATGGTAATTTTCTATAGCAAAGCGCTAATAACTCAATTTTAGCATTATTGTCCGATGCAAGCTTATAGTATTTCACTTTTTCTTCTATGTAAAATTGGCATGGAAATCCTTTTTTTTCTGCATCATTATTTATTTCTTTATGAGCAACAATGGAGTAAACATAATTCTACATTTTTATTTCATTATTTTAGAATTAATATTAATGCATAAAAATATAATCATTTATAGTGACGCTGATGTTGTGGTCATTTATACATGAACAGCTATCAGTTAAAATATAGCTATTAAGATTGGTTTAGGTGAAATTCTTTCCAAAGATGAAAAAGTCGTGTTTTAATTATTTAAATTTTTGAGCTGTTCTGTCAGTGGCATTCTCAAATAAAATCATTTTCTTTTCTTTTTGAATTTCCGCAATTATTTGCGTACGAAACAATTTTTATTCTAAAATAACAAACGTAATGACAAGCTTCTGTATATTAACAGAAAATGTAAGTGCTTAATATCCCTTAAATCTAACAGTAATAATTTAACTTATATGCATGTATTTATTTATTTAGCAGAAATGATATCAATAATGCTTACAATTTTTTAATGGAAAAATATCTACTAAGAATTTCTGGAACAAAATAGGAGTTCCGAGTAATAAAATAAATATTAAACTTATTATTAGTCTCTGACAGTCTTGAATAAGGGCAAATTTGTAATGCTGTTTTCCTGCATTTTGTTTAATTCGTAATAAAACATGATTTTTTTCAACATTATATAAAAATACTTGATTAAAAATATGAATGTGAAGTTTGAGAATATTAATCATTGTACATTGCATGAAAAATTTATTAAATGATTAAATTTATATTACTTTAAATAATGCAAATATTGCAAGGAATCCTGGAGCTTTGTGAACGTTTTATTACGGGCTTGTCAGTGAGAGGATTAAAAAAAACATGCTACATGTATTTTTGCTGATTCAAGACCAGTTATTTTTAGACAATAGCATTGTAACTTCTGCAGATTGTAAAATTTTTAAAGAATGAAAAAATCTAGATATCTTTTTTTTTTTTTTTTTAAATTCAGAATAAATCGAAAATGAACAGTACTTTTCGTTTAGAATGAGTCGATGACTTATTCGATGACTTTCATTGTTGTCATCATTGTGTTTGGTGAGAGTAAGTGAATTAATATGTTGAATACATCAAAATAGGTATTTGAAAATTATCTTACTAGTTCAGATTTGTATTACTTAAAAACGATTTTCGACTCCAAACAAATGCAATTAAATATGTTCGTTTGAGATTTATAATAAAATAAAGACTTAAAAATAACGCTTCGCTTTTTTAGGAATCGAAACATATCACTGCTCCGCAGCAACATGCAAATACAAAAGCATATTAAAAAGAATTATAGGATTTTAGAAATTAAAAATGAATTAAAATATTAATAATTAATAATTAATTAATGTCTATTTTAAAAAAAAGTGGTTGTTAGATTACAAAATGAGTATTTCAAGTCAAATATCACTGCTGCAATCTGTTGT
This sequence comes from Maratus speculifer, assembly GCA_964019185.1. Taxonomy (NCBI): domain Eukaryota; kingdom Metazoa; phylum Arthropoda; class Arachnida; order Araneae; family Salticidae; genus Maratus; species Maratus speculifer. Next base: position 69,186,876 of record OZ025297.1, on the reverse strand, counting down.
AATTTAAGATTTCTAAACGACTACCTTTAGAAATATACACAGATCTTATACTTTACAAATCTTCAAAGAAATAATCAGTTCGCAATTGGAAGTTTAGGACAGGGTCTTTTTTCAAAGAAAGTAAAATGAAAACAACGAATCATACTAATTTAAGTTTCTTGGCTTTCTAACAAAAATATATTTTTATCGTAATAAACCAGGAGGCAGCTGCATATACAATCACCTCATCAAGTTCACTGGTTAAAATCTAGGATTAGTCAAATTTCCATTTGCATGTTAAAAAGGAATCGGTCTGTCCAAGTCATATTTTGGGGGATATCACCTATAAACCCGATTTTATGAGTTGACTCGCTAGTTTATCATCGTGCTTTCCTGCGCCCATTATGAACACAGGAAAACATAATGTTAAACCTATTAGTCAACCACTAGAGTATTTCTTTTTGTAGGTTTTCTACTAAGATATGACTTGGCAGACTGATTGCGTTTTAATATGCGAATCGCGATTTGACTAATCCTACATTTTAATCCAATGAGGTGGTTGTATGTACTGGCATATTCACAGTATCCGCAAAGAAACTCTTCGAGAGGGTTGAATTCTGATAGGGATTGGTTGACGCGTTTTCACGTAACTTGGCGATAATTATACTTGGCGAGCGATAGATGCTTCCGTCGAGGAGTTTGATTTCCTTCCGAACCGAGTACAAAGTAACTTTTCTCTTGCAGCATTGCATTGGATGGAACGTGTCTTACTGAAAGCTGTACTCTTTAAAAGTTTTTAAACCCAATTTTTTACTTTGTTCTCGGTTTACTTTGTACTCGGCTCCGAAGGAAATCAAACTCGACGGAAGCGTCTATCCCTACGCCAAGTTACGTGAAAACGCGTCGGCCATTCCCTATCAGAATTCAACCCTCCCGAAGAGTTTCTTTGCGGATACTGTGAATTTGCTATGTACCGCAACTTTTCTATCTATACAAAGTTGACTGTATTGAAAACTTCACGCTCTTTGAGAAATAATATTTATTTTAAAATAAAGAAACGATTTTTTCACCCTAAAAAACTAAATACTAGTTTAATATACATAGGTAAGTCTTCTATACTTTCACTAAATGAATTTTTTGTTACACTTTGTATATAATTCCAAATAAATGTAAAATAATTTCTTATTTTCTATAAGTTTGAAGTATTCCGTATGTATAAGTAAAAAATACGCAGACGAAGTATTGCTCAGGAATCTCGTCCAAGAAAGATTATGAAAAAACAATTTATGGTAAAAGTGAATAAATATATCAAAAAATTTGAAAACATATCTTCTGATAATCAAAAATTTGAGTTTATAAAGAAGCACATATGTTATTTTTTATCATGATATTTAAAATAACAAAGAATATGCTTAAGATTCTAAAGGGTTTATTTACTGGTAATATAAAGCTTATTACAAGAACATTAAATTTCACAAAACATAATAAGAAAATTCGTGAATTTAATTCGATGAACTAAATAATAATAAAAAAATATTTTAACAAATTTGTATGCGGAATTGCGTAGTAAGAAATATTTTTATTATTAATCTGAAATGCATATTATAAAGATTATACTAATTCTTGTTTTAATGATACATAACATTTATATTATAGAAAGTAAAGCATACAGAAAATCATAAATCTCTGAATTGAATAAAAAATAATTCTATTTGCACTATACGTATATATATATGTATGTATATATTTAAAGAATATATACAATCGTTCAATTGATATGAAAAACTTTTCGAATTATAAAGAAACCTTTTTACATTTCTTAGCATGTAATAATGTAAAATTATAAATAGTAAATATCTTACAAAAATGTGTATACATTTATTTTTTCAAGTGAAACAATTTCATTGTTGCATATTTTAATAAGATATAATATACATTTCATGGATGATATTCTAGAATGATGTATATATATATATATGTACATATATATATGCTGATCTCTACTTACATTTTTATGAACGTAATACTTCTACTGTTAATTGTTTTTTATACAAGTATCATGATGATATAATAATTTTTTATTCTAAAAAGTCATCTAACTATTCTCTACCAATCAAATACCATAAATTTAAAATACAGTTATAATGATATGCGTAATAATAAACTTAACTTTCTTGATCTTAATATTACTCTTTCTAATAATAAAATTCTATTTGATATTTATGATAAACGTAATGACTTTCCTTTTAAAGTAAACCTCTTCACTCATTATAATTCTTGCCTACATAAATCTGTATATATCAATATATTACTTAATTTTGCCCATAGAATTAAAAATATTTGTACACCTAATTTTAAAATGCATAATTTAAAAACTGTTCAAGAAACTGCTATAAGATATGGTTTGGTTATCCTTTACATTTGGTTAAGGGAATATTATCTGTATAAACATTTATTTAGTATTAACTGTCTATATTCTCCTTAACCAAATATTGCAAACATTAAAATGCTAATTTATGCAGCACCATATGATGTTATTGATAAGAACTCCTATAATTTTTAATATATAATAAGTTATTACATGATCTTGAAAATAATTAACACATTGTATAAAAAAATGTTTTAAAAAATTATAAAAAATATAAATAATACAAAAATAAAAAATACAAAATACAAAAAAAAATAAATAAAAAATATGAATAATAGGATGGTTGGGTGGGTTAGATGTTAGATTACGGAGAAGGGCGCTGTTGTCTGGATAATACGCAATGGTTAATTATTATATATTTAAACACACACAAAAAAACCCCTTAACTTTACACATAGAATCAATGTTTATGTTTACCTAAAAAAAAAATATGCATAACTTAAAAATGATCAAGTTATTGAGATAAGATATGGTTGTCTATTGTATTTGTCTTAAAGAAGTTAATTATAAAATATTAGAATAGAAAGTATTCTTGGAAGATCTTAGCTATTAAATAATTTATTTTTATACCAATAATAGATGGTATGGAGTAGAATTTCGGTTGGCGTTTAGTAACTGCTCGTATGAATACCCTTTTTAGGAGAAAGCATTTAAGTAAAGCTGTAAATTCCAAGAAGTGTTTGCAATAAGACAGGTCCGCAGAAGTAATGAAAACACCAGTAATGTCTCTTCGAAGTTCTTTATTAGGATATGCAGGAATGAGCGGAGACTTATACTCCTCAGGGAGTGACCCCTTGGAAACACAATTCACAGTGCTACATGTTGGGAGTACGTCTTTTTGTGACGACAGACAAAATCAAACTGAACTTACAATTAGTACAGATGTTGATTAGCGATTTGGCTTGCGGTTTTCGCCAAAACTCTTTGTATAATTGCCGACCTTGGCGATAATTATGCAGAGAGAGACAGAACACTTTGTTAAGTATACAGCCAATTGATAACCTGTAAATTATGGGAGCAGGCACAAAAGGGTTAATAGATTAAATTCGTGAGAAATGCATCAGCTCTCAACGGACGTTGCGAAACCATCTGCTTACATTTACATATTATGCTCTAAATCAAAGAGACGCACCCACGAAATAATTTGCAGGACAAAATGTTTATGAAGAGAACGGAAATCGTTAGCAACTGTACAAAGATTAGATTTTATTTTAGTTATTGAAATCGCAAAGATAATTTTCAACGGAATTATGAGAAGCGCAGATTGAAAAAAATTGCTTTTCTTTTATTTTATTTCAGTTAGCCGTTACATCAGAAAATTCATGTAAGAGAAAAGAATTAATGAACGCTTTTCCATGCTTAACAGAATATTAAATTGTCGGAAAAGGGCGTAATGAATACCTACTTCCTAAATTATAAAGATTAACTAAAACGCAGTTTTATAAAAGGAATAAATTTTAACCCCCAAAAAACTATATATAATGGAATCTCCATTATAGATGGCAGCATCATAAGTATATAATTTTATTAATATATTAATCATTCAGATGGCAGCACTAAACCATTTTTTTCTACTAGAAGTTGAAGTAATATATTCTTGTTAAAAATACAGTAATACTTATAATTGTTTAAAAATAAAATTATAATACTTCTAATAGTAGCATTTATTTTTTTTCTAAATGTATTATGAATGTTATAGTATAATATATGTTCTACTAATTTTTATAATTATTGTTACAATTTTAATTTTATTATCTATATGATTTATACTATGACTATAACCTTAACTGTTAGAAAGCCACATGTAGTTTGTATCTGATGTGGATTCACTTGAACTACATCTTGAGAGGATATGGGTATGGTAAATATTTTAGTATATATATGCTTTTTTTAAGGAATGTTATATTATTGTTAATTTGACATTGTTTTTATTTTCTTCAATGAGCATCTTTTTACTAATTTGTCATAGTAAATAGCTTCCAGCCAGTCGGGTGCATTGTGGGACGAATTTCTTAGCTTTTAGCAAGTCCTATAACAGAAACTGTTTGGATGCTTTTGCTTTTTCATTAAATTATGCACCCTTGACGAGAGTGGTTTAATGAAAAAGCCTTCTAATGTCCATTTATCCATGTATCTTTTATTATTTTGGTAATCTGCCTTCTATTTCACTTCAAACTTCAACTGTTTTTGATAATATGATTGTAAAAATACTGGTTTCATTGGTTTTGTCTCATTAACTTTGGATGTATTTATAAAAGTACTTATATATATATATATATATATCGGGTGGTTATAAAATAAGTATCCGCATTTGGTGCTGTCTGTAGCTTGAAGGAATAACCCGAATGAAGCCAAAATTTGTGCATATACTATATGAGAAGGGGGAAGAAGATTAGAACAATAAAAAAATAATTGCAAAAATCGCCGACAGATGGCGCTTTTGTGTCACCTGCTAACAATTGTTGATGAGAACTAATTTTATACGGATAAAATTGGATTACCTTTCGTAGGACTTTTCGAACAGTAGGATACGGAATATCCAAATTTCGGGCAACTCCACGTGCACTAAGACCGTCTTCCGGAGTCCCTGATGGCTCTACAATCGCAGTAGCAATTTTTTCTTGAGTGCGGAGAGATAATGGTTTCCTCCCTCTTCCACATTTTACAGTAAACGATCCAGTCTCCTCGAATTTTTTTACCATGCTTCTCACTGCACACGATGTCAAAGGACCTTTTCCTTTACACATTCCTTTCACACGCCTAAACTCACGTAAAGCTGATGCACTATTTGAACTGTTAGCTTAGAAATGTTTTAAAATTAAAGCGCGATCTGGTAAACTGAGGGCCATGTCGTACAACATTAATGGCAAAAATGACCATGTTTTGATTTTACTAATGATTACAACGGCGTTTGCACCGACAGCACTCGTGGCGCCATCTGTTGCCGATTATTGTAACTATCTTTTTTTATTGTTCCATCCTTCTTCCCTCTTCTTGAATAGTATGTGTACCAATTTTGGTTTCATTCGAGTTATTCCTTCAAGCTGCAGACAGCTCCAAATAGGGATACTTATTTTATAACCACCCAGTATATATATATATATACAAATACAGGGTGTTTAAAAAATGACCGGTGTATCGGAAAAATGAATAAAAACTAAACGGACAGCGATAGAAATACACCGTTTGTTGCAATATACTTGGGATAACAGTACATTTTCAGGCAGGCTAGGTTAAGAAATTAGTTAAAATTTCCAACAACAGATGGCGCTGCAGTCTGAAAAATCTAAAATATGATATTTTCCACATATCCACTATACGCAGCAATAATATAACAGCAATAATGTCGCCTGCAGCGCCATCTGTTATTGAAATTGTAGCTAATTTCGAAAGTTTATCTGCCTCAAAATTTACTGTTGTCCCAAGTATAATGCAACAATCGTTGTATTTCTACCGCTGCCCGTTTAATTTTTATTGATTTTTCGAATATACCGGTCATTTTTGAAACACCCTGTATATATATATATATATATATATATATATACAGTTTGTCCACTTTTAGCGGTGGCTAATGGCTAACTTCTAAACCATTAGTCATAGACATATAGTTCCAATTGCAATTGAAAAATGTTTTTTAAAAGAAAAAGAAGTATTTTTTAAGCGATTTGGGTAAAAAAAATTATTAAAAAAATACGAAAATTAAATTTTTATACGGGTTCTTTAAGTGATATTAAGAATTTTTTTATCTCTACTCTAAAAAATAAGAGAAAAATGTCCCATTCATCTGCGATTAAAACTGACCGAGTAATAGATGTTTAAAGGTGAAGCATATTTTCTGCTGCGAAATAGGGGTCAGTCACAAATTTACTGGAAATAAAAATAAACGTCAGATATAAATCTTAACATTAAACATTGAGAGTAAAATAATTTTTACAATATGTGTTAAAATATTAATGCAAAACATACAACTCGTATTAAAAATATAAGTAAAAAAATAACAGAAATTTTCTTAAATTAAATTATGAAAAGCATCAATCACAACTCTTTACCAAATAATACATAGATTAGTTAACCTAATAGAATTTGGTGTACTCCTATAAAATAAATAAATGATACGTACCTAACATCGTAATATTGCATTGCCATCGGATATAAATAAGTATGCGAATCGAACATCGATCGGATATTTGGAAGTTAGTTAAAATTTGAATACAAATTTTGAAGTGGGAAAACATTCATACGAACTTTATAAGTAAAATAAAAAGTAACAAGATAACATATCTTTTTAAAATAGAATTATGAAAAGAAACAACTTCATATCCTTACGAATTAAGACACATGTGAAAACACAATTGACGATGTGGATTTCAAAACTCGCCGTATCGCCTTTGTTTTTTCTGTCACTCTATACCAATCTATGCTAATGTAATGCTACAATCTCCAAATTTAAAATGAAAATATCAATGATCACATTTAAAGGTTTTTTTTTCCCAAAATTTTATTTTCTCGAAAGAGAATTTTGAAATTCACGTTTTCGATTATTTTAACCAATCTAGAAATTAATTGATAAAAATTAGCACTACCGTAAAACTTATACGATGACAGCAGCTTTAGTTAAATCACTTTAAAAATATTTCTTTACTTCATTTAAAACCTTTTTGTAATTGGAATTATATGACTGTGACAAATTGTTAAGTATTATCCGTTGGACAGCGATGAGAGTGGACACCCTTTATAATACTTTAAGAACTCGTTCCCTTAAAGCTTATTCAAACTCATCTGTTTTCAGTTATAGAAAAGTGGTTTAAGTCAGGGAATCTTAAGTTTCATAACTCGGTCAATTTTCAAGTTTTATGAATGTGACCTTTTCAGTATTATATGGTAGAGTGATGGTTAGAGTGAAAAATTAATTTTCGTAACTTTTTACTTATTTTTCTTTTACCTAACTAACTTAGAAAACAATTCTTTAACTTTTTAAATGCATTTTTGTATTTGGAACTACATGTCTATGACTAACGGCTTAGAAATTAGCCATTGGCCACCGTTGAGAGTGGACACACTGTACATATATTATCAAGAAAACGTTAAATAAGATTGTACACATTCAGTCACTTTTTACCAAACTTATGCTGAAAAATTCCACCTTTTAAAACTGATATGTTTTATACTTTAGATTTCAATTCAAGAATCTCTATCTTTTAAGTCCAATATTATACATCATTTTATATCTATATCGGAAATATTTTAAGTAAACATTTAACACTTTTTAATCATATCACATGTCTTTATATGTACTAAAAATGAAAAATCAAATAATATGCTGAGTAACAAGCCTGTGTTATTACGTTCACTACGCTCCAAGTTTCACTGCAACGTAAGCAACGTAAAATAATATAGTTCTATTAATTTAATGTATTTTTTAACAATTAAAAAAAAAGATCAATAATGTCATAGGCGCATTCATATGTTCGATTCTTTTTTTGTGGGGGTGGGTGTACAAATTGATTAAATTATGTTTTTTTTTTTTTTTTTTTTTTTTTTTTTTTTTTTTTATTCTAACAGAAGAAGATGCAGAAAAATTTTGCAGAATTGATGCAGAATTTAAAAGAAGATGCAGAGAAAACAAGATTACAAATTTACCCTTTTGCAAGACTGACAGAAGGTTATATCAAATAATTGACTTGTACCCTTACCTGTTTAAAGCTTGAAATTCGTCGAATCCCACATGGTGCTGATTTACCATAATTATAAAAATTAAGTGTTTTTTAATTTTTAATAAAATTCATATTAAGGTACACATACATATAAATATTGCTTATTAAAATGTTGTTTTCTTTTTTTTTTTTCTTTTTTTTAGAGAAAAAGAAATTTAAAGAATTAAATTCCTTTTTGTTTCAAAATGTTTGATTTTTTTAATATTTAAATAAGTAATTTTAATTTATTTTTCTTCTTTTTTTTACTTCAAAAATATACCTAAAGATGTTTGTATTCTTTTAAAATACATCGCTATTTATCTATTTATCGCTAATTAGATTTTTCAATCTTTAATTTCCTTTTCTTTTAATATATATTCGGCGTAATTTCGTAAAATAAAATATTACGTTTATATTTTCGTAAATCACTTTTGAATTTATCTCCTTGTTTAATAATATTCTTTGTTTGCTATTTTTATTTCATCTAATTTTGCACATGTCTCTACTTACTAAATGAAGACTTTATAAGATGGATATTGTTTTAACAACTACTGAAACTTAATCAATATCTGTGAAGAGCATGTTTTTTTTTAAACTACAGTCTTTTGTTAGAGTTGAAAGAGTAAAAAAGGGAAATGCTATATATTTAGTTGTATTATGATAAGAAAATATTCAATAATATTTTTTTTTTCGTTAGCCAGTATTCCTCTTTATACTAGACAATTACCCGTAAAGCATGGTGACGTCACTGCAATGTCGTTCTGAAGTCACATTGTGACTTTGTGACCATCGATTGTCAATGTGACGTCACGTGACGTCGATGTGAAGTCACAGGGACTAAAATGTGAAGTCGTTATGGCCGTTTTAGAGCTCTTTTGTGACGTTTCACAAAGTGGTCACAATGTGACAAATTTACGAAAAATGTGTCATTTGTGATTATTTTGACATTAACATTGTGACGAAACTGTGACCAAATCGACGATATTTAAATTGCCAGAAACATGTTTTTTTAAGAAAATAACATGTTTTGAAGGATATTTATAACTTTCTAAAGATTTTTAAGAAAGTCACATCTCAATCACAATGTGACGTCACTGAGTGGTGGCATTTTGGTCACAGATGTGATGTGACCAATGCGACTCACAGAGACGTCACTGTGACCATGCATGCTATTAGGGTAATGTTTAGAATTAGAAGTATAATTTAGAAAAATCTTATGCTTTTATATCATTTTACTGCTATTACAAATCTCACGCAAAGTAATTTATTAATCAGTAATAACAATAATGATTTTTGTACGCTTTATGTATGTCTAAAATATCGGTATTTTGATAAAATAGTTTTATTTATTTTGTAACTAAATCGGTATAACTATGTTTGTTATTTAAAAATTATATTGATTGTTTATAATATAAACATAAATTATATATTGAAGAAAGGGCAGTTAATGAATGCAGTTTTAAATATTTTCGTGTACAAGCTTTTATTCTTTTTGCATATTAAATGAAAAGAAGGAAATGAGTGAGAGTTAAACTGAAATTTCAAAAATATGCACAAATGTCTAAAGTACACTAACTGTAAAAATTAAATAATTGTGCATAAAAATGAATATAAAAACACATACAACATTTTAAAATGTAAAACAAAAAACATTTAAAAAAATTAATAAATGCCTTAAGTCTAAACATTTCTGAATTTCTAATATAATAGATGAATTAATTTGTGAATAAATTGGACATCCCAATACGATTTATTAAATTGGACCATGTTTTCTCCTCATGTAATACTTATTAGAAATATTTAATTATGTATTCATTATTTTTTAACACTGTTATTATTCTTATTATCTCTTCGATTTCTCAAGAAAACTTATGAAAATGTTTTCAATTAAGCAAAAAGCGTAACTACATTTAAAGCTAACATGAAAGTGAAATAAATGTAATGAACTTTATTATCAGGAATCTTTTTTTACAGAGAGATTATTTTTGACAAGATAAGTACTTATTTAAGTGATTATTTTGTAATTATTGCGATGTTGATGCATCCTATAAAGAAAATAATCACAATATTCATTAACTCTGATACAAAAATATAATTAAAGTGCTTGTTTAATTATAGATAATTAAATGCGAAACCAATCAAAGTGTAAAATGAATGTAAAATCTATGAGAAGCAAAATATTGATTACCGGATTTTTATAAATAGATAAGCTATAGTATTTTTCTTTTGGGAATGAAAACAGTGACAGAAAGTTAATTAAAAGTACATGTTTGAAGAATTTTTTTCGAAAATTTGTAATGCAATATTGCACATAAAATTTAGCAAATGAATATTTCTTATCATAATTCGGGCGTTGGATATGAATTTTCACCAGCAATAAATTTGCTAAATTTCATTTATAACATGTCATATTCTCACAGATTAATGTAATGGATAATCGTTTCTAAAATTCAAAATTTCCAAACTTTTTAGCATTTAATTGTGAAAACACTGCAATTACACATTGTCACTTAATAGTAAATGTCGTAATTAAATATTAAACATAATATATTTTTCGGTCAAATTGAAATTCAAAGTATTTTTTAAAATTTATTCAAATCAAGTGATTTTTTGTTCAATATTCAGTTACAATGATAATTTCTTGTATTTCTTCTATTTTTATTGTTCAATCCAGAAATTTATAATGAAAATTTTTTGTTTCCTTTAATAATATACATTTCGATTTAAAGTAAAAAAAATTTCCTATTTAGATTTTTCTGGTATGACTTCGATTCTCTGAATTACGCAATGTCTAAAAGGAATTCTACCCTGGACATTGAAATGTTAGTACGAGTAGTGTCGTGAGAAAAAAGTAAACACTCCTGAAAAAAAAATATCGTAGTAAAACGTTAATATAACGTCTACTTTTAAATGATTTTTATAAATTTACTTAGAATTACACCTACATATTTGAGCGAGTTCTCACTCTATTTTTTTCAAAAGCAATAGCCAAATCGGGCAGCATAAATGAGTTCTATTCTCTTCAGTTTGCGAAAAAAAAATTGCATGCAATTCGTACGATAAGCTTACGAGAAATTAGTTATTAGACTTAAGTTATATCTAAAATTATTATTAGTTATTTATAAATAACTTTAACTAATATAATATAGTATATTGATTATATTTATTAAAAAATGAGCCTATTTTAGGGAAGGTATCCATATTTATGCTCGGTATTCGATTCAAACTCCATTCTTGATCAAGTCATCTTAAGAGCCCACGCTACTGAGGGAAAAAGACCCGGATGATAATGTTAAGTCTATGGAGGGCGTTCTTTTAACCCGTCAGTAGTCGCGCGTCGGTCTTTTCGCCGCCCGTATAACTTATCTTCTCCTAACTTATACCACATTACAAATACAGCGGAGATCTACCATGTAGCTGACTTTGAAGCATTCTCGAGCACCTTAGTAAATTAACAGGACACCTCTGTTTTTCTTTCCGGTAGATTTTTAGAAACAAAGTTTAAATTGGCAAAAAAGTCTACGTAAAAGTCACTAATGCGAGTTCATTTTTACTTTTCCCAATTACTCCAGATCTCATGAATAAAATGCATAATTTAAAAAAACTGCAAATTTATATCTTCGTTGTAATGTTATTTTCGTATATTAGGTGAAAAATATTTCTTATTTTACATATTTGGTATGCGGGGGGCCAGCGGCGAAAAGACCGAGCGCGACTAATGACGTTGTGAAAAAAGTCGCGACTACTCACGGGTTAAAGAAAATATCTCGCTCACTTTTTAATATTTTTACATGTTTTTTTTTTTTTTTTTTTTGGCCATAGAATAGTTGAGGACGATATACAACCGGGAAAGTTTTTACTTTTTCAATTTTGATTTTACATTTGAAAAAAAAATTCTTTAACTATCGAAACTGTTTTGATCCGGTTTTGAAATTAAAACTATCGTAATATAAAACGTATATAATCAAAATCGAAAAAGTAGAATTTAGACCGGTTGTAGATCGTCCTCAGCTATTCTATGCAAAAAAAATCATGTAAAAATATTAAAATTTGAGCGAGATACTTGAAAAGAAAAGCTCCATAGACTTAACATTATCAGCTGGGTCTTTTTCTGTCAGTAATGTGTGGTCTTAAACACCACTCAAGCAGACACTGAAGAGAAATATACAGGGTAGCATAAGAAGTTTCAAAATATCTTGTCACTTCTATCGAATACGGCGTCTCTAAACATCATCTGCGTTCTTCAAACATAATTTGAAAACTACTTGGAAGAAAAATTTTTAACTTTGGATTTCAATAAAGCAAGACGCAATAAATCTAAATCCTTCAAAATAAATAAATAAATAAAAGTTGTAATTCACAATTTTTTCGAATATTATTTTCATAATTCATATCATAAAATTATAAACATTGCATATTCATTGTACCTATGTTTAGTATTTCAGTATTACTGCTACGTAAAAAAAAACCATAACAGGAGTATGATTTCAGGAGATATTAAAAATATGATAAACTTTTCTACCAAAAATTGAACCGACTTCAAGAACTACTGCAAAGTGAAAAATATTTTTTTTACATAATAGTAATGAGAAATTCAATTTAAGATCGTAGTATTTACCATGCGAAATATTATATTTATGTACATTAATTTGATTTTTTGGAGTCGGTGCCAGCCAAGCCGAGTTACATGTAATTTTCCAATAGGCACACATCCAAGTATCTATGAGTTTTTTTAAGATTTAATATTTAATTTAAAAATTTAATTTTATTCTTTTATGATTTACATTGGATACTTAATTTTAATATTAAAATTGGCTTGGCTGGCACCGACTCCAAAAAATCAAAATAATGTACATAAATATAATAATACGCATGGTAAATACTACGATCTTAAATTGAATTTCTCATTATTATTATGTAAAAAAAAATATTTTTCACTTTGCAGTAGTTCTTGAAGTCGGTTCAATTTTTGGTAGAAAAGTTTATTTTTCTCTTTTTAGTGAAAACTTAACGATTTTTGGAAGTCGGTTAAAAAAATTATAATACGTAAAAAATTACAGTAAATTATGTCAGGAGTGAAATTCGAACCCACGCTCTCTTTCGAGAACCACAGATAAATCTAGCGCCTTAGAACGCTCGGCCATTCTGACAGCACTCCATTCGGCGAGCTTATTCAACGTCCATGTTACTCTTAATTTGCGTGAAATAACGAATTTTATTAGTTTTTGCCTAATTACTAAAAAAATACTGTACCAATTTCGATGAAATGGAAGTGGTACCAATTCGAAAGTAACCTCTTTCAATTAACATAAAAAACAAATTAATCGGTTGGATAGTTTCGGAGTAATCGGTGAACATGGATAAAAAAAATACATACGCGTGGAATTGATAAACTCTTCCAACTTTTTTCGGGTCAGTTATTAAAAATAATAATACGGAAGAAATTATAGTAGAGTATACACACATTTCAGGAGTGGGATACGAACCCACGCTCTTTTTTGAGAACCTGAGCTTAAATCTTGCGTTATGGTAGCTCGGCCATCCTGACTACACACCATTCGGCGAGATTATTAAAAAACCATGTTACTTTTAATTTGCAAGAAATCAATAATTTTATTAGTTTTTGCTTAATTACTAAAACAGTACCGAACCAATTTCGATAAAAAGGAAGTGGTACCAATTCGAGTGTAGCCTTTTTTCATTTAACACAAAATCAAATTAATGGGTTGGATAGTTTGGGAGTAATCGGTGAACATACATAAAAAATATATACGCATCGATTTGATAACCTCCTCCTCCTGTTTTGAAGTCGATTAAAAATTATAAGACGGAGAAGATTGTTGTATGTCAGGAGTGGGGTTCGGACCCTCGATTTCTTTCGAAAACCAGAGTTTAAATCAGGTGCCTTAGACCGCTCGGCAATCCTGTCTGCATTCCTTTCGACGATCTTATTCAACGTCCATGTTACTTTTAATTTGCGAGAAATTACTAATTTTATTAGTTTTTGTCTAATTACTAAAAAAGTACTTAACTAATTTCGATAAAATGGAAGTGGTACCAATTCGAGTGTAGCCTCCTTCATTTAACACAAATACTACTTTAATCGGTTGGCTAGTTTCAGTGTAATCAGTGAACATACATAAAAAAATACATACACGTCGAATTGATGATAACCTCTTCTTCTTTTTTTAAGACGGTTAAAAAAATTATAATACGAAAAAAAACAGTATATTATACACGTATGCCAGGAGCGGGATTCGAACCCACGCTCTCTTTCGAGAACGAGAGTTTAAATCAGATGCCTTAGACCGCTCGGCTATCCTGACTACAGTTTATTCGTTGAACTTATTCAATGTTATGTTATTTTCGCAAGTCTGTTGTTTTAATACTCTTTCACTGATAAATTATTGAGTTGATAAAAAATCTCTATACTCTGTGCTAACGGCTAAATACAAAATATTCTTAATTGCATAATTAGTATTTAATTTGTAAAATGTACATGTAATAAATATAATACGAAAAAAGGTTATTGTATACTTGTATGTCAGGAGCAGGGTTCGAACCCTCGATTTCCTTCGAAAACCAGAGTTTAAACCACATGCCTTAGACCGATCGGCCATCCTGACCGCACTCCATTTGGAGAACTTAGTCAAAACTTTTAATTAGCGTACTATCACTAATTTTATTACTTTTTGCCTAATTACTTAAAAAATACTGAACCAAATTCTATAAAACTTAAGTGGTACCAATTCGAGAGCAAGTTCTTTCATTTAACATCACAACCAAATTAATCGGTTGGATAGTTTCGGAGTAATCGGTGAACATACATAAAAAATACATACGCGTTGAATTGATAACCTCCTCTCCTTTTTGGAAGTCGGTTAAAAATGCAATTTAACATTAGACGCATTAGAGTTTTAAATATTTATAATTCAAAAACTTACTATTCAACTAACTTGAAATTTGTTGTCGAAGCATAGTTTAGCAGTTTACATGAAATATCAATCGGGTATTGCTATCGAAAAAATGTTCGGGTTATTTTTAACACGTGGATGGCCCTTTAGGCAAATTTTATCTACATAATTTAAAATTAGATTTTATTTCCAGTCTTGTGGTACCAG
Organism: Maratus speculifer; assembly: GCA_964019185.1. Classification (NCBI taxonomy): domain Eukaryota; kingdom Metazoa; phylum Arthropoda; class Arachnida; order Araneae; family Salticidae; genus Maratus; species Maratus speculifer. The sequence goes on along the minus strand of OZ025297.1, from coordinate 69,171,655 downwards.
TGCCTTTTTTCTACGATAAGGTGTTAAGGAGTAAGTTGAGTGTGTTTTCTTTTTTTTCTCTGCAAAACTCTACGTAGAAGATATTTCGATTTAAAATACAAGGGGGGGGGGGCTCCGCCCCCCTGCTCGCTACGCTCACCAACCCCCACGTGATCGCTTCGCGATTCCAAGTTGTAGGTTGGCCCTACTTGCTGCGCTCACCAATACCCCATGATATCTAAAAACAGTTGCAGACCTTTCAAATGATGTGTCACACAACTGGTGTTGTAAAGAAATTAAAAATGTGCCCCCTGGGGGAGCAGAATGTGGGGATGACACACAAGACATCCATAATATGAATAAGCAGTTGCAGACTTTTCAAATGATATGTCACACAACTGGTGTTGTGAAGAAATTAAAAATGTGCCCCTCTTGGGGGGGCAGAGTGGGGGGGTGACACACAAGACATCCATAATATGAATAAGCAGTTGCAGACCTTTCAAATGGTGTGTCACACAAATGGTGTTGTAAAGAAATTTAAAATGTGCCCCCCCTGGGAGGCAGAGTGGGGTGATGACACACAAGACATCCATAATATGAATAAGTAACTGCAGACCTTTCAAATGATGTGTCACACGACTGGTTTTGTAAAGAAATTAAAAATGTGCCCCCCTGGGGGGGCAGAGTGACGGATGACACACAAGACATCCTTAATAGGAATAAGCAGTTGCAGACCTTTCAAATGATGTGTCACTCGACTGGTGTTGTAAAGAAATTAAAAATGTGCCCTCCCTGGTTGGGCAGATTGGGGGCGACACACAAGACATCCATAATATAAATGAGCAGTTGCAGATCTTTCAAATGATGTATCACACGACTGGTGTTGTAAAGAAATTAAAAATGTGCCCCCCCTGGGGGGCAGAGTGGGGGGTGACACGCAAGACATCTATAATATGAATAAGCAGTTGCAGACCTTTCAAATGATGTGTCATACGACTGGTGTTGTAAATAAATTAAAAATATGCCCCCCTGGGTGGCAGAGTGGGGGTGACACACAAGACATCCATAATATGAATGAGCAGTTGCAGATCTTTCAAATGATGTATCACACGACTGGTGTTGTAAATAAATTAAATATGTGCTCCCCCTGGGGGGCAGAGTAGGGGATGACACACAAGACATCCATAATATGAATAAGCAGTTGCAGATCTTTCAAATGATGTGTCACACGACTGGTGTTGTAGAGAAATTAAAAATGTACCCCCTCTGGGGGACAGAACGGAGGGGGACACACAAGACTTCTATAATAGGAAAAGGCAATTTCAGACCTTTCTAAAGATATGCAACACTAGTGCTGTGGATAAAAATTTAAAAAAGTTCCCCTTTGGGGGGGGGGCAAAGTGGGGTGCGGCGCCCCAAACATGCATAATTGGAATGAGCAGTTACATTTGTTTTAATGTATAGGGGGGCGTCGCCCCCTGCTCGCTTCGCTCGTCAACCCCCCGCATGGTCGCTTCGCGATTCTGTTCGGTATTGCTTTGCAATCCCTGTTGGAATCGCTTCGCGATGCATAGACGGAGCCCTTCGACTCATGGAAGGAGTGGACCACCCGGATTCGTTATTTCCGGAAATCTTACACATCAGCATCATTCCAAGAGTCATTCCTTTTAAGGCTAGTTTTTTTTTTTTTTACTATAGAAGGATATATATACGAATGTGTATGCATTGTATAATGTAATACAAAATTACATTCAAGTTGTTTACAAGTTGTTCCATAAAGTTCTATACACAATATATAGGGAAATATAGCAAAATAAATGCAAATTTGATATTTTGACTATATTTTAAAACGTTTTCACGAATTTGTTTTTAAGTTAGCAATACTACATTTTTTAATACATGCATATATTTTAGTGACTATTTACATGTTTGTATAAAATTGTTTGTTGTACGCCAGAAAAGATTTTTTCTTTTTTTAATCTAACCGCAGTTATGATGGACAAGATAACGCGCCGGTTTCGGTAGAAGGTTTGACCCCCATTTGAGGCCAATTCTCCCGGACGAGAAAATTTTCTAATAACTACTATTTTCTAAAGGGTTACACTAGCAATGATAAATACTATTCCCATGGTTAAATGGTTACAATTATATATAAAATTCCAAATGCTTAATCATACTGGCATCTCATGTATGTAAAATATATGTATAATTTTTCTATTATGAATACGCCTATTATGACAGAGTATAATGGAATGAAATTGCTTCAGACTAGTTACTATTTTATAAAGTTAAATGCTTAAAAGATTTTAAATAGCTGAATAAATAATCTCTCCAAAATGTCGATTCAATTTGCATTTTATATTTTTGTTTTGGTGTTACTTAAGTCCTCTGTAACATGGCTATTTGCAGTAAGTCTCTTGTTTTTAACTTTTTTTAAAACTTCGAAAACGAAAGCATAAGAATCATTTATATTTCGTGTTTCAAAGGCCTAATAGGGCTGATTGTAAATATAATAGACTTAGTAAAATGTAAAATTATCTTATAGATAAATATAAGTTTATTTTTCATCATATTACTTAACTCACTGTAATTATCGATTTACTCTTTTAGGAGCAATGTACCTGCATTGAAAAATTATGCGCAAATAACTGTATTACTAATATATTATAGCGTTAGGCAAATATTAAAAATATAAGTTAATTTATAAACAACAATATTTCATTGTTGCCATCAATTTACACTTTTAGGGGCAATGCTCATGCACTCGTAAGAAGTTACAATAATTAAATGAAAGTATTTACAGGAAAATGTATTTGAAATCTAGTAAAAGTATTTTTTCGCGTTCTTAATAAAAGCGAAATTTTCGTGCAAACATTCGGGTGCCAACGTGGAAATTATAATTTAAAGTTTAAGATGATTTCATACCAGCATCATCGGAATTGAAGAGGTTAAAATGGGGAATTGTAACTAAAAATATGTCTAGTTTATGTAGCAAACCTGAAATTGATAAGAAACTTACTGTATGACAATGTAAATTTTGCCTCGTTAGATCTGTCCCTATCCATTACGGTATTTTGTCTTTCAATATTAGAAAAAGGTTTCATTAAATCAAGTAGGCTTATATGGATTTATTCTAATTATTCTTATATTACCATGAAGGAATTTCAAAATTCTTTGAATCCTGATCGGAAAATATGGGAGATGCACCATTCCGTGACTCAACCTTTTTTTTCCTTCAGGATTTTTTCCGAATTCATTCTTACTTCCGATTTTTTCTTAAATATTCGTTTTCATTGCGTTTGATATTCTCGTACCTTGGGACTTATGTTGACACTTTTTTAGTTAAGAACCTCATTTCTGAAATCGCTGAAGGAATAGCGATTAATGTTATATAAGTTGATATCCTAGAATTGAACGAAGCTTGATTAATATCCATCATAATTCTAGTCAGTTTTTTAATGAGTGCTGTGGCTCGGAGGGTCTATAAACTTGTGGAGGATAGTTCTAAAATTGCTCTAACATTTTCAGATTTCAATTATTTTTTAAGCGTAGTTATAGATATATTCGAAAACGGAACATAAAATACTTCAATAACTAAAATAAATTTTTATCATACACAAGATATTTAATCAATTATAAGATCTATATTTTTAAAATAAGCGATTTCATTTAATCAACCGTGAAACAAAAATACACGCAGTGTCGTACAGTTATATTATTGCAAATACTTTAGTGTTTTTTCATTAATATCTCGTTCATCTTAATAAATCAAAAGCATTTCACTAATTAATAAAGCTAAAATTAATATTAATGATGGTGCTGGCTTAAATCTTGCAAATATAAAAACAGCAAAAATCTTGTATATTCAAAATTCGGCACAGATGTCATATACGCACCACATTTGCACGCGTTTTTTCCTCCCGCCAATTTGGCGAAAATTTTGTTTTTGAATATTAGTTAAAAATTGCATGCAATAACAGAAGATGATTTTTAATTGCAATATAAAAATAAAATAATGCGAAAAAATTAAAGAAATTCAAGTATTAGGAAATAAAAATAAATAAATGATAATTTGATACAAATAACTATTAATATAGTATATAATAAAAAAGAATTTAAAGAATTAAAAAATATATAGAAGAGTAAATAAACATGAATTTAATAAAAAGGGAAACAATAAATGAACAAGTATAAATAATAAATTTAATAATAAATAAAACAGTAAATATAATTATCAGAATAAATCGTAAATAATACTTGCATCATATTGAATGCATGTAGTACCATTTTTATCATTTAATCAGCACATTTCATTGAAATCTGTAATTTTTCCCATTTTATTTTCCTAACAATTGTTATAAACTTATTAAACAAATCTTCTCCTTGGCACAGACGTGCAATGCCAAATTAGCGGGAGGAAAAAAAACACGTGCAAATGTGGTGCGTATATGACATCTGTGCCAGTAAATTCTTTTATACTAGAAAGAAAATCTCCTTTTTTATAATGTTCTTTTTAATCACATTTATATTATATGAAAGGATATATGTCATCATTCAAAGAAAATGATCTTTTAAAAACAAACAAACAATGATTGTCACGAAAACTATTTTTTGCCATTTCGAAGCGAATTTATTTACAACACTTATACACTTGGATTTAGCCGTAATATTGCATTATAAGCCAAAAGTCTGATATAATTACAATTTTGTAACTGATTCAGTTTCAATAACTTTGCTTCTCAAGTTATTAATTTTTACGAAATCTACACAAATGTGAGATGTGTCATATGAAACGTGATCATTCCAATAAAGCTTCATTGAAAAAGTTAAATGTGAAGAAACAGAAAGTGGACAGTAAATCGATAATCATCTTGAAAACGAAATGCATATTCGACAGGTATATTTAACTCTTTAAAACGAGGTGGGATATATTTTATGCCCCGTAAATTAGATTTGCAAAATTTCGAGAATTTTTTTCTCTGAATTTTACATTTTAAACTTTGGCAGCAAAATGTTAAAGAATTGTTTTTCTTTACTTTAAGGGAGACCCGTAAGAAAAAACCCAAAATTTTTATTATTGATTTTAAAGTAATGAATTTTGGTGTACTATTTAAGAATCTTCTTGTAAGGAATAATTAGCAAAAAAATTCACTTTTTATTAAAAAGTATATTTTTTATGGGGATTTTTATGATTTTTTTTGTCGAAAAATACATTTTTTAAAATTACTACTCCTCATTCAATTTTCAATATTTTGGTATTACTAAAATTTCTTAAATAGTGTTATAATATATAGAAAAGAACTAAGGGGAGATATTTTTAATTTTCTATTTTAATCGGCTAAGAAAAAAATAAATAAAAATACGCATGGTAAAGTTCCTTAAATTCGTTGTAATTTTCATGTTTACCATTTATGTAAAATTTTCAGAAATAGTTTTAAAAAAATATCTCTCCTTACTTTTCTTGCAATTTTTTTTAAGATTCTAAAAATATAAACACTTTGTTTCTAAATCATTTTACTACTGAGCCTTAGTACTTTGAACTTAGGCAAAATATGAAAAAAGTCATTTTCAGGAAAACACGTTTTAAATGGCCGCTAGTGCTTTAAACTCTATAGTGCGTACAATTTAAAAAGCTTATTTTCTACCTGTTCCAAGTGTCCCCGAGTTTTGAAATTTTGCATGGATATTCGCAAATATGTATTTTATCGTTTTCTGAGGGAAAAAAAAAAAAAAATGAACTTTTCATGATTTTTGGCCGAAAATGGGGTACGGGTTTCCCTTAAAATAAAAATTTTCGATTTTTGGGTCTGTGCATACATAACGTTATCAATTTTTTGGTAATTTTGAATCCTCTCCCCCTCCGATATCATTTGTTATCATCTCTCGAATCCCCTCCTCTCGTAGTGATATCCTCATCAATATCGATTTTTTTCTTTCGGTTTGGAATTATATACAAAACTGGTTATATTTATTTTTAGCATATTTTATTGATTCAATTAAAAAAGAAATCAATAAAATACCAATTTATATTGAATAAAATTTAAAGAAACAGTTACTACTTAAAAGTATTTTATAATAGCTTTTTGTTACATAATGCATTTAACAGTAATACTGATTTGTTGCATTTTCCCTGAACGGAGGAAGGGGGGAGGGAATATAAATTTTTATCAACAAAATGACAGAATTCTTTATCTTTCTCTTTTATATGTTTGTAAACACAAACTTCAATAAGAATATATCTCTTATACAGTTTCTCGACCTGTGATTATATATACACATGCACATATGACAGGAGAATAGAAATGTCAAACATTGAATTATTCCATATTTCCGAGTTAGACAATTTTATAACAATTTAATGATTTTAATAAAAAATTTGTATTTTCATAAAAAAGGATAACATACTATTTTTAATCAAAGATGGTGTTACAAATAAAAAGAGAAAAATTTGGTTGTACCAAAAATGATATCGATATGAAAAGACAACCACCCCTCGCCCTTCAGATATCGTTCGATATCATGTGCCAGACCCTCCCCCCCTCCTCCCTAAAATGATAACGTTATATTTGTAGAGAATCTTTCCGGGGAGAATTTAATATTGCAGAGACATTATTGCATGCTCCTCAAAAGATTACAGGTTAAAATGTTTATAACAACATTTGTTTACAGGAATAGAATGTAGGAATATAACTTTAAAAATCCCACTATTTTCTTCATTTCTTTTATACTCCGTCATACACATGCGTCCAATTGAAAAGCATAATTATAATCTATGTAAGTAAAATCTAGGTGAAATTTACAATATTAAGAAAACTGCTGTGTAAAGCAATACTTTTTGACCTGAAAAAAATGTCCAGTAACGTTTGATGGATATCGAATTAAAACTACTGAAATTTAAGTGCGGTTGCATGCATTATTGAAATTTTTGTAGTCCAAGCAATAATGGTACTACTGGATTCAGTACAGGCTTTTTGGATGAAAAAAAAAATAACATTATTTATTTTATTTTTTTTTTTTTAACTCATACATTTATATCATTAAGTGAAGATATAAATTTTCATGTTGCAATTATAAATTAATTATAAATAAACTGATGAAATAAATTTTCGTTTAAAAAAGTTGCATTTATAATTTACAAATTCATAATTTATTTATAAAATCAATAACTTATATATTGTACAGAAAATTAACCCGCGAGTAGTCGCGACTTTTTTCACAACGTCATTAGTCGCGCTCGGTCTTTTCGCCGCTGGCCCCCCACATATCAAATATGTAAAATAGGAAATATTTTTCACCTAATATACGAAAATAACATTACAACAAAGATTTAAATTTGCAGTTTTCTTCAATTATGCATTTTATTCGTGAGATCTGGAGTATTTGGAAAAAGTAAAAATGAACTCACATTAATGATTTTTACGTAGACTTTTTCGCCAATTTCAACTTTGTTTCTAAAAATGAACCTGAAAGAAAAACAGTGGTGTCCTGTTACTTCACTAAAGTGGTCGAGAAAGCTTTAAAGTCAGCTACATGGTAGATCTCCGTTGTATTTGTAATGTGATATAAGTTAGGATAATATAAGTTATACGGGCGGCGAAAAGACCGACACGCGACTACTGACGAGTTAATGTTCCATAAAACAGAGGCACAAATAATATAATTGAAATATAAGAATTTACAAACAATTGCCTTTAAAGAAATTATTTTAAATATCTTTTCAAAAATTACACTTTTAGAGAAAAAGTTTCTATTGCATAATGTATATTCTAATTGTGTTCATAAAGTGTTCTGTAATTTGTATTTCCTCGTGTTCCATATATTTGGAGAAAAATAAATTATAGCTCAAAATGTTTTCTACTTTCGAAACAAATTGTAGGTAATTATAAATGAGAAACATGAAGTACTGATTAAGGAAACAGCAATTTACACCAGTGTGACAGTTTTGAAAAATTGCACTTCCGAAAGCTTTAATATGAATAATAACAGTTTTAACAAATGTTATTTTACATCTCTTGAATAGTTAAAAAAAAACACAAATGGGAATGTCTTCATAATTATTTACTTAATTCGTTTTTCTTTTAGATACATTTTCCTAGCAGGAATTTTACATTAGTACTCATTAATATTCACCACACTTTTTCCAGTGCCACGTTTATTAAACTGTACACGGACCATAACTAAATTGATGGAAAGCAGGTAATGTTTATAAACCAATCGTTTGGCTAGCATATTAATTAAATTGTTCTTTTTTTATTTTTTCTTAAAAAATCACTTGGCATATACTGACCTTATATTTTATCAAAAAACATTGAAAATGTTTCAGTTTCTAAAAGAATAATAATTTTTATTTATTTACGTTTAAGAATTATAAAAATTTGGTTAATTTATTTAATTAATTTAAGTATTTTATATTTATTTATTTATTTACTTTATTTGATTACTTTGCTTGATTACTACGAATTTTGGGATAAGCACATTAATTGTAGTGAAATTAGGTAATATTTTCACAATGACCGTTTAATACTTACAAAGGTGTATCTTTCTTAAATACTATTTTGTACTTATTTTTTATTTCATTATGTTTTAAAAAATAAGAATGCCAAATAATCAATTAACACAGATTAATTAATACAGATGCTTAATATAATTTAAGATACAATATATATATTTTTTTTTATAAGAAGTTTTTATTACACTTAAAAATTTAAAGAAATTAGCTAGAATTACATAAATCTGCAATTCATTTCGAGTGCAAATTTGTTATACAGTGTTATCTTCAGAAGATATTGCACTGCTTATTTTAAACACGAGAACTTTGTCTACGCACTTTAAAGACGATAACTGTGTCTACACACTTAGTCAAGCTCAAATAGAAATTTCACAAAATGAACTTGTAGAACATAAAAATGATTCAAATACCATATCTTTATCATTAAATGCAATAAATGAAAACTCTATCGCTTTTTCTCCTCAAATAAAAAATGATATGAGAAATACCAAGGATTCCCCCAGGAAATACCCAGCTTCCGAATAAAACAAACATCATCATATGTTTCACTTCTGTTGTCAACGTCTCTTTATCTCAATTAATCTGTAGTGTAGCGTAAAATAGTGGATGGCATGTTACTGAAAAGGATTTTTTCTCACATCTCATATTGCATGTTGAATTTTTATTATATCTTTATAGTCCAAGAGCCGACTGCAGAAAACCCTATGTCATCGAACACAAGAAGATATCCTTTATTTTATGGAAGAGTAGTAATAGGGGAATCTAATCATCAATCTGTTTCAAGCGAAGTGGTGCATAAGCCAAAAATTGATACCACTAGCGGTTGACTCGTAGGATTAGCATTGTGTTTTCTAGCACCAGTTTTTCATGTTTTGATACTTTTGATTGTACGTGAAACACAATGTTAAACCTACAATGTTGAATTAATTAAACAATGTTAATTCAATAGAATCACCCATCGGAAATGAGTCGTTTTCGAGATATCCGACAATATGTATCACATTGCTAATACACACTGCTAGGAAACTGCATTAAGTGACAGAAATTGTCGGATATCTTGAAAATCGCTCTTTTCAGATGGTTTGTTCCATTGAGTTTTTTACTTCTCACAATGATATCTTTTCAACGACATCATTTTCATGAAAATCGAGAAAACAATTTTTTGCGGTCCCCCATTAAGTGTGCACTAGAACAGTAAGCACACGTGACATAAATTATCGGATATCTCGAAAACGGCTCATTTCCGACAGGTAGTTCTGTTGAGTTTTTTCTCCCTCATGATGATATCTTTTTAACGATACCACTTTCATTAAAATCTATACAAAAATTTTTTGCAGCCCCCCCCCATTAAGTATGTTTTAATTAAGTGACATAAATTGTCGGATATCTCGATAACGGCTCATTTGCGACGGGTAGTTCTATTGAGTTTTTTACTGCTTTCGATAAGATTTTTCCAACGAAACCATTTTCGTCAAAATCGGTGGCTTACACTTTTTGCATTTCCCTAGTTAGAGGCACAATCACTAGCTCCCTTGATAAGGTTCTATCAGTAATCTCCGCGCATATTAAGGGTCCAACTGCCTTGATATCGGGTTTCCAGAGCAGAAATATCTTGGTGGTATCGCTCTCCATGCTCGTTGCTCACATTTCCCAAATTTTCGGGGAAAAAAATAGATGAGGTGCTAAAAAGTAAATTTTCAACGACATTGAACATCCTAAATCTTTGTAACTTTTTAGCATGCATTTAATTATTGTTTCATAGTTAGGATTTCGATGATTTCCAAAGAAATTTGTCACAACATTTTTTAAATCAATCCATGTTGCTTTTCCTAAATCACTTAATGTATCATCAAAATTTTTGTCCTTCATAAGGTGTCCAATTTGTGGGCCAACAAAAACGAATTCCTTAATTTTTGCATAGCTTAGCGATGGAAATTATACCTGCAGATATTGAAATCCACGCCTTTTTTATTTATAGCTTTGACGAAATTCTTCATCAATCCCAACTTTATGTGCAAAGGCGGAAAAATAACTCTCTTTTTATCGATTAGAAGATTGTTTTGGATATTTTTTTCATATACAATATATTGTTTGCCACTTCTTTTTGACATAATGCTCAACTTTTCTCTGCTATCCATATAGTAGGGTCGGAAATGTTTTCCAGCTGGATTTTTGTGCTAAGTTTGATATTTTTGTTTTATTTTGTAGCTTTTGGCATGTAGATTCCAAATATCTTAGGTGCCATTTTTCTCTTACCCATTTTTGGGGAGATTTTCAAGATGGCGTCCAAGATGGCTGCCATTTACTGACTTCTTCAATATTTGTAGAATATTATTTACCAGTATGTCAAACTACATGTTTTTAGGGTCAAGAAATACAAATCTACAGTTAAAATAGGCGTAAATCGTGTTATTTATTATTTATTTATAAATTTACAACAAAATTACTAGTATTGCTTGTTTTGTCTTTTGCTGCAGATGTCAAAACTAAATGTTTGCTGGATTATACTTACTAATAAGAATGATTGCCGCATAAATACACAATTAACTGTCTAATTTGCTTGAAAGGTGGATAATTATGTCAAAAATATAAAATAGGCAATTCTGAAAATATGAAAACTAAACTCGCTTTGTAGCATATGCTACAAATCGAGCAAAATTCGGGAGTCAAATTTAATTCCATTCTGTCTACTCTGTAAATTCAACTGTCTACTAGCAGTCAAAAGTGACTAATCCGAGTGCAAGAGCTTCATGTTTGTGTTGCATATCTCCATGCACTAGGAAAATGCATAAAAGATAATGCCCTTGATCCCATATATATTGAAATTTGTCTAATCTCCTAAAACAATTCGTCAGATTTTTGGAGGAAAGAAATACACTAGAGGGATAGACTTTCATAAGACTATCATTTTGGCATGTTACCACCTACCTACAAACACTGCCACATTCTACAAATATTACTTCCTAAAAAAATTAATTTATTACAAGAGAAATTGCACAATTGTGAAGTTCAAGCTACACCTTTGTTTAAAGAGATCAAAGCAGTAGTTGAAAAATATTGTCTTCCACATATTACACAATGCAGTTTTGACATGGCAAAGCTCCTACTAAAAGTATATATACCAATTTGTATGTTTGCTATGTTTCATCCGTGGTATTTATCAAGGAGATTGGGCATTGGATCTCGTGTCATTAGAGGAACAAATCAAATATTATTTTACTCATGATTTATTTTATTATGCTAGACCCATTCCAGTATACATAGAACAAATGAAGAACCCTACAAAAACATATCCAGAAGTATGGATTTCTCTTGAATCTGGTTGTTCTGCAGTAACAAAATCCAATGTGCCGTTTACGAAACTATTTTCAGATCACAACTTGGAACAGAAAATCAAAGAACTGAAAAATGTTTGTGGAGTTATTAGTTTAACTCAGAAGGAAAGCGTTTTCGAAAGGTATTTCTTGTGTGCACCAGAAATATTATGAATTGTTTCAAGTTTCTTTGAAAAGTACAGTCCAAATGAAATCTCTAAGCAGCCCAGGAGACTCTATTAACTTCAGACCTCCATAACACTATGAATTTTTCCCATAGTAGTCATCGTCACAGAAAGCATTTGGAATCATTGTGGAGGATAACCTTTCCAAGATAATACCACACTAATGAATATTGCATCATCTATAAAAATTCCAATATCTGCGAAGAATGATATTCTGAAACTTGATGAAAAAGGACAATTGGAATTCGGAAAATTTGTAACCGATAGATTTACTGAGTGAACACGCTAAGTTGTCAAGTGGTGTCTAATGATAAAACTGAAACTTAAAGCATTGCAAGCACTTGTAACAAGAAGACTGCATTTAAAATTAGTGATCAGTTGGTTGAAATTCGAAAGGATAAGCAATTTCTTGCTCGTTTTCTTGTTGTTATGGAATCCAGACTTCAAATGACTACAACCTAAAAGATGCAATGAGTTTTCAGTAATACGAAGATCATTATTTTCTTCTGATGGATATCGTTATATTTCATCTCACAAAAGTTCATTTATTGCAGAAATAGAGCAATGTAATCGTTCTCCCATACTTTAATCATTAGAGCCTTCGATTACTTCTCCGACAGAAAAAATGCGTATTATAGTTAAAATGGTAGTTGTACAATCAGTAAAAAAGATACCTGCCATGAAGACTTCGCAAATGCTTTTACTGAGATCACTATAAAAATGTCAATTGATACTCTGAGGTGAGAATAATATTTGACCAATAGCCTGAATATTCATTGAAGAGGAAAACTCTCAAGAAAAAATTGGGAATGACAGAAACTATTAGATTTACTCTTAGAAATATTACCAATATAACATTCGTGTCATTAAGGACGCTTCTTTTGTATAATGAAACAAAATAACAGCTAACGGAGTATCAGAACTATCAGAAATAAATAACTACAGGTTTTTGCTAGTGAGAAGAAAACTGTTGTCGTCTTTGGCAGTAAAATATGCAGTAACCACGCAAATGCTTTCGAATCAGAATTATGTGATCACACACGTGAAGAAACAGACATCATTATCCCTCTTCATATATTTTATATAGTAAACCACCATGAAAAATATGAGATTAATGTATTTTCTCAAGGTACTGACATTTTCATGTTATTGATTATCTTGGTTTCAAATCACTTAGTAAATGGTCAAGTCAATTTTGTTACTGCTAGACGCAACAAACACAGAAAAATGAAAATTAGTGAAGGACGTCGAGCAGTAGAAGCTCATAAAAGAAAGATTTACAAGGTTTACATTCTATACTAATGGAGACTGGGGAGGAAATTTTGTAGGCATTTCAAAACAGAAGTAGATAAAAAGGTATATAAATATTCAGTGTGATGATGGTATTCAAACAGCTTTTGAATAACTGGAGGAACCTAAAATTCATCCGTTATCCAATCGGTCATTGTTTGAAAAATTTACCAATTTGGCTTTTTTAAAAAAATAGTAATTTTTCAATCATTTCAGAGTTAAGATGGCACCTTTACAGAATTAGAAGTATCGAGGGGCAGTAGTTACTACCAACCATTGTAGAACTAAAGCCACATATTCTACAATCGAACTCAATTTGCATCAGTGGAAAGGAAACTAGAAAATTCCTCGACTTACAATACCTCCACTCAAATGCTTGGAGTTACCTGCATCCAAAGGATTTATTGAACTTGGGAAATGTGAGTGTAAGAGAATGCGTACAACTGGGAAATACTCTTGGTTAAAGCATTTTCTTATTTGTATTGTACTTTGCAAATGTAGTGACTGCAACAATATTATGACAGCGATAGTAGCTAATCGGAAGTGAACACGTAACATCCCAGTACTGTATATATATATATATATGCTGTTTTTTAATAATTCAGTTAAATATCTTCAGTTATTTGTGCGATTTCATTTAAATATTTTAGTTGGGTATACTTGGTTAATAAAACGCTAGTATATCTGATGGTTTTCTAATTTTTATTCTTTATTTGCATCTTACCTCTCAAAACTCGTGAAAAACTTAATTTACACCTAATTTTATTGCAGATTTGTATTTCTTGACCCCGAAAACATATAATTTAACGTACTGTTCAATAATATGCCACAAATATTAAAGAAGTCAGTAAATGGCAGCCATCTTGGACGCCATCTTGAAAATCACCTAAAAATATGTAAGAAAAAATGGCACCTAGGATATTTGGAATCTACATGTCAAAACCTGTAGAATAAAGTAAAAATATCAAACTTAGCACGTCAATCTAGCTGTAGCCACATTTTACGACATTTCAAACCCTACTAATATGGTATAGGAAACAACAATATTTTGTATAACCTTATTGCATACCAATAAGAATGGCAATTCTTTTAAAATCCGCACATATATTCCAATCATGATGTGAGTAATCAATTTCATAAAGCGATATTCTTCATATTTTCATAAGATTTTTTTATTATGTAAGAATATGATATTGCAACAGACATCAGGGCATTTCCATTATGAAGAAGAATAGCCTTCCAGCTGTTTTTTGAATCGTTGATGAACAATCGCCATTGTTCCGGGTGACATTGACAATTTAAAGCAGATATTAATCCACCTATATAATTTCATTGCATTCATCACCTTTTCCTAAAAAAATGTCGAATATTTCTTATGTCGATCTCGATGAATAGATATCTTTGTATTGTTTTGCAGGAGATTCCAACCGTGCACTCTTGATTCAAGGAGTTCTGAGTTTTTCTTTGATAAATTTCATTTATCTTCATCATTTAATTCTTCTTGATTAATTAGGTGTGGTTCTTCATTTATGCCAGGAGAATAGTTTATATCAGATGTAGAGGAAGTTTCAATTTCATCAATTTCCATTTGTACTGCTGCATCGTCATATGTAAAATTCTCTGAAGGTTTCGGTATTGGTAAATCATCATTATGTAATACTGTAACTACATTGCTGAATCTAAGTTCGGGTACTTCACTTTGTGTTAACTTCTTGCAGAGAATCCTTTAATTTTTGTAATACACAAGTAGCAGTCAATTATATGATCCCTCGGCTTGCGCCATATCAAAGGCACAGCAAAGAGCATGCTCTTTCTTGTACCTTTCATTCACGCCCGGAAGTTTGGAGTACACTGTGTACAACAATAATGAGGTGCCCATTTCTTATCTTGTTCCCCTACTTTACATCCAAAGTACATGTGATAGGCAGTCTATATTAGCGGCGTGAAAGCGCATCGATGTTGTTTCAAAGTTAGCTCCCCGCACACATAACAAAAAGAACCAGGTTCATTAATGCATCCCCTAGATATTTTCCCTATATTTTAGAGAAAAATAGGATAATTATAATCAAAATTTAAGTAAAAAGGCTTACAGAACAAAGAAATAGGTGTACACTCGATCCGAAAGATAAGTTTCAACTATCACGGATTTGCATTAAAACCAAATACTGTTGGGGTAGTTAGCGCTGTTTGTTCTTATTAGGGGGACATATTTCTGCTCTTCTCTATCGTTGTAATAAGAAAAAAGTATGTTAATGTGAATCAAATGCATGTAAGAGAATAATGTGATATAATTATAATGCTTATACGATACCTACATACTCCAAAACGTATAAATGAAAGTCCTGAAAATTGGAGGATGATAGAAAATTTTTACAAACATATTATTTTTCAGTAGCTTAAAATCTATAAGAAGCACCCAATGTATATAGAGAAACAGAAAATTCGTTAATGTTTTTTTACCAGTGTAATTAGCTATTTTTATGCATCTACCAAACAGATATAATTCGAGAACTATACGAAATATTTTAATAGGCTTTTCATACTGTACACTTAATTTTCGTTAAAAGAACTTTTCTGATTCAATAAAAAATCGAATTAATTTATTAATTAATTAAAAGTATTTAAAAGATCTGAAATAATATTGGTACGAAAGCTTCATAAGAGTCTACTGGTAATTCTATATTAAAATAAATCTACTGCGTTGTTATCAATTTACCGTTATTTCATATTCAGCAAAAAATAATTTATCATATTATAATAGAAATATTTTTTACAATGTTTTAGTTTTGTTTATAATACCTATTTAGTTTGATAAAATTGAATCATGCTATTTATAACTAAATCAGCATATTTATATTTATTATTTAGTGAATAATTTTATCGTTCCTAATATTTTTTAAACATGGTGGATATAATTATGGCTAAAATTTAATTTTATAAATTGTTTTTATTAGTTTACTTACAATTTTCGTATCATTGTATTAAGGATAAAATGATTTTAAATTAAATAAAATTATTTAAAAACATAGAAAATGCATGACAGTTAATCAAGTTAATTCTGTGCATTTTCTCGCTATAAATTTACTTTTCAGGTATAAGAAAAGATGCAAGTAAAATGTCTAATATTTAAAGGATAATTTTAAAAATCTCTATATTTATGTAGAGTGGAGGAGCTTTATAAACATTTGTGTAACAAAAATATATAAAAACATGTTATATTTCAGAATGTAAAATAAAAGAAATCTAAAGAAAAAAAAAACTAAAATGTAGCAAATGTTTTTAATATAAATACATTACAATTATTTAATATGATAAATAAATTACACGTAATTTATTTATCATATATTTATTATTTTATATATTTATTTATCATTTATTTATCATTTTTACACGACGTAAATTTCAGTTTAATGAATTTATGTATATTTTCTGTTCTTATAATATATGTTAGCAACCTTTAATGATGATAATTCATTGATTTTGTTCAGCTTTATCGATAAACATATAGTTTGGGTTCTTCAAAAAATTGTATAATAAACGTACTTTTCATATATATAAGATTAGATTACCAAAAAAAAAAAAAATTAATAATATTCATTAAACAAAAGGAATTACAATTTTTCCAGGTAACAAAAAGGTTGAATTTCTGTCAATGAACCTCATTATCAGTTATCTCTTTTACATATAGGTGGTTTCTGACAAGATAAACATATGTTTACGATAATAAAATAATAATTTTTCCGAATCGAATGTATCTTTTACAGAAAATAATTAAAGTATCCATTAGCTTAGTAAAAAGTAACTGAAGTGAAAATTTAATTATAGATAATTAAATACGCAATTGATGAGATGTAAAATTAAATTAAAAGGAAAGTTATTGTGAATCCTAGGGAAAGAAAAAAATCGATTACCACAATTTTATAAACAGAGAGGAAGCCATAGTAATTATAATTTGCGAATCAAATCTATTATCAATTTGATAATTAGACGTACATTACTGAGCCAGTCCTTTAAAAAACTTCCAGTGTTATGGTGTGCATGAAATAAACAAAATAAAAGATCTCCTTCAACACACTATATATATTCCTTTATATATATAGTGTGTTGGTCTACATACATAATTTGTTATGCCACATATGAAATATTGTTCAATATAAGGAATGATAACATTAAAATTACACTATGTGCAAATTACTTAAAAAAAAATGAAAAGAATATTTAACAAGAAGATAAATTACTTTAATTCTCAGTATTTTCATTTGTAAACCCAGCCTTCATCGGAAAATATTAAGTACGTGTTTACATTGAAAGAACAAAGAAATACCGTAATTTTAAATCGTTTGAAATAATTTTTGTCATATTTTTCAAATTCCGTGTAGTTTGTGTCCAAAAGAATGAAAGTGAAAGTCGATTTTACCACGCTTTTATTAACTTCACCTGTATGTTAGTGAGTTTGTGAGTTTGTGAGTTGGTAACTCTCCTTATTTTATGTATATTCACCGATTACTTCGAAACCATGCAACCGATTAACTTGGTTTTGATGTTAAATGAAAGAGGATGCTCTCGAATTGGTACCACTTCAGTTTCATCGAAATTGGTTCAGTACTTTTTTAGTAATTAGGCAAAAACTAATAAAATTAGTGATTTTTCGCTAATTAAAACTGTTGAATACGTTCACTGAATGGAGTGTAGACAGCATGGCCGAACGGTTTAAGGCGCCGGAGTGAAGCTCTGTTTTTCGAAAGAGATTGTGGGTTCGAACCCCACTCCTGACATTCTTTACATCTGTGTAAAATTTAAAATAAATTCCGTATTACAATTTTTATTTTTAATCGGCTTTAAAAAAGCAAGAGGAAGTTATCAATTCGACGCGTATGTATTTTTTTCTATGTATGTTCACCAATTACTCTGAAACTATCCAACCGATTAATTTGGTTTTTGTATTAAATATAAATATAGTTTTAAAAAAACTAAAAACCACGCTTTTTAAGTATATAAACTAAAAAGTGAAAAATAATTCGTACTATAAGCTGAAAACGAAAATAGATGAAAAATACCATATTACTATAAAATCATTGTTAATATAGAAATCAATTAATAAGCAATAAATACAATTATCGTAGAAAAAAGGGTGGGGTGCTTCTTTAGAACTGATAGATGGAGCACCCCACGCTTTATTTCCACGATAATTTTATTTATTGCTTATTAATTAATTTCTATAATAACAATGATTTTATAGTAATATAGTATTTTTCATCTATTTTCGTTTTCAGCTTATAGTTCGAATTATTTTTCACTTTTTAGTTTGATATATTTAAAAAGCGTGTTTTTTAGTTTTTTAAACTATATTTATTTAGATCCGGAAAGTCTTTCGACGCACACTACGTCACATTTTAAAAGCATGGCGTTAATAACAATTTTTTTTTGTATTCTCTGATGAGAGTTGCGTTTAAAGTTGAAAGTACAAAACGTTAAAATAATTTAATATCGTTTAAGATCATTTTTGTCATTTTTTACGTAATTTGCACATAGTTTGATTTTGAGAGAACGTTTTAAAGATTAATTTAATATTTTATTTATCTATTTGCTGGTAATGAATGCTGTTTGCATGTAATGCTGCTTCGTATGCATTGATGACTTTCAACATTTTGCTAACATTTTAATGTACGGCTATATTCATGTTTCCCGCTATGATATTGTTCTCGGTTCATGTTTTACTTCATCTAACGGAATTGTATTTTCTCCTTTTTAAACAAAGTATGTGATTATCAGCTCCCATCATATTTATTTAATTGAACTCGAATATAATTATCACAACAGTCCCACCGCTGATGCACAGGCACACCGCCTGATGATGCAGTTGAGCGTAATTCAGTGGTAATGTCTGCCATTTGATCGTTTTAATGAAAAGGTATGGATGAAAATATTAACTACCAAATTATCACTGTTAAAAAAAGCTTTATTTAATCACGGAATACTTGCGATTAAATAATCCGAAGATTACATTTCGAAAATTGAAGTAGTAAAAATCTTTAAGGAATACAGTTGAAGACCTCTATTTTATATTATTTATGGTTAACGTAATAAGAAATATCAAACAATCAGAATGATTTACCACTAAAAAAAAACAATTCCATTAAAACAATATTAAGAGGTATGCATGAAATTTTTAAGACTTATTTAAATTAAAAAAAAATTTTATATATGTGCACAATTGTACTCTTAAAATTAACATACTTAATTGTAGTACTCTTAAATTATTTACAAATCCTTGATTTAGAAAAATCACAAAATGTCCGTTGATTTCATTTTGCGACACCAACTGTTTTTGACATTTCTGCTTTATATGACACTTTTGGGTTTCGTTATTTTTTGCTCTGTTACTTTCTTTTCTTTTCCTGTCAAAACAGTTCTCAATTTTTATCTTCAGATACAGCTTTTTAATAAAAATGAGTTTGTGAAATATGTCACTGCTATACTGATTTGATTGCCCTTGACACATTTTTAGTAATTAAAGTTAGGCGTTTTTCTTAAAATGCATTGGCAAATTAACATATATTTACTATAAATTTCTCATCAGATTAACGCAGAAAGTCTTTTAGAGTATCGTGAACTTCATTTAAATATATCTTGTTTTATTCTATAGACAAGTAAAAGTAAACAACCTAAAAAGAAAAAATATATATTTATCATTATTTGCGAAAAGACATTTTAATTAAAATTTAAATATAACTTTATTGTCATTTGTGGGAAAATAATAAGAAATTTATGTAAGAATTCATCATGCTTTTATGTGTGAAAAACATGATTTTATGTTTTTTTTTTTTTTTAATATAATGCTAATGGTTCCGGATTATTCAATTATATAACTATGGTCTGGTGGGAGAAAGTGGGCCCATAGCGTAAATTGAAGCTCTAGTTTCAGACTTCAGTTTTCTCTTTTCAAATTCAAATATATAGGTAATTCTTTTCTATAGAGATATATAGAGATTATTGCAAATATTTTTAATTTAGTTTTAGAAATTGGTAACATATTTAATGTTTATAAACTACCTATTTTATGCTCATTGCAGTGGTATATCAATTTAAGCTTCGGATGGACTTCCTTCTATAATAATTATTAACTGTCAAAAGATATTAATTTTAGTTCCGAGTTGTAGAGGGACATTTAAGAAACAAATCAACATGAAAAGGTTAGGATAAATTTTGTAATTCTTTTTATTATAAGTTGTTTGTCGGAGGTGTGGTTATTTGTGATTGTAATTAAGATTAGCTCAGTGTTGTATGATAGAGATAATTTTTTACGTCAGTGTTAATTTAGTAAATGGCGGATGCTCTGTATATTATTATAAAAGGCTGTAGACATACTAAAATAATTACAAAGCCAGAATGGTGAGATTTCAAGAAATGGAACAGTTTTGGAAAGGTTGGCTGTGGAAATAAATCAATGTAAGAAAAAAAATAAGCTAAGCAAATGCAGAAATCAACATTTAAACCGACTATAAGAAAAATCTACAAAGAAAATAACATCTAAGAAACGGAGTTAATTATATACTATTATTTTCAACACAATCTAACTGATTGGTAAAGTAATCATACGAATTAAACATTTCCAACTGAGCGAAAAATTGACCCGGCTGTGAATCGAAACCAGATACTTGGCTTACAAGGTACTTGTCAAGCTACATGGGCGATAGCCTGCTGGGATTTTATCGCCAATGTAACTTGACAGGTAAAGCATTGGCCTTGTATGCTAAGTATCTGGGTGCGATTCCCAGCCTGGTCAATTTTTCGCTCAGTTGGAAATGTTTAATCCGTATGATTATGTTACCAATCAGTTAGATTTTGATGAAAATAATAGTATATCTACGTATCCATCGTCATATGGAGTTCCATTACCTGCGGTCTATTCTGTTGATCTGTCTAAATGACAAACCAGATGTTATGACCTATATGGTTATCTGAGTGAAAAATCCCTGCTGGCTATCGCCCAGGTAACTTGACAGGTAAAGCATTGGGCTTGTAAGCCAAGTATCTGGGTTCGATTCCCAGCCTGGTCAATTTTTCGCTCAGTTGGAAATGTTTAATTCGTAGGAGTTAATTATAATAAGCAAAATAAACTAAACCGGTAACATAAATGTAGATCTTAATGAAGTTTCCATGAATGTACCTTAATCAAGTCCCATGGGTAAAAGTTGAGCCCTGGTCAAAATGTCAGACAGATAAATTTATCGGCCAAGTTATACAACTGTCATTCTGTCACCTAAAATATTTGCCTGCCCATGTTGTGACATTCTATCACATATACTATTAGGCAATAAGGGACTATTAAATGCTTCAAGCTATTCAGCATGAAGAATGTGTAGCGTTCATCAGTATGTGAGGCAATCTAAATGGATGTAGTTTTGATGACCGTGTGCATTATTTATATCTAAAAAAATTGAGCTTTTGTAACTTTAAATGTAATTAACATACATTAATTTCTTTGTATTCTTACTTCAAAAACACTAGTTACATATTTTTATTTATATATACACAAATATTGGAACTATTTCCACCAAGTGGTAAAGAGGGGGTATAAAAACATGCTTTTTTACTTTGCTATATCTTCAATTGAAGAAATTATTGTAATCGAAATTTTTTTTACTTCCGTTTTTCAACGGATTTACACATTTTAGGTGTCTGAGATTCCAATAAAACATGTTTTTACAAAATATCTGTCTTCCGTGTGTCCGTGTATCTGTGTGTCTGTGTGTCGCCATTTTACCATCAAAAAGTATATGAAGATATGCATAGAATTTAATCAATTATTTTGTGAATGTTTTTAGCTGTGACAAGCACATACCCCTTCAGTTTTAACATATTCCACTGGAAGCGGGTGCCGCAACCGCGATTTTTGTGCCATTTTCAATATTTTACCGACCAAAAGTGTATGAAGCTATGATTCGAATTGAACCATTTTTTTGTAAATATACGGCTATGACTAGTTGGTCCTCCCTGAATTTGAAAGACATTCACCGGAAGAGAGCGCTGCAATCGCAATTTTTTGCCATTTTCAATATTTTACCTCCTAAAAATGTATGAAATTATGCATAGAATTGAAAAAAAAAATGTGTAAATTTTTGGCTATGACGAGTTGGACCTCTCCGAATTTCAAAAAGATTCGCCGGAAGAGGGGCGCTGAAATAGCAATGTTTGTGCTATTTTCAATATTGCACCACCTAAATCAGTATGAAGTTACGCATAGAACTGAACTAAAATTTTTGTGTATGATTATTTTTGAGTGTGACAAGTAAGTTTTCCTTGAATTAAAAAAAAAAATAACTGCTTATCATTCTATCGTCCATCAGATCGTGCAGAGACGGAAATTCGTTTTTACTCCAACTCTCTCCATTGTCTGAAGCAGAAATTTAAGATGAAAATCAAAGTTGGTATAGTATTGAATTAATATTATTAAAGCATTAACATGTGTAACTATTTTTTTAACCGACTTCAAAGAGGAGGTTATGATTTCGACCTGTATGTATTTGTTGTTTACCCATAACTTTTGCAAACATGAACCGATTTTGATAATTCTTTTTTTGTTTGAAAGCATATGAGGCCCATGTGGTCCCATTCGAATTTCATAAAAATCTGATAATTAGAACTTTTTCAAAAATAAAAACTTTAAATTTCAAATTAATTTTGAAGCAGAACCAATTAGAAGTGTTCATTTTGCATGCTTTTATGTTACACTTACATAGACACACGATCTTTTCACTGTTAAAAGTTTGAAGTTTTTGCTGCATCGTCACTCCACCGCTTTTATGGAATATCTATATTTTGACCAATGAGAATTCACCATAATACAATGAAATAATCATTTTCTATAAAAGCGATGGATTGACGATAAAGTAAAAGTTTCAAATTTTTAACAGTGTTCAAAGTGCAAATACCTAACTGGACGAGGGCCAGGATTCACTTAACTTTTGCGCTGTTTGCGAAACGAGATTTATTAACAAGAAAATTTATTTAAAACATTGAAATTTTTTTAAAAATTCAGGCTTCTGATTCGTTAATCTAGTTTCGCTAACAGCGCAAATTTTACCTGGATTCCAGACAAGTTCTCTTATGCAAGAAACCGGAAATATAGAATCTAGGGGATATAGTGTGGAAATCGGCTGTCTCAAGGCGTGTTCAGAGCAACTTACAAAAGTAACCAAAGTTACCGACCGATTGTAGGGCAGTACGAAAGCAAATTGTGGCATCAATGAAAACTATTCTGTTGAATTATAGCTGACGTCACACTTCGCCTTGATTTTCATTTCGTACTTGTCTACAATCGGTAAGTGGTCGGTAAGTAACCGGTAAGTTGTGCTGAACACGCCCTCCGTAACAATTCAAAAAAACGCTAAAATGTTCTATTTTTTAAATGTGCAACAATGCTAATGAAATTTAAAGACAGAAGCGGCATCTGCAGGACATTTTCTAAAAATGCAAGAATTATTGCTAGTCTAGATAATGTATCACGAAAATGCCGCAGATGTCGCTTTGGATTCAGTAATGTAATCAGTAAAGATGTCGCTTTGATCGACACTTTGGAATTCAGTAGCATCGTTGCACATTTGAAGGATACAAATTTTTAGCAGTGCTTGCATTGTAAAAAATTGAACCCTTTTGCTGCATCGTCACTCCATCGCTTTTATAGGAAACGATTACTTCGCTCTATTTTGGAGCATTCTCATTGGTCAAAACAAAAAAATTCTATAAAAGTGATGGAGTAACGATGCAGTAAAAAGGTAAAATTTTTTACAGTGTCGATAGTAGATTTTCACTCCATGTATTCCAGACTCTCTCCTTCTAACAATGAAAAGTTCCCAAAAATGAAGGCTTATGATTGGTCAAACTTGTTTTGCTTAACAGCAAATAATCCTTCTGGATCCTAACCACTGTTGCAGAGATGCTAGTTTTTTTCCAAAGTACGAAATCTTAGCTGGAACAATTCTCCTATCCACCAAAGTGAAAGATCCACATCGATCCAGACATGAGAATTCGATATCGAAAAGCTGAAAATTCATCTCTAAAGAGCTTTACATGTTAAAGCAAGTGTGTCTGTGTATCAGGGCGCTTGTTATGCCGGATTCACAAAGTGATTTAAGTACATTGCTATGTGCTAGATTTACATTTGGACAAATATAAATGACGAAAAATT
The DNA here is from genome assembly GCA_964019185.1 of Maratus speculifer. NCBI lineage: Eukaryota > Metazoa > Arthropoda > Arachnida > Araneae > Salticidae > Maratus > Maratus speculifer. Next base: position 69,147,187 of record OZ025297.1, on the reverse strand, counting down.
TTGATAAGTTTACCATTAAAGGTAAGCCAGTTATCTTCTTTCACCCATAATACAAACTCGTTCAGGCGACTACCGCCAAGTTCTGGAATAAAAATTCTTAAATTTTCTGTACTTTAGAAAACCGCGTTTATTAAAGATCATTCTTAACTTCAAATATTACTACTTTCATATAGACGCATGTTGAATCATGGTCTGATTTTGATAATATCTTCCTTTTTAGTTTTTATGACTGATAAGGTTATTTTAATACATACGAACATTTAGAATTACTTTTCAAAGACTTATTTTCAAAGACTATCTATTTTATGACCAATGCAAACGCTCCATAGACGTTTTTAGATCGCTCTCATTAGTCAGAAAATAGATAGCTTTAAAAACAAAGGTAATTTTTCACAATAATTTTAACGTATACTGATGGATTGTCAGCTTTTCAATGCCCATTTACGAAGTCTGTAGATTTCAATGTGGACCTTAAGGCACTACACTAGTCTCAGAAAAAGACCCGGATGTTAGTGTAAAGACTATGGGTGTGTTCTTTCCAAATATCTCGCTCAAATTTTAATATATTTACATGTTTTTTTGCATAGGATAGCCGTGGATGATCTACAACCGGCCTAGTTTTTACTTCTTCGATTTTGCTTATTAACTTCAAATATTACTACTTTCATATAGACGCATGTTGAATCATGGTCTGATTTTGATAATATCTTCCTTTTTAGTTTTTATGACTGATAAGGTTATTTTAATACATACGAACATTTAGAATTACTTTGCTATGCATTGATATGATGATTTTTATATAATGATAGCTTCAATTTCAGAACCGTTTAAACCGGTTTTGAAATTTAAAATAATTTTTTTTCTAATCTGACACCAAAATTGAAAAAGTAAAAACTAGGCCGGTTGTGGAATATCCTCAGCTATTCCTATGCAAAAAAATCACTTCAAAATTTTAAAATTTGAGCGAGATATTTGAAAAGAACTTTCCCATAGACTTCACATTATCATCCAGGTCTTTTTCTGTGCCTAGTGTGCGGCCTTAAAGTTTGCTGGTTGCGATAAATTTCCGAAATGTTAAAGCTTAAATAACCAAGTTCTCGCATCCACTAAAGTGAAAATAGACATCGATACCAAACGCCATCCTTAAGTTGTTGAAAAGATGAAAATCCTTTAGTATATATTTTACTCCGGAGGAAAAAATTATCTCTTCATATCAATGCAAAATAAAGTGCATAGATATGTGTAACAAAATTATCTTTAGATTCAGATTTGGTTACCGGATTAGACACCAGAATGATTTCAGATTTTGTTCGTGTAGGGTTCCTCGATGTGAATATGACGACACATGAGCACAGTATACGATTGATTGGAAAGATTCTGGACAAAAATGAGTCATCAAGGGGGTCCTTGTGGCCGAGTGGTTAAGACACCACGATGCTAATCTTTTGAGAGCGTAGGAGATTGTGGGTTCGAATCCCACTGGCTCCGTTGCACACATTCTTTATGTGTTGCTTCTGGTTGTACTTTTTTGTGTCGTAATATTTCCTTGTGCTATCTTGTCCTTGTATGTCCACGAATTTGTAAAATAATATGGATTATGTATTTATGTCTGTGTAGAAATAAAGGATCATTCGGCGTACAATCGAATTCTACCAAGAAATCATCATCAAATTTTATAATAGAAAATGCCCAGCATTGCGATACATTGTTAAAAATTTACCTTTTGCTGCATCGTCACTCCATCCCTTTTATGGAATATCTCATACATACACTATAAAAAATTTTACCCTTTTGCTGCATCGTCACTTCCCCGCTTTTATAGAATATTTGTCTTTTGACCCATGAGAATGCTCCATGATAGGCTGAAATAATCGTTTTCTATAAAAGCGGTGGAGTGAGTTTCAAATTTTAAACAGTTTAGTTGGGACAAAAGCGTCCGTGAAAAAAGTATTTGGGCATCGAATGCTGTCACGCTCTTATAGATGCAGCCAAATACAGGTTATGATTTTCGGATTCCTCGTCGAATCATCACCGCTCATTTCCTATGCCTTAACTGGAATGGAACCTATATGGAAGCGCTTTGCCGCGCGCTTATGTGTAAAAACACTTTACTTGTGTCATTGTCACCTTTCGATGACCACTTCTGATGTCCGTACGATTAGATTTTGACTTTAAGATTTCATGAATGCGGTAGCTTTTCGTCGTGCCAGATCTGAAGAAATTACCACATCCAGAAAACCTAAAGATTCACAAGGCTACTAACCGATATTGTAAATGTCTTTTGAAAAGTTGACAAACAGTGACAAGTAAAGCAAATACATCAGAACTCAGCAAAGTGCGTTCATTAGTAATGCGTTGCAAAGAGCCATCATATATCAGTACACATAATTATGTATTACGGTATAAATAACTAAAAAGTAGAAAATAAATTTAACTTTTTCAAAAAAATGTATAACCGACTCCAAAATAAGCGCTAATAAGAATTAAATAATTCTATAAAAATCTCTAATGACAAATCGTTATCCAATAACCACACATCGACTATCATGTACCGGTATAAAACGGTTAAATTTAATATATAGAATTTAATATCCACCAAACATAGATTTTACAGAGAATACTTTTTACAAGAGATTAATTTACATATTTTTGATTTAATTTTTGAATATATACATATAAAAAGTAAGGAATTACTTTTTGAAGTTGGTGCCAAACTATCTTAAGTATAGTAAGATTTGTGGATATATTATGTCTAGTACCATAAATAAAATGGGGAAATCATTATCGATTATGATTGCAGATAGTTCTTGACATAGTGTTACTTCTCGAGGTTTTTCTCACACTCATTGAGGCCAGTGGGTTTTAATAAAACAGAAAGTTTAAAATAAACTGGTTTATACTAGATGTGCAATTTTTATAGACTTCATAATCTAGAGATTTTATGATAACAAGATTTTCTGTTTTTCCATTAGTAGATTTTTTATGTAGTAACTTATTCGTGTAAATTTCCGCAATCTGGTTCCTATTTGCATATTTTATGTAATATAAAATATATACATATATATAATTTAATTGAAATTACACTATGGCAGCTCAATGGTTGTACAGATGTTATAGCCAGATCTCGTGACGCCACAAATAATGTATACGCACCGCGTTTGACGCGATTTACTTTTTATGCTGTTTTGGTAAGCATCTCCTTTTTTAAATAAATTTAAATATATATATTTTTAAATCATTTTGTATTTTTATTAAAAGGAATAATAAAAACGAAGTTTATTTAATAACTATTGATAAAAAAAATTATATAATTAAAAAAAATGAAAAAAGAAACAATTTAATAATAAATAATCAACATCAGCTGTATTACCACGTCAGGCAAAATAAAGCTATTTTGTCAGGAATTCGATATTTCGGTAAATGTACGACATCTGTGCACTCATGTCATCTCTTGCGATGCAGCCTTTAACGATACATTTTAATTAATGTACGCTAAAACGTAATACATCTCTACCTACACAAAATACGTTTTTACATACAGTGTATGTTTGGCTAGCATGCGATCTTCATTTAAAGCATTTCTTTTGAGCATATGTGGTATACATTCGATTGGAGTACTGCTGGGATTTTGATATATTAGCTTTTAAGCATACAAATCACTAACTCTTATTAGAACCTCATTACATCCTTGAAAACAAATATTCAACAGTATAACCTATACGAATTTACACATACCATATAATAATATTCTATTCTTTTCAAACATCCTAATTTTTTATTCATAAAGTACTCAAACTGGAGCATGAATTCTAGAATTTTTTTTAAATAACTAAAATTCAGATATGAGACATTTTCCTGTTTTATTTTCTGTATTACTTTTAAAATATTGCATGGTTTAAATTTATATATGTGTAAAGTTATTTGCAACGTTTTTTCCATCTTTTACAGTGTATATTGATTAATATATAATACTTAGTCCTTCTAAATTTTACTTGATGAAATTGTGGCAGAATATGGTGTATTAAAAATAACATGTTATAATCTTTACGGGTCACAATTTATTAAACAATCTACGTTATTGACAATATAGGGAGGCTAATCCCTCTGAGGGATGTGTTTAATCTTTAAATTTTTAATGACACTTGTAATATTTCATTTGATTTACAAAACAGTTCAAATGAAGAGTACCTATTAAAATTTAGTCTTAGTTTAATCTTTAACTTTTTGACGACACTTGTAATATTTCATTTGATTTACAATACTGTTCATATGAAGATTGTCTATTAAAATTTTCCAACTGATAATGACACTAAAATTCAGTTAAAGTTCTTTAAAAGATCAACTCACTTAAATTCATGAAAGTTAATTTATAACCAAATTAAACGCTGATATAACCGTAAAAATATATTACGGGTCAAAATATATTTCACATAAAACTATCCTTATAGTTTCAATTCTTATTTCTTTCCAATGAAATAAATTCTATTCCCAAGCTATTAAACTTTACGAACTCTAGACACATGTCAGATCTGTCATAAGGAACGTGATCATTCACACAAAACTTCATTGACCAAGTGACGGTGAAGGAAGTAAAGTCGGACAGTTAATCGAGAATCATCTTGAAAATGCATTATAATTTCAAAAGTTCTTTTTATGGTGTATCGAACGGTTAAACTGTTATTAACAACATTTTTTATACTTCAAGAAATTTTAGGAATACAATTTTAAAAAATTGTCTTTGCTCCTCAATTATTTAATCCACTACTTAACAAACGCGTCCATTTGACCAAAAAAAGGAAAACTGATACATTTCTAATACAGTAAAATACAGCTGAATGTAATAAAAATAGAGAATTGACTTGTAAACTAGTGTCCGAATTTGTAACAATTTCGAAACAATTTAAATGACTTTAGAATAAAAACATTTTCAATTTTAACTCTGGTTAAAAGCATTATTGTTATTTTATTATTATATTTTTTATTGCGAATGTGTTAATAATATTAAATAAGTAAACACGCGCTTTTATAGTTACATAATAATGATAAAATAATTTTTTATAAAGAAATTTCATCTTTATTTAATATGACAAGAAAATAATGTCACTTAAAGTTATTCTTGTCATATGAAAGGGAATTAATTTGCAATAAATTTAAACGGTGATTTAACCGTAAGAACGCATTATGAGTAAAAATTGTAATGTCACTGAAAAATACCGTTATAGTTTCGATACTCATTGCTTTCCAATGAAATGAATTCGCTTCCCAAGCTATTGATTTTTAAAAACTCTAGACAATTGACAGTTTTGTCATACGGAATGTGATCATTGAAAAAAAGCTTCATTGTGCAAGTTGACGGCGAAGGAAGCAAAGGCAATTTGGATGCAATATAATTTCAGACGTTCTTTTTATGATGGATTGGCCGATTAGACTATTTATAACAGCAGTTGTTTATTTACAGAAATTTAGTAATATAGTTTTAAAAATTCGTCTATGCTCTTCATTTATTTAACCCACTGCCGACCAGATGACTCAAAAGAGAAAAAAACAGAATTATTTCAAATACGGTAAAATATAGCTGAATGTAAAAAATAAAAATAATAATATATAAATTCGTGACTAAATTCATAACACTTTCGAAACATTTTAAATGACTATAGAATAATATAAATATTACAAATATTAACTTTGGCAAGAAGTGCAATTATTATTATTATTTTGTTACTGCGAGTTTGTTAATAATACTAATGGAGTAAAAACGTGTTTTTCTGAATAAATATAAAATATATGACGGAATGAAATTTTCGCTTTGCTTTTAACATAAAATGAATAATGCGTACTAAACAGACGATTAAATAATCAATTATGGATGTTAAAAATTAATTTTATTTAAAAATCTTAGTACTTTCAAACCTTTTCCAAACAGGTTCTTCCTCAGTGAATATTTTCTTTTATAAATACAAATATAAGATTTCATTTTGGAAAGAAAATATTCTCTGAGGAAGAACCTGTTTGAAAGGTTTGAAAGTACTAAGATTTTTAAATAAAATTAACTTTTAACATCTATAACTTATTATTTAATCAACTGTTAAGTAAGCATTATTCATTTTACGTGTTTTACTAGTTACAGAATAATGATAAAATTATTTTTTATTTAAAAAAAATATTTTTAGGTAAATAAATAATATCACAAAATTTCATTTTTGCCATTTGAAAGGAAATTAATCTCTATAAATAAAAGGAATTCCGAGGATAATTAATTGAGGCACAGGGGAGCAAATCTTGGCAATGCGCCAACTCGGTCCAGAGGAAGCAAATCTTGGCAATGCGCCAACTCGTAAATATTAATCTAAAATATAGATTTCTGACTGCAGACGATTTTAAGATATTAACAAAAGAATGTTATATTTTCAAGCAAAACGTTAAAATAATTTTCTATATTGATATTTAAAACACATATGATAAAATAATTAATATTTTTTACCGGTGAAGCGATAGATTAGTTCTTTTTAAAAAACAACAGTCAGTGGCCACGTATTTCTGACAATGCATTTCTGCAAGTTTCGAGTTAATGATAAAATAATATAAATTTCAAGTTCGTTTAATATTGTTAATACGGACCCGGGCAACGCCGGGCGGGTTAGCTAGTTTGAAATAAAATTTAAACGCTGATTTAACCGTAAAAATACATCATGGATCAAAAATGCAATATCACGGAAAACTCTCGTTAGAGTTTTCATACTTATTCCTTTCCAATGAAATGAATTCTATTCCCAAGTTATTAATTTTTTCGAACTCTAGACACATGTCAGTTCTGTCACGTGATCATTCACACAAAGCTTCAATGAGCAAGTTGACGGCAAAGGAAGCAAAGGCGGACAGTTAATCGATAATCATCTTGAAAATGCAATATAATTTCAGAAGTTCTTTTTGTGATATATTGACCGGTTAAACTGTTTATAACAATATTTGTTTATTCCAAGAAATTTACGAATATAATTTTAACAAGTTGGAAATTGCACGTGAAGCGTAGCAAATGAGGTGTGTTCGTACGATAACGAAGTTTTATAAATATCATTCTCATATATCAATCTCATAAAACTGTAAATAATAATAATTAAAATGCGCACCAAACAATGTTTTCCCTATACCATTATGCAATGGAATACTTTTGTGTGGCCTTGTAAATCAATCACAAATGTTCTTTGCACCACAGATTATGCAAAATGTATATTATAATATCTACTTTATAGATGCATATCAATTTTATTGCGTTCGAATGAGTGTAACACCATTAAAATGCATTTGAAACATTTTCCTCCATTAACTGTGATGTAACGGAATACTTTTGATTGTACCTATAATTAAACTATGCATTCGATTTTGATAAAATTTGAAATAACTCGACAAAATTATGTAACAATTATGTATTTAAACTTTCAAACGATTAAAATGCATTTGAAAAAATTTTCTTCATTTACCGTAATGTAACGGAATCTTTTTATTGTCCCTGTAATTTATCTATGCATCCGATTTTCTTAAAATTTGAAATGACTCGACAAAATTATGTAATAATAATATATTTTAAATTTCAAACGATTCGGTTGGGTAGTTTTTGGGTTGTTATATGCGGACGGACAGACAGAAGGACAGAGAGACGGGCGGACAGACAGACGGACGGACAGACGGACGGACTGAACAACAACAATAGGCGCTACGTATTTACATCATTACGAACGCACCTAAAAATGTGTCTACGCTGTTCATTTATTTAATCCAATGCCAACAAGACACATCCAGATAAAACAGAAGAAAAAATAAAATTATCAGAAATACAGCAGAATAATAATTAAGATTAATAATTAATATTGAAAATTAAGAATTTTTTTTTGTAAACTGCTGTCTAAATTCGCAACAATTTTAAAACATTTTATAAGACTACAGAATTAAATTTTAGAAATTTTAACTTTGGTTAGAAGCATTATTGTATGCATTTTTTTATTACTAAAAGTGCTAATAATATTAATCAAGTAAACAAGTGCATTTTTGGTTACAAAGTAATATTGAAAATATTTTTTTTTCGTAAAATAATTCCGTTTTTTGCTTTTAATATATTCTTTATGTAATATACAATGAAATCCCTGAATAACTTTTATTTGGAAAATATTAAAATCTTTTGAAATTATGAATTTTATTCAAACTGATTCTTTTGTATTAGGAAAAATTTATTGCTAGATAACCGAAGAAAATGCCAAATAACTTTTCTGGTTAGAATAGTTTTTTTATTGGTTATTTCAGTTGTTTAAGGGGTCAGGTACCTTTCAAATGGTCAAAATTTCGATTTTTTTTTATTGCTTTATATGAAAGTATAATCTTTTAGATTCATATTAAAACAAACCCCATAAAAAAATTCTCATTAGAAACGAAGTTATGGGCAAAATAGTAAGGCTTTATAAGACAAAATGTAAGGCAAAATAGTAAGAACTCTTTTCATGAAACAGCGATATTTAAAGGGCTAGACTGTTTGTTTACATTTTTCACGCAGCAGGCGCCGGCCGTAGCTGATAAGATTCAAGGATTTCTACTCTTACTTTTCTTTACTCTGTGGTTATTTATTTTCCCTTTCCTTTCAGGAAATCAAGCAGAAATTAGCAACTGCTACTTCAACTTTAGATTCAAGCTAGTTAGCTTGATTTAGAAATAAATCTATGCACGTTGTGTTGTTTACTCTTTCGATGCTGAATTTCTGATTTTTTTATAGTGATTTCTTTGCGAATAAGTTTTATTTTAGCTTTAAATTAATTTTATTTATTTCGTTAATAATCTTCTGCTACAATGAGTGAAGTTCTTAGCGAAAACACACCTAAAAGAGCTTCTGGGATACGACCGAAAAAAAGGAAATTTACTGGTAATATATATACTAGAAAGTTGACGAAAAGTGAAAATGATTCACTGAATAACAGTGCTTCACAGAGAAAACTTTCTGTAAACAAGGAGTTTGAATATAATTCTAGCTTTGATGGATATCGTATTATGGATGTCAGTCACATGTTTTCCATTCTGGAAAAATTTTTATGCTGTAAAGCTTGTGGTGGTGAAGTAAGTATAACAGAAGAAATTGAATGTGGCTTATCATCTAAAATTTCGATTTTATGTGAAAATTGTGCTGAAGTTATTAAATTTAAGAATTCTAAGAAGATCGGCGAAAATAACAAAATTTCAGAAATTAACAACAGATATATTTATGCCATTAGATCAATTGAACTGGGGTATGCAGCAATGAAACTGTTTTGTGGAATCATGGATCTGCCTCAACCGGTTTCCAAAAAATCTTACAATGCTGCGATAAAGGTGCTACAGAAATGCTCTGCATCTGTCGCAGAAAAATCTATGATATCTGCAGCTTCAGAAGAAGTAACTCTGACTGATTCTTCATGCTTAAACATCAGTGGTGACGGTACATGGAAAACTCGGAGTCATACTTCACGAATAGGTGTGTGCACTGGCATTGGTGACAAAAGCGGCAAAGTTATTGATACTGAAGTCCTTTCCTCATTTTGCAAGTCATGTGATGCATGGAAACTAAAAAAAGGGACGCATGAATATAATTCATGGAAAAAAACCCATGAAAATGATTGCCTCAATAACCACGATGGATCTGCTGGAAAATGGAACTAAGTGGTATGGTTCGAATATTTCAACGTTCAGAAGCCACAAGAAACGTAAAGTACATTGGATATATAGGTGATGGTGATGCCAAAACTTTTCAAGCCATATCAGAGGCCAGCCCATATGGTTCTGATACAAAAGTTGAAAAAATTGAATGCGTGGGTCACATTCAAAAGAGAATGGGCACACGCTTACGAAAACTTAAACAAAACAAAGTCAAATGTAGTGAAGGTAAAGCACTTGGAGGAAAAGGTAGACTTACGGACAACATCATTGCTAAGCTAACAGATTATTATGGAAATGCAATTCGACAGAATAAAAACAATTTACATGAAATGCGTAAAGCTATCTGGGCTGCATATTTTCATACTCATTCAACGGATGCCGAGCCTCTACATTCATTTTGCCCTACTGGAAGTGAATCTTGGTGCAAATATAATAAAGCAGTTGCTTGTGGTACCATTAAAACATTTAAACACAAGAACACAGTCCCGACTAGTGTAATGGATACTATAAAACCAATTTTTAATGACTTATCGCAGACAAAACTTCTGTCTAGGTGCTTAGGAGGTAAGACCCAGAACAACAATGAATCGATAAATTCTTTAATATGGAAATTATGTCCAAAAACACAAGGAGTAGGTAAAAGGATTGTGGAAATTGCTACAAATGAAGCAGTTATTTTGTTTAATGATGGCAATCAAGGAAAAATGAATGTAATGCAAGAATTTGGCTTGACAGTTGGTGCACATGCTCGAGGATGTTTGAAACAGTTAGACGACCAAAGAATTGCAACTTCTAATTTACGCTTTCTTCAAAACACAAAAGAAGCAAGAAAAAGTAAGCGAATGAAAGAAATTGCTCAGAAAGATAAATTTCTCTTGGAGGAAGGTGAAATTTACAGTGCCGGTGCTTTTTAAATGTGTTAAGTTTTGTGAAAATCTTTGAGCAAAGTTTTTTTCCATCTGTTATCCCATGCGATGATAGTTATCAAAGTATATGTATGTAAATTAGTGTTCAAATTTCTAAAAGGTTTATTTATGTCATGCAATAGAAAACATCAGAATGAATTTATAGATTTTTGTTTCACAAGTCTTCTAAAAAGTTTATCAACCTAATAATCTAAGTAAACAGATGATGTAGTATTGTTCTTGTAAAGGTAAATTTATTTTTATTTCTACTTTTATTTTTCTTGATTTAGTACACAATATTTATTTTTTAATATTTATTAAATTCATGTGTATAAATAAGATAAGTAAATAATTATATAAATTACTGCAATACTTAAAAATAATGTTTCATAATAAGTTCCTAAGTCAATCTTTTCTTTCAATTGAATTTTCACAAAAATAATTTTCGTTTTTACGCACATGGATTCAATAGCGCACATGATTTCTCCGAAACTGTTGGCTAAAATTTTATAAAAAATTAACAGCTCATACAAAACATTCAAATGTTGAAACTGACGAATTGTTATCAGTGTCATGTAAGAATTTATTAAATAATGAATGGTTATTTAGAAAAATGATATAAGGAAAAAAAATTTTCGTTTTTTCGTTTACGATTCAATAGCGCGCATGATTTCTCCGAAATGGTTGTCTAAAATTTTATAAAAAATTAACAGCTCTTACAAAACATTCAAATGTTGAAAATGACAAAGTATTATCAGTGTCATGTAAGGATTTATTAAATATTGAATGGTTATTTTGAAGAATGATATGAGGAAAAAATTTTTCGTTTTTATGTTTACGATTCAATAGCGCGCATGATTTCTTTGAAATTGTTGGCTAAAATTTTATAAAAAATTAACAGCTCATACAAAACATTCAAATGTTGAAAATGACGAATTGTTATCAGTGTCATGTAAGGATTTATTAAATAATGAATGGTTATTTAGAAGAATGATATGAGGAAAAATTATTTTCGTTTTTACGTTTACGATTCAATAGCGCGCATGATTTCTCCGAAATGGTTGTCTAAAATTTTATAAAAAATTAACAGCTCTTACAAAACATTCAAATGTTGAAAATGACGAAGTATTATCAGTGTCATGTAAGGATTTATTAAATAATGAATGGTTATTCAGAAGAATGATATGAGGAAAATTTTTTTTCGTTTTTCCGTTTACGATTCAATAGCGCGCATGATTTCTTTGAAATTGTTGGCTAAAATTTTATAAAAAATTAACAGCTCATACAAAACATTCAAATGTTGAAAATGACGAATTGTTATCAGTGTCATGTAAGGATTTATTAGATAATGAATGGTTATTTAGAAGAACGATATGATGAAAAATTATTTTCGTTTTTACGTTTACGATTCAACTGCGCGCATGATTTCTCCGAAATGGTTGTCTAAAATGTCATAAAAAATTAACATCTCTTACATAGCATATAAATGTTGAAAATGATGAAGTATTACCAGTTTCATGTAAAAATTTTGTAAATAATGAATAAATATATAGAAAAATGTTGTATCAGTATATGTTATTTGTGTATTTATATTCATTTTGCATGTTTTATAGCACACTATTTACTATTTTTTTATAATGAAACTTATTGAATTTATGTTTTTATATAAATAGGTAAGTAAATAAATATATGTATACTTAAATATCTAAAGATATTTTGCATAATATGTTTTAAAAAGAAATTTTATCTTTAAATTGGATTTTCTCAAAATGCTATTTTTTCAACTTGCGCGCATGATTGCTCGAAAATGGTTGGGTAGAATTTGATGAAATTTTTACAGAAGTTACATAACATATACATGCTTAAAATGACGAACTACTATCACTTTTGTGTATGAATTTTTTAAGTTATGAATTATTATTTACAAAAAAAAGTGCTAAATTTTGTTATTTTTCATATTTTTATGTATTTTTTATACAAAGACAGAATTTAAAGTAACTAGGGTTCGTCATTTTGATTATTGACTATTTTTCTTTATATATAAAGTGATTTTAGGTCTTTATGATATTTTTTATGCATGTCAAGCTGCGCGCAAGACTATGTATGATTTTTCTTCGAGAAAAAAAGACCTTTTGTAATTTTTTAATTTAATTTTATGGTGAAGGTATAAAAATATTCCATGACCTGTAACAGTTACAGGAAGATTATTTAAATATGTGTTAAAAATTTGAAGTTCTTAAAAGCGATAGATTTAAAGATATTGAGATCAATACTGTATGCAAATTTTGCTTCTATTTTAATCGATCAAAGGTACCTGACCCCTTAAGCACAGTACCTGTTCGATCGCATATTTGATAATTGTGTGTTTTACTTACATTATTTCACATTTTTTCTCTAGCTGTGATTGTGATTTCGTTATGAATTATTGGCTGGAAATACTCACTACTTAATTTTTCTTGTATATATGTGCAGATAGTTTAAGCTTTCAAGATCGTCTGCACATGATAGAGACAGATTATTTTGTAAATAGAATTTAAACAATTTGTAAACAATTTATTTTAAATATCATTTAATTTCTAAACAGATTTCAAGCTTTCCTAAAAACAATTTTTTCTCTATTAGAGATTTAAAATTAGAAATTATGCGATTTTTACAGGTCAAAAGTAGCTGGAATAAAATTAAATTAATTTAGTCACATGTTATTGACGTCACTATGACATCAGTATTACTCAAGAACACATTTTTATTTTATAATTTATATACATCTATATTTTAACTGATATTTATACTGTAAAAAAGACAGATGATTTTTAAAACCACGAAAATTTATTATGATGAAGAGAGATAACATCTTTTAAGTCACCCAATATTCTGAAAATGTTCGTTTATTTGTAGAAACCTCCGAAAACAATTTATTTTTTAAAAATAATTTTTTTATAAGAAATGAGCTGCTCGTAATTAACGTAAACGTTTTCGTTATCTTTAACGAAGCATTAATCAGTTATCTGTTCCCAGAAAATCTGTTTTCCGTGTGTTTTTAGACATTAACTATGCATTTTCAGTTGCATAGCTGCAACAGAAAAATCTTAATTTTAGTGTTAAGTTTAATGCTGTTAATTTTCTATTATTTTGAGTTAAACATATGTGCTAAACATGAAAATATTTACTGAGGATCTTACAATTGTCGAAAAATCGGTTTTTTGGGTAGAGGTACGGATCCATTTACAGTTAAAGCTATTCGTAAATGTTTTCAAAAATCACGGGCAGCTAAAAAAATTTAACTTAAAAAATTCTTTTATTAATTTCAGAGATAAATACTTTGTTATTTTTCTATGGATAAAGGAACGCTTTTTAGAATTTGGGGAGATTTAGATAAAGTTTTCGAAACATCTACCTTTTTTGTAATGTAATTAGTATGAGTAAATTATGCAATGAACATATCTAATTTTATATTAACATTTATGGGAAATATTAAATAACGAGGCATATGTGTTCAAATTATTCTTAGTAATATTGTAATCAGAATATATTTTTCTATCGTGTAAAACATTTTCATTTCGTTTCATTCTACGCAAAAGTAATGATCATGTCTTTGCCACAAAATCACACAAAAATTGCGATGACTAAAAATAAAATAGTTACTGATGTTACAAAAAACATAATTGAATATTGAAAAAATAAACCGCAACATGCACGCAAAAATGAAAATAATCGATTTTCCTCTTAAAAGATCATTGTACTTTCACAGAGACATTGTTATTGGTGAAATAAACATTAATTTTTTAAACAAAACAAATATTAATTTGAATAAACGTCTATCTCGCAGTGTGCTTATTTCATTGATTCGATGGCCATTTTACAATTTGTGCTAATTACCATAACTCTGCCGTAAACAGTGATTGGAACAAATGCTGGCTGAAAACATTTTTTAAAAGAAAGATCAAAAAATTTTTACGCATTTCACAGCATATTAAAATACCTCTATTAATTACATACACAACTTCTATAAAACAATCAATAAATCAATTTATTCATTTACCCCAAGACATCCTAAAATGTCATATAATCTTGACGACAGTGCATTAGTTATGAAAACCTCTAGTTCCTATTGCAGTAAACAATATATCAAACTAAAAAATATTCACAAGACATCATACTGAATTCATTCATATTTATCGTAAAGAAATAAGCTATTACCTGGATGTTTTTGTATGACAGTCAATAGCATCTTAGAACAGTGGTAAAGGACTTAGAATAATCTTTGAGTTTTTCCCCACTGTTGCGTTTGATTTTTTTTTTTCGCCAACAAGATTTTTTTTTATTTTTACTTGTGCTATTATTCCCGATACACACAATACAGTATCTCATAGATAATTTGAGTAAAAAAAATATTTAAGAAAATTTAACTATAAGAAGAATTTTTAAATATTTTAAATCAATCTATGTATATTAAATTAATAAAAAAAAATCAGTACGAAGGTTCAGGTTTTACTACTGTCTCGCACTGCTTTGAATAAAAATATTGGTGCCATTATTTTTTTAATTGGTAAATCACCAGTTGTCCTAAAACATAGTAATTATTTTCAACAACTTACAAATGGTGACTGCTATCTTTTTATTTCTACGATTCTGAGCTTAATTCTAAATATCAGCAACACAGAGCACTACAAGAAATATGCGTTCAAACTATGGTCGAAACAGTAGTCACTCGCATTGATGCGAAGGGAGTTTAAACACATGTCTCTTTCGCATATATAACATTGTTTTGAAAGGAAGCAGGACGTTTCGGTCCCGCCATTTCGGTACCGCCGTTTCGGTACCGCCGTTTCGGTCCCGAGACGTTTCGGTCCCGAGACGTTTCGGTCCCAAGACATTTCGGTCCCTGGCCATTTCGGTCCCGAGACGTTTCGGTCCCGAGACATTTCGGTCCCGAGACGTTTCGGTCCATGGCCATTTCGGTCTCGAGACATTTCGGTCCCTGGACTTTTCGGTCCTCAGACATTTCGGTCCCTTCTCCAGCAAGCTGAAATTTTGTGCACGGGAAATATCTGACATAATTTTATAGGGAACATTTTAGAGTGTTGAATTCAGAGGCGGGTCATTCCCCCCCGGAGCTATCAAATGCCCCCCCCCCCAAAAAAAAAATTTGAGATTTTGTGTTTTCAGTGGTAAAAAAGTGTAATTCCCCCCAGGTCTCTATTGAATCTCCCCCCCCCCCGGAGCCACAGAAGTCCCTCCCGGAGAAAAGTGTCTGAATTCAACACTGGTTTTTTAACTGAAAGCCACATAAAGTTTTAGTATAATGCGATTAATTAGAAGTAACAAGTACCGAAAAACCGCTTACACGTATAACTCGGATCCAAACTCAAACATATTGCAGCGGATCCAAACACCATGCAAATTTCATATGACAGAAGTAATTGTTTTCAGGAGTGAGGGAGGATTGTTCTATGGATTTATATAGGAGTTCCTCAATCATGAAGATCTGGTAATTTAAAAACACTTATAAGTCGAATTTAATTTGCTTAAGCAAATGTCCATGGCCTACACATTTTCAGTTGCATATAATTTGTACAATATGTGTTTAATAATGAAAAAAAATCTGCAAATAGTTTTAGAAATCTTTATTTCATATTTCATTCTATTATTCAACGGCACATCATTTTTAGATTATGGCATTTTACAGATTTTTTTTAAGGAGTTTTTAACATGGAATTGTGATAAAGCCACATTATTTTTTAAGTTCTGCATCGGGACTGACTAAAACATTTTATTTTTTAAATAAATATTTTATTTCGCTATTAAAAAACTATTTAAAAGTTTACGTTAATCTTTTTACATATAACAATTATTGCTACGAAATAACTTTTTACGTGTAACAACCTTTTTACATATAACAATGCAAGAATTACAAGTCCTTTTTAATACATTAAAGACTTTTTATGCTTATTACATTAAAAAACTACGAGCGAAATAAACACGTGTCAAACCTTAAAAAAAAAGTATCGTTTGACACCACTAGAAATAGTGTTAAACAAATGCCTTATCTGTTAAGATACCACTTCATTCAAACAAAAAGGCCCACTAATCCTTTGGAAGAAATTTTTGAAGGTAAATTTGTTGCATTTTAATATTTTGGAACGATTTTTTTTCAATGTATAGCTAAAATAAATCTGTACAAATACTATTTTTTTATTTTTTCATTTTTTTTCGATATTTTTAATGAGGACACTTTTATTCTCGGAACTGGTTTCGAAAATGAAAGCATCCCCACAAAAAGAACCTGTAATCAAGGTTATAAAGTAAAAAATGGTCGGCATACAAATCGATCTCAGCTATCCAATGTAAAAAAGAATTGCTTAAAAATATTGAAAAGCAACCAAGAAATCTTTATAAATTTCTTCCATAGGATTAAAACATTTGCGAAAGGGTTTTTAAACTTCTTTGAAATAGCCTCTTAAATTGGGATACAAAAGTTAAAATTTCTATTAAACATAAACTGTTCTTTTCGCTTTTAAAATTCTACATTTCAAATATTCTCTTATTCTTTATTTGACTTCAATACGTAAAATTTAAAGAGCCTACTTGTTTTAATATGACAAATAAGAAGCTAAAATTAAAATATAATAAATAACATAGAAAGTTACATTATTATATAAAATAAAAAAGTTATCATTTTATTACAATGAAATAGGCCCACTTTCAATAAAATTAATTCACAAAAATTGTCTTCATAAAAAAAAAAAAAAAAAAAAAAAAAAAATGCAATCAATAATTATTACATAAAAAAAGGTCGTTGGAGTATTTTTATTTTTTAAACAAAAAATTTTCGTAGCACGCCTAGTTACGAAATCACTAATTTAAAGACTCTAAGAAAGTGGGCTAAAACAATCAATCAAATATGTATTTTAGTTTTTTGTATAGATAAAATACCTAATACAAAGAATATAAAATATTCATTCTGTTAAATAATAATAATAAAGACAGTGTAAAATTATATAACATCATTTAATCAAATTTTCAACTCGCTGTGATTTTATTATCACGAGTTACAATAGATTAAACTTATTGGACTATTATATTCAGCTTTGTATAAAATTTGAGGGAAGGGGGGCAGGAGAATAAAAACATTAAAAAAAGCCCGAACAATGTTGAGCTTTCAGCGTTTAGTAGGCCTTCATCAATCAGAAACCAAGTTATAAGGTGGCCGGTAAAGAAATAGTAAGGGACCGAAATGGCAAGAGACCGAAATGACTAGGGACCGAAATGGCCAGGGACCGAAATGGCAAGAGACCGAAATGTCTCGGGACCGAAATGGCCAGGGACCGAAGTGTCTCGGGACCGAAATGGCCAGGGACCGAAATGTCTCGGGACCGAAACGGCGGGACCGAAATGGCGGGACCGAAATGGCGGGACCGAAATGTCGTGTACCCGTTTTGAAAGCCTGATTCTGAACTCAGTCAGAAATGAGTATATCTTCACGTGTTTAATCGATTTCATTTGAATCAAATCTGTGTGATTATGGATTTGGTCCTCGATAAAACTCTCAGTTCTTGCAGCCCCGCCTATAGCTCCTTTAAAAAAAATAAATTTAAAAATCGAATTAAAAAAAATTCTGATTTTTACATAATCCTACCCTAATATGTATGTATATATATATGATATGGGGGGAACTTGGGCACATTGATACACCCCCTGTACAGCACGCAGGGTCATTACAGGAAGTTTCACAACAGCTCCGAAAGGTGATACTAGTGAAATTAACTACATACAGAAAGTTTTGGAATGATTCAATAGCTTGATGAAATGGGATGGGTGAATAATTGTTTTTGTAGGTCAAAAGTAAATTTTAGTTGTACAATTGAAATGGTATTATATAACTGTTCCAGTATTTTCAACCAAAAATAATACATCCCTGGCAAGTAAAGCTACTCTTTATCAGTTCCTCATTCTTTATTGTTAAATTATGAAGTGTTGGATTTGCGACTCATTTTATTCAAAATGGCTGTATGGGGCACATTGATACAACCTAAATCCTTTTCTAGTTCATTTTTCATCACCTTTTATTTATTTTTGTTTTTGCCGTACACTCCTTAATTCAACCATTTTTCCTCAAAAATTTCTACTATTACCACCATTAGTTTTTATTGAAGTGAAATAGCTCTAATTTCTTTATATTAGAAAATTTTATAGTATTTTTGCAAACAGAAAACGTACAAACTTACACAATATCCAGTGCTAGTTGAATTAACAAAAGAAATGGACGGCAGCCGGGCAGAGAAAAAAGTGTTATCGACATGCGAAATGTTAAGTAAGAGAAACAAGCTGCAGAACACAGGATAATTGTGTTATAAACATAATTTTTAATATAATTATCCTTTATTTTCTGTTTGTAAACCGATTTATAAACAGAAAACCTGGTAATTTTTTCACCTTTCTTAAGAAAGAAGATAATTCTGGAGTTAAAGTGCCAGATATGACAAAGTTACCACAGTCAACAAACAGACAAGGAACACCCAGAACTTCAGGTCATTATACATTTCATTTTGATTGCTTTAATATCGCTTACAAATAAATTGTGTGCGATTTTAATGTCTATAAATGTATATAAAAGGGTTTTCTAACTATTTTTCTATGAAAAATATGCATTGGTGTTATTTTGTCTCCATTCTTCCCAGACGTGTCAAAGTGTATCAATCTGCCCCGGGGATGGGGCACATTGATACAAATTACTTTTTTTTTTTTTTTTAATTACATGCAAAAATAATATATAAAACAACGATTATACATTTTTATAACACACTACACAGGTTTTTCTGACTTCACATTGAAAAATAACTTGAAATTTCTGCTTTCTAGACACCAAAAGTTTTTTTTTTTTTTTGAAAAAAGCTGTATCAATGTCCCCCAGTTCCCCCTATACATGTGTGTGTGTGTGTGTGTGTAGGATCACCAGTTATTAAGTTTAATGTTTAATTTAAATAATTAAGTTTATTAATAAAAAGTTTACGGAGGAAAATAATAGATAAGCTTACGTTTGAGCAAATTTCAAATTCCCAGTTAAAGGAAATATGGATATATTGTGATTACAGTTAGAAAAAAAGCAGATAAATCAAATTTCTCTTTTTTTATTTTTTATTTTTTATGAAAACACTATAGATTTCTTTCAAAGGTCTTTGAAGAAATGCTCCCCTTAGAATATCCATCTTTTGTTGGAAACGGAAACTAGGTGATAAATCATATAAAGAGTTGCGTTATTGTCCATTAAAAATACTGAAAACTGCCACCTATAAAGGTCAATATCATTCTTCTTTCACCTGTGTCATGAATGCTTTTGGCGGTATCTTCAGTCTTTGAAAGGTCATCCAAGACGTTTTTCATCTGTCACGGGATCGGTTCGTCTAAATTTAATCACTAGTTATTTAACCCATTAATGTCCAAATTATTTTCGTCCGTAAAAATGAAATTTTGGGTTTCCATCCACTTTTAAAAAACTGATAACTTTTACCTTAATTTATTGAGGAATTTGTCTCATGAAAAATAGTGTTTATTGATCTTTCTATTTACTGGTGTGAAAGGGGGTTTATTGCCTTTTTTATAAGCGTCCCTAAAAAGGGACGCTAAGCACCCCCTAATGGGTTAATCTTGGCTATTTTCCGTATTTTTAATGCATAATTGATGCACCTCTTTATATGTTCTATCACCCAATTTCTAGGAAACGATGGCTATGTTTGAACTACATTTGAAATAATGCAATAAATTAATGCTTTAATAGAAATGGATCGTCATTTTATATTAATTGATCATTAGAAATTGTTAGAAACCTAAGGTTTTAAAAAAAGGCGCTAAAAAGAATTAAATAATTCTATAAAATTCTCTAATGACAAATCGTTATCCAATAACCACACATTGACTATCATGCACCGGTATAAAAAGGTTAAATTTAAAATATAGAATTTAATATCCACCAAACATGGATTTTCCAGAGAATATTTTTTACAAGAGATTAATTTAGATATTTTTGATTTAATTTTTGAATATATACATATAAAAAGTAAGGAATTACTTTTTGAAGTTTGTGCCAAACAATCATAATCGTAATGATTTCCCCATTTTATTTATGGTACTAGACATAATATATCCACAATTCTTACTATACTTAAGATAGTTTGGCACCAACTTAAAAAAGTAATTCCTTACATTTTATATGTATATATTCAAAAATTAAATCAAAAATATCTAAATTAATCTCTTGTAAAAAATATTATCTGGAAAATCTATGTTTGGTGAATATTAAATTCTATATTTTAAATTTAACCTTTTTATACCGGTACATGATAGTCAATGTGTGGTTATTGAATAACGATTTGTCATTAGAGAGTTTTATAGAATTATTTAATTCTTTTTAGCGCTTTTTTTGGAGTCGGTTATACATTTTTTTGAAAAAGTTAAATTTATTTCTTACTTTTTAGTTATTTATACCGTAATACATAATTATGTGTACTGACATATGATGGCTCTTTGCAACGCATTACTAATGAAAGCACTTTGCTGAATTCTGATGTATTCGCTTTACTTGTCACTGTTTGATTGTAAACTTTTCAAAAGACACTTACAATATCGGTTAGTATCGTAGTGAATCTTTAGGTTTTCTGGATGCGGTAACTTCTTCAGATCTGGCACGACGAAAAGCTACCGCATTCACGAAATCTTAAAGCCAACATCTAATCTTACGGACATCGGAAGTGGTTATCGAAAGGTGACAATGCCTCAAGTAAAGTGTCCTTATATACAGGGTGTATCTAAACTACTGGGCAAAACTTTAAGGGGTGATAGTACACATAAAGACAAATAATATTAAATGGGAAACTAAGGGTCCCAAACGTCTTCTGAAGGAGATATGCGCCATCAAAGTTTAGGGACCAAATTTTGAAATGATTATATAAAACGAAAAAATTGGTCGATTTGTTTGCGGTTTTCACGAAAACTATTCTTTATATCAGTATTGTCTTGAAAAAAAATTATAAAGATAAATTTCGAAAAATGCCGATAGAGGGCGCTTTAGACTTTGGAGTAACGAACAGCTATTTTTTACCGTTATTTTTTGCATCGCATTAATTTTTTTTAGAAGTTTAGACATAAACTTAAATTTTGAGCTCAAAATCTGTGGTTAAGTAGCGCAAACTGAACTGTGTTCAATGGAAGTGGATAGGTTCAAATTTCAAATGATTATAAAAAACAGAATAATTGGTTAATTGATTTACGGTTTTCACTAAAACTATTTTTTATATCAGTATTGTCTTAAAAATAAATTATAAACATAAATACATAAATTTCAAAAAATGTCGATAGAGGGCGCTTTAGATTTTGTATAAACGTACAACTATTTTTTACCATTATTTTTGTTTCTCATTATTTTTTTTTTAACTCTTAGACATAAACTTAAATTTTGTGCTGAAAATTTGAATCGTTGAGAGTAGTTAACTAGCGCTAACTGAACCGTGTTCAATGGGGGTGGGAAAGTTCAAATTTCAAATGATTATACAAAACAGAAAAATTGGTCGATTTGTTTGGGGTTTTCTCTAAAACCATTCTTTATGTCAGTATTTTTTTGAAAATAAATTTTAAAGATAAATTTCAAAAAATTCCCTTAGAGGGCGCCTTAAATTTTAGAGTAACCAACAACAATTTTTAACTGTTATTTTTTGTATCTAATTAAATGCTTGCCAAAGCTTAGACTTAAATTTTGAGTTCAAATTCCGAATCGTTGGGAGGGGTTAAGAGGCGCAAACTGAACTGTGTTCAGGAGTTGAAATGTTACCCTGACCACCCTACGAACACGGTTCAATTTTTCGCTACTTAATTACTCAGAACGATTCAGATTTCGAGCTCAAAATTTAAATCTAAGCTTTTAAACATCTATTTAGATAAAAAAAAATAACGGTTAACAATAGTTGTTGGTTACTCTAATGTTTGAGGCGCCCTCTAACGGAATTTTTTGAAATTAACCTTCAAAATTTATTTTCAAGGAAATACTGAGATAGAGAATGGTTTTAGAGAAAACCGCAAACTAATTGACCAATTTTTCCGTTTTTTATAATTATTTGAAATTTGAACCTCCCAACCCCCATTGAACGCAGCTCAGTTAGCGCTACTTAACTACTCTCAACGATTCAAATTTTCTTAAGTTTTTGTCTAAGCTTTAAAAAAACTTAATGAGGTCCAAAAAATAGCGGTAAAAAATAATTGTACGTTACTTGAAAGTCTAAAGCGCCCTCTATTGACATTTTTTTAATTTATCTGTATAATTTATTTTCAAGACAATGCTGACATAAAGAATAATTTTAGTGAAAACCGCAAATCAATTGACCAATTTTTGTGTTTTTTATAATCATTTAAAATTTGAACTTACTCACTCTCATTAAACACAGTTCAGTTTGCGGTACTTAACAACAGATTTTGAGCTCAAAATTTAAGTTTATGTCTAAACATCTAAAAAAAAATTAATGAGATTTTAACAATAACCGTAAAAAATAGTTGTTCGTTACTCTAAAGTCTAAAGCGCCATCTATCGGCATTTTTTGAAATTTATCATTATAATTTATTTTCAAGACAATACAGACATAAAGAATAGTTTTCGTGAAAACCGCAAACGAACTGACCAATTTTTCCGTTTTTTATAATCATTTCAAATTTTGGACCCTAAACTTTGATGGCGCCTACCTCCTTCGGAAGACGTTTGGGACCCTTAGTTTCCCATTTAATATTGATTGTCTTGGTGTGTACTATCACCCCTCAAAGTTTTGCCCAGTAGTTTAGATACACCCTGTATAAGCGCGCGACAAAGCGCTTCCATGTATGAGTAAACAGCAAAATGACTCCATGTATCAATGAATAGTAAAATGCTTTTCTAGTGTAGTCAAAAGTACTCCCCCTTCAGTCAGAAAAAGCAAAAAGAAAGATTTTAACAAAAATCGCTCTATGATTCAATAGATAAACAACAATAATCTAATTCCTATAAATGCAGTAAAGGCATCGGAAATGAGCGGTGATGATTCGACGAGGAATCCGAAAATCATAATCTGTACTTGGCTGCATCTATAAAATAGGGACAGCATTCGATGCCCAAATACTTTTTTCACGGACGCGTTAGTCCCAACTAAACTGTTAAAAATTTGAAACTCAATCCACTGCTTTTATGAAAACCGATTATTTCAGCATATCATGGAGCATTCTCATGGGCCAAAAGACAAATATTTTATAAAAGCGGGGTAGTGACGATGCAGCAAAAGGATAAAATTTTTTACAGTGTATGTATGAGGTATTCCATAAAAGGGATGGAGTGACGATACAGCAAAAGTTAAATTTTTAACAATGTATCGCAATGCTAGGCATTCTCTATTATAAAATTTGATGATGATTCCTGGTAGAATTCGATTGTACGCCGAATGATCCTTTATTTTTACACAGACATAAATACATAATCCATATTATTTTACAAATTCGTGAGCATACAAGGACAAGATAGCACAAGGAAATATTACGACACAAGAAAAGTACAACCGGGAGCTACACAAAAGTGTGTGTGCAACGGAGCCAGTGGGATTCGAACCCACAATCTCCTACGCTCTCAAGAGATTAGCAGCGTGGTGTCTTAACCACTCGGCCAAAAGGACCCCCTTGATGACTCATTTTTGCCAGAATCTTTTCAATCAGTCGTATACTGTGCTTCATGTGTCGTCATATTCACATCGAGGAATCCTACATGAAGAAAATTTGAAATCATTCTGGTGTCTAATCCAGTAACAAAATCTGAATCTAAAGATAATTTTGTTATTCATATCTATGAACTTTATTTTGCATTGATATGTAGAGATAATTTTTTCCTCTGGAGCAAAATATATACTGAAGGATTTTCATCTTTTCAACAACTTAAGGCTGTCGATTGGTATCGATGTCTATTTCCGCTTTAGTGAATGTGAGAACTTGTCCATTTAAGCTTTAACATTTCGGAAATTTATCGCATCCAGCAAACTTTAAGGCCGCACACTAGGCACAGAAAAAGACCCGGGTGATAATGTGAAGTCTATGGGGGCGTTCTTTTCAAATATATCGCTCAAATTGTAAAATTTTTACGTGATTTTTTTACATAGGATAGCTGAAAATATTCCACAACCGGCCTAGTTTTTACTTTTTCAATTTTGGTTTCAGATTTTTTTAAAAAATATTTTAAATTTAAAAACCGGTTTAAATGGTTCTGAAATTGAAACTATCATTATATAAAACATACATAAGCAAAATCGAAGAAGTAAAAACTAGGCCGGTTGTAGATCATCCTCGGCTATCCTATGCAAAAAAAAAATCATATAAATATATTAAAATTTGAGCGAGATATTTGAAAAGAACACACCCATAGTCTTTATACTAACATACGGGTCTTTTACTGAGACTAGTGTAGTGACTTAAAGTCCACATTGAAATCTACAGACTTCGTAAATGGGTATTGAAAAGCTGAAAATTCATCAGTACACGTTAAAATTATTGTGAAAAATTACCTTTGTTTTTAAAGCTATCTATTTTCTGACTAATGAGAGCGATCTAAAAACGTCTATGGAGCGTTTTCATTGGTCAGAAAATAGATAGTCTTTGAAAACAGAGGTAATTTTTCAAGATATTTTAAACAGGGTACACTGTTAAAAATTTGACCCTTTTGCTGCATCGTCCCTCCACCGCTAATATAGAAAACGATTACTTCAGCCTGTTATGGAGCATTCTCATGGATCAAAAGTGAGATATTCTATAAAAGCGGGGTAGTGACGATGCAGCAAAGGGGTCAGATTTTTTACAGTTTAAAGTACGCGTACACAATCAGAGCGCGTCAAGTTGTTTCTATGATTCAATGCGTTGCAAAGTAATTCTAAATGTTCGTATGTATTAAAATACCCTTTTCAGTCATAAAAAATAAAAAGGAAAATATTATCAAAATCACACCATGATTCAACATGCGTCTATATGAAAATAGGAATATTTGAAGTTAAGAATGTTCTTTGATAAACGCGGTTTTCCAACGTACAGAAAATTTAAGAATTTTTATTCCAGAACTTGGTAGTATTCGCCTGAACGAGTTTGTTTTTTGGGTGAAAGAAGTTAACTAGCGTAACTTTAATGGTAAGCTTATCAAAATTTTTCGTCATTTATATTTGTCCAAATGTAAATCTAGCACATAGCAGTGTACTTTAATCACTTTGTGAATACGATTTAACAAGCACCCTGATACACAGACACTCCTACTTTAACATGTAAGGCACAGAGTACGGACAGAGCCTCAACTCGGCATGAAACGAACGCCCTCAGTGGATCACTTAAAAACTAAATCATCGTGTTGGCGATTTTTATCCTCGTGATTTCTGTTTAACTGTAACCATATTCTGGCTTGGCACTTCCTGCTGAATACTGATTTGATTATCTTTGCACACGTGCTTGTGCTATTTGATCTTAGATTCCCGCGTTTATATATATTCGTAATTATTACTGTTATTGTTCTTGAATTTTCAAGTTTAAATTATTAGGTAGTTATGTTAAGAAGAGACACATGTATTGTTTGCAAGACGAATACGTCAAAGTTATTTCATAATTCTTTCATAAATTTCAAAACAAGAAGCAGCAAGCCGTCGCTGTATTTTTTTATCTTTTTTCCCTTATCATTTATCGCCAAGGAAGCGATGTTTCGCCGAATTAGCAACCTTTCTTATGTTATGATCGTAGTTTCAGAGTGATCCGCTCGTATCGCTACTGTCTATGCGTAATCCCATGTTAAACAAGTTGCCATTACAGTATATGAAAGTTGATTCTCTGTTCCGTACTCTGTGGTGTAAGGCTCTTTAGAGATGGATTTTCAGCTTTTCGATATCGAATTCTCATGTCTGTATCGATGTGGATCTTTCACTTTGGTGGATACGAGAATTATTCCAGCTAAGATTTCGTACTTTGGAAAAAAACTAGCATCTCTGCAATTTATTTTTAAAAAAGTTCTAATTATCAGACTTTTATGAAATTCGGATGAGACCCCATGAGCCTCATATGCTTTGAAACAAAAAAAGAATTATCAAAATCGGTTCATATTTGGAAAAGTTATGCGTGAACAAGAAATACATACAGGTCGAAATCATAATCCCCTCCTTGAAGTCGGTTAAAAATGGTTGGAATCATAAGGTTATAATATCAAACACATATCTATAAATTTAAAAATATACAGTAATGCATGATAACGTTCCTTAATATTTTAAACATGATTTTCTTCTGCAAAAGAATATGTATCTTAGATAATAAATGCCGCATTGAAAAAATATAACATTCCACATTATCGACAATTTTTCCAGTTATATATTTCTTTGTGAGAGTTTGAAGTTCCAGTTCATCTTTTTGATATTCTCGTCGATTTAAGAAATGATCCAACGAAGATTTGAAATATCATCGAAATGTGCTCGTTTAGTGAATATTTCTAAAATTTATAGCATATTATAGTGCTTTGAAACAAATTTCGTACGTTTTTATTTTTATAAGGTAAAAAATCGAAATCGTTAAAGGTAATTTTTTAATTTGGATAAAGTTTAATGTCTCTTTAAATATATATATATTTAATTACTGTGTTATAACTTATTATTTTAATGCTGTTACATAGTTAATAAAATTTTAAATGAAAATGGATTAGTATTTAAACTGCATTATATTTGAAAGATTCTACACTAGTTCTTATAGAAAATTCTCAGTGATGCAATTCATCTATTAAAAGTGCTTGAAATGTTTTATAAAATAAATAAATATTTTAACAAAATGATCAAAATAAAACATAAAAAGCATAATATGAATAAAATGTATTGCGTTAAAAAAAAAATCTGAGTGCATAAATTTTAGATCTCCTGTTCCAAATGATATTCCAAATGAAAAACCGTTATTGAATTTCTGAAAATTGAATTACGTAAGATTAAAGGAAATAAAGGATGTCGTAGAAACTAGTTCCATATTTCGTAAATTCTAGAATACTAAAGATCTAGTAATACCTTTGTAGATAAAGTTCTTGAGGAAATCTCCAAAGAATCTTCTACACTAGTAAAAAGTGATGTAAATTATTACATCGTAATCAGTGCATACTTTGAATCTGAGCTGACGAGGATTCAACTTCGGTATGCCTCGTATTTTAGCACGTATTTAAATATTACATGTAGTTCATCGAATCTTATAAATTCTGTTCTCTGGAGCCGATTGGAACAGGATTTTTGAAAAAATAAAGTCTAAGTTATATATTTATTTCACAATTTTATTAACTCATTCATATTTTTTCTTACCGAATGCTTAACTATGTGACGTTGCGTGTAGAATATACATGAGAATACTTCTATATTGCTCTCGGAAACATACCTTTATATATATATAAATCTTCTATGCGTGTGTATGTGACTGAAATCCTCTTAAGTAACTGAACCGATTTTAATGACATTTTTTGCGTGTGTTCCAGTGGATTCTAGAATGGTTTAGATTCACATTTCATCGAAATTGATTCAGTACTTTTTTAGTAATTAGGCAAAATCTAATTAAGTTAGTTATTTTTCGCTAATTAAAGGTGTTGAATAATTTCGCTGAATAGAAAGCGGACAGAATGGCTGAGTGGTCTAAGGCACCAAATGTGATCTCTGGTTCTCGAAGAAAGAGATAGCGTGTTCGAACCCCACTCCTGATATACGTTTATGAATTACACAATTTTTTTTTGTATTATAATTTAAATTAACAGACTTCAGAAAATCGTTAACCTTTAACTGAAAAGAGAAAAATAAACTTTTCTCTCAAAAATTGAACCGACTTTAAAAACTTCTGCAAAGTGAAAAATAATTTCTTTGCATGTAATTCCTACATTTCTCCCATTGTAATAAGAAATTAAATTAAGAGCGTAGTTTTATCATACAAATTATTATATTTATGTACATTTATTTGATTTTTTGGAGTCTGTGCATGGACAACGTTTGTCGGGTCCGTTAGTTATATATGTTTTTTCTCTTTTCTTTTTGTTCAAGTGATAGTCGAATGGCGACGAAGAACGCCAGAATAAACTTAACCATATCTGTTGGGGTTATGTTACGTTTGCACGTTTTTTCTAGTTTTCGTTTTTTAAATATTGTTTTTGAAATAAACTTTTTAGCTCTCGTAGTTCTTAATTTGTACCCCATAGTTCGTAGGAGCGTTGCTTCGTTGCTTCTTTATTATTGGTTAATAGTTAAATATCATTTAGAACCCACTGACGTTTCTACATACTGAGGATCGAAACTCGTTGGATCAACGCTGCGTGTTGGGTTCCAACACTTACGAGTAATACAAATAATTATAATAATTTGGCGAATATGATTTCTGGAAACTCTCAACTTCTGGTACTATTATCTTACCTCTTTTATAAAATTTTGTTATCTTATACTATAATGCGAGCAAAAATTTTGAGTGTGTAAATTTTATCTCAAAAACGGCTATAACGATTTTCCCAAAAATTTGGATTTTACCATTTTCGGGCACGAGAAAATCATTGGGCAAGGTCACATGTTCGAGAAAATTGGTTTATTGGGTCATTTTGGGTCAATAATGGGTGAGGATCAAACTATTTATATCTAGAGATCGGCTGGATCGATTTTAAGGAAATTTTGTATCCAATCGATTTTTTGGCACGAGAATACTATTGGGCTGAGTCACATGTTCGAAAAATTTCGGTTAGTGAGTCATTTTTGGGTCATTATGGGTCAAGCCATTTTTATCTAAAAAACGGCTCTAACGATTTTGAACAAATTTTATATTTTATCGTTTTGGATTACAATAAGACCATTGGGTTAGATAACATGTTCGAAAAAATTTGGTTAGTGGGTCATGCTATTTTTATCTAGAGATTTTCTCACGCAATTTTGATTAAAAATTGCATTATATGGTTTTCGGGCACGAGAAAAACATTGGGCTAGGTTACAAGTTCGAGAAACATTTTAATGGGTCATTAAGGATCTGGGTCAAGTTATTTATATTTAAAGAACGACGTGATCAATTATAACGAAATTTGTATGTAACAGTTTTTTGACATGAGATAACTAATGGGCTAAAACACATGTTTGAGAGATTTCGATTATAAGGGTGATTTGTGGGTCATGATGGGTTATAATGGATCATGTCAAGCTATATCTAAAGAACAGGTGGATCTATTTTAACGAAATTTTGTATATAACATTTTTTGGCACGAGAAAATCATTGGGCTAGGTCACACGTTCGAAAAAATTTCGACTAATGGGTCATAAAGGGTCTGGGTCAAGCTATTTATATTTAAAGAACGGCTGGACCGGTTTTAACGAAATTTTGTGTGTAACATTTTTTAGACACGAGAAAACTAATGGGCTAACATGGGCTAGGTTACATGTTCGAGAAAAAAATTTAATGGGTCATATTGGGTCATTAAGGGTCTGGGTCAATCTATTTATATTTCAAGAACGGCGTGATCGATTTTAACGAAATTTTGCATGTAACAGTTTTTTGGTATGAGAAAACTAATAGGCTCACATGTTTGAGAGATTTTGACTATAAGGGTGATTCGTGAGTCATTATGGGTCATAATGGATCATGTCAAGCTATATATGAAGAACAGGTGGATCGATTTTAACGACGATTTGTATATAACATATTTTTGGCTAGAGAAAATCATTGGGCTAGGTCACACGTTCGAGAAATTTCGATTAATGAGTCATAATGTGTCATAAAGGGTCTGGGTCAAACTATTTATATTTAAAGAGCAGCTGGATCAATTTTAACGAAATTTTGTATGTAACAATTTTTAGACACGAGGAAACTAATGGGCTAAGTCACATGTTCGAGAGATTTTGATTATAAGGCTAATTTGTGGTCATGATGGGTCATGCTAAATTTATGTAGAAAATGGCTCTCACCATTTTGACTATATTTTGTATTATGATATTTTCGGGCAAAAGAAAACAATTAGACAGGACACATGCTCGCAAAAATTCGATTAATGGGTTATTTTGGGTCATAATGGGTTAGGGTTATTCTAATTATATATAACAACGATTCAATCAATTTTACCTAAATTTTATAACGAAACGTTTTTTGTCACGAGAAGACTATTGGGCTAAGTCGCATGTTAAACAAAATTATATTTGTTTGTCATTTCGCTTTATTGCTGAATGCTGTCAAGCTAATTTTACCTAAGAAATGGCTTAAACGGTTTTGATTCAATTTTACATTTTATTGTTTTTAATTACCTGAAGACCATTGAGCTAAGTCACATGATTGATCAAATTTGATTCGTGGGTCATTTTGGGTAATACGTGTTAGAGTTACGAGAATATGGCAACAGTCAATAAGTTGGCGATATTTGGCAAAATATTGGCGACATTTGGCCAAAAAATCGACTATTAAGATTACGAAAGCTAAAACACGTATTTGTCGCCAAATTAAAAAATGTCTCCAAATTTGGCAATATTTGGCAAAAAAATATTGTCTTTCAGAATGTGGAGAAATTTCTTATACATTCTTAATAGGATTCGAGATGCATGGTTAAACCAATCAGAGTCGAGCTAAAAAACTGATGTGGATCGATATTCTTTGATTGTAAATTTTAAAATAAATTAAAATTTATGAACATGTGCATAGAAACATAGTTTTTTTATTGATTGTTTTTGAAAACACAATTATTATAAAAAACATGATTTACAGTTATAATACAGACTGAATGATACAGTGATAATACTGTATCCAGTTGAACACAAAGTTAATTTTGACCAAGCTTAGCTCGGTCACTCCTGCTGGTAATTTTTATATAAGTGCAAATAAAAGTAGTTAAAATTCATTATATTTTTATTTTATTGAAATGAAAATTTGTTTGCATTTTGCAATGATGCATTTGCAAGATGAGTGGAGAGATGGCTACACAATGGCAGTTATTACTCTAGAATATTAAAGTTCCATTACTGTTTTGTTAGAAATTATGTTCTGCTTCATAATTTACCTATCAACTCTATATATATTTTTGACATCATACCGAAATAAGGCTTCAATCCTGTATCATTTATATTTCCATTTCTCTTTCATTCATTTACATATAGTTTTTTCATGATTTGTATATAAAATAACAATTTAAAAAACAATTTTCATTGTTTTATTTCTTTGTTCTTACTCATCTTTTTAACCCTGTCACTGACAAGCCCGTTTTAACACGTTCACTAAGCTTCAGGTTTCATTGCAATACAAGCAATATTTAAAATAATATAATTGTGTTCCATTAATAGATTGTTAATATATTGAACAGTAATTAAAGCTTTCAATTATAACATTCATATTCGCTTTTAATTTTTTTATATGATTTTTGAAAGAATCATATTTTTACAGCATTTAAACAAAGTGCAGAGAAAACAAAATTACAATTTTGCCCTTTTACAAATCTGTCAGAGGGTAAAATAACGGACATTTACGACAAATAATTTTCCAGTTTTCTCTTTATATATGTAAATAATTTAAATAAAGTTCTATGAAAATGCGTACGATTGTTTTGTTTTATTTTCATACAAGAAGCGATAGATAAATTGGACTTCAAAATATCTTGATATAGGCTCCTGATTTTTGCATTTTATTTACGAAATGCGTTTTTGTAAATGGCCAAGTCTTTTGGAGAGTGATAATTTAACTGTTTCAAAAATCCTTTGTGTAATTTATAATCAGTATTTCAAGAGACTGATGTAAACGCACAAATTTGATTAACGCGAGTACATTGCATTTGAAATAACTTTTATAAGTAATAAAGATAAATAATAACGCAATAAATGGTAGATATTTTTGTATGAACAAAACAAACAATATTGACCAGTTTAACAAGGTATATATCTGTAAGACATAAGTTAAGTTGCCTTCACAAGAAAGCACATATATTTTTTTTCCTTTCTTTTTTTAACTGAGCATTTGGAAAGTTCTGACCAGATCATATGAGCAAAAATGAGCGAGCCATATGACCCAGTTATGCAGAGTCCACTGTGAGTTTCTAACTGAATTTCTATGTCAAAGGATCACAATTTGATGGACTAGAATCCAAGTAAAATTTAATCTCCTAGACCAAGAAGTTACCAAGTTTTTTACCAAGAAGTGAAACACTTATAAATACGTATATTTATTTATTTATTTCTATACAGAGAGGGATAAACATTAGTCAAGCCATTATTCATCAACCACTTTTCAAAAGTACCCAATGAAAGGCCTTCATAATATGAATGGCTGTTGTCCCTGTCAATTTCAAAAGTCTCCAGTTTAAAAGCTGTTTAAAAATTACGTTAATTCTAACTTTTTACTGTAAAAATGATATTTTTTTGCTATTTAAATTAATAAATTTATTTATAACTGACTTATTCTAACTTCATATGATTAAATTGTTTAGTATACAATTTTAGTTCTAATTTTTTAAAAAGGAATTTCTTTTTATAAAGTTGCATTTAAATTTTTAAAATTTAAAATTTATTCACAATATTTGTATTTTAGGTATTGTACAGAAAATGTATTTTTTGAAGGCTTAGTCATAAATATACTTAAGTAAAATATATAATACACAATTTCCTTTGATTGATTTAATTTAAATCTATCTCAGAGAAAATTCAAGTTTAGGGAAATTTTCGTTTTTCACTTAATATTACATTCTGATTGTGTGTATGAAATATGGTGCAATATTTATTTCTTTGCGTTCTAAATATTTCGAGAAAAGTAAATTATAACTCAAATTATCATTTCCATTTTCCCTTTCTTTCAAGACAAATTGCAGGTAATTATAAATGAGAAATAGGAAATACTGATAAAGGAAACAGCCTTTCGCAACAGTGTGACATTTTAGAAAAATTGTAGTTCTGAAAGTTTTAATAACTGTTTAAATAATTGTTATTTTACTTCTCTCGAATAATTAAAGAACCACTAAATTGTCTTTGCCATAATCACAATTATTTACTTTATATTTCTTCTTTGAAATCTCTTCTCTTGATATGCATTTTATTTTTAATTTATCGCCATTAATATTTATTATACATTTTCCAGTACAAATTTTATTAAATCTGTCACGTACTTTACAAAATGGAAAGCAGCTAACACATATAATCCATTTTCTTGGCCAACACCTCATATATATCTAATTATTATTATATATATATATATATATATATAAACTTAGTTATATTTATGCTTTTGTTGATATTGTTAGTTAAGGGTTTTTTTTCGAAAATCGGTTTTGTTTTACTTACTTTAAATATAATAAAAGTAATCCAGATGTTACTGTTTAAGAAATTTAGCACCTTTATTTATTATTGTTTAAAAATTTTATGAAATTATAGAATAGCTAATATTATATATGCATATATATGTGTGTGTTTGTGTGTGTGTGCTACCGACCAATCCCGATTTCAGGCCAAACTAGCTTATTCTAATGCGCATACGATAATGCATGATTCATAACGGAGCTGCATGGAATCGCGAACATGTTCCAATTGGCCAGGAGTTTTGTGGACACGTGCCACCGTTTCAGCGATCTGTGCCACGAGGTTCATGGGCAGTGGAAAGGGTCTTGTACAGTAGAGACATAAGATATCCCCAAATGGTCGAAATCCAGCGGGAGTTATATCCTGGAATCGTGAAAGTCACGGAACAGCCCGAATGAAGTGTGTTCGCCGATATGGAGCAATCATCACGGCTATTGGGCTATATTTTGAGCCCTTGAGCTGAATTGTAACATTTACATTTGTATTTTTTAATCCGATTAAGTTTTTTGTGTAAAATAACAGTCCTTTTACACCGTTATCCATCTTTTCTTTGCGTCAAGCTCACGATGCAATTGCACCGACACGATCGTCCTTCAGACCTCATTACCTATGTAATTCTTGCTTTTCAACCAAATATACCGTTTAGACATGACTTTTTAAACCACCCTGTATTTATATATGTGTGTGTTTGTATAATTCACGCATTTATAATTACTGTATTTGCTGGAAATTTTAAAAAAAGAAAGAAAATATTCTTAATTTTTGAAAAATATAAACATTTATAAATATAAAACTTTTATGCTGAAATATTTCTTCTAAAGCTTGACTGTATGAATAAATCGCAAAACTTTTACATGTATTCTTCAGAAGAATTCATACCATTTTTCTTATAACTGCTTTAAATTTTAAGAGCCATTCAGAATAATCTATAAGCAGCTTATGTCGTAATATTATAAAAATTCTTAACGGAATTAAAATTTATAATGCTTCTTATGATTAAAATATGAGTAACAAAACTTTAAGTTTCGAATTATCATTATTTTTTTTAATTAAGATTTAATAAACCATTTTAAATTTATAGATGTGGGAACTAATTGGATTTTGAAAGAGAAAGATGGATTAAATTTAGCATACGCAGAATTCATTATAGGGGAAAATGTGATTCATTATAAAACTTCGTACATATAACGGAGATATATTTACATAATTTAAAACTTAATATATTTTTTTGCATCTCATTATAATTTCACATGAAGACAACTTTCGCAAAAAAGAAGGCACATTGTCTTTTAATCTAAAATCGGCAATATAATAACAACAAAATATAGACAATAGTTTTATTTTAGAATAGTTCATTTATAAAATTTCAAGCATTATATAATAGTATAAATATATTTGGACATATGTATCACCTTTTGTACCTTTTTATCTTTTTTTCGATTCAATGAAAAATATAAACATCACATTATTTCATAATCTCATTTTAACTTTTATCTCAGATTATTTCACAAAATGACTTATATCACTTAAAATTTGAAATATGTTTATAAAATTAACTATTAGGCTAAAAAATATATCTGTAAATCAGAGATTCAACAATAAAAGAAGGAAGGTATCCAAGTAATTGCGTATAGCCGTATGCAACAGATAATGCGTTAAGTAACAATGGAGCAGGCTCGAATTCCTCTATTTTATGTGTTATTAATAATTTTAATAGAAATATTTTGGGCTAACTTAGCACTATTTAAACAAATAAAAAAAACGTTTATTGTATATATACAATATAAAAATAATACCTTTTTTAGGAATATAGAATTTAGGTTTTATTGTGTCTACTTTTTTAAACTTAATTTATGTAGTATTGTGATTATAATATTCTGTTTATTGTATTATAATAATAACAATGTACATAAAAAAGTAATACTTTGAGTTCTTTTGTGTATAAAAATAAATAACGTATAGAAAATGCTTAATTATTTAAATATATACTTATATAATATATAATTATATATTATAATATAATATTATAATAATAATATTATATTATAATAATATTATTATATTGTAATATTATATATATTATAATATATAATTATAATATATAATTATAATATATTATATATTATAATATATAATTATACTTATATATATATATATATCATACATAGAAACCTTTATTCTAAACATTGTTTTGAAGAGAAATTAAAACAAGGGATAATGTCAGAAATAGTTTACATACAAAAGAATAAATAAGTAATGTCTATAATTGAATCAAAAATAGGATATTTTTTTTCAAATTATCAAGAAAATAATTAAATATATCTGATTTTTTTATTATAAGGCAAACGATGAAATTATAGAAATATTAAACAAAAATACAATTCCAAAATAAGGAAATTAAATAACAGTCCAAAAAATGTACGAAAACAAAGAAAGTTGAATTATAGCTTTTGTTTCTCGATTGATGGGAAAATAAATAAAACTCAAAAGTTAGTTTTATGAAAGCACCTAATCCATTAACAGTAACTGTGTTTTCCTGATATCCGTGATCTGCAACGGGAATTAGTGATTCCAGAATAAAATCACTTTTTTAGTTGATTGAGAATTTTTCGTAAACCGCCTGAAACATATACAAAACTTTGCATAAGCAAGATAGACTTTGACAGTTTTTTAGAACTCTTTCTTTATTCTTTTCCATCTAGTACCAATTTCTCTTTATTGCTACCGCTATACGCAGTTGCCCTCTACTGTTAAAACTATTTAAATTTAAAATATAAAAATATTATTTGCACTGTTAAAAATATAATAAATTGTTTTAGTATTAATCTGAAAACATCATTTACATCTGGTTTAAATCTTATTATTCAGAGCAGTATACTCTTCTTCAATTAAAAATTTTATAGGCAATCCAAAGGGACTCCGATGGGTTTTCCTACTTTTTTTTGTGGAATTTAAACTGAGGTCTTTAGAAAAATTAATGTTTGATACTTATGACAAAAATTCAACATTTTGGGTACGTTACGTTGATGATATTTTCTTTTTATTGGATCATGTGCTTAGGTCTTGAGGATTTACTCTGTAATGTTAACAACCTGGATCACAATATGAAATTTATCTTAAAAATTGGAAAAATTGCTCTTTACCATTTCTGGATGTATTTTTACAGCATAACGTACAGATATTGAATTCTACAGTTTATTGAAAACCCACGAAAGAAAATACTGTTATCGCGTTTAATGCAAATTTACACTTATCGTATTGCAGCATTTCAATCAGTTATACAAAGGGCCTTTCTAATGCATTCTGGCAAGAAGTTTTAGCAAGTGCTTAATTTTATAAAGCATATTGCTATAGTTTCTCTTTAAATACATTTATATTATTATTCGCAAATAAAACAACCCCCCCTTCCATTACAGACTTCCTAGTAACCAGCTGAAACCAACACATTGTCGATTCAGGTCATTTTTGTAAAGTAAAGGAAAATTGTTCACCGATTTAACATTCAATTCGTTACTATTAATCTCGATACATTTTTAATTCATTAAAGAGTAATCCGGATCTTACACCATGTCATGAATTTGTCGGAGTTTATGAAACACCCATTATTATGGAAAACAATGCAAGAATGTTTTACATTGGAGCTACGAAAAGAAAGTTTCTTAAACGCTTTTAAGAACACAAAAGCGATATTTTAAAATGTCTTCGAACAACAGTACCTGCTAGAATTTATTTCAACAACCCTTATCGTTCCATAGTCTTTAATAATGCCCAGTTAAAAATTCCATGCAATATTTATTGCAATTGATAGTCTACAGCAACAATCCAATGAAATAATGATTAGAAGAAATGAATTTTGGGACAAAAACATTTTTTAAAAAATCCCTAAACTTTGGCTGTACGTGTTAAAATAATATTTTACAACAAATTTGATGCATTTTTTACATATAAATGTGAGATCACGCTCGTGATTTTTCTTAGTTAAACGATTTGAATGTTTATTTTAATTTTTGTTAGGTCGATGTTTGCAACGCATAATTTACTGTTTTTTATTGATTAAAACAATAGTTGACTGTTAAAATAACTTTTGAATTTCAAGTGATTTTACTTTGTTTGGAAGCATTATAAAGAAGTTTGTCTGCTGAAGATTTCAGACGAATTTCGAAACGTTGAATTACTGAAATTTACTTTAATGTTTGTATAATTTTAAATTGTTGCAACACTTTTTGCACCATTTATTTATCAAGATATTTTTATTTTCAAGCCTATTTGTCTTAAATATTACTTTTATCTTTACAATGCTAAATTAATAATAATTTTCATTCCCAATATAAGAATTAGATTATTTATTCTTATAGTGTTTATATAATTATATTTATTTCGAGAAATAGTAAATGTCTACAAAAATATAATCGATGCTCATATTTATTTGTTTGCCATAAAGCAAATGATAAACCAAATTTTATCGACTAGCGTTACTAAAAATGTTAAAAATACAGATGCAATGTAAGAACTAGGTGAACAACTGAAGCTTTCTTTCTTACAGGAAAATAAATGTATAAACAGGAAAAAGAAAATAAAGTACAGATAAAGGCAATAAGAAAACATTTTCTAAAAGCTAATGGCTTTGTATATTCCCCTTTCTCTCATCATCTGTATATCGGGACTTCAACAAGTCCTTTATCTACGTATTAGATTTTATTTTCTAAATGGTAAGGTTGCAGAAAAGTTTCATATAAGAGTAGTATAAAAAATATGAAATTACATGAAATGTACCGTTTTTCACATTTGTAATTTTTTTTTCAGAAAATTCGATAAAGCAATTTTTTTTCCAATTCACATATATCCAATAAACATACTTCGAGAAAAGTGGAATTAGATTAAATTTTATTAAAAGCAATATGAAACCTGACATCTTTTATGTCTATAAAACACTAAAAACATTTTAGATTCTGCTATAGTACAAAAAGTATACTTTTATTGCATAAAACTTAAATACTAAAGTAAAAATAACTCGTAATTTTTTGGTGGAGGATTTTCATATTAAAAATTATCAAAAAGAGTACAAAAATACAATTTAACTTATTTAACTAACTGTTTGAGTTCATTATTATAAATATTCTAACGGCTCTAGCGAATTTTAAAATGCAATGTTTTTTTTTTTTTTTTTTAAATCTTATATTAGAAATATTAAATTGCTATAGTTAGATTATTCGATTGCTGGTTAAAGTTTAATGAATAATTTGTTGAGAGAGATAGACAGAGTGTCTTGCTAAACAAGAAGTCTTTTATTGTATCAGTTTTGCCATAGAATAAAAGATTGATTCATTTATGCTTTAATATGGAGTATATACATGTGTTTTCGATCACATTATTCATGTAAGCAATAACGTTTAAAATTATGTAATACACATTTATTACTTATATTACGTTACTAATTGTAAATTGATATTCAGGTAATTCAGCTATTGCTTATAGAGTCTCTAAATCATTTCCGTAACGATATCGCCTATCCTTTTATAGCACCATGTTGTTAATTGCTTTCTCATATTCAGTTATTCGCATAACAAGCTGTTAAAATTTGTGAAGTTTAAACTATCTGTAATATAGATAGTAATGTGAATAGCTTATAATATGCATTAACAAGCGTAACATGCAAGTAAAGTGTTTTAGGAAATACATTAAAGTATTGTAGGAAGTAGTACATGTTTATTATTTCTTACAATAATTCTGGAAGCAAACTTAAATGAAAAATACATGTAAAATTCTACCTTAAGCAATTTAAGCTGAGTATGATAGATATTATATGATTATAAAGAAATGTTATGATTATAAAGAAATCAATAGTAGGGTTCATATAATTTTTCCGATCGTATCAGAAAATGTTTAACATTTTTTTATTTTTAATAGACTATCAAAATCTGATAACTGACAGTGCATTTTTTAAATATTTATATGCACATAATGTATAATTTACCCATATATATTTGACTTTAAATTAAAAACTAATAAAATGTGCATAAAAATATTCATTTACCAAATTTACATTATATATATAAATGTTATTTTTTTCAGCACGTGAAATTATTTATAGAATTAAGCAACAAAAAATCTGAAAATAGCTCCATTTGATCTTTCAATCGTTGTATTAAAAAACTAAAAACTAATACCGGGTGTCCCAAAAATGACTGATGAATTTCAAAATTCAATAGGTTGCAAACGATGACAGCTATTTAAAAATTTTTTGCAGGAGCGTTATGTATAATGTCAGGAGTTTTTTACCGTAATTTTTTATTTTAGTTCGAATTTAAAACAGTAGGTGCCGCTGACCGCGATTGAAGGCCAGGCCACTGATCACCTGGTCTTGAATCGCCGTCAGCGCCAACTATTGTTTGAAATTCTAACTAAAATAAAAAATTACGGTAAAAAACCCCTTACATTATACATAACCCTCCTGCAAAATTTTTTTAAATAGCTGTCACCGTTTGCAAGTTATTGAATTTTAAAATCCTTCAGTCATTTTTGGGACACCGGGTATATTTGCATGGTTTTTCGCATGTTCAAGATATTTACTCCTGACTGTACCTGGGTTAATAAGAATAATTTTGACTAAAATAAAAACGTTGTCATGAAAAGGGAGAGAGTTGTATCTTTTTTTACGAAATGCTACAATAACACAAAAACTTCGCGAAAAAGCATGGTGGTGAAGAGATTGATGATATTGTATACACTGGTAATCTCTGTTCAAAATACGGAAAATTAAGTGCATGCTGCTGGCTAGTCCAATGAAAACTACAATTATTGTTGCACACTATCGTATTTACGACAAATCTTAGAATGTATATTTAAAATTTTATTATAATATACTAATATACATTAGTTTTCTAAAAATTACTAACGTTAACCTAAATTGTATTAGGGAAGAATGCACTGTTTTTATTTACTAATTACGTGATTTTTTACCCCATATTACATGGTGTTTTTTCCTCCCCTTGCTGTCTACTTAAATCCTTCTAAATTTATCGGCCCATTTTGGAAACATACTGTTTATACACGTACACTTTTTTCGTATGTTAGATGCCACATTACAAAATCATCCGTTCTTATATCCTCCCATTGGGTTAAAGGAGTCTGGATACGTTACTTTAGCCCCATTCATGTTTATTCTACTCCCGATATTTAAGGCTTATACACTTGCAAATTTTGTAATGGATTTCCTTCGTATAACTAGTTGTAAAAATATTTTAAATTGAGTTAAATACTTAATTTTTTTATGAGTTCGTCGAAAAATAGATCAACACTTACGGCATAATATAAAAGGATATATAAATTTCAAAAGTTTTGAACCCAATCGGAAATACATTTTGATCGTGTTAATACACACACATACAAATCATAATAATTATACTTTTCTTAACCGACTGTTAAGAATGGAATATAAAATACACTCTCGAGGATGCATTGAGAAAGAGAATTAATAAAACAAATTTCAACATAAAATCTCCTAAAAAAGAATTAATTTCTTACTCAATATTTCTTAGTCTTTCTTGACCAAAAAACAATCGTTATAAAAAATAGATATATGATTAATGTATGCTTCTTTTGCAAAATTTTTCTTTAACACATTCGTCAGGTGTCACTGACATCTAGGTGATGCTTTTCTGCTTCAAGAAAATGAATAGGCACTGAAATATACAAATAGAATGTACAACACATTAATACTAACAATGTACACATTATATTATACCTTTTATTATTTTTTATACAGGGTATCGACATTATAATATGCTCATAAAGCATCTCAATACCCAGTTACACAAACGACTATTCATACATTCTATTCGCTATAATTATTAATATTACAGTATATTTCTCTTGAAATTTTTTCAAAACGTATGTAAAATATATTTGTTTTGAAACAGTTGTGAAAAATAGAATTAATTTATAGTCGCCTTTGGCAGCCATGGCTCTCTTTACGTCCCAGCGCTCCGGCCGGCGGGGGAATTTGGAGCGTTCGAGAAACTCACCGAATCATGCGAATCATGCTTGGTGACGAACGCATTAGTACTGCAATGTTTTTATAATGTAAAAGGAATTTTATATAGATATAATAAAATGACTTTTCTAAAATATAATAATTTTTTTTAAAATGGAAAAATACATTTATTGATTAAAATAAAACTGTTATGTAATAATTAAGTACTGAACTTGATAAATCCTTTTAAAAATAAGATTTATTGATTTTTTGACCAAGGAAAAAAGACTTAATTTAATTAAAACTCAGACGACGAAAATCGATCAATATTCTGTTCTGTTAATGAGTTAATGAACAAAAGATGATGCTTCCATTTCATGAGATACTTTCTGAAATTAGATATTTAAGAAATAATTAGTATAGTTATCAAATAGATTTCTTTATTAACGAAAATTAAATATTATTCCAGACAAGAGTCAATGCGAGGTTTTATTTTTAACGTTAATAAAATCGATAGTTTTTTTTATGTTTTGTCAGATTTAAGCATCCAAATAAAGACGGTGCACAATTTTTATTCCAAAATATTTTTTTATCTATTCATAATAATAGCAGCAACGAAACTTGAAAAAAAAATCATGCGGGTTAAGGTGATAAATTTGTGCCTCTCTCCTTTGTGATTCAATTCAGACAGAAATATGACTAAGTAACTGTTTTATCTAGCTAAAATATAACTATTTATTTATGCATATCCTTTTAGTATGTGATAAATTTTGTGTTATTCTAGTGCTTTGTAGGTATACAATTACATATTTAGATATTTAATATAGTAATTTAAATACGAATAACGTATAAACAATACGAAAAATACATCAAAATAACCTTAAATGTTTCTTCAAGTTATAATGGAATCTATCTCCAATTTAGCAACAAACTATACATTTTTGATAAATTTCTTAGAATTTAGTGAAGTTTCTACGAGTACTATTACATTAGTGAATTTCTGAGCGAATTCTATAGCAAAAAGTCAAAACATGATTCGAATATATATTTTTTAATTAATTACAAAATTACGATTATTTTTGAGTTAATGAATATAAAATGATGATGTCATCATTTGAGATGGTTTTAGATATTTGATATCTAAGAGATAAAAAATATATTTAAGAAATATATTTGATGTCTAAGAGATAATATATATATTTAAGAAATATATTATATTTTTCATTAACGAAAATTAAATAATTTTCCTGACGAAGTTTTATTTTTAACATTAATAGAATCGATAGATTCCTTCATGTTTTATCAATTTTATGCATCCAAATAAAGATGACGCAAGTTTTTAAATACGGAATAAAAAGATTTTTTTAATCTATTTATAACAGTAGCAGCAACGAAACTAGACTAAATTTTATCCAGGCCAATGTGGTAAATTGGTACATCTCTCCTTCCGTATCTAAATTTAGAGGAAGATAATATAATGACTAAATAAATTGTTTTATCTACCTAACTTTCTTTTTAGGCATATCCATTTATTATGTGATAATTATTTGTTTTAGAATCCATCATTGTATGTACATAATTACATATTTATTCATTTATTATCGTAACTTACAAATTATAAAAAATAAACAAAGTGAAAAGTACATGAATAGGAATTTATATATAATTTATTTCATCAAGTTAAGTATAGAATATATCTTTCAATTTAGCTGTAAATAAGGCATTTATTATAAACTAGCGAGCTACGCCCGCTAGCTGGGCCACTTTTTCCAAACGAACCTCGATACTAAGCAATATATAATAAACAAAAAAATTCATTTAATAAGCAAGTCTTGGTGTTCGAATCCTCAAGCACAAAAAAAGTAAATTAAAGAGCTATGGTTGTTATGCGCCCATTATCCCGTTAAAAATATGTGATTTCGCACAGTGGGCTCTACGCTCCATTGTCGCCATCGTCTCTTAAAAAATATTTGGTTTTGTACGGTTGGCTCTGCGCGCCCGTAAGACATTTTCTCGTATTTTTTGGTTGATCAGAAGCAGACTTTTACGCAGATTCTGAATATGTAATCAGTTTTTTTCTACTTTAAAAACTGTCTGCATGATGGTTTAAGAAAAAACGCGCAAAAAAGGGAGAAAAAGAGGTTTTCGACTTTTTCTTCTTTTAGCCAAAGGGGAAAAGTTCAGGTTCTTCACCGCAAGGTGGCGCACTGTTCTGCCTCAGAGCTCCGTTTGAGCGCTGTTTGGGGTTTGAGACATTTTTCGTTCCGATTCCCAAGGGGTTTTTAATTCATAACTTTTTTAATTTTGGTCCCACGGTCTCGAAAATGCCCGAAATGACTTCCCCGGAATTTTTCCAATCGAAAGACACCTCTCGCGACTTCCAACTCGCCCGCATTGCGAACTGTAATCGGCTTCAAGCAGACAGAGGCCCACGGATTTTATTAGTATAGATTTCAACAATTTAATGAACCGTTCACGAGTGCCAATATATTAATGATTTTTATGCTAATTCTATGGCAAAAAGCCAAACCGTGAGTCCGATTAAAAAGAATAATTTCAAAATTACGTATATGTATATATATATATATATATATATATATACGTAATTTTGAAATTATTATTTTGAAATTATATATATATATATATATATATATATATACACATAATTTTATTATATTTTTTAATTGTTAACCATTAGAATTTTGTTAAAATCTTTAAGAATGTTTTTTTCATTTTTATAAAACTTCTTTCGTAGACATGTACTTTGAGTAATCTAGAATAACAATGGCTTACGGAAATATGTAGATATATATGAATATATATATTACTACTGATACATTATTGAAATTCTTATTATCGCAGGATTTTTTTTTTAAATAACGCAATGTATAATTTGTTTAAAGATT
Source organism: Maratus speculifer (assembly GCA_964019185.1). Lineage (NCBI taxonomy): Eukaryota > Metazoa > Arthropoda > Arachnida > Araneae > Salticidae > Maratus > Maratus speculifer. The sequence continues at coordinate 69,102,414 of OZ025297.1, read as the reverse complement.
GAAACTTCCAGAAATAGTATTGAATGAGACAAAGCCAATAAAATACGAAAACTATTACGATGCATAATAAAATATAATGAAAATTAATCGTCGGTTGCCTTATGTACATGCTTGCATAATATGATTTATTGAATTATTTTGAAAAGTTAAAAAACTAGTTATGAAGAAAATAAACATTTATCTATACATATAAAAAACCACACAAGATTAGGTTGATTAAGTTTAAGTTAAATTTATTCCTTTGTCCTGGTATTGCGCTATCTTTTAATCTCTTGTCGATAATATCTAAGTAATTAATAAGTAATTAAAACTGGTACTATCTAAGTAATCCTAGCAAGTCTTACATAGACTTATAAGGTAACTATATTTTGTTAGAACATTTTGTAAGTATAATTTGTAATTATGTCTTTGTGAGAGACGTGATTTGAGAGAAAAGGACGGAAATTAATGATAGAAATATATTTTCTTTAATCGCAGGTTTAATTTTTATTTTTTTAAATCACATATGGTCATTAAAAGTAAAATCAACGGATCCTTATTAAAATTTAATATACTATATATATATATAGTATATTATAGTATATATATATATATATATATATATATATATAGTATATATAGTATAGCTCGTCGGTCCATGTATATTAAATGCACGCACAACACAATTATTCCATAGGCACTAGGTATATTTAAATCACTTTATCAAAAAAATAACTCACTGGCAGCTCACTGCCGCATTATCGTCTTCACATTTCTCAAACACAACTTTAGAAGAAAAACAGAAAAAACCTCACTTCACTTAAGTTTCTAGACACTGAGATTTTAATTATAGGTGTCGCGGTATCGTCTGCCTACATGGAACATATTGGCCCCCCATTAACATGTTTCACATTCAATAATAACTCTTTTTTTTTTAACTTAGTACACTAATTACACAAATAAATGAAAAAGGTCACTATATCCCTTTAAGACCCAGCTCGTACGATCGTGCGGGTTAGACATACATTTAAATTTTTGCTTCTGAAACAGTCGTATGTAATATAAACCCAAATTGAACGATTGTTCCGGTTAGCAGAAAGAGTAAAGTATCTTTTTTTATCAACAGATTGCGGTAGTAGTCCATGTTTTACTTTCAGGTGGCATGTCTAGCTTTGTTTACAAATACAACGGATATAGCGCATCATTTTATCTGTCGTAAAAAGGTAATTATCAATATATTTTTAATTGCTTAGATAAATATTTTTGCATTAATGTCTAAATAAGTATAATATAATAAAAACATTAATTATAGACTATTTATTTTGCTCTTAGGACTCAAGATTTCGCCACCCGCACGATCGTGCAACTTAGGCGTTACGTTAGTCAGTGCTACAGTAAAGGTAAGTGTTTTTCAATGTTCATTTTGATTTCTGTTTCGAAATCAAAATAATATTTGTCAAATTTTTGATTTTGAAATTTTTGATTTTCGAATTTTATCAAAATAATATTTGTAATATTTTGTCAAAATAAAACGAAGTATGCTGTTACATAATTAATACCGTATTATTTTCTTGGGTGTTGTCATAGATAACCCCCCTTTTTTTAAATAATTTTTACTTTTTTTCTTTTTAATTAATAAAATTTTCAAATACTTTTTCTAATTTTTTATGCAGTACTTTGTTAACTTTTAATAAAGCAAAATAAAATATTTTTTTCAGATGTCTAAAAGGAAAAGAATTCTCACTCAAGAAGAAATTTTTTAATTGATGAATAAATCAGATTCTGAGTTTAGTGATCTCTCGCTCGGATGATGACGATGTTACGGACAAAACATTTGAAGCAGCTTTATTAGAAGGACAGTCAAGTTCAGATGAGCTCGATGAAGAAAAAATGACAATTTTGGATCATTCTTCCTCTTCAAAGTCTCCTGAATTCATCTTCCAAAGTTCTGCCTCCAAGGCGTTTTCGGAAAATACTAAAAGAATGAAAAAAGATAAAAAGGAATACAAGTGGACTGTTAAAAAGTTCATTTCTATACCTCATCCTGGAACTTTAGATTTCACGCAACTGCAAGTATGTTTTTCATTTCTTAAATTGTAACAAAAAAAAGTTATAGACTTATAGAAGAAATTAAATCGATATGATAAATAAAAACTTTAAAAAAAAAAAAAAAAATTTTAAATTAAATAAAATATTTTTTAAGTCGATAAGTACTTCTCCAATATTATTTTTTTCCTTCTTTTTTAGGCTTTAGAGCGAACCATTTCCCATGTGTTGATGACATTTCAAGTCTTCGCAAGTGCAGGTTTGAAAACTGCGAAAAAAGTTCAAAAACACGTTGTGAAAAATGCAACGTTTATTTGTGTATGTCAAAAAAAAAAAAAAAAAAAAAAAAAATGTTTTAAAGATTTTTACTATAAAAAAGTAACGAATCCATAAAATAAAAAATAATACATCAATAATTACCATATTTGTAAATTTTTTTTGGTTCAGTTTCTCTCTTCTATCCATTTAGAGCCAGAAAATGTATAAATTTTAACATGTAATAAGTAATGATTTCAGAGGAAAAGCCCAACCCGCACAATCGTGCAGGTGCTGCTTTCACAGAAAAAGCCCAAACCGCACGTTCGTGCGGGTACTCTTCACGCTCTAGGGGGGCGAGAAAATTTTTTTAATTATTTTTTTAGGTGTCATTAGGGTTAGCATAGAGTTAATAACCAGAGGAATATAATATTTAATGATGAAAATGTTTCGGGTCTTAAAGGGTTATATGTTTACTTAAATATAAAATTTGGAAGAAAAAGCAATTTAACACTCACACACATATATATATATATACATTTATATATATTTTTTTTAAGTAAAGTGGGTTTCAGGCATAGAGAAAATACAAATTTTGCTAATCGATCTTTTAAAAATTCCATTCTGAGTTTTTACCTAAAATACGCGAATTTTCTTATCATTACCGTAATATACTTCAATAATTCTACCTAATGGCCATTTATTGGTTGATATATTTTCCTCTACTAACAACACTAGATCTCATATTTTTACATTATTCTTTTCAAATCTCCACTTACACTTCTGTTGTAATTCACTTAAATAATTATGATGCCATTTGCGCCAAAAAGTTGTACAATTTTAGTTATTCTTTGCCATTTTTGAGGCGATTTTCTTTTATATTGGTTAAATCAGGCTCAATAATTACATTTAATGGTCTGTTTATAAAAAAATGAGCTGGAATTAGGACTCAATTCACTAAAATAATTTGCATCATCTGATAATGGACTCAGAAGCTTCGAATTTAATATTCCCTCTTTTTGTATCACTACTGTAAGAAATTCCTCATAAGTGAGGTTAGCACCTCCCACAATTCTCTTAAAATGAAATTTAAAGGATTTTATTGCAGCCTCCCAAAAACCCCCGAAAATGGGTGATCTGGGGGGAATAAATTTCCACTCAATGCCTTCACTGGACAAATATGCTGTTAATTTCTCATCTGGTTTTCTTACTAATTCATAAAAGACCCTAAGAGTCTAATCTATCCCAATAAAAGTTTTCGCATTATCAGAATACAATTTGGCACATTTACCTCTGCGTGAAATGAATCTTTTCAGTGACGCAATAAATGATTTGGAGGTTAAATCTGAGACAATTTCTATATGTATAGCCTTAAATACAAAACATACAAAAATACAGATATAAATTTTTTGTAAGATGGTCTTACGTGCATAAGCAATTTTCATCATAAATGGCCCACACAGATCAACACCCGGAATATTAAAGCAATAGTCAAATTGGACTCTATCCCTGGGCAAATCGCCCATCAATTGATTTGCAATAACTGGTTTAGCTTTAAAACATGGAATGCACTGATGAACCACCTTTCGACACATTGCACGACCATTTATTGGCCAAAATTTATCTCTTACCAAGGATAGTAAAGTTGACGCACCAACATGCAGATATTTCTTATGATAATAATTTATAAAAATTACAGTAAAATTATTGCTTTTTGGTTAAACCACCGGGTGTTTTTTCGCAAAATTGAAATTACTATTATCTAACCTGCCACCAACCCTTAAAATTCCAAATTGATCTAAGTAAGGGTTGTGGCCTTTTAACTTGCCTTTCGGACTTACCGATCCTTTAGTCTGGAGACTATATATGTCTGCACTGAACTCTTCATTTTGCACTGATTTTATTAAAAGTGTCTCTGCAAACTTCAATTCTGACGTACTCAATGATCCATTACATCTGTACAGAAGATTTCTTACATTCATCACAAATCTGAAAAATACGCACAATCGTTAAATAATTATTTATAAGATTAATCAAGTTATTTACAAAACAAATTTCGGTAATGTTACAATTTACAACATTAAATTCATTAACGATTTTAACATTAAATTTGAGCTCTTTATTGAACTCATCATTTGTTTCTAGTATGGTTATTGAACGTTGAGGATAATCACTGTTCTGAAGAAATGAAGGTTCCTTCCACCGCAATTCACAGTTTGCAAGTTTGTCAGGATCCATACCTCTGGAAAGTTTGTCAGCAGGATTTTCTTCTGAGCAAATATGATGCCATTGTTCAGCACTAGAGTTTTCTTGAATGCTAGCCACTCGGTTTTGAACAAATTGTTTAAGGTCGATAGGTTCTTTTTTAATCCATACTAACGCTCTGAGGCGTCAGTAAATTTGTCTGTATTTCTATAATTTCTGGGTTTTCAATTACAATGCGCCTACAAATTTTTATGTTAATTACACATTTAAACGACATAAGAAATTGATGCCACTCGTGAAACTCTGACTCAGGAAGCTCGTCATTCCAGTCAAAATTGATTCACCACAATTTTTGCATTAGTATTTTGACTTTAGATATAACTGGACCAAGAAGTCCCAGAGGATCAAACAGTCTCGCGAATGTTGGCAATACTTCTCGCTTGGTGTAGGAATTGCTCAATTCCACCTTAACTCGAAATGTGAAACAATCATCCCTTGGGTTTCACGAAACCCCTAACGTTTTAGATTCAATTTCATTTTCAAAATTACCCTTCTTCGTATGTCAACGAAAGATTTTTATCACTTGTACGCCACTTATGGAGTCTCATACCTACTTTATGCATAATCGCTATGAGCTGCCGCTGCAACTCTTTGGCTTCTTTAAGCGTAGGTGCACCGTACAAAATATCATCCATGTAAATATTTTCACGAAGAACTGATGCTGCTATAGGATATCTATCTCCTTCATCAATCTATAGTTGGTTGAGAGTTTTCACTGCTAAATAAGGCGCACTAACCATACCGTATGTAACGGTCTGTAGTTCAAAAATTTTAAGCTCTTTCTCGAAATTATCGTTCCACAAAATTTTCTGCAATAGGTGCTGACTAGGATCAATGTTTATCATTCGATACATTATTTGGACATCCGCAGTCAGTGCATAAACATGCTCTCGAAAATTAATCGTAATGGTAAATAAGTCATTCTGAATGACACCGCCATTATATTGCAGTGAGTTAAGTGATGTGCCATTTGCTGTTGTGGCAGAACAGTTGAATACAACTCTCAGTTTTGTGGTGGACTTTTCTGGTCTAAATATACCATGATGTGGAGCATAATACACAACGTCAGGTTCTTTAATTTCTGTAACCTGTTTCATATGCCTCAACATTTCATATTCATTTAAAAAATCTTTATACAATTTGAAGTTTTCCTTATCTTTTGATAAGCGAGTCCACAGCGATTTGAGTTTTTAAGAGCAAGCTCACCAGGTTGGCTTAAGCACGAAGGATTTTTTCCTTTAAAGGCATTCCCACCACGTATCTCCCTTCCTCATTTCTCCAATGCGTAGGCGCACCATGCTGCTCACATATTTCAAATTCTTCATTTTTTGACAACGCTACTTCGACGTTTACAACTTCATAAATTTTTTTAATGTTTGGTTTAAATCTTCCTCCCGAATTAGCCCACAATGAACTCTTACATCACCGTCCTGATCTATGCATCCATTAACCACATAACCAAATACGGTATTTTGCAAAAGTAAATTTGAACGCTGAGAATATATTTGTCCCGGTCTTAATAGCTCATAAAATATTTCTACTCCCAACAACATATCAATTTTATTAGGGACATTAAATATATAATCTGCTAACATAGTTAAATCTGGTTCTTCAACATTTATGTTAACCACTTGTTGCGGACTTGTTTTCCTTACTACTAGCATAGTCAATTCTCTTTCAAAACTTTTATCTCTATTCACGATTTTTGTATTTACGCAGCCTTTTATTGTCACAGATGTGTCATCCAAACACGAAATTAAAGTATTCGTTTTATTAATTCTAAGCTGCAATCGATTAGCACACTGTGAAGTAATCAAACAGGCTTGTGAACCGACATCTAGTAAGCATCTAACTTCCTGCCAATCCGAAGATTTATCTTTAATGAGGATACGCGCCGTACTTAATAAATCGGCTTTTGTTTTATTTTTCACAAAACTAGAGGCGACAGTCTGACTCGGAGGGTAGAAAAAAATTTTCTCGGGTTGTAATTTTTTAATTCCTGCAGCCGATTGAAACACATGACCAACATTCTTATTTTGATTATTTAATTCCCTTTCTTCTCTAAGAAAATGTATTAGTTCAGAATGTCTTAGTTTACATCTAGGACAGTTTTTAGATTTACATTTCTGTACACAACAATTATAATTTAAACATTTGAAACATGCTTTATTTAATTTCACAACTTCTATTCTATCTTTTATGGACAGGTTTTTGAATTGCGGACAAGAATGTAAACCATGATTCTCATTAGATTTACACAAGACACATTTCGCATTTTTTCCCGAAAAAAATATATTTGAAGCGCTCCTTTGAGGCTGATTTTTAAATTTATTTGCCGCTATACGTTGTATAGCGGCAAATTTTCATTTATCGTATTTATTTTCATTTATCGTATTCCTCGAATTCACATTTGATTCACCTTTAGATTTATTTTTAATCGACAAAAAGATATCGCATTCTCTTCCTAGTTGCTGTGGTTTAAAATATGACTCTGTTTGTTTAATTGCGATATGTTTCATTAATTCGCGATCTAAAGAACTGAAAATTTTATCTGAAATAATCAAATTGCTTGTTTAGGGTGGAATTATACTGGGCTCCAGAACAGATCTACATGTTCAAACCGGAACCATGACTGGCCAAATTTATCGAGACATGTTTCTGGAACAACATGTACGTTTGTTTAGGGGTGCCATGGGCTCATAATTTGTGTTTATGGATGATAACACCCGCCCTCACCGAGCAAACATCGTAAATGAATGCCTTCAAACTTAGAATATCACCCGTATGGTTTGGCCAGCATTTTCGCCTAACTTGAATCCGATAGAGCATGTATAGGATATGCTTGGCCGACAGGTTGCAGCCCGTCAACCTCCTCCTATATATGTGTGGGAACTTCGGAGAGCATTGCTTCCCGAGTGGAGTATTTTACTCTAAGATGAGCTTGATAATTCGATACACAGCATGCCGAGGCGTTTTGCGGACTGCATTTCATCGTCAAAGTGACATACAATTTATTAACCGTCATATCAACCATATATTGTTAAGTTTTTTTAAGGGGGGTACTTTTGTAATTGCTCTACGGAGCAATAATTGTAGATTTTATGAATATTATCATACATATACTATCGTTTTTGTTCTTTTTCTTTTGTTTAATAAATGGGCTTGAAGTAGTCTATCGTAGTCTGTTTTGTTTCTGTAACTTTATTTGCTGGATCTGGCATTAGCCTTAATTTATGGACATGAGTGTATTTCTTAAATCAATAATTTTACTACTTTTAGAAGCAGTTAATCCCAATTCCTCAATTACGAGCTCGTCTTTATTCAAATTATCAATAACAGACATAACTTAATCAAAATCAAACTAGAAAATTGCTCTTACCTCACTCAAATCGCTGCAAAAATCCCGAAGTAGACTCATTCTAACCCTTAAATTTATTTTCTTAGACACAACACTTCACTTATTTGAGCTCGATTTTATTCGAAGACTCTCATGTTGAACGTTGGACATATCTTTAATAGAACTCTTAATATAACATCAGCACATAGTTCAAATTCGATGATTATTCACTCACATAAATAATTATTTTCACCTCCCGGCTCGTCGGTCCATGTAAATTAAATGCACACACAACACAATTATTCCATAGGCACTAGTTATATTTAAATCACTTTATCAAAAAGAATAACTCACTGGTAGCTCACTGTCGCATTATCGTCTTCACATTTTTCAAACACAACTTTAGAATAAAAACAGAAAAAACACTTCACTTCACTTCAGTTTCTGGACACTGAGACTTTAATTGAAGGTGGCGCGGTATCGTCTGCCTACATAGAACAGTAGTTTTCCGATACCACTTAATAGGATTTTCCATTAAGAGTAGCAATATCGTTTCATCATGAATATAATTTGGGATTTAATATTATATTTAAGATTTATTAGAGTTTAATATTGTTACAATATTTTTAATGTTAAATTTATTATTCAATATTTTTATGTTAAATTCACTATCTTTATATATGATACATTAAATCTTAAAATCAATATACATTATCTAATACAATAAATGGTTTTATATATATATATATTAAAATTCAAATGGTTAATATTGTTTACTATTAATGGTCTTATATTAGCATTAAAATTATTATGCTGCATTAGTGCAAGTAATTAAGAATGTATAAAATTTGATTTTTGAAATTGATATCTTTCATTTTGAATATTCATTATGAATCTTTTCCTATTGAGGTATCATATATATATATTTTAAAATATAACATCCGTCGCTAAATTTAGCAATTTTATAAATATGGTGCGCAAAGGTAATTGCTGCGATGCGCATGACCTTTGTGTACTGTCAGAAAGATTTCTACAATGCAGTTTTCCGATACCACTTAATAGGATTTTCCATTAAGAGTAGCAATATTGTTTCATCATGCATATAATTTGTGATTTAATATTATATTTAAGATTTATTAGAGTTTAATATTGTTATAATATTTTAAATGTTAAATTTATTATTCAATATTTTTTATGTAAATTCACTATCTTGATATATGGTACATTAAATGTTAAAATCAATATGCATTATCTAATACAATTATTCCTTTTATGATATGTTTTTTATTAAATTCAAATGGTTGGTTGATATTGGTTACTATTAATGGTCATATATATATATATATATATATATATATATATATATAGTTTTTTTTGCGAATGGTATCTAACTTGTTTGTCATTTAAATTAAGTAAGTATATTATGTAACTCATAGGTAGCATGATTATGAGTGTCTATAGAAATTACAATTTTAATACAGGTGGAAATGTCAAAATTCACTCGTCTTTATTCCTGAAGATACGATACATTTTTTGTTGTTGTTCTCTTGCGGATGGTATCTAAGTTATTTGTCCTTTAAATTAATTAAGTATATTATTTTACGTACGTGAAACATAAATGATTTAAGAAGTAATTACGGGAGCCAATGGTAGATTTTTTTCCATAATCATATGTTAAAAAAAGAATTATACACGGCAATTAAAAGTACAATCAACGGCAGCTTATTAGATTTTTCCAACCGAAACATCATAAATGGGGATAGAATTCCAATTTGAAGACTAGTGGAAATGTCAAAATTATTATCAACCCTCAAATTAATTAACCCTCATTTTAATGTTTTCAGCCAGTTCCTTTAATAGGCTTTATTATACGAAAATGCATCTATATAAAATTAATTAAATTATTATCGATTAAAATTTAATATTATTTCTTAATATGTTATTGTGTTACATTTTGAAAATAATGTATGAAATATACATATGAGTGTAGAGATAACGGGAAACAGGAGGCACTACGATTGATACTACTAATATAGCTCCCTTTTTAAGCCATTTTAGTTCTTTAATGTATCACATAAATATTAATCTATTGTACACATTTTTAAGAAAACACTGCAATTCGGGAAAATTTGACAAATTTAATAATGTTACTTTTCGCTATATTTGTTTTCAAAGTCATAAAGACTTTCGGTAACTTACACATATTTACTAAAATACGTGTTAGCCTCTTTTAATGATTTATCGTAGCGTAAATACAAAGTTTAATACTAAAAGCTAATATTTACTTAATAAATTAATGCTAATATGATAATATGTTTTGCACTGAATTCCTTTCATCTTGTTCAGAAATTCAAATAGCGATTTTTTTTAAGCTTAAGTTAAGTTGAGAGATATTAAAAAAAATAATATTAATTTGGAACGTTTCATTATAAAAATCCTTGTTTACCTTTAAGATTATATTGAACATAATTTTTACCATATTTTGAAATAAAAATATTTTAAAGAAAAAGAATACGTTATATGTTTTTTCTTTGCATTTTAAGTATTTTCTCGATAACTTATTCTGTGTAATTAGTAATATTTGACTTTTAAATTAATATAACATCATGCAATGTAAAATAAATTAACTTAAAATTGATTACACTTTGTAAAATTCTGAAATTGCACATTTTTACATAAAAGGGATGCAACAAATCTTTGCATAACAAATCTTTTTAACTGGCATTTGAAACTTTATCGTTGTGCACTGTGAACATTTTGAAGCAAATTCTGTTTATTATTTTATTTTTATTATCCTATCAATTTCATATAGTTTTTTTCCTTTGCAATATTATTGTTTATTTCTCCGTATATTTATGAAAGCTAAACATGAACTTCAAAACCACATATTTTTACGATCTGAAATCTAGATGTACCGAATTTCAATGCATTAAGAACGTATTCAAAGTTAAAATTCATGAAACATGTATATTTTAGATGTGGTCACTTTATGCAATTCTATATCGATCAGAAGAACGGAATTTTTTTCAAAATAGTAATATTAACAATATTATACTTTCTTTACAATTCCAAGGATGTTAATTACTACTGTGGGAATTCCATTATTTATATATACCGTGAGTCAACAAAGATCATTTAAGACTCATAAAGACGACTGCAAGATGACGTAAGATTTCTGTCATACTGAATAACGGTAAATGCGGTAATTTTTATGAATGCTGTTGCAGAAATACATATTTTTCCGAATGGAAATGTAAGTGCTAAACGTATAGAGAAGTGTAATTATGGAGTAGCAACAGAAGGGATTCGCGAGTCCGATCGGAGGTCGCCCGAGCCGTTTACGTTGATTATGGAGCGTTTACATGGCCGTAGGTTCTGCAGGCATCTCAAATCTGCAAAGTCTCTCGTTTTTTGCGCGTGTTCTCGGTAATATGTTGGGAATTGTAATATTTTCCAGCAGACGGCAGAGTTGTGAATTTGGGAGGAACATTTAATTTAATTGGTTCTTTAGCTTTTGATTGATATGTGGTCAAAGCCGCACAATTCCCGGGTCTGTGACGTATGAGGCCCTAGCCACAAATGCTTGCAAAATGCTCTTAGCTAATCAATTTTAATCTTAAGGAGCATCCAAAACTGATCTCTGAAAGTAATAAATGTTAGGCTGGGAAAGAAAGTTAACAGGGGCAAAATAGCTTTAAGCTCCAGAATTAAAGTTTAAAAATTTTAATTGAGACTTTAAGCTTTTGAATTTAAAGTTTAAGTTTAAGTTTTAAAAAAGGGTTTGATTTTATCCTTTCATATCCTCCCCTCCAAGTTGAGGTCCACCAGATTTGCCTGCAATTATGGGGGGGGGGGGACTCCCGCGGTAAATTGAGAAGACAAAATTGGATAAGAATTTACTTATGAAACGCTAGAGATTAAATTTTAAGTTAAATCTAAAGTAAATGTAATGTTATAGGAATGTTTGCTAATAAGGACTGAATTTTTCTGCTGGAAAAAATATTTAAAATTCAAATTTTGAGGCATAAATTTTAAGGAAGTAATTCACGGTTGTAAGTTTTTGTTAAAAGTTTAGAATATAGCTCTCGATACGACCTGACCGAACTTTACATAGGAATTTGAAGCATATTATATGACATAAAATATAAAAATATAAACATGAGAAAAGCTGAAAAAAATACAGTAAATCTATGGAAAAATACAGTAATAAAACAATTTAACTTGCTGCAATGACCAAATTTTCTCGTTCGGAAGTCCTGTGGTCAACAAGTTTGTGCTTTTTTAGTTAAAGTCTTTAAGCACATGTTTCAGATTTTATATAAAGTGAAAAAGTCAAAATATAAATTTATGAGCAAAAATAATATGGAAATTTGTCATAAACATAGGAGAACTTAAAAAAAAATTATTTTTCATAAAATATGAAAATTATGTTATTATAAAAGGACAATGATGTAGGTAATATTAAAAAATGATAAATATAAAAGTACACTAATATATGATTAATGGGGGAAATATATGTTCTATACACAAAATATTCAAATTATAAAAATATTGGTAAATATGAAAAATTTGAAAAGTTTCTTCATTTATTTTGAAAATGTTAAAAATGTTAAAAATATTTTGGCATATAAAATTGATAAAAATAAGAGATGTAAATTAAATATAATAAAAATATTGAAATACATATAAAAATAAAAAATAATATATAAAATTCCATTTACATTATTTATCCTAAACAGTGTAAGGTTTTAGCAAATCCTAAACCTCAGGGAGGTTTTAGCAAGAAGAAAAAAAAATGAGCTTGGATTTAATTTTTGGTGTAAAGATGCAAACGCAGTTTATCTATAAATAAAGGTATTTAATATTTTGCAGACTGAGATATGTTTTTCTCAGTGGCATTAATAAATCCAAGTCACAATATAAACCACATCTACATCTCACTGTTAGCTCATAAAAATTTCCTAAGAAAATGAAAATTCAAAGAACATTTTTCCTTACTAAGGTCAGAATGCTCTTAGTTTTCCTTACAAATTTGTATGCAAATAGCAAAAATCTTTCAAGTTTAACGGGTTTTATTACTGCAAAGGGAAAAAAATTAATGAAATAAGAAATGAAAAATAATTAAGTAAGACAAAGAAAAAATAAAGTAATAGACTCTGATTCAAAACAAATAGGCCAATGATCCAACATTTAAAGCACGTGGGCAACTTATTGACATTTTTGTTGTTATTAATGGATCCTTTTATTTTCATTGATTGCCCGTGTATCTCTTATCAACAGTTGCCACATTTGCTGAGATGATAAGTCATTGATTCCTTTTTGTTTGCAGAGGGTGTGTTCTGGTTGAATTTAACAAACTTAAAAAATGTTTTAAAGATTTAATGGGCTGGAACCATGGTCATCTTTAAAAACTTAATAGGTGCTGTTAGACATTATTAGACTTACCACGGTTAAAGTGGGGTTAACACGGTCATGTCTAACCCAATGGCTGAATTTTGTATAATATTTTAAACATGTTTTTAAAATTTGACAGGAGTGATATACCTGTTCAAATATATTTTTTAATGAAATGGGACTTGTTAAAAAATGGACTAATTAAAAAATGGTTGGGGTGGCCAACTCACTGGGTAATGTACTAAGGAAGGAACATAATATAATTTTTTAAACAATCCTGGGTAAATATAGTAAATTAAAAATTCAAATATTAAAATATATCATAATGTAAAATATAATATTTGGCGATACAAAAATCTAAAATGGGTAATACATTGTATAAAATTCTATATATGAAAAGAAAAACTTGGAAAACGAATTGAACATGTCTTTTATGAAAAATAAAAATACTTATATACACAAAAAGGTTTGAAATATGGAGTAAAATAACACAAATTGACATAAATATCTATTAACAAATATGTGGAAATTTCAATGTGCTCATCTGAATTTATAAGAAAGACTTGATGGAATAATATACTAAACATTTGCAAATATTCAATTGTATTTGTATTATTTGAGAGTTTTTACTGTGAAAACATGTCTTTTGTTTAACCAATTTATTCATAATATAAAAGGATTTAAATCAGGTAAACTTAATTTTTGGTGATCGCACACCCCACCGCTTCACTGGATGAACAACAACAACAACAACAAAAAAATTCTGTTACTTTAATTTATCACAATTTTAATGCGTGTGTAAAATATCAATCACAAAATTTTCTAAAATGTAAATTATAAATCTTAAATTCCACAAGAAATAAAAAATAAAGCTAATAAAAATCTTAAAATAATAAATACGAATTTTGTTAAAATCTTTAAAATCCCTTTAATACAGTAACATCCTTTTAATTAAACTACTTTAAAACTCCATGAACGCTGTCAAAATTTTAAAATTTTTACTCGGATAACAGTATTTTTTGTTATCTTTTTCATTCTTAAATAATTTTCATTCACACAAACACTTCCATACCACGGTACTTTCGCCAATAACACATTCATAGTCAACATAAAATAAAAAATTAAAGCATTGTTTAATGTAAAATAAAACTTTTTTTTTCTTTTAATGAGAATATTTCTTAAAATAAATGATGGAAATGATAAATCTGCAAGAAAAAATAAGCATATAGTCTGCACAATAAAGCTCTTTTTTTTAAAAAAATTATTTGTACTTTTAAGCTGAAAAAAACCATCAATCTGAACTAAAAAAATAAAAAGAAACATACCTGTAAATCAGATTACCCATATTTTTAATAAAGAAAAATTAATATTTAAAAAATACTGAATTACTATTTTTTTTTCATTTCAAGTAAATTTTAATGATTAAGAACTAAAAGACATATTGTCCTGGCATTAGCTCATCCGCTAAGTTTATCATTTGTCCGCTAAAATAAAATAAATAAAAAAGTTTTCTACATGAAAACTCTTGAGTGAATCATCTGTGCGGTGATACAGAGAGAGGAGATCTTCTCGACCTTTGCTCTTTTTGAAAACACGTGGCTCTGCGAAATAAAGTTCGGTCCCTTTTGCGAATCTGTGGAATAAGTTTCGTCTTGGAGAAGAGAAATAGGTATCGCTTTAGAATATCCATTCTTGCTTTGTTTGTGAGTGAATCACTTTTTAAAAACTGCACTTTTTCCTGCAGCTGAGTAGGGGAAAAAGTCCAAATGAAGAACATTAAATGTTAGTACGCATAAGTGATAAATTGTTCACAACAGGCTCAATGTTTTTTTTGTTTCTTTCTTTTGACGATTGTTCTAAGATTATTTGAAACGAGAATAATTTCTCTCTTTCAGCGTCATAGTTCATCTGATGTCCCGCACGCATTGAGAGGAAAGGGAAAAAAAGTTATTTCTCCGGATTGATTACTTTTTGCTCGTCGTTAATTGGGATTTCCATGGGATAGGAATTCTCGTTCTGCGTATGAATGTTCGCGGCTTGGTGGCAAGGCATAGGGGTTTTTTCACGGCAGGTGACTGTTCCGCCGACTTTTAAATAATGTCACGTCTTCTTGGGTGTTAGTTATGGCATAAGAAGTTGGACTCGGGGGCCTCTTGTTGGTTCGAACTCTTTTTAATAGGCCGTTCTTCGTACAGAAGGGATTCGCGAATCCGGTCGGAGGTCGCCCGAGCCGTCTACGTTGATTATAGAGCGTTTACATGGCCATAGGTTCTGCAGGCATCTCAAATCTGCAAAGTTTCTCGTTTTTTGCGCGTGTTCCCGGTAATATGTTGGGAATTGTAATTTTTTCCTGCAGAGGGCAGAGTTGTGAATTTGGGAGGAACATTTAATTTAATTGGTTCTTTAGCTTTTGATTGATATGTGGTCAAAGCCCGCACAATTCCCGGGTCGGTGACGTATGAAGCCCTATCCACACATGCCTGCAAAAAGCCCTTAGCTAATCAATTTTAATCTTAAGGAGCATCCAAAAATGATCTCTGAAAGTAATAAATGTTAGGCTGGGAAAGAAAGATAACAGGGGCAAAATAGCTTTAAGCTCCAGAATTAAAGTTTAAAAATATTAATTGAGACTTTAAGCTTTTGAATTTTAATTTTAAGTTTAAGTTTTAAAAAAGGGTTTAGTTTTATCCTGTCATGTAGCAATTAAGACTTTCGGTGAATTGGCGAAAATTCTGTTGAAGGTCTTGAAAATTGTCCATACAGCCTCGATATTTCCGTAAGATATCCTTATATTTTTGGGCACCTTAAAAAAATCGCATGAATCTCAACGGAACACATATAATCAGGACGTCGCGTCGTATCCCTTATGGATAAATATTAATCAATAATCCCGGAATTTCTACTGAAGCTATATACCCTTTCCTGCGTACTAGGATTAATGTATTAATGTCAATGAAAATTAAATTTATTTGTAATGTTCACATTAAATTTAATTACAAAAAATTCTATAATTGAATTATTCTGAAATTAAATTTATTTAAATATAATTCTCATTCATTTCATTTAAACGCCCCTTAAATCTCTAAAAAATTGTAACGTTAAAATTCCTTTCTCAACTTTCTATCACATATTTAAAGTTTCTAAGTAAATTTAATTTTTAGCAGAAATTAGAAATTCTGTATTTCAGGACTTACAAGGCATAACAAAATAAGGATAATGACCTACTGCCAGTTTTTAATTTGCAAAAACGTTTAACTTCTTAGAATTGTTATTTTTCATATAAATGTTTTCTCCTGAGTATTAATATTCACAAACATATTTTGTTATGCATGAAATGTTATTTTATGAAACTTATATGCAACTATCTTAAGGATAAAAATTCATAAATTAAAAAAAAATTTATTTTTTTTTCTCCAATCTTCAGTATAACTATCTACCATCTGTGCTTGACATATTTAAAAAAAATGCTTTGTCTTAAGGCGCTTTAAATTAAGAAATCCTTTAATATCAGCGTTCCAGTGAAAAGTTACGAAGTTTGCATCTACTAATAAAAAATTCACGCAATGAAAATACTTTTCTTTATTAAGTACCATACAAAAAAATATAAGAATCTATTTTAGATCTTTACGTAATCTAATATGAAGAGTAATTATGATTAGAAACCTGCATTTTGTTATTATATGATTTTTACAGTGAATAATCTTGTCTAATATAAACTAAAAATGAAAATATATTTAAAAAAAATCGATGAATGAATAATTAACAACAAACTCAAGCGTTTGAATAAAAAACAATCAATTAAAAAAAACAAGTTATCAGTGTAAATGAGAAAAAGTAATGTTTACAACACTTGTTTTAACTTTTTATTTATTTATGTATTTTTCATCTGACAATCGTTTATGAAAGAATTTTTAAAAGCATTGAAAATTGTCGTATTAAAGCAATATAAAATGTACATGGCATTCGGTAGTATTTTTTTTTCAAATTTTGCCATTATTGGATTCGAAAATATTAATGAAAATAAAAATATTAGCAATGCTGTATCAAACTTTAAAAGAATTTATGTTATTATTATTAATAATAGTAGTAGTAGTAGCAGTAGTATAAACAATATAGTATTAGTAGCAGTTGTATTAGTTATAGCAATACTACTACAGAAAGTAGTAGTGATTGAGGGAATTCTAGTACTAGTAGAATTGTTGTTGTTAGTAAATGCTGACACTAAAGCAAGGGATTCAATACATAAATATATGCAATTACTGCCACATGAAAATAAGATGGAAAGTGTATTTAAAGACGAAATAACAGAAAATGTTAGGATATGTACTATTATTAAGGATTATATCGAAAACGTTATTTTACATTAAGGCCCCACAATAGTCACAGGAAAAGTACTCAAAAAGTCCCGGATGATATTGTAAAGTCTATGGGAGCGTTCTTTTCAAATATCTCGCTCAAATTTTAATATTTTTACATGATTTTTTTGCATAGGATAGCTGAGGACACTCCACAACCGACCTAGTTTTCACTTTTTCTTATATATTTTGCTTATATATTTTTTATATTATAATAGTTTCAATTTCATAAACGGTTTAAACCGGTTTTGAAAGTTAAAGTAATTTAAAAAAAAAATCTGAAACCAGAATTGAAAAAGTAAAAACTAGGCGGTTGTGGAGCGTCCTTAGCTATCCTATGCAAAAAAATCATGTAAAAATATTAAAATTTGAGCGAGATATTTGAAAAGAACGTTCCCATAAACTTATCATTAGCGTTCGGCTTTTACCGTGTGACTAGTGTGTGCTCTTAAGCAACTTACAGACACACTCAACTATTAATCGCCATTCATTGTATAATTTAATATTTTCTTCAGCAAACAGTTTTTGAAAAAGTATTCAAGTGTGATTTCTTTGCTCATTAAAATTGAAGAGCTGCATTAATCATCTGCATTGATTACTTCTGTTATTTTTATTTAATTTTTTTTCCTCAGAATTAAAATGACCAGTTCGAGGCAACAAAATGCACATAATAATGTAATTATTAAAAATATATGAGATAAAAGATTTAAAAACAGTTTTTATATTTCTTTAACTCTTAATATTTGGACGGCTTAGCAAATGCGACACTCAGTAAAAGAAAAAATAATTCCGATTTTTAAGCAAATAATTTAAATAAAATTTGATATAAAGTTATTCTCTTCCGAGAGATTCTTGAATGTTTGACCAATGCTTAAATTTCTAGTTTCACATTTTTGCCGTTTTATTTCATTGCATATATTCTTAAGTAAACACTGCTATATGCATTCAAGCTGAAGTATTTATCTTTGCAGATCAATTGCATTTCAAAAAATATTAATTCAAAGTCATCTAATACAACTACAAAAAACTACAAAAACTTTCCCCTTAAAATTTCGAAAATTTCATTTGTTGTGCAATCAATGACACTGACATATATAAGAGATACTGTGTAATTCACATACTGTGCAATTCATCAAGTTATAAGATTTAAAATTGTCACCCATATATAATTAAAATAATGCTGATTTAATAAAGTGTAAGTTTTGCAAAGAAAATCAAAAATATCTTTCTTCAAGATTATGTACTTTTCTTTATTGCCTGATCATTATTTCTGCAATACTTTCAATTCAGTATATTCTTTTGATCAAAAGCATTATATTGTGATTTTTATTTTCCAAATGTTAAATATCAACAAGCGATTTTAGAATTTATACATAAATATATTAAATAAATTTAACATGGATCAGAAATTTTAATTATTGAAAGTTAATGTTCCGTTATAATGACAATTACTGAAATTTAATTTTAAATAATATTTCCTGAACTCCTTTTACATCAATTTAAATCTATCGGCATTTCTTTGAATTTATGTGTGGAGCAAATATGTTTTCAAATTAAGGAGTTTATGCTTAATTTAAATCTTAGTTATTATGTTTTAGTCAACTTCAAACTACTTCAAACATAAATTAAGCTTAAAGTATTACTTAAGCAAGAATTCTTGATGATTATTATTTTTATTTTATAAGAATGTGTAATTTTTAATGCGTGAAAGTGTTTATTTGAGTATAAGTCTTAATTTGTGTATAAAGTTTAAAAGAAAATAATGAAAAGCTATGAGTATTTCTATAAAAATGTGAATAACTAAACAACACATGGGTGTGAATTTATAATCTTTCAATCCAGAAGTTATTATTAATAAAATTACTATATAATAATGTCATTAAGTATTCTTAAAACTCCTTAAAATTATTGAAAAATGTTTAAATGACTCTTGCTTAATACTTTCAATTTAACTGTTTATATTATTACGTTTTAAAATTAAATTTATAAAAAAATACACATGGGTGTGAATTTATAATCTTTCAATCCAGAAGTTATTATTAAAAAAATTACTATATAATAATGTCACTAAGTATTCTTAAAACTCCTTGAAATTATTGAAAAATGTTTAAATGACTCTTGCTTAATACTTTCAATTTAACTGTTTATATTATTACGTTTCAAAATTAAATTTATAAAAAAAATACAATGTAATGATTTCCATTGTTAAATTTATTACACAGTTTTATGAGATTTTTCATTTATTTTTATTTTTGGGCTTATATATTAATTACATGCTGTCGAAGTAATATTGTAATTCAAAAGTCAACACAAATTCAACTATTCTTAATATAATATAGTTGATAAAACTACATTTATCCATAAAAATAATATATATATATATATATATATGTGGGAATATTGAGTGATTAGCTTATGATTACTAATTAAATTTTCTTCTTTCTCATTTATTTCTTTTCTAATTTTCAAATTTCTCACGTGATTCAAATCAATTTCATTTTCTTCTATGACTCTCGCGAAATTAATCAAGTGATTACATCCTGCATTATTATCATTTGCAAGTATTATCTTTAATTGCTTAATACTTCATCCTTTATACCCACATTTTCGGTCATCCTGACGTTCCTGGCGACCTCGCCAGCTGCCCCACGGCTTGACGTATTTTGCAATAGTGGATATCTTGTCCACCATGGTCTCCAATCCTCTTTGCATCATAATGATCATGTGATTTTTCTATAATGTTTTTATTAGGTCCATGGAATTTTCTCCTTTTCATTCCTGTTCCATACTGCATTTCTTGGATTAACTCGGTATCATTTAATTCATATCTGTTAGGTACTTTTCTCATCATGTTAAATTGCTTTCTATAACTACCATTACTCCAAAAATATAGATTTCTACGCGGACCATTAAAATTTGTTTTTATGCTTCTTTTGCCTTTAAATTTAAAAGTATCCTTTTCACACGGTTCAGCCCTTTCTTTTTCAAAAATTTCATATTTTCTTTCTGTTTGCTGTACCTCTAAATGTTTCTGTTTGCTGTTTCTCCAATTTTCATATGTGTGACGTTTTCCATCAAAATTATTTCTCGAATAATATTTCTTTTCTTCATCTCTATCATTGTAATCACGCTTCTTGTAATTTCTGATAAATTTCTGTTTATTTGCATTAACTCCTTCAACATTCCTTTCTTCCCTCGTATTTTTCCGTTTATAATATTTTTTAATTTTCCTCGTTTCATTTTTATTTTCATTGGCGCGTGCACATAAATTGCGTTTTTCTTTTAGGTCATTCATTCGTCCTGTTTGTGATGTCTCGTTTCTTTCATTCAATCTTTTCTTACTAATTAAATTTTCTTCTTTCTCATTTATTTCTTTTCTAATTTTCAAATTTCTCACGTGATTCAAATCAATTTCATTTTCTTCTATGACTCTCGCGAAATTAATCAAGTGATTACATCCTGCATTATTATCATTTGCAAGTATAACATTTTCATCACGTGAATTATCTAACGTAGACGTTTTCATTTCATTATTATTTTTGGCAGCATGATTCAATTTTATATCAGAATTCTTCTGAACTTTAGTGTAACCTACTTGAATACTATTGCGTTTGCCAACGATCTTAATTCCGTTCTCGTCTATCGCCAAATTTAATTTGCTAATGACATCATATCCCAGTAAAATATCATATTCAAGAGATTCTAGTACGTACAAATTTGTTCTGATTAGAAAACCATCAATATTAAATTCATATGGGAAGTATCCTTTTGGATAAACAACTATTTTATTTATGCCGGACAAAAAGATATTATTTGAAAATAATCTTGGCGAGCCTATTTTCGTATAATATTCGTAACTCACCAAACTGATATCACTTCCAGTGTCGAAGAAGATCTGTGTCTTTTCACCGTTAATATCAATATTTTTCATGTAATCTGATTTGGCACTGTTAGTTTGCTTGATTACTGCGGAATTCATCTCTTTGTAGTTGGATAATCGCGGATTTTGGCTGTCATTTTTTATTTGTTTATTATTCCCATTATTACACTGCGATATTACGTGGCTAAGACGATTACTTTTGAAACACATAATTTGTGCCCTGTTCTTTTCATTTAAATAAGAAAATTCATTTACATTATCTGTATTATCTGCGAATTGTTGTTTTCTTAAAGTATCATAACGTTGAGATGGTAACCACGGTTTTGAATTGTTATTTTCGCGCATTTTTGACTTCCTATCTTCAAAGTGGTGTGAATTTCTATTCATGGTTTTAATATTACGCCTTGCTGTTTCGTAATCATCTAGTTTACAAACTAACGTATCAACACTTTTAATTTTGGGAAGATCATCGATGAAATGTTCCTTCATTTCTATCGGTAATCTTCTTTTGATTTGATCTACCAGTATTAATTCTTTTAAATCTTCAAAATTCGACACATCAAGACCGGTAATCCATTCTTCTAAATAATTCCTTAACTCAAATGCTAGATCGCGCCAAGTGGCTGAATTTTCTTTCTTATGCGACATTAATTTTTGCCTAAACTCTTCTGGCGTCAATTTGAATCTTTTGAGCAGCAAGTTTTTTACATAATCGTAGTTATTTGTTAATGTTTCTGGTTCTCTAGTTATAACATTAGCAATTTCTAGCGGCATTAAACTTAATAAGTGCATGACCCAATTCTCTTTTGTTATATTCATCCTAGAAATCTGTCTCTCGAATAGAGCTAAGTAGATACTAATATCACCCTTCCCATCAAAGTGTGACATTAATTTAGACAAATTTAGTTGCTTACCTGTACCAGTTACAGCCGAACCGTTACTTGTATTTATCATATTTCCTTGAAGTTCAATTTTTCGTAATTCGTACTCCATTTCCATCTTCTTTTCCTCTAATCTTCTTTCTGCTTCTAACCGTAACCGTCTTTCTTCTTTTTCTGCTTCTAGTCTTTTTTCTTCTTTTTCTGCTTCCAGCCTTAATCGTCTTTCTTCTTTTTCTGCTTCTAGTCTTTCTTTTTCTATTCTCTCCGCGGCTATGACTTCAAGTCGAACTTTTACAAAATTTTCTTCATAATCCTTCGATTCAGTCACCAACTTTATCAAATCAATGATTCTTGGACTCTGAGGCACAACTATACCTAGGTCATCACACAATGTTAACAAGTCCGCCTTTCTAGCTTTATTCAGAACAGACATTATAATTTTTGTTTACACTTCAACAAAACAATATAGTGCACTATCTTGCAGGCTTGATTACGGATAATTTCTAATCATTACACATATAAGAAACAGTTCCTTTTTTACATAATACGTATTAGTTTAAAAACAAAACATTTTTCTTAGACTTAGATCTTCTTAGTGTAAAATAGCTTTCATCGTGAAATTCAAATTCAAATATAAATCAGCAAAATCATTCAAATCCTTCAATCCCGGCAACGAACCCCCAAAACTTGTGGGAATATTGAGTGATTAGCTTATGATTTAAGCAAAAGTAACATTCTTAAAAAAATAAAAAGGTTTAATAGACATAAAATATGTAAGTAACATTCAATGATAACAGTAGAACTGAATAATATTTAAAATAAATAAGCTTCTCTGAGCTTTGGATTAAAAATCCATCCAACTCGCCATCGCTGAAATCTATAGAACACCTCGTTCTTTTTTATGCATCCTCACGTGAGTCTCAATTGGGATATCACGTTCATTAAATCATTGAGTATATTATCTTTAATTGCTTAATACTTCATCCTTTATACCCACATATATATATATATATATATATATATATATATTAAATATTTAATGTACTATATATGAAGTGAAAAAACTTCTTTAAAAGCACCATAAAATAATTTAATTGCATAAGCTCTTTCAATAGAACTTAGTCTTTCTTCATCAAGCGCAAAAAGACGAGCGTCTACTTTTGCACCTCACGGAGAAGGTCTTTTGAAAGGCCTTACGCAATTAATTTATTTTATTGTGTTTTAAAGAAGTTTTTTTTCACTTTAATTCATTAACACCAACTTCATATTTTTATATTGTATTATATATGGCTGATAATTTTTATGCTTAAAGATGAATGTGATATTTTGGTGATAATTAAAGTGATTTTTTTCACATTGAAATAGCTGTTATTTAGTATGTTTAAAAATAATTATATGGTATCAGTAATGCTTTCATATTGTCTTTGAGAAATATCATTTCTGAAGATTCATCTCAATTACTGCTTACTTATCATCATGAAATCAATTAGTGTTTACATAAAACTGTTTGTAAAGGACAAATATATTTGAAACGTACATTTTATGCTTAAACATGAATAAGAAAGAGTGTTAATGATGACAATAATTTTCTTTTCATATTCTACTTGTTCTTTTTGTTTGATGTGTAACAATTATATGGTATCAGATATCCTTTTATATTGACATTGATGAATTTCATTTTTTAAATGCAGTTTGATTATTGTTTACATAAAGCTGTTTAACAAATGAATTAGGGGATCAATTAGTGTCTTATGCGAAACGGCATGCAGTGACTCTTCTTTATTTGATTCGGAATGTTCCCCAAAATATTTTTAATTAAGAAATACCACTAAAAACACACGAAAACCCACTATTTATTTTTCATAATCGTATGCTTTTAAGTGTAATTCTTAGTAAAAATAAATTTAATAGAAACTGTAACTTTTGTTGATATTGCTTTTTTTTAACATAAATTAGTTTTTATAAATAATTGACGATTTCGAAGTTTCAAAAAAATTTTAGACAAACTTGAAATATTAAAAGCGTAAGTGTAATTTTTTTCATAAACTGCTTATACTATTTATTATGCATAAATTATTTGAAGATGATTTCTTGAATAGGTATTGAACTAAAATAATACTTAGGAGATTTTGCATTTGAAAACCGAGCTGTCAAGAATGCAAACAGGCGACAGTTTTACACAATTTCATTGTTTTCCTCAGAAACTATTTTATCATTAAGTTTAAAAAATACTGGTGATCATTTTAATAGTAAGAACGAACATAAGCATATTCATTAAACTAATTTTATGAGTTGCAGGCTGCCTAAAATGCCATGGAATAACTCTTATTTGATACAAATATATTAAGATGTATTTAACTATTTTACAAAAGTATAAGCGCTACTTATTTGTAAAACTAGCAAAAATTTACTCTAAAAGAAATTCTGAAGTAATATTCGGAATACGTAAAACGTAAGATTATTAAAAAAATACAATAAATAACTTTAATGTAATCGACAGCTTCAGAAAATATATACAGGATGTATCAAAACTACTGGGCAAAACTTTAAGGGGTGATAGTATACATCAAGACAAATAATATTAAATGGGAAACTAAGGATCCCAAACGTCTTCCGAAGGAGATAGGCGCCATCAAAGTTTAGGGTGCACAATATGAAATGAATATGAAAAACGGAAAAATCGGTCGATTCGTTTGCGGTTTTCTTTATGTCAGTATTGTCTTGAAAATAAATTATAAAGATAAATTTCAAAAAATGCCGATAGAGGGCGCTTTAGACTTTGGAGTAACGAACAACTATTTTTTACCGTTGTTTTTTGCATCTCATTAAATTTTTTTAGAAGTTTAGACATAAACTTAAATTTTGAGCTCAAAATCTGTGGATAAGTAGCGCAAACTGAACTGTGTTCAATGGGAGTGGGTAAGTTCAAATTTCAAATCCCTATAAAAACAGAATAATTGGTCAATTGATTTGCGGTTTTCGCTAAAAGTATTCTTTATGTCAGTATTGTCTTGAAAATAAATTATAAACATAAATTTTACAAAATGTCGATCGAGGGCGCTTTAGGCTTTGGAATATCGTACAACTATTTTTTCCGTTATTTTTTGCATCTCATTAAATGTTTTTAGAAGCTTAGACACAAACATAAATTTTGAGCCGAAAATCTGACTCGTTGAGAGTGGTTAAGTAGCGCAAACTAAACTAAATTCAATGGGAGTGGGTAGGTTCAAATTTCAAACGATTATAAAAAAACCCAGAAAAATTGGTCAATTGATTTGCGGTTTTCACTAAAACTGTTCTTTATGTCAGTATTGTCTTGAAAATAAATTATACAGACAAATTTCAAAAATTTTCGATAGAGGGCGCTTTAGACTTTGGAGTAACGTACAACTATTTTTTACCGTTATTTTTTGCATCTCATTAAATTGTTTTAGAATCTTAGACATAAACTTAAATTTTGAGCTGAAAATCTGAATCGTTGAGAGTGGTTAAGTAGCGCAAATTGAACTGTGTTCAATAAAGGTTGTTAAGGTTCAAATTTCAAATGATTATAAAAACCAGAAAAATAGTCGATTCGTTTGCGGTTTCCTCTAAAACCATTTTTTATGCCAGTATTTCCTTGAAAATAAATTTTAAAGATAAATTTCAAAAAACTCCGTTAGAGGGCGCCTAAAACTTTAGTGAAACCAACAACTATTTTTAACCGGTATTATTTTTTTAATCTAAATAAATGTTTTAAAAGCTTCGACTTTCAAACGTAAAATTATTTAATAACTGATACCGATAGTTAAGGAATTTTAAATTCTGTCTTTCAGTAAAATTTGAAAAAAAAATAGTTTTTTAAATTGATTTTTAAAAGTAAATTTATTTTTAAAAATATTCGTGCATTTATAAAGTAAGAAGTAGTTACGGAGTTTGCCAAAATATTTTGAAAAAAAATCGAATATGTTACATGCACATTTTAGCAATTTAATAAGAAACATAATCTTAAGTCTTCTAACTACAATTTATCAGCAAAGACTTTGATTTACAATAATTTTAAATTCACATTTGTATTTTTTATTTATCCACACCTTACTACTAATTAACAAAAAATGACCCTAAGTACCTGTAAAAATTTCTTCTATTTAATATCTATAAATGCAATACGGAATAGAATCTTTTAATAATTATAAAAAAATATGTATACTCATATAATAAGAACCCCATATAAAAAAGGGTCAATAATGTGATTAATAGAATATATATACACAAAAAATACAAATATATACAAATATATATATATATATTATACAAAATAAATATATATTAAATAAATATAAATATCTATATTTAATATATATATTTAAAAAAATATGCATATTATTATGTTAAAAACTTTACGAAAAAAAACTTCTGTAAGTTGATATCCACATAAACATGCAGAAAAAATAAAACTAATTGAAACATATGATAATGACAAAATAAAATGAAATAACCATTCGAAATAAATTGCCAAAAGAAGTAAGAGATATCAAAAACAAAAGCAATAATATATACGCCGATGAAGGCGTCAATAGTAAATTACGTCGTTAGGGGCAGAAATTTACATATGTAAGCAAAAATATATAATATAACTTGCTTAAAACTAAAAAATGTGCATATACTCCGCCCATTCTATTACGTACTAATGAAAAATCGATGAGCATATTGAATATAGAAAGTTCCATGAAATTTAATAATAATATAAAATAAATAAATAAATAAAAATAATTAATATCAGCTAACTGTTCTTCATTAGATAAGTAAAATAGCTATGCTAGTTGCACATGTTTACAATTGTTATTATTATTTAAATACACACACACACACATATACTAGATGTGTATATATATATATATATATATATATATATATATATATATATATATATATATATATATTGGGTTGGGGAAAAAGTAAGTTCGCTTTTTTTCGTGTTTTTCAAAATGAATTTATTTATATAAATAAAACAAAACTAATCAAAATTTATGTGCTATTTTGTTCGATGACCTTTTGCCATTTTTCTGGTAAAACAATAATTCCGTCACTGTAGAATTTCTGAGAGTTCTGGGCAAAAAACTGAACAAGGTGATATTCACAGGCCTTTTTTGAAATCAGCTTAACACCTTCAAGAGAGTACCGCATAGTGCGGAACAAAGGGTAATCCGTCGGATCCAGGTCCGGACTATATGATGGGTTCATCAAAACTTCCAGACAAAGCTCTTTCAGTTTAGCCGAGTGACTAAAGATGCGTGTGGTTTAGCGTTGTCGTGATGGAAGACAGCGCCTTTCCTTCCGATCAATTTTGACCGGGTTTTTTATTTGCCTGCTTCAATCGCATTAGTTGTTTACAGAAGATAGTTGAATTGATGGTTTGACCAGGTTTGAGCAGCTCATGATGGAAAATTCCTTTCCAATCCCACCAAACACTCAGAATCACTTTCGTAGGCATCAATCCGGGCTTTGCCACCGTTTGTGAAGCTTCGATCACGATATTTTTAGCACATTCTTGTTATACGTGATTCCCTTTTCATCACCCGTAATGATTTGTTTCAAAAATGGCTCGATTACATACCGTTTCAGTAGCAATTCGCAAATGAAAACTCTGTCCATTAAAGTTTTCACTGTAAGTTTATGGGGAACCTAAGTATCGAGTTTCTTTTGGTATCCAACTTTATGTAAATGTTTCAAAAGTTTATGGTTAATGTTTAGTTCCGTAGCAATGCCGTGGGAAGAAATATGTCAGTCTACCTGGATTGTTTTTAAAATTTCATCGAATTTTTCAAGGATTGGCCGGCCAGGGAAAGATTCATCTTTAACATCGAAATTTTTGGAAGGAAAAAGAGGAAACCGATTCTGACTTTGGCGTTCACTTAAGCACTGATCACCATAAATGGCACACAAGTTTCAATAAGCCTGCGCCAATTTTTCCCTTTTTGGAAGTAAAAAACTAAAATGTGACGAAAATGATCTTCTGAAATCTCTATTTTTAAAACGCAATAACTTTTGAGTGGTTAAACAGATAACGCTGCCTTTATATCTAGAATTTTCTAGAAACTGTTACCTTTCAAACGCTGTATAGTATGACATAATTGAGTAAGTATTACTCGAGATATGAGACTTTAAAGCTATCTATTGGGAAAAAACGAATTTACTTTTTCCCCAACCCAATATATATATATACTATATATATATATATATATATATATATATATATATATATATATATATATATATATATATATATATATATATATACTTTTACAGTACGATTTTTCATTTTAATGCACAAAACAATTTCCAATTTCAAAAATCAATTCTCATTTAAAATAAAAAAAATAAGAAAAATATTTGATTTAGCGAACAGTAGAAACAAGGGCTTTTAAAAAGGTTCTAATCTTTTCAATCAAAACCAATTTAAAGTGTATTACATTTTTATGAGAATTTAAATTGCTTGAAGGAATTAATAACCAGACAGAAGAATTTACTTATTTTTCATATCAAGGGGGTGTGATATATTTTAGTATCTTACTGTGTGATTATTAAATTCATAGAAATTCTGTAGTTGACATTATTGAAAATTCATAATGCAAACTGCTTCTTTGGAATTTTCTTTTAAGAAGATAAATAGATAACGACAAATAATACTTCAACTGATCGATTTTCGATATTATTTTAAATGTAATGTTCAAACGATTTTTATTATCATAAAAATGTATTAGAAAATTTTTTTCTTAAAAAGAAATAGTTTATTTTTAGTATTAATCTAATTAAAAATAATTGATTTAAATTTAGACAAATTGTTAAGTGGGTATCAATACTTAAACTGCAGCACAGCAGCTCTATTTTAAAACAAAGAATAAGAATATAATTAAGACATAAATATAAGTAAGTACAATATGCATATAGCTGTATTGAATCCTCTAAGGTCTCATCATCAATGCACGGAATCAAAGATAAAATTTCATTAAAATCGTAGCTTAAATGGGGGGGGGGTGAACAAAAGGACTTAGAGGCGTATCTGAGAGTCTAACTTTCAACGTAAAAATTCAAAAGTCAATATCTAGCAGAGATAGGGAGACCAATCTGAATTGAACAATTGCTTTGTGAGAGTATAAACAAAGAGGATAAAGAATGAACGGGGGGAGGAGAAAAATGTCGAATAAAACGCAGTAAAACAATAGTTTTTTTTCTAAACTTGGTGGACAAATTGTTTACTAAACTATTCGAATTTTTTCCATACGCGATAATCCTTCCAAAAGTAAAGATCATAAACTGATGAGCATTTCTATATTATTAAAACTACAGAAAATTAAAATTGGATTGGTGGAGCAAGAGTGGTATGCAATACAGGAACGTTCGATGTCAACACAATTTTTAATCCAAGATTTCTAATTCCAAATCCCCGCTCTTTTAAGCTCGCATTTTTCATTAGAGTTAATAATATATTGTATAAATATACATTTCAGCATAAGTACCGTATGTACTCTTGTATACCGTGCACCCCGTACTTTACAAGAAAAAATGGCGATTTTTTCAAATCTTGTATATAATGCGCACCATAAATTTGATATGCTAGTGAAAAATGACCAAATGAATTTTAGTAAATAAAGTCGAAAAAAAACATTACATCAGGATGGAAAACATGACAAATTGCATTTTTGGACTTCCTGTAGTACGTGAAAAACAGGAAGTAAGCGTGACTACGCTAATGAGAATCGCTAATTAGCGTTTAAATAATGCTACTAGCTCTGTGTATAAAACACAGCAAGGAGTGATATAAAGATGCAGTGGTATTTCAATTAAGTAACATTTTGCGAGTTTTAATGTCTTCTTTGAATAACATTCTGTTTCATATGTATATCGTGTGATTAAATCTAACAGTAAAAAAATATATATCGTGAATAACGCGCACCTAGGAGTTTGTCCTATTTTTTTAAAAAATAAGTGCGTGTTATACACGAGTAAATACGGTATATGAAATTTTAATCCTAAAAGAAATTTAAATGTTATTACATTTTTAAGTTCAGTGTTAAGAATATTAATAAAACTACTTTCTTGAACATTACTTGAAAGAATAAATAAATCTTAAATAAGCTTTGAAATTCAAGAAAATTTCATAAATCAAACTTTAACAGAAATAGCTTGATTAAAATTTTTGTACAGTTACAGTAACAATTAATTTCAGATTTATTCAATGGACATGTACTCAAAAAGAATATTAAGGCAAAATGGAACCATTTTTGCAACTCTATTTCAACATAATGTAAAAACAAACTAAATGTACTATTTTCATACGTATGAGTTTTTTAAGGACGGATGCTATTCATGCGGTTATAATGCCTCGTTCATACAAACACACACAGAAAAAAAATCTTATGTCATCATTACATGCTGAAGTGATTTGGTCCTTGCTTATATAAAATGCACTAAATTCAGTCCGGCTAAATCTTTTATCAATGAAAAAGGGCATAAATGTGAAATTTTATTTACCCCCCCCCCCTTCAAAAAAAATAAAATGTTATCACGTTAATATGACGTTAATCTCCGCAAATACTAGTATAGGTTTATGGCCAAACGAAATTTAAAGTTCTAAGCAACTGTGTCATTTAAGTAAACATTTGAAATTGTTAATTGTTAAAAACTATATATGAGGACCCCAGAAGCCAAGGGGTATAAGTGACAAAATTGAAAAAATTGAGTTAAGTGCACATCTGGGTATCTGGAAACATGCTTTTTTCATTTCAAGTAAAGAAATATAGGTCATTTTCTGATTATTTGGGGAGTTATAGAGATAAACCACTTTTTTCGAAAAACAAACAATATTGAATAATTATACATTTAAAGAAAATTGTACTCTATTTTTTAACAGTTATTGAAATGCGAGTTCAAAGATTAGAATGTAACAAGCAGATGTTTCCTATTTCAATTTAGTCAATTGTTATTGTTGTTCCAATTTAACATCAATTATCTTTAAACTCAATTTACTCCAAATCGACATTTTGTCACTTGTACCCCTTGGCTTCTGGGCTCCTCATATATATATATATATATATAATGTAATTTTACAAACTAAAGTAAGCGATTTCGAAAAATTAGATAATTCTAAATTCTAATAAATTTGACACGATAGATTCAGATTCTGATGACAAAAGTTTACCTGATTTAAGTTTACTGTATTCAGATTCGAGTATTTCCAATGCTATTGGTTTAAAAATAATAAATTTGACGAAGCAGCGATTGCTCGGTACATTTAGAGCCCCAAGCCCACCATTCCAACATTTCGATGTCTTTTATTTAATCAATTTTCCTTTTAAATTTGTTTGGTTTCAATTTTCAATTTTTCCCTCAAACTGGCTTTCTCTATATTCCCGGCTGTTCGAGACGTTGGTCGAGATCCTTGAACCTAGCTTTTGAAGGAAAATCGCAATAGGAGCAGAAGTACTAAAAAATTATGGATGTTAAAAAAGATAAAATTAAATAAATTGCGGATGCCAGGTGGACTTTTCTCGACCAAAATAGACAATCATTTTCCAAATAGTTAAAATCATACAAGTATTAACAGATGAAAAATATTTATGGTTGTTTTAAGATTAATTCTAATATAATTCATGTTTTAAAGTATATGAAAGGCGATAATACTGACATAAGAGCAGCGTCATTCTTTAATCATTTTAGAAAATGACAGTAGGTTTAGAATTTATCTTAATAGTTACTGAGTAGTCTGTTTTAACTATCAAATACTAACTAAATGTGAAGCAAAATACAAAAAATTAACTATTTATCTAATTTTAAGTCTTTATTTCTTTTTAAAGAATACTTCAATTTTCACAAAATATTAAATTATTAGGACGCACTTATAATTTTAATAGCAACTCTTTTTAGATTATTTGCATTTCGACGACGCTAAACAGATTTAAGTCGTTATGAACATTGTTAATATTTGACAATTAAATGGAATATTTGCTTCAGAATGCGCTTTGTTAGTCTAAACATCTTAAGTTAGAAGTTTAAAATTTATGTTAACTTTTTAATCTATCAAAATCCGCTAATTAAATCCACTATAAAATTTTTAATAACATGGTACCTCTTTTGCTCAAAAGTGAAAGAAGTAATCCTATTCATATTTTAACAACAACATTTAAATAAATGCATTCATTTTCCTATTTATATGAATATTAACGCAACAAATATTTTTAAGACAGAGGTTTGTAATTTATAACAATGTGGGAATGATTTTAAAATTGAGAAATACGGTTATATTAATATAAATTTATTAAAATCGTTTTCTGAAAAGGTTTAGAAATGCTATTTAGCTATAGAAATTAAAAGAACACATTTGCTTCCTTTTCTGCAAAAAAAGCAATGTTGGTATCATTTTATCTTCTTTCAATTATTTCTTTTACTAATTTAGTTTTATTTTTATACTAACCTTTTATATTCAATTATATATAAATATAGAGATATAGATGCACATTTTAAAACAAAAGAAATGCAGTATAGATTAAAAATGAAAACTTATAAAGTCTTATTTTTTTCTTTTCTCATGAAATGCACCAAAACGAAAAAAGTTAATGGGTTTTGCCTTAAGAAAATTAAATTTCGAAGAAATATTTCCATGCTTAAAAAATATTTGGGATTTTTTTTCATTCATATGATTTTTTTATTCATATCTGAACATTTTAATGTTTTCAACATGATTATATATCTTTTATATAAAAAAATGTATGAAACCGCATTGTAACAAATGATGTTTATGTAAATTGAAGAACAATATTCTTTACATTTTTGCTAATAAATAAATTTCACTATTAATGGATCATCTACTATTTATTTCTTCACCGGATTTTAACATACATAAATTTTATTTTATTATCAATTTGCTCATTTTAACTATATCTATAGAAGTACACAAAAAATACTATTGATATAGAAAAAACTCATTATAAATATTTATTTATGATTTGAAATTCACGAATGAGCTGTTCAAGTTGTCTTTATGTAGCAAAATAGCTACAGAAAGGCAAAAAATATATATATGTCTTATTTCATTGAAGTTAATTGAAATATTTTTTTGCCTAGAACATACGTTAATCGTGTTTAAGAAAATTAAATTTCGACGAATTTTTTTACTATTAAAAATATTTCAGATTTTAGAATTTATCTATATTTTTTAACAAGTTTGCAACTTGAAACACTAGCGAATATTTACTGTTATTCAAAGTATTATTTGAAAACTTTTCGAATTTATTGATGACTTGAAAAATTAAATGTACATTTCTGCTAACATTTAGGCAATGAAAAAAACCTTCGTATTGCTACAGGATGTAATTTATTTCTTATATAGAAATTCAAAATAAACTTATTTTGTTTAATACTACATTTTGCATTCCAGTTATATATTTTAACAATAAAAGCTCATCAGTAGAGAATACTTACCGAGTAATACTAACAAACGGATTAAAGCAGTGTTATTTTATGGTATTCAAAAATTCACTAAAGCACAGTTTAACCATTCCTTGTGTAGTAAAATAATTACATTTTAGCAAAATAAAGGGGCTCAGTTTCGTTAATACAAATTGAAATCTTCTTTATAAATACAAATATATATAAAAAAAATAAAGATACAGAGGTGTGAAAATTATTAGAATAATTGTGGAATTTACAATAAAATCTTGATATATTATAGAAATAGCACATTATTTAAAAAATAATGATACATTTAATATTTAGTGTGCATTCCGTTAATTTTTGTTAAAGATTTGATACGTTTTGGCTAACATTGTATTGGTTTTTGGCAATTAGTTTGTATTTCGATGTCAGGTGCCAAATTCCAACGAGTCTTTCTATCAGATCTTTCTTGTTTGTTATGATGCATTCCTTTAATTTTTTTCTTTACAATGGTTTTAGATTCATTATGAGATTCATATCCAGACTGTTTCCATGTCATCAAAGGGTTTTATTTTATTATTACATCCAAAAATTTAGTCACAGATGAAACTTTATGGGACGGAACTTCATCATGAAAGAATATAAAGTCTTCATTTGGGAAACGATCTTCTAATTGTAGGAATTACTCTTTGTTCAAGCACTTTTTTACACTTATACTGGTTCATTATGCCTTCTACAATGTATAAACGTCTAGTAACATGAGAAGACATCACGTTTCAAAAAAATTTCTTTAGTAGGATGTTTAACCGTTTGTGCTAAGCAATTTATGGAAAATTTTTCATTGGTATTTTTTCTGACATATTGACTGTTTACTCCTGATATCGTAAAGATTGATTCATGAGAAAAACATACCTAAAGGATATAAAATTACTAAACGTGTGTAATTTGTAGAGAAATATTCTTATAAAGAAAATTTTAATCAAATTTATCAACAGTTCTGTATCTTTATTCAGTATGCAAAAAACATGATTTCAAGAAAAGAAATGAACAACTTAAGTTCAACTAATTAATTAAGGGAAAATTAATATTTCTCTTTTTGCTACAGCCAATTCCAAATTGTTTTTGCCCAGACAAGTCCCTTCTTCGCCATAGTAGATATGATTTTAGTCTATTTTTGAGAATGGTGAGCACTGAGTCCAGCTGAGATAACTTTTCTGCGAATAGAAAAATCGCATATACATTTACTCCATGCGCTTGCAAAGAGATTTTTAGTTCATGATTAGTTGCTTTTCTGTTAGTTTTAGTATTCTGAATTAATTTTCTTTCTGTTTTTGCA
The DNA here is from genome assembly GCA_964019185.1 of Maratus speculifer. Lineage (NCBI taxonomy): Eukaryota > Metazoa > Arthropoda > Arachnida > Araneae > Salticidae > Maratus > Maratus speculifer. The sequence goes on along the minus strand of OZ025297.1, from coordinate 69,067,274 downwards.
GTAAATTTACTTTTCCTTCCGCATTTTCCTTCTCTAGAATTTTCATATTCACATTTGAAGGCCAAAGATCTTCACACATACTTGCGAAATTTTTACTGTTTTAGCGATTTCTTGTTGTGTATAATTATTTTCTTGGATGAGACACTTTACCTTAGGAAGTTTTCTAGGTGAAATATCAATTGCTATACCCATAATCACACAATAATCCTTTCGCAATCGAAAATGAGCTACTAATTAGTATAAACTAAGCAAAACAGCAAAAAGATTTGTTTTAAGAATAAAATAATACTGATTCCGACACAAGAAAAGAAAGATAATACACGCCAAGCAAGCAGAAAGTTTTAAAATTTTATTTTAAATTCATTTGTTAATCAAACAAATTCGTTATACAGTGCCAACAATTTCATTCTTTAGATCAAATATTTTTCTTTTTAAGAAATGGCAACAGTTAACAAAATTATATCTCAAAAACTGTTCTAAAGGAGTAAAAAATTGACTAGATCAACAAATAAAACTGTCTTTCATGAAACATTGCAAGTATATATAATATCAATTAAGAAAAACTGAAAAAATCACAATTATTCTAATAATTTTCACACCTCTGTACTTTCGATTTAGAGGGAATTTTTTTCACTGGAGTGGAAAACTGCTTTCTCATTTTTTAGATAAAGAAGATGTAAAGAAGATAGTAGTTTTAATAAGTTGTGGAGAGTATAAGCAGTTAGTAGGAGTTCCTTGGTTTGAATATAGTATCGTAGAAACTCAAAAAAAATCTGTGTTTTCAGCAAATGACGAGTGGAAGGAAGATGATATAATCGTGAAAAAGTGTTTTGGTACTACTGCAGAAAACACTTTTCCGGTCAGAGGAGCCTGCATTTTACTATACTAATTATTTAATAAAATATCCTTTCTATTTTCTTATTACCAGCATAATTTAGAAATTATCCTTAAACTTATTTTTAATTTTAAAGTGGCCTCAACAACTGCCCCCGTACCTAGATATTTTTATTTTATTTTTCATATTAAGTGGTCTGAGATGGATAAGTATAAAAATGCTAGATATAACTTGCTTAATTCAGATGAAAATTCAGAATAAATTTTCGTATACAGCATTTATAAAATAAATGACCCAAGGAAGATTATAAAGAATTTATTCAGATTTATGCAATTTTTACCGTCTATTTCTTCGGTGCAGCTGGTATGATATTCATTATGCTGCTTAGATGGTAAAGGCCATTTATATTTTCCAAATGTATCTTTTTAGAGATTCGTTCTCTCTAACATATTTAGAAAAATAAGGCTGCAGAGATATTTGCTTATTTATAATCAATGTTTATAGTCAAACCATGGTTAGATGCTCCCACTCCCATTTTGGCTATTTGGTCAAGACCTGGAATTGCTAAAATGACTTGCGGACAACAGAAAAACTTATAACTAGGTGGCAGACTAAGCACTCACTAAAATGATAGAACAATTTTGCTATGTTATCTCGGATCATTGTATTTTTATTTTTAGATGATACTTTGAGGGAAACAGTTAAAAGAAGCATGACTAAATTTAATATCATGTGATAAATAAATTATTGACTTAGTAAGAATTGTTTTTGTTTTATCTAAACTTGTAAAAGGTTTTAAGAGATTTATATTATGGAGCGTTTTTGAAAAATTATCCCAAATATATGATGTAAAAATAAACATTATTTGATAGAAAAAAATTGTTTTATGGTTGTTAATGACAGAGTTGAATGAGAAATAAAATGAATCCAGGGTATTAAATCCTATTTGATATAAGACAAATAATAAACACTTTTAGCTAAAAGTTGTACCTGAATATTTACCAACTTTTCAAGGCACTTCAAAAGCCACCATATATAAGCTATTATCATCTTACTGTGAGAAACGTAAAAGATAATAATGTCTTTCTTTCTTTTTTGTAACACAATTTCAATAATAAAACACATTTCAGCATTAGATATCCTCATTTTTATACTTCCTTTGCTCATTCTTTTTTTAAAATTCATTCAGATTTAATTTCGATTGTTCTTACTTTTGTTTTTTTAATTGAAATCTTGGTATTGTAAAAAATGAGAAGAAAAGCTTAAATGCAAATTAAATGGAATGTTTTAAAGTATGTTTTCTTATTTTCATAAAAAAGTCATTTTTTAGTTTTCATATCGAGTATCATCCTGAAACATGTGAACATGTTTAAAACTGTACATTTTTACATAAAAATTATCTGTTTTTCTTAAAGCAAAAACATTTGAAAAAAGGCTCATATGTCTTTAGATTCAATGTTATTCATCTGATGACGGAAAAACAGCATCTTTTAACAAAATTTCATGTCTATTTTTTTTTTTTTTGCAAATGGGAAGGGGGGGGGGTGTCTTTCTAATTACGTTATTGTGTAAATCCTAAAGATTAATTTAAAGATTTATAAATTAGTAGAAATACTCATGGATTTCCGAACTTCTGTTTTATTTTTTTGCATAGCAATAAGCAGAATGTTATTTTCTTCTATTACTTCATCGACTATTATATCTGTTTTATTGACATGAAAAATGTTTTTAGCTATAGAATCAATGAAAAATAAAGGACTTAAAATTCATCATGCTATGCTTTTAAAATTTATTTTTTGAATTATTTCAATTAATTTAACTTGAAATAAGAACAAAAGAGAAAAATTGTATTTTAATAAATATTATATTTTCTACACGATGCATAATTGCATACATTTATTCATTGTCATACCCATATTCATTTTTGCTGTACATTTTTATTATGCTAAGTAATCAGAAATTTACATTTTATTTATCTACTTCGCAAGATATTTTATTATCTAATTCTCTTGCGGCATTTTTCAGGAATATTCTGCAATGCACATTATTTTTAAAGTAATGGAATAGATTATTTTAAATGAAATAATGATAAATAACATAAATAATAATGCTTCAATAATTCATAAATTAACTATAAACGATTTTGAAGATATTTTCCTTTATATTTCTGTACTTTCACTTAACGATTGATTACTTTCCGGATTTTCCAGATTTATGTATTGCCTCAAGTCTGACAACATTCTTTTGCTCTAAGGCGTTATTCTGTTATTCCATTTCGAAGGCATAATTTTCAACAGTAAATTTTCTAAAAGGCTTTAAAAAGTTACTAAACAAATTAAGTGTGCCTCAATAGTTTTAATGTTTAATGATTTGCAGTATTGAAAATAACTGACATTTTTTTAAAAAGATAGTTAAGTATTTCGGCATCATCTATTTTTATCATCAGCCGGTGGCATAGCTTTGTGACATTGTATTTTAGTATGTTAAAACCAAATTTCATTAAGAAAGAGGCTTATTACACTTTGTTATTATAATAAATGAACTATAAGTTTGGCTCATGAGTGCATACAATATATTATAAAACCTTTATTTTAAACCACATACTGTTTCATAAACAAAGCAGAATTATATTGGAAGAGTTTCGGACATGAAAACTTGTCCATCGTCAGGGAAATATTAATAAAGGAACTAACACCTTAGAATAACTACACCACACAATTCCCATCTTGGTGAGTGTTTTTTAGTCGGCGTCTGCAGATATGCTCGTCGGCTGTAATGAATATGCAATTTCATATAATTTGATATCCATCCAAAAAGAGGTCACTACATCCAGTTGCATATTTTAGGTTTAACATGGACAAAATCTCTTATACATGTGTTTTATTGACGTGGTAACATTAGGGGAGATTCGCCATATTTAGACCGCAGCTTTAAATTGATAGCTGCCATTCTGATGTTAATTATAGAAAAAGACGCCATCTACCACTGAAATCCTACTCATCAAATTTATTTTGTTTATCCTAGAAGAAGCAAGTGCTTGCCATGTATTGTTTTCACACAATTTTAAAAAACCTAAAATTAGCTATTTTCATTCATTTTTTCCCTTCTAAACGTAAAGGAGTGCTGAAAAATTAAGTTATTTGTTATGTTTTCATATATATATATAAATTAATGTGTTTATTGCTCATATTTTTCACACGGATTTCTTTGATTTAGTTGTCGTTTTTAATTTTGCTTATCTGTTTTAAAAACTGGTGCAGTTGTCTTAATTGGACCATTTTTTTTTATTTAAATTGGACCAAATATACTTAACACTTTTTAAGAAACTTTTTAAATATAAGTGAAAATTGATAAAAACGATACGGACAAAAAATCTGAAAGAAAAAAATCAGTAAAAGCACAAGTTCTCAAAAAGATAGGAAACAAAAAAAGAGAGTAAATCGTGAAGAGATGGATTTGCAAGATGTCTGTAGTTACAAAACCCCCGTTAAAAACCAAACCATTATTTGAAATGTTATCTCACTTTCTAAAGTCAATTAAAACAAACTGCTGAGGGAGTCAAAAAACAGCGGTATTAACATCTTCGCCATATAAAATAAAAGCGAGAGTCCTAATTTCTAGTCTCAGGGAATCAAGGGCGCATTTACTTCAGATCGAGACGACATTTTCATGGAACACATCAAGGCAGGAACTTTTGAATCATCTAAACGGAAACGCGTTCATACCACAATTTACAGACAGCTCTGGTCTCAAGCCATACATTACCAAGCACACGTCACATAGCTCTAAATGCAAAAAAAAGAGACAAACTAGATGATTCAGATAGTCCTTGCCATTCAACAATAAGAATTAAATGCTCACTTCATTTGGTCACCCAGCAGGAACCAAACTCCAATTGAGGCGCAGAGCCCACGAGCTGATGCTGAGGATTCTGAAGAGGATTTGCTTTGCGGATTGCTCTCAAGTAAACATTTACGATGTGAAAAGACGTTTATGAGGACCAAAAAGCAAGAGAATTACCCCTTCAGAGACCCTCCAAAGGACTAGGAAGGATTTCCCTCACTGCATAGACACAGTCTTTTTCTAGGATTTCCGCCCTGATTTTGTATCAACAGACATGGAATATAGGTAGAAGCCTGCATCTGGGCTAACTAAGAAAATCCTTCCTGACGGCTGTGATACCGCTGAATTTAGATTTTTCCGCCCAATTTTTCTTCTTGATCCACGGAATTCTTCGCGGCTAAACACAGAGAGACTGGAGACCAGACTAGATGCCGGTAGCGACACCAGGCATTCACTGAAAGGTCCACCTAGACGATAAAGACTACGTAGCGCTAGGGGGATAGGCGCGTACGGCATTCCGCTTGCCTCATACCGTCTCTCGTCCTTCAACCGCGGGCCCGCGCGAGTCTATACAAAACCCTGGCCACATTTAACCATTATATCATAACCCCCCTAGTTCCCGGGTGCCTATGGGTGCCCTTTTCCGCGCAATGGAGGCTGCTATTCGGAAGTGCAAACGTACATCTTGCCATCTTTGGAGGACGTGGAATCACTTTCGACAAGAGCCAAAATCGACTCCCGGTTGCATTTTTAGAAAGAATCACGATTTGAGCACCTTATAGCCAGAAGAACAATTAGCGCGGAGATAAAGTCAATGCTATGCACCCTTTCTTGTCTGTGACGTCGAACGCCTAGCGAATAGCAACCATTTCTTCTGCACTGAGATCGCGCTTATTGTTAATTTGTTTTTCTGTAAATGTTATCAAGCAAATACTATAATATGAGGAAATGTTATTAGTAGTAGGAAAATAACAGTTTAAGCTCAGGAGCAGGCGGGGCTGCGGGGCCGTCCCGCCTGCGGTGCCTCCTGCGGTACCTCCATGCCTCCGGCTGCCCCGCCTGCGGTCCCTCCTGCTCCCACCATCTCACCGCCGCCCTCCTGCGCCCCCTAGTGGAAAAAAGGAACATTCTATTCTAACAGGAGAGGTCATCGACCTTCACTAATTAAAAATATTATCAATCACATCTCAACTCGAAATCATACTATATGATGAAGATTAAATTTATATTTGAATTTTGAACAACCGTAATTTTAATGAGTATTATTAATTAAGCGAAACAATTAAAATCTCAGTTTTTAACCATTTTATTTAGATTTCTTCAACTACAAGATGAGATTATCAATTTAACACAAGAAAGTTAAACATATATTTGAATTTTGCTTGATAGACATCTTAATGAGTAGTATTAATTAAATAAAAACAATAGAAAATATCCAGTTTTATAGAAAAAGACTGATTTCTTACGATTTTTATCAGCTATATGATCAATGTAACGTCTTAAAAGTTGAAAGTGAAACATGTATCCTAGTTTTTCAACAGCTATAGCCTTAATCAGTATCGTTAATTAAGTAAAAAAACAATGGAAAATATCAAGTTTTATGGAAAAAGACTGATCTCTTACGATTTTTATCAACTTAAGAGAGAAAACTTAAACATACATTTCAGTTTTTCAACAGCTATAACCTTAATGAGCATTCATAATTAAGTAAAAAACAATGGAAAATATCGATTTTTATAGAAAAAGACTGATTTCTTACGATTTTTATCAACTGCAACATCAGAATATCAATTTGATAGAAAGAAATTTAAGCATGCATTCCAGTTTTGGACAACCATTTCCTTCATGAACATTATTAATTAAGCAAAACAACAGAAAATATTAAATTTTTAACTGATTTCTTCATATTTTTTTTATTTATTTATTTTTTTTTAAATATAAAATCAGAATACACAACTTAAAATAGAAATTTAAAGATATTTTTTTAGTTTTTGAACAGTCGTTACCTCAAAGAATTTCGATAATTGAACAATTAACAAAGGAAACTAATGATTTTTTAACGAAAAAAGACGAATTAAACGAATTTGGTTAACTTTTACTCTAATTGGAAATTTCATCGTACTTTATATATACTAAGTAGAATTTTAAAATATAAACGAATAATTTAAAGAAATCCTCTACACACAAATGTGAACCTGCAGAGCATTCCTTATTACGTCATATCTAAACTAAAACTTTTTTCTGCAATCCCTCCATGCATGCATTCCAGGTAGGGGAACATAACAAAGAATTTTGACGTCACAACTTACAATGGTATACAACAAAATGTTTACGTCCAAGAAAAAGTATCACATAGAGAGAAAAAAAGAAGAGATTTAAGCTATTTATCCATTCTAGTTTTATAACAGTTACCACAACATCTCCAAATTAAAATTTGGAAGTCATAATGAGTGTAATTAATTAAGCAAATCAATAGAAATATTAGTTTTTCAGAGGGGAAAAGACGAATTTAAACAAATTTTATCAGTTTTACACTAGTTTAATAATAATTTTAAGAGGAAAAATACGAATTTGAACTTTTTTTTTTTTAGTTTTACACTATTTTTTCTCATCTCCAACACGGATATATCAATTTTAACAGAAGAATTAAACATATAATTTAGTTTTAACAACAAAATCTTAACAAGTATCATTAATTAAACAAAAATAAATATCAGTTTTAAAGAAAAGACGAATTTGAATAATTTTACACTAGTATTTTCAAAAGCAACATGGAAATATCAATACTTATTCACATATTTCACTTATTCACTGTATTCAATACTATATTTAATAAATTTGGATACACTTTAAGAATTTCCTAATCTATAATTATATATTAGCTGTATATTTAATGTTACCCGTGTTTTCAACATTAGTCCATAATCGTGAATTTTGTATTTTAAATACCATCTATTCAGGTTCAGATTATTTTCACTTGAAATCATACAGAATTTTTTAACAGAGTTTGTTTTTGAAATCATTGAAGCAACTATATTTAATATTTTTAACACCAATTTTCTAACATTTTCCGATTATACATTCCTCATAAGTACATTTCTAAATGCTACAATCACTTTACATATCGAAAAGATATCATTGAAGCAACTGTATTTAATATTTTTAACACCAATTTTCTAAGATTTTTTAACATTTTCCGGTTATACATTCCTCAAAAGTATATATTCTAAACAATAGAAAATATTAATTTTAAGAATAAAAAGACGAATTTAAACAAATTTTATTAGTTTTACAATATTTTTTCTCATCTCCAACACGGATATATCAATTTTAACAGAATTAAACGCATATTTTAGTTTTAAGAACAAAAATGTAATAAGTATCATTAATTAAACAAAAAAATAAATATCAATTTTCAAAAAAAGACAATTTTTTACACAAATTTTCAACTTTGAAATACATTTGTTTACATATATTGTTACAATATATTACTAAACTTAAACTTTTTAAAAAGTTTGAATGTCTTTACAAAGGGTTCATATTTATATTTTTCACGTCTTGACTGCATTCAAAATCTTACAACAAAAGTATACTTTTATTATTTTTATTATTATTATTATTCTAGAAAACCTAAAAAGTCATTTCTTGCTGCTTTAAACACTTGACATTTTAAAACTACTCTCACATATTCTACCCATATAATTAATCAAATTAGGACATGATTCACCTTACACTTTAAAATTTCTGAATTTTTACAATACTTATTTTCATCAAACTTTATTCTTGATCCTATATATTTTAGGAGTACAGAATTTTAACATCTGTTTTTATCTACTTATCAGAAAATTATTAAAACACCCAACACCATTTTCCAAATATGAATATTATCTTTACAGTTTAATAATGCAAAACATACACGAATACAAAGTTAAATTTTTACAAACATTTCATATTTCAAACCAAACTGTTCGAAATTTTCACAACATAAGAGCAAACATTAGACGAACTTTTTAACATTAATATTGCTTAGATCTTTTCATCATAACCTTTAACTATGATAATTATCCATTTTTAGATTGATTGTCGAAAAACTGTAACTGAAATTACATAAACTTAATGTAAAAAAACATGTTCTCACACAATTTCTTGAAATTCAACAAAGAATGGACTATTACTCTAATACTTATCTACATCAATCTCGACTCTCGATAGTATATAGATATTTCATCATTACATACTTACAACTCTTTTCAAACGTTTATCAGAAAATCAAGTCAATCAAAGTCTAGTAATTATCACACCTGTTCCTCAGAAATATTACTATCATATGAAACAGTAAAGAAAATTAATAAATATTTAATATTTAATAACCTCATACGTAAAATTACTGCCGAATGAGAATACTAATAATCAATAAAATCAACTGTTGGACAAAAAATAGTACAGAATACCGAAAATTCAAATCATTTTTTCTACAAAAATTACAAAAATTAACAAATGAATGACAAGTTAGAGAAATAACTAAAAAAATTAATGAACATATTTACAAATTTATTAAAATCACACCTTTTTCTGGATTACAAACCCAATTTCTTGAAAAATTTAACACCGAATTTGTAAGATTTTAATCCTAGTATTACATACACTCAACAAATATTCAAAATTAACAAAAAAAATATTTTTTTAGTCTCATCAATAAGCAGAAATTCTATATTAAAAGAATATTTTCATAGTAGTACTTATAAAAATGAGAGTTTACAAACTGATTTTCATAATTTTATCACATTTAAACTTAATTTTTATACATAAAACATTATTTAATCAAATTTTATACGTTCTAATTCAGTAAAATTCAATACTTTTTTAGTTTTTAAACCAATACCACAATATTTATTTACATCAAACTTGATTCTTTACCTTTTATATTTCCACATTACACAAGTGAGATAAATACTAACTTGGAACGAGAGTTGAAGTCAATTGATTCTATTCGATTTTCATCGTATACGCATTGCTACTACACGAAATTTCTTGCTTCTATAAGCATCTAATGTATTAAAACTAATCTACTCATATTTTTAATCAATTCATCAGATGTTTCATCTCGCATTTCTGAATTATCATCCATTAAGTTGCTTAAAATATAAATACTATCTTTATAGTTTTAATGTAGTATACATGACTAATCTTGAGTTAGACCTTCCATAGTATTAATCAAATTATCATATGTTTCATCTTACAGTTAACGATTTCTGAATTATCGTCCATCTAGTTGTTTAAAATATTAATAAAATGTTTATAGTTTTTGATTATACATAGTATGTATGAATACAATCTTTAATTTTTAACAGTTCATATTTCAAATAATCTATTTTCGAAACCAAACTATGTGAATTTTACCACAATGGTTATCATCATACAGAGATTTGTGTTTCATACTTTTTCTAAAAATTATCAGATATGTACTCTTCAGAGGAATTTCTATCATATGAGTAAATAAAAAAAAAAATTATATTAAACGTACAACGAAATTTGATTGCAATATACATGTATTTAATAAAAATAAATAAATAAGCGATTATTTATACATTAAACCTTTACTAAATATATATTTCTTGCGTTATACAGATGTTTCAACAAGATGAACTAAAACAGCAGCAAACTTCAGAAATTAATGATCTGAATGATTCATCCCTAGCACATGTAGCGTTAATGAATAATACATATGTAAGTACTTATATGAAAAATACTAGAATTCGTATATGTAACGTAATTAGAGTAATATAAAATGATTTGTCTTACTGCCTACACTTTAACAAATACCTTTTTACCTATATTGTTGAAGATAAATGTCAGTACTTATATGAAAAATACTAGAATTCGTATATGTATCGTAATTAGAGTAATATAAAATGATTTGCCTTACTGCCTACACTTTAACAAATACCTTTTTACCTATATTGTTGAAGATAATCCTTATTGTTTGCATTTATTTCTATTACAGATGTGTTCTATTTGCTACAAACACTTCTTAAGTAAATGGAATTTAACAGAACATACAGTATGCAATGGCGAAACCATTGTATTTGCTATTAAAAAGAACAAAATTTTTGATATTTTTTTCATAACTTTTTTTGAAATTTTTGCAACTTTTTTTCCAATTTTTGTTACACTTTTTTAATTAAAATTTTTCATTTTTTTTTAACGTTGTGATTTTTTATTTTTTACTTTTGTAAAAACTTATTTTGAAAAAAAAAATTTTTTGTGAAAAATGTTTTTGAAAAAATTTTTTTTTGTAAAAATATTTTTTGAAGTTTTGGTTTTAGTAAAAAAAATTTTTGTTGTAAATTTTTTTTTCAAAAACTTTGTTGTGAGTTTTTTACTTTGTGATTTTTTTGTTTTACATTTGTGTTTTTTCTTTTCACTTTTGTAATTTTTTTATATTGTAAATATTTTTTGTTGGTATTTCTAGAAAACAGTGAAATTATTTTGTAAACTTGCATATTTTTTCATACATCTGTTTATTTTTGTATGTTCTTATGCATTTTTTAAGTTGTGAGAGTGTTGTTTCACTTAAAATGTTATGTGTATGTATGTGTGTGTAACCTATTTTATTAATGTAATAGGTTTTAAAAAAATAAACACAACGATATATGTATATAAAAGAATATTTATTGTGAGCATTTAAATAATACATTGCAAAATAATATCTATACATTCATGCTGGTTAGAAGAATCACGGGTAACAAAATTACTTTTCAGCAGTGTGTGTCTTCCAAATTTTAAGTTTGAGATATTGTGGTAAGTGTTATGAAAATATGATGGATATATAGTCTAAATATCTTCCTTTATGTCTAAATTCTTCAAACGTCTGACTAATTTTTGAGTATCTTCACTAAGTTTGCATATAAATGACGACGCTTTATATGATGATGTGTGCATTTTTGATTCACGTCTTCTTGAAAACCGCATTTGGTAATCTTCCCAAGTGTAAGGTTTTTCACCTGTATGGATTTTTGTATGTTCTGTTAAATTCCATTTACTTAAGAAGTGTTTGTAGCAAATAGAACACATCTGTAATAGAAATAAATGCAAACAATTAGGATTATCTTCAACAATATAGGTAAAAAGGTATTTGTTAAAGTGTAGGCAGTAAGGCAAATCATTTTATATTACTCTAATTACGATACATATACGAATTCTAGTATTTTTCATATAAGTACTGACATTTATCTTCAACAATATAGGTAAAAAGGTATTTGTTAAAGTGTAGGCAGTAAGACAAATCATTTTATATTACTCTAATTACGTTACATATACGAATTCTAGTATTTTTCATATAAGTACTTACATATGTATTATTCATTAACGCTACATGTGCTAGGGATGAATCATTCAGATCATTAATTTCTGAAGTTTGCTGCTGTTTTAGTTCATCTTGTTGAAACATCTGTATAACGCAAGAAATATATATTTAGTAAAGGTTTAATGTATAAATAATCGCTTATTTATTTATTTTTATTAAATACATGTATATTGCAATCAAATTTCGTTGTACGTTTAATATAATTTTTTTTTTATTTACTCATATGATAGAAATTCCTCTGAAGAGTACATATCTGATAATTTTTAGAAAAAGTATGAAACACAAATCTCTGTATGATGATAACCATTGTGGTAAAATTCACATAGTTTGGTTTCGAAAATAAATTATTTGAAATATGAACTGTTAAAAATTAAAGATTGTATTCATACATACTATGTATAATCAAAAACTATAAACATTTTATTAATATTTTAAACAACTAGATGGACGATAATTCAGAAATCGTTAACTGTAAGATGAAACATATGATAATTTGATTAATACTATGGAAGGTCTAACTCAAGATTAGTCATGTATACTACATTAAAACTATAAAGATAGTATTTATATTTTAAGCAACTTAATGGATGATAATTCAGAAATGCGAGATGAAACATCTGATGAATTGATTAAAAATATGAGTAGATTAGTTTTAATACATTAGATGCTTATAGAAGTAAGAAATTTCGTGTAGTAGCAATGCGTATACGATGAAAATCGAATAGAATCAATTGACTTCAACTCTCGTTCCAAGTTAGTATTTATCTCACTTGTGTAATGTGGAAATATAAAAGGTAAAGAATCAAGTTTGATGTAAATAAATATTGTGGTATTGGTTTAAAAACTAAAAAAGTATTGAATTTTACTGAATTAGAACGTATAAAATTTGATTAAATAATGTTTTATGTATAAAAATTAAGTTTAAATGTGATAAAATTATGAAAATCAGTTTGTAAACTCTCATTTTTATAAGTACTACTATGAAAATATTCTTTTAATATAGAATTTCTGCTTATTGATGAGACTAAAAAAATATTTTTTTTGTTAATTTTGAATATTTGTTGAGTGTATGTAATACTAGGATTAAAATCTTACAAATTCGGTGTTAAATTTTTCAAGAAATTGGGTTTGTAATCCAGAAAAAGGTGTGATTTTAATAAATTTGTAAATATGTTCATTAATTTTTTTAGTTATTTCTCTAACTTGTCATTCATTTGTTAATTTTTGTAATTTTTGTAGAAAAAATGATTTGAATTTTCGGTATTCTGTACTATTTTTTGTCCAACAGTTGATTTTATTGATTATTAGTATTCTCATTCGGCAGTAATTTTACGTATGAGGTTATTAAATATTAAATATTTATTAATTTTCTTTACTGTTTCATATGATAGTAATATTTCTGAGGAACAGGTGTGATAATTACTAGACTTTGATTGACTTGATTTTCTGATAAACGTTTGAAAAGAGTTGTAAGTATGTAATGATGAAATATCTATATACTATCGAGAGTCGAGATTGATGTAGATAAGTATTAGAGTAATAGTCCATTCTTTGTTGAATTTCAAGAAATTGTGTGAGAACATGTTTTTTTACATTAAGTTTATGTAATTTCAGTTACAGTTTTTCGACAATCAATCTAAAAATGGATAATTATCATAGTTAAAGGTTATGATGAAAAGATCTAAGCAATATTAATGTTAAAAAGTTCGTCTAATGTTTGCTCTTATGTTGTGAAAATTTCGAACAGTTTGGTTTGAAATATGAAATGTTTGTAAAAATTTAACTTTGTATTCGTGTATGTTTTGCATTATTAAACTGTAAAGATAATATTCATATTTGGAAAATGGTGTTGGGTGTTTTAATAATTTTCTGATAAGTAGATAAAAACAGATGTTAAAATTCTGTACTCCTAAAATATATAGGATCAAGAATAAAGTTTGATGAAAATAAGTATTGTAAAAATTCAGAAATTTTAAAGTGTAAGGTGAATCATGTCCTAATTTGATTAATTATATGGGTAGAATATGTGAGAGTAGTTTTAAAATGTCAAGTGTTTAAAGCAGCAAGAAATGACTTTTTAGGTTTTCTAGAATAATAATAATAATAAAAATAATAAAAGTATACTTTTGTTGTAAGATTTTGAATGCAGTCAAGACGTGAAAAATATAAATATGAACCCTTTGTAAAGACATTCAAACTTTTTAAAAAGTTTAAGTTTAGTAATATATTGTAACAATATATGTAAACAAATGTATTTCAAAGTTGAAAATTTGTGTAAAAAATTGTCTTTTTTTGAAAATTGATATTTATTTTTTTGTTTAATTAATGATACTTATTACATTTTTGTTCTTAAAACTAAAATATGCGTTTAATTCTGTTAAAATTGATATATCCGTGTTGGAGATGAGAAAAAATATTGTAAAACTAATAAAATTTGTTTAAATTCGTCTTTTTATTCTTAAAATTAATATTTTCTATTGTTTAGAATATATACTTTTGAGGAATGTATAACCGGAAAATGTTAAAAAATCTTAGAAAATTGGTGTTAAAAATATTAAATACAGTTGCTTCAATGATATCTTTTCGATATGTAAAGTGATTGTAGCATTTAGAAATGTACTTATGAGGAATGTATAATCGGAAAATGTTAGAAAATTGGTGTTAAAAATATTAAATATAGTTGCTTCAATGATTTCAAAAACAAACTCTGTTAAAAAATTCTGTATGATTTCAAGTGAAAATAATCTGAACCTGAATAGATGGTATTTAAAATACAAAATTCACGATTATGGACTAATGTTGAAAACACGGGTAACATTAAATATACAGCTAATATATAATTATAGATTAGGAAATTCTTAAAGTGTATCCAAATTTATTAAATATAGTATTGAATACAGTGAATAAGTGAAATATGTGAATAAGTATTGATATTTCCATGTTGCTTTTGAAAATACTAGTGTAAAATTATTCAAATTCGTCTTTTCTTTAAAACTGATATTTATTTTTGTTTAATTAATGATACTTGTTAAGATTTTGTTGTTAAAACTAAATTATATGTTTAATTCTTCTGTTAAAATTGATATATCCGTGTTGGAGATGAGAAAAAATAGTGTAAAACTAAAAAAAAAAAAGTTCAAATTCGTATTTTTCCTCTTAAAATTATTATTAAACTAGTGTAAAACTGATAAAATTTGTTTAAATTCGTCTTTTCCCCTCTGAAAAACTAATATTTCTATTGATTTGCTTAATTAATTACACTCATTATGACTTCCAAATTTTAATTTGGAGATGTTGTGGTAACTGTTATAAAACTAGAATGGATAAATAGCTTAAATCTCTTCTTTTTTTCTCTCTATGTGATACTTTTTCTTGGACGTAAACATTTTGTTGTATACCATTGTAAGTTGTGACGTCAAAATTCTTTGTTATGTTCCCCTACCTGGAATGCATGCATGGAGGGATTGCAGAAAAAAGTTTTAGTTTAGATATGACGTAATAAGGAATGCTCTGCAGGTTCACATTTGTGTGTAGAGGATTTCTTTAAATTATTCGTTTATATTTTAAAATTCTACTTAGTATATATAAAGTACGATGAAATTTCCAATTAGAGTAAAAGTTAAACAAATTCGTTTAATTCGTCTTTTTTCGTTAAAAAATCATTAGTTTCCTTTGTTAATTGTTCAATTATCGAAATTCTTTGAGGTAACGACTGTTCAAAAACTAAAAAAATATCTTTAAATTTCTATTTTAAGTTGTGTATTCTGATTTTATATTTAAAAAAAATAAATAAATAAAAAAAATATGAAGAAATCAGTTAAAAATTTAATATTTTCTGTTGTTTTGCTTAATTAATAATGTTCATGAAGGAAATGGTTGTCCAAAACTGGAATGCATGCTTAAATTTCTTTCTATCAAATTGATATTCTGATGTTGCAGTTGATAAAAATCGTAAGAAATCAGTCTTTTTCTATAAAAATCGATATTTTCCATTGTTTTTTACTTAATTATGAATGCTCATTAAGGTTATAGCTGTTGAAAAACTGAAATGTATGTTTAAGTTTTCTCTCTTAAGTTGATAAGAGATCAGTCTTTTTCCATAAAACTTGATATTTTCCATTGTTTTTTTACTTAATTAACGATACTGATTAAGGCTATAGCTGTTGAAAAACTAGGATACATGTTTCACTTTCAACTTTTAAGACGTTACATTGATCATATAGTTGATAAAAATCGTTAGAAATCAGTCTTTTTCTATAAAACTGGATATTTTCTATTGTTTTTATTTAATTAATACTACTCATTAAGATGTCTATCAAGCAAAATTCAAATATATGTTTAACTTTCTTGTGTTAAATTGATAATCTCATCTTGTAGTTGAAGAAATCTAAATAAAATGGTTAAAAACTGAGATTTTAATTGTTTCGCTTAATTAATAATACTCATTAAAATTACGGTTGTTCAAAATTCAAATATAAATTTAATCTTCATCATATAGTATGATTTCGAGTTGAGATGTGAATGATAATATTTTTAATTAGTGAAGGTCGATGACCTCTCCTGTTAGAATAGAATGTTCCTTTTTTCCACTAGGGGGCGCAGGAGGGCGGCGGTGAGATGGTGGGAGCAGGAGGGACCGCAGGCGGGGCAGCCGGAGGCATGGAGGTACCGCAGGAGGCACCGCAGGCGGGACGGCCCCGCAGCCCCGCCTGCTCCTGAGCTTAAACTGTTATTTTCCTACTACTGTTATTCACCGTTTTTTACGATTAAAACATAGTTTCAGATTAAAGTGCTTTAAATTTCACAGAACATCTAAACACAGTTTTTTCTTTTTCTCAATTTAAAAATATTATTTCTTTAACTCACTATGTTCGAAGAAATTGAGAAGTTAATTAAAAACAGTAGTAATATTCTCTTGTAATAAATAGAATTCTATTAATCATATGTTTTATGACACATTTGAACTTAGTTTATTTTGTGTTTGGCGATGCAGCTAGCTGAACGTTCTCGCTTTCGCCAACTCGCCAAGGCTGGTGCTCAAAACGTGATTCTTTCTGAAATTGCGTCCCAGATTGAAGATAGTAACGTAAAATTTTATTTGGGACACTGTCAGGTCTTTACCACTGGGCACAGAAAGCTCCGGTAGCGTACACATACGCAAAACTCCGATCAGACAAACAGTTTCTCTGAGATTCGATGCGCCACGGCATTGGCAGGTGACCTTCACAAGCAATTTTCTAGTACGGTCCATCATAAATGCGTACATGCCGACCGAATCCCTTTCACATAAATTAAATCTTGAAAAAAAAAGTCAAAAATGAAGCTTTGAAAGCACAAAAGCAATTTTAAGTTCGAGTTTTTAATAATAACATTGACTTGAATAAAATAGAGGATTAGATAAACTACATGCATAAAGAAAACTTCTGTTGTCAGAAATAAAATGCCTATTTATTCAGAATCGCACAAGAAAAATCAATGTAATGGTGATTGGTTTTGTCTAGCAGAGATAATTCAGAGTCCAGACTGTCAAATAGGGTTCCATGTTGTGTGTGCTGAAAAAAAATTAATGTACTAAATTCATTGTAAGTCTCGCATCTTTTCTTGCATGATGTTTAAATAAATGGAAATCAACCCCATAATTTCTTTTCTTAATTACGGATAAATCTATTTTATATTTTCAAAGTATTTTGATTTCAAAGAATTACTCTTACTTTCAGATATTTGATTTCATTCTTTTTCATTGCTGTAATTGTATTTGATTATTTCATCAATCACAAGCTTTGTTTGTAATAAAATTAATTTTATTCCCTAGTGAACACTTGCTGAATTTGGACCATTTTTGAGAATTGTTTAGTTTAAAATAAAACTTAAGATTTCGAAATAGAAATTGATCTAAATTTTTATTTAGTTAGTAGATGAATATATTAACCACATCTAGGAATACTTTGCAGATATTATGAAAATTAAGTGAGTTACACCTAAAATAAGTGAAGTGGTATTCTCCCCTAAATCTGATGCACTCTTGAAATTCTTATTATATGATCCTAGCCACCACTGAGAATTCGAAGCAAATGCCAGGAGACGAACGAATCACGAGGGTGTAATGTAGTGAAAAATAACATAATAATTTTCATGTATTTCTATATTTATTTCACGATTATTCACAAGTTATATTTAATGATCAGATTCATACTATGAGCATGAATTTATAATGTCTTATTTTAGTTATTGAAATAGAAAATAAAAAATACAGAAAACAAAAATCGAATTTCTAAAGTGATAGTTTAAGTAACATGCATAATAGGGTGGATCGATTGTCTATCGCGAAAAAAAATTACCATTCAATGAAACCTAGCTATACGGAAAAGATGTTTCATTGTGTGGAGATTAACGGAAAAATAATAAAAAAAAATAATTTTAAAATTTAATGCTGCCACTAAATGGTTGAATTTACGAAATTTTTTTTAAAAAGACCGAATTTCGGTTAGATGATTTTAGTCAAAAAGTAATTATTTTAATAATTTTTAAAATCCAACAATGCGGAAAAGATGTTATATCGTATGGAGGTTAAGTAAAAAAATAATAATAATAAATTCGAAATTTAATACTGCCACAAAAAAAGTTGAAAAGTCGATAAAATTTGGAAAAAATGGAAAAAGATCTAATTTTGGTTAGAATTTTTTTTTATGCAAAATAATCATTTTAATATCAATCAAAACCTACCTTTTCGTAAGAGATATTATATTGCATGGATATTAAGTGAAAAAAATAAGCAAACTAATTTCTAAATTTAATACTGCTGCAAGTGGTTTAAAGTTTCAAAAAACTGGCAGTTCCAGTTTTTTCATTGAAGGATTTGACTGCTTATGTATTGGGTAGCTTAGTGCAGTTTGAATATTACTGTACCATGGCGTTGTTTAAAAAAAGAAGAAAAGATATGAATTACCCTCTATTTGGTTCTAGCTTTGATATGGCAGTAAATATTCTCCCTATAACAACAAGTTGGAAATTGCACGTGAACGTAGCAAATGAGGTGCGTTCGTACGATAACGAAATTTTAAAAATATTCAGATCTTGCTGATATAGTAGGGCGTACTCCGGATACAGTATAGTAGTCGAAATCTTTACGTTTCTGTAAATATGCAGGAAGTAATTTTTATTGCACCTCAGCAACGTATATCTTATTCATAAAATGTGAAATAGTTGAATATAATTAAAACACGTACCAAACCATGTTTCCCCGTATAGCATTATATAGTGGAATACTTTTGTGTGGCCCTGTAATTTAATAATAAAAAATATTTGCATCACAGATTGTGCAGAATGCATATTTTAGTATATATTTCATAGATTCATGCCAATTCTATTATGTTCGAATGAATGTAACATCATTAAAATGCATTTGAAACTTTTTCCCCATTGACCGTAATGTAACGGAATCCTTTTGATTGTCCCTGTAATTGATCTATACATCCGATTTTCATAACACTTGAAATTACTCGACAAAATTACGCAATAATTATATGTTTTAAATTTCAAACGATTAAAATGCATTTAAAACTTTTTTCCCTATTGACCGTAATGTAACGGAATCCTTTTGATTGTCCCTGTAATTGATCTATCCATCCGATTTTCATAAAATTTGAAATGACTCGACAAAATTATGTTATAATTATGTATTTTAAATTTCAAACGATTCGGTTGGGTAGTTTTTGCGTTGTTATATGCGGACAGACGGACAGACAGACGGACAGACGGACGGACTGAGCGACAACAATAGGTACTACGTATTTACATAATTACGAACGCACCTAAAAACGTTATAAAATTTATATAGTGGTATTTAAAAAATAACCGAAGCAAGGAATAGGTCTACATCTATTTATTTCCTGCCAGTGAGAAGGAGTTGCTAATAAGTTAGAAGTGACCTATAAATGAGATTTATTCTCAATAATTTACCACCGCAGCATTTTAAGTCAGAAAATTAAATCATTAAGAAAAATTAAATTGCGCTCTTCTTAATTCTTATAAAACAAAATAAGATATTGAAAGCTATTATAGTCTTTGGACCATTTCTGAAAACACTGCCAATTTTTTTCAGTTCAATAGATTTGAATATGAAATGAATATTGGGTGTAAACTAAACTGATTTAGTGCGAGCAAACTCACTTTTCTGTGCCATCAGCTATTATTGAAAATCTAAAATGCTGACGAGCTAGGGTTTCCACTACCTGTAGTGAATATTGGCATCAGCCAGAATATCGGACAATTTGGGCATTTCCGACCAAGCAGGTGCTGCCATCGTGTCAAGTGCACTGCAAGATGTAGACATTATCTCACAAAACTATGAATCGAATGCTATTGACAGAAAGAAATTCGGCATGACAAAACGAACCAAAGACTCCTCTATTGTTTTAGTCATTCGCTTTAGTTATTTGTAAAAGATTATGATCATGGCCATTTTCTTTAAACTTTGATGGGTGTAAAGACAAGACAACATCACTAGAAGATAACAGAAGAAAAATCATAATAGAAGCAGACTTGAGCTTGAAAAAAGAACTTGGGTCCGAATACATCAGTCACATATATATAAATTCTGAGAGAGTGCCAAACAATTTGAAAAAACGCCGTACATTTTTTTTTGTCATGTGTTAACAATAATATACATGTAACAAAGTTGGTTGCGATCGGTTTTGACAGAATATCTGTTAACATAGATGTTAAAAGATGTGTTATTCGAAATATGGAACTGATCTTCAAGCGTCCACTACAATGGTTTTTTTGCTAGTTACACACCAATGAGGTTCCACTACGTCATCTTTTCGCAGCGTGGATGGAACCGCGGCTGGGCACAAATGTTTCACTGGTGAAATAAAAAATTATTCGGTGCATGTGAGATGCTTTTTATGTTTTCATTTATGTCAGTAGATGAATTCTAAAAGCGCACAAGTGAAATCAAACGGTCTGCTGTAAACCTAATCAGTACATTAAATAATATCTATATTTTCCATTTATCAGCTTTTGACCTTTTGCAACGTATTACATAGATTTAATTAAATAGGAAAATGTGTCGAACCTCCACTAACTGAGGGATTTAGTAACGACAAGATTTCAGAAGCAATAGTAAATCCAGATCCAGTGGCAATAACATCTACTGTCAATATTATCTATTCACGAAACGCTCATTCCACAAAACTAATAATCGAAATAGTCACAGAAGCATTTTTTGTTGTGTATGGAACATATATAAGAGTGTTATAAAAGAGAAGTTTTATAAAAATCGAATTGAATTACAAAATTTCATGCTGATTTTCAATACCAAACGCCATTATCGCCAGTTGTAATGTTGACGATTTTTCTTGATTTAATAATAAAGAAGCTGTTAAATAAGAAACTAAAGTTTTGATCCTGTAATCAAATAAATATCCCCTCATTGCAATAAATGCTAAAAATTTTTAAATTCATATTTTATTTTACAAAAAAGAACATTGATTTTTCACCGAAAAAACGTTCAAATACATAAATTTGAGCCACATTGCGGCAGATTTAAATTTTGAAATTAATTTTTTTAATTATTTTTCTCATACTCAACATATAATATAACATCTTTTACCCATAGGTAGGTTTTGGATAATTTTTTAAACTATTATTTTGAATCAAAAATCATCTAGCGAAAATTAGGTCTTTTTTCACTTTTTTTCAAAATTCAACCTGATTGTGGCAGTAGTAAAATTTAAAATTAATTTTTTTAATTATTTTTCCCTTAATCTACATCCAATAGAACATCTTTTCCGCATATGTAGGTTTTGACACACTGAAAAAAAAATTTCGATCCGCACTAATGTATAATTAGCGCATTCTCTTCCGAGAGATATTTGAATGTTCGACCAACGCTAAAATTTGAAGTTTCGGATTTTTTTGTATTTTATTTCATTATTTATACTCTTAAGCAAATAAATACTGGTGTATGGAGTCATGTTATAGTATTTAGTACTTCAGATCGATTGCATTTTACAGAAAAAGCATGTTTAAAATCATCTCAAAAGCATTTACCTTTAAGTTTGTACAGTTTCAATTGAGGTCTATTCAATGCCCCTGCCATATGTGTAATTCACATAATGTGTAATTAATCAAATTATAAGATTTAAAATTGTTGCCGTTATACAATTAAAATAATGCCCATTTAATAAAGTCTAATTGCCACAAAGTCCTTCAAAAATATGATCATTTAAAATTTTATACTTTTCTTTATTGCCTGATCATTTTCAAAGTTTTCCTTATTTTTGTAATACGATCAATCCGAGTACATTCTTTTGATCGAAGGCATTATAATGTGATTTCAATTCTACAGAGTAATTTTCAACAAGAGATCTTAGAATGCATACAAAAATGTATTAAACAAATTATACATGGATCAGAAATTTTAATGTATAAATCCTACTGTTGTGTTATAATGATAATTACTGAAACTTCATTTTAATAAAATTATTTAAACTCTTTCTACATCATTTTAATTCTATAGGAATTTCTTTGAAATTATCTGTGAAGCAAATTTGTTTTCAAATTATAAAGTTTATGCTCAATTTGAATTTTAATTATTTCGTTTTAGAGAACTTCAAACAACTTCAAAGAAATAATTGTTGCAAAGATTTCGTAGATTATTATTTTTAATTTTATAAAAGTCTGCAACTTCTAACGCTTTCAAGTGTTTATTTGAGTGAACGCATTAACCTGTGATTAAACTATAAAAGAAAATAAGTTTTCTATATTTCTATAAAAGTATTAAAAAACTAAGTAACACATGGTTCTGAATTTATAATATTTGCATTCAGGAAGTTATTATTCATAAAATTACTATATTATAGTGCTATTAAGTATTCTTAAATCTGCCTGAAATTGTTAAAGGAAATTTAAATAACTGTTGTTTTATACTTTCAACTTATCCGTTCATATTATTACATTATAAAAAATATAGAGATAAAAATAAATTTACAATATAATGATTTTCTTTGATAAGTTTACTACACTGTTTTATGATATTTTTCATTCGTTATTTTAGGTTTTTTTTATTAATTACATGCTGTCGAAATATGTACTGTAATTTCCAAGTTTAGTTTTTTCAGTTCAAAACCAAGTAGATCTAATGTAATGCAGTCGAGAAATCTTCATTTAATAATCTATATAATAAAAGCCTAAGTAATGTGACTGTCCTCAACAGTTACTGGTTAACCGCGTTACTTTTAATATATCAAGTCCACCATTTTTTGTACTTTTATGTTAACTGGGCTTTGGGGATAAATCGCCAAATATTTTTCCGCCGTCATCATTTCATTCGAAATAAAAACCTATCAAAAATTTCATTTAAAATACATAACCGTATCTTAAGAGATATAAGTTTGAAATACACTTTTTAGATGCATTTAAACCACTGTTCTTTTATTCTCTCATTTAAAATACAGTAAATAAATAAATAAATAAATAAATAAAAGTATTTTTCAAATATATGCACTTGGCGAAAAGATAAATTTGACAGCATATTTTCTAGTAGCCTACTTATTGTATCATATGCGCAAGCATTTTTTCCCACATGTGAACAATTTAAATTGCGTACACAATGTATACACAATTGCATACACAATTATTACACAATGTAGATTAAAGCGCTTATCTGCTTTTATATAGGAGCATAATTTGTGTGTGAAAAATAATACATGAATATATATGCATAAATATCATACTGATATGTATAAATACCGATATAAACAAATATAAAAGTTTTGGCACAGATGTTATATATACACCAAATTATGCATGTTTTTTTTACGCCAACTCGACAATTTTATAATTTGTTTGTTTAAATTAGAAAAAAAATAAAGTTAAGATAAAGTGTTTCGCTTTATAGGAATATTTTTTCATATTTTTTTTCTTTTTAGTATTTTAAATGATATTAGTGAGAGTAATGAACTTGAATGAAATGTGTAAAGTATTTACGTTTAAAATAAAACAAATGCAATATGAATGGGTTTTGGGTACAGTAATTTGTAATATATCGTCTATTATTAAAAAAATCTTAACTATATCAAAAAAGGAAAAAGATAGAAGAGATATCTGTATCTAAAAGTAAATCAGTGAAATTTAGTATAATTACACGCTAGGGCTAATGTGGGCGATAGCGGCAGCAATTGTGTTTTTAAAAAATGATCGGAAGACATATAAGTGGCTTCCAAACGTTTCATGTTTTACGCAATCGTGAAGGCTGGAAAAATGTTAACACGTTCGGTGCCGCTTACGTGCAGATGTGATGATAGTCAATGCCGCACTGTAGATGTGGGGTTTTTTCAGAAACCGATTTACTTTTTATAACAAAGAATCAGTGAAAGTTTTTCCCGCGCCAGCGCATGGGTGGCTATTGCACATCACCCCACATCACCCGCTGGCGCGTGAGTGGCTCCTTAACGTTGGCGTCATGTAACACGCTGTCGCGTGTGTTAAATTACTCTTTTGAACAAGACTGGCAACGATAAACAAAATTGCTATTCACAACTATTTTTGATGGTCTTTCCCACGCTCCGGATAATATGTAAATATCACAAATGAACATGAAACATAAATTACTAAATGAGTTAAGAGGCTTTTGTCAAGAAAGATGAATTACGTAAAGACAAACAAGATACGAACAAGATTTTGGACTAAAACTAAGCTTAGAAAACTCTTTAAAATTATAATGTACATAATCAATCTGTAATCTAAAATGAGCATATTCATGCACCTTGGTAAGACATATTTAAGGGCAATTTTTTTGCAAATAAATGCGTTTCAATATTACTTGACACGCTGCCATTTATATTTAGCAGTAATACATATTTATCTTTCCATACACGATTATTTATCATACCTTCGTTTTTATATTTTAAAAAGAATTTTTCAGTCACTTCTTGATGAGCATGAAAATCAATAATATACTTTTGAAACCAGAATCAATACAGCATTTTAATATTTTAAGTCATAAATATAAATTAATAATTTAATTTTACGGGATAATTCCATTACCTAGAGGCAAATATAAAATTTCCAAATAATCTTTATGTTTCTAATTGTATATGGATTATAAAATTAATAGAGCTAACAATCCACAAAACCACACACGTCAAAATAATCTAACTGTTTGTAAAATCGCAATAGAGAAATACTTTAATTACGAAATTGTAGGCTAAAAATAAGTGATAAGCAGTGATAAGCAGTGATAAGTAGGTATATTTAAAATACGCTTTAAGAAGAAAACAAATAATATTATATAAATAATGATTATACATCCACGAAAAAAACTTAAAAATTCTAAATGCATACTTAAATTAAAGTTATTATTATTTTCTTTTTTTTTTATCATGCTTTAAAAAGAGACCAATCACAAATTGCATATTTTTTATATCATTTATTTGTGCGCGTTTCCAAAAATGTTTGAATTAAAATGTTGATATTTTCCTAATCGGAATTCACAATAAATCGATGTATTTTAATAATTTTTTTCTTAGTACGACATAACTTGCAAAAATGAATATACGCGTGATTAAAATAAAACACATTGAATTTTTATAATAGCGTGTTTCTTTTAAAAATATTCTTTAATTTATATACTTATTGTTGTCATTTGGAATTGTGAATATACGAAAAGAAACGAAAGTCAGTAAAAGAAATAGATAAAAGATAGAAAAAAGAAAACTCTTTGAAGCAGTTTTTATTTCCTAACATTAAAAATATTGAACCGAAAAACGCAGCAGACTGTACGCGCAAGCATAATCACATGGAGAAAGAAAAACACTGTCTTCCATTTATCTAAATACGTATTTCTGCTTGAAATCATACATTAATTGCTTTTGCGAAGATTACGTAAAAATGTTATCTTTGAAAATACACCTATGAAACTAATTTAAATTTATTATCTTTTTGCCGAGTTGTTTATTATTTATAAAGTAGTAATTAAAACATAAACGTGATCAAACTTTGTACAGTAAATTTTTCAAAAGATTCTACATTTGCCGTTTATCGTTTATAGGAAAGAAAAATGACGGGAATTTCTTTTACATATTTTCTAATAAAACTTTTATAAACTTCACATTTAAATTCTGTATTACAGGGACACATTTGGTTGCTCCCGAGAGGATCTTAGCCTTGAATCACGTGCTTAAATATTTAATTTTTCTTTTTTCAATGTGATTTCTTTAATAATATATATAAGAAATAATTATTGGAGATTCCGCATTTTATTTGAAATGCGTTAATAAATTATGAACTTACAATTTCATTTATTTATCTATTGATATTATTTAAAAAATATATATATATATATATATTTTAAACAAGAAAAATTTAAAGCAAAACAATGCATGTACAGTAGCAAAAAAAAATGTACTGACATTTATATTAATAAGGTATTTTATTTTTTACCTAAAATTCATTCATAGGAAACTTGCGTTTGATTATGCGGTAAATTAGTTTCATGAAAACAAAAGCAAAGTGCTTGGTTCCATTATCGTAATTTGAAAATTTTGCTTAGAGCAAAAAGTAATTGCTTTTAAGAAAAATACCTTTGCTAAGATGGATTTTTTCTGAAATATCATTAGAATAAACAGTATCTTTGAAATACAGATAATACAGATCGGAGAATTTAAAACTTTTATTTTAATTACACATTTTCCACATGGGTGCCATCACCATGCAATGTGTAATTGCCTGTGATGACACCCATGTGGAAAATGTGTAATCAAAATAAAAGTTTTAGTTTCTCTGATCTGTATTGTAATCAGAGATTAGCGTACTGACTCTGTGTCATATGCAAATTTCCTCCTTGCGCCCCAATCGAGTTTTTCCTATGGGGGGGGGGGAGGATTCTCAGAACAGTTTTTTGTGCGTGCATAACATGTCCGTTTCTTGCGATACACGTATGGTTCCAACGCTCTATAGGGTTTTCGCCTGCGCTGAGCATGTTGCGATAAAAAAAATGGGTGTTGCCATTGGATATTTTCGAGTTTCTGTAACTATAACCGTAACCGTTAGCGCCATTTTGTTATCGTTCACAGAATCTCGAGCTCATACCTCTGAATAACTATATCTGAAATTTCATTTCGATCGGTTGAGCGGACTGGCCGCTAGAGCTTCGTATATCGGCAAAGTTTTTTTTTTTTTATGACCAGGATGTATATATATATATATATATATATTACACTATTATTTTTCTCCTTTTAATGCACAAAACAATTTCTAATTTTAAAAAACAATTCTTATTTTAAATAGCGAAATGAGGGACAATATCTGATTAAGCAAAAATAGAAACAAAGGTTTCTAAAAAGAATCTATAATCCTTTAAATCTAAACTAATTTAAAATTTATTGCATTTGTATGAGAATTTAAATTGCTTGAAGGAAACGATAAACCAGAGAATAAAATTTACTTATTTTCTTGTATAAGGGGAGGGGAGGAGATTTGATATAGTTTAGTATCCTATTTTTGATTATTGAATTTATAGAAATTCTATAGCTGACATCATTGAAAATTCAGAATGCAAATTGCTTTTTTCCGAAGTTTGTTTTAAGAAGATGAATTGATAACGACAAATAATATTTCAACTGATCGATATGCTGCATTATGCATTATTTTAAATGTAATGTCTAATCGATTTTTATTAACATAAAAATGGAATAGAAAATTGTTTTCTTAAAAAGTATTATTGCATTTTTAATATTTATCTTTTTAAAAGTTATTTTTAAATGGTAGATTATATAAATTACAGCACACGAGCATTATTCTTGAACGTTGACAAGACAACGTTGGAAACCACAAATATATATAAAATGCTTTTTTTTTTTTTTCAAACCATAGTTTAAAAAAAGTTGGTATGTTGGATACTGAACTGAAACATTTGAAATTTTCCATATCTGATAAGTATCCCTAGAGTCAATATCATAAACTGATGAGAGATTTATTGTGACTTCGGAAAATTTAAAATTCTAATTGTTGGACCAGCAGTGGTTAGTAATAGCGGATCGTTTGATGTCGCAATTTCTAACGGAGGATTTCTAATTAGAATCTTCCTCTCCGTTCAATCTCTATTTTTTTCTTTATAAAGTATGCACTTTATGTTTTAAAGTGTGATTTCAGAGATTTGAAATTTATTGCAAATATACATTTCATCGTAAGTATGTAGAACACCGTAAATGAAATTTCAATCTTTTTGGAATTTAAAGATCAATATGAAGAAGATTATTAAATCGACTTTCTTGAACACTAATTGAAAGAATAAATAAAACTTCAATAAAATTTAAGTTTTTATAAAATATCATAAACCATATTATAATGAAAATAGCTCGGTTAAAAATTATAAAATAATTCCAGCATAAATTAGTTTGAGATTTATTAATTATTAATTCCAGCATAAATTAGTTTGAGATTTATTAATTGTTAATTCCAGCATGAATTAGTTTGAGATTTATTAATTATTAATCATATATATTATAAAGCAGAAGTTCTGACACTTCCGATTTTTCAAAAACTACCGGATGGATTTTTTTGCCGATTGCATCATTCGATAGGAAATATTTTTGCGGAGGTTTGCCATTCAAATATACAGGGATGAGTATGAATTATGATAATAAATTTCTAATTTTACTGATATTTTCCACGAAAGGGTTGCCAGTAATTATTTTTTGGCAAAAACTGTCATTACTAAAAATTTAAAAAGAATATATCTGTTAGAAATATTACAAACATCATGCAAATAAAATTAGAAAAGAACTATTGATAATAATAATAATAATAATAATAATAATAATAATAATAAAGAAAGACCGCTTAAATGAGGCGTAATATTATAAAAATATATTTATCTTGAAAATGAAAAAAATATTTGTAATGCTTAAAAAATAAATTAACGCGAAATATAATAATTGGTTTAGTTTTTGGTGACTTATCCCTGGCTTTAGAATAAAAACATGAATTTGAAAATTTGATTAAATGAATTTTGAATGATAGTTATTTCCCTTTTTATTATTTTCTTTCTCTTTTTTTATTGAATTTCCGGATAATATAACTTACAGTAGAAAAAAAGTAGAACTGATTGTAAAAGACATTGTAAGTTTTGAGTTACACATTCGTTTCTATGCGATTTTCATTTTGCTTTTGACGCCAAAAAATGTGTTTTTAAGTCGAAAATCACTGTGACTTAATGCCTGACTTAGGTTCTTAATCGTCGCAATAATGTTTTTTTTTTTCAAGTGAAGATAGTTTTTTGGAGTATATTTTATTATTCAATCGTAAATTATGTAGATATGAGTAAATATTTAAAAAATTTAAATCAAATATTTAAATTTTAGCTTTAGTATGAATTTTTGTTACACATATAATTTGTAAAATAATTTCATAACTTTTTCAAAAGTTTTTCACCATAATTTTGAAGAATGTGATCAACGAATGTAATCCTTTTATTTCTTTTTGCAAATGTTTTTTACTGTTAATTTAATTTTACTTGCGCCATTTTTTGCGCCTTACAAAAAAAAAAAAAAATACTTTTAAAATTTAGAAAGTAAAGAAGAAAAGGTTATCCCGCCGATTAAAAATCTTCCGCCAAATTCCAAGATTAAATGTCAATAACGGCTGATCGTAAATGTCACATTCACTTGAAATTAAGCCTAATATAAATATTAATTGTGTCATTCAAAATGTAAACATATTTAAGATATTCTACTATGATTGAATTAAAGTAAATATACATGAAAATTGCATTATATTTTTTGAAAAAATATAAATATAGATAACCCTTTAAAATCAGACTTTTTAATGAAATTCTAGCTTGGGATATTTTGTATATCTTTTCTCAAACCGGATTTGTGTATTAAAGAATACGAATGTAATGAATTTTAACTAAATGTAAAAAAAAATAATAATAATATTGAGTTTATGGGAGATGCGACGTTGAGGAAATTTAGAAATTTGAAGGCTATATCTAATAGATTTTCAGAAGTAAATCAATTTTAACGCGATTATTTAAAACTGGATTTTCTTGGTAATTCATCAAACATTCCGTTTGGAAAATTAATGATTTTATTTTTACAAAACAAATAACTTATACTTTCCACTCATGATTTTTGTGAACTAAATGTATATATAACCGAGAATTTCGTAACATTTTACAGCTACCTTTCTAAATCAATCCTTTTTCTCTCTAGAAACGATTTTTACTCACCACAAGTACTTTAATTCTAGTACTAACTTAGTAACTAATCGGTGCTCCAAATACTCCAGATACCGCTCATTTCTGAGTGTTTATTTACTGTATTTAATAGCAGATAAATCTGACATTTGACAAATAAAAATAATTTCAAATATTGGTGTACAGTCTATTTGGAGTTACAAGGCACATTTCGTAACACAAGTAGAGACTGAGACTCACCTCTCGAATTCAAAGTGTTAATACAGGAAAACCCCTTCTATTTACAGAATTGTCCCGCGTCTATAATTAAGGCTCCTTTCCCTGTTCGACGAAGTGCTCGCGAGCTAATGCTATTCCTATGGGGAGATTATTTTCTAATATTTGATTTGACATTTTTAAATAATTTTCTTTTTTGCAATGGATGTATATTTTTATAATTTTCAAAACTGGTTTTGAAATAAACAAAAATATCTCCAACAAAATCGAAAACGTAAAATATAGCGATGTAGGTATGCATCTCAGCTATCTAATGCAAAAGAAAAAAAATTAAAATGTCAAAATGAATAGAAATAGAAAATAAACTTCCCATATGAGCAGCATTAGTTCGTGAGCAATTCACCGACCAAGGACAGGAGCCTTAACCAACGTAGAATGATGTGTAATGCACTAAATTTATTTTCTCAAACTTATCTATCTATCAATAAATGTCCCAATATCCGTTTACAAGAACACCAGTTACATGAACATATATATATATATATATATATATATATAGTTAAAGAAGTTCAAGAAGAATTTTGTTTACAAAATTTAGCAAGGATTACTGAATTGTATGAGCAAATTGACACAATTATTTCAAAATCGAATAAATCATACTTTTTATCTATGAAAGTTCTCGTGATTTCTTAACCATCTACATTGTTTGTGCATATGAAGATTCAGGTTCTTTCTTTAGCCATTGCTTAACCGAAAACAAATAGAGGGAATTCTGCAAGTGTTGCATTGCTTTTGAAAGTCCCACACTAAACTGTTCAGAGGATCGTTAAGCTGTGCAATCTGCAGGGACCCGTCATATAACAAATAAATCAGGCCTGTCGATTCGGCCAATATCTGAAGACCTTTTAATATCTTTAAATTCAGAATTATTTGTGTGCAGTGCAGTCCAATGTTAACAAATGGAAAAAAGAAAAAAATCGTCTCCCAAAACGCTTTTTACGAAAGGATCAATGATTGTTATAGACACGTAAAAAGTATCTCCCTTTTTATTTTTAAATGCGTTAAGATTAATGCTAAGCTGTACAACGATGAATGTAGCTAAGATTACGGAGACATATAAGAAAGAAATCTGCAGTAGAATATTTCAGAAGAATTAGTCGTACATGGAAAAAGAGCGACCCTGGAGATATTTTTTATTTGTTAAAAAGTAAAGGTCATTGCTAGGATATACCACTATGAAATGTTGGTTAAGATTGTACTGCCATATAAGAAAAAACCCATAATGGAGTCTTTCACTAGAACTGGGCATATATGAAACGAGAGAGAGATAAGCTATATTACGTATTTGAATGCTTAACAAAGCATGAATGACCTTCATGTAATATACATGTTAGGCGATTCGACTTCTCTTTTTGAAGCTATTAATAAAACACAATAATCTCTAGTTTGGATTGACTGCAATTCTAACGTATGAAGACCTCTGGTGGTTTAGATCATAGTTAGCTTGCAGTTTAATTCAGTATTGTGATAATTCGTTTGAATGTTTGTATAAAATTGTATGGCGGAAATTATGAAACAATTGTTTGAATATTGTTACTTGTGATATTTTTTTCCTCAGAAAATTAACATAATTAGGTGGGGTACATGCTTCAGAAAATATTGTTCATGCGCATGCCCATACTTTTTCGCTACCCTTTATATATGTAGTAACTAAAATTTTCTAACATAAATCAGTAACTAATTATTATAGATCGAAGCGTTATACACTAAAACCTTTCCTCTAAAACAACACAGCTGACAATCAAAATTCCAAGAAAACTTCATTTCGCAGAATATGAGTTAAATGTATTCGGAATGAAAAAAAAATCTTCTATTATAGATGTATAGTCTAGGAAATTATATTTTTATGAGAGAATATTTTTGAAAAAACCCGTATTATAATATTTTTTTTCTTTCTTTAAAATAATATGGGTCACACTATATAGGGCGTTCTAAAAGAAGTTTATTCACTGTACATTATTGAGAGAACAAACTCATAAAAAATGGTATTTCGCAGATGTAAAAAAATGCTCCTGTTCTCTTCCTGTAGTATAATTACACGAAGCAAATGTTCTTATATCCATTAAGGAAAACGAAAAATTTCTACTAAAAGCATACGTTAATTGCTTTTAGAAAATTTCTTTTGGAAAAAGGATCATTGTCTTAAACATACTTGAGGTAGAAACTGGAAGCTTGTAGCTAGACTGTCAATCTTTAAAATTTTATCTTTTTAGTTGCAGTTTTTAAGATATTTTTCGAAATACATTAAATTAAAGTAAATAATGAAAATGGGAATGAATTATTTTCGTATTTTCGTTAGAAATATATAAATGTATATATCGAGATATTTGTAGCATCTTCCATTTATATACATTATAAAAATATATATTAGATTTATTTTGTTTTTAATATATATTTCTAGTTTTCTTTTGAAAAGAAAATGAAAATTTTTAATCAATACATATATTTTTTCAATATTTAGTTTTATATTTTGTATTTTTAAATATTTTCATGTACCCTTTCCGTGCATTTCTTTTAACTCTCGTAAAACATCCCTTAACTGGAAAGCGATGTTTTACATTTTACAAATAGGCGTGTTTAGTTTCATGGAATGAAACTTAATTCTTTTCGAATGTAAACATAAAATATTTGTTTTCAATGTCCTATATATTTTTATGTCTCTTAAAATGGGAAGACCTTTATGCCACATCCTGTACAAGTTTTTTGGCACAAAATATCCACAAACTTATAGATGAGAAAGTATCATACCGAAAAATGTTAAAAGATCATTTATAGCAATTCCAATGAAACAAATGTCAATATCGTAACATGTGCGCTTTTCGAAAAAATATAGAATACATTTATTTTGTAATTATTATTATTCGTTTGAAAGAATATCTTAAGAAAATTTAAAAGTTAAGTAAAATTCTTAAAGAAAACAACATACACGGCACAAGAAGAAAACACACACGCAAATGATATTATGTTATTTGCAATGTGGAATTCCCTGAAACAAAAATATACGTGGCTTTTCCCATTGAAATATTAGCATAAAAGCAAAATAAAAATGCTTTCTGCCCTGAATGTTAATTGAAAATTTCTACTTGAGAACTTACGTTAATTCATTTTGGGGTAGTTAAATTTCGAAGAAAGATAATTTTTCTTACTTTTCTTTACAAACAGTTTAGAGACAGATTATTGGAAATAAAAAAATAACTGTAGCACATATTTTAAAGAGCAAATAAATTTTCATTTTTATTATTATGTATTTATAGTAATTTTAATAAGTACAAATAATTTATTATATATTTATTAAAATAGATTTTCAGATAGCTTAAGCGGAGTTATCTGCTTTAGCTAAATCATCACAATATCGATTATTTGGAGTTTTTTTATTCCATCGCTAAGAATATATTATTTCTAAATGGAAAAAATAGGTTAATTTTAAAGTAAAAATGTGAAATGTTACGAATGTTACAGATCGTCCTTAGCTTGGAGTGCTCTTTTTTCAAAACTGAGAATTTGCAACATTGCTTCTTTTCACTATACTAGAAAAAATTAATGTGTTGTGAAATACATTTTTTCAGATAGATGACGAAGAAAGACAAACAAGATAAAATAAAAAAATAATATCATACAGATATTTAAAGACTTACTTTTATAAAAGAGAAGAATTTTTCAAAACAGGTTTTTTTTTAAAACTTAAGTGATTTACTTACATATAAGCAGTAAGCAAAAATTCGAAGAGAAATTAACATTTTGCATTACTATAATGAAATCAACTGCTCATCTTATGGATTATCCATTTTTAAAACAAATATAAAAAAAAGTTGTAAATTTCCGTACTAACCTTTCAAGCATACAATGGAACGTTCAAGATCGACTGTTTCTTAATGCACATAATGCATGTTGTCATCACGCATGCGGCAGAGTTTATCGCATTATCAAGTTCACCGCCGACATAGTTACATTTGGCAAAAATAATTAAATTCTTAAATTACATTTCCAATTTCTCTATATCTTACAAATTAAACATGTAATTCACTTTTAACATTCAGATATTTACGCACTTACTGATTTTATGTTCAAATTTGCTCAATATTTTCAAATATTTTTTAATAGTTTGAGTCTAAAATCCTGTTAATGCAAGTCAGTTATATTTGTGGCTAAACATATTAGTCTTTATAACAACATTTATATAAAAAAAGAATAATTTTCATTAATTGCATATGTGTTAGAAAGCCATTACCTTTAGATTAAATAAGAATGAAGATATCATAACTTAAAAAAGTTTTTAGTGTACAAAATAGCCACAAACTTATACATCAGAAAGAGTGATACCGGCAAAAGATAAAAGGTCGTTTATTGTAATTCCATAGAAACATATATATCAGCATCGCAAGAGAAAACAGGTGCGCTTTTAGAAAAATGCAGGATACATTTATTTTGTAATTATTATTATTCGTTTCAAACATTGTCTTAAGAAAATTAAAAGTGAATTAAAAATCTTGAAGAAAATGCACGACACAAAAAGAAAATACAAACGCATAATGATAATATATAATTTGCGACGAGGAATTTCTTGACAGAAAAAATATACCTGCCATTTGACATTGAAATATTATCATGGAAGTAAAATACAAATGCGTTCTTCCATTAATGTTAATTGAAAATTTCTACTTGAAAACTTAGGATAATTCTTTTTAGCGAAATTGAATTTCGGAGAAAGTTCTTTCTTCTTTCTTTTATTTATAAACGGTTTGTTCTGAGGTAGATTCTTGGAACTTTAAAATCAATTATGCAAGGTTGTATTAAAGATAAAATAAGTTTTAATTTTATGTATTTATTGAAATAGATTTTAAAATTGCTAAATTGTTATCTTCTTTAAATGTTCAAAATATCGATTTTTCGTTTTCTTATTATATCTCTAAAAACATATATTATACCTGAACCGAAAAAAACTAGGCTAGTTTTAAAGAGAAATTTTATAATTTTACGAATGTTACAAACGGTTATTAGCTTGAGGTTCATATGTTTCAAAACTGAGAATATGCTTCATTAGCGCACTCTAAAAGAAAGAAAAAAAAAGGTGTTATGAAATACATATATTTAAGATAGATGCATAAAAATATGCAGTACTCTAATCTAGACAGACAGATTTCTTAGATAAACTATGATAGTCTTATTTGTATGCTTTTCAATGTCTTCATAGCGATAAATCGCAAAAAGCATATTCAATTCGCAACAAGTAAAATTTACATCGTTAATAGAAATATCTATATATATTCTAGTTGAGGAATGATCATTTTAAACATAGCACGATTAACAAATTACTTGATTGTTGTTTTTTTACAGTGCCCGCAAGTAGCAAATATGCTTTAAAGAAAAGTGCATGCAAACATAAAAATCTTTTGAAGCATGTCAATATAGTAAAATTATAGTCGATGGCGTTCAAATTTTGTGTATTTTTATCATGTTTCTTTTATTTATTTCTGACTTTATAATTATATGTATATATATCATTATATTTATATGTGTTATATTATTATATATATATATATATACATATATATATATATATATATATATTACAAATAAAAAAATTTTTCGCCAAAACTGACCTTTATACTATCTTAATTTTCTTATAATAATGTTCCGTACTTACTTCAAATTATTAAATTAAAATCTTGTTTCTAGATCTAATCTGTTAATCTTTATGCAGACGTTATAAATTCTTAATTTGCCTTAAAAACATTTATTCCAATACGCGTAAATTTAAAAGATGGCTCTAAATTAAAAGTATTCTTAATTAAATTTTATTTCTTAATATTCCAAATAAAATTCATTTTTTCTATGTTTTTATCAACCCTTTTTAAGAAAGTCTTATTAAATTTATTCCAAAACCATATCTTTCAAAAAATATCATTATTTTATTTTATCTATTTATTTATTTTTCCTCCGCCAAACTTTGATAGTGTGCATATTAATAAATTCATTTCTTTTCTTTTTCTCTTAAAATTAATCATCTCTAAAAATCGTCTGCTTAAGAAATCCTGAGTCGATTATAAATTGGTTAAATATATATATTTTTTAATAAAACTTTCGTCTGAATGAAGTGTTTAATCTCGAAGCTGGACAAGAATTCTCTTTACATAAAAGAATGATGGTTTGAGGTTACAGAAGGTTCTAGAATTTTCTTTTGAGATTTAAAAGAAGAAGCTCGAGAGGTGGTAAGGGAGATGAGAAGAAGGATTCTTGGGTGCGCTCTTGCATGAGTACGACTTGATGTAGTAAAGCATGGAATATTTTTTGGATGTTACGGTAAAATATCGTCTGCAACAGGAGCTTTTCCCTCTATTATAGCTACAATTAAATAAAATGAACTTGCAGCAGCCAAGGAGTGATTATTTTGACCTTCTACATTTATTTATTTTGTTTTTTTCTCGCTGGCCATGACTTTTGTGCGGAGTAAGGGAAACCTGGCGATGATGTTTCTGCCCCCCCCCCCCTAACTTCAAAATGTCACATATATATACACTACATGGCCTTGTTGAGCGTCCACTTGCGATTTTAGACATTCTGTTAAATATCTAGAAAAATAAATGAGGAATTATCCCGAAACTCTTAGTTTATAAATATAATAGTACAAGTCATACATTTCCATGAAGATTTTTTTCCCGAAATTCCATACGGAACCGTCAACAAATTAAAAATAATGAATACCTTTTAGATAACCCTGTCAAAACTAATGTAGCAAAAGCGCTGAAAATCTAGATTAAGGTTAAGAGGCTTATTGCAAGAAACTGTGTTCATTTTTATGCGAATAGCATCTATACTCGTATAGAAATTATGATTTTTATAAGAATGGGCCCAAATTTGCCAAGTTTTTTGCTTATAATTTGCATAGTTCTGAATATAAAGTAATTTTTTTTTCTGAAAATATGACAAATAATATTACATATAAAACCTTGTAATTAGAATTAAAAATAATAAAAATTGTGTGAAAAATTAGTAGGTTTACTAAATAATTTTTTCACTGCGCAGGCATCAGCGATATCAAAATTTAATTTCATATTATGTTAGCTAAATGTATACAGCAACTTTTGTGAAAGACGTGAAATCATAGCTTCAAAATTCTGAAAATATTCGTCAATAGAATAAGTTGAAAATCCGTTATTCCCAAAATGAAACAAAAACAAGAGGGGTTGTATCCATATATTCATTAATTAGTGTCATTATACAATACGCAATATTGGACGTACAACTTCATTTGGATAAAATCCCTCTTGTTTTTGCTTCCTTTTGGGAATAACGGATTTCAATTTATCCTACTGACGATTATTTTCAGAATTTTCAAGCTATGATTTCGCGACTTTCACAAAATTTGCCCTGTACTTTTAGCTAACATAATATGTAAATGAAATTGTGATATCGTTGACGCATGCGCAGTGAAAATCTATTTAGAAAACCTACTCATTTTTCATACAATTTTTATGATATTTTATTTATGCTTACAGGGTTTTGTGTACAATATTATTTGTCATATTTTCAGAAAAAATGTTACTTTATATTAAGAACTCTGCAAATTATATGCAGAAAACTTGGCAATATTTGGGACCATTTTTAAAAAAACCTTTATTTTTTTAGGAGTATACATGCTATTGGCATAACAATGAACACACTTTATTAAAATAAGCCACTTAATCATAATCTATAGTTTGAGCACTTTTGCTACATTAGTTTCGACAGGGTTACGCAAAAGATATTCATTCTTTTTTAATATGTTGATGGTCCCCTATACAGTTTCGGGAACAAATCTTCACACAAATGTATAACTTGTACTATTATATTTAAACACTAAGAGTTTCGAGATAACCCCTCATGTATTTCTTTATATATTTAACAAAACGTCTAAAATCGGAAGTGGACGCTCATCAATGGCCATGTAGTGTATATATGCCTACATTTTGAATTATTTAAAACGGGTGACTTGTTGAAATGAAAACAATATGTGTAAAAATATAAATAGCGTAATAAATTTTATTTTTAAACGCGCGGTGCATTCTGTATTTTCTTTTTTTTTTTATCCAGATTCCAAATGCAAACTCTGAAATTTGGTAATAAAAAAACAATGAACTTAAAGAAAATACAAGAAAATTAGAAGAAATAAAAGTCCTTCCGGCAATGCCGGGAGGAAGAGGTAGCTTTCATATACTTATATATTTATTTATTTATTTTAAAGTAAGTTACATTGTTCAAAAATACTAAACTCAAATTAGTGGAAATAATCTTATAAAATTAGTGATTTTATAAGATTGAATACTATTTTTGTCAAGACTGAATATTAATAGGAATTTTTAGAAATTAGTCATCTTTTATTCAATCTGGTTTTATTTTAAGCGATTTGGAGAGTCACTAAATTCCACTATATCATAAAGTGTATGCCATTTTAAAGCAACATTGTGGATCGTTCAGATCAGACCGTTTCAAAATGTCAGCCATAAGAAAAGTTCAAAGTGCTATAACTCAATCATTTTGTAAGATATAGACAAAATAAAAAGTGTTCTGGAATTGTTGTTTTAAGTTCTAACACGTAAAAGAAAAATATTTTTCAAATTTTGATTTTTTCGCATTTCATTTTAAAATTTAATTTTTTAAAAAAAATTAAAATGGCCCCTATTTTGTCTCAAAATGGCGGATGATGCTGGCCAACGAACTCGGTCGAGACATTTGTATGTACTATGTACATACCAAGTTTCATTGAAATCGGTTCATAAATACGCGTGTTATCACGTGACAAAAATCAGATCGTTTCAAAATGTCAGCCATAAGTAAAATTCAAAGTGCTATAACTCAATCATTTTTTAAGATATAGACAAACTAAAAAGTGTTCTGGAATCTTTGTTTTAAGTTCTAACACGTAAAAGAAAAATATTTTTCAACTTTTAATTTTTTTGCATTTAATTTTTAATTTTAAATTTTTTAAAAAAATTAAAATGGCCGCCATTTTTAAACAAAATGGCGGATTATGCTGACCAACGAACTCGGTCGAGACATTTGTATGTACTATGTACATACCAAGTTTCAATGAAATCGGTTCATAAATACGCGTGTTATCACGTGACAAAAATCAGATCGTTTCAAAATGTCAGCCATAAGTAAAATTCAAAGTGCTATAACTCAATCATTTTTTAAGATATAGACAAACTAAAAAGTGTTCTGGAATCTTTGTTTTAAGTTCTAACACGTAAAAGAAAAATATTTTTCAACTTTTAATTTTTTCGCATTTAATTTTTAATTTTAAATTTTTTAAAAAAATTAAAATGGCCGCCATTTTTAAACAAAATGGCGGATTATGCTGACCAACGAACTCGGTCGAGACATTTGTATGTACTATGTACATACGAAGTTTCAGTGAAATCGGTTCATAAATACGCGTGTTATCACGTGACAAAAATCAGATCGTTTCAAAATGTCAGCCATAAGTAAAATTCAAAGTGCTATAACTCAATCATTTTTTAAGATATAGACAAACTAAAAAGTGTTATGGAATCTTTGTTTTAAGTTCTAACACGTAAAAGAAAAATATTTTTCAACTTTTAATTTTTTCGCATTTAATTTTAAATTTTAAATTTTTTAAAAAATTTAAAATGGCCGCCATTTTGAAACAAAATGGCGGATGATGCTGATCAACGAACTCGGTCGAGACATTTGTATGTACTATGTACATACCAAGTTTCATTAAAATCGGTTCATAAATACGTTAGTTATCGCATGACAAAAATCAGATATATATATATATATATATATGGTTATATATATATATATATATATATATGTCAACATTTGAACGGAGGGTGGTTTTGGGGTCTGGGGGTCATGATCGGTGAAAATATACCAAAATTTTCCGGAAGTGCTTTCCTCCGGACGGCTGCAATAGGTAGCTTTTTACTTTTTGTAATGAAAGCTACCTAAAACACAAACTCATTAGAACAGCGTATATTTTCAGGCGTAAAATTCACTGAAGCACAAATTGCACCTCTTTCTCTCCTGCAGTTAAACAATTACACTCGGAGCAAAATAGAACTTTTTAGTTACGTTGACGTAAATTGAGTGTTTACACATGAAAATCTCTTTTAATTTCCTTTAAAAAAGTATACTTTGGAGATTTTTTCTTCTAAAAATCTTTTTGAAACAGAATTTAAAAATTTATAGCAAAATTTTAAAGTATCTAAAGATTCGAAGATGCTTTGTTCGAATTTACTTTTTTTTAATCATTCAGTTAATATTAAAAGAACATTTAGTTAATTTCTTTAAAAAGTAGGTTATATTTAGTTATCATAAACATTGTAAGATAATTATTTATATGAACTAACAATTTCAAAGAATATTTGAATAAAATTAAGATAAACAAATCTTTGTAGTTTTACAATTTTTTTAATAAACTTCAATATTTTAACTCAAAATATGAAAAGTTACTCTAAGCTGAAGTAATTTTCAAAGATATTAAAGTAGTTTTTCAATTATAAACTTGCTATTTGCGTCAGCAAAAATAAGTAATTGTATTTCGCTCAAGTGTAATTATTTGCTTATCACTATTTAAAATAATGTATAATTTGTCTTTTAGATATTTCCGTGGCAAAATAAAGGAAATATATGAATCGTAGAAATAGAAAAACAAAAGCTCATTCAAACAGTTTTAGTTTACCACCTTGAAATTCACGGCAAGGAAAATTGCACTACCTTCCCCTAAACGGTGAAATAATTACATATGAACAAAATAAAGGTAAAGTGCATAATTTTGTTGATGTAAATTTGGTTGTTGACAATTTCCTTTATAAATGTTACAATTTGGAGAAAATTTCTATTTATATAAAAGATTCAAAATAGGGTTTTGGAATTTTTAACAAAATTGTCTTAAAAAGATTTAAAAACAAAATTGAAAAATAACTCATTTAATATATTTATAAAGAAAAAAAAATATTTAGATAGTTTCTTTTAAAATAGATCAGATTTAATTATGAGAAATATTGTTTTAACTTTTAAAAGTATTTATAATAATTAAACGATTTAAAAAACTTTTGAATAATTTTACGATAAAGACATTTTTGAGCTATGGAATTTATGAGATTTTTAATAAACTACAAGATTCAAATTCAAAAATATTTGTTTACAAAATAAATAAAAATAAAATAAAAAAGCTTTCTCTAAATTTAAGTACGTTTTATGGAGCGAGATTTAATTTGCGTCAACAAAACTAAAGACTTCTATTTTGCGCACGCGTTATTTTATGCATAATAGTATTAATCACTCTTTAAATATGGTGCAATTGGCTTTTTAGAAATTGTACTGCCAAACAATATACCGCCGTAAATATGTACATCCATACTATTTGTATGACTTTCTCTTGTATAATTTGTATCGCTCTTGTGTTATTTAAAAGCATTTTTTTCAAAGACATTTAGAACTGGGAGAAACTATAATAATAACGTTAGCTAATGAAAGTTTTCACGAAAAAGTAAAACAAAAATTGTCAGTTTCAATAATGTATGTTCAAACAGTCTGTTTAAAAACATACGTTAATTACTTTCGTTCAAATTATCGTTTCAGTGATTGGTTAAAACACTTCCAAAACAGATTCCACACAAAACTTCCAAACAATTTTTGTAACACCATGGATGTATTTTAAAATTAGAAACATCTTTTTTGCTATTTAGAAGGGGTCATTCATGCATTCCTCAATAATTAAATCCCATATTCTAAAATAAAAGGTAAATTTAGAACAGTAAATTGATTGAACTTCGAAATAAAAAATCTTCTTGAAACACCGTAATTTTCTTTAATGCGTTAGACCAAGATCAAAATATCCAAAGATCCGCCTATGTCTTCGCCAGCCGCAAAGACATTGTGCTTCTACTTCTTAAAAGAAGAAAGGCTGAAAAGAAAGAGAAGGAAAAAGAAGCTGTATAAACAACCAATAGGAAATCAGAAATTAAAAGCCAATAGGACAATAACCAAGCACAAATGTTTTTAATCAAAACAGAATAACACAGATTAGAATGGGAATAAGTATACAGACTATTAAAAGGTTTTAAACCACACGACAAAGTTACAGTAATACAAAATATACACACATGGAAATGCGTTACGCAATAAAAGATATAATGTACCTATGTAGCTGAAAATTCGTGTAAAAAAATTAAAAAATAAATAAATAATCATAAACAAATTATATATTTTTTTTTACAAGAGACCATGTCTTTTTTTTTTTTTTTTTTTTTTTTTTTCAGCTGCTTGAGCCAGAAACTTTAACCATGCTTGTAATTCAAATAAAATGGGAATGAGAGATAGTGTTAGGTTTTTTTTAGGATTAAAAATATTCCATAATTTATTGAGGAAGCTCAATTATACAGTTATAAAAATAGAAAAGAAAAACTGTAAGGCATATCATGTGACTTATTCATGGTTGGTTCCAAAGAGATATCTTGGAAGCGGTTTTATTCTTTATGAGAAATCATTCTGAATGACGTATAGATTTTTAAAGAAATTAAATGAGATAAATATACGTAGTAGATATTTTAAAGTTCTGGGAAAGAAGATGACAGCTCTTTATCATATTATAAAACAGCAAATGTAACAACATAAATAAGAATTAAAAACAGCTGAGATTTGATTTACGAACGAGGGAGGATAGGGTGATGTGTCGCGTATTTTTTATATTTCAATTTCAACATAAAAAATGACATTAACAAGTCCCATCATAAACATTTCCATATTATGCGTTATAAAGAATAATTAGAAATTAGAAAAGAAACGCAATAACACGCGATCGTTTTTTTTAAAGTATGATTTCATTTACGATGCATGATATACATTTATAGATTTTTTGCGACATAATCTATCGCGTTTAAAATTAATCTAATATAATTTCGTATGCAGCGTTTTCTGCAGTCCCAGGCATTAAACTTCGATTTATTCTGTTGAACTGATCCAAAGTATCAAATCAAAATGTGGGATTGTTGTGTTTAGTTGGGTGAAATAGTCCTCCTGTATTCGTCCGAGATGGTTCAGTTGGAAGATCTTTCTTGTAAAGCATGGTGACGTCACTGCAACGTCGTTGTGAAGTCACATTGTGACTTAGTGGCCATCGATTGTCCATGTGGCGTCACGTGACGTCGATGTGAAGTCACTGTGACTAAAATGTGAAGTCGTTATGGCCGTTTTAGAGCTCTTTTTTGACGTTTCACAAAGCGGTCACAATGGGACAAATTTGTGAAGAATGTGTCATTTGTGACTAATTTAACATTAACATTGTGACGAAACTGTGACAAAAGCGACGATATTTAAATTATTAGGAACATGTTTTTTAAAGTAAATAAAATGTTTTGAAGGATAATTATAAATTTCTAAAGATTTTTAAGAAAGTCGCATCTCAGTCACAATGTGACGTCACTGAATGGTGGCATTTTGGTCACAGATGTTATGTGACCAAAGTGACTCACAGTGACGTCACTGTGACATCACTGTGACCATGCATGCTATTAGGGTTGGAGACTTCAGCCAATACATCCTTGGTGCGAATCCTAGCTCGGACCTTTTTCACCCACTCGGAAAATTTACATCTGTTATAATACTAAGCATTTTAAATAAATAACTATCCAAATGGAATTTTTTTATGTAGTAACAGAAAACCGTCAAAAAAGCGCCCAGAAAACCTTCAAAGGGTACCAATGAACAGCAGCCTTTCTCAATAAGACACTTTTGGGGTTATTGTATATACAATTTAAAGTTAACAGAATTTTTAAATCATATTTTAAAATGCTAAGTACAACATTTTTCCGGGGTTTTACAAAGCTACGTATTTACATATAAATCTTTTCCAATAGCTTTAAATTCGAAATATGACATTATATCATTCTTTCGAAAAGTTGGAACTCGATTAATACTGGTGAAACTGACGTTTTCTGAATTCAAGACAGAAGGAAGATATATATATGTATTTTTTTCAGTAAAGGTACTCTATACTCAAAAATGGTTGCTGTTGCCTTTTGTACTTTAGTTTGATCATGTTTCCAAATTTAAGAATAACAATTTGTGGAATTTAATTCATCCGCATATATTTGTCACGTCGTTTTTCAAGGATGAATGACAGTTTGGGCCGAA
Organism: Maratus speculifer; assembly: GCA_964019185.1. Lineage (NCBI taxonomy): Eukaryota > Metazoa > Arthropoda > Arachnida > Araneae > Salticidae > Maratus > Maratus speculifer. The sequence continues at coordinate 69,022,610 of OZ025297.1, read as the reverse complement.
AATCGCATTAATGAAGTTACACAGGATGCCGGATTATTTTATCCTAGTTTAGCTATGATTTTAATTAGTATCAAATGATGTGGTTTTTTCTTGCTGTGTAGTGTTTTGAATATTGTTTTGAAGCACTGATGAGTGCTATGGAAGTAGCCGAAACGTCTGAAATTCATTATTTTATTTAACTGTTTTTAATATTTTCAATCACTATGTATATTTGTAATGGAAATATGTATGTATATCAAAGTACATATATAGACAAACATGTTTAGCTGGGGAAGTTTAAAAATATATTAATGGTAAAAAAGTGCTATCATTACATTGGGTAATAATAATGTAATTTTTATTATTTTACTGATTACTCTCTATTCAGCAGCTTGCTCCTATTTAATTATCCAATTTTTTACATTCATTTCTATTAATGTAATTGCAACTTACTCATTTTTTTTTCAAATATTTTCTACTAGTTGGTGTAGAAAATCTTTCAGTAAAAGTTTACTATTATTTTTCTTCCCAAAAACATTAAAGTTTTACAGCAATATTTATAGAGAAAAAACAAATAGTAACACTTTTATATTATTATTAAAAATATGTTGCAATTATAAATTTCATGAGTTTAAAAAAGAAAGAAAAGATAATAATTCTACATATTTTTCTGCACTGAAATATTGCAGCTACATACTTATACAAAGTATGATATACTTATACACTAAGTATGATACATGAAAAACTTAAAAGGACATTCATTCTAAGGAAACAAGTGCCAATAGAGAAAATAACATATCAGACCATAACCATAAGAGACATAGATCATAAGAGAATATAACTAAAGATATAACCGCATAGAATATAGACATAACCATAAGAGAAAATAACATACTTTTAATAAAAATAAAGAATACATTTATTTTTTAATAATTATTACTTGTTTGAAATATTACCTTGGGAAAAATTAAAAGTAAAGAAAAATTCTGAAGGGAAAGCCATGCACGGTACAAAAAGAAAATGCAAACGCATTAAGAAAGCGTAAAATTTGTAATGTGCAATTCCCTGAAGCAAAAATTATACTTCCTTCTCACCATAGAAATAATGGCATGGATGTAAAATATAAGTACTTACTTCCATTAATGTTAATTGGAAATTTCTACTTGAAAAGTTTGGTTAATTGTTTTTCGGAAAATGAAGATTCTGAGAAAGTTTCTTTCTTTCTTTTATTTACAAATAATGTTAAGGTATGTTCTTAGACTTTAAAATCTAATTCTAAAGATATTTTGAAACTAAAATAAGTAATTATCGCAGTTGTTTATTGAAAACGCTTCTTAAACACTTAAGTAGAAATTAATAATTTTGAATATTAAAAATCCCGTTCTCAGTTTTTTTATTATTAATTAAAAAAATTTCTAAGATTTAAACTGAAATAAATAAATGAAAATAAAATTACACCAATTTCAAAGACAAAGGGAAAGTGTCTATTTTAAGCAACATTATAAATGCATCCTTGCATCAGGCGCATTTTTTTTCCATAACTGCACTGTAAAAATTAAAGACCCAAATTGGGTTGAAAGATTTCTGGGTATAGTAATGTTCCTAAAATGGTACAGTAAGGATTCCAAAATGGTAGAGAATTGTTCCCAAAATAGATAACCCAAAATGGTTCAAAACAGAGCAGATCTTTATTACCATTAAATTAATCAAAATTTCTGAGGTATAATGTATATACTATCTAAGATACTTTAATTGTTTTAATGTCATAAAAAATCAGACTTTTTTAAAACGATTTTGTGCTACAAACTAAACTTTCCAAATTGGAACAATGCTGTACCCAAAAATCTCTCAACCCAATTTGGGTATTTTGTTTTTACAGTGTGTGTGTTTGCTGCATTTGTATTGGAAAAAGAAAAAAGTACTTGTAGAGTAAATACTTGAAGGTGTACTTTAACAATAGTTATAACTCTAATCTAATAATGTAATTTTGTTAGTTAAACATTCGATGTTTTAATTGTTGTGCTTAAATAAATATATCTATTCATATGTATATATATATATATATATATATATATATAATATATAATATATATATATATATATATATATATACGGAGAGAAAAAAAAATAATCCTCTAATCCTCTCATTTTAAATTTTAAAATTCCTTGAATAGTAAAGATGAATACTTAAATAAAATACAAACAAAATAAATAAATAAATACAACAACGAAAATTTTAACTCTTTAAGAAAGTATTTATTTTCTGACGTCGGAGTCACTGAAGCACAAACGCCACATCCTCCCATTATACAGTAAAATAATAGCAGTTGAACAAAATATATGTGCTTAGTTTCTTAGATGTAATTTGAAAGTTTCTACTTGAAATAAAAAAGTGATAAACTGTAAAAAACGCTTTATTTTCGAAACAAGGGAAATTTATATAGTTAACTGAATAAAAGTTAATGGATATTGTAGTACTATTTTTAATTAATATTGCGTATATGTAACAAATACTGCTTTAAAAAGTGCATGCAAACTCAAATTCAATTTCAAAATGCATAAAAGTACACATTTGGAGTGTCGTGCCAATTTGGTTCAAAACTGAAGGCTTTCATGCGATTTATTTTGTCAGATTTGTAGTTTATAATAATAATAATAATAATAAAGTCAATAAATTGAAAAATCTTCATATATAAATTTATGTGATTTAAAATTGATGACTCGATAAAATTAATTGAATGTCTTTAAAAATTTAAAAAAAAAAAACGTCGTAATTTTTTTCGTGAAAACGCAGAAGACATTTTATATTTTTTTCTTTATTAATCCTCTCATTTTAAATTTTAAAATTCCTCGAACAGTAAAGATGAATACCTAAATAAAATACAAAATAAATAAATAAATAAATAAATAAATACAACGACGAAAACTTTTACTCTTTAAGACAGTATTTATTTTCTGACGTCGGAGTCGATGAAGCACAAACGGTACATCATCCCATTATACAGCAAAATAATAGCAGTTGAACAAAATACATGTGCTTAGATTCTCAGATATATTTTGTAAGTTTCCACTTGAAAACTAAATTTATTTTTTTTTAAATAGTTTCATTCGGAGAAATTCTGTTTTTCTTCAAATCATTTTCATGTGAAATTTTGTACTGCATAAAAAATATGTACATTTTATTTTAATAAAAAAATTCGTAAATTTTCAAAGCTTAAAACATATTTATATTTTGATTTCATTAAAAAAAAAAAAAAAAAAAAAAAAAAAAAAAAAAAAAAAAAAAAAAAAAAAATCCTGTTAATAAAAGTATTTGAAAAATGTAAAAAAAAAAGGTGTTTAATATTTTTTTCTTGTGATTCCTCTCATTTAAAATTCTAAAAATTCCTCTAAATGTCAAGAAAATACTTACAGAAAATGCATGAACAGAAGAAAACAGAAAACACAGTTATTCAGACAATGTTCATTTACAAACTTGAGGTTCAGCGAAGCCCAAATTGTACTACCTTTTTTTATACAGTGAAATAATCTCCCTGGAGCAAAACAAAAGTGTTTAATTTTGTTTTACTGGTTGTTTGTTTTCCATTTACTTTACAATTATTACAATTTGGAAAAAATTCTAATTTCTATAAACGTCTTTGTAAATAACGTTTCGGGGTTTATAAGAAAATTGTAAATTTTTGAATGTTTAAAAGACGTATTTTTTGAAAAATATTAAAAGATCAGAAATGATTATATCTATTGCTTTTATAGATCTTACTTGGATGTATGTCAGGTCCGCTACAGTGAATAGTGAATATCATGGCCCTTTTCCCTTTACGTAAGAATAAATAAAACATGTACACGGTTCTCCACTCTGCGTAGGGATATTGTTGTTATTTTTTCTCTTATCTTGAAACTTTTTTCTGATATATAACTTATGTATCTTGACGATTGTGTATTTTAGTCTTTAAACGCATATTGTGCTTCTGAAATATAATTAATGCGAAAAGTATAATGTACAGTCTTCTACTTTATTCAATAAGCCTTCAAGGAACACCGTGTTCCTTACCACCATGTTGTTGTCAAAATACTTTTTGGGATTTTTTTTATTATTACAATTGAAAAAAAAAATGCTTATTTTTATAAGATTATATTATTTTTTTTATGATTTATTTCATGCAAAGTTCTGAAATACATTGAAATGTTAAGACCAATACTTACAGAATATACATAAAAAGAAATGAAAAGAAAAGAAAACGCATCCCCTTAATAAATGGTTTATTTTCCAGTATGAAATTCTCCGAACCGCCAATTTTACCATTTTGACTTATACGTTGAAATCAATACACTCGGAGAAAATACTAGTGTTTACTTATTATTCATGTAAATGCATTTTTTATACTTGAGAGCCTCCTTAAATTTTCTATAAAAGTACACTAAAAAAAATCCGTTAACTTTACGGCAAAAACTGCTGCCACCATTTCTGCGCCGTAAAATGTTACGGATTTTTTATTTATTTTCTACAGTGTACTATAATTTGGAGAAACTCCTTTCATTTCTGCAAATAATTTTCAGATAAAATTTTGGAAATTATAAGAAGCTTTTAAAGATTTTAATGATTAAAAGATCTCGATTTTATTGATTGTTTGATCTGGATTTATTATTATTATTATTATTATTTGAAAAAAAAAATTAATATAAGTGTGTGTAGAAAGAAAAAGAATCGATTGTTTATTTCTTTGAAAAGAGGTTGAACTTAATCCGCAGAAAGAATGTTTTAATTATTACCGGAATTGATATAAATTGAGTGTTTTGAAGAAAACATTTGAGTAACTTTAGTATAAAAACTATGAGATTTTAACTCAAAATATATATATATTAAAATATAATTATAATCAAATTTTCTCTAAATTATAGTATTTTTAAAGGAAAATAAAATAGGTTTTTTAATAAAAACATTCAATTTGATTAAAAAAAATAAGCAATTTTATTTTGCACACGTGAATTATATCACTAATTAAAATAAGGTCTAATTTGCATTTTAGGTTTATTCCCCCCAATTATAGAAAACATATGAACAATACAAAAAGAAAACTAGACCTGAATTAGGCAATGTTTATTTACTTTCTTGAAATTCATTTAGCTACAATTTGAACTACCTTATTTTATGCACTTAAATAATTACACTCGAGCAAATAGAAATACTTAATTTTCTTGAAATGAATTCTTTGTTTTTAATTTCCTTTAAAATAATACAATTTAAAGAAAATACCTATATCGATAAATGATTTCAAAATAGCGTTTTGGAATTAATAACAAATTGCAAAGTTAATAAAGCTTCAATGCAATACGTCTTTATCGTGATTTTATCACGCTTTTATTAACTTCACCTGTATGTTTGTGAGTTTGTGAATTTGTGAGTTTGTGAGTTTGTAGCTCTCCTTATTTTATGTATGTTCACCGATTACTCCGAAACCATGCAACCGATTGACATGGTTTTGGTGTTAAGTGAAAGACGATGCTCTCGAATTGGTACCTCTTCAGTTTCATCGAAATTGGTTCAGTACTTTTTTAGTAATTGGGCAAAAACTAATAAAATTAGTGATTTTTCGCTAATTAAAAGTATTGAATACGTTCACTGAATGGAGGATAGACAGCATGGCCGAGCGGTCTAAGGCGCCGGAATGAAACTCTGTTTTACGAAAGAGATTGTGAGTTCGAACCCCACTCCTGACATTATTTACATCAGTGTAAAATTTAAAAAAAATTCCGTATTACAATTTTTATTTTTAACCGGCGTTAGAAAAGGAAGAGGAAGTTATCAATTCGACGCGTATGTATTTTTTTCTATGTATGTTCACCAATTACTCTGAAACTATCCAACCGATTAATTTGGTTTTTGTATTAAATATAAATATAGTTTAAAAAAACTAAAAACCACGCTTTTAAAGTAATCAAACTAAAAAGTAAAAATTAAATATAGTTTAATAAAAAACAAAAAACACGCTTTTTAAGTATATCAAACTAAAAAGTGAAAAATAATTCGTACTATAAGCTGAAAACGAAAATAGATGAAAAATACTATATTACTATAAAATCATTGTTATTATAGAAATCAATGAATAAGCAATAAATAAAATTATCGTGGAAAAAAGCGTTGGGTGCTTCTTAAGAACTGATAGATGGAGCATGGTAGATGGAGCACCCCACGCTTTTTTTTTCCATGATAATTTTATTTATTGATTATTAATTGATTTCTATAATAACAATGATTTTATAGTAATATAGTATTTTTTATCTTTTTTCGTTTTCAGCTTATAGTACGAAATATTTTTCATTTTTTAGTTTGATATGCTTAAAAAGCGTGTTTTTAGTTTTTTAAAACTATATTTATTATTAAAGGAATTTTTAAAAAGGTTTGTATATAACTATTTGAATTTTTTCTTTAAAAAGGTCAAATTTTACATATATATATATATATATATATATATATATCATTCCTCACACCAAACTGCAAATTCCTCCACCTTCTTTTATACAATGAAATAAGTACACTGGAGTAGAAAATAAGTGTTTTTATTCTTTAATGTAAATGGATTTTTTCTATTTAAAAACCTACTTAAATTCTCTTCAAAAGTACTATAATTTAGAAAAAGCATTTTTTCTTCAACAAACCATTTTTAGATAAAATTTTGGAATTCATAACAAATTTTAAAATTTAGAAAAATTAATAAAAAGAAGAGAAAAAATACTTAAAGAAAATAAATAAAAGTTAGAATAAATAAAAACAAGCTCATTAAAAGCATGAATATCACTGAAGTGCATTAACTTTTCTTATTCGCCACATTATCTTTAACTTCTAGGAATGCTGTGCAATTTCTAAGCATTTTGTATGTACTTTTTTAATCCTAACCCTCTCAATTTTATTAAATATCAGTTTTCTCTCGCGTATTTTAATTTTCTTATAATTTTAATGTCTCATTTCGATAAGGTCTTTTCAAAGAATAATATTTTTTCAAAAAATAATATTCTTTCACATTGGCAGCAATTATATTCCTTGAATATATATATATATTTATTGTTAAATTGTGCTCTATCTTCCCTCACTTTTTTTTTATATCTGAATACTTTCTTTTATCCACTGCTAAGCTAATGCTAACTGTTTAATAATATCTGCGGTTTCAAGTATATTAGGGTTTGCAAATTCTATTGGTTTTGAGCGTGCTTTAAATTGAGCAGTATTTTTCCTCCACTGTTTACGTTACTGTTGCTTTTTTTCTTCTGTGTAATTTATTTTTCAGTACCTTCTTTTTTCTGTTTAACATACTTTAGTTTCCTGGCCTGACGATTCTTTTTATTCTCTGATCTTTTGGCTGTTTTATAGGACAGTATTTTAAAAAAATGTTCATAATTTTATAGAATAATAATTTATGGTATACATATATTCCATACAGAAATAATTTTTTTCATGATTATCTTTTTAATACTAAAAATACAATAGTAGTTTCTGAATGTTGTGTGTTTATACGTACGTAATGTATAAAAAAAAACCCCAAAATATTAAATTTACTCATTGACAGAGGTGTAGCCATAAAAAAAAAACAAAGAAACAAAGAGTAAATGCTAAAGTTGTGAACGTCATGCCTTGTATATTAGGGTGGATCGAAAAGTATAGCAATTTTTTTTTTTTTTAGAAATCACTATCGGCGCGGCGTGCAAAAGTTGCCTTTTATGTATACTAGTTTACAGGTTTTTTTAAATTAAAATCCATTCATGTCTTCCGTTGCCCCAAGTGTCCCAAAAATAATTAAAAATTGAGTTTTTTATGATTTCTTTTATATTTTTTGTTTTATTTTTTTCTTAATTACTTTTGGCGCGGGGTGCAAAAGCTATCTTTAATCTATCTTAGCTTACAAATTTTTTAGAAATAAAATTCATTCATATCTTCCGGTGCCCCAAACGCCCCAAAAATAGTTTTAAATTGAAATTTTCTTGAAAAAAAATTTTTTTTTGTTTTTTTTTATTTTTATTTTATTTTATTTTATTTTACTTTTTGAAATTCATTTGGCACTGGGTTGGAAAGTTGTTATTACAATACTACATAACTCTGCAGTTCCGATATATTTTTTTAATCAAAATCCATTCACATCTTTGACGCACCAATTATAATTAAAAACTAAAATTTTTACAAAAATGTATTAAGAATTATAATTTACGAAAAATACTTACAAATTTTGAAAACAGTTTAACTAATAACATATAAGTTTATGAGTAACATTAATTTTACAATAATAAGTGACATATAAATTTAAAAATCAAAGCATTAAATCATAAAAATTACAAAAATCGAATTTACGTAGAGAAAAGTTTTACATCCTTCAATTTGGAAATTTACATATTTTTAGAGCTTGTAATCTTTTTTGGTATCAAAGTGTTTTATAGGGCTTCTTAATTTTATTCTATTCAATATAAAACCGTGTCTCTTTTCTTGTCCAGATACAGTTTCTGATGCCTCAGACACTAGTCGAACGCATCTTTCAACCGCTTGGGTATGGCATGGATATTTTGACCATTTATTCGTTTTTACAACTTTTATCATATTCTCAATTTCTTCACAAGGCACATTCATCAAAAGAGGTGGTTCAAAACGTCCAACTCGTTGCCAGTCAATAAGTTCAAAATAATCTTTCGCTTTGAAGTTTATTTGGGGTACTTTGAAAATTCTCACCTCTGGAGATTTTCTCTTTTTATGTCTAGCACAAATTAGCTTTCGCATTGCTAAAGATCTGATATGCTCTGCGTTATCTGTGAGCATTGACAATAGCAAATTTTCAGGGTGTTAAAAAAAAAAAAAAAAACTATTTCGTTGAATAACAGTATCTACGATCTTTCTTAAATTGGGTTCCAAATATCTAGAATATGTGATAAGTTTCCAAATATGAGGCGCTCCTTCAGTTATGGATGGCTTTGTTTTGATATGAAACCATACAGCTGCATATACCTTCATAATATATGTTGTAAGAATAATGAGATTATCAGAAGGATTTTCTGTAGCCACTTACAACCTTAAAATTCCACAGACAGTTGTTAGCCATCTTGAGTGATAAACTGGACCAGGTTTCATTAATGCCAGATCAGAACCACATTCACCACGTGGTATTGCTATGCAAATATCATATAAATATTGCTGGTCATTGCTGAGAACTCTTCTATCTATGTTGTCTTCCAAATAATAAAGTATAAAAAGTTTATTTTAAACATTTAACAAAATACGATTAATGATTTCTCATCCTATCGATCTACGTTTTACGTTAGATAAATTATTCTTTAACTGTTAATTTTACTTGTATTTTTTAGCTCAAAATTTGCATGAAACTCGATTTTCGGCAAATAATTAAAAGTTTTGGGGCATTGGAAGAAATTTATCAAAGTCGAAAATTATTTGGATGCATACTAATATACTATAAAATGCACCTTTTTTTATCCCGCTGATAAAATAATTTAAAATAAATTAAAAAAACAAAAATTATAACTTTTTATAAAATTTAAATTTTTTTACTATTTTGGGGGCGTTTAGGGCACCGGAAGATAGGAATGGATTTCAATAAAAAAACATATGTGAATTAGTATGCATAAAAGGCAACTTTTGCACCCTGCGCCGATTCGATTATCCGAATTTCGATTTTTCGATACAAGTACATACAAGATATACAAGATATAGCTTTATTTAAGAAAAAGAGGGTATAGAAGTACTGATCGTATCAGCACCTAACTATAAGAATCGTAGACACTGATATCCATCAGCTAGCTAACAAGGCAACTAAAGATTATTAATTAAATAAATACACTTCACTCTTTTAAATTCAACAAACTAAAATTATATTTAACGAGCACAATTCCGCATGGCAGATGCATGCTCTAGTAAAAACAGCGTCGAATGTCGAATGTGTCAAAATACAGTTAGATACAGTTACAGGTGAACAGTGAGATAAGTTGAGCTGTAAACAGTGAGATAAGTTAAGTTGTAAAAAGTCAGTTAAAAATTCAGAAAAAAGGAAATTAAATGCTCATGGTTATGACTAACCACTACAAGGGTATTACAGAGCTTTTTTAAAACTATTCAAAACGTATATCACGTGTACATGCGTATACATTTTCTTCGCATACATATGTCAGGATAACAACATTCAGGATAATGACAATTTCCGACTAAATCTTTGTTCGCATTCTCTCATTCTTTTTTCTATTTTTAGGCTTAACATCGTAGCATTTAGTAGCAAAGGAACAGTTTACTTCTATAATTCTTCAAAGATATGTAGCTATAGAAAAACCAAAGAATATGCATTAAAATTATGAATGTCATGCCTACGATATACGCTATAGCTTTATTTGTGAAACAGGGAGAATTTTGGAGCGTCTTAAAACAATTCAAAAGGTACATCGTGTTTACATGCGTATAATCTCCATACAGCTCTGCCCATTAAAACACTTCCAAATTTCAAGAAATAAATGTATTGTTCACTGGAGAATAAAAGGACTTACCATGTATTTTTTTTAAGTTTCGAAAATCTTTGATAATAACTTATTTTGTATCTAACCATAATATTATGTCTCTTTCTGAGCATATCAGTCATTTTCTTCGCATATATATAAGTCAGAATAAGAAAAATTTCATACTAAAACTTTGTTCGTATTTTTATCTATTTTCTGGTGTAGCATCGTAGCTTCAGTAGTAAAGGAATATTTTACTTTTATAATTCCTCAAATTCAATGTAATGATTAATTTTAGTTATGATATATTGCAGACGGAGAAATGATTTTGTAATTGCGAAAGTATTAAAAAAAATAATTTAACGTATAAATTTAATATGAATTAGATTCAATTTCTAGGAAATCCTTACTGTAGAAATATACTTTTAAATATATTCATTTAAATGCCTTATAATAGGCTTCTCACCTTGAATTTTTTTCACAAAAATTTAGAAAAATATTTCCAAATTTATTGGTTTTTGTATGATTTGTTATTCGATTGGAATATTGGTGAAGGCAATGGAAGTAGCCGAAATGTCGGATTTTAATATTGTTTTAATAGTTTTCAGTATTCTCAAAACATTTACTCTTTAGTCACGTAATTTATTTATAACTGCACACACACACACATTTATATATATAAAGAAAGAGCATTAATCATGTTTGGGAATTCAAGACATAGAATGTTAGAGAGAGTAAATCATGTATGGAAATTATACAAAAAATATGAATGGTAAAAAAAAAGTGGCATTGTTACATATAGTAACAATAATGAACTTATTCTTTTATTATTTTACAGATAACTACTTATTTAGCAGTTGGATTTTTGTCTAAGAATTCAACCAGAGGAATTTTTATCTACGTCGAAAGTGAATGGGAATAAAATTTACTCATGTTCTCCCAAAGTTATCTGCTAGTTTGTGTTCAAACTCCAGTAGTATAAGTTAACTATTTTTGTTATTCTGAGATTTTTTTGCTACGTTTATAAAATGAAATTAATATTTCTCAACTATTGTGTTAAACATGTTGAAAATATCGAATTTGGTAGATCTTAGCGAAAAATAAAAAATTAACAACGAACATCTTTTGCACAAAGGATATATGATACAATGCAGTAGATATGTGATATCTGCCAAAGCTAATTATTTAGTGATTAAACATATATTACTTGTGTTCTTATGTGATCAGGTTCTTTCTTGAACGTCACATTCAATACTTGCAAGTGCGGTATAGCAAAGGCTATTTACAACACGAAATACTTACTTCAGGAAACTCCACAAAGAATGTGAAATGATGTGACGAGAGTTGAACCCGCAACCCACCTATGATTTCAAGTGGTTATCTGTGTAAAGCCTTAAACACTCAGCGACGGTGGATACTACAAAACATAAAAAACATTTATTGTAATTTCTTTTCATAGAAACCGATGTGAATATCATAAAAGAAATGAACCATGTTTCCATGAAAATAGAAAATGCATTTATTTTGTAATCATTATTATTCGTTTCAAATACCACTAAAATAAATACTAAAAGTCAAGCAAAATTCTTGAAGAAAATTCATACACGGTAGAAAAAGAAAATGCAAACACATTAGAAACAATGTATGGTTCATTTTCACCATTCGCTCACATTTTTTTTTGTAACGGACTTGACAAGTAGCGGAATTGACATTTAAAATAAAACTATTAAAATGAACTAGCTTGTGTATTTTCTAACTTAGGTAATAATATACATACCTTCTAAAACTATTTAGTAAACTTACTTAGCAGCTTACATTTCATGGTAACTATGGTAACAGAGTTGACAAATTACGGACTTGACATTTCAAACATAACTATTAGAAGTGAACTAGCTTGTATAATTTCTAACTTAGATAAAAATGCACATACCTTCTGAAACTATTTAGTAAGAATTATTTAATTACAAAAATGCAAAAATCATTATTTTAATATTAAAATTTATGGTAATAGACTTGACAGGGAAAAAAAATACCAACTTTGATTAAAGCTTATTCTTGCCACTATTACATTGCTTCACAACTGAAGAGTAAAATGTGGCAAATAGTAGTAGCGTGAATATTTTAACTACATCGCCCAATATTCGCTGCTAACTTTAGACAGAATCATAAACCTATTCTGATTAAAATAATTATAAGATAACGGACTTGACGCAAAATAAGGGACCAAATATCTCTGTTAATTTCTTAAAGAAAATATCTCTTGTAAATATTTTTATTTCATTTTTATAGAACACTAACAGTTCTTATTTAAAATAATTAAATCTCTTTATTTATAAAAGTTAAATTAGATTAAAAAATAATAGTTAATTACAGAAAACTTGGAATGAAAAAGGCATTTTTGCTTAGAATCACATTTTTAAAGATTTATATCTCCGAAATTTTCATTGATTTTTTAAAATTTTTTCATGTTAGAAATGTACAATATAGTCTTCTTTAGCTAATGCTTAGCTGAAATCAAACTTTAAATATTAATTTATGTTTGAATTTTCTTCTTTTTACCCTTGGACAGCACATGTAAGTGAAATTTGAAAATGGCCCATGTAATGTGGAATTCCAAGAAACGAAAATTACAACTTCCCTTTGATAGTGAAATATTTGCTTGGAAGCAAAAAAAAAAAAATCTTTACTTCCATTAATGTTAATTGAATATTTATATTTGAAAATTTACGTTAATTCTTTTATAACGTTAAGTTTCGGTGAAAGAATTTTCCTTTCTTTTATGTACAGACAGTTTTGGGGTACGTTTCAAGAAATTTAAATTTAAATATAAAAATATTTTAAAAAAGGAAATACTATTTATCGTATTTATTAATTGAATTTTTTTCATAATAATCTTCAGATGAATTTTGAGTTTGTCATTTATGATGATTATAATTATATTATGAATTATTTTAATTTCTTGTAAAAATACGCTAAAATGTGAAACGAAATTAAATTAGAAGAAGCCGAATTTTAGTGTGAAAATGTGTATCTGAAAAACTGTTACATATGGCTCTTAGGTTTATGCATAGGTTATGCATTTATTTTTAACTGTGTCTCGTGAAATAAATAAACGGTGAAGTGCGAGTATTACTTACGCTCAGAAGATTCCGTACAATAAATATAAGAATTATTAATTACATTATGTTATTGAAATAAATCTTTCCTAAAAAAATAAGAAGACTTTATAGGAAACTATACACTATAGCGTTGGGTATAGCATAGATACCAATATATCATAATTATTCTGGAGTCTGATATAATGCAAACAAGATTAAAACTGGAAAATGTTAATAAAAAATGTGTTCTCTATCAACATTGTACTTACTAAATTTCATTTTAAAACCGTTTATTAAATAAAATTTTCGGTTGGAAACATATATCTGAAGTTAAGGGAATATCTGAGTTGGGGGTGATTTTTGAAGAGAAATGCCATCTTGATTAATTCTGAGCGTTCCTTGCGAAATAATATATGTCTCGGAAATGAGAGGAATGTTCATATGGGAAAATTCTACGACATAGGCTGTAATTTTATATTCACTTTCGTCGATATCAACAGTTATTCTAAATGCACCGACTAGTGTGACATTTCCGTTGCCGAATCCTGCTACTTGTACATTTACTTTTTCGAGGAGAGGAGAGACTAATAATAGGTACAAGTCTCGCCTGATAGCACTAATGTGACTTCCGGTATCGAATAAGCCATCTATTGTCAAGCCAACAATTTTTACCAATTTTGTCATATTTTATTCGACTTTTCTAGGCCTACCACACGAATTTTTGGGGAGGGGGGTTCTTGAGTTAGACACTTTACGAGAGGTTGTCTAAGTACATTGGTAACCAATGTGTCCAAAAAAATTACATCTAAAACATTTAACCCCTTCAGTTTTATGCACACAATCCTTCGCCAGATGGTTTTTTTTCCACACGCGTAACAGAAAATTTTCGATGATTTTTCGGCCTCTAAACGTCTATTAATGAAATAGGTATGCTGCGATATTTACTGGTGATTGTGGGGACTGCTATCATAAATTTGCTGATAAATTTGGAGTTAATTTTTAAATTCGGTAAGAGTTTGGCAGCCAAAAAGAATTGCTTTATTATTAGAGGAATCCTGGATGCCGTTAATAACACAATGCATAAGTGACGCATCGTCGATGTTAGCTCGTTGGACAATTTCTTTCACAACTAAAAAATATTCAGTCAATTTTTCATTTGTTTTACAAAGACGTGTAGCTAACATTTCGTGAATTTGGACGGGAGAGGAAGTATAAGCGAACTCGCGTATCAAAGCTTCTTTTATCGCTTCATAAGGTGTTAATGCAGGCTCGCTACTAACAAAAAGTAATGCCGAACGTCGTAATCCGCGTTCGACAAAAAGAAATTTTTGTAATTTGCTAAGGTTAAAAGTTATAGCTAATCCCTCAAATTTTTCGAACCACTGTAAAATATTTTCGACCGGTTTTTCAGAAAAGGGCGTAACTAAATTTTCAAAATGGATAAACGAAATCATTTGTCGTGGTGCTGAATAAATATCACTTGGCATATTTGGGTCAATAAGTTGTGCATTGTGAGCAGGAATCGTGGAAATGCGTTGCGAAGGAACACTGGACAAATTTGTTGAAGTTATGAGAGAATCATTTCCCTCATTTATTTCAGTTTCTGAGTCAGATTGAGGTAAAACAGAAGAATGAAATTTTTCGAGGTCTGACAGCGCTTCAATAATTCGTTTCGCAATGTCAGCTTCGTTGCCATTTATATCGAGGCACAGTAAATTTGCAATCGAAATCAGTTGGGTTAAATTTTTTACTGCGTCGGCAACCTTGCTTTCAAAGTCGACATCCCCAACTTTAAAATTAAAACCAGCAATCTTTCTCAAATTGCTTCTGTTTTGCCTATTTCCCTCAGAATTAAAAATTAATTTATGTAAAATTTTGATTCATTCAGTCCGATCCAAATTTAACTGATTTAACACAGGCTGAAGCAACATGATTATAAAAACTGAAAATACACTTACTTCCGAAATTGTGTTATCCTTTTTGAAAAAATATGTATTATTATCAAATGCGAAGTAATCCCATAAGAGCGATACGATAGCATAAATATTTCATTTCACTTTTGAAACACAACGAAAACACTCAGAACTTCTGATAAGGGAATATGGGTAAATTTTTCGCCGTTTCGTTCTCCTTTTTTTCAGTTTATTTCTCTTCCGAGAAGAAAAACTACGAATAATCAGCAGATGGCCGATGCATCTATGCAGCTGTCAGTGGAGAAACTTCCAACATTGTCTAGGGCTTTCGAAAAAAAAAAATATTTGGGATTTTTTTCCCGCCGATCTCCCCATGTGAAATTACTTGCGTAATTATTGGTGTTTAGTATTAGAAATGAAAACTCTTTTTGTATAAAATAACACAAATTTAATCTTGGATATTGAAAAATAAACTATTTACAGGGAGAAATAAAGGGGGTAAAGATGCCTTCGTTCAGAACTGACATGGCCTATCGCCGAAGTCTCGTCGTCTTTCGGGAAGCGAACCGAGATGTCCGTCTGCAATACGCATCAGAAGGAATCTGATCTGAATCTGTTTCCAGGCTTGGAGTTTGAACTTACCAAGTCATCATCTTCTTTGTATTGAGTTTTTGCTAATGTCAGGTTAACTCTCACTAGAAGATGCTGAGTCTTATTTCCTTTCCAATTAGGTTGTTTTGGGAAAGTGTGGGCTGTAATGCCAGATTCTCTCTTTTTCTCTCTCTCTCTCACACACACACACACATATATATATAAATTTATATGTATATATATTTGTCAAATGCCTTTGCATTAAGGTTTCTAGATTTCAAAATTTGATCAATCATCTTTTTTTTTTCTTGATTTAGACAAAGAAACAAAAGTTATTATCCCTTTACTTTTATAACAATACTTCAAATCATCGTACAAAAAATTCTCAAAATACAAACAAATTATTAATGTTTATTACTTTTAAAAATTATGGATGGATTAGGATTTGTAGCCGGTCTGCCAAAAATATATATATATATATTTTTTTTTACAACAGCATATTCACTACTAAGTTGACATCGTGTTTGGGAGTTTAATGTAAAAATCACCTTAACTAAAATTTTGAACTGAAAATGGTAAAAATTGGCTAAATATTGTAGTCATAAACTTTGTAATAATTTCTGTGTTTCTTAGGATCGCATTGAGATTTCGACCCATGATAATGGACTTTTTATGCAGCTGGTATTCAAACATTGACAGTACTTATGAATTTCAACAAATAAGTTTGAAAATATTTTAAACTTGAGTAATCGATATTAGGTTACTCGCACATTTTCTATTGATATCAGCTAAATTTATTTTTGTGACATACTTTCTTTTGAAAAATAATGTATCGTGTAATTTTTATAGGCTTGAGTTTAAACATTTCTTCTAGGATTACTGAGTTACAAGTGATTAATTTTACTACTAACACATCGATGATTAGACAATATTGTATATTCATTAAGCGTCTGCTCTCTAAAATGACTCTCTGGATTATTTAGATACAGTAATATTTATTAATTTTTTTCTATATAATTTTGCATTAAGATAGTTTAATTTTTCACACATAAAAATATGCTTTAATAATATAATACTATATAAGACTATAAAAATATGCATTTTCTTTTCTATATTTAATTTCATTTCTATTCTTAAATGCTAAAATATTATAAAATTTATAAAGGAAATAACATAAAAAAAGAAATACTTTTACAAAAATTCTATAAAATGTTTTAAAAATTCTCTAATCTATTACAAATTAAAAAAGGTTCCGCAGATGGAATTCAGAATTAAATAAAATCATAAATTAATTACAATGATTAAAATGTTCGGTATTTCTCATATATATTGAGAAATAAATATTATCTAGTATAAAATAAAGAAAAGAAGCACTTAGAAGAAATAGAAAGGACATATGCTCATATGCAGACATGTGTTCGAGTGACTTTTTTTTTATATTACTAGCGTCTTTATTTAGTTTTTCCTCTCTAGAAAAGCATGTAGGGTGAATTACACAGGTTTGATTACATACAAAACTTGCCAACGGTTGTTTGGCAACCTCTTATATTTTGATAGAATGAAGGGGATAATGTGACGACATATGTCCATTTTCCCGAAGATTTTTATAATTTATATCTCTTATATGTTTTTTATTATCTGCTGAATTTTTTCATAATATAAGTTCTGTCAATGAAAAATACTGATATATATATATATATACATATATATGTGTGTGTATCTGTTAAGAAAATTTTCAGGAGATTTAAAAGGAAGATTTTTAAAGAAATGTAAATATAAAAAAGATAAAATTGATTTAAAAAATAGTTAAGATAAGTTCTTAAAATATTATATTCACTTGATAATAAGGATTATATTATTATTATATAATAGAAGGATTATATATATTATTATTATATTCTTAGAAATTAAATAAAATTAAAAATATTTTTATAAAAATAATTTTACATCTTTTCAGCACATCTTTACAGCACAATTTTATTGAATAAATTTGAATAATAATAAAATGTTATAATGAATAATGATATTTTAGATTTATTATTTAGTCAAATGAACATATTGTAAGTTATTATTTATTTTAGTTTAAATTTATGGTACATTATCCGACTTAGTAAAATTCTATTCATTGGCAGTCGCACTAAAAAAAAATGTTTCTCAAAATTGAGTAAAAAGTAACTCAATTTTAAGTACTTCACATACTCAAAATAGCTCATATCCAAATGTACTCAAAACTGAAAAATACGTGTATTCAATTTTGATCCCGTGATTGTGATGAAATATGAATCTCTATGAACTACACTCTTAACTTACAAATTAAAATAAAACTGTACTGGATTTTATTTTACGCTCAAAATTGTTAACAATAAAAGTTTAATTGATTTGTTACTAATAGCAAAAATTATTAGTAAAGTACCAAAACCGAATATTTTTATGACATGATAGCACTACTTTAAAGCACTTATAAATTATTTCAAAATACTGTGCATAATTTAATATTTACATTAATAAGATCTTTTTTACCTCCATAACTGAAATAAACCATTACAGGGTACAATTATCGTTAGTTTGGATTTGATAACGTGTGGTGTTTCAAAATTGAGAAAGCAATGTGATCATTTTATATGTAAATGTTTCATTTATATTTTAATATCGTTAATCCATATTCCATGCGTTGGAGACTTTGAAAAATGTTATAAAGTAAAAACTTTTAAGACGGAATCACATAGGAAAGAAAATATATACGCTATAGACAAATGCCTTACTTAGGATGTGTAAAGGGGGTTTATTTTTTTTTTCGCAGGTATTATTATATTTATTTTACATTGATCAAAATTTTTTCCGTTTAAGATAGGATGCCGTCTTAGGCAGATTTTTTCACTGGTTTTATCGTATTTATTTTTTAGAGTTTAAATATACTATTCATTAAAAATATATATTATTATTTTTTTTCTAAATAAAGGCAATTTCATAATTTATGTTTTTTTCGGAAAAATTTTGATTGAGCCAAATTTTACCTATTTTATGCACATATTAGGCCAGTCAGAGACAGTGATTTTAATACGGGTAGTGTCGATACCTGGGTTGAAAATTTAGTCCAATTCAGACTTAAGAAGAAGGAATTAGTCCCCTCCGTTATGAAAATACTTTAGGCCCGACCAGGTGAGTCTCAGAAAAAGTAAGGTCTCAGTCCCGGCCCTGCCTGGGCCTAGAATACAGATTTTTTAACATCCTGTAAAATGACGATAAAAAGCCTCAAGTTGTAAAAGCTAAATTTATACAAAGACTTAATCCGCATCTTTGAAAAAGAATTGTTTTAACCTCCTGTCTGCCGCTGGCTGATTTTTTCGCACACTAACCTGCAGGTTTCACTGCAGCATAAGCAATATTTAAATTAATATAATTCTACAAATAAAACTCAGTTTTAAAAAATTAAGTTAGGATTAATACTCTCAAAGATTATACACCTATACATTATAACATATTTTGTATCAGGTTGGAAAAAAACCTTTTTTTAATATTTTTAATAAATTAAGGAGAAAACAACATTACAATTTTACCCTTTTGCCAGGAAGTCAGGGGGTTAAATAACTGACGAATATTTAAACAGTATAGAAACGAGATGGAAATGAGAAAAGTTAAACTAAATCGGAAGTTTGAGCTACAAAATGGAAATATTTTACACTTTCAATTCTTTAAAAAACATTTAAACATTTTATTAGAAGCCAAACTTCATGTAAAACTTTAAGTCCAGTTTTCTGCATGATGAGATTTTTCCGCATTTTTTCTTGCCTTTAAATTATTAAAAGTCAAGAATTGTTAAAGAAAAGAAATTTAAATTTGAAACATGTCATTTTTGATTATTTTACATTAGTTTTGCTTCCGCAAATTTGAAAAAAAAATTTACTTCTGAAAATAGGATTTTTTTAGAGTTATATAATTTTTTAATAAAGATTTTAATAGTTTTAAAATTAATATTAAAAAACAAAAACCCTTGAACAAAACTAAAATGAAATATTTACTTTTGAAAATGCAATTTTTTTAAAAGTTATATCATTTTTAAATAAATATTTTAAATAGTTTAAAAATTAGTATAAAAAAATCCCTTCAACAAAACTAAAATCAGATTTTTATCCTTAATTATATGGAAAGAAATTGAAATCCGATAAATAATGTTTCGAGTTATAACTATTTTAAATTATCCCATTTAAACTAGTACTAATCATTTCAAAATTTGATAAATCTTATAATAAATTTTAGGATGTGATTTTCTTTTCAAATTATATGGCTAACCATAACAAAAAAAGAAAAAAACAAAATTCTAATACAAAAGACAGTTTTTTTACATGTTTCCTGGAACTGATAGAGTAACATTGTTTCTTGAATTGTGCGCATTTCAATTTGTGTCTAATCCTTTAAAACCTGATGAATTATTTAAACAGCTATACCTCTGCGAATTTCGAAGATATGAAGATGGATTTTTTTGCGTCTAATTCAGGACTGGATAAGGAAAGTTTTTCTAACTGGGACTTTTATCCTACGGAGGCCGTATAAAAACTTAATTTTCGTAATTTTTCAAATAGACCCCCCCCCCATGGAGTTTCAACTTATCAAAAATTTTATCTTTTTTAATGAATTTTTGCAGTTGGAAGTATGAGTCTAGGGGCAATATTTAAGGAGATAGCCTATTGTTTCGATATTTATGACTCACCCTGTATATACATTTGCTTACAAGCATTATTTGATTCATCACATTGAAATATACTGACATATATGCTTTAATAAATATGTATAATAAAATAGGAAATTTTATCATTTACAGATTTTAAGTGATATTGACTTTAAATGAAATACGAAATTTAAATGAGTATTTTAAGGATTAATTTGCTTGCGTGAAAAATAAAAATTTAATATTTCCTTAAGATTTAAAATTTTCCTAGTATCCACTTGGAATCGGAACTTTTCATCAAGAAAATTACACTTCTCACAGATTCCGATTAGTTCCAGCCTGGTTTGATGAGCATATCTTCTTTGCCAAAAAGAGTTTACCTAGAAGCGCAGTTTTAAAGCCAAGCAACTTTGGGATGTTTTGGATAAAAGTGCGAAAACACGTCACACAGCTGCAGTGTCCTTATTGAATTATGAATGTCTGTAGCAGATGTTTGGCAACCCATGCATGTGGACCACTTCCGAAACCTTATTGAATCTTTGCCCCCCCCTCCATGTGACAACCGTTTTCAAAGCAATAAATGGTCCATCGTGTTACGAACCTGCTATCTCGAGTTTAATTACAATTTAGAGTCATTTTCAATGTTAAATAATTTATCAATAAAGAAATATTTTCTTCCACCTTTCATTTTTTTTTTCAAAATGAAATATTTAATCTTTACGGAGGGACTGTGGCAGTATCTGTCCGGGTTTATGTTTATTCTCAGGTAGACACTGAGAAAGCCCCTGCGTAACGGTTAATGAAGTAAAACACTGACATTTTTAACGTATTATAATAAATAAATATCTCTGAAATTACTACTCTAGACCCGCCTTTAGTTTACTTAAAATTTCAATTGAAATTTGCATTGATTAGGCCTACAATTTACCACCCCTCTACCTTAAAAATAAACATATTTTAATACTTTTAAATAAATATTACCGAATTTCCATATAATTTCTAAAATGTCGCAACAAGATTGACGGAGATCAGCATAGCTCTCTTTTCCCGAAAGAAGCTGGAAATAGGGCCTATTATATATAAGGTACCTGTATCCAATATGGGCACCCTAAGGAAAATGTATTTTTTTCACCCCCATGTACAAGTCATAGGGCTACAAAAATATGTGTCTATCCTTAGACTATTGACTATCATTATTAAAATTAGCGACCTTGTAATTATTCTGGTTTAATTTGAATGATAAAAACAAAAAATGTTTACAAGTGTCCATGTTAGAAACTACCTGTCCCTATTATGGACAGCTGTTTCCTTATTGAATTTCTACACATTGTGTATGGAAGAGCCACATTTCCAAGGGATTTTAGAGGAGAGGGAATAAAAAAAAATTATCTTAAAGTATTCGAAGGAGGAGAGGGGACAGTAAATATCTTCAGAACATGCATTTTAGAAAGGGGGGGGGGGTCATTCTCGGTTTTTACCCTTCGAAGACCCATGCAAAGCCCCTTAGTTACTAGTAAATATTATGAAATAATATTGTTGGTTTCAATTAGCTTTATAGCATCTGTCTGCGAATTTACATCTGTTATTACTCAGTCCTCACAGCATGGACAAATAGAAACTTTTTCACCATGGGCAGTAAGTCCCACATAATCCTCATGAACATAACTGCCACATGTGATGCATTGCCGCATGTTTCAAAAGGCATCAATGCTGCAAAAGAAGCAGTACCAGCTCTCCTTTGTTCAATGAAGTCATACCAGTGGTACCTACGATTTCGCCAACAGATATTCTACTGCCGGGGGGGGGGCTTCTTTTTATCTTTCTGCAAGGGTTTTTTGGAGGAAGGTCTTGGGGAGATTGTTCAAATGGCATCTTGTTGAACAAAGATTTTACCACTTTGATGCCTTTTCAATTTATTGCTTGGCAACGTTAAATTTTATTCTTTCTTACAGTTGTAGTCGATGCGGACATAAGCTGTCCATATTGGGAACCGGGCGTAGTTTCACTAAATCTTGTAGCAAATGAATAAGGAAAATATTTTAAAGCAAAATATGCAATAGCAATCGAAAATATGTTTTATGAGCTTTCTAAAATAGTCCACTTTTCAAAATTAATGTAATTTTACAATATCTAATAAGAATTTAAGCTTACAAGTAATTAAGATCAGCACATCTCGAAATAACACGTTTCCTCCTAAATGGCGAACAGCGCGCTTTTTTTACACTTTCCAGCCTAAATTATGTTTTCAACTGTTTTTCTTCGCGAAAATGTTGAGCCATCTCTCGATTAAAATTTTTACCTTTAAAAATATTAGGGGTTTCCATATTGAGAGCCCTGTCCATATAGGGTACAAATACCTTATATTCAAATGCAAAAATATATACTGCAGTCAGAGCATTTGCGCTTGGATACTTGTAAGATACAATAGCGTCTGCTGTTACGGAGGGATCTAAATATAAAAAACTGTTAAAACATTTTAAATGATTTTTTTTATTATTAAGAGTTTCTTATCATTTAATAAATTAAAAATAATTGACAAAATAATAATAGGAGCAAATCATTATGTTAAAAAATATTTACAAGAAAATATTTTTTTTTTCGAAATATGTGCTACAATTGTTCATCGTAGTGTACTATTCTGTTGAATTCCAACATGACTACTTCACTAATTACTGAAACAATTATAATGTATATTTAAGAGTGAATCCCTCTACAGAATTCCCTTAGCGTACTAATTAGCGTCATATATTTTCTACATAAGCACAGAATTAAATTACTCGATAATGTAAATACAAAAAGTAAAACGTCATTATCTTCGAACCTTCTGCCAAAAGCATTTTCTTGTCCTTTAAATGAGAAATTAATTAGCACTTTCGTTAACAATAGAATATATTTTAACTGTTAGAGTAAGCGAGAATTTTTTTTCTGTTGCTATACACATACTAATTCTTCCCAATGATTATGTGTTTTTTTGTTTGACGCTCCTTTTATAAAAAATACGTTAAAATACAATTTTATTCAGTAATATATTGTAGCGAAAATATTTTTCTAGTATAAAGTTTCTGTATATGTATATACAGGATTATTATAAACAACATCTTAAACGTATATAATATAATGTACTTCATAAACGAGATCTAGTAGCCAAACCACTCAAACAATTCAAAGAAAAATTGATATATTATACATGAACCTATGCAGGCTTGATCTTGGTTATTTAAGAGAATAGAGAACTCACGCTATGGGTACAGTGAAAAAATTCGAATCTTTCAAATGTCAACATAGGATTTTTTCTGCATAGCCTTATCATAGTATTAGAAATTATAATTAGCTTTTATACGACACACATATGAAAAAAATGCCGATGTAAAACTTTTGAAAAAAGAATATTGTAAGTGACCAATCACAACATACAGAGGATGTGCATCGATGCACTTTGCATAATTTGCATGGATAGACGTAAATGCCCGAACCATGGAACACTGTGTACAGTGCATTGCGTGAAGAAACTAAATAAGAAGTGTGAGTAGATTCTTTCTTCAATAAGGTGTTCATTCTTACCCAAAAATGGCATTTAGAGGGATAGAACGAGGTGAATCGATACTTCTGGCTTACTTACTTGGGGAAAATGTTGTCAAAGCAGTCAATAAATTATAAACTACGATACGGCTTAATGTATCTTAGAACTATATATTATTTACCTTTATATAATATTAATCTTTATATAATATAGCATTTGCCTGATAACACATGTGGACAGATGCTGTCCCAGTACTCGTTAAAGTATTAATATAGTTACGGAAATGATTATGATTACTTCAAATCTATTGCATATTGTTAGAAATGTGGCCAAGATTCTAGAAGTTTAAAGTTCCTTAAAGAGTCCTTAAAAATCGGTCATCTGTTCTGCTAATGTTTCCTTATCGATACCAACACTTCTAGATATTGCAATCTGAAGACAAGCAACATCGTTTTTATTGTAAGAGATATTTTCTCACCGGATATGATTTCAATAAAAGGTTGATATTATAAACAGTTGAAGTAACACTTAACTGGAAACGTAAACTCCAATAATTCTGTTCACTGGGTTGATGGAAATATTAATGATGTTCAAACCAACGATTTTACACGAAGTTCTAGCGATTGTGTCGTTCGACATTGCAAGCACATTCGTTCTCGGTCCGTTCCATGTGAAAAGAACACTTCACAGGCTTGAAAGTGCATTACAAGTGCTTTGTATGCAACAATGTTTCTTATTTACTTAAATCGGATATGTCGCAGATGTATGGCATTAATTACATTGTATGGATGCAAGATAATGTTTTTCAAAACGTTCCTACGTGGGTTCGACAAGTCCTGCTGCAAACGTTTGGAGATGAATTGATCTTCCGTCATTGCGTGTCTAATGTTTATGGTTAACGTGATCTCTGGACCTCACAATCATAGATTTCTGGCTTTGTTGTTACTTGAACTCGAAAGTGTATACATCAAAAGCATGGGAATTTTGATAATTGAAACAGGTCATAAAACGAGTTATGCAAAATCTCTTGCTATGGGTACATCTTATGTCACCAATATCCAGCATATCGCGCTTTACCGAATGTGAAGGTAAACAAGTTGGAAAATGATAATTCCAACGCAAGTTTTTTTCGCGTTTTTAGTATGCGCTACCATTTATAATTTAGTATGTCATTCATTGCAAATATTATAATGTTATATTTGCGTTAAACATGTATCATTTTATCGTCATTAATCCTTTCTCAATGTGCTATTGAATTAGTAAAAAAAAAATGTGTTGCTTTTATAAAATTTCAAAATTTTCCCGCTCACCATTATTTTATTGTTTTAAACAATGAACAAATAACGATATCAGAAAGATTCACTCCAATTGCCGAGCTTTAAGTCCCCTAAGACTTCATACATAAGGAAAGTTCTGCTATAATAATTTGAATTTATACAGGATGAGTCATAGATATCGAAACAATAGGCTATCTCTTTAAATATTGCCCCTAGACCCATACTTTCAAATGCAAAAATTCATTAAATAAAGTGAAATTTCTGATAAGATAAGTTGCAACTCCAAGGGGGGGGGGTCTATTTGAAAAAATACGAAATTTAAATTTTTATACGTCCCCCGTAAGGCAAAATTCCCAATTAAGAAATTATTCCTTATCCATTTTTAAATTAAACAAAAAAAAATTAATCATCGTATTTAAAATCCTCACAAAGATATTAAAATCCAAAATTCTCCAAAATTCCTTATTTACACTACTTTTCCTTGCCTCGAAACGGTGATTTCTTGACTCAATTTCTACGCTAGATAGGGAACATTAACAAATTTCACTTTAATAAAAATCCATTCAAGATAGCGCTTTTTCTTTGGACATAACATAGCAGCGTAAATATTTTACGCTAAATTTGTATGAAAATATGCTAGTGACATATGCACTAGAAGTCTGCACGGGTCGAAATATCTTGGACCGGTCCCGAACTTATCCATAGGGGAAAAAATTTCGTCCGGCCAGGAAAAATATTAAAATCATAACTTGATCTTGTCGGGAAGAAATTTAAATCATAACCCGGCTCAGTCGTTAATTTCTGCATAGATTTTTACTTCGATGAGGTTAAAAATTGTTTTTATGTGGAGAAGTTTTGACTAAAAATACTTATTATAGCTTTCCGTTTACCATATTTATACTTTATATTATTAAAGAATCGCCAAAGACTGTGATATATTTATTTTATCTATGAATTTCAATTTATATGTAAATGCTCCATTTATATTTTAATATTGTTAATCCATATTCGATGCGATGGAAACTTTGAAAAATGCTATACAGTAAAACCTTTTAAGATGGAATCATACACGAAATAAAAATACCTTATAAACTAATGCCCTACTTAGGAGGTGTCCAAATGGAGTTTTTTTTTTTTTTTTTCTCAGAAATTTTTACATTTATTTTGCATGGATCAGCAAATTTACTATTTAAGACAAGATTCCGCTGTAGACAGATTTTTTTCAATTGATTTATTGGGTTTAAATTGCCTTTGAATATGCTAATATTTTAAGAAAAAATGAATTTTAAAGTATTTTTTTAAAATAAAAGCAATTTCAAAATTTACATGTTTTTCGTAAAAATTTGATTGAGCCAAAATTTACTTATTTTATGCATATATTTGGTCAGTGAGAGACCGTAATTTTAATACGGATTGTGTCGAGACGGGGATTTTAAATTTTGTGCAGTGCAGACCTACTAAGAAGGAAGCAGTCCCCCCCCCCCCCGTCCCGTATGAAAAATACATTAGGTCCGGCCTGGGCCCAGAATATAGATTTTTTAATAGCCTCCTCAGGACGATAAAAAGCCTGAAGTCGTGAGAGCTAAATTTATAAAAAAAAATTTAATCTGCTTCTTAAAAAAGGCATTGTTTAAAAAAACTGACGGACATTTAAATAGTACAGAAAGAAGATGGAAATGAGAAAAGTTAAACTCGATTGGAAGTTTGAGCTACAGAACAGAGTTACTTAACACTTTCAATTTTTTAAAAAGCTTTGAACATTTTATTAGGAGCCAAACTTTATTAAATCTTTAAATACGTTTTTCTGCATGAAAAGTTTTTTTCCCCTCAATTTCTCGTCTTTAAATCATTAAATGTCTAGAAGTGATGAAGAAAAAAGTAGATTAACACGAAACAAGTCATGTATGATTATTTTACATAAATTTTGGTTCGTCAAATTTGAAAAAAAAATATTATGATTTTTTTTTAAATTATATCATTTTTTAAATAAATATTTTTAATTATTTTAAAATTAATATTGAAAAAAAATCCCTGGAACAAAACTAAAATTTGATTTTCTTAATTAATGAATTTGAAAGAAATTAACATCCGATAAATAATGTTTCGAGTTATAACGATTTTAAATTGTCCCATTTAAATTTGTTTTTTAAATTTTATGAATTTTTTATAAATTTTATGAGAAATTTTAGGATGTGATTTTTTTTAGCAAATTACATGGCTAACCTTCACTAAAAAGAAAAAAAAATATTCGAAATTCTAACTCAAAAGATAGATTTTTTACATGTTTCCTAGAACTGTTAAAGTAACATTGTTTCTAAAATTGCACGCATTTCAATTTGTGTGTAATCCCTTAAATTTGATGAATTATTTAAACGACTATAATTCTGCAAGTTTTGAAGATATGAAGATGCAATTTTTTTGTGTCCAATTCAGGACTGGATAGTTAAAGTTTTCCTAATTGGAAATTTTTTTCTACAGTTGCCGCATAAAAATTTAATTTTCGTAATTTTTAAATAGACTAACCCGCCCCTCTCCTTAATGGAGTTACAACTTATCAAAAATTTTATCTTTTTTTTCTGAATTATTGCAATTGAAAGTATGGGTCTAGGGGCAATATTTAAGGAGATAGCCTATTGTTTCGATATTTATGACTCACCCTGTATATATATACCCTAATAGCATGCATGGTCACAGTGACGTCACTGTGAGTCACTGTGAGTCACATCACATCTGTGACCAAAATGTCACCACTCAGTGACGTCACATTGTAACTGAGATGTGACTTTCTTAAAAATCTTTAGAAATTTATAAATATATTTCAAAACATGCTTTTGCCAATTTAAACATCGTCGCTTTTGTCACAATTTCGTCACAATGTTAATGTCAAATAAGTCACAAATGACATATTTTTCACAAATTTGTCACATTGTGACCACTTTGTGAAACGTCACAAAAGAGCTCTAAAACGGCCATAACGACTTCACATTTTAGTCACTGTGACTCCACATCGACGTCACATCGACAACCGATGGTCACAAAGTCACAATGTGACTTTACAACGATGTTGCAGTGACGTCACCATGCTTTAGGGGTATGTGTGTGTTTAAGAATGTGAGGACACTTTTTGAAACTTCGAAAGCTTATAAGAAAATTAGTTGTAGCACAGTTCTATGCGATATACAGAATAAAAGATGATAAAATTTTACTTTTTATTAAAAAAATAAAAGGACAATGTTCTGCTAAACTTATGGCATTGAGCTCACATAATTTTCGCATTAATTGTACATTATATTCTTAATTCAAAGTAAATGCCGTCAAAAAAAACTCGATAATAAAACCGTTTATCTAAATTAAGAAAGTGGATATCATACTCGACCAATGACCCTCTTAAACTAATCAGTAAAGCGCCTTAACAGAATAAATTGGTTGTTTATTCTGATAAAACTTGAAACAAATCGGATAACTATGCTTGAAAAAATTAAGGGGTTTGATTTAGCTTCCCCTTCATACTTAATCATTGAATCTATTAAACTAAACTCTGAAGTGCAACATGAGAATGAACTTATTTTCAAAATTTGAAGCAAATCGGAATATTCTGCGTGAAAAAATCCTAAATTATGGAAGCAGAATATTCCCTGGTAGTCCCTAACCAGTAAGCCCTCAAACTTAAACAGGGTCGCGAATTATAAGAATAAACCGGTATACAAATTTTGAAATAAATCGGATAATTATGCTTGAAAAAATACATTTACTTTAATTAAGGAGGATAGATTTTGCTCTTCGTTCCCTCTTTGTACTAAATCAGTTAACCTAAAAAGTAATCAAGGAAACGTCTTATCAGAATGAACCTATGTAGAAAAATTGAAGTAAATCGGATAAATCTGAAAAAATGTTTTAGAAAAAAAAAAAAAAAAAAAAAAAAAAACCCGGAAAATTTCGGGTATTGTTATTTGACAAAAATTCGATTTGGAGTAAACTGAATTTGAAAATATTTGACGATAAATTTTACCGTCTATAATAATTGATTGAGTTGAAATAGAAATCAGACGCTTGTTTCATTGTGAGTTATGAACTCTTATTTCAATAACAGTAAAAAACACACAGTACAATTTTCGTTACATTTATAATTAATCAATGTTTATTATTATTTAGGAAAAGTGGTTTATCACTAAAACGCAGCTCATAATTAGAAAATCACTTACATTTCTTTACTTGAAAGGAAAAAAATATGTACTGCTAACTATGCATTTAGTTAACTTTTATTCTATTTTGTCACCTATAATCCTTTGCTTCTGGTGTCTTTATAAATGCTTTATCAACTACATGTTAGCAAATAATAATGGTATTTTCACTTAAATAAAAAATATGTTCTTTTTTTCAATACTATAATTTGGAAATAGTGTATCATGAACTGTTTCTTGTTTTTTTAGCATTTGAAAGCATTTTAGAATAGAAAGTATTTGTTCAGGACATTGAAAGTAGAGATATTAAAATATAGACATTTCCATTGCATGCATTTAATTACATACCTTTAGGGGGGAAATTTATATTAGCAGGTATTTCTTTTACAAAAATTCCTTTTAAACAGTATTTTTTTCTCAATTTTCAAACAGCAAGGAAGTTAATTGTTTGATAATATAAATCGAAAGTCTAAGGCACTTTCTTTGCACTATATTTTCTTCTCAAAATGCAGAATTAATTAGCTTCTGAAAATCTCTGGGAATAATTGGAGTGTTAATTTTCAGCGACATTTTCCGAAAGAAAATAATTTTAGCATAATCGAAAATACTTTTAGTAATTGCTTTCTGTACGTATATACCAGAATATATATATTTTTTGCTTTTTTCGTTTTCTTTAAAAGAGCATTGTTTGAAAAATAATACACATTTTATTTATTTAGAGAATGAAAAAACACTGTGAAATTTTTTTTCAATTAGTATGTTTTGTATCCTCTTAGAATATTAGCGTAACTTATGCATTTGTAATTGCATATAATTTCAGTATTTTCTTACACAATTCATGAAATATTTATTTCTACTATTTTTTGTTCATGTAATTATCTTCTATATTTCTACAATCCAGATAATTCCCAAAGAAATAAATATAATTTTTTTAATTTATTTGTTTATTACCTTTAAATAAGTAACTAACGTATACATTTTAGGTTGCATAAAATTCTTACCACAATAGTGAAACATTGCAGCTAAATGCAGCAAAATAGTAATATATTGGCAGTTCTTTACAGGCTGTGTTACTTTTGTAATTGACAATTTAATCAAATACATTTATGTGTTGGTAATATTTGAGATTGGCTAAGTGCAGTCGAAATTTCAGGATTCATTAAGTAGCCAAATTACATGCCATTTTTCAGGTCATAGCTGCAGTAATGCAAATGATTGAGAAATGTGGTAATTTCATCTTAAAAAAAGCGTTAAAAGTCATTTTAAAAGATTTATTCTACCCCTTAAGAATTCTTAGATTACGAGAGTTCTCAGGCTATAGCACGATCCAATAATACACACTAAAAAAGGGTAATAAATCCAAGTATGAGACACCTGGTAACATAATTCTGAAAACAATCGAAGAATACCTGAATCTAGCCTTTCAGCTCTTATTTGCCGCATTTGTAAGCATTGCGTAGAAAGATAGATTGGAACGTAAATTTTAGGACAAATCAATTAGATTCAGGAACAAATCAAACAATGAAATGCGCCCGGTTACTCAAATAATGAAAATAGAGAGAGAGAAAGGCTTAATAGAAAATGCTTTCCCTGCCTGCCAACGGAAGAATTTCGTAGTACTTTGTTCGACACAGGAAAAATGCGCAGGAAGTTCATTCAGTGATTGAATAAAATTAGAAATATAATTAGATCTAATGGCTTATAAAAACTTTAAAATAAAAAGTAGCTTCTCTCAGAATATTATAGCTTCTGGTATAGATAATAATATTGGAAGGGAGATAAAAGTTTTTGATTAAAAATTCAAATAATATTCAAATAAGATGTCATTGAAAGATGACGAAACAATAAATATGCCGTAAATTTATAACAATTTAAAGAAAAATTATTTCATGACATACATGGGACTATTACAAATTTTCGCTCAATTTTTTTGAAGTAAAATGGAATAAGTAAGTTTACTATTACTTATTTACATTTGATAAAACCACTGTTAATGATGTCTCAAAAATCTTAAACATATTTTTAGTTGTTGACTTTTTATCTTTTTTGAGAATTTTGATATAATCTTTTTCTTCAAATTTCTTTTAGAACAAAAACTATATTTTTTATAATTACAAAGTATAACCCATCGATTTTTGACAACAGAAAATATTTTAAAAGAAACTGTTTCATTGATTTATGATAAACCTACAAAAGGAGTTACAATAAAAACTGTACCTTATATTTGTAAGTCTATTTCTTAAACAAATGATAATTAAACTAAAGTTAACATAATACTATTTCCGTACAACTCTGCTTTAAAAATTATTAAATTAAATTTTGGTCGTAATTTAAGCAATTAAATATAATAAAGAACTGTTACTATGACAAAGTTATCAATTAAGGACCTTATGTTTGATATTCTAAAAATGAAAACAACAAAATTTATTCTACTTTGACTCAATCATATATTTTTATCCAGTGAAATCTAAAGCCGATATTATTCACATAGTCTCAAAATTTCCATGTGTACTGCTCATATCCGTATTCACTTTTTTAAATGTTATTTTAATTTATTCATTTTAAATTATTTAAATTCAAAACTTGTATTGCAATTATCTGGAAACAGATATTAAAATATTTAGATTCTTTTGAGAGCAAATGAACATTTCTGAAATAACTTGCATTCAATAAATACGACAGACTATATTCCTGTGACATCATATAATGCAAATGACGATTCTTACAGTCTCGAACTCGAATTACTGCAAAAAACGTCTTTGAAGCAAAAAGATGAGGGGTTATATCCATTTATCAATTGATTAGTGTCAATATAAAATACACAATATGGCACGTACATATTTACGTACAGCACGTACGGCATTTGCACATATGGCACGTACGGCACTTGGATACAACCCCTCATGTTTTTGTCTCATTTGGGGAAAAACAGATTTTGAGTTTGTTCTATCAACGAACACTTTCAGAATTTTCAAGCTATGTTTTTGAGACTTTTACAATAGTTGCTCTATACATTTAGCTAACATAATATGCAAATGAAATTTTTATAGCCTTCACGCATGCGCAATGAAAAATTATTTAGAATACCTGCTCATTTTTCATACTTTTTTATTATTTAATTCTAATTACAGGGTATTGTGTACATTGTTGTTTGCCATTATTTCAGAAAGGAACATTGTTTTATCTTAAGAACTCTAAAAATTAAAAGAAAAAACTTGGAAAAAAAATCGGGACTGTTTTTTATAAAAACCTTCATTTTTCTACGAGTATATATGCTATCCGCATAAAAATGAACACAGTTTATTACAATAAACCATTTAATCATAATCCACAGTTTGAACTCTTTTGCTAAATTAGTTTTGACAGGATTATCCAGAAGGTATTCGTTCTTTTTGAATTTGTTAACGGTCCCCTATTTGAGTTTCGGGAAAAAAGCTTCACGGATATGTAAGACCTGTACTATTATGTTTACATACTTAAAGTTTCACGATAATCCCTCATATATTTTTTGAGATATTTAACAAAATGTCTAAAATCGCAAGTGGACGGTCATATTTGGCCATGTAGTGTACAAGTGCAAATAAAAACGAAATAATACCAAAATTTTACTTGGGGTTTATGATAGGATATTTTTGACATAGCACGTA
The DNA here is from genome assembly GCA_964019185.1 of Maratus speculifer. NCBI lineage: Eukaryota > Metazoa > Arthropoda > Arachnida > Araneae > Salticidae > Maratus > Maratus speculifer. Next base: position 68,989,265 of record OZ025297.1, on the reverse strand, counting down.
TTTTAGTGGTTTTTTTTTTTTCAATTTTTATAAAAAAATGACAACGAAAACATGTAGTAACTATAAACTATATATTGGCCTCTGCACATACAATATTTTTCCAGCCAAAAATTTGGGACCATCATAAGGAAAAAAAAAACTCAAATACTTGTTGTTTGAAATATAATGAAATATAATGTTGTTGAAAATATATTGCCAAGTGGCAATATATTTTCAAGTATTGTTTAAGTATTTATAAAAAATAAAAGATTTTCCGAAGTGGACTCGAACTTTTGGCTGGAGTTCATATCGGTTTAAGGATTTTTTTATTTTTATAATGCTATAAGTAACACTGTGAGTGAGTGTCCTTTGCATAAAGGCACTGTAGCATTTTTGTGAGATCGTCACGTCAATGATTTAACATGTGTAGCGTGGAAGCGACATCTATCCTCTCTTTTACTTTAACTTTCTAGAGCGTGTGTGTCTTCCTCGGTTCTACAAGTTATGTCGCGGTTAGAAGCAATATGCAAATTTATAGTATCTCAGTTTGCAGCATATAAAATCTTGGAGTTTGAGTGTGATAGGGTGTGTCTAGCGGCGCAAGCCAGTTAGGGGTGTGTGTAGCGGCGTAAGCCCGCTAGTAGTGTGTGGAGAAGCAGTAAATCGAATTAGATTGGAGTTATAGCAAGTTATTATTGAGCCTCCAGTGAGATAGCAAGGAGTTTTGCAATAAGCCGTCAGCAGCATTTGCCAACTTAGTTTATTCAGAGCAGAGCTATTCGAGAAGTTTGCCGTGGGTAAGAGATATTTTAGTTGCGTTGAGTATTTGAAAGTTAATAAAGAGTGTGTTACAGCCACGGGCTGTCTAATAAAGATTTTATCTAGCAGTTTAGCTAAAGTCTAAGTGAGAAGTTTATTTGAAGTGCCCCGACTGAGTCTAGTGCCGGAGCTGTGAGTATATTTATGAGTTTAATCCTTTAGTATTGTGACTAGCGTTGAAATTAATGAACTGAAAGCTCCAGTTACCCTCAGCCCTAACAGATTAAATAAACTGGTTTTAACTTATATATCTCGAGTTATGCATTTATTCAACACCCACCAGACCCCTCATTCCGTTACAACACTTCAATCGCATATGCATCATCTCGAATCTATTATCTAATATTATTGTCATTATCACCAATTTGTGCATACGTTGATGTGCCTAATATAATGCAATACTGATTTTAAAATAGTTTTCTCTAAATTTATTCAAATACTTCCAAAAACATTATAAGAATAATAGTGATGTTAAATGTTAATTTTTGAGATTTGTGCATTATTATATCTGATATTTTGTAAGGACTAGTTAAGTTGGCCATAAATATTCTCTTATATGCTTCATTTTTTAAAAAGAACACCTGCATTTTAATAATTATACGTTACATAATGTTAACTTAAAATTATCCTATGTAATAGAATATTATAAGAATTAGTGCTGTTTGAAAAATTATTTTTAAACTATGAAAAAATAAACATCAAACAATCTACACTTACGAGCACACATAGGAAGGATATGTATTTCTAAAACACAACATTTAAAAATATTCTGGAAATATAATATAATTGGTAGCAATAAATGTATTTAATAAATTAATAAACAAAACTTGTTTTATTTAAAACATTTCTATATTGATTGATTATATTTTGATTTTAAAATATATATTGCCAATACTATAAAAACTTTTTTCTGTGTAGTAACAATGCAATTTTCTAAAAAATACATATATACGGGAAAAAGTCTGTTACAGTGTCTTTGGAATTTATTTTTATATTCAGAAAATTTAAGATAAAAACAAGTTTACTATTTACTTTGAAAATACTGTAAATGCATTTCAGTGATACACTACCAATCTTTTTCAATGAGCACAAAACACCGTTCGCTGTTCAACAGGAAATAAATCTTCAAATGTTCGACAAGGTACAAACAAATGCTTTATAAATAGATTGGAAAATTTCTCTATGTTTTCTCTACTTTTTATTTGTTTAATATTAGAACAGTTAATACAATTTAAATATGTATTTAACAGACAGAATATTTTTTCATTTTTGTGTAGTTATTTCTGCAAAAATATTGGTTAACAGACATACAATAAAATAGCAGAATTAATTAGGATGAGCGAAGCGAATCCTCTATTAGGCCGCTCAAATTACATTTTGTCGTACACTTTACAAAAAAACTATTCAGTATTTTGACTTCAAATTAAACACAAAAATAAAATATGATCTGTAGATTTGCACAATATATTTTTTTTACAGTAAAACGTTAAAAAATTATTATTTTAATTAATTTATTTTACATGCATTTCCAATACGGACGCATTTTAAACAAATAAATAAAAAATGAAACGCGTATATTTTCAGAAAAAAATAAATAAATCATGGAGTAAGTAATTATGTATAGAATCATGATTAATTTAATAAATAAAATATGGTTTCATTATTCAGCAAAATCGTTTGTACAGATGACACTTAAACATTTTAAAAGAATTGTATTATGGATTTTTTATTTATTTATTTATTTTGTAAAGAGGCAACAAAATAATTGTAAACAAATAAAATTAATTGTTAAATTTGTTATATAAATTAAAAATTAAAAGAACTGCGTGAACTTGTTTCCTTGATTCAAGCTCTTTATAAATGTACTAAATCAAAGTTGGCCGATTCAGAAATGACAAATGGACTTTAACCATTTCTTACTTTATTATTTGTATCTAAAGCAATGTTACGTTCTTATTTGTAGACCGAAAAAGGTTTAGTGAACGGGACTTTAGACTTTGTTGCTCGTTATAAAGAAAATCATAAGCCACCAGACCAGATATCGCGAATAATCATGGATAAATTTGAATACTACAGTAATTTAACTTATAAGAATTGGTTCGTACCAATTCTCCCAATAATTAAATTTTGGAAAAATGGAAGCATAAATTGCTCAAGGAAAGAATTTATTCTGCAGTTAGCTTTTGCTGTTAGAATTCATAAATCCCAAGGTTTAACATTAGATGAAGCAGTTGTAGATATTGAGGATACATAGGCACCAGTTGGCTTAAACGTATATAACGTTGTCGAGAGTGAAAATCCTTCAAAATTAAGCATTCAATAGAAATTTTCTTTACGAAAAATTCTACAATATCAAAAATTTTCATGCGCTAACATGCATAAAAGCGAAGAAATTAGGATAAAAAGTTTTACAGTTAAAAATTCATAGTATCAACGAGGGCAGATTTCAAATGTTTTTTCAGAAAAATGGATTTTGAAGAAATAACTTTCTTCAAGCTCTCTTCAAATATATTATTCTAAAATAGCTATCAAAGATTATTTGATGTTAATTACAAAGATTGGAAACATGCATATTTCAAACAACTTTAAAAAACACCAGTGGCTACTAGAGTTGCAAAAAGTCGGTTTATTCTCGGGTTTATTTCCAATAGACCAGGTTTGTTCCCAGGTTTATTCCCAAAAAACCGAATTATTCCAAAAAACCCCGGGTTTTTTCCAGGTTTATTCCTAAAAACCCGGTTTATTCCCGGGTTTAAACCGGGTTTTTTCTAACCTTTGCAACGCTAGTGGCTACTGTAAATTGTGAAAACATCTTTAAAAGAAATTTTTAGTTGAAAATTTAAAAATATTTTGTAAAAGTTTGCTACGAAAGTATTTTTTTATTCCAGCCTTACATCATAAATTAAAAATTCCTTGGAATTTGATAGTTATTTGGCTAAAATTACATTTCTAGAATTAAAATGTGCCAAAACATAAAATAACGTTTTTGTTTAATAAAGATGCAAAAATAATATTTAAAAATATTGTTACTTTCAAATATCTGTTTTATAAAATAATGCTTTGCGAATCCAAACAAAGCATGGCTTTTGCTAGTATTTTAACTAAGTAATTAAATAAGTAATTATATTTATATTTGGACATTTTTATTACATTACGAACTCGCATATGGAATTTCCTAGCAGAGAACCTACATTTTGTAACACCACATTGCACAAACAAACCAAATTTTTTTGAAGCTCTGCCTTCTATAAAATTGTAATTTTGTGGTGCAATTTTGTAGTAAAAATATTGCAGTGTTAGAAATATATAGTTTATTATTTTTGTTTTTAATACAGAGTAAAAATGTAAAAATGAAATTAATATTTGCTTCATGCATTTCAATTTTCATTAACATGGCAATTTTTCTCGATTTTTTTAAAATAATTAAAATAAAAACCATTATCCTGATAATTTATTGAAACACATTTAATGCATCATGACATATAAATAAAGTAAAAGTTTTTATTGCATCATTTAAATAAAAAATCATTTAAATAATAAAAAAATCATATGTTCCGTATGTTTCCTTTGATTAAAACATTTCAATAACTTCAAAAGAAGTTCATTCTCATAAATGAGAATCTTCAGCATTATTGATTTAAATGTTTTATTAACTTAACATAAGAGATCGAGTAAAATTTTTAGATGTAAATTTTCATGTTCATGCAATTTAGAGTTATGTTAACAAAATTTATATACGCTATTACAAAGAAATTCATGTTGTACATCCAAAGCTTGTTCAAAGTAATTATTTTTCAATGATTAATTGATAGAAATAAATACATTTAGATTTATTATTGCTACGAAATTTTAAATGTACTAATATTAAACTTGTTCAAGTTTATAATTATTTTATATATTATTTTCGGTGGTAATTGGATAAATATAGTACTAGACAGAAAATATTACAAAAAAACTGAGAAAGACCTACATCTACTGAAAAAGGTTGTTGCTAATGATATATATAGATATACATATATATCTAATGAAACCTTAATCTCCTGACTGCCGCGAACTAATTTTTCCGTTTACTAAGCCGCAAGTTTCACTGCAACATAAGCAATATATTAAAATTAATATAATTCTACAAATAAAATCCAGTTTTGAAAAATTAAGTTATGATTAATATTGTCAAATATGATACACCTATACTTAATAAAATATTTGGTATCTCATTAGAATAAAAATAATTTTTAATTTTTATAAATTAGGGAGAAAACAACATTACTATTTTGCTCTTTTTCTCGCCGGTCAGGGGGTTAAGAGAATAATCCTTTGTTGAAAGTACAATGTTATCAAAAGAAGACAAATATTTTCTTCTTTAAGTCTAAAGGACCAGACACATAGCACTAACTTCTTGCGGTCAGGTGTCGCTATTTTTGATCTTTCGTGTCGGCGCTTTGATGTATAAAGTGCTTTTTCAGTGAACTTTTTTGAACTTCAAGAGAGAAATCGAACTCGAAATCAGTTGACAGCTTTAGGACTAAAGATGGGGTAGATAAAAGTTTCCCTTCCTTTGTCAATTTGGTAGGGTCAGTCCCTCAAAAATCATTTAAAGAGATTTCACCTTTGCTCCGTTCGGAAACAAAGATTGATTGATTGCTCTTTTAGTGCAATAAAAACTAGTGCTGTTCGCTCGCAGCTTTAGTAGGCTTTAAGCTCATTATCTCAAATAAAACGCAATTTATGTACACTGTTAAAAATCTTGTTCTAGTTTGAACCAGAAAAGTTTGTTTTTTGGTGCTCAATATCTGCCACCGTAAGATGGTGAAATCTTGAACCAAAGTTTGGAGCTCCCATTGAAGCACAGTTCCAATACTTGGAACGAGGTTGAAGTAGGAAGCTCCAAATGTTGGTACGAGATTTCACCATCTTATGGTGGCAGCTATTGAGCACCAAAAACCCAACTTTTTTGGGTCAAACTAGAACAAGATTTTTAACAGTGTATGTTTATCATTGATATTTTATTTTAAGTAAAAATGTGCTATAAATTAGTTATAATCTTTTTTAACACTTTTTGCTAAAGAAGAAATTATATCTTTGCATTATCTGCAAGTAAGAATCATAACCACTTACCGAATTGTAAGAGTTTATAGATAGCAGTAAAAAAAAAAAAAAATCCGGATGCGTATGAGCCTCTTGAATATGACATGGATACATAAAATGCAATGACACAGCGATATGTTCGGTCAATTGAGCCTGTCTGTATGTTTATATACATCTATAATAAATACTCTACATAAATATTCCACATAGTTAAATGATTTTCCGTTCATATATTTTGTATAAAGGACAATGAAGAGTATTTATTTTTATGTTAAACATACTTATGATTATTTCTGTCATGTAATAACATTAATGGATCTGATATGTAATTATCGTCTATATAAAATAATTTTAATCGTTATACAATCTCTGATGCTTAATCTTCAAAAAGTAATAAAGATATTTTAAGTAAAAGTAAATCTTAAAAATAAAGATTAAAATGGATAGTATAACAAAATATTAACTAAGAAAATAAAGAAAACTGAAATATCATAAATTTTTATGTTTGAATTTTCGATTTAGCTATTTTTTACAGTTTCTGAAGAATGATTTCAGATTTATTTATTTTTTTTAATTTTGAAATAAGCAAGATTGCTTACAATCTATATTCTTTCAATCAAAGGCACTTTTCACAGTGAAGAAGTAAATATAAAAAAAGGAAAACTATTATGTAAGATTATTGTTTAAAACCAACTAATGTGTTGCGTCCAATTTTTGGGACGCTTTGAATTTTAGTAGATTTGTTTTATTTTCTACTTTTTTATGACGACGGAAAAAGGTAAATTAATTACGAATAAATGCATTTATGTATTACCTAGAGATGACAGCACAAAATGCATATTTATTGGCTTGAACAATAGTTTTTTTTTCAAGGATTATAGATTCTTCGTTTTTCAAGATAGGCGAAACACAATAATTACGATTATTTCTATCTTTTCCATCAAAGAACCAAATAAGTAAGTCGTTATCATAGCATGCAGATTTTTTTTAACATACATAACGTTTAAAATTTTGAAATTATATGTTAAAACTTACATTTAAGCATTTTTGTACGTACAGAATATAAAGAACTGAGCACGAATTCTTACACATAAATATTAGCCATTTTGGGTACAGTACTTATGTAAGGTTTTTTTTTTCGAAAATGATTACGAACATTTGTTTTAAGTCTGAAATACTAACCAATTATATTTGGTGCGTTCGTAATTGTGTAAAAACGTAGCCCCTATAGTTGTCATTCAGTCCGCATGTCCGCATATAACAACGCAAAAACTACCCAACCGAATCGCTTGAAATTTAAAATATATAATTATTACATAATTTTGTCGAGTCATTTCAAATTTTATGAAAATCGGATGCACAGATCAATTGCAAGGTCAATCAAAAGTATTTCATTACATTACGGTCAATGGGGAAAAAGTTCCAAATGCATTTTAATCGTTTCAAATTTAAAATACATAATTATTACATAATTTTGTCGAATCATTTCAAATTTTATCAAAATCGGATGCATAGTTCAATTACAAGGACAATCAAAAGTATTCCGTGACATTACGGTCAATAGAAAAAAAGTGTTTCAAATGCATTTTAGTAATGTTACACTCATTCGAACATAATAAAATTGATATATATCGATAAAGTATATATTATAATATACATTTTGCATAATCTGTGGTGAAAAGAACATTTGTTATTGATTTAAAAGGCCACAAAAAATTATTCCATTACATAATGCTATAGGGAGAACATTGTTTTGTGCGCATTTAAATTTTAATTAACTATTTATAATTTTATGAGATTGATATATGAGATTGATATTTTTAAAATTTCGTTATCGTACGAACGCACCTCATTTGCAACGCTTCACGTGCGATTTTTAACTTTTTTTATTATTAATACTTATGTTATTAGTCAATGAAGGGAACAAAAATTATTAATTCTGAAAAATGTTAATTATTTTGCATAATATACAATTTAGGGGCTTATTTTACATACATTTTGAGAAATCATAATAATGCATATTATGCTACTTTATTTATTATGCATATTACAATATTTAGTAATTTTTCATCGTATTTTTTATGTTTTTCCTGTTTATTTTGGAGCATTTTGAAATAATTTTATCATCAAATTTGAGAAATAAGCAGTTCAGGCATAAATATATATTAAAGTTTAAAAAGATAAGTACCATCCGGATGGTTTTGAGATACAAAGATCAATGCAATACATTTATAATTTAAAAAAATTACAATTTAAAAAATATATAATTAATTTCGTTGATCGGTTTGGGGTAGTGCTTAAAAGTTTCTATGTTTTTTAAACAACAACAATATATCTATCTACACATATATATATGTATATAAATACCTTTATAAATACAACCAATGTAATTCAGACAATACCATTCAATAAACCAATGACACAAATGTAGGTTAAGGGTACAGTGGACTCTGAAAACTAATTTTTTTCATTTTCAATGATTTTTTTTAATTTCTGGAAATAGTCAAAGTATATATATCTCTTATTTCACAATTTCTTTTAAAAATAAATTCAATAATTTTTGAGATGCATATTTTTCTTTTTTAAAATTAACGGAAAATGACAATATTTCAAAATGCTCCATGCGAAATTCTTTATGCGCAATTTTTCTCATTTTTTGTTTAAAATGCTCTCTATGTATGTGTTAAAAAATTTTACTAAACAATTTTAGCATATTACTTGTAAAACATTAAAAAAATGATTTTAACTTAATTCTTTTGTATTTTTCGTTAAAAAATCATAAAAAATTACATAAAACTTAAAATTTAAAAATTTAAATGCGTCTAAAAAATTTATTTTTAGTAACATTTGTTAACACATACATAGAGAGCATTTTAAACAAAAAATTACAAAAATTGGGCATAAAGAATTTCGCATGGAACATTTAGAAATCATGAAGTCGACGAAAATATTCATTCTGACAAAAACAGGTTTTATTAACTACAATGGTTATAATTGCTTAATATTTTCCTACTGACAGAGTCTCAGCTATATATAAGGGATATAATATCATTTCTAGCTTATATGTAAGTGTTTTATGTTTTTATGGTAAATTCACATAAAATATGTGGCTTCGACAGTAATTCATGCAAAGGACGTGAAATATCTGAATTTTTAAAAATCTTATCAAAAATAACTTTTTGTATTTTGTAATGAATTTTTTTTAATTTTTCTAGAAATATTCATGATATAAATACCTATTATTGTAAAAAATTTCTTAAATATATTATTATTATTATTATTTTTTTTACACTAAAAAGATTGGGGTCAAAAAGCAATTCCTCTAAATACATTATAAACAAACGCGAAAAGAAACAGTTAAAAGTTACAGTTAAAGTATTGTTTTTCGAAATCACAAAATTAATAAGTATTCAGTTTAAAATAATAACATTTCGTAAGGTAAAATTGAAAACTAGGCTAAATTTTATGGATGCGAATTGGCAAAACAGTAAACAAAGGGGCGTCGCAGAATCAGCTGATTGGACAAAAATGCTTGTAACTTCAGTAAAAATAGTCGAAATTGGAAAAATTATTTTTGTGTTCAACAGCAGGGAGTTCATATGATGTTATTATTCTAAAAATGAAAATTCGAATATTTGATGATTTTTTGCGATTTTGAAAGATTACAGTACCCTTAATATCTTCTGCTGCCTCATCCATTTTTCGAATTTTTCGAGCATTTTGGTTCTTTTTTGCATAATTATTTACTGTTTGCAGAGTATACAATCCAAACATTGTCACTCTGCCCCCCCCCACCCCCGCAAAAAATGCCGTGAGAAAAGTCGGAACGACCAGTAAATGATAGTCTCTTTCGTTGTTTCACAAAACTTTGTGAAACTTTTTGCCATCAGAATCACTCGAAGACAAACAGTTTCAATGAATAAATGTAGAAGCGCTTTACTGTATTGTATCGAAACCTGGTTCGACGTACATGGAACATGTTGCACTTGATAATGGATCTAGTCATAATATATCCAATAATATTTATTAATATGGTAGAGACACTTTTTGCAGGATTTTAAAATCCTAGTTGTTATCGGGTGCGACGGCACTGTGCTGAACGCAGTGGCATCTAACGGTGTAATTCGCAAGCTTGAATTGAAACTTCAGAGACCAGTCCAGTGGATTATCTGTTTGTGGCATTTCAATGAGTTGCCATTACAGCACCTATTTCGGTCCATAGACGGCACTTCATCTGGGTTCACATCTTATATCGAACCAAAATGAATGCCAAAAACCTCCAGTTGTTGGTTTTGGTAGGATTATTAGGTATTTGCACCGCCATTAATTCAGGTATTTGCTGTTCAGATCTGGTTAACCGGAAATCAGGAATATTGAATTTGGCTGGCCGGCTATCTGATATCAATCGGATACTGAGATTATATATATCTACATCAGATCCATCAAATGAGTTGCTAACATTAATTGTATTCATTCTCAGAGCCTATGCTTCCTCATAATGCCGAATTAGATTTATTATTTCATAAAAGACTGTGCTAGATACCTATGGCATTTCATCAGGTCGTTTTGGTACTTGCCTAAGAAGTATTGTGATTTAATTGATCCAGTTAGTTTTTGCAACGCTTACTTTGCGGCACTGGAAAATTAGCCATGCTATTAGTCATGTTAAATGATGAAAGATGAAATGCTGAAAAATTAGGATTCTTGCAGCTCGGCAGCTTATCAAGTCAAGGGAAATTAAACTAAATGAAAATTGTGTTCGCAGATTGGTTAACTGCTGTTAACTTTGGAGCTACAGACTATCTAAATATCATTGACTGGCAAGTCTGTCATATTGTATCGCCACCAGTTTTCAGACAGATCAGTTTACAGGAACTTCGGGAAATGATATAAGACAGTATGCCGAGGGAGTACTGGGACTTTATTAAATTTCTTTCACACACAGAAGCAGTTGAGAGGATTGTAATCCTGGTCACTGTACCTCAAGAAAAATACAAATAGGTCGCAAAACAGGGACAGATTTATTAGAGCGACTTTAGAATACAGAAAACATATGTAAGAATGATTACAAGAATGATTAGAAACAGTAATGTTATTGTCATGTTTATTTTTTAAAGGTAAAATAAAGTTTTTTTTTGCATTACAATGAAATAAGTCTGACATGTATTTACTAATAATTTTTCCTTCATTTTGCGAAATTTGGTGTTGTTAAGGCGGCAGAAGAATTTTATAATTATTAACCTGTAATTGTATTTTTCTGTTGTTTGTTGATGCTAAAACATAGTAAATTTTAAGTATTACTCCACTTAGATCAACGAAATCTGAGGTTATTTATTTTTGTCCATTTAGATGACAGAAGATATCAACCCAATGTCTTAAGATTCCGCACTCTTTTTAGTGAAGGATATTCAAAAATTTTCGCACTACCTCTAAATGATTTTTATTTTTTTAATTTTTTTCGATGCGCCATAATAAGTATGATTACTGTTTTAACAGAACGATTGATTGCATTTCACAGAGTCTACAAAGCGGTTCAGTACCAAGATAACATTTTCCACAATTTTGTAATACTATTGACAAATCACTGATTTCTTTTCTCGAGTGAATCATCGATTTAAAATACAGAAAAATTCACACTACACAAAAAGTTTTGAAGTGTTAAAAAACTGTGATTCTCTTTTTTTTTGTTACAGCTACAATCAAAAAACATGTAAAAGATGCACGTTTGCACTATAAATTGAAAAATCTGTAATATTATTAAGATTCTGTTAAGAAACTAGGATACCTTGAACATTTTATGTAACTGCAACTTAGATTACAGATAAAAGTTCAGAAAAAATAATTTTTGTAGATTGCTCTCTACTCCTACAGAATTTTTACATCTGTAGAATCGCATGTATTTTAAACAGCATAATATGTTCGTTTTAGATATTCCTGTGGTAGGAAATTTTATAAAGAACTGTTTGCTTTTCAATTTAAAAAATTCATATTTAACATTGGTTAAGTAACTTATTCTAAATAATATCTAAGGGTTAAATAGAATATACATTCAGACTGCAGTCAATTATTTTCATATAATCATTATTTTCATTCTTCTTGAAGTCAAATTCACATTGTGTCTCTGTTTCTTTTTAACCTACAAAAATTTGAACAGAAATAATAACCAAAGCATGGTAATATGTTTTAATACAAATCATATCTATAATCGTTCTTCTTATATAAATATATACTAGGTATATCCACAAAGTAAGTTCCGTTTCTATTTTTATCCGTAATAGCGCTATGATCACAGTTCCGAGCATGCGCGGCAGTTACTCTGACTGAAGGAGAAGAAATGTACGCCATTTTTAGATCGCTGCTGCCGAAGTGTTATTTGTAATGCTTCTTTAAAATGTCAGCCTTAATTGAAAATGCCACCATTGTGAAATCAGATCTGTGATTCGTTTTCTCAATGAAAATAAAGTTAAACCAAGTGAAATTTATCGGAAAATCTGCGAGGTTTACGGACAAAGTGCTATGCGTGATTCATTTGTTAGAAGATGCGTCAGACAGTTTAATGAAGGACATGATCAGTTTCACGACGACGAACGAATTGGAAGGTCGTCTTTGGTTACTGATGAACTGGTTCACGCAGTTAAAGAGAAAGTTAAGAAAAACCGTAAGTCCACCTCAAATCTTTCCTTGGTGGTCAACACTTCACCGATGATGACGAGTTGAAAGAACATGTAACCACATTGTTGAAAACGCAGGCGGCAACCTTCTATGAAGATAGCATAGAAAACCTCCTAGAACGCTACGACAAGTGCCTACAAAATTTCGGAAGCTATGTAGAAAAATAGTTTCAGAGTTGTAGATTTCTGTACAATAAATATTTTTTTTGTATCTCTACACGTTTTTTTATATAATCAAACGAACTTACTTTGTGGATATACCACGTATATATATACACTATATGGTCAAAAATGACCAACCACTTAAGATTTTAGACATTTTGTTAAATATCTAAAAAAGTAAATGAGGAATAATCCTGAAACTTTAAATGTGTAAACATAATAGTACAGGTCATATATTTATGTGAAGATTTTACCCCGAAACTTCATAAGAGACCGTCAAAAAATAGAAAAATAATGTATATCTTTTGGATAATCCCGTCAAAACCAATGTAGCAAAAGATTTCAAATATTAGATTATGTTGAACTTTTAAAAATTTTTGCTTTTAATTTGCAGATTTCTTAATATAAAATAATGTTGTTGTTTTTTTCTCTGAAAATATGACAAACAACATTGTACACACTACCCTGCAATCAGACTTAAAAAATAAGAAAAATAGTATGAAAAATAAGCAGGTTTACTAAATAATTTTGCATTGAGCATGCGTAAATGCGGTCAAAATTTCATTAGCATATTATGTTAGCTAAATGTTTTGTAAAAGTTTCAAAAACATAGCTTGAAAATTCTGAAAGTAATCGTCTGTAGAATAAGCTCAAATTCAGTTGTTCCCAAATGAAGTAAACAATGAGGGCTTGTATCCAAATGTAGTAATACGTGCCATATTGTGTATTCTATATTGACACTAACTAGTGGATAAATATATACAGCCCCTAATCTTTTCCCTTCATTTTGGGAATAACGGATTTTGAGCTTATTCTACCTGCAATCATTTTCAGAATTTTCAAGCTATGTTTTTGAGACTTCTCCAAAAGTTGCTCTTTACATTTACTTAATACAGTATGGGAATGTATTTTTGATAGCGTTCACGCATGCACAATGAAAAATTATTTAGTAAAATTATTTAGTAAAAATTATTTAGTATTTTTCATGCAATTTTTATTATTTTTTAAATTCTGGATGAAGGGAATTGTGTACATTGTTTCTGGTCATATTTTCGAAAAAAAGAACAATATTTTATATTTTGAACTCTGTAGCTGTTTGAAATAAACTTCGAAAAAATTGGAACTGTTTTTATAAAAATCTTAATTTCCTTACGAGTATACATACAATCCTGATAAAAATGAACACAGTTTATTTCAAAAAGCCACTTAATCATAATCCACATTGCGAATACTTTTGCTACATAAGTTTTAATAATATTAATCAAAAAGACTTTCATTCTCTTTCAATTTGTTGACAATCCAATATGGAGAATCTTCACGGAAATGTAGGAACTTTATTATTATATTTGCAAACTTTGAGTTTAAGTATAATTCTTCATGTATTTTTCTATATATTTAACAAGATGTCTAATATCGCAGTTGGATGCATGCCGAAAATCGCAAAAGTGTATAAATATATATAATGACGCCTGAGGAAGACGTCTGAATGGAGATGAGAATTTGAGTCGAGAAACTCTTGGTAGATCGATCTGTTTCATTTGATTGCTCATTTTAGAGCTGCATCCGCGAATCCCCCAGCTAAAAAATACTGTAGTTTTTTTTTTTTTTTTTTTTTTTTTTTTTTTTGTAAAAATAAAGTATTTTTGAGGTTTTTCTAAAGTTAACTGTATATTTTCTATAGTGCAATCTCAACTATAAAAATCACTTCAGATATTTTCTAGTTAATTTGTGATAATTTTATAGTAATTTATTTTAAATATATTGTGAGCTATTAACTTTAGAAACACAGTAGTTTTTATCAAGTCATTTTATAAAAATAAAATATATATATATATATGATTTTATAACTGTAGAAGTACTGCAGTAAATTTTAATTATTATCCAACCATTGATTTAGAAATACATTTTTCTTATTTATCTCCAGTATAACTTTAGTTGCCGTCCAGTAAATTCACTGACTTTAATCGGACAAAAATATATTCAATTATATTTCAAAATAGAAGCAAAGATTTCCCACCCGATCTACTCACTACCTTAGCAAAAAATGCATTAGTTCCTACTTTATTTTGTTACTCGAAAATTATAAATTTTACTATGTTAAAAAAAGTAAAATTCAGGCATGGGCCTTAGTTCCTCTTTTATTTTAAGCTAAGAGAAAAATATAAATTTCACTAAGTTATATTTCTAACCCAGGAAAGTGTAGTGACTACTTATGTCCCCTGACCACAACGGAAATTTCTTTGTTCCTTTATTTCTAGTTACTGTAAACGAATAAATTTTTCTATGTTTTTCAAAATCAGAGAAAAAATATGTTAATTAAGTTTTAAAAACTACGATGGACAATTGGTTGAATTTTTTTTTATTGATATGTATTCAAGGTTCGTACAGTTCCCGGATTCTGTGACGTATCAGGCTTTAACCAAAAATGCCTTCGAAAAGTAGATCATCAATTTTAATCTTAAGGAGCATCCAAAATGATACCTGAAAGTAATAGATGTGAGGCTGGGAAAGAAAGTTATCAGGTGTAAAACTGCGTAAAACTTCAGAGTTAAAGTACAAAAAAATAATTATAGGAGCTTTAAATTTTTGAATTTATTTTTAAATTTTAAATTTTCAGAAGGGTTTAGTTTTTATCCTTTCACATATATATATACGTATATGTGCGGCATTTCCGCATAGCTTGCATAATTTTTTCATTGAATAACATTGTAAAGATTGCTTGTTAGTCCCGTGAAAATAATTTCACAATATATTGTTACGAATTTTGTAAATAGTTAGTGTTTGTACTGTAAAATAATGTAAATAATCTTATTAAGCTTCATTCCTTTACTAATATTAGTTTTTGTTACATTGTCTCTGTTCTCAAGCAAACTTGTCTATTATTTTTCAATGAATGTCTATGGCAGATTGGCGAAATATTAGATATATCGCCAAGTTGGCGTCACTTTTGACGACTAATTTTGGTCGCCAAATTTGGCAATTTATCGCCAAATTGGCTACAAACTTGGCGATTGCTGGCGATGGTAACCCTTCCCTCTCTATGGTAACCCCCCTTTAGATATGCTGATACATTGAATGTTATTCCGTGGTTTTCTGGAATATTCGAGAAGCCTGTGGAAATTTCCAGCTCATGCTGCGAGCCTATATAAGGAGAGCAATACGAGCTGTTGTGGTTATTATTTATCAGTCAGTCATTGAGTGAACAACTAGGCGATTGTTAAGCAAGTTTACTTGAGTTTTATCTACGTTGATTTGAATGTTATTTAGTGTTGAGACGTTGTATAAGGAGTCTCTGGGAACTATATCTGTACTTGTACGATAGATTTGAGTAGTTATTTTTGAATATCTAGTAATATTTGTGAGTTTCAAAGACTCTGTTGTTCTGAAGATCTATACATAAATTATTTTCTACTTTTCTAAGAGACAAGAGTTGGAAGTTGTCTAACCATAAGATCAAAAGAACCCTATATACGCAACAATACATTTTAATTTGTCATACATTTGCATTTATTGCATGGTCAATTAAATATTGGAGTTTTTAAAATTTTATTTATCGCTGAACATAATTAGTTACTGAACGTATTTATTACTTTTTAGTTTTTAATTCTATAACTATTAGATTTACTTCCATTTGATCATGCTTATAGTATTCTATTTTATTTATCTTAACAAGTTGATAGCTTATTCATAAGACACGAATATTAATAGTAGTAGCACAATGTTTTAAATCAGCGGTTCCACACATGAGGTACGTGATTCCTTGGGGTACATAACTTAAATTAAATAACATTTTTTTAAAGAATAATTGATGGACTATTAATGGGCATACGAATAATTTCCAATTGGTTTGGATCACCTGGTGAATCTATGTGATTTATTTTGTAAATTTGCTTCAAATTATAGAGAAAATCATGTAACTGAAATTGTAGAAGGTTTTCTCGAAAGGTCATATTGCACAAGTAGAAAATAATTACTTATTGTTGTAACATGTATATATGAAAACGTTACTAGCTTCAGATTTATTATTATCTGATTCTGAAACTTTCTTTCAATAAAATTATTACTTTCTTTGTAATATATATATTTTTTTTTCATTTTAATATTTTACGACGGAATTCCAACAGCACGAAACATTTTTTTTCATAATTTACAAAATTTAATCGACAGGCATTGAGTTTCACTTTATAATACACATAACTTTTGAAGTATACCCGTAAAGTTTTACTGTCTATATTATAAAATGCCATTCAGGAAATGTTATGATTTTTACTTTACAATAGAGTAATAAGTTTAAAGAAATAGGAAAATTCATGCTTGCAAAAAATTGTATACTGTATTCAGAAAATCTCTATTTATTCAAATTAACAATTAAACGAAAATTATACTTTTGATTTTTTTAAATATCCTTTAACAAAATAAATTACAGTAAGTATTTTCAAACATGTATTTAAACTTCAAGTAGATGAGAAATGTACCTATAACATTCCTTAGTAAATTAATCTACTGATTACTTAATGTATTTTATTTTAAATTTCTTGTTCAATATATCATTAACTCTAATACGGTAGCTTTCAATTGTGTTTTCAACACGACCGTTTCTAAGGATTTGTAAAACTCTCAGTTGAAAGAGTGTATAAAAATTTCAAACGTAAATTATCGTGTCCATGTAATTAGAGGAAAAGTTAACAGTATGTCGATACTTAAAATGATTTGTCATTACAAAGGAAACTCATGTAGCACTTGTAATGTCCTTGTAACTGTATTTTGTTTAAATGATTAACATAAAAGTACTTAGTTTCGTATAATTTATTCCGAATAATTTGCAAATGTAGCACAATTCTAGTCTTTTCATTTTTAATGTTTAATATATATATATATATATATATATATATATATATATACAAATCGTACCAAAAGCATGTCCCCTACAAATATTTTCCTTCCCCCAGAATATCCCCTTTTCCTTTTTAATAAAGTGCCATTTCCTTTTTAATAAAAGCCCCTCCCCTTCCCTACATTCCTAATTTTCCTATCCTTTTAATATAAGTCCTATTTGCCCCTTTTAAAATTATTCGAATTTTTTCTGGGTTAAAATGTACTTTAAGGTCTAAAAGGTACATGCTTACTTTTACGATACTTTGCCCTATATTCATAGAAAATTTTGTATTCATTTGAAACAAAATTTTATGATGCACTGTTTCCGACATTTTTATTTCAAATCAGAATTTTAGATTTCAAAAGAATGGAGTTCCTTTCTTTATTTGGACAACTGCATATATAAAAAACCTATTAATAACGTATCTTACTTATTACAAGGTGTGCAGGGGTAATAATGTGACGTGCTAATGTTACACGTTATTATGAAGAAACTAGGGGATTTTTTCTTTACTTTGCTTTTTTTATATATAAATTCCTTTGTATCTGGTATATTTTAAATTGCAGCAATATTTTTTTATGAAGTTCTACATAAAAAAAAAAATATATTGGGGAGAGTTACCATAATTCAAATATAATATAAAAGGAAAGATATAATCCTACACAAAATTGAAAGATCTATCATTTAGAAATTTGTTTTTATTACACATTTTCTTACATCAACAGCCAAACAACACAAAGACTTTTACATTTTTCCCCCTAGAAGTAATTATGAGATGCAACTGTTAGATGTCAGTAGCATACACGACATGATAACGTGTATTTGACAACCACTTACATTTTGATAAAATCAAGAGTATAAAACAAGAAAATTATGCATCTTTTCAGAAATAATACATTATGCTTTCAGATCAAATTTTTCACACATGTAAAGTTTCATATAATATTATATACCGTACGTTTTTTATATTTGAGATTGTGCATATTAGAAAACATAAAATGACGCTTGATATCGTTACAATTAATAATAAAAAAACAAATTTTGTATAATTGCCCTAAAAAATAAATGCATATTAATTTTATAACACATGTCGAATGCTATTTTAATTTAACATTTACTAAATAACAAAAAAAAAAAAAAAAAAAATCAAATCAAAGTAAATATGACAACAATATTGAATTTATCTGAATGATAAGAAATAATCAAATTAGAAATATCAGCATTATAAAATTATAATATTATACGTATACTTATATATATATTTATTTATATACATTACGTATATGAATTTTCTTATATAATATCATTTCGAATTTTAGTTAGATAGAGATCAGAATGGAGGTAGCATTGAAATATGAAAAACATTTCAAAATAATATATATATATATATAGATATATATATGTAATAAAATAAAAAAAAATTGCGCCATTTTGTTCTCTCTTAACTTCAATTCTAAAATTTGTGGAACATATTTCAATCTTAGTTTCGTAATGTATTAACTTGTAACAGCTAAAATTCTTTTTCTTATTTTATTTATTAATAAATTATTGCTTGCTTCTCAAAAAGGCGGGAAGTATTTCGTAACCTTTTTACTTTCTGGAATATTCCCGAGATTTTAATTTTATTTTTTATTTAACATCGCGTGACCGGTGTTAATGCGCGTGTTAAAAGGGCTTGTTATTTTCGAAGTAAAATATAGATCCTGCCCGAGGACACGCCTCCTTAGATCAATCAGAACTGATTATCTTTTGACGTTTAGACTCGAGTTAATCCTAATTGGATTTTTAAATTGATTGACGCGGAGTAGGAGGGAGCTAGTTTGTCTTGAAAATGTTCCTTTTTCATTTGGCTTTTTAGAAGCATTAGAATGCATCTGTCTTTAAAACTAGTAAGACGTTCGTTTGGTTTGTCCGATAAATTGGAATATTTAATGATGTCGATTATTTCACGAAATTTGGAGTGCTCGATGTGTGCAACGCTTAATGCTGGTATGATTTCGTTTGCCTTAGGACTTATAATAAAAATGAATTGCAAGGACTTAGTGGGTTGATTTTTTACGGGGAAATTCCCAATAAAACTCCTTCGTTTCCTTGAAAATTTACACTACGGCTACAGAGCCTTGCTGCTGATTATTAGATATTAATAAATGTGCTGTATCAACCCTGGTGATGCACGGGAGTTTGTACAGTGTTGTGCAATCTCGACGTCATCGCCGTTTTTCGTTACATGTATATATATAATTATATACATGCATTAATATAAAAGGGGTGTCCTGAGAAGGACTAACTGATTTTAAAATTCAATAACTTACAAACTTTTACAGATATTTAAAAAAATCTTGCAGGAGTGTTATGGATACAAGGTCAAAGTTTATATAAGGTCAATTTTTTTCCTGTGATTCTGAATTTTAATTCGAAATACAAACAATAAATTGAACTTAGAGCGATAAGTGCTCTGTTGAGGCGGATATTAACGTCAGTTAGCACTGATGCAAATTATGGAGTTTAAGGATGTGGTGTGGAACGCGTTCGAAAATGAACTTTTGCTTTTGTCGCCCGATTTTGAATGCAACCCATATAATTTTTTTGGCGTCAGCGTAATTATACAGAACAAGTAAAAAAAAAATCATGCGTTAAGCATAGATTATGAATCACTTTCCAACACTTCTTGAAATCTTTAACAAAACTCCGTTATCCAGGGAAATAACATATTATTGTCCATATCCAAATATGTATTCCAATACTTTTGAAAAGTCTTGTATTTGATCTGTCGGTTAATATACAGAATATATAATGGTAAAATTTATTTTAGCAAGAAAATGCCTAATTGATTGAAATTTTCTTTTCAGCAATTTATAACAATAGAAAGAAACATACTTGAATACTTTTGTTTTGCTCCGTAAAATACATAGTACCTTTAATACACGAAAGTATTTTGCTAATGGTTAGTTTAAAAATAAATTCTCTTTAAATTACTTAAATGAAATTTCCAGAAATTATCATTCAAAGGCGACCATATGTCCAGTTCTTTGCATGACGTATATAATTTTATTATTATTCAAGAAACATTTTTTAATAAACTAAATGCAGTTCATGGCAAAAAGGCTTAACATGTTTACAAACCACTTTAAAGAAAATTACGCTCATATTCAACAACCTTTTCGAGATCTTTTCTGTAACCCTTTATATCTAAATTGTTTAACAATTTCCGTTTTATAAACCATATAATGTGCATATATCTAGTGAAACTTAAAAACGCATACAATAATTAAAAATGCATTTCATCCATCTAACAGCCATCTTCAATAATATACTGAACTTCTGATAGAATATACTATTTGAAATCTTTTGTGTGTCCCTGTAAATGCTATGCACTGCGTAAATAACTCATATTCACGTAAATAGCTCATATTAACTCTTGAAATAACTTATATTATTCCTCAGCAATGTATATTAATTTGATTAATCGTTTACCATAATTAAAATATGTCTCAAACAATCCCCCTTTATTGTTATGTATTGAAATTATTTTGTGTGGGCCTGTAATTTAATAATAACTATTCTTTTGGCTGCATTTTTAAGAAAAAAAAAACAATGTCTCTCTTCAGCATATGAAAAAGATTTCAATATGATTAAAAACAAAAAATGAAGACCCGACCTCCCACAGATTCGACATTAAAACAACTTTGTTTATTCTTACTAAACTTTACTCCGTTTAACTCATCTTTATTTATTCTTATTAAAATGTACAATAAATTGCTTAAATTGCGATGATATTTTATTGATATAACATTTAAAATTAGATGTAAATGAAACTATTATCAAAGTACTTTATAAAAAGTATATACATAAATAAAAAATTGTTTTCGTATTTTCAACATGCTTTCTTTTGTTTCTTTCCCCTTTCAAAGGCGATGTGTTATTTATAATTGCCAATTATCTGCACAAGGAATATAAGCCGTAGGGAGAGTACTCCCTTTATTAAGGGAACCAAACCACTATTTACCTAGGTTTCCCAAGGGTCGAAGAAAACTACCGAAAACTCCGAGCGGTTAGACCGACGAGCGCAATTAGGTCTGAATCCAGCAGTATCCTTCTAGCAATTTCGAGGTCAGAACTTCTCATCCACTAATATATCCTTTTAAATGCGTAAAATACATATTTAGCTGCAATTTTTTTTATTATTTACGTATAAGGTTAGAAGCACTACACTATCCAGTATTAGGAACAGGAAATATTTACAAGTTACAAATGAAATTCAGTATTTTAAATAAAAAAAATAATAAAAATATTCATAAATAAATCGGAATTTAATAACAAATGGAATGATAACCAAAATTGTTATTGTTATTACAATTTTTTTCATATTAACAGCCAATGTTTATTATATATATATTTATCAAGTATCATTTTTTTAAGTAACTCTGAAATGAAATTAATGTATATCGGTAACTTATATGACTTGATAGCATTCATCCGACAACCATTTACTTTTTGATATAATCAAGAGAATAAAGTAAATAACACATGTCGCTTTTCACAGATATGAATTACTTGTTTTTTATTATGCCAATACTTTCACTTAGGGATAGTTTCATGTTGGATTATATCAAATAATAAATATCTTCAAATGTTTAAGATTGTGTAAATCAGAAAATCCAAAATTCTATTAATAAATTCATTTAAAAATAATATAATACAAAAGTATTATATTATTTTTAAATGAATTTATTAATAGAATTTTAGATTTTCTGATAATAAATGCATGTTTATATTAATTTTATAAAACATATTGAATATAGATTGTGATTTTTATGTAACGTAGATTAAAGCAAAAAGGAAAATAAGTAAGAGAGAAAAGCTAAAATTATATAATATTTCAAAATAATTCAGCTTTAAAAAGGATTAGTATTTAAGAAAATACACACTACATTTCTACATTTTGTTTTCATTTTCCTAATATACAAGAAATTATTAAGTACGTTAATAAATAACAACTTAGGGTTGTTTATACTTTTTTCTCTATGAAAGTTTTTTTTATTCGCTGTCAAAAAAATGAACAATAAATTTTAACGATATTAATCTTTATGTATTTATTACGCACAAATTGGGTAATAAAGTATACCATCATATTAACTTTTTTTCCCTTTAAAATTATTTTTCCTGTTTAGAAGTTTGTGAATGTGTATGAAGTTTCTAAATATGTTTAAATATATACAGGGTCATTCAAAAAAAAACGTGGATAAATTGATACGACAAATCAGGCCTACGACAAGGATAAAAAATCGCATAGGAACATAGGGCCGCAAACCACTTATTGAGTCAGAAATACAGGGTGATTCATCCTAACTCAAATTGGCTTGAAGATAATAAACTTCAGTAAACTGAAGTATATTATAATAAAACATTTAACAGACATTCTCACTTTCGTTTTAAATGTGATAACACCAAAGAACTGTGGTAGAAGTTTGCATTATGCGCACCAGCAATATGCACTTGGTGCTTCATATTTTGAACTGTGATAATCAGTTTATAAGGTATCATCGATTGCTTGAGTAATATGTTTTTCCAGGTCTCTTTGTAACGTTATCACATTTTACATAAAATAAGGTACTTATCGTTGCATTTTCATTATAATATTTTTATTTTTCTCGAAATTATTATTTTAAAACCGGGTGTAGCTAGAATGAAACACTCTGTATTTGTGACTCAATAAGTAGTTTGCGACCCTATGTTCCTATGTGATTTTTTATCCTTGTTGTATGCTTGATTTGTCATATCATTTTGCCCACGTTATTTTGAATCCCCCTGTATATATATTAGGATGATATAAGAAACGAACGATATGAAACGAACTTGATACAAAGTTTATTAATACCATTCGATTTTTAAAATGAGGAGATTTCAAGAACTTCACCTTTTTATACACGTTGTAATATATAATTTATGTAACATGAAAGAGTTTAATTACAATTAAAAACAATATTTCACGCTATATCCGTATAAAATTACAAATACATCCAATAAGCCATTTGTTTTATTGACAGCTTTCGGGCGAGTAATTGATGAATATATTAGAAAAAAATGCACTATTTGTTTCTAATATTTTATTCGAAGATCGTTGTGCTTATGGTCGAAATAATGCTTTGATGTAACACGTGTAAAAAGGCCAGGTCGACACTTCACTCAGCATTCATCACCTGGCCTTCAATCGCCGTCAGCGCCACCTTTTGTTTGAGATGCGAACTAAGATAAAAAATTACGGTAAAAAAACTCCTGACATTATACATAACCCTACTGCAAAACCTAGCTGTCACCGTTTGCATGTTATTGAATTTTAAAATCGATCAGTCATTTTTGGGACACCCGGAATATATACAAATGGGATATAGATATAGAGAAAGCTTGATATTCCTTTATTTTTGTTTTTTATCTTATAAATGCATTTTAGTGAGGTCAATTAAAACTTTGTCAGTTTTCATAATAATTCTTTGAACAATCTTCTAAAAATATACTCTTTTTGGTTTTCCACCGGCTTGAGCCTTAAAACTATTTGTTTTAAAAACTCACAGCCCGATATTTTATTGCAAAAATTATAAATTTCCAAAATGTCTTCAAACTATCTTTTTAGAAAAACAAAAGCTATTTCTGTAGCTCTAAGTTACATAGAAAAAACATGAAATAGCAGCGTGCAAACTAAATGTTTCTAAAAGCTAACGGCTGTAGCACTTATTTCATTTATTTGTTTCTCTTTTGTAGTATGTATATTTTTTTCTTTGGAGTAATATTTAGTAAGAATTTTTTTTTCAAAAAACGTTTTAATAAATATATCGTGAGAAACTTCTTTGGAGTATGACAGATAAAAATGATTTTTTTTAAGTTAAAAATAAATTAAACTAATACTATTTTTTGTGAAAAAATAGTGAAGAGAACTTAGAGTTTAATTTAAGAATGGTAATTCAAATGTTACGAATAACTCAATTAATTCTACATTTCAAATTTGCATATACATTTTACGCTAATATATGCGTAGAAAATTCATTACAATTATACTGCTTTCTAAAATGTAATTAATAAAATTTCTACATACATTTTGCTTATATAGTTGCTCTTTACTTATAGCGTACTACTTCAGATATTATTTATTATTTCATAATATGCTTTTTACAGCTGCAAATATATTTTGACATTTATATTCATGCACAGTTTTAAAAATTTAGCTTTTGTGATATTTCTGAAGCACTAATGAACATAGATGCATGTAAAAAGTAAGCGTGAAAACAAATGGAATTTAAATTAAATTCTAAAAGCCCTTAGTTTTTAAAATATAGCTACTGAAGTAGTACAGCTTGCGAAAATAACCTATGTGAACTGCTGTGATGTTAGAATTTGCTTAGTGTAAATGTCATTTCTGAAAGCTAATGGATAGAATATTTGTTTCCCATTCCTTTTTGTTAAAACGCCTATTTTGTGTTTCGATAAATATTTTCCCGGCATAACTTTTTATATTTCCAGTAGTTTAATAACAGTTTTATTTTTAATATTTAAAGGATACATAGAAATGTTAAAAATAAGTATTTATATATTATTTAATGTAACGAAAATACAAAGAAAGGTCCATAATGTTATTACAATGTTTCAAACACTAAAAATCTATATGGTAATTTAGTTATGTATGTTACTAAAATAGCACAAATTTTGGTAATCCCTACGTTATACTCGTAAATTCTATAGTTATGTGTAAATGTGTGTAAAATTCTATATTCTGTTATTTTGAGTGTTGAAATCTATTAATTTTGTTTATGAATTTATCAACCTCTTTCATATTGACTAACATGTACCATGATCATCACAGGGAAGAATAATGACTGCATGGATTTGGTAGGCGTATGCGCATTGGAATCTTACATAAATATGTGTGTACGCTCAATATAAGGGTATATCTCTTAAAAGTGAGGGATGCCTGTATTCATAGTTGGAGGAAACAAAAAAGTCTACTCGTTTTTCTTGTTTCAGCTCTAGAAAAAATATTTATTTTTTACATATTGTTATTATAGAGCGATAGGACGTTTTATTTCGAGTTCTAAATTATGCTACTAATCCTAAAATTTGGTTTATAATGTTTCTACTTAACACTAGAACCGCTGGGTATTTTACACAAGTTTTACGAAAAGCGTTTCTCCCCAGAATTATAATTTTAAACTAAAATACTTATTTAATTAGTCTATTTTTGTACTACATACTTTTAACAAATCTTATGAACAAAATTTCTGGTTCGAATCGATTATTATTAATCTGACAGGGGACATTTTGACCCCTAATGGCGATTCTAGTGTTAAAACTAAACAATAATTTCAAAATAAAAACCATGTCTAATATTATGTATTAACAAAAAAATATGCATCTTAAGATTCGTAAAATTCAATTTATTGATACACACACACACATATATATATATATATTTATTTATTTACTTTATTCTATCTTCACAAGTTCAACTAGGTTGGTAGGCCTACGATATGTCTTGCTCTCAAAAAGTTCCACTAACCAAGAAAATATTAGATTCGTTAAAATTTTTGAATTCCGGTTTTTGACGGATTAACTTGCTTTAGGGGAAAAGATCGCAAAAAGCATATTTTCGCAAAATGTCTGTCTGTGGGTGTCCGTGTCTGTCAGTTACTCTGTCGGCATCTGGCAAAAATCTAACTAAAATGGTAACTCAAATGTAATCTATAATTCATTCATTTGTAACTTTTCTTCTACCTTTTCAAGAAGAAAGCATTAGATTTGTGAAAATTTTTCAATTCCGGCTCAGACAGATTTACACATTTTAGGAATCAGAGAACCCCCAAAAATATATTTTTACAAAATGTCTGTTTGTGAGTCTGTGAGTCTGTCTGTATGTGACAAATATTTTGTAGACGCTATATCTGAAGAACTAATGCATATAATTTTCCAAAACTTTAGATTCAATTAGAATTTGATATAAACTCGATCTGATTAGCTTTTGGTGTATAGCGTCTAACAGGTAGAGCTACAATGCTGCCTTTTTTTAGGAATTCCCAATTAGCTATATCTCAAGAATTGATTGACGGTTTTTGATAAAACTTCAAATGCCATTAGTTATTGATACAATATGGATTTCAATATGTTTTAGTGTAAGTCGCGCTATAGGTGGCGCTGCTATATGGCATTACTCATGATTATAGGTATAGCTCTATCTCAGGAACTAATGCACGAATTTCCATCAGCCTTCAAATTCAGTTCTTCCATTATATGGATTAGTATTCTTTGATATTTGGGGTAAATCGCTCATCAGGTGGCGCTGCTATGCGGCATTATTCATGATTGTCTCAATAGCCCTATCTCAGGAGCAAATACGCGAACTTTCTTGAAACCTCAAATTTAGATAGCCCCTTTATATTAATCAGCATTCTTTAGTTTTTAGAGTAAATCACTCAACAGGTAGAACTGCTATGCGGCATTACTCATGATTATCCCGATAGCTCTATCTCAGGAACTAATCACGAATATTCACGAAACTTCAAATTTAGTTAGTCCCTGCAATAAATTAGAATTCCTTATTTTTTAGAGTAAATCGCTCACACATTAGATGATTAGATGATTTGCATTAGATGATTACTGGCGATGATTCTATCCCAAATACTGAAACACGGATTTCCATCCAATTTCAGATTCAGTTACAACTTGAAATAATTTGTTGCAGATTAGATTTTGGTGTAAATTACCTTACCGGTGACATTGCTATGTTTCATTTTTCTGGTAGTATTAAAGTGTATGATATTGAAGAAAGTTTTGAGATCACCACACCCAATTAGTTTTAACAACGGTTTTATTTTATACTTTTGTCGATTTAAAGTCGATTTAAAATAAGATATTATACATTTGTTTCTTTATCGTGAAATAATTAACGCGAATATCTACAGAACGGTAGCTTGAGTGAAAAATAAGTTACATTGAAAGAGTGGATTAAATAAAATAATTGTGAATATGCAGATTGTAATAGAACTAATTCCAAAAAAGATCAAGAAATCTTAATACCATATTGTGTTTGACCACATATGTTTGACAGTTTTCTTATACAGGGTGATTCATAAATATCGAAATAATAGACTATTTTCTTAAATATTGTCTTGGAACCAAACGTCTAATTACAAAAAATAAACAAAAAAAGAATGTGCAAAATAAGATCAGATATGTTTTAACTCCATAGCGAGTCTATCTGAAAAAATAAGAACGTTATTTTTTTAAGGATAAGAATTAAAATTAGGAAAATTTTCGTTATCCAATTCTAAATTAAACATAAAAGATTATGGCTTCGTATATGCAAAGTTAGCCGTTGAGTTATAGACGATGAAATAATTCACCAGGTTTTAAAAGATTATACAATAATTGAAATGCGCGTATATCAAGAAACAGTGATACTTTATTTGTTCTAAGAAACATGTAAGAAATATATCTATTGAGTTACAATTTTAATTATTTTTTATATGAAAGTTATCCATATAAATTTTAATTGAAATCACATCCTAAGAATTCTCATGAAGTTTATAAAAATTTCAAATGATTAGTATTTTTCTAAGTGGGATAATTTAAAACCGTTATAACTCGGATATGATTCACAGCATTTCATTTTTTTTTACTAAAGAAGAGAGTATGATTTCCATTTCGTTTTACGTCTATTTTTTCAATATTATTTTTAAAAATATTTAAAATATTTATTTTAAAAAATGATGTGCCTTATTTTAAAAAATCATATTATGAAAAGTAAATATTTTTTTCAAATTTATCGAAACAGAATTCACGCAAAATAATAAAAATATACAAGTTTCAAGTTTTTACCTTTTTCCTTAACGATTCGTGACTTCAATAATCTCAAGGCGAAAAATCATGCAAAAAACGCTTTTTTGTAAAGTTTTAAACAACAACTGGAATTTTACAAAATGTTTAAATGATTTAGCATATATGGTATATAATAAGTATTTTTTATAAAAATTTTCAATTACATAAAATAAAATGTTTCTTTGTAAGCAATAAAAATTAAACAAAGTAACAATTAAAAATAGTAATTTAATTCCTATTGAATTTTTCAAAGGATATATTTTAGTAATTTTTTTTTATTACACATAAATGCTATTTGAATTATGGTTATAATAATCTAACACATCTCATTAAAACTTGGATTAGAATTCAACCAATAAATGATAATATATTTCCCCTAATTATATAATTCCATTCTACCATTAAAATAAATTATTTTAACACTGAGTGTACTTTGGCAAGTAACGAAATTATCTTTACCAAAAAAAATTATTATCACCTGAAAAATATTAGTCAGGGATTAATCAGAGTCTTTCTTTATAAGTTATATGACAACAAGAAATTTCCGGCTTAGTGGAAAATCCCTTTTTCATAATTCTTTTGCTAGAAAATTTTTTGATGGAAATATTTATCGCCCTACTTTTGATGTCATAATCCTCCTTTCGCAACTTCTAGATAACGTTCGGAAAAATAATTTTATTTTTTTAGCGAGATGAAAAGAAAAATTAAATAAAGTAAATTACCTTTAAAATAATTTCTGTGGGATCACTGATTAAATACGCTATACTAAAAAACTCGTTAAATGGATACTTGTATGATGATACATGATAATAGTATATTTATATCAACAGGATATTGAAAAATCAATTAACGTTCATTTAATTGAGAAATTCATTAAGGTACGATCATACTGTATTTTTAAAATATAAATTATTTTGAGAGAAATCCATAAATTTTATGGTAAAACTTTTCAAAGGAAATAAACATTTATTAAAGATTTCAATTACAATACGCTTATTTTCTAGTATGAAAAAATACACAGCTGGTTTGCACATTTTCTTTTCAACTAATCCAACGTTTTCTATTATTTAAATCTAACGGAAAATGCTCTACTGAATAAATTTGGAATAGGATTCAATCAAAGCTAACATCATTAAAAGTAATCGTTGCTTTAAAATATTAAATTATACCAAATAATGCATCTACAGCTATATTAAATTAGCTTAACGAATAAAATAGTATTTTTATTCTATGAAAATAAATAAATAAATAAATAAAAATAAAAGTGTACAAAGCATAATTTTGTTAATTTCAGTCATAATTTATGAATTCTCGTTGTGTTGTCTTAAAAACTAGTAGAGTACGGAAATTAAAAAAATACAGAATAACATTTTGTAGTAATATATGTCTGATAGCTATAAAAAGAAAAAGAGATATGGGATATATATTCGAGTTTGAAATTAATCTGATATATTTCATTGCTAAATATTCTACAGAACTATTCCTGTTTTTTACACACATTTCAGTTAATATATTTTTTATATTAAAATAACTTATTATTTTGCTTTAAAATTTGTTTTTGCTAAGGTGTTCTGGTATAATAACGCCAGATGGGGTAATAACGCCAGGTGGGGTAATAACGCCAAGTGCTAATATTACACATAATTATATAGAAATCCTGTAAATAGCACCTATGGACTCTGGGCAGAATGTGTCTGAGTCATATAAAACAGATTAAAGTAAATTTGTTTCATTTATAGGCCTTACCGCTTTTAGAAGCAACGAAAATTAATGCTTGATCTAGACTTTGCGAAATAAGTTATGTGATGTGATGACTGTATATTTATCAGGAAATATTTTGTTTATTGCATAAATTTGTAGTGTATTTCATGTATTTTCAAAATCTTGTAGAAGATTTTGGATATCTTAGAGAGGTAGTTTGTAGCTTAAAATGTACTGCGCAATAAGTATACCGGGGTAATAACGCCAAGAAATGGTGCTATTATCCAGCTTGATTAGATACAATTGCAGAAATACATGCGAAGGGAGTTATATTTTCCTTATGTATGAGACAGCATTATTGTCATTGTTGAAATGGTTAGATTTAAAGAGGTCCAATACCCAAAACTAACCTTTCTTTCCTTCTTCTTTTTTTAGTTTAATACTAATGTAAAAACAATTTAAAACTCTTATATATATAAAATGACATCAGAATATTTTAAATATTCTAATTCAAACATTATCTTAATCAGATTTCTAACGAATTTCAATTTGATTTTTCGATTGAGTTCTAAATTTCAACTGGCCGCTTTCTCACGGTTCCGTTTTTCAAATTTTTTTAAATATAACCTTCATATGATGTGGCAAAAATTGCAACATAACTAGTATGAAAAGATCTGTGAGACCGCAAGATCAAAAGATGAATAAAAGGCGTAAATAACTCATAATAACTCATGGTGATTTTGCACTAAACTTTTTGTACAAGACTATTATATATAACAATCGCTTATTCAAAAGCCTCTGGTGTTAGTACTAAAGTTCCAAATGAAAGGGATTCCGGTAGTATTTGTAGTTAAACCTAAAATTACAACTATAAAAATTGAAAAAAGCAGTGGTCTATGAGACCGGTAACATTAGTTAAAGGTTAAAAGGCGATCAATGATTAAAACTCACAGAGTACTGTTTATGTACTACACTTTTTGTACAGGATTAATTCTTACTAAATAAAATTTATTCAAATATTTCTTACGATAGTACGAGGACTCCAAATGAAACCAAATTTCAATTGCAGCTAAAACTAACCCGAAAAATACAAGTTAAACTGTAAAATTAGAAAAAAAAATAGCGTTTAGTGAGATTGCTAATAGCAAGTTAAAGGTTAATTTTGTTGCCGAGAATAGAGATAAGGATATATAATCACATGAATCATGCATACATTTTCATCAAAAATCTTACTTAATTGATTATAAATACAAACTTATTATAGCATTTTTATTTTAACGCCTACATTTTAACTTGAAGTTAGCACGAATCCGCATTAGTGTGGAGTTTACCGGTTAAAAAGTATTTACAAGACTTCTGTAACGGTGCTAACAAAAATATTTATTACACATAACTCTA
This sequence comes from Maratus speculifer, assembly GCA_964019185.1. Lineage (NCBI taxonomy): Eukaryota > Metazoa > Arthropoda > Arachnida > Araneae > Salticidae > Maratus > Maratus speculifer. Next base: position 68,957,711 of record OZ025297.1, on the reverse strand, counting down.
GTTGTAAATTTTTACATAAAAAAATATTACCTTAAAAATTGTTAAAACCGAAAAAAGGTACGTTATAATTATATTTAAGCCCGACATTTTAAGCAAAGATATGCTCAGGGTATTGTATTCTGTTGAAGCTCCTCCTTCCCCCTTTTTCTTTCCCTTTCACAAAACAGTTGAATATTTTCTCTTGTATAGAATGCATATATGGAAACATAAATACTGGTTTAGAGAAACTTAGTTAAAACCGTGCAGTGTTTTTAATATTTCTATTTAAGCAGCGCTTTCTAAGCAAAAAGGAGCTCAGGGTTTGATATTCTTTTGTCTCACCCCCCCCCATCCCACTGTTCATTTTTCTTACACTTTTACAAAAAGTTGAACAGTTTCTATCGCTTAAAATGCTTTTTGTCAATTTTTAGAGTTTTAGAGTTTGTGTTTTTAGAATTGGGCAATATACATGGGATTGTTCCATCTTATTATATAATATTGTTTGCATGGTGTTATTACCCCCATAGGTGGATAATAAGGCCAAATATAATGGGTCAAGAAATCAAAGCCATTACATTTTATGAATACATATCTGTTGATTTTATTTTATATAGATAGTTAATGAATTGTTGTATCAAATCCTACATCTGTTTGAAAAAATAATCTAAAACCAAGTCGTGAAAATTGGTAGAATTTTAACATGGCGTTATTACCCCCAGAATACCTTATTTAAAATTTATTTATATATATAAATTATTAATTTATTCATCACTAATCTAATTTTAATGCTTTTTAAAATACTTTTTACTAAGTTGTCTTTAAAATACATTGCTCGACATTGAAAATACAACACCAAGAAGGAGTGGTCAGAAATTCATGCAAATTTTAGAGAAGACTTACGTCACTGAGTTATACCAATGATGTCAAAAGCGCAGGTCTCTAACGAACGTGAGGTATGATATAAGAGAATGAACTTGCAAAATGGGTAGCATTCGTGTCGTTATTTCTGCCAGACAAATTATCGAAGAAATTTTGTTTTTGTCTCGGAGGATACGTGTAAAGAAGAGAATACCAGGCAGCCGTCAACGAAGGAACTTCCAGTAGATAGATGATTTTACGAGAGGTATGGTGGTCGGACTGAGAAGGTGGGGGAGAGGGGTTGGTTCTTACGTCAAATCGCATACATACATGGATGCGAGCACGGTGCATCGGCTGTGTGGCGAACATGGTTGGAACAAGGAAATGTGGAAAGATTGAGGCGTGCAGGTGCAGCCAGAGTGACGTCAGCAGGCGTGAATCGACGCATCCGACGACAAGCAGAGGCGGACATACAAGTCACTTATACTTAGATTCTCCAGCAAGTGCAAGATACCCTGAATGTTTTCGTGTCGACCAGAACCATTTCCCGTCGATTGGTTGAACATGGCCGGCACTCACGGCTTCCGTTAAGAAGACTGCCATTGACTCGACAGCATAGACGCCAACGTTTGGAATGGTGCCAGACTAGAGCGACGTGGATGACAGAGTTGCGAAACTTCGTGTTCTCAGATGAGTCACGCTTCTGTTTTTTCCAGTGACAGTCGCCACATACGTGTGTGGCGTCTACGTGGAGACAGATCTAATCTGTCAGTAATTGTGGAACGCCCCACTGCGCGATAACGTGGTATAATGGTTTGGGGTGCTATTGGATACTACTTGGTACTATTGTACTTGGTACTTGGTACTTGGATACTATTTGTACTTGGATAATGTACTGCGGCCAGTGGCAATCCCCTACCTTCAGCGGCTGCCTAATGCAATTTTTCAGCAGGATAACGCCCGACCACACAATGCTCGCATGTGCCAACATGTTCTGCAAGGTATACAGATGCTTCTCTGGCCACAGTGCTTTTCTGATCTGTCACCAATGGAACATGTGTGTGATGTGATTGGACGCCGTTTGCGGACTCTGCCGCTGCCTCGTTCAGAAGACGAACTGTGGCAAATGGTTGAAAGGGAATAGAGAGCCTTACCTCAGGACACCATCCGCACTCTTTTTGACTCTATGCCTAGTCGTGTTTCTTCGTGCATCGATGTCCACAGTAGTCCTACATCCTACTGAGCCGATGCCCTTCTCGTTCTGTATTCTGACTATCATTTTGAAATAAAGGTCGCTTAATGCTCCTTGCTGTCTCGGTCTTTTTCCTAAATTTCATAACTTTCTGACCTCCCCTTCTTGGTGTTGCATTTTCAATGTCGAGCAGTGTAATTAAAACAAAAAAGGAAATAGCAAAATGTAAAATATAAATAAAGAATTTATACTGAAAAAATAATTTTCTTTTGCAAATTTCGCAATTTTTAATTTTAAATAAAAAATGAAATGACACTTTACAGCTACAAAAATATGCATAATTTATGAATGGCATCTATTCTTGTAAATTTAAATAAGAAATTCAATTAAATGCTTCGAAAAGTAATTAATTTTAAATAATTAGAAAAAAACAACTGTTATTTTTTTATGTTATGAACTTAAAATATTTTCTGAAAACCGCATAAAAAAAAACATTTTAAATCCATAAGGGATTTTTCAAAAGATATAATCAGATTTTCTTCAACATACAATCGCAATTGTGAATTATGGTTATAACAATTTTATACATCATTAAAGCTTAGAATAGAAATAAAAGAACAAATGTTAGTATATTTAAACTAATTATATAATTCCATTCTGCCATAAAAAGGGGATTTTAACATTGGATGTACTTTGGCTAGTTACGAAATTATCTGTACCGAAAGAAATTTATTATCACTATAAAAATATTGGACATGGATTAATCAGAGGTTTTCTTTATAAGTTATATGACAATAGAATATTCCAGGCTTAGTGGAAATCCCTTATTCGTAATCCTTTTGCTAGAAATTTTTTCATGAAAATATCTCTCTCCTATTTTTGATGTCATAATCCTCATATAACAGCTTCTACATAATATTCGGGAAAAGTATTCTTTTAGAAAAAATAAAAATGAAAGTAAATTCTCGTATCAAGTATTTTCTAGGGATCTCTGATTAAATTCGTTACACTGAAAAACTCGTTAATGTGAATACATTTATAATGAGATAGGGTAATATATTATTTCCAAGAAATCAAATAATGTTTGTTAAATTAAAAAATTCGTTAATAGGACAATATTTTTGACGATATTCTACTGTACTTTTAAATATACCCAGGTAAAAAAATCAGCAAAAAACCTTTAAAAAAATTCAGGTAAATTACCGGTATTTGGAACTAAGGTTTTTTGAAGGTAAAAAACCTGCACTTTCCCTGAAAGTAAAATATTCAGGTATTTTGCAGGTATTTGGAACTAAGGTTTCTTGAAGGTAAAAAACCCGCATTTTCCCTGAAAAAACAATATTCAGGTATTTTACAGGTATTTGGAACTAAGGTTTCTTGAAGGTAAAAAACCTGCAATTTCCCTGTATATGTGTGAAAACAAAGATTTAAATTTCACATTTCTCAATTGTACTCAAAATAAACAATAACCCCTCCTCCCCCCAATTTAAAAGTCGTAGGTATAGGAACCCAGCGGAAAAGAATAAATATTAATTAATTAATGAGATAATTAGAAATTAGTGTTTTACGGCTGGATGGATAGTACGGTGAGTGCCGCGTAATCATGCCGACCACCGGTAAAAACAAAAATGCCGTACTAAAAAAAAATTAATTTTAAAGAAAATTAATTAAAATCGTTAATTTTATGTAATAATTAGTCAATTTCCCAGTTTTTATCTAAAAATTCGAAAAAAAATATTTTTGCGAAAAAATGAAAAAAAAGTCGAAAAATACCCAGCTAAAAATGAACTGCAGTTTTTTTGTAGAAGTGAAGTGTTTTTGAGGTTTTTCTAAAATTTCTCTAGTCTTTCTGTAGTGCAATCTCAACTATAAAATCACTTCAGTTATTTTGTAGTTAATTAAAGGTGATTTTGCAGTAATTTATTTTAAACATTCTGTGCGCTATTAACTTTGAAAACACTGTAGTTTTTATAAAGTCATTTTATAATCAAAAATTAAAAAATATATAAGACTTTATAATCGTAGAATCACTGCAGTGAATTTGAAGTTATTATCCAACCATTAATTTAGAAGTACATTTCGATGCATCTCTCGTATAACTGTAGTTATTGTCTGATAAATTCACAGAATTTAATCGGAGAAAAATAATTTCAAATGCTTCAAAATCGAACTAGGGATTTCTCATCCCATCGAATCACTCCGTAGTTAAAAATTTATTAGTTCCTACTTTGTTTTGTTACTTGGAAATTACAAGTTTTAATACATTAAAATCCATTTCTTTTTTTTTAAATTCAGACATTGGCGTCTCCTATCTACGCTTCCTTCCCCCTAACTTAAAATTCTCAGTTCCTTTATTATGTTAAGCTAAGAGAAAAAAAATAATTTCACGAAATTACATTTCGAAATCCAGTGAGGAGTAGTGACTACCTTTACCCCCTGCATACAACGGAAATTTCTTAGTTCCTTTATTTTAAGTGACTCTAAAGGAATAAATTTTGAGAGGTCTATCAAAATCACAGAAAAAATATATTAAGTTTCAAAAGTTATGAGGGACAATGGGCCTTTCACTCACCAGCCCCTTAATGCGAAATTTCTTCTTACTTTTTATTTTAAATTTCTTGAAAATTATACATTTTACTATGCTTTTGAAAATATCAGAAAAGAAAATTTTTTTTAATGTATATATATATATTTTTTTTAATTTAGGAAGGGGCAAATACTTTCCTCTACCTTCCTCCCCCTAACAGGAAAATTCTTAGTTCTTATATTTCAAGCTAAGGAAAAAGATTGAATTATAGTATTTTTTCAAAAATCGGAGAAAAAAATTAGTTAAATTTCAAAATCGAGTGAGGGAAAATGGCTCATCTATTCCCCCACCCCTCACGGAAAATTCTTCTTTTCTTTATTTAAATCACACTAACAGAATAAATTTTATTATGCTTTTGTAAATTGGAGGAAAAATTGCTAATTAAATTTCAAAATCCAGGTAGGGGCAATGAGTCTACAACCCCCTCCTTAATTGAAAATTTCTTTTTCTTTCTTTCTAAGTTACTCGAAAAATTTACATAAGGTTTTTGAAAAAAAAAAAAAAAAAAAAAAAAAAAAAAAAAAAAAAGAAAGAAAGAAAGAAAGAAAGAGGAAATTTTATTTAATTAAATTTTAAAACCGAACGAGCTTCTCTGCTTCCTGCCCCATACATCTCCATCTTCATAACTGAAAATTACTTGCAATTAATTTACTATTACTTCATTTTGAAATCGACATACAAATATTTGAATCATCAAATAATTTTTTAAATCGCTTTATAAAATTATTATTCGATCTAAACTTAATGAATCGTAGAAAGAAAAAAAATACTTCATCAGTTAATTGAAGTGTATTTTCTAATTACGTATTCATTTTAAAAGCACATCAAAGTTTCTTATTTCATGCAAATATTAAATTATTAAAAGTGTTTAAAATTATTTTACAAGTCATAAATATATTGAAAAATCTAGTTATTGTTTATATTAAAATAAAAAAAAAATCAGAAATTTCTCTTTGTAAAAAATTATTTACCAAAGAAAAAAAAAAGAAGAAAATTAAATTAATGTTTCTATTTTATTTTTAGGTAAAAATGTAGATAAGTTAACAATCAAATATATCTACATAATCATTAAAAACATATGCTACATTAAAAAATAAAAATGACATAAAATAAGTCCTTATTCTAATTCAAAGTTATTAATTATGAACTTCTTATTTTATAAAATTAATTTTCCCTTTTTACAAATATATATTTCTTAAATTAACACATTTAAATTACATTATAATTCCTAAAAAAATTATATTATCAAAAAAACTTCTAAAATTCGTTTTTTTTTTTTTTTTTTTTTTTTTTTTTTTTATTTGCAAGAAAGATTCAGAAATATTCCCCATTTAAAAAACTCACTACCAAAATATATATATATGTATATATATATATATATTATTTTTATTTAATTTTTAAATTAAAAAATGTTTATAAATAACAAATTATTATTCTAACACAATATTATATTCCTATTTTATAAAATTATTTTTTCCTTTTTACAAATATATATTTCTTAAATTAACACATTTAATTACATTATAATTCCTAAAAAAAATTATATTGTCAGAAAAACCTCTAAAATTCGTTTATTTTTTTTAATTTGCAAGAAAGATTCAGAAATATTCCCTATTTAAAAAACTCACTACAATATATATATATATATATATAATTTTTTTTATTTAATTTTTAAATTAAAAAATGTTTATAAATAACAAATTATTAATTCTAACACAATAATAAAAAATATGTTTTACCGTATCATTAAACGACATAAAATGAATTTTTATTCTAAGTAAAAAATATTAATTACCGACCCATAATTTATTAAAGTAAGTACTTCCATGTCAAAAATATATATTTTATAAAATTAACACAATGCATGTAATTACATTATAATTCATAATAAAAAAATTATTTTCGCAATTAGCCTAAAAATAAAATTATTTTATTAAATATTTACTAATTTTTAAATTCAGAAGAAAAACCAATTAATTTGCTTTAGCTAATTCGCTAAAGTATTTGTTTAATTCATTTAATATTAAATTGTTTTTAAAATACACGCCCATATAAACGAATTACAATAAATAAATAAATAATAAAATAAAAGCACTTTAAAACATCCAATTTTTCTGCCTGCCATTCAGCTTTTGCAACAAATAACCTTTAATTGAAATGCCTCCCCTTTATACCTCGCACAACACTAACCACACAAGTCCCAACGGGCAAGTGGTCAAAGCGTGTCTCTCCTGTACCTGGGATCGTCAGTTCGAGTACAACTGTTTCCACAGTCAAAATCTGCCTTTGAAATGTTAGAAAGAAAGCTTACCAGTAGGTCAATAGATGGCGCCAGCAGAGCCAATTTTTTTGGGTGGGAGGGGCATTTAACTTCAAATTCACTGCAGAAAATGTGTAGTTATGAACTACACATTGACTGTAGTGATTTTGTAGTTGTTGACTTCGAAAAAACTGCAGTGATTTGTGCCAAATCACCACAGTTTCGCAACTGCATTTTCATTGCAGTTTCACTAGAGTTCATTTTTAGCTGGGTATTCTAAGTTTAGAAATTAAAACATTAAAAATGGAGATATTGGTTAGAGTTTTTTATATAAATGCATATAATTACAATATATAAATATAATTACAATATATATTTACGGGGTACATTTGAGGCCAGTGTATTATCTTGAAGTTTTTTAATCTTGAGATTTTTTTCTAAGTTCAGAAAATCCACGTGGTCGCTACGGGGTCTAAATTGCTGCCGGCAGGGGTGAACGAGACGCTATCGTGTGGATATATATCTTAATACTTATCCGCATTAGGCTGAACTTAGCGTTATTTAGCTCGAATTCGAACACGTGGTTCTAGATTAATTTGGAAGAAATAATAATAAAACTTTAATTAATGCGAGAATTTTTATGAGAAAATTTTTATAAACTAATCTTGATTGAAAATTAGACTATGGAGATGATTTTTACATGATTTGAGAATTTTTAATTAAGAGTTTAAACAATTAAATTCCTAGAACTTAGTATCTGTAAACGCCGATAGAATTAACTGGCAAAGGGATGTGATAATTAATTACTTATAATTTAATTAATAATTGTCCTAAAAACATGCAACTTACCTCAAAATATAGCTGAGATATTAACGCATCTAAATCAACAGAATGTTTCTGTCCCGCGGGCTGTGGGTCGCGCCTATTCTTGTATTTTGGAGAGCATTTCTGGGACACGTCCTCACGTAACAAAACGAAGGCTTGAACTAAGAAATTGTAAATATTCACTAAGTCATTAAGTCACTAAAGGCAAATTGAAGGCTATATTTTTCTTCAAAATACCTGAAGTACACTTATCAAAAATTAGCTAAGTCACTGAAGGTAAATTGAAGGCTATATTTTCCTTCAAAATACCTGAAGTATACTTATCAAAAATCAGCTAAGTCGCTAACGGTAAATTGAAAGCCATTAACTTGCTGATAAAAGCCTCTATATAACCTATAAAAATCTGTGCATTTTGTTCAGTTTTCAATTTCCTTCAAAATACCTGAAGTGACCTTCAAAATACCCGATTAGTAATTTGGAGGTCAGATAAATGCCTGCATAAAATCTTTTGATTAACAGTAAATTCCCTCAAATAAACCTGCGCTTTTAATTTGCCTTCAAAATCCCTGTAAAAACCTTCAAAATTCCTGTAAAATCTTATTTTTTCTAAAGGTTTTTTGCTGATTTTTTTACCTGGGTAAATTACTTTTAAACCAGCCTATAAAATTTATGGGAAGCTTTTGAAAGAAAATAAACATTTAATTAATAATTCAATTTTAATTGGTCGATTTCCTAGTGTGTAAAAATACACAGCTGTTCCGAATATATTTGTAACTAATTTGATATTTTCTTCTATTTTAATCTAAGAAAAAATGCTATACTATATAATTTTGGAATATAATTAAATTAAAGTCTGCATTATTTAAAAAATCTTTGTTAGGTGCGTTCGTGTTTATATAATTACGTAGCATCTATAGTCGTCGTTCAATTCGTCCATTCGTCTGTCCGTCTGTTTGCACGTTTTTCCGCCCGGATATAACAACCCAAACACTCCCCAATTTTTTTTTCAAATTGTAAGTGAAGACAACAAATTTTGCGCACCGTCTTAGAATAGGCATTTGCACTGTTCGTGGTACCTTTAAAAATGCTATTCATCTGTAAGTCACACACAGAGACTATCCATTTCGCAAAAATCGCAGCAATGATACGGTGTGTAAAGTTGGATAAACTCTTAAAGATTTTTTAAAAATGAATTTAATACCTTACAACAAATTTGAATCAAATTTTATATTAAAATTTGTGGCATCATGTATCATACACATCTTTAAAGAAAACATGTTAAATTGAGAATGTTGACTTAAGTTAAATGTAAACTTTTATTTTATGAGAAGATTTTGTTAGGTATAAAATGGGGAATATGTAACATAAAGGATTTTATTTTCTTTTTTTCATGCGTAAAACACTTTATTTCATTTATTTTTTTAAAAAGAAAATATTTCTTCTGAACAAAATGTGCTAGTTATAATAACCTTTTTCTTTTTATCAAATATTCTCCTAATCAATAAAATTATTTTTTGTGAGTATTATTGTATTAACAAACTGTTTTAATCTAAAGAAGTTTTTCTTTTTCTTTTCGTGTCTTCATTTAAAATATTTCTAAATATATTTCTAGTGAAGACAAATCTACTAAATGAGAAAAAAGTAAAAAGGCTTTAAATGTGAGTGACAGTACAGGAAAACCATCGCTAAAAGCTAATGGATTTCATATTATCATATATTTGCTTCATTAGATTTTTTTCTGAAAGTACTATTTTTCTCTTTTAAATTCACTAGTAAAGTGTAGAAAGATTCATTTTTAAGTAAGAAATGAAAGACAAATTCTTTTTCACATGAAAAAAAGTTATTAGACTATACAATAGCTACAATATTCATATTATATTTGTTAAAATATTCAAGAGACACATAATTTGAGGAATTCCACACTTTAAATTGAATAACAAATATTTGTTACTATTTTTTCTACCATTTGTGTTTTTTTCTGTTTATTTTGAAAATCAATAAAAATAAATGTATCAATAACCTTCGACCAAAATGAATGTATAATGAATAAAATTGATTATGAAAATTTGTCATAATCTGCGACAAAGTAAAACATGATAAATGAAAACCCAAACTGCTTACCTATTTACAAGTTCTTATTATTTTTCTTTATTAAGTTCATAATTTTATGCTTTAAATTCGCAATAAAAAACAATGTTTAAGTATTTGGATGATTTTCGAATTTTTAAATTAATGTGTTATAGTTAAACAATTCCTGGTTGAAGTACACATTCCTTTCTTAGATATCTGTTACATAAATTTATTCAGTTGTCACACTTTTAAGAAATGAATATTGCACTTATACAACATTTGAGGTAGAAATTTACTAAAAATGCGTTTTTTTTTTTTTAATTGCAATCTTTCTCTGCAATCTTTTGCAATCTACTGCCTAAAACATAGAAAGTTTGTCAATCAGTCGCAAAGAAATATGATAAAACAGACAGTCGGTCCTGGGGAATAAATCGTGAAATTCTTATATCGATCACTAACACAAAACTCGTCAATCAGTAAAACGGAAATATCACAAAATTAATTAATTACAGGGAAAAAAAAGGGTTGCAACATTCTCCAATCGTTTGCTTACCTCCTCTCCCCAACAAATCGAGTATTTTTTTTCCATCCATCGCCTGAAAAGTCCAAAAATTCATCAATGAATCGCGAGAGTGATGCAAAAGTTGGGAGTCTTTTGTAGTGGGAAAATTATGAGGCACTTTTCTGAGTCACATAACAAAACACACAAATTTAGCAATCAGTTGAGGGAAACTATTACAAAATTTATAATTACGAGAAAAAAAGTTTTTCCGTCACCTATTACAAAATACGTGAAATTTGTCAGTTGATCAAAGAAAAAATTCGCAAATTTTTCTCAATCTGTTGTGAAAAATCGCAAGATTCGTCAATTGGTCATTTTCATTGATTGTCACTTCATCTTCTGACTCTCTAACAAATTGTGCAATGCTTGTTGCAATGCATTGTTTTTTTTTCATGCCAAATTAAAAAAATACTAATATTTTCTTTGTGCGATGGATAGATAGCTAATGCTAGTTAGTGATTCATCCTTGAGATAGGCATAGATAGATGGTACTAAATAATGCTTTACCCTTTAGATAGGCATAGATAGATGGTGCTAGTTAGTGCTTTACCCTTTAGATAGGCGTAGATCGATGGTGGTAGTTAGTGCTGTACCTTTTATATAAACACCCCAATCTAGCCGACCCTGCGATGGACAGAAAAAAATGAGATTTTTTTCCTGCTTAAATCAATAAATCATTGCCTTTTTTGAGCAGATTTCACATTGAAATTTGAAATTTTTGTTCCTCAGCTAATTGTTAAAATTAATGACTTTTTTTATTATTATAATTGACTGATATATTTCGTGATATAAAAAATGAGCATATCAAAAAAACAGGAATGGACAATAGTGGGCATAAAATACTCCAAAAAGACTACTAGGTGTGTAAAGTATTCAAACTTGCTACTGGCTGCACGAAGCCGTCCAAAGGAACCAATGGGGGCTGAGCTCAGCCAATTTGGCCTAGAACAAACAAAAAAAAAAAAAAAAAAAAAAAAAAAAAAAAAAAAAACCGGCTGTCATCATTTTAAATTCTACATTTATATGTATATCTCATAATGATTTATTGACTTATAAATAAATTTGGTAAGAAAATTTAAAAAAAAAAATGTACATTCAAACTGTTTAATTATCAACATTTAAAGACCACGAGTAAGTAATAGTTCAGAAAAATAGTGTAAATAAATAAACAGACAAGACACCTTGTTTTCAATAAAATATAAAAGAAAATGTGTATTTTTCTGCTTATTGGGTGCCAGTTATTGCTTATCAAGTCTTGTTTTTACTTGCAGTAATTGAATTGCAACCTTTTCCTGTCATAAAATTATTTTACTAAGTAAATATTTTATAGCTGCAAATTTGAAAAGAATATAATTTATATCTATAGCTTTTGATAAATACTATTTGTTTTTTATTTGTCTATTTTGCTCTTTTATTATGTTGTTAATTTTAACTAGTCCCAGGCTTGTTTATTTGCGTAATGATACTTTAGCATCCAACAATTTTTCTGGAAGTGTAGCGGACAGAATTGTTTATTTAGGGCAATATCCGATTCTTTATATATGATACAGAAGATTATCACTCGCACATGCACCGCACAATTATATTACTTTTGTCACTATGATCCTCAAAATTTAAATATTACAAATGTTGCCGCAAATGATAAATGAAATATAGCAGTGAATTTATTCTATGACAAAAAAGGATATGGAAATCGCAACACGGTATTACTTAAAAATACTGAAAACACAAATTGTAAGAATATAATAAAGAGTGTTATGAAAAGATACAAAAGGTATTTTATGCTGAATTTAAAAAAAAGGATTCCTTTTCAAAGCCATACAAAACATTCGAACATATGTGCTGCTTCTAGTAACATTTCAACTATTTGTATGTCAAATTAGTTCCATTAGAAGGGATATTATTAATACAATATATCTCAGTTTAAACGAATGCAATCCATACTAAAAATGATGTAAAATGATGCATGAAAAAGTACATTAAGAACGTGAGTAAACTTAAAAAAAGGTGCTAGTCAATATTGTTAGGCGCTGCTATTAAAACGTCTATCAGGTATTTGACATTAGCAACGTGCCCCGAGCTATTACTAGTTTTTGGCACTTTCTAACAATTTTGAAAAAAAGTTTAAGCATACAGTCTGTCTGTTAGTCTATTCACCCTTAATTCCTGTTGATATGCTTGGATCTTTATTAAATTTAAAACGCTTATTTAGGGTCACAAAAGCATACATGATATTGCATATAAAGTAAGCTCGATTAATAGTTCATACACAGGGATACTCAAAACTATTCTATTACATTATAGCAATAGGAAAAAATCATTTTGGAGAGTATTATAATAACATTACGCTTTTGAAATGTATTGAAACTGCTATAAATCACTTAATTTCACTACGATCACGTTAATACCGAACAATCACAGAATTTTCTATTAATTTACAGGGATACACAAAGGAAAGCTTTTACAGTACACTCTTTGCGTAATAATTGCTGGAAAATACTTTTTAAACTTCGGTATGCGCTTATAAATTTAAGAATGTAAGTAGTTTTTTGCATATTATTCTTTATGTGTCAATTTTCTACCTGATATGCAAGCTGCACAAAAATATTAGCATATCACTCTCTTTATTAGAAGAAATTGCTGAAGGGGAACTCTCAAGTGAAATATGTATAAGTGTAAAAGAAACTAAATCTTTGAATGCATACTGTTAAAAGATACAAATTTCATTATTATTTACAGGAGCGCCAAAAAAATCGGATAATTTTCTGATTGTCTATGATTGTAATAGCTGAAATTCGGTTTGGAAATGCGTAATACATTTACATATGGTGAAATGAATATTTTAATTTTTTTTTAAATGTTTCAGATTTGTTATATTATTCTGACTGTGTCGGAAAGTGCTTCATAATCTGTGCTGGATGCATGATTTTTGCTTTGCTGTTTAATCTCACGATGGTGAACTGCTGTTTCATATAAACAAACGTACGCATTCTAAATAACTAATTTCTGTCCTTTTCTGTTTTGCCAGATGTTAAATCTATATTACTCAACTAAATAAGCCTGAGGCACGCTACAAGTTTAAAAATGAACAAAGTAATAAAAGTTTGAATAAATAAAATAAATAACAATAAATAACGTGCTTTTGCAGTGCACTAATTACCGTAGTTCACATCACAGAAATCAAGGCGCGTGCTTGTAACGACTACAGCAAAAAAGAATGAATAAATCACAATTCGTAAGAATCATTATTTTATATGTGGATATAAACAGAAAACACAATGCGCGAGCATTCTTTGTCGGAGACAGTCTTGAAAACCTTCGCTGTGTATGAATGCCTAGAGAATAGATACATTCGGGAAGAGTTGTAGCATGCGCATACGTGCGAAAAAAATGTATTGTTTTATGTTTTCCTTTCAATATTATGTATGATTATACCCATAATATTGGTACGTATTTATTTTGTATAGTATAGTTTTGAGGACATATCATTGGGTACACATGCCAAAGGATATCACAGTACTTTAATTATTTTATTATTATTATTATTTAATCTTTCAAACCACACCAATTACAGGTAAAAAAAAAAAAGAAATAATTTTCAATGTATCATAAGCTAATGTTCTTGTAGAACATTGTTTTAATTAATTCTTTAAAATGTAGTGGTAAATTAAAAAAAGTGATTAAAAATATGCTAGCGTTAAATATTTGTCAACTATGATTGAAGGCCAAGAAATTAAAAAATACCCCTTATTACAAAACATAAAATATTATAAACCCAATAATTTCATTTTTTCAAAAAGATTTTTCTAACTGAAATCAAACTTCAGACTTTAAAAAACGATTTAGATAAATCAAAAGAAAATATCTAAATTCATCTTAATTTAGTTTTTATATCTAAAATAAATTAATGTTATTCTCTTTTAATTATAATACTTTTAACATTAAATGACTTAAATGATTGAAACTAATTGATTTTTCTAACTGAAAACAAACTTCAAATTTTAAGAAAAGATTTAGATAAAGGAAAAGAAAATATCTAAATTCATCTTAATTTAGTTTTTATATCTAAAATAAATTAATGTTATTCTCTTTTAATTATAATGCTTTTAACATTACATGACGTAAATGATTGAAACTTAATTCACTAACAATAAATTATGTTGTTAGATGAAATAGAAGTTAGTTATATTGTACATTTTAAATCTTATTTTTTCTTGAGATTTTCCATTGTAGGTTTAAACATAATATCGATTTACGATATAACGACATTTTTCAGAGAAATTTCTCGAGGGATGTTCGGGTTGTTCCTTTAGAAAGAAAAGTTACATTGATTTCCATTTTTATATATCCACAAAAAATAAGGAAAAAAAAAACATTTGAAATAATTGTTAAAAATCCTCCGATGTGCGTTTCAAAGTAAATTTAAATATTATCTAAAAAACGTTCTTTAAATTATTAATGAAAACATCACAGTTTTTTAGATAACTTAATTTCTCCTCGTTACCTTATTTTGCTTTAAAAAAATTTACAATTCTTTGTCTTCAAAAACAGATTGATTTTCCCCTCTTTATCTACATACATTACTATTCACTTCTTTATCTGCAATTTTAATTTAACAGAAAGATGTATTTTTTTCACATTTTCAGAATATACGAATTTACGCTGGTTTCTAAAATTTAAATGACAAACATATTTTTCACAATAATTCCAAAAGTAGCAAACTTGATAACATATGTACTGTATATGTTATAGGCCAAACCCGATTTTAGGCCAAACCGGCATACATGCGTACATACATACATACAGAATGTGGAAGCCCATTATTTCTCTGGATTTGACGCCCATAAGCTAAAGACACGTAAAATTACATTGGCCTAGGATAAACTAGATCAGCCTAGGACAAAAAGAATGATGGCGTTGAGGCGGTCATTAAATTCAATAAAATCACGCCAAATTGAATTAACCTAGGATAAGCTAAATCGGCCTTGGATAAACTAGTTCAAACCAATAAACAACAGTTTAAACTAATTTATCCTATAAGGGTTTGGCCTAGGAAAATCTAGTTTGTCCTATCGGCCTTAGGATAGACTAGTTTGGCCGAGGAAAGACTAATTTATCCGATGGGCGTTAGGATAAACCGTTTTGGCCTCGGAAAAACTAGTTTATCCGATGGACGTTAAGATAGACCGGTTTGGCCTAGGCCAATCTATTTTGGTCTAAAATCGGGTTTGGCCTGTAACATATATAAAATGTGAACGATATTTTGGGACCGGGTATCCAAATGTTACCATTCAGTTTTGGATAAATGATTTTCAGTTTCACATCTTATGACACCATCTACAAGCTGACGCTAAACTAGAGGGCATGTATAGTACTATAATAATATATTTGCTATATTTTATAAAGTTTATTTTTCACACACACTTTTTACTAACCAACGTATATTATTTTTTTTTCTACAGGTTTTTGTTTTGAATTTTCAGCACACTGTAATAACGATGTATGATTTTGCCTAAAATTTCTGTAGAGAGTTTCTAGATTTAGTTATTTTTATTCTTGATTGTCTCCAAAATAAAAGACTATCTTAGCAATATTTGTAAAAAAATTGGTTTTCGAATCTTTTTACCCATTAAAATGTGTCATTGAGTGGGTGTCTACACTGTTAAAAATCTTGTTCTAGTTAGAACCAAAAAATTTTGCTTTTTGGTGCTCAATATTTGCCACCGTAAGATGATGAAATCTTGAACCAAAATTTGGAGCTCCCATTGAAGCATAGTTCCAATACTAGGAACGAGGTTGAACTAGGAAGCTCCAAATGTTGGTACGAGATTTCACCCTCTTATGGTGGCAGCTATTGAGCACCAAAAAACAAACTTTTTTGGTTCAAACTAGAACAAGATTTTTAACAGTGTAATAACAAAAGACTGTCGTCCAAGAGACAAAGAAACATTTCAATTGATTTTTTTCTTTAAAATTTATAGTTCAATAATCACTTCATCTTTTGTTTATGTGTTGTAACAAACACGTCAATAGCTTTAAATGTATATATACGTCTAAAATATTGTATAACCAGTTAATGTTCGCGTAATAACCGAACTTAAATAAACCGACACAAAATGCACAATTTACAAATTAATATTATACGATTTTCAGTTTCAATGGATAAGAAAGATATCGAACTTCATTCCGTCATTCTGTCACCTAATGACACTTTCGATGAAGGATTTCAGCACAGGTACCTGTCGCAAAACTCTACGGGGATGCTACTCGGGCATACGGCTCCGTGCAACCGCGCCGTCCGATGTCTTCGGTCTGAGGAGTATGCACTGCCCAACGCATGTCACATGGCCACCGTTCCCAAACTTAAAGTGCTATTACACGTAAAATTGCAAGCGACAAAAATCGCCTGCGTTTTCTCGTTTTCTTAGCATTTCATTGGCTGTTCGATAAAAGTCTTTACCATCATTTGGATTTTCAAGCATTTGATTGGCTCTTACTGGCGACTCGCTTCGTTCCAGGCGTCAAAGACGCTCCGACACAAGAGATTCGCGCGCTAACTAAGCGACTCCCCTGGTCCCATAGGATAACATGGAGACGTGCAATTTGACGCTTGCAGCACGACACGTGTAATAGCACTCTTAGGATGAACAGCCGATTGTGACAGTTCTCAACACCCACCATTTGAGGAGTACGGATTGGTATTTCTTATTATCTATACTTAGCGTGCATAAATTGCTTTGACAAAATTAAAAAAGCACAATCATGCTTGCGAGGAAAAATATTTTTAAGATAAGAAATGTTTATCTAAATGCACTTGTTCAATTTACCATGTAGACTATTTCACTTCAATCTAAATAATATATCTGGAGTAAAATTGTTGATTATTTATAAAAAATAAAGGATACAAAAAAAAATATCAGTATAATTATTTTGCCTTTTTTTGAAAAAATAACAATATATGAAATGCCACATAATACGTCTAGAGGTTCCTAGATTGTCACAAACTGCATCCATACAATACTGATATTAATTCACACTAATTCCGATTGTAGCTTACATTACAAAAAAATGACATGATGTGTCTCTAGAATCTCGGAAAAATAACTTTAACCTAGACTATCAGACTTATTTTATTTGGCGAAAAATTGTATTCGGTTGTCACCACTTTTCAAAACTACGTTACCTACAATTACGCTATATCGAAAATTCTTCAATAAAATAAAGCAAATTTCATTTCCCTTCGTTAGTGGTACCAAAAACCCATTTTGCAAAGAAAGATGATGCCACTTCAAATGCGATAAAGGATTACAAAGGGTTATTACAACGCTAAGTAATTTTGAGTTGTTGTCACCTTTGTAATGTAATTGTGAGTTACTCTATAAAAGTGACTCGTATTTAGTGCATGATTTTCAATGATATTATAATAGTTTTCATTTTAAAGAACATCTAAAATATCTTCATTTACACAGTAAAAAATGAAGACCCAAATTGGGTTGAAAGATTTCTGGGTATAGTAATTTTCCTGAAATGGTACAGTAAGGATTCCAAAATGGTAGAGTATTGTTCCCAAAATAGATAACCCAAAATGGTTCAAAACAGAGCAGATCTTTATTAACATTAAATTAATCAAAAATTTTGAGGTATAATGTATATACTGTCTAAGATATTTTAATTGTTTTAATGTCATTAAAAATCAGACCTATTTAAAACGATTTTGCGCTACAAACTGAACTTTCCAAATTGGAACAATTTTGTACCCAGAAATCTTTCAATCCAATTTGGGTCTTCATTTTTTACTGTGAATCCACAATCAAAGACATTCGGGTTTGCCATCGTATTGCTTTAACCTCTTCACATCCCAGGACTTGTTTACACGCTTCTTTTAATTTCACATGTAGATTAATATTTAAAAACTAATATCTAAAAGATTGAACTTAAACACAACTTTTTGTTTTATGCATAAAATATGATGATACATGGATACACTCAAAAAGTATATTTATTTCATAGATTTTTTTAAAAGAAATATTGTACTTTTGTCCATTTATATTCGCGTGTTCATTTTTATACATTTCGTACATTTCTGCTGCAAGCCGTTTTTATATAATACTTAGCTCACTAAAAAAGCACTACAAGGCACAAATTGTTAGAATTTTTAGTTTTCCGTTTCTTTATTAGGCTCCTGTTAGACTGTCTTCAAATCAATATCTCTTTTTATAAAGTTATTTATATATGCTGAAAAAAAAAATTTGTAAAACTGTGTATCTTGTAGGAAACATAATGTCTGGAGAAATCAAATTGAAAAGTAAATTGCAAAGTATGTTTTCCCAAGTAAAAAAAAAATATATATTTATCTAAATGTGCTATGCCGTTAAACCGTGTGTCAGACTAGTTTATGATGATCATCCAATATTTATTTTTATTGTTTATGTATATTTTTACATAATAATCATATATATTAAAACGGTAGACTAATTCTTTAAGATAAAATATTCAGGCATTTGCGCATGCGTGAAGTTGAATTTATTAGCCCTTCCAGTTAGAGGAAAGTCGAAGCAAGTCTGGTTAGCTCAGTGGTTTAAGGCACGAGTTTAACGCTAAGAGGTTTCGTAGAGTACTACGGTCCGATCCCAACGCTCGGCAAAATAATTTATTTGAATAATAATGCATTTTACTACGAGGGAAAGTTACATGATTTTTATTCTTTTGTTATTATTTTGATGCTTTATAATTAAATAAAATTTAACACTCAACAATGTTTTCTTTAAGTAAAAATTTTATTTTTAAAATATTTCAAGTAATTAAAACATAGTAAGTATTAGATATAAACAGCCAATTTCCAATTCAGGGCTTTAGGGATATATTTGTAAGAATAAAATTATTCAAAATCTTTACAAATCGCAATAAACAACAATAAATTCAACACACATACAAATAAAAATTGTCAAAATATCGTAAAATTTAACTTAACATCTAGCAATATTAAAAAAATTATTCTAATTTTCTAAAAAATCTAAATGTTTAAACATTTTTTTTTCGGTAGGTAGTAGCATCAATTTTCCAGTCTCCTGTCATGTGCGTGTAAACTTAGAAAGAGTAATCCATCTGAAACTGTAATATACGTGAATTATAAATAATAAGTAAATGTTATACATCATTTAGACCATATATTAAATAATTTTTAACTAAATCCCCGTGTGTCATTTTGAAGTAATGTCTGAATCTTTAAAATTTTGAAGTCTGCTAAAATATCTTAGATATAGTTTAACAATTTTAACTTAAAATATTTAAGCTATAGTACTTTACATTTCATTTAAACTAACCTACAATTTTTGCTATATTTTGTATGAGCATTACAAGAAAGATTTATGTTTGTGTGCATACAAGGTAAAGTATTAATTATTTTCCGGGTAATAAAATTAAATAAAGATGAAAAAACAGGGAAAAAGAAAAATAGTCATGTAAGAATTATAATTGAACTACTTTGTGATACTCATGGTTCAATAATTAAATAATGCATAAAAACGTTATGGAAAATTCAAGTAATTCGAATATATTATAAATAGTTACTTGGTAGCATGAAATTTTACGTTTAGGAATTTAAAATGAGACTGATAAAAATAAAATTTATAAAAACTTTTCAATATAATTAAAAAAATAGAAAATACTAAACATTGATATTTTTTCAAAAAACTAAGAAAATTCACCAAAATAAACATCAGTTCAAATAATTTTAGTTATGCTTCTGCTAAAAAGCAAGCGCTGTTAAAATTCTTAAAATTCTGCTTAAAATTCTTTTAGATGATTATTTGAGTAGGTTAGACTGACAGAACCATAAAACGCTTTGAATCTGCTAATCACATAGATAACATACAAATAATTCACGTTTTCAAAACTTTATTTAAATGTAACTAATTAAGAAAATCAAACATTATTCTAATTAATCTTTTAACATGTTTATCGTCAAATCTTGACGGGTACCATCTAGTATTTTTTAATTACATTAGGTTAAGGGCACACGGAAGCTTTCGTCACATTAAATGGATCAGGCTTCGCGAAACATTTAATGTCATGTGTTATACTTAAAATTTGAGCTAAATATGACTTTTGTTACAGCGAATATACACATTATAATCTTTTATAAAATTAAAGGAAACTAATTTTGTTAGAATCAATTCATGATAGGCTGTAGCAAAAAAAAAATTATAAACAGAAAAAGTTTAGATAACTGCAATACATCAAGTACTAATTTTTGTTTTAAATACTACATGTAGGAATTATATAGTACACTGTAAAAAATGTCAGATGTTTCTGAATCTATAAATAAGTACTGTAATCAAAAACGAAAATATACAGTAATCTCTTCTAACTCACCTAAGGTTTCGAAAACCGTTCCTTTACCTTTAAAAATCCTAGAAAACTATTTGTTTTAGAAATTTAAATAAAAAATTATAAAAATTAATTTTTATTAGCTGCCAGTAATTTTCGGAAACGTTTCTAAGTAGCTTTTACAGTACAATAATCACTTTTCTCAAATCAAAATATCACTTTTTCGAATGCTACCAATTCATACGAAAATATTTTGATATTCAGAGAACATGTTTAATATACAAACATACAATTTTAACAGTATTAAAATTAATATGAAAATTAACATTGTTTTGCTACAATTGCATGCACAAAATCAGTTATGCAGCTGAAAATGTTAACTTGATAACTGGTAGCATCCGAAAAAGTTATATTTTGATTCGAGAAAAGTGATTATTGTACTGTAAAAGCTACTTAGAAACGTTTCCGAAAAGTACGGACAGCTAATAAAAATTAATTTTTATAAATTTTTATTTAAATTTCCGAAACAAATAGTTTTTGGGATTTTTAAAGGTAAAGGAACGGTTTTCGAAACCTTAGGTGAGTTAGAAGAGGTTACTGTATATTTTCGTTTTTGATTACAGTACATTTTTATAGATTCAGAAACAACGGACATTTTTTACAGTGTAGGTATGTGACGTAATAAAATATAATTTTATAATTGTGGTATCATCCCCTTGTAAATACCTCGTAAATACCTCGATTTTCGGAAGTAAATGCAAATGAGGCACTGTCAAACTGTGGAAATTCTTAGGAAGTTAGCTTCATGTAGAATTTTCTTAGTTGCAATTGAAACTATATATTTGACTTCATTTAGTCACTTCATTTGGATTCGTTAAGGGCACTTACATCTTGACGAGTAAAATAAAGCAGTTTTTAAGAAATACTTAACGTTTTGTATTTTACTTTAAAATAGAGATAGATATGATACATTTTTGCGCAGTAAATATACCTATAATAGCCCATGTATAAATCAAAAGAAATAAATATCATTCATAAATTAATTTATTAGAATTAACTAATTATTTACATAATTTTTTAACAATATGGCTGTACGGTACACCGTTATGAAAAACTGTTGAATATATTACCTTAAAATTTGTTGTGGTATTTGAAATCATACTATTTAAGAATAATAAAAAGCAATTTTTATTTCAGTTTTAAAAATATATATATATCTATATTTAACTGAAAAACTTTAAAAATCCTAACGTTTTTTAATGTATTTTTAATAATTTAAAAAAAACCACTCAGACATAAAACATATTTTTTTAACACCTTTTTGGAAAGTTTAAACTGATTGTCCAAAATAGAATTCTACAAAAGTGTAACAAATAATAAAACAAGCATGTTTAAAAAAAAGCAACAAAAAATGAAAAAAATGCGCACTGACAGCGCTTAAAATATGTTATTTATAAATCTTCCGCTACCATAATCTTTTAGGTCCGTATTCATTTAGCAGATTAATGTTTTAGGTCCAAAATCATTTAGCACACTGATCTTTTAACTCTACTTTTTCAAGCCGACAATTAAAAACCCAAAACATAGAACAACTTCATGTGCCATGTGCCATGTGCCTTAATATTTATACTTTTATTATATGTGGAGAAAATAATTCGAAAGAACTTTTGAATTGTTATGCAAGTGAAACCTCAGCTTTTTCTATACAGCTGAAATTTTCTTTTCCTAACAAGCTTAAATTTCCATTTTCTTTCTGGGAAACTGAAACTTGATATTTGGAATGCATGTATGAGGCATTTTATGCATACGCGGTACATATTCTTTCGGGTGACAGATGTTGACATGCATGAATTTATGAAATATAAATCATGTTGTGCGATACTATAGATGGAGCTATAAGAAATATTTCGCTGATGCTGCATAAGCTTCCTTTCGTTTGTTGAAATTTCTTTTCTCAAGAAGATGCAAAAATCTCCATATATAACATAGTTAAATAAATGATTAGGTTTTTTTTTTTTTTAATTATGAATACAAATCTGAAATGCATCTATGTATTTCTCTCTTTCTCTCTCTCTCTCTCTGTATATTTATATACATAATAACATTAATTGTAATACAATGTGCATCATTTAAACATAAAAAAATTAATTTAAAAGAGTAATATTAGACATTATTCGTTTATAATATCATTATATTATATTTTTAGATGATAATAAAACAAATTAGTTGCATTTCCTGTAAAGAGGTATCACAAAACTACGTAACAGATATCGATATATATACATACCTCAATAAGTAAATAAAGAATAAATATAATTATTATTATTATTATTATATATGTGTGTTCGCGCGAGTGTAAAAACAGATAATGGTGATTTTTAAGTTTTAAAAATTTAAAAAAGTTAAAATCTGAAAAATGTTTTCTGCATTAATTACATTTAATTGATATAAAAAAAACTTAAAAAATTCTCAATTAAATGTTATACTAATTAAAATGAATATTTACTTTAAAACTCAATTACTACTTTACACACATATATGTACGCATAGTATATACATACTTACATTTTTATTTAGTTTTTTTTTTAGCAAAAATATTCATATTTTAAATTAAATTTTTTTAAATGTATTTTTTATTACAAATTGAACATTGAATATAAATTAAACATAGATAAACACAGCTTTTTACATGTTTTTCCAATATACTGTTTTGGAAATACAGTAAAATCTCAATTATCTTATGCAATTTGAGCTGAACCTACAATAGATAACTCAAATTTCCAGCTAAAGGAGAAGTTTTAAATATTCGTCAAATTTAGTGTGTAACATCGTCATCGATTTTCTATTTTGACTATTTAAACTGTTGAAAACATATCTAAATTAAAATTATGCATAAAATATAAATAATTTTAAACAAAAAACTTAATTAGTAAAATGGCTGGTAAATTATGCGTAAATGTGATATTCTTCGGCGTACAGGTCTCTCACGGAATTTTTTTAATAACATTACTGCAATATGACGAGGAATTACACTGTTCATGTTGTTCTAACTATGAAAGCCCTTTTGAGAAACATTCAAAAATAACATTGTTACTACTTAATAATCTTTCTCGCTTTTATTTCTAACTTTTCCTTTTTGAATGGGAAGAACGTCGAAAATGGAGAGTAAGAGAGCGCGCAGCAAAAATATGAAATTGATTTCTCCTATCACATTTGAAATTCTGCAGCCGTGAACAGATGATAGTTTCTTTTCACGATAGTTCGTAAAAAGATGATAAACAGATTTTGTTACCTGCATTCGCTTACAAATAGTACAAAACATATATTTCGTCGAAAACATTTTTCCCAAAACCACAAGATGAACTACCAACAAATAAAAAAAAAAACGAATATATTTTTTAAAATGCTCCCAGAACAAATGATGCAAAAGCATTCTAACAGAAAATTATGATTAACTGATTCATTGTAATAAATTATGATCATTTTTATGAGAATAGCATGCATGTAAGGTTTTTATAAAAACAGTATTCCATTTTGACAATGATTTTCATTATAATTTTCAGAGATTTTAATAAAAAAATGCATATATATATATATGAAAAACATTATTGTACAGAAAATCCAGTAATCAGAAGTTTAATTTCATAAACATTGTAAGCATATATGTAGGTTTACTAAATAATATTCCACTGCGCACGTGCTCATGCAACCAAATCAAAGTGCACAATGTGTTAGCTAAATCTATAGAGCAACCCTTGTGAAAGTCTAATAAAAATAGTTTGAAAATTCTGAAAATTATTGTCGATAGAATAAGCTCGATGTGAGGAACTGTTTTCATATATCCTTTGCCTACTTTCAATATAGCATACACAATAGGGTGGGCCGAAAAAAACTTTTTTTCGATTTTCGATTATGGCGGGTGCGGAAAAGTGGCCACTGGTGGCACTCAGTTCATACAAAAAATTTGAGATTTTTTGAACATTTCCTTACACTGCCGCAAACGGCTTGAAGTTTTGCAAAAATGTTCATTTTTGAACTTTTTTCGAAAAAAATTAAAAAATGTTAAATTAAATTTATTTTGGTTGTATTTAGTTGAAAAGGCATATTTAATGTACCAAATGTTTAAATAATATCTGATCATGCATTATTTAATATCTATGTGTATTATAACTTAGGCTATTTTTATAGCTTTTTCGCGTATAACAGGCAAAAGTTGTATCTGTTTGATTCGATCGTAAGTTTCTATATTATTTATGTCCCTTGGTCTTCTTTATATTTTTTCTATGTGTCAAACGTAATATATTTGGGGAAAAGACAGCAGCATACTTAAAAAACAAATCTGGAAGGTGAGAAAGTGGTGAAGCAGCACTCTAAGCGAGCGCAATGACTCGTCGTAATACTCAGGGAGTGAAGGACGAAATAGCTGAGAGCCAAAATGCGATAAAGGATTCTTATTATTTATCCTTGCTCAGTAACCTGCGACATTTGTTCAGTGTTAACGTGAAACTTTTTTGTAGTGATTATGCAGTGCTTTTTGAGTCGTTTAATGTGCCATTATAGTGTTTTGTGCGTTTTATTACAACGAGTTTAAAAATAGCTAGTATAAAGGGCCATGACAATGCAAAGACACGCAATAGCGTGAAAAGTAAATTTTTGGGGGCGTCATGCATATTGAAAGAATTGCAATTGCCAAATTATGCTCATAGTCATACGCCACTACTACTGGTTGCTTCATCATGTAGAAGTTGTGACAGCAGAGGATACGAATCTCGTCATCGATAAAAACAAAGTCAGAAGAGAGAAATAGAAACTTGGAAAGAAGATACAGGCAGAAGAAGTTATTGAAAGAAGGAAAATTAAAAGCATATTTTTTGATGGTAGAAAGGATAAAAGTATATTAAGAGGAAGAAAAATAGCAAGCGGCACCATCGAGAAAAAGGCGAGGAACACATCACCGCGTTCCGGTCACGGAAAAGAAATAGCAAAATCATTATACAATCTTCCAAGTCACCACAAGTTCGAATTTTCTGAACTGACGAGGTATCAAGGTAACGGAACGAGGTATCAAGTGACCCGAGTATTCCTAACCAGGTTCAAACAACACGATGATGTGTTCCTCGCCTTTCTCTCGACAGTGCCGCTTGTTATTTTTCTTTCTCTTAATATACTTTTATCCTTTCTACCATCAAAAAATATGCTTTTAATTTTTCTTCTTTCAATAACTTCTGCCTGTATCTTCTTTCCAAGTTTCTATTTCTCTCTTTTGACTTTGTTTTTATCGATGCCGAGATTCGTATCCTCTGCTGTCACAACTTCTACATGGTGAGGCAACCAGTAGTAGTGGCGCATGATTATCAGCATAACTTGGCAATTGCAATTCTTTCAATATGCATGATGCCCCCAAAAAGTTACTTTTCACGGTATCGCGTGTCTTTGCATTGCCATGGCCCTTTATACTAGCCATTTCTAAGCTCGTCGTAATAAAACGCACAAAATACTATAATGGCAGATTAAACGACCCAAAAAGCACTGTATAATCACAACAAAAGGGTTTCACGTTAACACTGAACAAATGTCGCAGGTAACTGAGCAAGGATGAATAATAAGAATCCTTTATCGCATTTTGGCTCTCAACTATTTCGTCCTTCACTCCCTGAGTATTACGCCGAGTCATTGCGCTCGCTCAGAGTGCTGCTTCACCACTTTCTCACCTTCCAGATTTGTTTTTGAAGTATACTGCTGTCTTTTCCCCAAATATATGACGTTTGACACATAGAAAAAATATAAAGAAGACCAAAGGACATAAATAATATAGAAACTAACGATCGACTTAAAGAAATACAACTTTTGCCTGTTATACACGAAAAAGCTATAAAAATAGCCTAAGTTATAATACACATAGATATTAATTAATGCATGATCAGATCTTATTTAAACATTTGGTATATTAAATATGCCTTTTCAAGTAAATACAACCAAAATAAATTTAATTTAACATTTTTTAACTTTTTTCGAAAAAAGTTCAAAAATGAACATTTTTGCATAATTTCAAGCCGTTTGCGGCAGGGTAAGGAAATGTCCAAAAAATCTCAAATTTTTTGTATGAACTGAGTGCCACCAATGGCCACTTTTCCGCACCCGCCATAATCGAAAATCGAAAAAAAGTTTTTTTCGGCCCACCCTAATACACAATATTGCACATATTACTATATTTGGTTGCAAATCTTTTGCTTTATTTTGGGATCAACAGAAATAAAGTTATTTCATCCACGATAATTTTCAGAACTTTTAATCTATATTTTTGTGACACATTTGAGTCCGTACACATTTAGTTAACATACTATATTTGGATCCATATTACATTTGGATTGCATTCATGCATGAGCAAAAAAATATTATTTAGTAAACTTACTCGGTTTCCATACATTTTTATTACTTTTTAATTTTGATTACAGGATATTGTGTACAATACTGTTCGTCATATTTTTTCAAAATATTTTTTTATATACGACAAATTGTAAAATTATAAAAAAAACAAATTGGCAAAATTTGGGACCATTTTTAAGAAAATGAATATACAAAATAACCTGATAAAATTTAACACAGTCTATCACAAAAAGCCACTTAATCATAGTCTACAATTTGAACACTTTTTCTATATTAGTTTTGAGAGGGATGTGAAAAAGATATTCGTAATTTGTTGACTGTTCCCTATTGAGTTTCGGGAAAAAATCGCAGAAATATATGACCTGTATTATTTTATTCATACATCTGGAGTTTCAGGATAATTCTTCTTGTATTTTTTCTAGATATTGAACAAAACGTCTAAAATCGAAATGACCAATTACCTTTAGTGCCATACAGTGTATATATTTATACAAACACACACATACAAACACAAACATATATATATATACATGAAATTAAATAATAATAATTTTGTGTATATATAATGTGTTGTCCGTTTTATAATATGCACCTATACATGAAATTTAAAATAAATGTATGTAATATAAAATAAAATAACATAAACACAAGAAAGAGAATTAGGTATTACCTAAAATAAATTTTAAAAGCTACATTTTTCCCTATTACTCGTTTTGGAGATCTGGCATACATTATAATCTATTGTTTGGACAATCATTTTTGTTAAGAAATGGGTAAATACGACAATACGACAAAAGATTAATTAAAATCACAATTAGATATTTTTTAAAGATAATTGATTATTTTTTTTCTAATTTTTAAAACCGATAAAATGCCAGAAACAATCACAGAAAATAAATAAATAAAAGAAGAAAATCACAGAAAAATAATAACATTTTTTTTTTTTTTTTTTTTTTTTATTTTTTTTTTTTTTTACATTTTAAGCAAAGGATTGCTGACGGTATCTTATTCATCATTCAAAATGTAAAACATATATAAATAATATAATCTTCAATATTGAAAGATATTTCATTCAATTTTGACTTGTTATTAGATATAAAAAATCGCAATTTAAAAAGAATCAAACAAAACAAAAATAGTAATCTATTTAAAGGTCATGCTTGTTTTAAGCCGCAGGTGCAATGACAAATTTGTTCCTTTCGGTTAGGATCAATTTCTAATTATCAGAAAATAAATAAGATTACAGGTTGAAAAAATTACAAAGAAGTTTTTTCCGATATACATTTCTCTTTTTCAAATAAACAGTGAACTTGTATGATTTTTTAATTAAAAAAACGAAGTTGTATTTATTAAGAAGTAAAAATGTCACGTGTGCATTTTAAGATGAATGTTTCTTTAATTCTTAATATAAAATATTCATTCTTATTATTCTTCCAAAAAAAGAAATTCTGAATGTAAAACAAAATTATTTAATTTATTCTTCAAATTATATTTAAAAAATATTTATGAATACTGCATGTATTTTTATTTAACAAATTATTTTTATAGCTGCAACACGCAAAATAAATTACGTTAATCTTGCCACTATATGGAAACTATGTTTCATTGCTACTTGAACACGTTACTTTGTTGTACAAAATCTACAAAAACTCATATTTTGGAGGTGCTTTTTTTTTATTTTTTTAAACAAAAGTTAGTAATTTTAATGCATGCAATAAAAGCGGGTATTTGATATCTGATATATCAGTAAACTCTTTCTTCTAAAACATGGACTGCAAAATTTCCTATATTGCCATTTTTTATTTATAAAACTAGATTCTTTCTTTGAGTTTAAAATGTGACAGTTCATAAAACATGTCTGTCCCAGCAGTGAAAATGTTTAAATGTTTAAATTCTCACAGAAAAATTTAAATTGCGAAGTCTAAAAAATGTATTTCATGACAATATTTTCCGTCAAATTAAAGCTTTAATAAAATTAAATGGAAAATTTAACCGTCACTTAACTTTTTTATAAGTGTTCCCGATAGGTAAGTTTCAAATTATTTTTTGCGGTTAAATAACTTAAAAATTATTACTGAAATTTTGTAAATTTAAGCATAAGGTGTTGTACACGTTTAAATGCAGAACATTCCTCCATTTTGCATTCAGAAGAAAAAGTTTTCTTGGTTATTTATACAGTTTGATCCCTATTATATTGAAATAATTCTCTTTAAACCTACATATTTTGAAATAATTTTTAACATATATTCTGTGGCTAATTAAAGAATTTTTCTTTTATGTACTGAATGGCTATCAACAGGCGTAGATTTTCCAATTTAGTTCCACACAACTGACGCAAATTGCTAGCAACGTTGCACTGTTGAAAAAACACCATAAAAACTTTACGCACTGATAAAAGTTCGATGTTTGTAATCTCGGTTGCATTACCATTGAAGTTAAGTTCTTAATGTACCCTTAACCCACTATAGATCACGAGGCTGCAGCACAGACAATACCGTCATAGAATTCACGACTGAGATTCCAGAATTATCT
Source organism: Maratus speculifer (assembly GCA_964019185.1). Lineage (NCBI taxonomy): Eukaryota > Metazoa > Arthropoda > Arachnida > Araneae > Salticidae > Maratus > Maratus speculifer. Next base: position 68,928,130 of record OZ025297.1, on the reverse strand, counting down.
TCGATGAATTAACTAAAAAACTTATTTTATCGTTTCACTCGTAGGTTTACCATTGTGTTTTCTTGTACCCAAATATATGAAAACATGGAGGTCTGGCTGCAGGAGAACACAATGGCAGATCTACGAGTTAGCTGATAAAATCCTGTTTTTAGAAGTTTTCCCACATGGTATGACTTGGCAGATGAAATTGAAATCAGTTATTTCTACTATCTCTTTATGTGCGGTATAATATGGAATTTTCTAAAAATTCATTGGAAATTTGCCTAATTTAATGATAACTCTACCTGGTTTTAATGTCAGAGATTTTAATTTATGAAAAATGTGTTTTTTTTTTCATTTTGTCTTCAAATGAAAAGCATCTGGAAGATTGAGAACGCCACTGTTTTAAAATCGGTAGATTATCACGGTAGAATATTCTTCGAATGTTGGTTCACAAATTTACGATCGCAGACTTCTTATGGTGTTCGCTCTATCCCAAGTGAATATCATTTATTTCTAATATATATATATAGATATGTATATAATTGTTCTTGTTTTTGTTCCACTGATTATTATGGAATAAATATTTGTACTGATGATGAGTTGTGAGTAACTTTGCGAAATGCTTACTTTTTGCATTTTTAAATGTTTTCTATTTTTTATTTTAATTTTTTGTATAATAATTTTTTTAATGTCTTGAAGTCTGTCTTCGTTTATATTATTAAATCTTTTAATTATTAACTAATCCTAGATTTTATGAATTTACAAAATAAAATGATACACTAAAACATTATGCAAAACAGCTTTTATTTATTTAATGATTTCTGGAGTATATTTGAAAAATCTTAGAATTTTTTTTTTAAAAAATGGCAATGATATAAAGTGTTAAGAGAGAAACAAAACGAATATATTTGACCGAGAACTAATGTAAACTTTCAGAGAGTATCATTTTTATGATTTTACAGAAATTTTTAAGATAGCATCTAACCTCAAAAGTAGCAATTTTGAATAACATCCCTTTTACAGGCTTCGTAATTTTCAATAAATTTTAAGAACCTATTATCAGGGTACTCGTAAATCAATATTTAAACTTTTTATTAAATAAAAAATCTATCTTCAGATATAGCGACCAGTGCTCTACGAAATTCGATACTAAACTACATTAAATCTCTTAAATTCCCTGATGCGTACGGACCCTATTTTAAAATGTGGTTTTATCATCACGTGCAAGATGTTAACTAGATTATTAAAAATGTTTTTCATATGTAAAGTTCTAATCCATTTTACTTACCCATCATACGTAGTATAGGGTAAGTCTTGCAATCGTTTTGGAAATCGAAATTTTTTTTTGACGGATTTACACGTTTCGGGCACTAGAGATTCTGAAAAACATATTTTTAGAAAAGAAAATCGCCGTCCGTCCGTCTGTGTGTCTGTCTGTCTGTAGCCGCTCTATCTCTCGAACAAATTGAGATAGACACTTGAAATTTTGTATGTGCTTAGTATGTAAGAATGGGACGAAGCCTATTTAATATCAGTAACCTCGATTATCCGGAACAATTTTTTTCGGACTCTCGAAAAATTGGTTCTGATGAAAGGTATATAAAATTTTTCGAATTTTTTTTTTATTTTAAGGAGTGGACGTAAACGGCAATAAATTAACACAAATTTTGCATAAAAAACGAAGTCGATCGGATTGTTAGTTGTCGAGATATTTCTAATCCTGTTTTTCACATTCTTTGATTTTTCATGACCCTGTATTTCATTCAAATTTTAATTCAAAGATATCTTTTAATTGCAAATGAGACACTTAATTCGATGCAAAAAATCGTTAGTGAATATGATAATTGTTTTTAGAGTTATAAGGATGTGTCTTTTATGCAATTCAGTGCTACTTGAATAGTTTGCCGTTTCATACAATTTATCGAAATTTGTTCATCAGAAATTCATTAATAGAGCATGATGATGTGTTAAAAATACTTAAATATACATTTATATTTTATTTTGGAATTGTAATGCATTTTATAAAATGTTTACATATGATATGTTTTCATACATTATGATATGCATATCCATGATGGGTAAGTATCACGGTGGCCTGCAACGACTAGTTTAAAATGGTGTTATCATTATAGAAAAATAGTGACATATGTGATTTATTTGATAGTGGACATACAAAAGCGTGATTATGTCTCATATTAAGTCTAGCATTACGGTCAACAGGAAAAAAGTTTCAGGTGCATTTTAATTGTGTAACACTCTTTCGAGCATAATAAAATTGATATCATCTATGAAGAATATACTGTAATATACATTCTGTACAATCTGTGGTGCAAAGAACACTTGTTATTGAATTACAGGGCCACACAAAAGTGTTCCATTACATAATGATATAGGCAGAACATTTTTTGGTTCGCGTTTTAACTGTATTAAAATATTTAAAATTTTATAAAATTGATATACTTTGCTGAGGAATACTACACGTTATTTTTGGTATAATAGAACGAAGATAGTATTTACAGGGACACACAAAATAATTTTGCTGCTATACTGTATGCGAAATACTGTATACTATTACATCAAGATCTGAATATTTTTAAGTTCGTTCGTAATCTTATAAATATATAGCACCTATAATTGCCGTTCAGCTGTCCATCCACCTGTCTGCATGCAAACATATAACAGAGCAAAAACCAACTAACCAAATAGTTTGAAATTTGAAAGATTTGATTTCTTACATATTTTTATCAAGTCATTGCAAATTTTATGAAAACTGAATGTATAATTTCTATACACGGACATTCCGAATTATACCATTCCATTACGGTCAATAGGAAAAAATTGTTTCAAGTACATTTAAAAGATGTTACACTCTTTCAGTATAATAGAAATGAGATGAATCTATGATGTGTATACTAAAATATACATTCTGTAAAATCTGTCATGCAAAGAATATTTATTATTAATTTACAGGATCACACAAAAGTATCTCTTTACATAATGGCATAGGAAGACCATTTTTTGGTGCGCGTCTTATTTGTATTAAAATATTTACCATTTTTGAAATTTGTATACATTCCTGAGGAATACTACTAGTTATTTATTGTATAATCGAAAACAAATAGTATTTTCAGGGACACACGAAAGATTTCGGCTGCTATACTGTATCCGAAATGCTGTGTACTATTATATCAACATCTGAATATTTTAGGTGCTTTCGTAATCATATAAATAAGTAGCACCTACCCCAGTAGCCAAACAATATTGGACCAATATTGGCTACATCTTGGAGCAATACTGGCAAATTGGCGTAGTGTTGGCATGAAATATTGCTGCAATATTGGGATGTTCACATTTTGCTCTTATTTAGCCAATATTTGCAGCCAATATTATGCCAATATTAGGGTTTCATTGGAAATATTGCCAATAAAACGCCAATATTGGTTAAATATTGGGATTTCATTGGAAATGTTTCCAATTTAACGCCAACATTTGTGTAATATTGCCGTTTTATTGGCAATATTTCCAATGAAACCTCAATATTGGCATAATATTGGCTGCAAATATTGGCTAAACAAGAGCAAAATGTGGACATCGCAATATTGAAGTTTTATTGTCAATATTTCCAATTAATGAAATATTGGCGCAACGTTGGACCAATATTGGTTTGCTACTAGGGTATAATCGTCGTTCAGTCTGTCTGCTTGTAAGTCTGTCTGTCTGCCTGCCCACATATAATAGAGCAAAAACTAACAAACAATCGTTTGAGATTTAAAATATTCCATTGCATTAAGGCTAATAGAAAAAAAAACCTTTCAAGTACATTTTAATGAAGTTACACTCTTTCGAATATAATAGAATTGTCATGAATCTATGAAGCATATACTAATTTATACATTCTGAACAATCTGTCATGCAAAGAATATTTATTAATTTACAACCCCTTCCCCCTAAAAAACTTTATTTAAAAATAGATAACGAATGAAGGTGATTGAATAACGCTAAAATGAACATAGTCTAAAAATTATACATTAAAAATACGTTTATTAATCTACACAATGTTGAATTTAATTTTGGGATTCTTAAGCCAGATTTTTGTCAGTTTTGTTAAAGCGCATTCCAACATATTATTCTAGAAAATGTGATTTTCACGTTTTTTTTTAAATCACTATTTGAAACACTTAGTTTTAATTTAGAATAACTACCGCGTTGTACAAAACACATAAAACTACAATAACTTCATTCTGAAATATTTCTCTATATATTTTTAACATATATAGTCTTGTTTAAAATGCATCCTTTTTAAAAAAAATGTATTATTTAATTTAACTTAATCGGATTATTTATGGAGAAATATTTTAAACATATTTTTGATGATATGCTTATAAAATTATAGAAACAGTTAAAAACTTCTACAAGTGCATGATATATACACTCGTATTTTTTTAGGAATAAAATAATAAAATTTTAAAATGCCGCATAATTATCCGCGTTTCTCTTTTTATTATTATTATTAAACGCTAAAAATACATCTTGAAATACTTGTACTGATAAGCATTTTCAGTATTTTTTTTCTTTTGTCTCTGAAAACAATTTACATTTCCAGAATTTGTTTCCTAGTTTCAGCACAAGGCAAGAGAGATAGTAATGGAAAATGAAAAAGGGAAAATGAAAGGACATGGGAAACAGTATACAAAATCAAAGAACAAAGTTTTACTCAATAAAAAAACTATAATGTATTATATTGCAATAGTGGTATGCAGTATAAATGTAAGTTACTTAAAAAACCAGAACGCATGACATTGTGCACTGGCACCTGCTGACACCAGAAAGATTAGAGCCAAACTCACGCTAACTTATTAATTTCAATAAATTCATTTTTTAAGCACATTCATAAAATAAACCAATTTTATTTATTATCAGCCAATATTAGTAAAATATAGTATTTTATTATGTTACTTTACCTATACAAATTACATGAATAAATACCAATTAATATTATTATGAAACATGGAAAGTGTTATTCAATATATAAGTTACAATTATTTTTCTCAGATGATGTTTCAATGCGTATACGTGGATCAAAATAGATAAATTTACTTTAAATAAAAAATTTCTTAGATTTCTTTTTTAAAGATTTATGTGCTTTTAAAATGCATATTTTTTTTATAATGTGAATTAATTAATTAATTTGATTATGATTCGTATATTCAAAACAATTAGATTTATATAAATTGTATTACTTAGCCACAGCATTATGTGGAGCTTAGCAACTATTAATAATCTATTGCAGAAGGAAGAATTTTTTATAATAAATAAAATCTACATTTATGTATTATGTATATATATATTTATTTAATAAATTTTAATGCATAAATATTAAAATTATTGTTTATATCGTCTTGATATAGCTATATTAAGGACTTTTTTAAAATGAATAAATAATTTTATTTTTATAGAGCGTTCCAACATAATTAAATTATTAATTTATTAATTTATAATAATTTTATAAATTTTGTGTCATTAACGAGAAAGGGCAGCTTTAATAAATCGTTATTCAGAAAGGAAAAACGATTATATAAATTTGAGATAATTATTGCATTTGTTTAAATGGTTGTAATGCTATTTAAATTTCATCTTGGAAATTTCATAATCTTATATATTAGCGGCCTTTTTACCCATATATATATTTAAAAAAATATATCAGTACACATTTCATTGCATACTTCTACTTTCTAATATTCAAAAATTGCTTCGATATTATTTTTCCAATTTTTTCTACTTGATTTTGTAGCTGAATCTTATTTAAAAAAATAAGCTTCATAACGTATCTTTATTATGTTATCTCACTTATCTTTATTATAATGATTTTGTTTTAAAGAAAATGAAAAAAGACGACATTTGAAAAGAAACATGTCATAGAATTAACAATACATTTTTAATCATTTTTTAAGTAAAATGTAACAATGTATCGCCTTAGCATAATTATTTTCTGCGTGCTTTTGTCAGATTTCTTTTATCCATGTTAATTTTCAAAAGACAGAATGGGATAGGAAAAAAAATACTTTAATTATTTTCTACAGCGCCATAAGCGCTTTAAGATTTTTTTCTTTTTCGATAAAAATACGTGACTGCAACTTAGTAAATTAGAAAAAAAAAGCATTACCTAAATAGTTTCTTTTTTAACTAACATGCATATTTTTCTTCATTTACGCAAAAGATAATTAACCCTTTAAATTGTTAAAATCTATAGAAAAAAGGAGTGCATTAAATCTTTTCTGAGAAAATTGGAAATGATATATGATAAATTATTACATTTCAAAAATAGAAATAAAGAATTTTTTAAAGCATTATGCATGGTATTATTGATTTACAAAAAAACATTTCTAGGAATTTCCTTAAAATTAATATATGCAGTGGACTATTCCATGCAAAAATGACATTTTGTGACATTTATAAAAAATAAGTATATATATTAACTTATATATGTTAAAATATAACCTATGAATTAAAAAATTAAGAAAAAGCTATATTAAATTCATAAACTTTGTAAAATATCACAATAAAATAAAACCAATCTGTAGGGCACGTTTCAAGCTAAAATCAACAGCTCGTCATAAGCCGAGGTAGCAATAAGGGCAGAATGTAAAAAAATAACTTAAAGTAAATGTTAGTGATTCCAAAGAGTGTGACAGGTGGCGCTAGCTGAAAGCATTGCATTCAAAAGCTAAAGTGTTACCGAAATTACAGAAGAGAAAAAGGTAGAAAGGGAAAAAAAGAATATATTAAAATAAAGGTAAATTAAAATAATAATTTTAAGGCATAATTGAAATAAAATAAAAGGATTAAAGACAAAGAACGTTTTCCTCTATATATAAAAAAAATATAAAAAGTCAAGAGACGAGGAAAAGAATCACAAAAATGAATTACTTTCTAGGGTGAGTGATGAAGATCATTAAAAATATTACCATAATTTTTAAAATAATATAAGTATCATGAAAATTTAAGCAAGAAGGAGAATCAGGAAAAGGTTTAATTCTGGGCATGAAGTAATTGGAAGAATCAACTGGAAACGCAACAGTGAATAATTATTAGACATTTACAAAAATATTTAAATAATAAATCAAATTTGTATAAAAAAATTTCTTGCGAAAGAAATATTAAGAAATATAATAAAACTTAAACTGGATGTAAATATCCATTTAATCTTAATGCATAAAATTCAATAAAAATCTTTAATAGCATATATATAGATTATGGCAGGGCTCGAAAAACGTAAATGCCAGAAATCAGTTTTGCCAGATGACTACTTTTTAAAAAGTCAGATTGGCAACAATTTTATGGATCAGTAAAAATTGTTTTACTTAATTGCATATTAATAAAAGAAAAATTTATCCTTTAATAAAAGTGGTGCCAATCAAATTAGAAAAAGGTACCCGGCAAGGCAATATTCATATAGACCATGTAGAGTTTTCGGCCGTTCAATATATGCCATTCTGATACAATGATATGCGAAGGGATTAAATAAAAATAAATTATATAAAATAAATTCATTTCGAAGATATAGAAACAAAACAATTAAGGAATTTCCTAAAAAAAATAAGATTGAAAACGTCGGAAAATAAAATTGGAGTGGGAGTGAGGTTTCTAAATGAATTTTTTTAAAAAACATTTTTTTAAAAAATTGCACTTGAAGCGTAGCAAATGAGGTGCGTTCGTACGATAACGAAGTTTTAAAAATATCACTCTCATATGTCAATCTCATGAAATTGTAAATAATTACAATTAAAATTCGCACCAAACAATGTTCTCCCTATACCATTATGCAATGGAATACTTTTGTGTAGCCTTGTAAATTATTAACAAATATTCTTTGCACCACAGATTATGCAAAATGCATATGTACTTTATAGATGCATATCAATTTTATAACGTTCGAATGAGTGTAACACCATTAAAATGCATTTGAAACATTTTCCTCCATTAACCGTAACGTAACGGAACACTTTTGATTGTCCCTGTAGTTGAAATATGCATCCGATTTTGATAAAATTTGAAATAACTCGACAAAATTATGTAATAATTATGAATTTAAAATTTCAAACGATTAAAGTGCATTTGAAACTTTTTTCCCCGTTGACCGTAATGTAACGGTATCCTTTTAATTGTCCCTGTAATTGATCTATTCATCCGATTTTCATAAAATTTGAAATGACTCGACAAAATTATGTAATAATTATGTATTTTAAATTTCAAACGATTCAGTTGGGTAGTTTTTGCGTTGTTATATGCGGACAGACAGACAGACGGACAGAGAGACAGACGGACAAACGGACGGACAGACAGGCGGACAGGCGGACGGACTGAACGACAACAATAGGTGCTACGTATTTACATAATTACGAACGCATCTAAAAAGTGGGAAATCACGCGTTAGAAAGGTAGGGGGGGGGCACTTTTTTCTGTGCTTTACAGTATGTAGACGATTTCAGAAATGTAGCATTAAATATCAGACTTTATTAATAAATTTCTTGTAACAATTCTGCTTTTTATGGATGCTATGTGGCAAAGTTAGATATTTTTTCATACATTCTTAACAACCGATGCATGCAAAAGGAACGTCGAGATTTTTCTTTAAGTCTATTCAGACATTAAAATAACTTTAAAAATGGAATATCTGCTTTGCAAAAAGTGACCTTTAGATGCATTTTAAAATGTAAGTTTAATTACTTGGTTTTAAAAAAGTAAAAAAAAAAGGTAAACATTCTTTTAGTGAAAAAAATAGTAACTTATCCTCCTAGTTTTTTTTTTTTTTTTTTTTTTTTTTTTTTTTTTTTTTTTTATAAAAAAAAAAAAAAAAAAAAAAACAGATTATTTACAAAACATGAAAAAAAATCCCCGGGTGTACTTTAGCATGAACAATTCTTACTCATATAAAAATATACCATAACCAAAACATTGCATATATAGGGTGAACCATATTCGTAAATATATAAATTATTATTATGAAACATTTCATTATTTTTTTATGCAAGACGAAATTTTCTTCGTTATTATCATACATAATAAATACTCTTTAATAGACTAGGATTGTCATTTTAAGGAAATAAAAAGGTGCCTATATTCAACTGTTATTCACGTCATGAAAACTGATTCCGGAATACGGAATAACTCGTCAGTATGAAAGGAAATTAGAATACACGAATGGCATTAAAAATGTATTTTCCATTATTTCCACGTGGACTTTTAATAGAAATAAACAACAGGGGGCGATATTGCAATGCGTCATGAGGGATATAATGTTTATTATGTTTTTTTTTTTCTTATGCTATTGTACTTTATTTTGTTTCCACACGTCTGCCTTATTAAATGTTAGATTATTGATGATAACAAAACAAATGTCTGGTGTTGGTGAAATTAATTAATTTTATAATTATATGTAATGTAATTTTTTTAAAAACGCACGTTAAAGAAATGACAGATGATAAAAATTTGACACATTTTTAAATATATGTTTTGTTCTAGGAACTTTTTACGACAATTTAAATAATCATTTATTTAAATAATTTGTATTTTAATACTCAATGTTTATTGTAATATTGTTATAGAAATACATATAAGGTTTTAGCTATTTTTCGTAAAAAATTTAATGCACACTTTTAAAATTAAATTCTATTTTAAACTTTTCCCCCAAATGAATGGCAAAGGAAAAAAGAAAAATAATAATTAAAAAATGTAAACATTCTTTTGGTGAAGTAAATAATAATTTACCTCATTCATGTATTATTATTTTTTTCTTAAATTTATTTTGTTTAACTTTAACAGTACATTTAGACAATAGCAAAAAAATCGCTGAATGTCATCTAATATGATTAATGCTTTCTCGTGTAAAAGTACAGCACATTCCCATAAAAATTACATTTGTATGGTGAAACATATTTATAACTATATAAATTATTATTATAAGATATCTAATTTTGTTTTTATGAAAGATTAATGTTTAATCGATATTTACAGCATGCTATGCATAATTTATACTCTTTAATTCGGATAGAACTGAGATAATGTACTTACATACTACTGCTATTTACATGTCGAAAAATATTAATGGAGGGAAATAAAAATACACGACTGTTTCCACGTGGATCTTTAATAGAAATAAACACAGGGCGCGATATTACAATGCGTCATAGGGATGTAACTGTTATTGTATATATATATACACATATATTTCTTATACTTTGTTCATTATTTCTTTTTAACATTTTTGCTTTGATAAATGTTAGATTATTGATGTTGGTAATACTATTATCTGGAGTTGTTGAAATAAATTTATTTTAAGAATAAAAGTAAATAAAATATACATAATCAAAAGTTTCTAAAATATGCATAATCAAAAGTTTCTAAAATATGCATAATCAAAAGTTTCTAAAATATACATAATCAAATTGACAAATTTATGATAAAAAAATGGTATTTTTTAGCATAAACATTTTGGAATTGTCCTTCTTTACGAAAAAAAGAATAATTTTTTATAAACAATTTGTATATGCATTTTAATACCGAGTTTCTATTGTCATATAACATGAATATAACGTATAATATCATATAATATGAATACAAATAACGTTTAAATATTTTACTTTAAAAAATGAAATGAATACATTTAAAATTTAATTCTGCTTTAAACGATTCCCCCACTTCTAATAACATAGGGAGAAATGAAGAATATTTTGTCATGTAAGAATTTTTCCGGACATACGTTTCACATTATTTCAAGTAGTGTTTATATGTATATTTAAGTTTTCTAAAACATCATAAAATATGAATATTTCAATAACTTCATATTTATTTCATGCACAAAGTAATGAAATTATTTTTTGACCTGCGGAATTTCACAATCTTGGCTTTTTTTTTTTTTTTACTTAAAATGAAAGCAGTGTTATATTTTTATGCATTTATAAAGTCGATAACTTTACTGTATAAGGTAGATAATTTGGTGTTGATAATAAGACTCGCATGGCTACATATGAACGCTTGATTTGCTGTTCTACCGTATTTTTCCAGGAAATATATTGTTCTGGACATTTCTGAGGTTTATTTACAAAAGAGTAACAATGAATCAACAATGTGTCAAGAGAACTTCAGGGGATTCCTTCAATGGAATTTGAAGCTCTAGCAGGACATATAAAATTTTACTTTTAAAGTGATTTAAAAAAAAACGCCGCTTATCCTCAAAAAGAACCGTCTGACCCAGAACATGAAAACCGCCTGTGACAGAAAAAAATTTGATAATACATCTAAAGTTCAAGTAAGCTTGCGCACGAGCGCGTTTTGAAGTGTTGTCGTATGGTCCCGGGTTGGTCCCGGGTGCGATACTGGCCACAGCCAAGTACGCACCGAATGTATGTAGTGTAAGTACTGGTTAGTAAAGGGATTATGAAAATCCTGTCGGACCAGTTAGCAATGTTTGGTGCTGCCATCTATTGCAGTTTTGCCGAAAATCTTCCGCTACAGAAGTCTGGATGCAGCTCGAAAGAACCTCCTGCCCTTCGGGCGCACGTAATCTCTATAAATAAAAGGAATAAAGAGGATAATTAATTAATTGAGGCACAGATAGGCTCTCAAACAGTGAATGCATTGCATTTGAGTGTCATATTTTTTTTCTTTATATTTTACACAGCTTAGGTAAACGCAGAAGAAATATAAAACAGATAATGTATTTATCACAAAAAATCGTCTGCTAAGAAAATCTTTTTTCATTTTGAACTCTATAAATAAAAGGAATAAAGCAGAAGAAATATAAAACAGATAATGTATTTATCACAAAAAATCGTCTGCTAAGAAAATCTTTTTTCATTTTGAACTTCTATAAATAAAAGGACAGATAGGCTCTCAAACAGTGAATCGTCGAATATAATATATATAAAATGCAAAGTGAAATTTCACTCCGGACGCTTATAACTTAAGTGCTACTAGATAGATTGTAATGGAACTTACATTGTTAGTTGGATAATTTTTCAGAAATTTTGTAACAAATGAAATATAGCATTCTACGTTGTTTAATTGAATACTTATGGAGATGTTTTAAATCAGATGAACACAATTACAAAAGGTTGGCTTTAATTTAAAGGTTCCGCTGAATGAATTTTTATGTGATTAAAATTGTTAACATGTTGAGCGCTATGTCATTCATTGGTGACTAACACTGAACTTTCCGTTTAGATGACTGACTTTTCACCGATGACAGACAGTCTAAAATACGATATAAAACTAAAAATTACTATGATATAAAAATTTCGTTTGATTCGAAGTCTCTTTAAAAAAACTGACCAGCGTAGCGGGCGAAGGCTGCTAGTGGTTTATTAAAAATAATTTTGGAGCTATTACTAAAATTTGCATGGTGGCTCATACTAAAAAATTTTAAGTTAGTTATACAAAAAATTCTTTTGTTCAGTTTACAAAAAAAAAAAAAAAAAAAAAAAAAAAAAATGCTTGTTTCACTTGCAAAAAAAAAAAGTTTGTAATGATTACTAAAAAATTCTGTGGAATACAAATTTACTGAAAAAAATTTAGTAAAATCTTGAATTTTTTTTACAGAGCAGAAAGGAGGTGAGAACGGCAAAAGTTAAACTGAATCACAAGTTTAAGCTACAGAAAGGAATTATTGTTCTTAAAAGTAATTTTTAAAAAGCATTTAAACATTTTACTAGGCACTAATATTCTCATAAATTTTTAAATTCATTTTTAATAAAGTTTAAATGTCACTTTTTTTTGTCTTTAAATTATAACTTCAAGAATCGTTAATCAAATAAGACGCAAACTCGGAACATGGTATTTTTATTATCTTACATTAATTTTATTTCTTCAAATTTGAAAAAGTATTTATTTTTGAAATTACGATTTTTTAAAAATGTAACATGCATCATTTTTAAATTAAATATTTAAAATATTTTTTTGAATTTATGTCTAAAAAAATCTAAAATAAAACTAACATTATATATTTCTTTTTAATTAAATGAAAAAATTGTGAAATGCGATGGATAATGTTTCAAGCTATAACGGTTTTAAAATTACCCCCTACTTAAAAAAAAAAAAAAAAAAAAAAAAAAATAGAGGTGAGAGATTTTAGATGTATTTTTTTTTAATAAATTATATGGTTATACATCATAAAAAAGGAAAAATGTTCAAAATTCTAACTCAATAAATATATTTTTTCATATTTAACAGAACTCTTAAAGTCTTGTTTTGAAATATATTCTGACTTTATGAAAATCTTGACTAATACGGTATGTTGTATAGTTCCTAAATAAGAGAAACTGCCAATTGAATGCGTTTGAGAACAATACTAAATTTAAAAATGGGTCATAAAATAAACAGTTTTTTGTTTGAATACACTCTCAATTCTTTAATCATGATCGCTTCTTGTAATTTTGTTCGAATGCTCAATTTGACAGCTTTTTGTGAAATATCTTTATCATAAAACTGACCATTACGGCACATTATACAGTTCCTAAATAAGAGAACCTCTCAATTGAAAGCGTTTGAGAGCAATAATGAACTTAAAAAATAGTAAAAAAATAAGCAATTTGTTATTTAAATACTTCCTCAATTCTTCAATCACGATCGCTTCGGAAAATTCAGTTCAAAATGCCATTTTGACAGCATTTTTTGAAATATATTCGCTTTTATCCCAAAACAGGGCAATGCGTCACATTATATAGTTCCTATATAAGAGAATCTGCCATTTGAATGGGCTTGTTAGCTAAATGAACCTAAAAATGCGTCAGATTAAAAGCAGTCTGGATTTGAGATATTTTCTTCAACTCCTATTGTTGTTTAATTTATTTTTACTATAAGTATTGCTCCTATCAAAAAATTGTCAAGATAAAAAATGTAGATATTATTTAGAACATACATAATAATTTTAATTGTTTTTGATATCTTACGTAATAAAGAAGTTATAGATTTTTTTCTTCTTTCACACCTCTCTTATTGTTTGCGGTTTATTTATTTATTTATTTATTTATTTGGCAATAAGAGTTGTTTTTAACAAAATCTTGTAAATATAAAAGTTTTTGATAATATTAAGATAATTTATATATATATATATATATATATATATATATAATACATATAAACCAGCTGGAATTGTTGACAATTGTTGACAACATCTTGACAATTTGCAAAATTATGAATTTTTATGAATCTCCCCAAACCTACTTGAGCCCATTTTTTATTTTATCAAAAATCTTTCATGCATAAACGTTTTCCCTACTTTTTTGGAAGCAATATAAACTTGAAATTGGTTCGATATCTATTTTAACTAAGATTTTTTTGTTCACAAAATTTTTCCTTATTTCTAGCCCTTGATTCAATTATGCCCATTAACGAAACTTAGCGAGAATTTATGCCCCTTGATTTTAGGCATGAGTTTGGAAGATACCTGATCAGAATTAAAGAAGTTATCGTGTACATTAAAAAGTGATATAAATAGATAAACGTTTCTACTAATGTTAGTTTTGGTGTTTAGGGGGTCATGATCCGTGTAGATATGCATTTTTTTCAGAAATTCCAACATAGGAACTATTGCAATGCGCAGTATTTCATACGAAATTTACCTAAATGTACAACTTCGAAGTTGTACTCATAAAAATATATGTTTATATTAGGTTAATGTACTTTAATAATAATAATAATAATAATAATAATAATAATAATAATAATAATAATAAAATAGTATTATTAATAAAATAATAATAAAGAATAATAATAACTTTAAAAATTCTTTAAAATGTTATGTGTCTCCTTAAACGTCTCCCTAATTTTATTTTCTAATATATAAGTGCACTAGAATATCTTGCCCTGTAGCTCTATATTTATATCAAAGTATGTATTTGTATGAATTGAATGTCTATTACCGATTATACCGATTGAAGAATTAATAATTTCATATTTTATAAAAAATAAAACGTAATTTTTGGTTTAATGATAGGCTATATAAATATATAATATCTTTTCAAGACTAAAAGAAATAATTTGTATTAAAATTATTAATTATTAAAGCTTTAACTTAACTTCCGTGTCGATCTGTTTTGTTCCATATCATTTACTCTTCTTATTAATATTTCATGTGCTAAAACCATTAGTTGCAAAGAAAATCTTTTAAACATGAACTTTATAGATCTTTACACCCATTAGGGACAAATAGCGACAGTCCCAAATGTCTTCAAAATGTCACTATTCTTAAGAACAGTTGGCCAAAAGCCAATTTCTCTTTGGATACTTTTAGAAAATTGCGATAAATGAATCTTATAAATAAAGTCATTGCGATTTAATCAGGATCTGTCTTTTCTAATTCGTCAAAGATTTTATATAGATCAAATATACATCTCCTAAAAGTAGATGTTTAACAGTTAAATTATACTCTTACAGTCCTTTTAGATTAAAAATCAGGTAACTACTCTAAAATTGTGTAAAAGTATATTAGCCTTATTTTGACAAAGTATAAATATTATTGGAGACATATATTTAATCGATTGCTACATGCTCATAATAACTTCCTTATATTAAATAATATATAGATACAAAATAAATAATTATAAATTTACAGATATAATTTACCAATAGAAGCAGATACATAAATATTTGTAAAAGTAATTAAAAATATTTGGTAGCAATATATTTAATTCCAAAAACACATTAAAATTAAGATTAAAATAGCACTAATAATAAAATTAATCTAATATATAAATATTTTAATATGCATTAATAGAGATAATATCAAATAATATGAGATAATATAAGATAATATCAAATTATTTTTTTCATATTTTTATATCAAGAATTGAACTTGGGAGAATTTTTTGAAATTTTCGTTTTTTGCATGAATTTAGCTACTGTACTTTGAAAAACTTGAAACTACAATTTTGAAAAACTTTCGTGTTTTAATTATTTTTCAACCAATCCGGCTGTTTTTGGTATGAAATTAAAGCTAAGTCTTTTCTCTTTCAAAAAAGCTATAAAAGTGATACTATGGGTAATGATGTGATACCACTCATTATTCAAAGTTATTTTTTATATTTTTTTCAATAAAAATGTTCAATAAGTTATACCTCACAAATCAGGTAATAATTAGGTAGATTTCGTATGAAATACTACCTATTGCATTCTCTCTCATGTTGGAATTTCTGAAAAATTTTTGCAGATCTACACGAATCACGACTCCTAGACCGCAAAACTACCATCAGAAAAAAAAATTTCTATATATATATATATCGGTGTATATCACTTTCTTCTCGACACGATAACTTCATAATTATGCTCAGATCTTCTTCAAACTTTTACAACAAATTGGTTATTTTTATGACTCATTTTTAAATTCAATTTTGCTCTCAAACGCATTCAATTGACAGTTTTATTGTTATTTAGGAATTACATAATGTGTGTATTGGTCGATTTTTTAATAAAGTCAGAATATATTTCAAAATATGTTTTCAAAATGGGCATTTGAGCCAAATTTCGTTTAAGATGATTTTAATAAAATCAGTTCTTACAGAAAAATGAAATTAAAAAATTTTCAAAAGCGGCCAAATAAAGTAGTTAAACTGGGTTTATTGCTAATAATATTTTATTTTTTGTTGTTGAAATAAAAGCACTTCGAAATCTACCTCCGTCTGTAGGCCAAGCCGACAGGGATTTTTTTTTCTAAAATGATCAAACCATGTTCTTGTTATGTTTAAAAAATAAAATGTGTGTTTTGAGTGGTTATGAAATAAAAAAAAATAATTATTTTAGGAAACATTTTACTTCAAAATTAACAATTTTCTTTACAATTGCATTCTTTTTAACTAAAAATAACTCAAAACTTTGTCAGAATTATTGAAACTGTGGATACCTGATAATAAAAACTGATTTGCATTAATTTATAAAAAAATATATTTTCTTGTAAAAAATGCTTTAGAAATCTTTCTGATTCATCAAAACAAAAGTAATCTTGTATTTTTGAAAAGAAAAACCCAGTTAATTGCCTGATTTTGCACCAGCACAAGAGAAGAAAAAACACTGTAAATAATTGGAAAGTGTTCATGAATAAGCTTGTTTGGATAAGAAAACATCTGCCAATGATCTTCAACTCTCACTGCCATAAAACCCCATATAATCAACCAACTAACCAACACATTCTCACATTATTTATCTGCAGTTTTGTTCTAGATTTCATTGAAGAAGGTTCAGTTTGAGTGATATGCATTATATATGATCCTTTTTATGTCTTAATGTAATACATATTTTTACTTATTATTTACAAAGCTATTTTAGCTATATAAAATTTTGGATTTCATGTGTTTTTTTTTTCTCCATATAATGGAAAAGTGTTCAGTTGGTCATTACATGGAAGAAAATTCTACAACATGAACTCAAGTAGAATGTAGTCAATGAAACATTGTAAATTGTTCTGAACTTGGGGAAGAAGAAAGAGAACTTTTAATCCTAAAAACAAAATGTGTTAATTTTGAAAATATATGCAATCAACATGTGCATGCTTTTCTTTCAATATTTGAGGATCGACAAAGGGTATGATGTGATCCATTTATGAAACACAAAAAGAATGTGTCTTAACACTCTTTCTTTTCCATTTCTAAAAAATATTAAAAAAAAAAGAATTAGTATCAGGTACAAAAATATGTGTTTCTTGTAGAAAAGTAGTCTACTCAACATTTCTTCAAGATAATGAAAAGAAAGCAATTTTTCAGACACTGATTATAAACCAGATGATTTTTTAAGTAAAAATGAAGTCATTGCACAACTAAATGAAAGCTGTGAATTGGTGGAATGTTCCCCCATTAATGTCAGAAAACGAAAATTTGATGAAAGAGCTACTGATTTGAAAAATAAAGCTGACCGAATTGCAGAGAGATTGCAAAATATGGCAAAAAATCTCTAAATATTGAATTTTCATCAAAAGACAAAGAAAGCAAGAACAAACAGAAGTGCAGTGATTGTGTAAATCTCATGTGCAAATTAAAAAAAAATTTAAAAGGAGTAAAACAGATGACCAAATTCAAATATTGATTCTTGTTCATGAATCATGGAGTACCTTACAAACAGTCAACTTTTTTTAAACTTCTGAGTACTTAGTGAAAAAAGTTAGGAAACTATTGAAAGAAGAAGGCATTTTATATAAATGTAAAAAAAGAAAAGGCCATACTCTAAGCGTTGAATTTATTCAAAAAGTCAAAAATTTTTATTATGATGACGAGATAAGTAGAGTTTCATCTAATAAAAAAGATTGTATTTCTGTACCAACAAAACATGGTAAAAGAGAATTGATAACAAGAAGATTAATATTGCATAACTTAAAAGATGTCTACTTATTATTCAAGGAGAAGAATCCAACTGAAAAGTAGGTGTTACCAAATTTTCTGAATTACGTCCACAAGAATGTGTAACTGTAAATAGTCGAGGAATGCATTTAGTGTATGTTTGCACATATCATCAGAATGTTAAACTTATGATGCAGAGTATACATTTTAAACTATCATATCAAGAATTCCTTCTAAAACTGGTCTGCAACGTGGAATCAGAGGAATGCATGCTTTACCGTCGTCCTAAATGTCCTGGTGAACTGTACCTCCTAGAATTTCTTTTCGGATTAGAACATTTTGAAACTAAAGAAACTATTATATTTAAGTAGTGGCTCCAAACTGATCGAGCATTCCTTGAAACTATAGTAAAATCAGTGGATGACTTTGTTGATTTGCTAGTTTCAAAATTAGTAAACTTAACAAAATATCACTTTAAAGCCAAATCACAGAGTCAATATTTAAAACAAAAGCAGCAGACTTGGATGATGAAAGTTGTATAATTTTAGCAGATTTTGCAGAAAATTATACCTGCATCTGGCAAGATGCTGCTCGAGGCTTCCACTGGCATAACATTCAGGTTACACTATACCCATTTGTAATCTATTACAAGTGTAACGCTGAACTTAAATGTAAATCAATATGCTTTATTAGTGACTGTCTTAATCATAACACAACAACATATTTTTTTCATTCCAGAAGTTACTTATACAGCATCTGAAAAAAGAATTACCACATTTAAAAAACAATATATATTTCAGTGACGATAGTTTAGCTTAATATAAGAATTGCAAAAACTTTATAAATTTATGTCATGATGAAAAAAAACTATCGCATGACTGCTGAATGGCATCTCTTTGCCACTAGCCATGACAAAAAAGCATGTGATGGAGTAGGAAGTACGATAAAACGTCTTGCCACAAGAGCAAGTCTTCAAAGAACTGTTAAAGGGCAGATTTTAAATGCCCATGATTTGTTTGAATTTTCATCAAAAAACATTAAGGGGATTCAGATGTTTTTCACACTATCATCAAAGGTAGCAGCAAATGAAGATTTTTTTGGAAAAAAAGATATCGAAACTCAATACCAATAGTAGACACCAGAGAAAATCACTTCTTCAAACAATTAGACAAAAAAACAATTTTGGAGAAGAAGGTTTCACTTTCTCAAAAATCTTTTACGGCCACTGTTGATAGCAAAACAAGAGAAGTTGTAAATATCATTCCTGAAAAGTTTTATGCAGTCATCTATAATTATAAATGGTGGATAGGGAAGGTATTAGACAAATGTGAAGAAGAAAGAAATGCAAACGCTCAATTCATGCATCCACCAGGTCCCTCAGGGAATTATTTTTGGCCATCTAAAACTGATTGCTGATGGGTGCCCTATGAAAACATACTCCAAGAAATTCCAGTTCCTTTAACATCATCTGTATCAGGAAGGACATACAAAATAGATGAAAAAGTTGACAACCAATTGTAGAAATTTACAAAAAATATGATGTGACTTTTCACAATAAAAATTAGGTAATAGTGAATAATCTAAAATTAATGTCAAATGTCCTTGTAATATAATATGCTACAATTTTAATGGTTGTAAGAAATGTGTTGGGTTACTTTGGGTTCAGATAAACATTAAATTTACATTTTAAAAAGTTAACATTTAAGTAAAATTTTTCCTAAAAATTATTTCATAACAACACTGTTCAATGTTTATTCTAAAACAGTCATTTTTATAAACGATAAATTAATCCATAACTCGGAAGTGACATTGATGATAAAAACAATTTAATATCAATGTTTATAAAACAATTCATAAGTAGAAAATGATTGCACATGATTGCGAAATAACTTTGATTACTTCAAGGATATTTTACAATTTTTTACTGTTAGCGAACTTAGGAGAGACTTCAGTTTCTTTTAGGATTTGGAATAGCACACATCGTGTTTTTATTTTTCTTTTATTGTACATCATATTTTGGATACGATATTTGTCAGTCACTTGATTACAACGCAGCAGGAAAACGCAATCCTGTTTTTGTTTGTGAATCAATCTCTGTGAGTTAAGTTACAAAATAATATACAAATATTAATCTGTGCCAATTTATTTCTAATTAAAATTCATGAACGAACTACGTAGTAAAATATAGACAAACACAAAACACACTTTTTATTTTTTGAACATAACAAGTACATGGTTTGATCATTCCAGAAAAAAAATATGATGCATGTGGTAATTGTTATTTGTGAGGTATGACTTATTGAACTAATCTGTTGAAAAAATTATAAAAAATAAATTTGCATGATGAGTGATATCACTCTATTGCCCATAGTATTACTTTTATAGCTTATTTTGGAAGAGAAAAGCATTAGCTGTAATTTGATACCAAGAACAGCTGGAATAAAATAAGTAAAACAAGAAAGTTTTTCAAAATTGATATCAGAAGCACAATAGGCAAAAACATGCAAAAAACAAAAAAATTAAAAAAAAAAATCCCTTAAGTTCAATTTTTAATAAAAAAAATCTGAAAAAATTAATTTCTTATTATCTCACACATATATATTCATAAAAAAATTGAAAAATATCTGAGGCGTGATGGCACATAGCATTGGGTGATTTGACATAGAATGACCCAGTTTCAAATATATGACTTCAATAATTGTATCAGAGATTACATTAAAAACTCGAAGGATTCCGTTAAAAGACTAGCGACATAAGTCGAAAAAGACATGAATTGAGGCATATTTAGATAGGAAAGTAAGTTGGAAAATGCATATCCAACGTGACAAATAACATATTTTTGAACTACAACTAGTTAATAAATATTCAGATTTTAATACAATAGGTGTTAAACTCTTTTGAAAAAATGCACGATTACAAATTTTGATATGATTATGTAATTTAAGTACAGTAACACGAAAATAATAGGGCTTCATGTCAAATAGGACATAATGAACATGAAATCCTAGAATCACCACCTATCATGAGGTATCATCTAATTAATTACGTATTATAGGATTTAGTAAAATGAAGAAAGCTTTTATTGTTATTGTTTTAAGTTCTGATTTGATTTTAAGCTATTGCATAGCTTTTATCGCGGGCTTTGAGCGCGGCGACCGAATCCAAAAATTCCCTAACGCGAAAAATCCTAACACATCCGTAACGAAAAAACCTAACACTCGGCTAACGTCGCGTTTCAGCTCGGCAGACTTCGGCATGGTATTCTTCGGTAGACTTCGGCAGACATTGACGCGGTATTTTTCAGATATTTAGAGGATATCAAATCTCAAACTTATGTTTCTTATTTCAGTTACCATAAATCTATAGTTTCAATGATAAAAATTCTTGATAGAATGTGTATAGAAAAAAATCGTCTTAAGATAAAACAAGGTAGGATAATGTAGCTTTTGGTGATTGGAGACCCGCCGAATGGTGAGGATCGAAAAATTTAAAATGCTTATAACTCGCGATCTAATTTTCGTAGCGCGGCCAAATTTTGTTTGGTAATTTATTATGAGACAGTGTTAATTTTTGGTGACAAGAGACCCCCACGGTGAGGGCCGAAAAATTTAAAATGCTTATAACTCGCGATCTAATTTTTGTAGCGCAGCCAAATTTTGTTTGGTAATTTATTATGAGACAGTGTTAATTTTTGGTGACAGGAGTACCCCACAGTGAGGGTCGAAAAATTTAAAATGCTTATAACTCGCGATCAATTTTCGTAGCGCGGCCAAATTTTGTTTGGTAATTTATTATGAGACAGTGTTACTTTTGGTGACAGGACACCCCCCACGGTGAGGGTCGAAAAATTTAAAATGCTTATAACTCGCGATCTAATTTTTGTAGCGCGGCCAAATTTTGTTTGGTTATTTATTATGAGAGAGTGTTAATTTTTGGTGACAGAAGACCCCCCACGGTGAGGGTCGAAAAATTTAAAATGCTTATAACTCGCGCTCAATTTTCGTAGCGCGGCCAAATTTTGTTTAATGATTTATTATGAAACAGTGTTAAATTTTGGTGACAGGAGACCCCCCCCCCCCCACGGTGAGGGTCGAAAAAGTTGAAATGCATATAACTCGTGATCTAACTTTCGTAGCACGGCCATATTTTGTTCGGTATTTTATTATGAGAGACTGTTAATTTTTGGTGATAGGAGACAACCTACGGTGAGGATCGAAAAATTTAAAATGTTTATAACTCGCGATCAATTTTTGAAGCGCAGCCAAATTTTGTTTGGTAATTTATTATGAGACAGTGTTAATTTTTGGTGACAGGAGATCCCCCCCCCCCACGGTGAGGGTCGAAAAATTTAAAAAGCTTATAACTCGCGATCTAATTTTCGTATCGCGGCCAAATTTTGTTCGGTAATTTATTACGAGAGATTGTTAATTTTTGGTGACAGGAGACCCCCCACGGTGAGGGTCGAAAAATTTAAAATGCTTATAACTCGCGATCAATTTTCGTAGCGCGGCCAAATTTTGTTTGGTAATTTATTATGAGACAGTGTTACTTTTGGTGACAGGACACCCCTTACGGTGAGGGTCGAAAAATTTAAAATGCTTATAACTCGCGATCTAATTTTCGTATCGCGGCCAAATTTTGTTTGGTTATTTATTATGAGAGAGTGTTAATTTTTGGTGACAGGAGACCCCCCACGGTGAGGGTCGAAAAATTTAAAATGCTTATAACTCGAGCTCAATTTTCGTAGCGCGGCCAAATTTTGTTTAATGATTTATTATGAAACAGTGTTAAATTTTGGTGACAGGAGACCCCCCCCCCACGGTGAGGGTCGAAAAAGTTGAAATGCATATAACTCGTGATCTAACTTTCGTAGCACGGCCATATTTTGTTCGGTATTTTATTATGAGAGACTGTTAATTTTTGGTGATAGGAGACAACCTACGGTGAGGATCGAAAAATTTAAAATGTTTATAACTCGCGATCAATTTTTGTAGCGCGGCCAAATTTTGTTTGGTAATTTATTATGAGAGAGTGTTAATTTTTGGTGACAGGTGATCCCCCATGGTGAGGGTTGAAAAATTTAAAATGCTTATAAATCGCGATCTTATTTTCGTAGTGTGGCCAAATTTTGTTTGGTAATTTATTATGAGACAGTGTTACTTTTGGGGACAGGAGACCCTCCACGGTGAGGGTCGAAAAATTTAAAATGCTTATAACTCGCGATCTAATTTTCGTAGCGCGGCCAAATTTTGTTTGGTAATTTATTATGAGACAGTGTTACTTTTGGGGACAGGAGACCCTCCACGGTGAGGGTCGAAAAATTTAAAATGCTTATAACTCGCGATCTAATTTTTGTAGCGCAGCCAAATTTTGTTTGGTAATTTATTATGAGACAGTGTTAATTTTTGGTGACAGGAGACCCCCCACGGTGAGGGTCGAAAAATTTAAAATGCTTATAACTCGCGATCAATTTTCGTAGCGCGGCCAAATTTTGTTTGGTAATTTATTATGAGACAGTGTTACTTTTGGTGACAGGACACCCCCCATGGTGAGGGTTGAAAATTTTAAAATGCTTATAACTCGCGGTCTAATTTTCGTAGTGCGGCCAAAATTTGTTTGGTAATTTATTATGAGACAGTGTTACTTTTGGTGACTGGAGACCCCCCCCCCCCCACGGTGAGAGTCGAAAAATTTAAAATGCTTATAACACGCGATCTAATTTTCGTAGGGCGGCCAAATTTTGTTTGGTAATTTATTATGAGACGGTGTTACTTTTGGTGACAGGAGACCCCCCCCCCCACGGTGAGGTTCGAAAAATTTAAAATGCTTATAACTCGCGATCTAATTTTCGTAGCGCGGCCAAATTTTGTTTGGTAATTTATAATGAGACAATGTTAATTTTAGTGACAGGAGATCCCCCATGGTGAGGGTCGAAAAATTTAAAATGCTAATAACTCGCGATCTAATTTTCGTAGCGCGGCCAAATTTTGTTTGGTAATTTATTATGAGACAGTGTTACTTTTGGTGACAGGAGACCCCCCCCCATGGTGAAGGTCGCAAAATTTAAAATGCTTATAACTCGCGATCTAATTTTCGTAGCGCGGCCAAATTTCGTTTGGTAATTTTTAATGAGACAATGTTAATTTTTGACAGGAGACCCCCACGGTGAGAATCGGAAAATTTATAATGTTTTTAACTCGCGATCTAATTTTCGTAGTGCGGCCAAATTTTGTTTGGTAATTTATTAAGGTATTGCATAGCTTTTATCGCGGGCTTTGAGCACGGCGAAAGAATCTAGGAATTCCGTAACGAGAAAAAAACCTAACACTCCGGCTAACGTCGCTTCAGTTTGGCAGACTTCGGCACGGTATCCTTCGGTAGACTTCGGCAGACATTAAAGCGATATTTTTCAGATATTTTGAGAATATCAAGTCTCAAACTTATGTTTTTTATTTCAGCTACCATAAACGTATAGTTTCAATTATAAAAATTCCTGATTAACCTACATGTATTGTAAGATAATAAAAATATTTTAAACGATATTAATTTCTCATTTATTCAATAAAAAAAAAAAAGTTTTGTTATCGGTCATCACGCTCAAAAAGTATAACTTGAATTAATATCAAAGACAAAAAAAAAAAACTGCATAAATAAAAAGTAAATAAATAATTATGATTGCATAAGTTGATAAAAAATGCTATGCAATAGCTTTACCGCGGCAGTCCCCGAGTGCCACACGTCTTTTTTTTTATTATAACAATTATATAAATTAATTTTCAAACCATTTGTTTGGGTAGATGTGTGCTGTTTTATGTGGATCAGATTATCATCGTAATGGCAACATACTTATATAAATACCGAATTTTTCTATAGACTATACTGTAAATGAATATATTTGAGTTGTCCAGAAGAATCCGACAAGTATATTATTAAATAATCGACAAAATGTCAAAAAATGAAAGAGTCCAAATACTTATTGGTAGATAGTGCACATTAGAAGTTCCCGCTATGCAGACAAGGCGATTTATAAAATACATAAAATCATTAAAAATACAAAAAAAATAAAATAAAATAAAAACATAAAAAAACAAACTTTTATCATTTTTTTTAAAAACAAAAATGTACTTTTTATAAAAAAAAAAAAAAAAAAAAAAAAAAAAAATTGAGGAAAATTTGCAATAACAGCAGAATAATTAAGGCTATGATGAAATTTACGCGAATTTATTAACATTTATTACAAATTATCACACTTTATGAAATTCAATATTATTCATATTTCGGGAAAATATGCTTATTAGCGGCATGAAAAGAAAAAAATGTGTTATAAAACTTGCGAAAACTTATAAAAAAGAAAATTAATAATAATTTAAATGCCGTCCTAATCTCAACATTTAAACGCTCCAATCCTACAAGTTCTGTAGTCTCAAAAATTCATCGATCTATACATTTGATACAGTACCATTCATACAATGGCATTATTTATTATTTGATTTTCGAACAAATAATAAAACATGTTTAAAATTCATTTTAATTAAAAATAATTCTGAATCCAATTTATATACAAATTTTTCAATTAAACTCTACCAAACTACCTTTATAATCCAAATATTCTAAACTAACTGTATATAAATATCGCTTTTCAAAATTTAAGATGAATTATGTATTTTTGAAAAAGAACAAGAATAAATGAGCTCTACATTTCATAAAATTTTTATTGTATTGGATTTTTCGCTATTTGTTAAATTCTTTATCTTCTTTGTTTCTATAGATGCAAATAACATAATTTAAATTTATTCTTTTCTTTTAAAAATAATCAATCCACTTATTCAAATGCAGTTCAAATTATTTCATTCTATTATAAATAATAAAAAAGAATTTACATTAATAACTAAACAATTGAAAATCATTTTCTAAACAATAATGCAAGCAAAACAAGGTGAAATTTACGACAATGAAAACCTAAGATAATTGAATTCCCAGAAAAGAATAATTTATGGAGGATTAAGAATATTCAAATCATCAGATTCCAATTAAATGATTTTTGAAAAACATTATTATTCGCTTGATTTTTATAGAATACATTATAAATTATATTTTTCGTCATATTTAAATATAAAAGTAGCATTATTTTTTAAATAAAATATAATATAATAAATATACTATATATGTATTGTGACTATAACTGTAAATATGTAATAGAAAACGGATGTTTATCAGAGCAACTATATTTTGTTCGTGAATTAATGCATACATAGATGATAGTATGTTATATTACAAATGAACTGACGTAATTTATTAAGAAATTAAGAACAAAGTTACTTATATATTACAATGGCTTATATTAATGAAATACTTAATTAGAGACAATTCTTGACCAGAAATGCGTTTATGCGATTTTTTTTTGTATTAAGTGCTACAAATATTTAATTCTAAAAAATTATTTATGAATAGACGCATTTTTGTGTGTATGTAATATGCTGATGGAGCGTAAAGAGTTCTTTAATAAATGGGCAGATATTCAAATTATACGAATAGTCTCTAAAAAGAGAACAATTTTATTATATACATATATTCAGGAACTTGATTCGAAATTGACACCATAGTCAGTTACGACACATATTACGACATTGGTTGGGGGATAATGCCACTCGAATTTACCCTTTCGGGGTTCTAATGCACTGTTAATAGTATATTTCTTTTCGTTGAATATATATTTGTCTTAACCTTTTTTTGTCACATTCTAGATATAGAAATGATAGTATACATGAATGTCTTTCTTATTATGACTTCATTTAGTCTTGAAATTTAGTAATAACAATAATAAAAGTATACAACAAAATTCTTACAACAGAATTCAATGTAATTTTGCGTACTAACTTGTGCTTTTTCGGTTATTGTTCTAGCATTTTAAACTCCTTAGACAACAGAGTTTATAAAATAATAATAAATAAAGGAAAAACATACATATATTTTTAACACCGTTTTTTATGCTAATTTCTCAAAAGATGGCAACACTAAAATGTTTTATAGAACAAGTTTGGTGATACTATACAGTGCGCTGATAACTTATATTGAATTTTTATCTTTTATACTTCCTGTTTCAATCCTTGAAATTTACTTATTTTTTTTTAAACATATCCAAAAGAAAAATGTAAATACCTTTTTACTTCACTTTGGTGGTAGAGAAACATTTAAATTCAGCAACATGGTACTTTTTCATTGTATCGGTAAGTGGATATGAACTAGGCAAAGTTAATTTTTTTGGGTGGCATAATGACCATGCATAATGACTTTTACCGACATAATGAGTCCCCTTACTTTCCTTCAACATTACAGTCGAGAGTCTTTTTTCTCCTTTTAAAATTAGATTATGTCTGTAATATGGACTTGCTAATAAAATAGTATGTATATGTTTAGATATTATTATATATTTTAAATATTTCTTCCCTGTGTTTTTACTTTGATTTTTTTGAATTTAATTTCTTCCGCTACTATACAATATTTTCTCACTAACATGATAATAAAAAAACAACGCAATCAACACCTTTCCTTTATGATTCATACACGACGACTTAAATTACAAAATTATTTAATACAATGTTCAGCAAAAGTTTAGATAATGATCGATTACGCATCCATACTGAAAAATATGTAAGGTACCCTGGGGTAATAACGCCAGGCGGGGTAATAACGCCAAGTGCTTATATTTTGCATAATTATGAAATAATCATGTAAATGACACCCATGTGCTCTGCGCAGAAGGGTTTTGAGTCATATAAATCGCAAAAAACAGTTTCAAGTTAATTTGTTTCATTTTTAGGTCTTATTGTTTTTACAAACAACTAAAATTAACGCTTGATCTAAAATTTGCGAGATACGTTTTGTGATGTGAAGACTATGTTTTTATCCGGAAATACTTTGTTAATTACATAAATTTGTAGTGCATTTCATGTACTTTTAAAATGTTGTTGAAGATTTTGGATATCTTCTCGAGATAATTTGTAATTTAAAATGTACTGCGCAATAACTATACCGGGGTAATAACGCCAATCCTTGGCATTAATACCCCGGTTGATTCCCTGCAGTGGCCGAGCTACATCCTAAAAACTTATTCAAATAAACACAGTTAAAACTGCGCAATGTTTCTCATATTTCTATTTAAGCGGTCCTTTTTAAGCAAAAAGAAGCTCACGGTCTGATATTCTTTTGCCTCACCCCCCCCCCTTCCCACACCACACCTTTATTTTTCTTACACTTTCACAAAAAATTGAACATTTTCAATAGCTTAGAATGCAATTTTTCAATTTCCAAGTTTGTAGATTTTGTACTTTTAGAATTGGGCTATCTACATGCAATTATTCCATCTTATTTCATAGTTTTGTTTGCATGGCGTTATTACCCATATAGGTGGGTAATAACGGCAAATAACATGGGTCAAGAAAAAACGCCATTACACTTTATGAATACATATCTGTTAAATTATTTTATTTTATATAGATAGTCAATGAGTTGCTGTATCAGATACTATATTTGTTTGAAAAATACAATCTAAAACTAAGCCGTGAAAATTGGTAGAACCTTAATGTGGCGTTATTACCCCAGGGTACCTTAATTAATTTTTGTAACTCAGCTGTCACATGTTTCTTGTGACACATACTGTAATCATAAATAATAAAGGTTAAATAATACACTTTACATATATATAATAACAAAAAAAAGTAATGGCAATCTGTTATTTAGAGGGAAATAACCATTTATCAAAATGGAACTGCATTAACATTGTCTGACATTAGTGAATAATGAGACTTTTCATTGAAAAAAACTACGTCTTGCACCAAATACGTTTAATTTTCTGAAATCTTACGAGATATAATGTTATGAAATTTTTTGATTGGGTTTAGATCAGCGATGAACAATGACCAACCGAAAACAGCAATATTTTGAGATATAGACAAAGTTTTTCTTTTGCATGCAACATGACTAGGCACATTATCTTCCTGAAATACATACTTTGTAATACCTAAAATTTCCCCAATTCACTGCACAATTTACTCCAATGTATGTTTGTAGTCTTGTGCGGTTTTGCGACCATCGAAGAAGATCCGTAGATGCTTGAGCATTAAAGCAAAGGGAGGCCAGAATCCTTAAAGAGTCATCTAGTTGTTGATGACTAAATAAAGTCCAAGACTTTTTATGAAAGTCGTGCAAATAGCATCTGGATCATCGAAATTACGCTTTTTTTACCTTATTACATATCGCAGCACATCAATTGGTTCCATATTATATCTAGCTGTGAGGTCATTGAATTATCATCAATCGGCAGTGAGATTTCAAAGCTGGTTGTTTTATCATTTTCATATAAACTAATTTTTTTTTTATCTTTCTTTAATTCATCTACGAATCTGTTTCTTTGACACTGAAAGTCCTGAATCATTTTTAATAAGACTAGCAATCGTCATTTGTGTAGCTGCTAGTTTATGGATCCTTCTGTAATCTCGTTTTCTGTTCGCACAAGGTCTTCCTACTCTATATTTTGCTTTTAAAGAAACACTCTCAGACAATATTTGAGATATAGATTTTTATGAACGTTTCAAGTTAGCCGAAATTTTTTCAAGTGTGTTTCCTTCAGATTTCAGCTTCCTTAGTTCAATTACTTCATTTGACCGCATATTTCTAGCTCGCAGAATCTTCACTAATCCATGTTATTGAGAGAAGCGCTGTAGATACTTCATGAATGTGACGTGTTACGTTTGATATTTGTATTTTTACAGTTGCTAAAAAATTAAGAAAGTGTCTAGACTTTTACAATATGCGAATTCCACGTTTTTATCAAGTTAAAAATTATCTTATATTAAAACCTTATTTCGGTATTAAAATATTTAAAATGCATTTGAAAATCCGCATAGCCATTTCTATAACCCAAGTGTTTATATTTTTTTATTTAAAGGTGAATTATCACAAGTATCTAAACTTTTTCTGAGCATATGAGTATTGTATTGAATGTGTTGCTGTATGAAATTTAATTTTGTCAATATTACTTTCTATATTGATAAAAAATTCTGCTCCAAAATATTTTCATTTACTATAGAATATTCTTTCTTTGCCTTAGTCAAAAAATCGCATTTATAGTAAATTTTATTGATGTTCAAACGTTTGAGATGTAAATTTATGCATATACCTACATATAAAATATTTTGTAATATTTTCTATAGATAGAAAGCTTTCAGATATTCGACTACTGTTTGAATTACTTTTATATTTCATGAATTTATATTGCTGTTGAATTCAGTACATAAAAGAAAAAAATGTCAAATCTGTTTTCCTTTTTACTCAATGCAATATGTTCACAGAAATTTTACAATATATGATACATAGTTTTGTTGTTTGTACATTCCTATGTAATATGTTTAAAGGAATTTTATAGTACGCAATAAATAGTTTCATTTTTTGTGCATTTCTCAGGTAGTGATAAAAATAGTTTGTTGAAAATGAAAAAAAAAGTAAACGTTCACATACATGTTTATAATAAATGATCTAGTTATGTTTACAAATAAATCAGAAAACAATACATTGATAGGCATAGTTTTAAAAAAAGCTGAACACTCTGATTACAGATTTTTTAAACATAATGTTTAAGAATTATTTTTATTCACATTTTGATGGAAGTTTTTTCAATAGCGGCATAATTAATATTGCTTTTTTTTGTAGGGAAATTGTTCTTGTGTTTATTGCAAGCATCGTATTTTAGCATTATATTATACATTATGATATTATATGTATCATAAAATTTTCAGAGATTAGAATGCGTGCATTTAAAAGTAGAATCTAAAGAAATAATACTTAAAATTATTATGTATATCAGGTCGGGAATTTCAAAACACCTTACCGTCAAAACGCATGGTGACATAAATAAATGTTAAATCTAGTTCTTTTGATGTTTGTATTGTTTTTTAATCGCTACGAATAGAATAGCTTGATATAAAATACATGATTTTTGAATCTAAGGTTATCACAGGAAAATAAAATCTATAATAAACAGTTCCTTTTAACTTAGATGATTAATTTCAACTTTCCAATGAGAATATGCTTAAACATTACTTCTATTCTAAACTATACAATTTTTAAATTATATGGCTTAAACGAAACAAAAATCTATTATATATATATTTTTCTTTTTTTAAACTAATCTGAAAATAACATACACATTATATTCCGAAGCATTTCGTAAGATTACATTTGTTCTTCCCTCTAGGGAAGAAAAAAGGGATTAGCTTTTTCAGAAAAAAACTTACAACTTTCATGTTAAAGTTTTATTTCCTTTTATCTTAAATTTCCACCAGAAACTTTGATAATATCTCTATCATTTTTATTAGTTATCGAACATTTTACGTGTTTTTATATCTATGTACTTTGCTTTTGGACTAATTAATCCCACTTTTAAAGATGTTTCTGTTTTTGTAACATAAGACAAATATAATTCGATGGAATATCTTGTGTTCTAAAATCGTACTGAATTAGTCGTGGCATTATTAACATTTCAATTGCAGTCATAGGAAGAAATGCTTTAATTCTTCAATTATATAATATTTAAAAATACAGATATTATTACGTTTTCTTCAATTATACCATATTTAATAATGCAGAAATTATTACATTTTCTACAATTATACAATATTTAAAAATGCAGAAATTATCACATTTAACTTTCACACCGCTGAGAACTAACATCACTGTGCATAAGCTGTAGATGTCACTGCAATAGAAACTTTAAAGCCAATTGGGGTATCTCTTATCTGTAAGGGAACCAAAAATATATTGACCTATAGGGCCCAAAAGAAAAAAAAATAAACCTACTGCAGTACGCATAATGTGTTTTCTAGATGTAACTTAATATTGGTCCGGGTCGTCTATATACGAGTTCTTAAAAGTAAATAATATTTTGTTTAAGTGTAAATAATTTCTAAATAAATTGTTCGTTAAATTTCCTTGACTAAACTTAGCATTCTTTTTAGTGCAGCTTTTATTAATTACCACTGTTGACTTTTTATGCTAAAAAGGGGAGGTGGATTTAGCCCCGTACGCACTGCGTACGCCAACCTTTGCTCCGACACCATAGAAACTAAAAACACGGTATTATGATCGGCTTTAAAAATATCTGTAATTATTACATATAAAAAATACGCAAACTTCTAATAGCATCATTTTTCAGGTTGTTAAACGAAAATAAATGTTTTACTTTATAAAATGTTACATTTTAGCTAAATAATTAAATTGACATTATGATTTTTTTTTTTTTTTTTTTTTTTTTTTTTTTTTTTTTTTTACGTTTAATTACTTAATACCAAAAGAAATAATATCTCGAGTTTTCATATGACAAAATTTATTTAACATGGCCAAAAGTATATCTTTGAAAAAAAATTCTTTTTATTCCTTAAAATTACTCTAATATGATATTTGCTATTATAAAATAAATCATTATCAAATACCTGGAAATTAAAGATAAGTTAAATTGGAATTTCATTATTTTTTGTAAGAAATTCGATGTAAAATGCCTCTTCAGCAGAAAAATGTAAGGATGATGTTAATGAGACTGAACAATATTATATTTTCGTAATCTAAACTTTAAAAAAATCTTATTAGTTTTTAATGGAGAAATGTTTAAATGTGATAAAGTAAAATATTTTAGAATGTTTCAATCAATGTTGTTTTTTGAAACATAATATTTACTTAAAATTAACAAAAATGTTTTTTTCCCTATATATTGCGATTCATTTCTATTTAAATAGATATTTTGGATTTGTTAATTTGTTTAGGTTTTTTTTTTTTTTTTTTTTTTTTTTTTTTTTTTTTTTTTGATAATCTACTATTATTGTCTTCATTTTTATGTTTTATTGTTTGCAATAAGCAGAGATATTTTGTTTAATTTATTTTTGGAATCTGCTTATAATGAATCAGATAATGAAAATACATTTAATTACCATTGAAAATAAGGCCGTATATACCGGGTGTCCCAAAAATCACTGATGAATTTTAAAATTCAATAACTTGCAAACGGTGACAGCTATTTTAAAAATTTTGCAGGAGGGTGATGTATAATGTCAGGAGTTTTTTTTACCGTAATTTTTTATTTTAGTTCGAATTTGAAACAATAGGTAGCGCTGACGACTATTTGAAGGCCAGGTCGACGCTTCACTCAGCACTGATCACTTGGCCTTCAATCGCCGTCAGCACCACCTATTGTTTGAAATTCGAACTAAAATAAAAAAAAAATTACGGTAAAACAAACTCCTGACATTATGCATAACCCTCCTGCAATAGCTGTCACCGTTTGCAAATTATTGAACTCTAAAATCCATCAGTCATTTTTGGGACACCCGGTAGGTCCCCCATTTAAAAGTCAAAGTCTTTATTATATGATGATAAAATTTGAACTAAAAGAGTGCGCATAAAACGAATCACACTGGAAATATAATTGCAAAGAGCAGCATAAAAACATTGAAGATAAGCCGATGAATATAACTGAATGATAGCAAAAATGTATTTATGTCTATTTCGTCTTCCAGATCAGAATACTGGTTTAATGTTTTTGCATTTAATTTTCAATCACTTTTTTTATTGTCCCCACCACTGATTAAAAAAAAAATTTCTGTTCAAGTTAATTAAAGAGAAGAGCCTGAATCCATTCCATTTAAATCCATTTCATGTTCATACAGACTATTCCTTTGTAATTTTTCGTATTAATTTTGGAAGCTGTGAAAGCTTTGTCTAAATATGTGTTAGGTATTCCTAGATAGACTGACGCGGAAGAAAATTTTTTACCAACCTTTTTTCTCCTATATGCATCGCTCAATTAATAGTCCACATTTCAATGGCATATTTAAAAAAAAAAATAATAGTCTATATCTTGTACTTCATTTTTAGATTTATTAGTATAGACAATTAGTATGTGTATTACGAGAATTATTTCTAGTTATTATAAATATACAGTTAAGTAGATTTTTTTTAAGTTTAGTATTAGTGTATTATAATATTAGCATACTACCTTCTATTTTACATGTATATAAGTAGAATCGTAAATATTTATTATACATATAATAGTATTAGATTTATAAAAAAAAAATAAGGTGCCATTTTAATTATTGTGGGGCAGGTAATTTTGTCCATGCTGGAATGAGGGAGGTGATGCATCTGACTATATGTCGCTTACACCAGAAAAAAGTTTTAGAGGTTCATACAAAATCTGCGTACACACTACCTAAATTCTCCTCTGTATTATCTTAGATTCTCTTAGATAAATTTATATTGCCCTTATATACCTCGAGAAGATGATAAACTTTTACAAACACACACACACATATACATACGTATGTATATATATATATATATATATATATATATATATGAAGTTTTAGGGAGAAACCCGAAGTATCTTCACTGGTTCCCCTTTTTTAAAACACACAGTCGTAGCAAGCGAGGGAGAAAACAAAATAAATAAACAAATGTAGAAGATTCATTAAATTAAACACTGGCTGCTGCAGCTTAGTTTATTAAACTGTAGTCATATAGAGAGGGAAATGCTTCCTTTGCAAGCCGCCTTGAACCGAAACATCAAAAAGAATATTCCATCATTACTTTAGCAAGCCGTCATTAACGTACTCATCGAAGAAAAAGCAAGGAATCTCTTTCATCACCACCCGTCTTCCTACTAAAATCTAAAAACAATCTTTTTGAAAATTCTTTACTCTCTAACCATCATTTTCCCATGTAAACATAATTCATGTCCAGTGTCGAGATTTTTATTTCATTCAGAAGATAATTTTTATTTAAAAACATATTATTTAACTAATTTATAATCGACTGAGAATTTCGAATATCCTGCAAACGATATTTTGAGAGAAAAATGTAAAGAAAGGAATCTGTTGTTATGAACAAATATCAAACGATGAAGAAGGGGAAAAAATAAAAATAATGATATTTTTTGCAAGGTATGGTTTTGGGATTTAATAAGACTTTCTAAAAAATGGTTGATAAAAACAGGGAAAAAATGAGTTTTATTGGAATATAAAGAAATAAAGTTTATTTAAGAATATTTTTAATTTGGAGCCATCTTTTTAAATTCACGCGTATTGAAATTAATGTTTTTTTAAGGCAAATTAAGAATTTATATCGTTTCCATAAAGATTAATAGATTAGATATAGTAACAGGATTTTAATTTAATAAGTTGAACTAAGTACGGAATATTGTTAAATGGAAATTAATATAGTATAAATGTTAATTTTGGCGAAAAAAATTAAAATTTGTAATATTTAACCCCTACCTCAAAACTTTGTATGAAGTTGATTGTTAAATAAAACTACAAGTTCAGACAATAGAAATCTAATAACTTAGAAAAGTTAAATTTTGGAATAAAACTGTCAAACCCAGGAAACTAAGAGATGGAAGAAAAAGAAAATTAGGGCAATATAAAAAATAATAGCAAATAAAAAGAATAGTTAAGAGCAAATTAAATAGATTTATGATTAGCTAGGAGCATTTCCTTGAAAGAAATGCAATAATGTTACAATATAACTTACCATTTGTAAGTGCATAGGAGATAATACATACAATAGCAGTAAGTAAGTTATAAATATTAATAAGCAAGAGATAAAAAATATAATAAAACCAATAAAAACTCTTTCTCATGGAAGTTTAATTAATTACAATAACTTAATAAATAGTTTATTTTATTTTATTTTATTTTATTTCAAAAATTAAATTTCTTAGGTGCAGTCCTTCTAATAAATAAAGTCCTTCAATTGAAAAAAGTCTTTCGCTAGTTTATAAAAAAAAGTCTTTTCCAAAGTTCACTGAATACAGTCTCTTTAATTAAAGATCCTCAAATCTAGTTTAAACTTTGGTTTTAATCTTATGTTGGATCCAACATCTTTTAATAATCAAATCTTTTAATTATAAAAATTTTAATAATAAATAGTATCACACTCAACATCAATAACAGAAAAATTGAAATAATAATAATAACAACAATAATAATAAGTAGTATATTAAGACTCAAAATTTATAGCAACAATAATAATAATTCTCCATATCTGAATATTTCTCAATAAGAGTATAATTAATACTATACTTCATTATAGAAATCATAATGATAATAATAATAAAACAAGAGTATAATCAAAAGAAAATATCACAGTTTGTTTATTATTGATAGGGAAAATAATGGTTGAGGATAAAAATAATTACATAGCAATTAAATAATTTTCTTATCTTCTAATACTATAAGAAAGTATTTTTGCTAGCCGAAAGTATATATAAAAAATAATAAATCCAAAATCCAAACAAATTTAAATCTAACTATTTAGAAAATGGATTCTCAACCAGTATTTCCATACAATAATTCCTTTCTGATACTCTTTTACAAAATTGTTACGTTTGGTTATAAGCTTTCATATGCCAAATGTAGAGTAATCTTTTATTTACACATGGTTTTTAAATTTTAATAATAAAACAAATAGGAATAAAATGTGTCATTCTTAATTAAGAATTGGAAATAAAGATAATTTGCTTTTGAAAAACTTTTAATATCTGTAGTTTTCACAATCACTGAAATTCTCATATTAAGTTATAGGTTTCAGTAAAATCATCAAATCTTATAACTGTTATCATAAAAATATCGGTTGAATAAATAGCATAATACTAATGTAAAATAAATGAGTAATTATAGTTAGAATTTAAATTAATTTATCAACATCAATTTGAAAGCTTTTACAATCAAGGTGTACACCTTATGCCTGCATAAGGAGCCCATTTTAACCCCAAAACAAGTAATGTTCTTGTAGTGCTCCACGAACATACCTGCTAATGCTGAAAATTATAATGGTAAAATATAAAAAAAAGAATTTAATTTTAATCTACTATCTTGACTTTAATTTGATCTAGTGATTGTGATTGTATTTGAGGTTTTGTTGGTTTTTTGGGTGCTCATGAAACAATTTAAAATCTTTTGGTGAAAAATAGGGTCTTATATTAGAAACATGCACAATAACTGAATTCTGTCCTGTGTCATAATTAAATTTATCTATTTCATAAGTTACATAAGAAAGTTTATTTATAATTTTGCAAGGTCCAGAGAAAGTAGGTTCTAATTTTCGAATGTTAGGGTATTTAAATTCTTCATAAATTACAGAGTCTTGTATCTTTAATAGGGATTCGACAAAATTTCGATCATAGAGACATTTACTTTTAAGGTGAAATTCACGAGATCCCGCTTTCGCAATTTTGAGGGCTTTGTCTTCTGGTTATGTTTACATTCTAGTCTCACACAAAATCATTATCCACCCATTTAAAAATCTGAATCAAAATTATCGTGAGAGTTGCAACTATATTTAGCTGTTAACTTTAACCAGAAATTTTTATCTAATAAAAAAATAAATTTAAATATCATAGTTATACCTTAAATTGGTATCACCTTTTTAATTCTATTATTTTATAAATCATAAAGAGATACAGGAACTTTAATTATAGGTAATTTCTTACTTAAAATCAAAAAAATTACGGAAAAAAATAATTATATTTATCAGTCAAAACTCTAACAGCAGCTTTGTACAGTTCCATCTTTCTTACTGAATTTAGATAAATT
This sequence comes from Maratus speculifer, assembly GCA_964019185.1. Lineage (NCBI taxonomy): Eukaryota > Metazoa > Arthropoda > Arachnida > Araneae > Salticidae > Maratus > Maratus speculifer. Next base: position 68,890,191 of record OZ025297.1, on the reverse strand, counting down.
ATAAGAATCCTGTAACTAAAGCTCACGCCACCAGAAATTCTAACAAATAAAAGAAAAAAACATAAATGTTAACTTAGTTTTCTAGCTCAAATGTCTAGTAGTATGAACATTATAATGAAGATACTGCTTTCTGAGAAAAGTCCTTTTATACTTCATTATTATTACAAATTTACCTTTAATTGTGCATAAAAATATCATAATAGTCTAGTAGTCAACAGTAAATATCTTAATAACATCATACTCCTTAATTAAATCCTTAATAAATAACATGTTTTCTCTCCAACAAGTAATAATAATAACTCATAATTCATATTAATATAAACTCATAAATAGGTAAGTAAATAAGACTCACAGAGAAATAGTTAAATAAATAAACCTGACAAAAGAGAATAATTAATCTAAATAAATACATAAAAAAGTATACAATTAATAATAATCAAATCACTACGAAAAAATTCTCACCGCAATCCTATAGGGCTCAAATATCTCGAAATCTGTCTATTCACCAATTTACAAGCAACTGTCTCGTAATTATTTATTTTCTTCTTCCTTTTCACCATCACGAGGAATGTTTGTTATCTCCTATTTATTATCAGAAAATGGAAAATAAAAACTTGCAATAAATGAGCGCCGAAACTTGGTGAACAAAAACATAAATTCTAACGCTAAATCTCAATGACTGTCACGAAGATTGTCGTCATGCGAGGAATGAAGAGATAATGACAATTCTTGCTCAATAACACTCTCAAAAATGGCGGGAAATTTTTTTGGCGATCAACAGGTTGATCATCACTTCGTTCCATAGTAGATTCCTTTCAAAATCCGAAAATCGGCACTAGCATATTATTAGCTTCCGTCACTTAATCTATCCTGTCGACTTTTATATTGGATGTGTCGTTTTAAGGAGAAACTCGAAATAGCTTCACTTATATATATAAATATATACATATATATATATATATATATATATATATATATACATAAATTTTGCATATTATTTTCTTTGAAATATTTTTAGAACGTGTTCTTTGCGTATACATGTAAAAAAAAAAAAAAAAAAAAAAAAAAAAAAAAAAAAAAAAAAAAAACAGCATATATTCTACCTCGAGGTACCCGTACATATACAAATATGTATACTGAGAGAGAGAAATTGAGAAAATGATAGCGAAATAATTCACAGCGGTACATCGATACATATGATGTGCTATAGTCACATGAGTATTTCACAATGCATTTATATGCACAATGTGAAAAAATAATAATTTAACGATTTTCCACTCAATTGGTGACAGCGTTGCAGCCTCCAATTTATAAAAACTTTCATATTTTAAAACTTTATAAATTTTTTTAAATGTCAATATTTAAACGATATTGGCGATTCGTTGTGTTTATTTCAAGCAAATGCAGTATTGGGTTTCTAAAAAAAAGGGTACTGGTTTAGTTCTTTCATTTTGAAAAAAATCGTGTAAAGTTCCGTAAGGAGTAATTTAAACGATACATCTGTTTTTATGTAACCCAGCAAAATGTGAATTCTATATTTTCACACCAACACTGTGCATTTTTTACCAGTTATATCAGTTTAAGTTGCACCGTTTTTAAAAATATATTAAACTAAGATTAAACCAACTTTTTATATTGTAAGGAGTAAACAAGTGCCAGCTTACTTCTAAATCCAGTGTTAGATATGTTGAAAATAAATAAACAAATTTTCAATATCATTTAAATATTAGCATTTTAAACATTTATTTTAACAGATTTCTAGAAAATTACGATAAAGACAATAGAACATTAGCTACATTAAAGAACAAATCTTTGATACTGATAAAGTTTAATGATGTATAGAAACTACCAAAGTATAACATTTTAGATTATGCATAAGTGGATGGTGTTATTGAAATTAGTTCAGCGGTGTCAGCTATTCGCAGTGATACGTTGTTGATTACATCTGTTGTTAGTTGTGACATTTGAATTAAAAAAAGATTTCGGAAAGTTCCAATCAAGATGAGAGGCGATGAAGTCAACGTCAGTTCACTGAGGATGCCCCATAGAGAATGATAATAAATATTTTTGTAACAATTCTACGAACACGTATGATTATTTTTTAAAAATGCCATATCCAGAACGGAAATAAAGGTCAAGATCATTTAAATGACAACTATATAATTTTCATGTGTAAGAGAAATGGTTTTATATCTGTAAATTGGGAATAAAAATAAAAATATGTTTATTTTATTTTTCATTCACTTATTTGGCATACCAAATAAGAAAAAAAAGTAGTGTTGAATCATATGAATTATAAACAAATACTACATAACTTTTACAAATTCATGCAATAATTTTTGCTTGTTGGGGACATTTAATTAGCTCATTTTATGTACATAATATTATAACTATGTTGATAAACTAAATGCTGGATTCCTTTTAGATTTATCTTTCTTAAGAGAAATATAATTATTGAGAATAATTCTAGTATATTTTATTATTGATCATTAAATTAAAAAGTAACAAAATTTAATTAACTTGTAAAAGATTTATTAAAAAACAGAAATTCGTGGCTTTTATTCAATAAATAATTGTACTTAAATGTTAATTATCATTTTTAAAATCTTGAAAATTAAATTGTTGTTTGGAGTGAAGATAATTAATATCTTATGTAATATCTTATGTAATTGTCACTTATTTTTGGAGATATGAAAAATTTCAGTAGGAATTTTAGATAAATTATTTCAAAAATATTTTTTTTCAATGAATTATATTTCATTTTATGTCATTGTCATCTTTAAAAAGAAAAGTGTAAAATTTAATTATATCAAATCCAAACTACTGATTTTAGTCTTATTTAAATAAAATAGTATAAAACCACCTGGTTTATGCCGAGAGAAATGACAAAGGATTAAGTTGAACTATTGTGGAACATCTTTGTAAAAGGTTGCAATATACTAACTTGTATAAGTTATTTAAATGCAGGCAAAATTCATATACTCTTTTACATAAAGAATAAACTCAAATGAAAATACACTAGATTAAAAAATATATATTATTGATTATATTGTATGATATGGTATGCAATTTCGTCATAGATTATTACATTATATTTCAATGGCAGTTGTGATCCAATACAAATGACAATTTTATTTCATATTTGTAGTATTCAAAATGTAGCTTCAGTGAATTACTTAGATTTTGCAAAATTTGAATTTGTATTAATTTCTATGAATTTGTTAAGAAAGATTAGTATATCCGAGACTATGCCTAAATACAGGGTTAGAAAGAGACAGTGAGTACTTTCCGTCTTCAGAGGACTCTAGAATAAATTCTAATGATCCAAATGAGATCTAATTACCAATAATAAAAAGCTTGATATTAAAAAAAATTACAAAATTAAAAATTAAAATATTTGCCGATAGAGGGAGGGCGCTGTAATACACATAATCCTTTTAATTTGCTTTATACATAATATTTAGAAAGTGAATCTGATTAATAAATATACAAAATACGCAGCAAGTTTTTTTGTTCAGTGGAATACAGCATACGTTTGCCATAAAAGCATTCACGCTACCGTGCGCAGATTGATTATTGGCTTTAAGTATTGCTCTATTAACATTTTCGATGTTAAAATACTGGATTTACTATCTTCTTCTATTTCTCGAAGAATACTAAGTTATTCAATTATTACAAATTTCTTCATTCTCTTGCGTAAGTGCAGATAAAACTTTGGTTTTCCAGGTAGGCTTCACACCTCTTCGTATCTGTTTCATACTGTGGATGTTTTTTAACAGCTACAACGGAATACGTTTGGTTCTCGTAGGACGAATTTACCGGTATTTGTTTTCTCGCAATTTAGGTTTCAGGTACAAAAACGTAACCGATGCTCATTCGGAATCCGCTTTCTTTTTAACTAAAGAATAATGCTAATAGACATGCGCTATACCGCAAATGCTGCATTACATTTTCATTATATGCAAATAAAAGCCATGCAAATAAAAGCCATTTGCAAATAAAAACACTACCTATTGGTGAATTTTCACATTTTATTATTATTCTTACTACTATTTAATAAATGTCAGACGCATTGCTTGAATTATCTATATTCTAAACTTGAGATCATTTGAACGAATAGAAAAGATCCTAGAGTCCTCGAAATTGGAAATTTTATTTCTTGCAATATCTGCATGGCAGTGTGAGTGAGCTTATTGTTTCTCGCGTGTTGGAGATGCCATATATTCTACTATACGAAAAATCTTAAAGCGAATTTTACAATTTTATAGCTTAATTTCAATTATATACTTTTATTCATTATATATAAAACGAATTAAATTGTTTATTTGTATTACAGCGCCACCTATCGGCGGATTTTTTTTATTTTTTGTAATTCTTTAATAATGCTAATACACACATAATTAGAATTATATGTAATTCACATATGATCTCATTTACACCAATAGAACTCATTCTAAATCCCTCAGGAGTGGACAACTGCATTTTTTAAAAATATATTGTTCAATCCATTGGCATTATTTTTGAGCAGTGTTTATTTACGAACATATTTATGTTCAGTCTTAAAATAATGCTATATTATACATGTCTGTAAAGTTTGTATATGATGTCATTAAGTCGCTCAAGAGAAATATTACACACAAGTTTAGAAAATAACATTTTTTACATTTTAAAATAGGTGATTTCAAAATATTTGAAAATTATTTGGTCTTTTTATACGGTTGCTTTTAAAATAAGTCAAAAAGTTGTTTTTTCATATATATGCTTTTTGAAAATCGGAACTTTTTGATGATTCAAGAGTAATGCGACTTTTTAAACTTAATAAACATGAAATGGCTGTATCACAGGTTGAAATATATGCTGTTAATTCGTAAAAAAATCATTTTTAATACAGTTTTAATCAAGACGTAGAAAATTATATTAATTGGTGTTACATTATATCTAGTTCCCTATTTAATATGCCAAAATTTATTTCACAATAAAATTTAAAAAGCTGCTTACAGTGATGAAAGTGTACTTTGAATTTCCTTGTGTATAAGCCCTATATTTTTGATAAAATTATTAATGTATATATTTATATTTTTGGATATTGAAAATTTAAAATTTATATTCAGACGTTATGTAATAACAACATTCTTTAAAATGCTCAGTTAAATATTTTAGTGCGCATTTTCCTAATATCACTTAATAATAAAGTCTATTCTATTCAAGAAAAGACTATTTAAAGATATTAGGTAAAATAAATAAAATAATAGGATAAAATAAATTAAATTTAAACTGCGAGATATTTAATTAATTCTTCGTAAAGTGTAAGAGATTTTTTTTTAATTGCTTCCGCTGATTATTCATTTTATCTTTGCATCTTTCATGCTTTATTTCTCATTCAGCTTTCTTTTTACATCGTATAAAAATAGCTTTATTTCTGTACAGCATTAATTCTCTCTCTCTCTCTCTCTCTCTCTCTCTCTCTATATATATATATATATATATATATATATATATATATATATATATATAAAGAATGGCTATGCTCTTAAACATTAAACATATTTTTAATGTTTCGAAATCTTCTTTTCATTACTAAAACTGCATTTTTTTAAAATTTAAACTTAAAAAAGGTACGGAATACTAGGTTTCCATCTGTTGTTTGTGGGGCTATAAAATATTTCTTTCTGCTCTTTTTTGTTCATGGCGTTTAGAGAAAGAGAGTTCCACGTAAGTTTCTAAATATTTACACCGCTGAACGTACACCAGAAATAGGTTACGCATCAAAGGATAAAGATTGTAAGATATTGAATATAAATATAATTATAAAACCAGTGTTTCTATGCATAATGTGGGATGTAGATGCGTGCTACGGAGTAATGTTACGGAAGCGCAACGCCAGCTCACTTAGTTCCACGGTCTGCCAAATCATAAAAGATTTATAGTCGGAAATTTTACAACATTCTAGGTACTTACCAGACATGCGATCACAATCTATTTAGCTTTTTGTAAAATAAGTTAAAAAAGAATAAACTGTAGATCGACAATGAACAGTGAAAAACTGTGGTAAAAAATCACAGCGACGAAAGTTCAATCTTCTTATAGTCACAAAATTCATCAGCTTCATATGTATTGACAAAGGTTTGTAGACGTTAACGGTGATAACATTAAAACTTTTAAAATGTTTAATAAATGATGCAGTTATTTGCTACGTGTAGACACATGTGACATCAAATTATTTCAAATCCATTGAACTCAAAAACGTTTTCAGCCGACACGCTCAGCCATCATCAGTGGACAACTAATGATGGAATACCTCTTTATGATAAATCTACAATCTTCCGGTATTGACCATTCATGGTTAACATTGCTACGAAAAATACAGCCAACATAAAATGCATTCAGATTTTATGAAATAGACATTTTAAACTATTATCTAAATTCCTTCAAACTCCATTCATGTCATGTGACAAGACATCAGAGCAAACTATATCTTCTATGAAAATTGTCTTAAGCCATTCTCTTAAAAATGTTACTTGTCAGGTATTTCTATGAAAAAAATATTTATAGAAATTTCTGTATTATTTTCTCTTTTATTTAAATAAAAAATTGATTCCCAAACAAAGATATATATTTTTTGCTCGTATGTTTATAAAAATACGTAACATGTTTCATATTTTGAAATAAATAAGAAAAGCAAATATTTCCTTATGTATAATAAAGACGTAAAATATATTTTCAATAAAAGCATAAGTCACTACAAGATACAAAGTAAATCCGTTTCATTATGTAGAGTAGGCAATATTTTATGTGACATTTCACAGTTCCCAAAAGAAGTTAAAAGTATTTTCTGATTCCTGTATTCATATAAATCTGAAGATAAAAAGATGACCTACTTGGGCTTCCACTTCGCATCCTTTCCTGCTTTGACAGCTCCTTTTATTCAATCATTCAAAAAAAAAAAAAAAGTTTTTTTTTTTATTTCGGAAAATAGCAATACTGTTAAGGAGTGTCTTTAGAAAGAAAAAAAAATAATATGAAGATGCAGAAATATACTCTGCATATTTTCTTTTAGCTTGTGTATTGTCCAAATACATAATGAATCTTGAATTTATATGTTAATGATTCTGCTACATAAAATATTTTTTTTACAAGTTGGCAGATATTCAAATACATGGCTTGTGATTGCACTCTTTTCCAATTCTCTATTAATATTATCTTTTTTAATGTACGCAATGGAAATCTTTAAAGTATTTTTCTTCGAAATAATTATTATTATTAGAAAATTATAAAAATATTTAAAAAATGAAAATTTGAAAGATTTTTTGAAGAAAAAATTAGGCATTAAAAACTATATTTAGACTTAAAAGATTATATGGGATAACTGGTCCCTGATTTTACAATGCGATTCTGGAGATTTTGGCAATTGACTTTACAAAAGCTAATGTTCACTTGACGAAGTCCGAACCTTTCTACATTTATTCAGTTAGCTTCACCTTTTCACACAGAAATTTTGAAAATTGCATTTTAATGTGTAAAAATAAATAAATATATGTAGTTCATTTTTTGTTTAAATGGATCTAGTTTCTATTTTTATGGGGCACATATACAAGCACGCCTATGTTCCACACACCTTTGATTTTTTTTAATATGGGGTGTCAGGTCCTGTTTAAAAAGTGTAAATAACTTTAGAAAATTTAAACTTGGCAGATCATCTAATTTATATATCAACCAAAGAGCGTTGTAAGGAAAACATTTCCTGTTCAGGTGTCTAACAAAATGATACAATGATATTGATTTGATTTATTTCTACAAAATACATATGAATTAAGTAAATACATGTGTACATTAGTAAAAGTAATACATATATAAGTTACATGGGTATTTTAGGGAAAAAAATAAACAGGATATATCTAAGAACAAATGGGTACGTAAGTATTTAAGAATCCCATTATTCTTGTTATTTATCTCAATGATTGTTCGATATATCCAAAAGTATGTTCACAAATGCAAAAATGATTTTTCATTAAGCATAATTAATTTTTTTAATTAAAATACCTAATAATAAGTTGGAGCATGAACTATAAAACATCATTTTGAAGTATCAAATTATTTGTATATGCTATAAGGGATCCATTAAAATAAAATAAAATGGGAAAAAAATACCTTTCAATTTTACATGTTTCGTGTGCTCTGACGGCAACTTTTTTAAAAACAAAAAATGATAAAAAAAAATTTCGCTAAAATAGTTACAAATTAAAAATAAACAGCTGCTTATTTTTAATTTGAAGCTATTTTAGCAAAACTTTTACCCAACTTAATATGCATGCTAGTTTATAAGTATTTATGTACATGTAATTGTATTTTAAAATATGCGTCTTTAGTAGCTGCTATAAGCATTTCGAAACAAAAAACATTTTTTATTTGATGAAAGTTTGTAGTTATTGTCATATTTACTGTATGATTTATACAAATATACTATCAGACATTATTTTAGAAATTATGCATAACATTATGCTATTGAAATATGTTAATTAAATATAAATAGTCTTACGTCTTCCTTAATAAACAATATAATTTATTTTTAAAAAGTCAAACTAAGTGTTTTTAATTATATGCATTTTCTTTTTATTAAGTACAGAACATTGAAAAATACATTTCCTCTAAACTAAAATTAACTTTTCGAAGTAAAACAAATTTTTCTCTTAAAAAAAAAAAAAAAAAAAAAAAAAAAAAAAAAAAAACTCTGGAAAGTTATTTGAATGATTCACTCTATAATAAATAAAGAAAATAATCCTTATTTAATAAATAGATCGTGGTAATAATTATTATTAAATAATGTAACTCTACTTTCCTATAGTTTATAAAATTGGAAAAAAGAGATAATTGAGTTTTATGAAAAATGAGAATGGAGTCCGTATGAGATTTTTTAAATTACATTTCAAAATTCATGATCTATTGAATTATTGAAAGAGTATCTCCTTTCTTTGAATTTACAATACATATACAGAGCAATCCAAAAGTCTGGACAAACTTTAAAAATGAATAATTCGCAAACGAATCAAGATGCAAAGATACAGTTTGCACCGAACGTATGGAGAAGAAACCGGGTTTTGTGTAACAACGGAAAAAAACAGTTTTGTTGGCGACCAACAAATGGTGCTATAGTGTTTTATTGCACCAAAAGATGATTTACAAATGAAAAAATGTTGACAACTTACAAGTCATCTTAATTACAGATAATTGTGCTACAGTAAATGTTCAATGTGCTGTCAATCAATCATAAGTGCAACTGTGAGACTAGACACGACACCATTCACACCATTCACAGCTTTTGTAGCATTTCTTCAGTAATGAAGACACATTTTGGCAGATGGCATCTTTCATAGCTGCTAGTGGGTCGCTAACAGAGCTACATTTTTTTCGTTGCCACACAAAACCCGGTTTTTTGTGCACCTATTTGGTGCAAACCGTATTTTTGTATCTTGATTCTTGTTCGAATTATTCATTTTTAAAGTTCGTCCTGACTTTTGGATCACCCGGTATATTACGAATTGTGCTTTTCGGGATGAAACAATAAATATATAATATAATATTATTTTTGTTTAAATATTGGTTGATGAAATGTAATAAAATGTTTAAACAGTCAAAATATCTATTTTGAATAATATAAATTTTATTTTATAGGTTAGCATTTATATATCATAATGCAGATTACTGGAGTAAATGCTTCATTGTAAATGTATTAGAAAAGTGAATTAAATGATGCCATTATAACATATAAAAACTAGTCGTTAGGGGGCCACCGTAATACTTACCCATCATACATATGCATATGTAATATATGAAAATAATACATTTGAAAACTATTTATAAAATGGATTGCAATTCCAAAAGAAAATTTAAACTTGTATTTATATTTGATTGTGCATAGTAATGCTGTATTGATGAGTTGCTGATGAATCTCTTTCGATAAATTATACAACACGCCTAACTACTCAAGTAGTACTGAATTGCGAAAAAGAAACATCCTTATAACTCCAAAAATAATAATTTTATTAACTAACAATTTATTGCGTTGGATTAAGCGTGTCATTTCCAATTAAAATATCTCCTTGAAGGAAAATTTGAATGAAATACAGGGTCATGAAAAATCGAAGAATGTGGAAAACAGGATTACAGATATCTCGGCAACTAATAATTCGATCAACTTCGTTATTTATGCAAAATTTGTGTTTTTGTATTGCCGTTTACGATCACTCCTTAAAATAAAAAAAATCGAAAATTTTTATATATCTTTCATCAGAAAGAATTTTTCGAGAGTCCGAAAAAAATAGTTCCGGAAAATCGAAATTACTGATATTAAATAGGCTTCGTCCCATTGTTACATACTAAATATATACAAAATTTCAAGTCTCTATATCAAATCGTTCGGGAGAGAGAGCGTTTACAGACAGACAGACAAACAGAAAGACGGCAATTTTTTTTTTTCAAAAAATATGTTTTTCGAAATCTCCAGTGTTGAAAACGTGTAAATCCGTCAATTTTTTTTCGATTTTCAAAACGATTGCAAGATTTACCCTACACTACGTATGATGGGTAAGTAATATTTGATTCTTGAGTTTTATAATTTTATTTTTTTTTATATTTACAAGGAGAAAGTATTGGATTCGTCAAAATTTAGACTTCGGTTTTTTGATGGGTTAACATGTTTTGGGATGAACTATACAAAAATAAAGTCTGTCTGTATGTTTCTGGGTTTGTGAGTCTGTGACTCTGTCAGTTTTTTTTTTTTTCTGTATGGGACATAAATATTGTGGGCACGTTATCGGAAGAACTAATACACGGAATTTAATAAAAAAATGTATTCCGTTAGTTCCTTACATAAACTGAAGGTGATTAGTATTTGGTGTATATCTCTCAAAGCGTGGCGCTACAATTCTACCATTTTCCTGCTTATCCCAATCCATGATTTAATGGATTTTAGCGATAGTCATATCTCAAAAAATTATGCACGAAGTACCATTTATTAAAATCCCCGATAATAATGTGCATGGATTGCCATTTAATATTGGCACTGTGCTAGTGAATTTCAAAGTATTAACATGCTAATGATAGAATGTTTTGGGACATCCAGCTGCATAATCGAGCACATCATGAAACATCCAGCTAGTTTTGTAATTTGCTTTAATTTACACTGATTTATTTTCTTGAAACTGTTTATCTTTAACATTTTTAATACCATTTTTGTTAAATATGATTACTTAACTTTTCAACTGACCAATTTTTTTAATGCGATTATCGTCTGCGAAATGTTCTAATTAATATGTGGAGTCAACTACCAGTTGTATTATGAAAAAGCTATTGGAGAAATATGTGGACGTTACCTGAAATGAAGTTTCTGAATATTCTGATGAAGTCACTCCGTTTTAAATGAAACAAAGAGAATATCGTTGCAAAACTTATCGCAATTTTGAATATTTTCAGTGGTTTTATTTAAACTCTTAAAATTTGCAATACATGATGCACTTATTTGCTACATGAGGACTAATGTGGTATCAAATTATTTCAAATCCATTAAAGTCCAAAACCTTTTCAGCCGACACGCTCAGTCATCATTACTGGATACTACCCATAAAGCATGGTGACGTCACTGCAACGTCGTTGTGAAGTCACATTGTGACTTTGTGACCATCGATTGTCGATGTGACGTCACGTGACGTCTATGTGAAGTCACAGTGACTAAAATGTGAAGTCGTTATGGCCGTTTTAGTGCTCTTTTGTGACGTTTCACAAAGTGGTCACAATGTGACAAATTTGTGAAAAATGTGTCATTTGTGACTAATTTGACATTAACATTGTGACGAAACTGTGACAAAAGCGACGATATTTAAATTGCGAGACACATGTTTTTTAAAGTAAATGACATGTTTTAAAGGATATTTATAAATTTCTAAAGATTTTTAAGAAAGTCTCATCTCAATCACAATGTGACGTCACTGAGTGGTGGCATTTTGGTCACAGATGTGATGTGACCAAAGTGACTCACAGTGACGTCACTGTGACCACGCTATTAGGGTAATGATGGAATATCTCTTTATGATTAATCAAGAATTTCCATAGACCATTCATGGTTAACATTGGTACGAAAAATACAGCCAAGATGAAAAGCATTCACATCTTGTGAAAAAGAGTTTTTAAACTATTATCTAAATTTCTTCCAATCTCCATTCATGCCTTGTGACAAAACATTATAGCAAACTTTATCTCATTTGAAAATTATCTTTAAGACATTCTCTTAAAAATGCGACTTGGTAGGTATTTCTGTGATAAAAAATATTTAGTAAGATTTCTGTTTTTTGTTCTTTTTTATTTAAATAAAAAAAACAATTCCCAAACAAAGATATATATTTTTTGCACATATTTTTATGTTTATAAAAATACGTAACGCGTGGAACTTTTTGAAATAAACAAGAATGGCAAACATTTCTTTAAGTATAATAAAGACTTAAAATATATTTTCAATAAAAACATAAGTCACTACAAGATACAAAGTAAATCCGTTTCATTATTGTAGAGGAGGCAATATTTTATGTGATATTTCGCAGTTCCAAAAAGAAGTTAAAAGTATTTTCTGATTCTGGTATTCAAATAAATCTGAAGCTAAAAAGATGACCTACTTGGACTTACAATTCGCAATCTTTCCTGCATTGACAGTTCCTTTTATTTATTCATTCATTCATTCATTCAAAAAAAAAAAAAAAAAAAAAAAAAAAAAAGCTATTTTTTATTTTGGAAATTAGCAATTCTTTTAAGGAGTGTCTTTAGAAATGAACAAAAATAAATATAATATAAAGATGCACAAATATACTCTGTATTATTTTCTTTTAGCTTGTGTATTGTTCAAATACATAATGAATCTTGAATTCATTTGATAATGATTTTGCTACATAGAATGTTTTTTTACAAGGTGGTGGATAATCAAATGTATATCTTGACTGTATTCTTTTCTAATTCTCTATTAGTATTATCATTTTTTATAAACGCAATGCATTTTTTCTTCAAAATGACTTCTTTGGAAATAATTGTTATCATAAAAAAAATTATAAAGATACTAGCTGACCCGCCCGGCGTTGCCCGGGTCCGTTATAATAATGTTAAACGAACTTGAAATTTTTATGATTTTATCTTCAACTCAAAATATGTGTTAATACACTGTTAAGAATTTGACCCTTTTGCTGCATCGTCACTCCACCGCTTTTATAGAAAATGATTACTTCAGCCTATTTTGGAGCATTGTCATAGGTCAAAAGAGATATATTCTATAAAAGCGGGGGAGTGATGATACAGCAAAAGGGTCAAATTTTTTACAGTGTACATTATAATAAATACGTGCCCCCTGACTGTGTCAAAAATTGGTTTTTTAAAAAACTAATATTTAGCTGCAAAAATACCTAAAATGACTGCAATGGGAAACGCAGGAGGGAATATGTGTCCAACGATTTCGTGTTGATATTTATCCTTAAAATTACTGTTAAGTGACTTAACTAAATACTTTTTTCACATAGATATCCCAAGTGAAATATTTTGAATTTCAAACTAATTATATATCACTCTTAAATCTGACTATACAGTGAATGAAATCGATTCTCGATGATTCGCTAAAAGGTTAGTATATAATATTATAAATTCAGAGCCATTTTACAAAAATAGGTGTATATTTTTTATCAAACATGCGTAATGTTCATTCTATGAACAAAATCCTAACCGTAACCTAATTGTATCGGAATCATAACTTGTCTGTAACTTAGCTGTATCTTAACAGTAACCTAACTGCAAGTTAAATATACCATAAATGTAACTTGGCCGTCACCTAATCATAACCTACCCATAATCTAACCACAACCTAACCGCAAATTAACCTTAACCTAACTGTAACTTAACCATGACCTAACTGTAACCTAACCGGAAAATAAAATAACAAAAGGGTCACCGGAACGTAATTGCAACCTAACTGTTATCTAACCGTAACCTAGTTCTAATTTAACATTAACTATAAACAAAATATTTTAACCATCTCGCGCTAAGTACTTAGTTTCACTTTCCACCGCTACGGAGCGCATTATGTTTTGTAGAACATCCGAATTTTAGGTTCGGATTGGATTCATGTTCATGGAAATTATTTTGTCTTCTTCGGATACGGTTATGATTGTGTGGAATATTTGTGTTCAGTTTAGATTCGGTTCAATTCAGATTTCGTGGGGTTTTTTTTTTTCCCTTCAAATGGGATTTTTAAGTTCGGGTCGGGTTGTACTTATATGGAAATTATTTTACCTAGTTCCAATGAGGTTATACTTCACAGAAATATTTTTGTTAGGTTCAGATTAAGTTTGGTTCAAATTTCGGGATTTTTTTTTTCTTTTTTTTACAAATTTTTTGGTTTGGAATGGGGATTATGTCCATGGAAATTATATTGTCTTGTTCGTATCTGGTTATAGTTATTTGGACTATTTTCGTCGGATTCAGATTTGGTTCGATTCAGATTTCAGGTATTTTTTTTTAAATTGATTTTTAAGGTTCTGGTTGGATTCATGTCCAGGGAAATTATTTTGTCTTGCTCGGATCGGGTTTTGGTTCTTTGGAATATTTTTTTCGGTTTCAGATGTCGTTCAATTCAGATTTCGGCTTTTTAATGGAATTTTTAGGTTCAGGTTGGGTTGCGCATCAACGGAAATTATTCTGCATTGTTCGAATAAGGATATGCTTCTCTGGAATATTTTTGTCAGATTCAGATTTAGTTCATTTTTTAGGTTCGGATTGGGTTCATGTTCATGGAAATTTTTTTGTCTTGTTCAGGTCCGGGTATGGTTCTGTGGAATATTTTTGTCGATTCAAATTTCAGGTATTTTTTTCAAATGGAATTTTAGGTTCCGATCGGTTTCATGTCCACGAAAATTATTTTCTCTAATTCGAATCCGGTTATGGTTCTTTCGAATATTTTGATCGGATTCAGATGTAGTTTGCATAAAACTTCAGGCTTTTTTTTCAAATGGAATTTTTTAGGTTCGAGTCAGGTTTATGTTCATGGAAATTTTTTTGTCTTGCTCTTATCAGGTTATAGTTCTTTGGAATATTTTTATCGATTTCAGGTTTCGTTCTGGTCATTTTTTGGGGTTTTTTCAGAGAAAAATTTTAGGTTCGGGTCGGGTTGCATATACACGAACATTATTTTTCTTTGATCGAATTGGGGTATGCTTCATTTGAATATTTTTGTGGGATTCAGATTTGATTCGGGTCAAATATCAAATCCATAGTTTTTTTTCAAATGGAATTTTTAGGTTCGGGTCGCGTTTATGCTCATGAAATTTTTGTCTTGCTTGGATCGGAGTATAGTCTGTTTTTTTCTGGTTGGGATCGGGTTATGTGTTAATACGCCTAAACATTATGTTTTGCTACTATTCTTTTAGTGACTATTTTTTATATATAATTTATTTTGCTATTTGATAATTTATTACTGTGTATGAATCGTCTGCCTATTCGAAAAATTGTCCGTCAAAGAGCCATTTCATTTTTGTTTTAAAAACAAATTAAAGTCTTAATAAAATTTTAACTTAAATAAATGCATTCAAATTTAATCAATGATTTAAAAAACTGCTAAAAAAGCCTCATATATACATATACATATATTAACTGCAACATAGCCAACCACAAATACATTCTAATGTACGAAGTACCAACGATCTGACGTAATAGCTATGTTCAAAAATCCTAAGTTAAACTGACATTTTGCCAGTCTATGAATTTTAAAGGTATTTGGGAAAAAAACAGTCACTTTTGAAATGTCAAAATCTCAAATTGGTTTCTTTCATAGAGTAAAAAGAAATTAATAGAGTGGAGGTATTATCTCTGGAGATGATGCTTAAGATGTAACCCTACATTAAGTCCAATTAAGTACCAACAAAAGCACGTGCTTTGACACGCCTATCAATTAGCGAAATTTTAAAATGAAGGGCCAAAATCACAGTCAAGTGAAATCCAGCCACCCCATTGGTCGAGTGGTAAGGGTGAAAATCACGAACTTGTTTCTCCATTTGAAAAAGGTGAGGGGGAAAGTATTTTTTAAGCGATTGTTACCGTCTGTTCTTATTTAAGATAAACCATCGAAATTAACTCAATTAAGATATTTTGATGCCATTTTATAAAATGAGAGTGAAAAATTTAGATTATAAATGAAAAGAGATAAGATTTACTTCAAAACTGCCGCTACGATTTTTTCTCGGAAAAAGGAGTATGACAACATTTACCCAACTGCTAAGAGATTGTTCCCTGAAAAGGACGCGGCTCAATGACCAATGAGGTGTTTGGATTTCACCGGACTGTGATTTTGGCCCTCCATTTTAAAATTTCGCTATCAATTGAAACAGGTTTAAACCTGTATTTTTTTTTTCTCTCGTTTTTAAAAAAAGAACTAATTTATCGCTTCACCGGTAAAAATTTATTAATTATTTTATCATATGTGTTTTAAATATCAATATAGAAAATTATTTTAACGTTTTGCTTGAAAATATAACATTATTTTGTTAGTACATTAAAATCGTCTGCAGTCAGAAATTTATATTTTAGATTAATATTTATTACTTAAGTTTTCATACATGATTTTAAAAGAATGTTTTCATCATTATATTTTAAATATTTATTTACATGCAATTATTAAGTCATAAACATTTTTCATCTACGTTATAAAGTATTGAAAATTACATTAATGAAGGAAACTTTTAGTTATACAATTTTTAATTCGTATTAAATGTTTTCAATATCTTATTTAATTTTAATTTGATATTTAATTATTGCTAATTTTCCAATTTCCTTCATTTTAAAAGCGAATATTTATTCTAATAAATAATAATAGAACGAAGACCATTTTAAAAATTTGCTATTTCCTCTTGAAATATGCTTCAACTGTAATTCATTTCTTTCAATTCGTCTTATAATACAAAATCTCTTCCACGTCCTTTTGTTTGTCACATTAAATTTGAGCGATAAATGGTTTCATATCGCAAACCTTTTTTGAGCTTACTTCACCTCCACTTATCTTATTCCTCCATGGGTTTCTTTAATTCTGTCTCAGCTTTCTTTTTACTTCTGCGAAAATTTTTACACAACCAACCAACCGTAAACAAATGAAAGAGAAAAAAATTGGGAAAAAGATGATTTTTTATGAGAGTGACCTCTTGATTTTAATTAATTACTCAGTTAATAATTGGAATTTTGAAATTCTGAAGCTCAGGTGCATCAGGAGAGATATTGGGCTACTCTCAAAAAAATTTTGAGCTTTGTACGTGCTGTAGATTTTGCTAGCCATCGCAGACACATACACAGACACACACACAGACACACACACAGACAGAGCGTTTTGTTCTTTATTATTAGTATAGATTTAAAAAGTGAAAAATTAAACAATTTAAAAAAAATCATTAAAAACTATATTTAGACGTAAAAGATTACATGGGATAACTATGCCATGATTTTACAATGTGATTCTGGCAATTGCTAATGTTCGCTTTAATTAAAGTCTGAACCTTTGTAAATTTCTTCAGTTAGTTTCACTTTTTGAAACAGAAATTTTGAAAGTTGCATTTTAATATCTAAAAATAAATAAATATATGTAGTGCATTTTTTTGTTTATATAGATCTAATTGTCTCATTTTTAGGGGACACATTTACACGCACGTGTAATTTCCACGCGCCTTTAATATTTTTAGTATGTAGTATCAGGTCCTGTTTAAAAAGTATAAATAACTTTTAAAAAATTTAAACTTGGCAGATCATGTAATTATATATCAAGTTAAATGCATTATAAGGGAAACTTCACCTGTTCAGGTGCCTACAAAAATAATACAATGATAAATTATTTCATATATTTCTACAAAAAACATATGAATTAACTTAATACATATGTACTTTATTATGAGTAATCTATACTAATAAAAGAACAAAACGCTCTGTCTGTCTTTGTGTGTGTCTGTCTGTGTGTCTGTGTATGTGTCTGTGTTTCTGCGATGGCTAGCAAAATCTACCGCACGTACGAAGCTCAAAAATTTTTTTAGAGTAGCCCAATGCCTCTCCTGATGCACCTGAATCTCAGAATTTCAAAATTCTGTTTATTAACTGAGTTATTAATTAAATTCCAAAGCTCACTCTCATAAAAAATCGCCTTTTTTCGCTTTTTTTCCCTTTCATTTTCTTATGGTTGATTGGTTGCATAAAATTTTCGCAGAAATAATTAAAAAAGCTGGGACAGACCTTTAAAATTATAGACTGGCAAACTGTCAGTTTAAATGAGGTTTAATGTCATTTTTTTAAATGACAGCTGCTGTACACCATGAAGAAAAAGATAGGTGGAGGCGAAATAAACCGAAAAAAAGGTTTGCAATATTAAACCATTTATCGCTGAAATTTTAATGTCTCAAACAAAAGCACGAGGAAGGAATTTTGGATTAATAAAACGAATTGAAATAAATGAATTACAGCTGAAGCATATTTTACGAAGAAATAGTAATTTTTTAAAATGTTTTTTTTTCTATTATATTATTAAGGTTAAAGTTAGATTAAAGTTAAATTGCATTTATGTTATGGTTAGAATAAGAATATGTTACAATAAAGTGAAGGCTAGGTTACATTTCTGTTATATTTAATTTACGGTAGGGTACTGTTAAGTCGCTGTTAGGTTACAGACAGGTTCTGGTTACAGTACAAAAGTTTAAGGTTAGGAATTTACACACTGAGTGAACATTACGCAAGATTTGATTAAAAACAGCACTTACTTTTGTTAAATAGCTCTGAAATTATAATACTATATACCAATCTTTTAGCTACCATCGTGTATCTATTTCATTCATGGTATAGTCGGATTTAAGAGTGATATAATTAGTTTGAAATTCAAAATATTTCACTTGAGATTTGTATGTGAAAATAATAATTAGTTATGTGACTTAAGAGTGATTTTTACGGGTAAATATCAACTTTTTAACATGAAAATCATGCATCGTTGGATACATATTCCCTCCCGCGTTTTTCATTGCTCATTTTGAGTATTTTTAGAGCTTAAAATTAGTTGTTGTTTTTTAAACCGATTTTTCACACAGTCAGTGGCTACGTATTTCAGACAATGCATTTCTGCATGTAACGAGTTAATGATAAAATCATACAAATTTTAAGTTCGTTTAATATTGTTAATACGGACCCGGGCAACGCCGGACGGGTCAGCTAGTACGTATATAAGTTACATGTGTATTTTAGGAACAAAATTAAATAGCATATATCTATGAACAAATGGGTATTTAAGCATTTAACAATACCATTATTTTTGTTATTTACCCCAATGTTTGTTTGATATATCCATAAGTATGTGTCTCAAATGCAACAATGATTTTACATTAATTATAATTTTTTAATTAAATTACCTAATAATAAGTTGAAGTTTTTAATGAAGTTTTCTGTAATAATCAATGAAAAGAGGTTCCATTTTTGTAGCTGGCAACTTTTAATTATCATTGAAAAAAATTTTATGCATTTATTTATGAATTTTAATCTTTGTGTATCCTATTTACTTACACAATATGGCATCTTTAAGGTTATCTGTAAATAAAAGAAAATCTATTTTTAATTTAGTAGACTCATCGCACGGACTTCATTTTCATACTTTTCATACTTTTATTTTCTGAGTTTTTGTTTCTCTAATAGCTCCTTGCAAAAAGGACATTGCTTCTAGCGGATTGGCTTCAAAATAATAAAAAATAGATCATTTGACGTGTATGAAATGAGAAACAAAACCTGTTAAGAGGACAGTTTTCTTTCAACTTATTACAAAGGCTGAAAATCTGATCCTATTTCTATATCTTTTCACAAATATACTGATAAAGCAAAATCTATCCAACTTTTTTTAGATTCTTAATTATAGTAATGCATATTATAATAAACAAAACTGATTCATAAAAAAATATTTAAATTAATTAATGAATACGTAATATCACGTACACAGTGAAATAGAGTAATTTTGAAAACAAACAAACAACAACAAATAAAAAAGTGGGTTGCTTAATTAAGTTTTTCTAAGTATTTAAAGATTTTTTAAACCATCTGCATTATTTAATGTCACAAGTAATGCTATAATCAAAAGTTCAAAGAATGGTATTGAATTTTCTTTATTAATTAGTTTGTGAATAGGTATGGAAATTGAATAAGTTTTCTAGGATTCTTGAATGGTTGAAGGAAAATTGCCAGATTAAAATAGTAATTAAATTTTGCCAATATATCTCAGATTCCAGGTAAGTTGACAAGCGTTAAGTTAGAAAAGTACAATATCATACGATGCATATGAGTAGTTTTCAAACGTGTTCTTTATTAGAAAATTCATAAAATTTCATTACAAATAAATCAATGTCAGTCTGTTTTACTGTAGATGTACTATTTTCTAAAATGAAACATGCATATTGTTCAATCATTAAATTTGTGTCATTAATTAATTAGAACATTAATTTTCTGCAAGAATAGTTATTTTGAAAATATTAGTGCCGAATGGAAAACCATGTAGGACGTCCGCTACAGTGGAGCATATGCCTTCTGTATATTAATGAGTATCATTTTCCGCACATTTTTTTAACATATTGACGAACAAATTGCTGAAGTGGTTTTAGTGGACCGATCGGTGTGGTATCTTTTAGTTGACCAATCAGGCAAAAACTTAGTTTATGTGAAAAACTCCCCGTGGTCAATTATAAACCCACATATTCTTCGATACCTTTTATGGACAGAAATTTGTCAAGCAAAGACCAATAGTATTTGTTAGACATTTCAAATGCAATCACTTTAGGACATTGTCCAGAAGACTTGATAGATTGGGACCCTAGTCCTTTGTCCAATTTCAAATGGTTAACTGCAGCCAACCAAAATCTTGGGTTATATAAAAGTTCATCTGATCCATCCGAAAACTTGAAAGAAATAGTTGATTTCATCTTAAAATCATACATCCCTCTATGTTTTCCCATAAAAAAGAGCAAAAAATTTACTGAAGGAGCGACACGTACCTTTCAAGCAATCCAAACATCACGCTATTTATCCGACAAATTACTTCAAGCTGTCGACCCAGTAATAGAACGAATGCTTTCTTTTCGCATCTAGAGAATGTTCTGCTGGCAATTATTGCTGAGGAATGAGAGCACATTCGGGAGCACGATTTAAGACAATCCGTCTTAAAGAAGAAATTTCGTAACACTGAATGTAAATTTTCAAGCTTCCGACTACACAGAAATTATTAATTGGAGTTATTGTGTTGTATATACTCCAACAATGCTGTGGGATCTTAGTGAATATGATATTAAATATATCAACAATTCTGACACTATGCTCATCAGAGAAATACTGAATTTCCCTGTCAAACCCAGGTTGTGGAGGGGCTTCAAACTTGTTACAAAGGCATCGAATAAAGGATGTAGACATGATGCTAGAAATGGCTATACCAGAGCAACACTGAAATCTAGATATTCTATGCCTCATTTCTTGAAAAAAAAATCATACTTTAAATGCGTAGTAGATATTAATAAAAAAGGAAAAATAAAGTCAGTCAAAGTAACAAGACAGTTAGCCAACTCTATGGAAAACATTTGTAAATAGATGTAATTATTATATAAATACCACACCGAACAAAATGGGTAGCTGGTTGGGTAGGGGGGATGAATTCAACGTGCAACAATCTCCATATGGTGAGTTCTGGGTCGTTTAGTTATAGCAAAACCAGTGGAGAGTGGCACAATGAAAATTGTGTAAAATTATGAAAATTTCTTTTTTTCTATGATATTACGCAAACGGAAAAAATAGATTTTTGATTAGAATTTAATTTATTAAGGTTATTTAAGCCATCAAACTATAATAAAAAAATAAAAGCGTGTGTTTTTTATATTTTTAATTCACTTAAAAAATGTAAAAAAACGCAGTTTTTGCAATTCTTCATTAAGTGCGATGAGCGAGAGGAAAGAAATTAAACAATTTTATTTTTTTATATACCGTTTTTCTTCTTATTACAATTCGCAACTTTTCAGCAATAAAGCACTTCGAAAAAAAATACCTTTTTTTTTACTCACCCTAATATACATGTCTAATCTGTATGTATATATATTTGTGTATATGTAATTGTATTTTAAAATATGCGTATTTAGTAGCTGCTATAAGCATTTCGAAACAAAAAAACATTTTTCATTTCATGAAAGTTTGTAGTTACTTTCATATTTATTGTCACATGCTTGTAGGATTTACACAAATATACTATCAGACATTGCTTTAAAAATTATGCATAACATCATGCAACTAAAATATGTTAATTAAATATAAATATTCTTACGTCTTGTTAATAAACAATATAACTTATTAATAACAATATAATTTATTATAATTTATTTTTAAAGATTCAAAATAAGTGTTTTTAATTGCATACATTTTCTTTTTAATATACACAGAACATTGAAAAATGTATTTTCTCCAAACTAAAATTAAATTTCAGAAGTAAAACTAATTTTTCTCTAACAAAAAAAAAAAAATCACTCTAAATTATTTGAATGATTCACTTTATAATAAATGAAGAAAATGATCTTTATTTAATAAATGGACAATGGTAATAATTATTATTATATAATGTAAGTCTACTTTCCTGTAGTTTACAAAACTGAAAAAAAGAGATAATTGAAATTTATGAAAAATGATAATGGGGTCCGTATAAGATTTTTTTTTAATTACATTTCAAAATTCAGGGTCTATTGAATTATTAGAAATGTATCTTTTTCCTTTGAATTTACAATATATATATTAAGAATTGTGCTTTCCTGAATGAAACAATAAATATATAACATTCTATTATTTTCATTAAAATACTGGTTGATGAAAGATGATAAATTGTTTAAGCAGTCGAAGTATCTATTTTGAATAAAATAATTATATTTTATGCGTTAGCATTTATATATCATAATGAAGATTACTGGCGAAAATGCTTCACTATAAACATATTAGAAAAGTGATCTTAAGGATGCAATTATCACCTATAAAAAATATTTTATTTCAGAGTTTCATAATTTTACTTTCTTTCACATTTATAAGAAGAAGTGTTGGAATCGTCCAAATTTGGACTTCGGATTTTTAGGGGTCAACAATTAAATAAAATCTGTTTGTGAGTTTCTGGTTTTGTGAGTCTGTGACTCTGTCTGTTTAATTATTTTTCTGTATAGGACACAAATATTGTGGATACAATATCTCAAGAACTAATACACGGACTTTGATAAAAAATTATATTCAGTTAGTTCCTTACATAAACGGAAGGTGATTTGCATTTGGTATAAATAACTAAAAGCATGAGGCTGCAATTCAACCATTTTCCTGCTTACCTCAATCCATGATTTACAGGATTTTAGCGATAGTCATATCTCAAAAAAGTATGCACTGAATATCAATTTAGTACAATCCCCGATATAATGTGCATAAATTGCCGTTTAATACTGTGCTAGTGAATTTAGGAGTATTAACATGTAGGAGAAGAACAATGTTTTGGGATTGCAACATCCAGCTATTTTTCTAATTTGCCTCAACTTATACGGATCTTTTTTCTTAATAATATTTAACTTTAACATTTTATACTAATTTTGTTAAATGTGATTGCTAACTTTTCAACTGGCCATTTTTTTAAATGCGATAACCGTCTGAGAAATGTTGTAATTAATGTGTGCAGTCAACTCTCTGTTCTATTATAAAAAAGTATGGGAGTAAGATGTGGACATTACCAAAATGAAATTTCTGGGTATTTTCATGACTCACTCCGTTTTAAACGAAACAAACGGAATATCATTGCAAAACTCATTGCAATTTTCAGTTGTTTTATTTTCATTTTACACAATGTTATTTAATTCTGTCGAAATATGATTCCAGTATTTAAGATATTTCGTTGTTATTTCTAAAGTTTTAAACAAAAATGGAGTTCCTGATTGAAGTGTGAATGACTGCAATAAATTCACTTGATAATGTAAGGAGTTTGTTTTAGGTGCGGTGTTTTAAATTTGCATGCTTTTAATATTAATATAGTGTATTTTTAAAAGTAAAATAATAGTAAGATATTTGTTTCTTTTGCCTATTAAATTATCTTTTTAATTTTTGGAGGGAAAATGCATTTTTTCGTGCATGAATTTTTGAACATAAATTATTACATGAACATCAAAAATCTTTTTCTACTTGATAAAAAGGTAAATTACTTTTTTATTATTTTCTTTTAATAAATAAGAAACTCTATTGAAAATTCAATCGACAAAACATTGCAAAAGTTTAATTTCTTTAAATGAAATGATATTAGTACATTTGTAGTGCATTACATGCATAGTTTATCTACATACGGAAAAACAAATTGAAAATAATGATTAATTAATAGAATGTTTAATATAAACTTAAAGGGCTTCTTATTATTAGCTTCGAAATTGAATTTTCGTCTCTTTAATAAATTATCTAAAAATTTAAATTACAGTAAATGTTCTTTAGTGTGTATTTTTGATAAAGGGGGTGAGTTATTAACTGAAAAAAAAATCTAAAAACACACTGTTCTTCGTTTTTTTTATTCAAAACAAGTGGTAAGAGTGTAATTTCCTTCATAACCGTATAAAATGTTTTATTCATCACTGTGAAAATACATGATTACTAAAAAAAAAAAATAAATAAATAAATAAATAAATAAATAAATAAAAAAAAATAAAAAAACTTTTTTTATGAAAGCATTTTATTAAGATCCCGTTGAACAATCTAAATACATAAGTAGAACAAAAATTACATGAAAAAAAAAAACAAAGAAAAACAAAGAGTTACATTAACTCAACAGATATAACTTATTAATAGAACACCTGACAGTTTCTACGTATTTATTTGTTTGTCTAATCATATTGTAACGTTTAACAGACATATACCGTCCAGGAATTTGGATATTTTATAATTTATACCATATAATTTACTCTTTAACTACAGTGTAGAATACCAAATACTTATTGCATTAACTTATGACACCTTCCATTAAAAATTACAACATTAAATCATAACTTAAAACATTTTATACATTACAACAAACCTTATACAAATCATATTAATCTTGCATTAAATATTTTGCATTATTTTTTCGTTCTGAATGTTTCTATGCTCGTATCTAAACGACAACCATTAACTGATATTTTTTAGCGATATATAGGATTATTTCCGCAGTTCTTTAAATGTTTTGTTATTGCCCGATTGAATAATTTATAACCTGAAAATTTGCTTAAATTATAGGATAATCAATTTAAAAAATATATGAACTTAAACGCTGTTAAATATTAATAATAATAAATTAGTAATATTTTATATAATATAAATTCAACAATTATACAATTTATAAATTAATTATAATTTTATATCATCATTTAAAATGTCCCCATCTTCGATACAGTTAATAATATTTATAGATTTGTGATATGATTTCAATAACAATGATATTAATAATGATATTTTCTTTACTAAATAACAAACGCTTTATTTTATAATTAACCATAACATATAAATAGTGATTGTTTTCTGTTGCATTTGAAAGTATTCTTTCATGTAAATTAACAACACATTATGTTATTGTTTGTAAATCTTCGGTCTTTCAAAAATTGAGTGGTTGTCAAACAAGAATAGAAAAATCGTTTAAGCAACCACTTCTATCAATTTCTGAAGCTTTTTTTCCTACGTGAAATGAAACTCAGTGTAAATATCATTGTCAACGAATGACAATATAAAAGATAGTTTCAGTTACAAATATATCAAAAGTTTTTTCTCGAGACTTTTAGCTGTCAATTTACGTTCGTATATAGAAAATTTACAGACATGTAGTATTTCAATATTGAAAGCAACATTTACTTCATATTTCACATTTATTTAACATATATTATTTGCATTATTTATATTTAAATATTTCGTAAAATAAGAATATAGACAGTGTTACGAATTCTTTTTTAAGTAGTTAGTACTTGTACGCTAAAATAATGTAAATAATCTGATTAAGCGCTAATCATTTGCTAATATTAGTTTTTGTTGCATCCAAATGTCTCTGTTTTTTATCCTTTTACGAAGCAAATCTGTCTATTGATTTTTAATGAATGTCTAAGGTAATTTGGCGAAATATTAGAGTTATTATCACGTTGGCGTGAATAATTTTGGTCCCCAAATTTGGCGATATATCACCAAATTGGCAACAAACTCGGTGACTTTTGGAGACGGTACACTGTTAAAACTAATGGTGACACATTGCACCTTTTAGGGGTGAAAGGCTTGTCTCACTGGTGACACCCCTAGAGGAGCTAAAATGGCACCCTTAACTAGGGTGAAAGGATGATACCCCTAATCCAGGGTGTTTCAGGGGATGAAAGGACGGCACCTCTGGGAAGAATAATGACACCCCTTATCCAGAGTGTTCAATAGGGTGAAACGATGGCACCACAGGGGAGAGTAATGGCACCCCTTATCCAGGGTGTCCCAGAGGGTGAAAGGATCGCATCTGAGGGGAGGGTAATGGCACCCCTCATCCAGGATACCTTAAGGGGTGAAAGAATGGCATCTCAGGGGAGAATAATGATACCACTTATCCAGGGTGCCCCAGAGGGTGAACGGATGAAACACATAATCCAGTGTGCCCTGTGGCATCCTACAAGAAATAGCACTCACAATCTATGGCCCACCGTTGCAACCCCCCTCCCCCCCTGCTTGTCAAGAAATTGTACTGGTTTGAATCATGAAATACAAAGTGTTTACCCATTTTTAAATTGAATTCTGCAGAAAAAATTATCATGATCAGTCAATATTTTGGGCCTTTTTTTTTTCTTTTAGATTTATGGAATATTATATTTTAAAAACTCATTATCAGGTATCCAAAGAAAAATTGTAGCATATTTTTGTAACTCAGAGAGGGATAATATGAACTACAAAAATAATCATAGAAAGGCGGAGAATTCAAATTGTACTTTCATTTACATGGAGAGTATTTTAAGAAAAATTCAAAATTTTAACTTTTATACAGTCTTTGCATTTCAAAATCACCAATCATAAGTCATCACTATTGCATTGTTAGTCATACCCAAAAGGTTTTGTTAGAATAAATCGCAAAATTTACACAACCTCTACACCTCTTTTCTGCCTCTAAAAATCACTGAGTTAGAGTCAAATATTGTGACTTTGTCATGCAATTTGAAGCCTGATTTTCATTTTGTTTTGAAGTTTTTGTAAAATGAAATAAATCATGATTTTGACTGTCTCTAACTCATATGTTTGGATCAAACTTTTTGGGTATGTTTAAGAAAGGGCCAGTAACTATTTTTGTGACTGGGCATTTTTAGATGCCCAGACATTATAAAAATTTGATGTTTTTTTTTACTCCAAAATAAGAGAAAGTACAAATTGAATTATCTATCTTCATATGAATATTTTTATAATTTTCTTATAGTTTCAGAAGTAATCTGTAACCATCTGTTTTGACACATACTATACTGCTGGACATGTATTTTCATTATTTTATATACAGGACAACCGAAAAGTATGGGGACACAGAAAAATGCTATATCCTGTAAAATATATGCCATAATTTAATAATAAAAAAAATAAAAGAAATAACAATATTTTAACAAATTGTTCACTGGTTTGATATTTATTTTTTACACAAGTTTGAAAACGAAAGATCACAGAATTGACAGTCCGCTGCAGATAATTCTGATTTAAATCATTCTATGCCTTGATAATTTCGCATCACATACAATGCAAACTGGGAATTTTCTATTTCTAGCTTTTCTACAGAAGTCAAGTGAGTTAAGATCTGATTGTTCGAAGGCAATACACCTGTTATTAAATATCCACGGAGATGGGTGTTGAAGGTCCAATGTTGTTTTTGCTCCATGTCAAGGCCCCAATACTGCCGGAAGTTCCATTAAAATTATTTTGCTTCCATGAGGCGAACACTTCGTTGAACATATTAGTTGCTGATCATTTTGACGGTTGTGAACTTTTCGGAAGAAACCTTTACGCAGGGGCTCGCTCAGTGTCTACCTGAGAATACATGTAAGCCCGGACAGATGCTGTCACAGCCCCTCCGTAAAGATTTTCATATAATAGAAGAAATGCTACAAAATTTTAAAATAAACATTTCTCAGATTTTAGTTGTGAAATATCAATGTCAAACAACGCACAAATATTTTTTCAGCTACCCTGCTGTATCTAATTAAAAAAATGTAAAACACAAATTAGAAAAGAATATGTAATAAATGCTGTGTAACTTTTAAATTAGTAAGAATGCTTCATATTCTTTAAAATTCTTTCAGAAAGTTAGCCATCAAGCTATGAAATGAATTATAGAAAACAAGTTCATTTTATGGTTGTGGTAAAATCACAGATGAAATTGAGTAAAAAAAAAATCATTTTTACAATATATGTAGCACTTACCTTTATAGTGAACTTATGGAAATCCATGTTTTATAGCATATATCCACACAGGATTAGAAATTAAGAACTGTATGTAAAGTGTCAAAATAATGCCTACAATTTTTTTTCAATGTGCCAACTGCATTTCATATTTTCTTATTTCTTTTCACAACCATGTTAATAGTAATAATATTGCATTGCATATTTAATTTTAATGTATTGAAGGGAAGTGGGGAGGAAACTTTATATATTAAAAACTTTTTCTTACTAAACAAAATAAAAACTGACTTTCCATAAGTATGAAACCTGATTAAACTACAATATTTGGATTCTGGAAAAACTTATTCTTTTTATAAAGCTAATATGAATACAAAACAGATAATCAAGCAAATATGTCCACAGAGAGAAAATATGAGCTATAGATATAACTAGGGATAAGCTAATTTATAAAAAATCTGAGAGTAACAGTACATCAGAAAATAAAAAGTTAGCAAATAAATGAATCTTTTGTTGCCAATTATGGTGTGGCATTTAAAATATTTCCAAATCACACATATTTTTTTTTGTTTGTTTGAGGAAGGGAATACAAAAATTTTAATACAATTTTAATACAGTTTCTTATTTTAGGAACATATAAGAATGCAGAAATATCTCATAATAAAAGAAAATCTTGTTTACAGGGGTGTAATATCAAGGACCAGTTTTATCAGTCATTGATGAAAGTGAAGTTAACTTAGAGGTTATTGAAAGGTTCAAAATTCTTAAGACACGTGCTGATGTCATGGTGCAGAGGGGGGGGGGATGTATGCTAAAATACAAATGAAAGCATTTGCTAAACAAAAATTAAAGTTAAAGACAGCTTGCTATCAAGATTTGACGACTAGGAATAATTTTTCTATAATTTAGTTTCATTTGACTACTAACGACTGCTGATTTCTAGTTCTGTATCCACATCAAAACACTTTCTGCCAAATTGTTTTTGTGTTTTGACATATTGCATCTGAAATTTTAATCCAAAGAGTAATTATAATGAAAGGAATAAAACACTGAATTAAAAAAACAACCTTTTAGTTCAAATAATCTTTTTATTATAAACACCAAGAATGTATTAAATATTATTAAACAAATACGTAACACTATGTGGAACTGATGCCACTGAGAAAATTTTGAAGACATAAGTATCTAATAAAAATGATAAAAAATTAAATTGGCTTTTGCTATAGTTAACGTTAAACAACCAAAATAATGCATACCACAAAGTAACTAAGCTTATAAAATTATCAGTTTTTGTAATTAACTGTTTACATAAAAATAATACATAGCATGAGTAATTTAACAAGTTGCTTGAGTTGCGGAGCACAGTAACAGGTTAAAACACAGAAATTTCTGCACCTTCTTCATGATAAAGAGTCGGAAACTTTTCTTGTATCAAGCATGGTAATGTAAGTACTATAAATGTAAGTTCACTATCTGAAATAATAATAATAACACATTAAGGAAAACACAAAACAAGACAGTCCAATTAAAATGTATCTTCAAAGTACAGCAAAAATGGTAGACGAACAAAAAAAGAAAGAATAAAATTTAAATAAAATTTAAATTATAGCTCACAAGGCTATCAAAGCCTGACAGCTAATGTGCCCGCAGGTTCTGTATGTAACGTGATAACTCTTTATATAAAGATCAGATTTGCTTCAAATTTTATATGTAGGTTCATTCTGATAAGGTTCTTCACTGATTAGCATTGGAGGTTTATTGGTTAAATATGAAGGGGGGGGGGAGAAGAGAGTGCTACCCTCCTTAATTTATATAAATATGCAGAAATCATGCAGAATTATCACATTTTCTTCAAATTTTGTTAATAGGTTCACTCTGATAAGGCACTTCCCTGATTAGTTTTAGGGGCTCAATGGTTAAGTATAAAGAGGGATGTCAGTTAATCCACTGTCCAATAACTTACAGTTGATTCCTTTTATTTTTGGAAGGGCATTATTCTTTGAAATAAGAGTATAATATACAGTTGTATGTATAGCCTGCAAGCTCAATGCCATCAGTTTAACTAGGCACTTTCCTCTTTATTGCCTATTTTCGGACAGCACGAGAAAATTACATGACCAACTCATACTTGTCATTCAGATATTTTTTCCTGTATTATCATTAAGAGTTACAAACTATTTACATTATTAACCATATTTACAAAACATATCTTGCAACAAAGTGTCTATTCCAGATTAGCAACGAATTTCCCTAACATGTACAGATATTCCATACCAGTAATAATAATAATAAAAATGAGGAATTTTATTCAAATTTATTAGTACGCCCCTATTATGTATCCTATATTGACACTAATCAATGAATATATGAATACAACCCCTCGCATTTTTCCTTCATTTTGGGAATAACGAATTTTCAACGTATTCTATTGACGATTATTTTCAAAATGTTCAAGATGTGATTTTGCGACTTACACAAAAGTTGCTCTATACATTTGGCTAACATAATAAGCAAATGAAATTTTGATATCTTTGACGCATGTGCAGTGAAAAATTATTTAGTAAATCCACTCAATATTCGAACAATTTTTATTATTTTTTAATTCTGATTACAGGGTATTGTGTGCAATGTTGTTTCTCACATTTTCTGAAAAGAATGTTACTTTATATTAAGAACTCTTCAAATTATAAGCAAAAATCTTGGGTAAATTTGAGACTGTTTTTCAGATTCGTAGAAAACCTTAATTTTTCTACGAGTATACATGCTATCGATATAAAAATGAACAGAGTTTATTACAATATGCCACTTAATCGTAATCTACAGTTTGAGCGCTTTTGCTACATTAGTTTTGACAGGATTATCCAAAAGATATCGAAAAGTTATTCATTCTTTTTTAATTTGTTGACGGTCCCCTATTGGAGTTTCGGAATAAAACCTTCAGGGAAATATATGACTTGCTTTTTGTCCCAAGTCCCTTGCTTTTTGTCCCAAATTTTTTCAAGGTTTTTGCTTATAATTTGCAGAGTTCTTAATATAAAATAATAATATTTTCTGAAAATCTGACAAACAACATTGCACATAATACCCTGTAATCAAAATTAAAAAAAATAAAAATTGTATGAAAGATGAGTAGGTTTACTAAATAATTTTTCACTGCCCATGCGTCAACGATATCAAACTTTCATTTGCATATATGTTAGCTAAATTTATAGAGCAACTTTTGTGTCTTTCTCTACGAGTATACATGCTATCGACATAAAAATGAACACAGCTTATAACAAAAGGCCACTTAATCACAATCTAGAGTTTGAGCGCTTTTGATGTATTAGTTTTGACAGGGTTATCCAAAAGATATTCATACATTTTTTAATTTGTTGGCGGTCCCCTATAAAGTTTCTGGAAAAAATCTTCAAGGAAATAGATGAGCTGTACTATATGGTTTATACACTGAGAGTTTCAGGATAATTCCTCATCTATTTTTCTAGATATTTTGCAAAATGTCTAAAATCGCAAGTGAACGATAATCAATGGCCAGTTAGTGTATTATATTTATACACTAAGATTTTCAGAATAATTCCTCATACATTTTTCTAGATATTTAACAAAATGTCTAAAATCGCAAGTGGACGGTCATCTCTGGCTATATAATGTATATCAGGAGCTTTAGGGAACTGGCTAATTCTTTATTTCCCCTTTTGGTATATGGGGGAAAGTCGGGTGGAATGGGACTGTAGGTTTTTCTCTTTGTGCATTATTCTAAACATTTCATCGATCGCATATAAGATGAAGAAATGGTAATCCATTCTTCAGTTTACAAAAAATATTGATATTCATAGACTTGCAAATGTATGAAAGAAAAAATTATTTCAAAAATCCAATTTAAATTTTATTTATTTGCTCTCAATATATTAAAGGCTTTTTTATGTATAAATGTAATTGTTTCCCTATTTATGGAACATTATACTGTATATTATTCATAATTTAAACTACGCCTAAAGCAGCATTTTTGTTTGAACAAGAAGTTTAACACAAACAAGGAAGTGGCGAGGAATGGGACATGCCAGAAAAGGGACGAATGGGGCGCGCCCAGTTCCTGTTTTTAATTAATAATAATGCGAATTGCTAATATGCAAATTTTTTAGAGGATAATATATTAATTATAACATTGATAATATATGCATTCATACTTCAAAATGTAAATAAATTGATGATTATTTAAGGCGCAACGCTAGGCACAGAAAAAGATCCGAATGATAATGCAAAGTCTATGGGGGCGTTCTTTTCAAATATTTCGCCGAAATTTTAATATTTTTAAGTGATTGTTTTGCACAAAATTGCTGAGGGCGATCCGCAACCGGCGTAGTTTTTACTTTTTCAGTTTTGGTTTCAGATTTTTTTTAATTACTTTAACTTACGAAATTGGTTTAAACCGGTTCTGAAATTGAAACTTCGTTATACAAAAAATATAAAAGCAAAATCGAAAAAATAAAAACTAGGCCGGTTATGGATCATCCTCAGCTGTCTTGTTCAAAAGAATCATATAAAAATATTACAATTTGAGTTAGGTATTTCAAAAAAACGCTCCTATAAACTTTTACATTATCATCTTTACATTCTGAGCCTAGTGTGGGGCCTTAATGACACCTATGACAGAGAATCCTGAATTTTTATTCCAGTCATGAAGATACTGGAATTTTATATTGTGGCATATACATTATCAACTTACAACCTTTGTTTGATTGTTTATCTTACCGACACTATAGGTTATTTTGTGCCTTATAGCTTTTTTTTTATTATTGCTGTCCTATAACTCTTAATGAGGAGGTATGAGACACATTTTGAAACTTACGTTCTCTTTAAAATAAAATAGTATTTGCACGTTATGTTTCTATATTGTTCAGGGGGATTAAAAAGTGTTTTACATTGCATGCTATAAATTGAATTTTTTCTTTTTGTATATATAAAAAAAAATTCTTACTTTTGTAAAAAAAGTCCCACACCACCCCACTCTCCCCTATATAGATATTATATATTAATACACCAATTACATGAAAATAGAATTTTTATCAATAGTATTAAAATACAGTATAAGGGCTAACAGTTTATTGTATATCCTTAGGTTTTTACCACCTTCTCCCCAGGTTTTTACCGGTAAAAAGCCAACCCTGTTTATTGGTCTTGTTTCAGAACGGGTGTAATGAAAGATTGTTAAAAATTATGTCATTAGAAAAATGTTTAAGATTTATAAATGACAGTGCAAAAATCGCCTTTAAAACACGAGATCTTCATCACCTGCGGAAAATTTTCACATTTGTGTAAAATTACGATATAAGTTTTTATTCATTGTTATATTTTTTGAACACACACTATTTCTGTAAACTATTTTGAAAGTTCAGTGGAGTAAATACAGATTGTTTTCCTTTTATAATTTGAATGTTCATGACTACAAATTTGTCATATCGGATGATGTTGATGATTGAGAAAGGGAGGGGGGAACTGATTACGGTCTAATCAAACTTAACTTACTATTATTGAAAAAAAAATTATTTTATTTAACCAGAAAATTCTGCTACTAAATAAGGTTTAATGCGAAAAAATACTTTCGAAAAAAAAGAAAATGGGTGTAAATCTGCATAGCCGATAATCGGATCATAAGGTTTATTCAATTCAATACCCTAACATTTCTCACCTTTTTGAAAGAAAATGAAACTAAAAGTATGAAAATATGAAGAATTAGGAGTAAGAAAACATAATGGTAAACCCAAGATACCGCTAAATTCGGGTTTTTAGGCATTTCCCACCAAGGTAAGACTTGGCTGACTAATAACCTTTTAATATGCAAATCGAGGTTTTATCCGTGATTTTTATCCTTAAATGAGATTAAATGATTGTCCGTGCTACTGCCTCCCGATCTAATCTTATTATGAAGATTATTTTGGAAATAATGTTGGTTGATAAGGAAAATATTAATAATGAAAACCCTGTAAATAAGTTTTGATTACTTTAAGATTTGCAAGTATTCAATTGTCTTAAATGAAAAAGTTACCCCCCCCCCTTCTCAAATAAAGACAAATCAGGTATACTGAAACAATATTAGAGAAGTTACGCGAGGCTGCAATATGGTGTGAATTAGCCTTTACAGGAGGGGTTCGGATAGCATCTATCCGACAATATATGCAAAGCCGGCCAGATGCTGTCCGAGATCCCGTGTAAAGGTTAAAACTAAAACTTCGCGAATAAAATTAATTGCTTTTAACTGTATATAGACGGAAAAACATATTTTAACCTTAACTGCTCTGACAAAAATTGTTACATAACTACTGTGAGCTGTCTGTCAGACCATTTAATCTGAAGATGAATAAAATGTTACATTAATTCTCAGAATACTATTTATGTATTAAACTTTATGTACAAGAATATTATAAATCAAATTCAGCTATTCAAAAGTATTTAGAGGTAGTAATACGACTCCAAACTAAAAAAAATTGACCAGTATCTATAGTACTAAAAATTACAAGTTAAACTGTGAAACTTGAAAAACTCACGGTGTCTGAGACCACTAACAGCAGTTAAGGGTTAAATCTAAACAGTTGAGTTTTAACACAAGGTAAAATGGTCATAGAATATTCCGATTGCAACAAGATTCGTCTATAATAACTGATTTGGAATGAAAATATATGTAAATATTTTTACAATCTTTCATTTCGCTCTTTCTAACTGTGCGCCCTTAGGATTCCCATACCTAGAGCAGTTTGCTCCAATTGCTCCTCGGTAGCTAAGGCCTCGATAAATAATTTAAACATATTGACATGTAAACGAGAAATTGTAAAATAACTACTTCATAGGTTTAACATTAGCAAGCGGGTATTTTGGTGAGAGTGTAGCTTGTAGCTTCACATAATAAACTTAACAATCAATCATACTAACCAAAAAATCTAATTTACTGTTTTTTTATGACATTACTTATAGGGATGTACGATAAATTAACGTAACAATAAAATAAAATAAAATAAAGTTAAATCTTACCTTTAATCAGACTTTGCCCGGTTCACTTGTCGCGCAAATCGGATTGTTAGGTCTTCGTTGTTGTTTCACTGTAGCTCAGTGGTTAGTCCTCAATTAATATCGCCAATTTACACACATGTTTTGATTTGCTCACACCCGTAAACATTACTTGCCGACATCGAAAGCAGAAAGACACGCGTCATAGCGCATGCGCAAATTGCCAGTCACCCGATGAGGTGGTTACGAAGTGCATGGCACCTTATTTAGCTCCCATCATCCAGTGACAGATCTGTCGTCACCCCAACCGCATATTCAAGCTCCTATGACACCCTAGGGTTCCAAATGGCACCGCCTTTTCACCTCTGGGTCCCAAATGGCACCGGTTTGTCACCTTTATTTTTAACAGTGTACCCTCATCCCTCGCTCTTATAGGTATATAGATATATTAAATACTGTTCCGGTGGTTTCAGGATTTTTCTAGAAACATGTAGCAATTTCTAGTGCATGCCCCACGCCTATATATAGGAGAGCGCTGCAAAGCGGAATTATTATTATTCAGTCAGTCATTGAGCGAGACGATTCTTAAATGCGGTAAGTTTTAAGCAGGTTTGCTTGACTTTTGTGATTTATCGACACTGTTTTGGATTTGTTATAGTTTTGAGAAGATTTCGATATAATGTTGAGACGTTGTGAGATATATCTATACTTGTAAGTTGGATTTGCTCCGTTATTTCGAAAATTCCGGTAATATTTGTGAGTTCCAAAGGCTCTGTAGGTGTGAAGATTTATTAATTAATTACTTACTTTTTTTTAATAGACTAGATTTAGAATTTGACACACCATAAGATCAAAAGAACTTCTATATATGCTACAATGTATTAAAACTCGTTTTTTCATTTTCTAAAATCGAAACATGGATTCGTATATCGTCAAATATAAATGATAAAAAACAAAAATTATTAATTGTAAAATAAATCAGAAATGAGGTGCACAGCATGTAGCTTAATGCAACTGATTTTTTTAATTACATTGGGTCCAAAGATCTTAAAGTTTTCAATAAAAAATTAAACTTAAACTGTTACACGAATCGTTGTTAATCTTGTTATGATATAATCCATGAAATCCGGAATTTTCTGTACCATTTTGCATAATTATAGCACGAAATTTTACATATAATGCATAGGAAAAATACACAAAAAACGTAGAAACTAAGCACATTCGCACTATAACGAAGATAAAAAATATTCAGATGCGTATAAAAACTTTCAGAAAAGCAAATAATTCCAAGAATTTTGATAAACTTAATGTGTGATTGTTAAAATGGTAATTTTGTCTTGGTCAGAAACGGGAAATACTAGTTTAAAAAATTCATAAAATGAATATAAAAGTCAACCAAATGCATCTGTAAGCTTTTTATTGTGAAAAAAAAAACGGTCAAGTGGGAGCATTACTCGCTTACAGAGGGTATCTATCAATAAATATTATAATTTTGAACTATAGTATTTTATAAAAAGTAATCTTTGTTAAAAAAATAATAAGAAATTGTAGAAAACTATATTACATAGAGTTGGGTGTAGCATAGATGCCAATATCTCTTAATTATTCCGGAATCTGATACAAGGCAAACAATTTTAAAACCAGAAAGTGCTTATAAGAAAATGTGTTCTCCTTCAACATGGTATTTACTAGACTTCATTTTAAAACCGCTCTTTAAATAAAATTTCTGGTTGGAAACACGTTTGTCTACGATCAGACTCCGAAATAAATACGATATGTTTTCATCTAAGGGTGTAACTGTAGGGAAGTCTTGAAAATTATGTCTACATAATAATATTTCAAAGATATATGAAATCTAAATACTATCAGATATTGCTATTCTCTATAACTGTTTTTTTTAATCCTATGTACTTTTATATAAAATTAATTTGGTCCAAACAATTGTGCACATTTAACTTCATTTGGAATTTATTAAAACTAAATTCAACGTAGTAATAATCTTTGTTTATATGTTGCAGCTAAAATCAAAACCTTATTTAAATTTTAAACCTGACATTTGGCTACGCGCGCTTTGTGAGTATGTTGCAAATTTGGAAATCCGCCATGGTCTCTGTTCCACGTTTTTCCAGATTGATTTTAACAGTCGGAAAAAGTCGGAAATTTTAAAAGTTGGAAATTTTCAAAGTCGGAAACTTTAAACAAATTTTATAAAAATGTTTCACTATGGTTCGCTAAAATTTTAAGTTAAAAATATTTTTTTCTTTTATTTAAAGCATTTCTTCTTTGAAGGTTGTTTATTGTTTTATAATAAAATTTATAGTTTGAAACAAAATATATATTTATATGATAGCAGTCAAAACGACCGCTCACAGTCATTATACTCTTAATAAACCCCTTGGCAACGAGCGACAATTATACGATCCACATAAGATGCTCAGAATCCTTCCTTACTCTCACTAGAAAATTTAATCGTAAATTTTGTCGTGTTTAATCCGAGCATTTTCTTGATACTATTAGCAATTTTCTGTTTTGAAAAAGGGTGATAAATGACGAAAAAGTCTATAAAAGTCACTCGCCCCGAAGACTTTAAATTTTAAGGTAATACACTCAATGCATAACTAGTCGTGTATCCCCATAGTACTTATTTGAATAAATCAATTTAAATTATTCACTTTTTAATAATTTGACATTTAAAATAGTTTCTGCTTTTGGATTGCTATTGGGCATTCTACGACTCAAAAATGTCATTAAACGTTGCTATTTGGAATTTACATGTCGATAGTACTAAGAATAATTTGTCCTCGTCATTATTTATGTGGAAACCGTTCGTACCTTTAAAAGTTAGTATCTCGCTTAATTTTCACTTTTTTTTTTTTTTTTTTTTTTTTTTTTTTTTTTTTTTTTAACAAAGATGGTTACCAAAATAGCTTATCTAAGTTTAAAAAAAAATTTTTTTTTGAGTTCGCGTAATGAAAGCTTTAACAGAAAACCCAACATGATATACAAAGAAAATCATTTTTTTTTTTCAAGTAAGTTAATTAGCCTACCTGGCACCCTCCTAAACAGTGAATATTTCTCAATATGTAATTGAATAAAACGATTTTCTTTTCTATTACATAGAAGTTTGTCTTTATGTTTATACTGCTTAAAATTTTTACCATTTTATTTTATTTTATCTCATTTACTTATTTATATTATATCATGATTATATTCATATCTGAAAAGCATATAACGTTGGTTAGTTTGATATATGTTAAAATTAAATTTGTTTTCATTTTTTAGACATACAATACATATTTTTAAAATTATTAAATGCATTGTCGAACGCAATGTAATCGAAAGTATATTTTATACAGTATAATTAACCCTTTCGTGTCTAGTGTATTATTAATAGTACATGTACTTTTATTGAGTAATATTTTGTCTTAACAGACACTTAGTTACTTACTACATATACAGATTTTAGTATATGGTTGTGCCTTTCTTATTATGAATTTATTTATGTTTTGACATTTATTAATAATGATAATAGTAAATGTTTTCTTGATTCTCTCTGCACCATTGGGGATTCCTTTATTTTTTGCATATATTTCATACTTTAAATTTATAATATAAGTTATTTTTCTGTACAAATCATGTGTGATGAAGTGCAAAAATCATTATAAAGTTGTAATACCCTCTCAAATCCTGTTGTAATACATTATTTTCCACATGTCGCCAAAAATTCTTCCTTAGCCTATTTTCATATTAAAATACATTGAATAGTGCACAAAATAAGTACATTCGTTAGATTTCAGACAATGAGATAATATTAAAACTTCAATAAATCTATTTGGATAGCTATGTTTGAAGTTTTTGAAAAAAAAAATCTTCTCAAAATGGAAAAAAATTCGGACCCGAAAGGGTTAAAATACATATTCATTTTTATAGAAATCATAAAATGAAAACCATTTTTTTTTCAATTATCTATTCATAGTTAGAATTCAAAATGCAGTATTTTGCAATTAAATTTGATTTTATGGCTAATTTTTTTTTAATTGCAGACATTATAAAAGAAATGAATTACGCACTATGGCAAAGGGGACAACAATTTTTTTTGTATCAGTTTCCAAATAATATTTTACATTTAATATTGAGTATAAAAATATCTTGATTGAAAATTACTTTAAACGCCATAATAATTTAGTAGATCGGCCAACAAATTTTATACAAACTTCTATAGAATCACATTTATATATATATATATATATATATATATATATATATATATATATATATATATATATATATATATATATATGTATATATATATATAATTTATTTATATATATTTTGCGTACATTGTACGTATTTTTATCATGTATTTTGAATATATTATAAAATGAATTTATGCAATGTTTAAACATGATGAATAAACGATAAAAATATCAAAGTTTGTATCAGTCTTTTTAAAAAATAGCATATATTTAATATGAAGAAATAAAAATTTTTTGAACAAAATGGCACCTCTTGACTAAAAGAAAAGTTCTAGGAAGCATAATCTCTACAAAAAGTGTCTATTAAACTATGTTTAACGTTACACAGTTTAAGAAATTTATAAATTTATAATAAATTCACATCGCCATTATTTTGAAGGACTTATTTTGACTTCGGTTAATGCCATTAGAAAATTCTTCGAAGAATTAGAAGATTACGCTGAGTTCGTAACTGATTTTAATCTCATATTTAAACACAAATTTATCAGAAAAGCCTTTCCCTATTTATATGGTTTTGAGAAACAATCCGAAATATTCATAAGTTAAGATAATACCAGAATAAAATATAAAAAAAAATAAAATTTTGGAATATGTTAAAAGTTTGTAATTTCGCTAAGGCCGTCTTAAAGATTATTAAATTAATAAAGTACCTTTTGCATAATGGAATTCCCGGAAAATAGTTTATGTAATAAAATATCTTACGAAGTTATGATACTAATTATTTTATATCTCCATTCTTTATAATTTCTAAAAGCTGCTTTTAAAAAGTAACAAAATTGTTTTACTATTTACTTAAATTTTCTTCATAAACAGACGTCTTATATTAAATATTAGTGTAAATGTGAATTATATTTATTTAACATTAGCATAAATAAAACAACAACAATATTTTTTATCCACTGATAGATGTAGTCTCCCACAGGTTTTTTCTTTGTTTCCTGACTGTTTATTTTGGCATTCATATAACAACCGCCAATCTTCTTTTTCCATCACTCTAATTTTTAGTTGGTTGTATAGGGTTTAATGCCGCAAAATACCTCCAGGAGCATGCTGCGCCAAAACATAAATTAAAAAAGCAAAAGTGTAAAACATATGGATTTGGTATTCTATTCAGATATAGTCAGGCAAAGATAGAGAATTAGAAAATTAATATGGAAAAAATTAGGATGTATAATTAAAAATGTATAAAATGCAACCTGAGAACCTAAGTCATAGAACGAATAATAATAAGCAATAAATGATAATATTTTAAAATAAAAACCTGCGTTTTTTTTTTTTTTTTTTTTTTTTTTT
Organism: Maratus speculifer; assembly: GCA_964019185.1. Lineage (NCBI taxonomy): Eukaryota > Metazoa > Arthropoda > Arachnida > Araneae > Salticidae > Maratus > Maratus speculifer. The sequence goes on along the minus strand of OZ025297.1, from coordinate 68,849,164 downwards.
TTTTTTTTTTTTTATTAAAGAGTGTCCCATGAGGTGCTTCCCCAATGAGATTTGTCAAGGTTGGTGATAATCAATTAAAATAAGTTCTGTATGAGTACCGGAGGCCCGGACAGTCAATTAAAATATGGTGCATAGTCAGGTGATGAAAGTGATAGTGTGGACACATGCACTGTAAAAAAAGGGGTCGATCTACTAAAAAAAATTTTGTGATCCTCGCAATTACTAAAAAATTTTTAGTAATCTTACTCAGTTACAACAAAATCTGTAAGAGTTACTAGAAAAAAGCCAGCAACGAATAGAGTTAATAGTTTTATATTCTTAATAGCTATTACTAAGAGACACTTGGTGTGACCGTGGTAGCCTAGTGGTCATAGCACAGATCTCCAGACTGAAAGGTCTCAGGTTCGAAGCTCGGCACCACCAAACGCACACGGAGTGTAAGTAAAGGGGTTATGAAAATCATTTCGTAGCACGGACTTTCCCTCCCAGTTTACAAAAGAAAAGTTTGTTTCACTTGCAAAATAAAAGTTTGGAATGGTTACTAAAAAATTCTGTGGAATACAAATTTACTAAATATTTTTTAGTAACCTCGTGAGTTTTTTTTTTACACTGTGGGTGCTTTCTTTCGAAGTAACAGATGTTTATGAGTGATCCTGGAATATTCAATTCTCAGACGAGTTAGAATAACATAGATTTTCAATGACAGTTCGGAAGCCAGGTTTAATTATTAAGGTTGTCTACTTAGTTGTTCTACAGATCTGCTGTACACTATAGAGTGATTGTACTCAATCAACTGTCTAATCTTCGTGAAGTGTACCCAGTCCATTTCTATTTTAACAGTTTAAATCATTCGAATATGTCAAAAATATTCATATGACTTCTTATCAAGGGTAGCCTCTTTTTTTCTCTTCCAGTTGCTTAGCATATATATTGACGATTCTCCGACTCCACAAAACGTCCACCATATTTCTCAGCGTACATACTATCAGTCCATACTTCGTTGAGCGCTTCGTAATCTTTGCGTTTTATTAGCGCATATGAATCTAATCCATAAATTAATGAAGGGAAAATACATTAATGATCTATATTTTTAAACAAAGATATGTGCTACTCTTCAGAATAGTATTGTTCTTCTCAAAATTACTCCATCCACAAAATATTCTTTTTAAAATTTCATCCATGGCACTGTCGTTGGATGATATTTCCTGCCCAATGTACAGATAACTGTGCACCGAGAACCTTAATCTGAGTGTTCTTGCAGACGATTTTCTTTTTGGGTAGAAATTGAAAATCACCTTATTAACTTTCAATATTACCTTATTATCTTTAGTGCCTTCTTAATACACAGTGTTTCCAACATTTTAATAATATTTGTTTTTCTTTGGAGAAGTTATTAAAAATGAAAATGTCGTTAGGAAATCGCAAATAAATTAAACGTTAACATTAAAAACTACTGATGTTAAATGGAATCGTTAAGTCGGTACGTCTGTAATGTTAGACCGGAAATTGAAGAATAAATGCGGGATGTTAACCCTTTGCATTAATGATGTGATATTTAATAACCTCTAGTGTATCGCTTGAGTAGGTTCTTCAAATGTTGGGAACACCAGTATTAAAAAAATTGCTTTTACCTTATCAAATATTAGAAGAGTCTAAAATAAAAGATGGCAAAATAAACTATAAGACATAGGTGGTGTCCAAAGGATTTGGCGTCCCGGTTTACGACAGACCTTTGATGACAACTTTGATGATTCACGACAGGCTTTACGACAACCTTTGATGAGCTCTCTGGTGTAAAGGATTAAACAATAGCAAAGTCATTGTACACTACGAAAGTTTCCTATATAGCTCAAATAGGTAACTTACAAACGCATGGAAAAACCTTAAAATTGTGTATAAAATTTAATACAAGGAAATTTTAATTTAGGTATATACATGCTTTGTTCATTAAGTAATATGCTGAATTTTTCCCGTCCAGCTATACTCCTAATGACTGTTTTACGCGATACCTGTGCCAGGGTCTGTAAACTATAGATTCTAGCTAAAATCAGTTGGGTTAGAGTACGGATTATTCATAAAACAGACACATGATTAAACGTAGTGTATGGTTTTCAGAATGAAGGATACTGTCGAGAGTCGATGCGCCATACAATGTTGTGTAAAATTAAGCAAATTAGCTATATTATAAAAAGCCTCTGGAAAGGATTGTTTATCCTAATTTCATATGATTAGGTTTTACAAATCGTTCAAAGAGGGAAGAGAGGACGTCGATAATGAAGAACGCTGCGGGACATCCATCGAGTTCTCGAACTTCATACAATGTGGCTAAAAGTTTAAGTTGTGTAAGTGTAAGTTTGTTAAAAGTGTAAGTTTTTTTTAAATCTGATCGTCAGATTAGTTTTCGAATGATTTAGAATGCTTTGGGAAATTTAATAACCAATTTCCTGTGAAATTCCGTGACTTCGAAAGCGTAAAATTTGTGACAAGCTGATTATTAAAATTGACCCAGTTCCTGGCATAACACAGAAGTAATGCTTCTTGAAGCACCGTTAAGCCTCATTCAGTCATTGCCTGACCTTTGTCTCTTTACACGGTTAAAATCCAGTTTCTAAGGTCATTGTTTTGGCAATTTAGAGAGTGTTCTAGAAACATAACCTGTGTTATGATCAACATCACCGTTTAACACTTGTAGGTGGAAAAAGGTAGTAGGAAAGTTAGGTGGAAACAGGTAGGTGGAAAAAGGTGGTAGTTGTTCATAACTGTGCATTAGTACAGAAGAAAACTATTAGATAAAATAATACGTCTTTGCAAAAGTATCTTCAAATAAAGGATTTTTATAGAATCGAGTTAAAAATCTCGAAATTAGCTGATACATGTTTCAGGTAAGAATGAAAAATGTATACAGAACACTAAAAATGTGTATCAGATAATAAAAGTAAAATAGTTCAAAGTTTATAAATGTGCGTATAACATTTACTGTTCATTTACAGTTCATTAATTATTTAATTAAAAAAACTTAAAAATTATAAAATAGTTTCAACAGTATTTTCTTTAGTTTTATAGCCATTTTTTAAGAATAGCAGCGTTACAGATTTCAGGTAAAGTGTTAAAATTTGAATATTAATATGTTACAGAAATTTATTAGTGACAAATTTGACAAGATTTGTCATGATTCATTCTTAATTAGAAACTGTAAACGATTATCCATGAATTGCAAAAAATGCATATTTGGTACTTTAATATTAAAAGCATGCAGGCAGCAAATTCTCAAAATATAAATATCAATAACAGTATTTGCAATTTTCTTTTTTTTATCTATAACTAGAACAAATAACTTATCAATTACATATCTATTTAATTCGTATTTCATTTGTTTATTTATTTGCGAAGTTTTAATTTGTTTTTTATGTAATATTAAACGTAAACAAAAAGTTTCTAAATTAATTGCTTTTTTTTAAATATTAATCTTTTTTAATTGGTTTGCTGGACGATTAAAAAAATAATGATTATTACAAATTGTTTTTCAAACAAAGAAAAACAACTAATTAAGATACATTTCAATACAAACTAACGTATATCTAGCTATTTTCTTTTCTACTTCTCGGTATATAAAGTGTTGAATATTGTTTATTACTACTTTAAAAATGTCGCTTCGTGCATATTTTCCAATTACGTTGCTGCCACAATCAATATGACGTCAGGATTACTCACTTACATATTTCTGTTCCTTAATATGCATAAGTAGCTATTCTTTAAGCTTTAAGACTATCTTCTTTATATTTAAGATTAAATTATCTTCTAATTTAAAAAAAATCTATAATTCTGTGCGATCGTTGAAAACTTACAATAACTATATATATAATTAAAACAAAATTTATTAATAACACAAAAATATTTCCAAATTCCTCCTTTTTTAATGAACTCAGCTTAAGCTGTTTGATAAGACTCTTACTTTTCTAAAACTTACATACATATGTAAAAAAAATCAAGATAAAACTTCTCTTATCATTAAAAACATGTGGCAAAAAATTTTATTTATATTTTGAAACTAAAACAGCGGACATTCATTTTAATAGAACCTGATTGTAATTCTTATCCACGTTCCATATTTTAAAAATAAATCGTTTTAAAACACATTCTGTTAAAATATCCGTTTGTCGCTAGAAATTCCAAAACGATTAACTCTGCGTCATTATCTACCTTGTCATGTGCAGAGACTCGGAAAACCATTCTGAAAATGTAATGAGTTTTGGAGTAGACCGTAAAAATATAAGAGAGACAATCCTAGTGAATGTATGTGCATCATTATGTTTTTCATTTTGTCTTTAATATATGTAATGCTGTTTTCAAAAGTAATCGTTAAAATTTTATATGCTTTATTAGAAGAAATAGTCAGGCATTTTCATTTTTACTTTCTTCTATTTTTTAAAAAGAAAGTATTGGATCCAGAAAATTTTTGATTTTTGGTTTTTGACGGATCTATCCATTTTAGCAGTTTCTAAACACAATTTGGCTGCTTTTAGAAAATGTGTGCATTCGATTCTTTGAATCTACCCCTGTCTGTATATGACATAAATTTTTTGTAGTGCACTACATCAAGAAATAAAGTACGGAATTCGAACAAACTTTTCAATCGACTAGATGAAAATTGGCATTGTTTAGTTTTTGTGTAAATCACCAAATCTGATGCATTGCTGTTATGTATATTTCACGAGTTCCGTTATAAATCTATCTCAAGAACTAATGCACGAATATCTATCATACTTCAAATTTAGTTAGACATTTACATATTTCTCTGCTGCTGTTATTTCGGTGTAACGCACCCAGATTGTGGTGCTTCTATGGTGTATTTATTAAGATTTAAATGAATTCGGCGATGTTCATAAATCAAGAGATAAAGCATGGAGTTTTGTAAAATTTATTTTCTGTTAGATCTTAATTTAAATTGGTGCTAATGTAGATTTCGTGTGAACGGACGGCACTGATATGCTGTGTTTTTCACAATTTCGATGATAACTCTACCTAAAACACTAATGCACGAAATTTTATCAAAATTTATATTCAATTAAATTTCTACACCAATCGAACCCCATTAAGTTTAAGTATATACAGTAAAACAGCTGTTTCTTTTTAGCAATTTGTTTTGGGAAACATTGGTTTCAGACTTCTAAGAGTTTGGGTGCCGAAATTTAATGATTTGTTTAAAATACGTAATGCGTTAAGCATTTTTTCAATTTAAACTGTTCAATGAACCTGTAAAATCATGATGATAAGCATATTTTTTTTTTTAAATTGTATTGTTGTAGCACATTATGAAGTATTAACCACGTTGACAATTTTCTTTTTTTTACATCACAAATAAAAATAGGAGGAAGCATTACTTTTTTCATACTGATATTTTTGCGTTTTATATTAAAAAAATGTCTACTAATTATTAAAGAGAACTTTAGTTTGTGCAATTACAGTTAAAAGTGTTTATGTATTCATCAGCTTTTAATCAGAAAGCAAGCAAACTATTCTTAACCAAATTCCATTCGTGTAAAACGGATAAATGGGTAAAACGCAGGAGAAAATGGAGTTGATTAAGTTGGAGCTGAAAATATTGAACCATTCTGGTTAGTCAGAATGGATGCAAAAGTCTCAATGAAAAATAAGGAAAAATAAAAGTGATAATGAAATTATATATATATATATATATAAATGTGTGTATATAGATGGATAGATTGATAATTTTGTCTAAAAATACGAAAATATAGATAGATACTAAACGAATATAAAAGGATACTAAAAATATCTGGCATGCGAATTTTTCGTATTTTTATATAATGCTTTTCTCATAACAGTACTATTTTAATTTTATAATATTTAAACAAATTTTAAATGACAGTAACAATTAAAAAAAAAATACATTTTTCTAAAGATTGAAAAACTAATGCAAAAACCATTAAAACATATTTTAAATAAAATGTTTTTCTTAATAATGTTTTTTATTTTTATTAAATGTTTAAATTTTTAAAAAAACCTACATATTATAAATATCAATTTTTTTAAAATCAACATTTAGCTACCTTTAATAAATTATTTTTTTATAATAAAGACGATTAAAAATACAAAATTACATACTATAAATACATATAATAACATAATATACATATAATATACATATAATAATACAATGTTGAAAATCGTCAATTACTTATCTTCAAGAAATTATTTTCTTTTTTAAATGAAAACGATGGGAAAAAATTTCATGATGATGAATTTAAATTCTGCCGCACATATGAAAACGAAACAATTTAAAAACCATTTATATGAAACAGACGTTTTCCCTATAATATTAGCTAGATGCCATTATCTACAGAAATTACCTTAAACAGAGTTGAGAGAACTATACTGAAAATGTAATACATTTTGTAAGGGTGCAGTAATAATATGTAACACAGAAAATCTAGTGAAGATATTTAAAAGTCATTAAATATTTATTTTAGTTGTAGTGCGTAATAAAAATATTCCAAGAGAATTATTCAAATAGTAAAATTTTTATCACAAAAATGTTTTTGGCATTTTCTTTTTTGTACACGTATAATGTGATAATATAAGTAAATTATTGAATAGAATTAATTTATCAAACTATCCTTAAAAAATGAAACAGAATTTATATTTTTAAATGTTTTAATGCTTTTATAATGTAGGGGGAACTGGGGTACATTGATACAGTTTTTTTCTAAGATTTTTTTTGGTGTCAAGAAAGTAGAAAATTCAAGTTTTTTTTCCATGAGGTGACAGCAAAACTTGTGTAGTATGTTATAAAAATGTACAATCATTGTTTTATGTAGTATTTTTGCATGTAATTTTAAAAAAATCAAAAAAAGTCATTTGTATCAATGTGCCCCATCCCCGGGGCAGATTGATACGTTTGAGAAAAATGACGACAGAATAATACCAATGCATATTTTTCATAGAAAATGAATTAGAAAACCATTTTATATTTATTTATAAAAATTCAAATCACCCACAATTTATTTTTAAGCAATATTAAAGCAATCAAAATTAAATATATTATGACTTGATGTTCTGGCTGTTTCTTGTCTGATTGTTGGCTGTGGTAACTTTGTCATATCTAGCCCTTCAACCCCAGCATTATCTTCTTTCTTATGAAAGATGAAAAAATTACCAGTTTTTCTGTTTATAAATAGGTTCATAAACAGAAAATAAGGGATAATTATATTAAAAATTCTGTTTATAATATAAGTATCAATTTCCAATCTGCAGTTTGATTCTCTTACTTAAAATTTCGCATGTCGAAAATACTTTTTTTTCCGGAGAATCGATATAAATTCGAGATTTGCCAGAATGCCGTCCTTTTGTTTTATTAGTTCTACTAGCACTAGATGCTGGGTAAGTTCCTACGTCTTCTGTTTTCAAAAATACTATAAAATGTTCTAATATAAAGAATTAGAGCTATTTCACTTCAATAAAAACTAATATTAGAAATTTTTCGTGGAAAAAAAGGTTGGATTAAGGAGTGTATGGTAAAAAATATAATAAAAGATAATGAAAATATGAACTATTAAACGATTTAGGCTGTATCAATGTGCCCCGTCAAAGACTGTATCAATGTGCCCCATACAGCGATTTTGAATAAAATGAGTCTCAAATCCAACACTTCACAATATATCTAACAATAAATAATGAGGAACTGATAAAGAGTAGCTGTACTTACCAGGTAGAGTATTCATTTTGGTTGAAAATACTGGAACAGTTGTATAATAGCATTTCAATTGTACAACTCAAATTTACTTTTGAACAACAAAAACAATAAATCACCCGTCCCATTTCATCAAACTAATGAATCATTCCAAGATTTTCTGTATGTAGTTGAATACACTAGCATCACCTTTTGGAGCTGTTGTGAAACTTCCTGTAATGACCCTGTGAGCGGTAGAGGGGGTGTATCAATGTGCCCCATGTATCAATGTACCCCAGTTCCCCCTACTTTTAAGATACGGAAGACGAAATATTTAAAATAATTTTCCTTATTAATTTAATCCCGTTAAATTTTACCCGTGATAATTAAATTAGTTAAAAAAAAGTATTCTTGTATGTATTTTTAAATTTATTACAAAACTGTGCTGACATATATTATAATATTATTGAATCCATTTTAGAATTCAAATAAAATAAAATATGATATGACAAAATTGTTAAAATTAGTATGATTATATACAATTATTATGAGTTTGAGGACTTTTATTTCAAAGCGAAAGCATAAAGCTGATGTAGTAAGTGTGAAAAATTTCTAATTAGATACACACACACACACACACATATATATATATATATATTTATATACACATTACTGAATTTATATTCATAGAATATATCGATTATAATTAAGAAATTCTTTAAAAAATGTTTTCAGAAAAGACATCATACTGGGTATGATACAGATATAGGTTTCGTGGAAATTGGAGTTTGAATTTTCTGTCTATAAGGAGAGAACAGTATCACAAAAAAAAAAAAATGATAGGTCTATTGTTCTGTATCAGCGACTAATTATATAATGCCATTGTGCCTAAATGTGATGTCATTTAAATGCTACAAACTATTTATGCTTAAAATATTACTGTGATAATCGTTTATAAATGCTATATAATGAAAAATCCGAACGTCAGGATCAAATCAAGAAATGATTATTTGCTTTTAAAACAATTTTTATTTCAAAATCTTTCATTCCAAAGGCCGTCGTTTATTTTAAAGTAACGCGAATTTTCCTATTTGCAATGGAAAACCCCGAAATTGGTTCTAGCTTTGTTTTTCTTTCAACTTTTAAGGTGACATAAAATTCAAGTCGTGAATGGCTACAATGCCTGTTTCATTTACCGGCAATGTTAGCTCGAGAAAACGCGAAGAAGTTTCAGAGTTCAGTTTAAAGTTTTGTACCCTTTTTATGTAAATTGATTTGTCAGTGTCTTATTAGTGACAAAGAGTATGTCCTACCTGTGGAGAGACATTCTGGATATGAACTAAGGCAATTTTACATGTATTTTCATATATTACATTAAAATTATGTGTAAAGCAAAAATTGTATTTAAATAAGCTGCATTGATTCAATAAATTAAGAATTTGAAGCTGACCAGAAATTAATGATATTCAAGATAATTTTTTAATGGAATTTCAAGATTACCGCGTACTTAAAATGGTTTAAAATGACCAAATAGAAAAGAAATACTCATGTTTATTTTTTAACGACCTTTTTAAATTCATTCAGTGCAGTATAAAAAATGGTAATGTTCCACTGATATTCTGGGAGTTTTTAATAACGAGAAGTTATCATTTTCTTTTCTGAAATTTTTATACTATCCCAGGGTATTTATGACAATTAACTAGCTGGCATGCGCATTCTCCACCAGTATCATTTGCTAGGGTGTTTACAGATTTTTCAGTCGATCGTTCAAGTTTTCTTTATAAAAAACATTTTTAGCGTTTTAACACATAGCGTATAAACACATACAGAGAAACGGAAATACATCCCCAGCAAACACGATTGTGGTTGCAAGATGAGGACACTGGACAAATATATATCGGGAGAATGCTTTTAGCGTGAACTGGTGGGAATATACATTTTTATTCGTTAGAAAAATCCAGGGTAATTTATTGCATCATAAACAATTTTTAAAATTATGTAAAAAAATAAATTTCATGAAACAAATCTGTATTTTGTAAATCAAGGGTATAAAGCCCCTGCTTGTGGAGAAATCAGCCATCACTATATCTGAACAGTAATTTGTTTAGTGACAGAAATTATTTAAGTAATTTTGTAATAAGAAAAAAAATCGAAACGCTGTAATTGTTATAATAAAGCTTCGAATAAACAAACATATACATGGATATTTTATCTTCGAATCTAAATATCTAAATTTTTATCTGCTTTCAAATATGCTTATTAAGTTTTTAGTATTCTTTTTTTATCTTCTTTTATAAAACTCCATCTCCACAAATTTCTATTAAAAACAACGATGAAATATAAATTTAATTTAGTTGGTCAGGTTAGCACTTGTTTGTTTGGTCTAAACCTGGCCTGGTTAGCACTTACGAATTTTTTGGAATGCGCCTTGCATATAAATGGAATCTTTACGATCAGTGGTTTGCTATCGCATGCTAAAAAACATGCTATGTTGCACATGCGATGTTGCATTGTTATTGACTGATTCTTTTCAAATGGAGTGTAAAAAGGTGCGCAATTATCCGCTATTTTCATGTGATGCTGCTGTATTTTCGTAATTTTCGACATTCCTATTCACCTTCTGTTTTTGAAAATCATCTTCGTTTCTTAACAATAGTTTTACAAATAAGACAAAATCCCGTGAAAACGGGAAAAGCCGTAGAGTAAAACTTTGCTGCATGTTTAAAAACTGTAGCATATATGAAAAGATAAAATAGGAAAATGAAAAAGCAAGAAGTGAAAAAGAGAGGATGATTAAGTCGCAAAAAACAAAAACAGCATTTTAATAAAAAAATTCGTTAAGAATCTGAAATCAGGTATTAAACCAACAAGGAAATAAAGCTTTAGCAACTTAAAACTTAATCGTACACAGACTCGTGCTTTATGAGTATGAAAAAGAAAAATTAAGGTCTACCTGGAAGGTAAAAATAATAATCAGTTAAAGCAAACTAAAAGAAAAGATTTGGCAAATTTTGTTGTGTCAGGCATTCTCCTCTTGATTTAAAACTTAATTAAGTTGAAAGTCTGTTAAATATGTGTTTTGATTATATAAATGCATTATTTAAATATGATTTTTTTTCATGATTATATACGGTTATAATCTTTAATTGAAATTACTAGTTTATCATATTATTAAAATATACGATATTCAGTTTTCAATTTGGTTTTTAACTGACTGCATCCGATCCCTGACTGCATCCGAAAAGAACTATTCTACAACAGAAAAGAGTGCCTTGCTGTCATCTGGGCGATCAGTAAATTCAGACCGTACCTTTTCGGAAAACCCTTTACCGTGGTAACGGACCATCACTCTTTGTGCTGGTTGGCCAATATTAATGATCCTTCTGGCAGACTTGCGCGATGGGCTTTGAGGTTACAGGAGTATGACATCAATATCGTCTACAAAAGTGGTCGCAAACATTCTAATGCCGATTCACTGTCAAGAAAACCGCTCGACGAAGCTGTAGTTGAGGATATAGAGGAAATCCCTTTCTTTGCAGTCATCACTGATTTTAGAAAAGAACAGCTCAAAGATAAACACTTAAAATCCTTAATGAAAACACTCCAGAGGGGCGACAACCACAGAAGTTACCAAATAAGAAGCGGTGTTCTTTATAAAAGAAATTATGACCCCATGGGACAGGAATGGCTATTAGTAGTACCGAGACAACTCCGTCGCGATATTTTAAAGAGTCTTCATGATGCTCCAACTGCTGGTCATCTTGGATTCGCCAAGACCTATGATCGAATAAGGCGGAAGTATTATTGGCCAGGATTGTATGGCAGCGTTAGCCGCTATGTGGCACATTGTCGAGAATGCCAAAGACGGAAATCTCCACCTCAACTTCCCCCTGGACAACTTCATCCAATAAAGCCAACTGATTCACCATTTGCAAAAATTGGAATAGATCTACTTGGACGCTTTCCTGTTACCCGAAACGGCAACCGATGGATTATTGTTTGCACCGACTATCTGACGAGATTTACAGTTACAAAGGCATTACCAACTGCTGAGGCTACTGAAATTGCAAAATTTATAGTGGAAGAAATCATACTCAAGCACGGTGCCCCTAAAGAGATGATCAGTGATAGAGGACGCTCTTTCCTCTCTAGTATTGTGAAAGACATTAATCAACAGTGTCAAACATCTCATCTTCTGACGACAGCTTATCATTCACAAACAAACGGATTGACTGAGAGATTTAACAAAACATTAGCTGACATGCTATCTATGTACGTTGACGTTGAACAAAGAAACTGGGATACCATCTTGCCGTTTGTGACCTTCGCCTACAATTCAGCAAAACAAGAAACTACCGGATTCAGCCCATTCTTTCTCGTACATGGTAGAGATATACAGACTCCTTTAGATGTGATTTTTCCTCACAGCACCGATTCCTATGACAACAATAATGCACAACAACTGATTACCAGGGCTGAGGAAGCTAGACAGCTAGCAAGACTTCACATCCTTGACGCTCAAGCAACTGACAAACAAAGATATGACGAGAGGCATCGGCCAGTCAGTTACAATATCGGAGACTTCGTCTGGGTCTATACTCCCGTGCGAAAAGTGGGGTTGTCAGAAAAGCTGCTAAGACGTTATTTCGGTCCGTGTCGAATCACACGTCGTTTATCTGACGTAACCTACGAAGTTCAAAGCATGGAAGAGGACAGAAAACGACGAAGTTCAAAGAACGTAGTCCATGTTCTGAGGTTAAAACCCTACTTTGACCCAAAGCAACAATTAGTTGAGAAAGAACGACGCAGCAGTGGCAGGAGACCTGTCACAAGGAGTCAAACTAAATTGCAGCGGGACGCTGCATCTTCCTAAGGAGGGGGAACTGTAGCGAAAATAGCATCCAACGCTGTGCGAGCCGGTGGCCTCGCGGTAAAGCGCTGACCTGCGAAGCAGCAGATTGTGAGTTCGATTCCAACTGAAGGCAAGTTACCTAAAATTTGTTTTTGTGTTAAAATTTCGTTTATGTTCGTTTCGTGTACTTTCCAGAAAATTCTTATGTTAATTATTATTCAGTTTCTAGAACTTTCCAAGTCTGGAATGTTCCTTTCGAGAAAAGTCCTCGTCTGTATATAAGCTGGTGTAGCTTTCAGTTCAACAGAATAAAGTTTCAGAGTTTGGTGGATACTCGTTGTCTTCACTTGTTCATAGTGAATACACACTACGATTGAGAAATCTACGCGACAATATTTTTAAAAATATGGATTATGTATATAAATGTTAATAACTACAAATATAATGTGTAAAACTTGGTTGTTTGTTTTACTTGAAAAAAATTTAATGATATCCGGATACTTACAAGAAAAGATCGTTTGCTTAAGAATTTTCATGTAAGGAAAAAATGCGTTCTAAAATTTACTTTTAAATTTGAGACTATTGAACAGGTTAAGATTGTACTTTATTGCTTTCTAAACAAGATATTGCTGAAATAAAAAAAAAAATACGTGTGCCACTCGGGGACTGCCGCGATAAAGCTATTGCATAGCACTTTTTATCAACTTATGCAAAAATACCGCGTTAATGTCTGCCGAAGTCTACCGAAGGATACCGTGCCGAAGTCTGCCGAACTGAAACGACGTTAGCCGGAGTGTTAGGATTTTTTCTCGTTACAGAATTTCTAGATTCGGTCGCCGCGCTAAAAGCCCATGATAAAAGCTATGCTATAGCTTAAAAAATTACCAAACAAAATTTGGTCGCGCTAAGAAAATTAGATCGCGAGTTATAAACATTTTAAATTTTTCGACCCTCACGGTGGGGGGGGTCTCCTGTCACCAAAATTAAACACTGTCTCATAATTAATTACCAAACAAAATTTGGCCGCGCTAAGAAAAGTAGATCGCTAGTTATAAGCATTTTAAATTTTTCGACCCTCACCATGGGGGTCTCCTGTCACCAAAAAATAACACTGCCTCATAATAAATTAACAAACAAAATTTCACCGTACAACACAAATTAGATCGCGAGTTATAAGCATTTTAAATTTTTTTACCCTCATCTTGGGGGGGTCTCCTGTCACCAAAAATGAACACTGTCTCATAATAAATTACCAAGCAAAATTTGGCCGCGCTACGAAAATTAGATCGCGAGTTATAAGCATTTTAAATTTTTCGACCCTCACCATGGGGGTCTCCTGTCACCAAAAATTAACAATGTCTCATAATAAATTACCAAACAAAATTTGGCCGCGCTACGAAAAGTAGATCGCGAGTTATAAGCATTTTAAATTTTTCGACCCTCACGGTGGGGGGGGGGGTCTACCGTCACCAAAAATTAACAATATTTCATAATAAATTACCAAACAAAATTTGGCCGCGCTACGAAAATTAGATCGTGAGTTAGAAGCATTTATAATTTTTCGATCCTCCCCGTGTGGGGGGCTCCCGTCACTAAAAAGTAACATTATCATAATAAATTACCAAACAAAATTTGGCCGCGCTACGAAACTTAGATCGCGAGTTATAAGCATTTTAAATTTTTCAACCCTCACGGTGGGGGGAGGGGTCTCCTGTCACCAAAAATTAACACTGTCTCATAATAAATTACCAAATAATATTTGGCCGCGCTACGAAATTTAGATCGCGAGTTATAAGCATTTTAAATTTTTCGACCCTCACCGTGGGGGGTCTCCTGTCGCCAAAAATTAACACTGCCGCATACTAAATTACCAAACAAAATTTGGCCGCGCTACAAAGTCAGATCGCGAGATATAAGCATTTTAAATTTTTTCGACCCTCACCGTGGGGGGTCTCCTGTCACCAAAATTTAACACTGTCTCATAATAAATTTCCAAACAAAATTTTGCCAAGCTTCCAAAATTAGATCTCGAGTTATAAGCATTTTAAATTTTTCGACCCTCACCGTGGGAGGGTCTCCTGACCCCAAAAATTAACACTGCCTCATAATAAATTACCAAACAAAATTTGGCTGCGCTACAAAGTTAGATCGCGAGTTATAAGCATTTTAAATTTTTCGACCCTCACCGTGGGGGGTCTCCTGTCACCAAAAATTAACACTGTCTCATAATAAATTACCAAACAATATTTGGCCGCGCTACGAAAATTAGATCGCGAGTTATAAGCATTTTATTTTTTCGACCCTCACCATGGGGGTCTCCTGTCACCAAAAATTAACACTGCCTCATAATAAATTACCAAACAATACTTGGCTGTGCTACGAAATTTAGATCGCGAGTTATAAGCATTTTAAATTTTTCGACCCTCACCATGGGGGTCTCCTGTCGCCAAAAATTAACACTGCCGCATACTAAATTACCAAACAAAATCTGGCCGCGCTACAAAGTTAGATCGCGAGTTATAAGCATTTTAAATTTTTTCGACCCTCACCGTGGGGGGTCTCCTGTCACCAAAAATTAACACTGCCTCATAATAAATTAACAAACAAAATTTCGCCGTGCTACACAAATTAGATCGCGAGTTATAAGCATTTTAAATTTTTTCGACCCTCACCGTGGGGGGTCTCCTGTCACCAAAAATTAACACTGCCTCATAATAAATTAACAAACAAAATTTCGCCGTGCTACACAAATTAGATCGCGAGTTATAAGCATTTTAAATTTTTTTACCCTCATCTTAGGGGGGGGTCACCTGTCATCAAAAATTAACACTGTCTCATAATAAATTATCAAGCAAAATTTTGCCGCGATACGAAAATTAGATCGCGAGTTATAAGCATTTTAAATTTTTCGACCCTCACCATGAGGGTCTCCTGTCACCAAAAATTTACAATATCTCATAATAAATTACCAAACAATATTTGGCCGCGCTACGAAATTTAGATCGCGAGTTATAAGCATTTTAAATTTTTCGACCCTCACCGTGGGGGGGTCTCCTGTCGCCAAAATTTAACACTGCCTCATACTAAATTACCAAACAAAATTTGGCCGCGTTACAAAGTTAGATCGCGAGTTATAAGCATTTTAAATTTTTCGACCCTCACCGTGGGGGGTCTCCTGTCACCAAAAATTAACACTGTCTCATAATAAATTACCAAACAAAATTTTGCCAAGCTACCAAAATTAGATCTCGAGTTATAAGCATTTTAAATTTTTCGACCCTCACCGTGGGAGGGTCTCCTGACCCCAAAAATTAACACTGCCTCATAATAAATTACCTAACAAAATTTGGCCGCGCTACGAAAAGTAGATCGCGAGTTATAAGCATTTTAAATTTTTCGACCCTCACCATGGGGGTCTCCTGTCACCAAAAATTAACACTGCCTCATAATAAATTAACAAACAAAATTTCGCCGTGCTACACAAATTAGATCGCGAGTTATAAGCATTTTAAATTTTTTTACCCTCATCTTAGGGGGGGGGGGTCTCCTGTCATCAAAAATTAACACTGTCTCATAATAAATTATCAAGCAAAATTTTGCCGCGATACGAAAATTAGATCGCGAGTTATAAGCATTTTAAATTTTTCGACCCTCACCATGAGGGTCTCCTGTCACCAAAAATTAACAATATCTCATAATAAATTACCAAACAATATTTGGCCGCGCTACGAAATTTAGATCGCGAGTTATAAGCATTTTAAATTTTTCGACCCTCACCGTGGGGGGGTCTCCTGTCGCCAAAATTTAACACTGCCTCATACTAAATTACCAAACAAAATTTGGCCGCGCTACAAAGTTAGATCGCGAGTTATAAGCATTTTAAATTTTTCGACCCTCACCGTGGGGGTCTCCTGTCTCCAAAAATTAACACTGTCTCATAATAAATTACCAAAGAAAATTTTGCCAAGCTACCAAAATTAGATCTCGAGTTATAAGCATTTTAAATTTTTCGACCCTCACCGTGGGAGGGTCTCCTGACCCCAAAAATTAACACTGCCTCATAATAAATTACCTAACAAAATTTGGCCGCGCTACGAAAATTAGATTGCGAGTTATAAGCATTTTAAATTTTTCGACCCTCACCATGGGGGTCTCCTGTCACCAAAAATTAACACTGCCTCATAATAAATTAACAAACAATATTTGGCCGCACTACGAAATTTAGATCGCAAGTTATAAGCATTTTAAATATTTCGATCCTCACGGTGGGGGGTCTCCTGTCACCAAAAATTAACACTGTCTCATAATAAATTACCAAACAAAATTTGGCCGCGCTACGATAATTAGATCGTGAGTTATAAGCATTTATAATTTTTCGATCCTCACTGTGTGGGGGCTCCTGTCACCAAAAAGTAACATTATCATAATAAATTACCAAACAAAATTTGACCGCGCTGCGAAAATTAGATCGCGAGTTATAAGCATTTTAAATTTTTCGACCCTCACCATGGGGGTTTCCTGTCACCAAAAATTAACAATGTCTCATAATAAATTACCAAACAATATTTGACTGTGCTACGAAAAGTAGATCGCGAGTTATTAGCATTTTAAATCTTCGACCCTCACGGTGGGGGGTCTACTGTCACCAAGAATTTACACTGCCTCATAATAATTTAACAAACAAAATTGTGCCGTGCTACAAAAATTAGATCGCGAGTTATAAGCATTTTAAATTTTTCGACCCTCATCTTGGGGGGTCTCCTGTCACCAAAAATTAACACTGTCTCATAATAAATTACCAAGCAAAATTTGGCCGCGCTACGAAAATTAGACCGCGAGTTATAAGCATTTTACATTTTTCGACCCTCACCGTGGGGGTCTCCTGTCACCAAAAATTAACAATGTCTCATACTAAATTACCAAACAAAATTTGGCCGCGCTACAAAGTTACATCGCGAGTTATTAGCATTTTAAATCTTCGACCCTCACGGTGGGGGGTCTACTGTCACCAAGAATTTACACTGCCTCATAATAATTTAACAAACAAAATTGTGCCGTGCTACAAAAATTAGATCGCGAGTTATAAGCATTTTAAATTTTTCGACCCTCATCTTGGGGGGTCTCCTGTCACCAAAAATTAACACTGTCTCATAATAAATTACCAAGCAAAATTTGGCCGCGCTACGAAAATTAGACCGCGAGTTATAAGCATTTTACATTTTTCGACCCTCACCGTGGGGGTCTCCTGTCACCAAAAATTAACACTGTCTCATAATAAATTACCAAACAAAATTTGGCAGCGCTACGAGAATTAGATAGCGAGTTATAAGAATTTTAGATTTTCGACCCTCATCATGGGGGTCTCTTGTCACTAAAAATTAACACTGCCTCATAATAAATTGCCAAACAAAATTTGGCTGCGCTACGAAACTTAGATCGCGAATTATAAGCATTTTAAATTTTTCGACCCTCACCGTGGGGGGGTCTCCTGTCACCAAAAATTAACACTGTCTCATAACAAATTACCGAACAAATTTGGCCGCGCTATGAAAATTAGATCATAAGAAACATAAGTTTGAGATTTGATATCCTAATATCTGAAAAATACCGCGTCAATGTCTGCCGAAGTCTACCGAAGGATACCGTGCCGAAGTTTGCCGAGCTGAAACGACGTTAGCCGAGTGTTAGGTTTTTTCGTTACCGATGTGTTAGGATTTTTCGCGTTACGGAATATTTGGATTCGGTCGCCGCGCCCAAAGCCCGTGATAGAAGCTATGCAATAGCTTAAAAATCATACAGCTTTTGCAGGCAATTTTCCAGTTGGAATGAAAATTTTAAATTTTTGAAAATTCAATACTTTTTTAGTTTTAGAATAAATTTATTTTTTCTTGTTTCTCGCTGTTACTGACCTATATTTACCTCAATAAAACAGTTAAAGTTAAAAAACATAGGCTATATAGTGCAATACAGCTGTCTAGTGCCAGATACTTCTATGTAATTGTAAACAGACAGTGAGTTTACTTAATAAAAAAGATATATATATATATGAAATTACATTTGCATATAACTACGTTAAGCATTCGCGAATCTTAAAATCTTCTTCACTTTTAATTCACGAATAATCGAAACTCGCAAGTGTATAATCCTCGAATGTTAAGACATTATTTTACATTATACAATGTCCTGAAACCTGTCAAATTCTTTTTTCTGAGAGACTTAAAATAAGTAACATTTTGTATGTAAAATAAAAATTTGGATATTGCACATTGTTTCCAATTCATAATATAGAGTCTCAAAATGAATTTATATTATTTACAAACTGACTTCAGAAAAAAATAACAGAAAAATTAATTTATTTATAATAATATTATAGAATTTCACAATAGAGAATAACTCCAATCCTAGACATTAGTTTGAAAATTCAGACGCTGGGGACTTCCTAAAGCAATGAAATTTTGTATTCGGTTACTCATTATTTGAAAATGTTTCATTTCGGAATCTCAATTTAATTTTAAAACCATTTCTGAAGATAAATCAACCTAAACAAACTTTAAAAACTTTTTTATATTCGAAACATCCATTTTCAAACTTTACGTGAGATGAGTATTTTTGTAAACTTTAATAATTCTTTTGAAACAGTAAATGAATGTATATATGTATTCACTGTATGAAATATACTGAAATTCTCAAATCTCTGAAGGAGTGAAAAGTTATGGTTCATTACGTGAGAAATATTAAACGTGTCTGGTAGAAAACATGAAACCTGAAAAATTCTGAGTCATTTATTTCTTTTGGAGTAATAGACATTTTCATCTTCCTGTCATTTTAATAAGTTTTTAAAATGGTCCGTGAAAATGTTTTGTAAAATCTAGAATGACTTCATTTGCAAAGTGAAATACGTTTCCTTCATTCTTGAAGTTTATGTTAAAAGTTGGTGTTCACTTAAATGCACGTCTGCATGCAGAGCATTAAGTTTATACATGAAGCGTTTATTTATTCATTTGAAAGAATAATTTAAATAACACAACACGTAATTAAACTATTTTTCAATTAGATGATTAGGAAGAAACATAAATGTTTAAAGTAAGAAAAATTGTATTAATTTTTAAATTAAATTAAAGTAAGGACAAATTTGGATTCGAATGCCGCTAATGAATTTGAACTTATATATTTTTTAGAATACGTTTATTTTTGGTTTTATAGAAATAGAAAATGATGTTAAATGAGATCACACACACGAAACAAAATAATAGGAAATTTTGTATTATTTTGTATTGGAATGGGGATTATATGAAAATCTAAGCTCCATCATTTTTTTATTACTAATTTTTTCGTTTTCAGACACAATAGTCAATATAAAAACCATTTTGTATATATATCTACAGATGCATATATATATATATATATATATACAGGGAGAGAGAGAATTAGGACAGACAGATACAATTAACAGAAAAAAACATGCAATTCATTTAACTTGTTTAAAACAAGTGATGGCAAGCACTAGGTTCATCGAACTAAAAATCGAAAACTATGATTCGATATATTTTTTTCTACAATGACGAATGACAGATGACATACTATGCTGTTTAGAGCATTTTCTGAATAGATGCCGGTCCGTTAATTTAAATCCGCAATAAGATTAATTGTGAAATGTTTAAGGATATTTTACAAGATCATTTACTGCGTTACTGGAGGGAAAATTGTGTGCAAATATCTGGTTTAGCACGAAAACATCTCAAAGAATACATTGCAAGCACGTAAAGCAATGGCTTTCGCACAAAAAAAAATAAGTTTTCGGCATGGCCAGCCTAATCGTCCGATCTGAATAAAATAGAGGATATTTTGAACGAACTTGGCGAACGTGTGCAGATTTATAAATATTCCAATACAGCAATTTTTTTTTAAGAAAAATGCAAGAAGACTACAAAAAACGCAACAGAGACATTCAGCTCATTGACGCTACGTTGGTATGCCACAGAACGTATTACTAAAGGTATGACGACAAAATGCACTAATTATAAATGTTGCTGATGAAATTTACTTTCTATATAGTAAAAATATTTTTTCGTAGATTGCCATGATGGCCTAAATTTTTTTAAACATATAATTTTATTTGCAATCAATTTTATCGGATAAATAGATTGATGTTTATTTGTTGTTCCATAAATAATTTCCTAGATATTGTGTCAGTAAAACATATTGTTGTGTGTACGGGATTTGGGATTCGGGAAGTTGTGTGTTTAAGATTGATACCACAGAGTAAAAAGAAAATGCATTTATTTACAATAAACTGTTCGACGAAAACACAGATATCTTCACATAACACAGATATTAAGCAAATCATCAACTAAAATCAGATTTCTTCCACATTGTTAAAAATTTCGTGCTACTTTGAACCAAAATTTGGTGCTTGCAGCTATTACCAGCTGCCACCATAGGATGGTTCAATCGAAGCTCCAAATCTTGGAACGAGTTTACACCATATTATTTGAAAAAATGGTACTATGGTTCAACCGAAGTTCCAAATCTTGGAACAAGATTTCACCATCTTATGGTGGCAGCTACTAAGCACCAAATTTCGGTTCAAAGTAGCACAAAATTTTTAACAGCGCAATGAACTCAAAGTACAGCAAATTTCATCTCAGAACTATTAAGTTCAATACAGTGTTTGCAATGTCTAATCGCAGAAACCCAAGTCGTAACACACAAAGACTTCACAGATCTACACTGCAGGGTTACTGGAAGATAACGGAACGGGTGATTCAAAGATAGCCCTCTATTTATAAAATTTTTAGAGAAGGTTCTCGATGCTTCTCGTAGCTTCGCTGGAGAGTTCACATTAGAGGTATAGTGGGGTCATCTTCCAAAATCGCCGAAATGTTGGCAACTTGGTGACATATTCAACTATATCTATCACCAAATTTGGCGACAAAAATAAGATGCCAAAAACCATCGCCAACTTGGCGATAAACACATTCTTTGGCGGTATTCCCACACAATGTTTAACACGAGAACCTGTAAGATTGCTTTCCCACAAATCATCCGAGGTCCTACAATGGATGTTCAAAGCATTTGGCATGAATTACAACAATTTTACCATAATTAAAGGGAAATATTTACGAAATCACAAAATTCGTAACGGTATAATTGTCACATTGACATTCTTTTACATACACACATACAAATTAAGCAAAACTTTTATGCTGGCCAGAAATGTTTGATCGTCAATGTACGCGATCATATTCGTGGCGTATTCAATCTGCCCTCGGTTTTTAACGCTTATATAACACTTTTAGTCATACATTTGTTCAATGTAATTTCCAGTAACATGTTTATATATTTATTGTGTGGAACAATCCAGGCGCGAGTATTACTAATGTAAATTGAAATGTTTATTAGAATCACCTTTTTGATAGATCTTACTTGAGTTTGAATGCAAATATTTATCTCAAATATATAGTAAAATTTATATTAAAAGGAAGTTCTGGAATAACATTTATGCAAAGTTTTGAACAACCAAAGTAGAAACATTTTTAATATTTTTGAAAATAGAATCACATAACATCAAATTTTCCCGAAATTCTCACAGCAAAACTTCCCATGGTGCAATTTATGCTCTAAAATTTCTAAATTTTTAGAAAAATGTAGGATTTTGTAATATTAATTTTAGGTAAAATTCAATTATGATATAAATCATTATTTAAAAAATTCCCATTTGGGATATATGATAATATTTTCAATGAATGCAAATTAATAAAATGCATCTTAATTTTTGTAACAACCAGTACTGTAAAAGCATACATATCAGTGAATAATCATTTGTTAAAACTTTTGAAATTCATGGCATACATGTGAATTACTTTGTATTTTGAATATCCATTTTTAGCAATAGTAATGTTTATTATCATCATCCTCTTTAGAATTTAGAGATTAAATAATAACATGATTACTGTTAAAAATAGGGGTACTAGAAGTACCTAGGAACGATAATGTTTTATATACGTTATTGAAGGCATTTAGGCATGGTAACGCTCATGTTCGAAGACATACTGGTCTTGTGTAATTAAAAAAACTTACTATTGTAATTGCTATTTTTTGTTTGTGGCAATAATGAACTAGTATTATCAGTGTTATTATTAACTATAATAAGTGTTAATTGATAATAAATCTAATATATTTTTTGTTTGAACATATCACTACAATTTTGTGTGCACTTTTTTAAAGAAGATTTTCAACGTTAATGTGCGCATGCAGTTTTAAAAAAATTTCAAAAGTAATTGACCGAATAAGTTAATTTTTTTATTTTTCACATTTAAAACCTCTGTGAAAAATTTTGTTACCATTGAAATTCAATGACAATAAATTATTATTGGTAAAACATCAAATATAATCTTAATATTGGAGATATGAATCTTCATAAAAAAATCCAATGGAATTAATGTATTGCGATACGCATCTTATTTATGGTAGTTTTTAAAGATATGTGCACTTTACCCCACAATTTATATTAGTCAAAAAGTTTTATTATTCAGCATTCTATGAGTGGCATGAGATCCCTTTTGTCAGGGACTTCATTTCGATGATACATTGTAAAATATATATATATATATATATATATATACACACATTTAACTGGGAATTTTTATAATTCGTTTATTAGGTATGCTCCTGCGAACACTGTTAAAAAAAATCTGAAATTCACTGATATACTTTTCCTGAATTTTACAGAAAAATACCCTTTTCACAACGAAACGGCATTTTACGTTTAAAATCAGAAACTCCACAATATTTCCTTTAAATGACGAAACGGATGGAAATAGAAAGAAAAAAGGATAAACTCCGTGGGTCTCCGTGGCCGAATGGTCAAGACACCTGGCCATTAAGCGCCTGCGAGCGCAGATTGTAAGTTCGAATCCCATGGGCACCATAAAATATCCCTTTTAAATAAATTTTTTCTGTTTATTTTTTTCATATATCTTATTAAAATGTCTTTTAACTAATTAGCTTAATAAATAAATAAATAAATAAATAAATAGTGAGCGACAATTTCAAAAAAATATCTATAACACTTTTTTTGTAAAAAATTAATAAAAAAATTACTTCATTCATTCATTCAAAAAAAGTGATTTTAAGCAGTGATTTTTTATGTATTTAAACTAAGGTGGTCTGGTGCAATAACGCCAAGTGCTAATATTATGCATAATTATGAAATAATCTGGTAAATGACACCCATGTGCTCTGCGCAAAATTGTTTTGAGTCATATAAATCTCAAAAAACAGCTTCAAGTTAATTTGTTTCATTTTTAGGTCTTATTGTTTTTACAAGCTACTAAAATTAACGCCTAATCTAAAATTTGCGAGACACGTTTTGTGATGTGAAGACTATCTTTTTTATCCGGAAATACTTTGTTGATTACTTAAATTTGTAGTACATTTCATGGACTTTCGAAATGTTGTTGAAGATTTTGGATATCTTCTCGAGATAATTTGTAATTTAAAATGAACAGCGCAACAACTATAACGGTGTAATAACGCCAATCATTGGCATTAATACCCCAATTGATTCCCTACAGTGGCCGAGCTACATCCTAAATAGTGATTCAAATAAACACAGTTAACACTGTGCAATGTTTCTAATAATTCTATTTAAGCGGTCCTTTTAAAGCAAATAGAAGCTCACGGTCTGATATTCTTTTGCCTCATCCTCCCTCCCCCCCACACACACACCACACCTTTATTTTTCTCACACTTTCACAAAAAATTGAACATTTTCAATAGCTTAGAATGCAATTTGTCAATTTCTAAGTTTGTAGAGTTTGTATTTTTAGAATTGGGCAATCTACATGCAATCATTCCATCTTTTATCATAGTTTTGTGTGCATGGCGTTATTACCCATATACGTGGGTAATAACGCAAAATAGCATTGGTCAAGACCATTGCATTTTATGAATACATATCTGTTAAATTATTTTTTTTATATAGATAGTCAATGAGTTGCTGTATCAAATCATATATTTGTTTGAAAAATACAATCTAAAATTGAGCCGTGAAAATTGTAGAACCTTAACTTGGCGTTATTACACCAGGGTACCTTAGTTAAAAATCAAAAGTGATTTTAAAAAAATAAGTATTGTGAATTGGTCTAAAATAAAACAAAATAAACCGTTTACGAATATTCTAACGAATACATTTAAAAAGCACAGCAGATTTTTCTACTAATTCATAAAAGATATAATTTTTGTACAGCCTGGCATCAGCAGCTTTGGATCAGTCAGTAAGGACTCATTCCGTTGTCAAAAGGTCTGGATGTCGATTCTCAGGACGGCTTGAAGTAAATTATACAAAAATATTAAGTTAAATTAAATAATACAGCAGCTCGAAAAAACTCAGAAAGTTCGAATTCTTTGACGATTCATTAATTTTAAAAACAAAATTATTATGATTAAAAATAAAACTTTGTAACGGAAAGGTACCGCTTCTTCAAACGGACTTTTCCTTTCTTTTATTTCCCAAAACGGAAAATCTACTAACGGAACGGTAAATGTCTGGCAACTTTGCTGCCCGTAGTTTTACCGTGAATTCTCAGATTTTTTTTAACAGAGAATTATAAAACACCATATTTACAGACAGTATTAATGCGTTATAAATGGGTATGTGAATACATATTTAACAGCATTTTACTCAAGTACGTCTTTAAATATCAATATGCGTTTTTTGAGACTATATTTGTTGTGGAAATATTTTTTTCATGTACTATAACTTGATAAAACACGTTTGAAATGATTATGTTAGTTAAATATTAATAAACGCATATATTTCATAAATGTTTGTGAAATCTTTGGGTAATTTGAGACAGAATTTTCTCGGACTGAATTATGATAAGGAAGTATAATTTTTTTTAATCAATCGAATACGATCTTTTTATGCAAAGCGGGGTACAAAATTCTGCATTCTACTAAAAAAAGGAAATCTATAAATTTACTAAACTATTCCCAAGAAGCTGGGATGTTTAGACTTTATCTGCAACGATAACATCAGAAATTCGCGTAATAGAATTAGTTACATAATTGTTTGCTATTTCCGTTCAGTAAAGATATCTGGAAATAACTACTTTATAGAAAATAGTTTATTAGCTTTACAAATTTTTTACAGTATAAAATAAAGGTATCTTGTTTGATATTTTGAATAAGTTATGTTAAGTACCGAAATTTAGTGTTACTGCACGATACAACTGAATTTTACTTACAAGTACTACAGTTCTTTAATCTTCTTAGAATGAAATTTTTTTTTATTTAACATTTTCATAAAATCTATTTATTTCAAAACATTTTCAGAAAAGCCCATTACCATGCAGCTATTAAAGGTATTTCAAAGTTTCGATAAAACTTTGCGCTCACCGAAAACTAGAATGGAAAATATAGGATTATTTTTAATATATATATATATATATATATATATATATATATATATATATATATATATATATATATATATATATATATATATATATATACATACCAGGTGTCCAGTAAATGACTGACCCATTTTGAATATAAATAACAAAAAAATTGTTTGAGATAAAAATGCGGGGCTTGCTGTATTGTTATAAGAATATAAATAAATTTTAAAATATGCACTCTGTTAATGTAATATAATAATATTTAAAATAATATCTCAGTCTCAAGACTGAGGGGGAAAACTATAATACAGATGGTTCAATCACAAATATAATTTAAATCACTTTCCAACCAACGTACCCTATTTCTGAAGCTGATTCGAGAGTCGATTGAACATATAGATTCAGATTCAGCCGAAAATCTCATATTTATGAAAATTAGTGTCATGTCTGTATTCAAACAGCCTGTTACCGCAGCGCGATATTTTTTTTTCCGAAATTTGAACTATATTAACAAAGCACATGTTTAAAAATTTATTGATTTTCTAATAACAATACAGCAAACCGCGCATTATTATCTCAAACCGTTTATTTGTTATTTAAGTTCAAAAAGGGTCAGTTATTTACTGGATACCCGGTATATATATATATATTTTATAAACAACTTTTATAAAACAACTTTAGAAGCTCCGTTATTATTATAAAAGATTCATTAAACATTTTTCCGTAGTAAACGATTCAAGGACGCATCAGAAAAAAACATACTGATTAAATCAATAAAACTTTTATTCAATGTTTCACTTAAAGAAATTCTCTCAAAGCGTCAAAAAAAAAAAACTGGCTCATGGCCAAATGCACTTTATGGCTATGACATTTTGAAGACAGTAGATACTGTCACAGTTTGTCTCTATTGGGTGTAGATAGATTTAATGTTCTTGTTCTTTTACTTCAACAAATGGTTATAACATTTGAAATAATAATGGAAAAAGAAAGGGAATAAAACCACACCTAACTCTTGCTACATTTGTAATTCTGATGCAGCAGTAAAGTTCTATATAAGAAGCAATCTTAGAACAATTCAATCCTCCATATCCTTAAGAAAAAATAAAATACTAATAAACTTCAGTTTGAATTAAATATGAAAATATAAATTAATTAAATACAATTCTTATACAGCAGTTAAACTCTACATAAGAAACAATTTCTGAACAATGTAATCCTCCATATACTTAGGAAAAAAAAAAGATATAAGAAACTTCAGATTAAATTAAATATGCAAATTGAAAGTAGTAGGAAAAAAAAAAGTAACGATTTTTTCTCTTTTCGTATATATACATCTATGTATATCAATGTCTATTAAAATATGCGAAATTATTACAATTGTGGGCGCTACAACAGCTTAAATATTTATTATATCATAGATAATCAAGTTTTACGCAAAGCATAAATAAATAAATTAAATTAATTAATTAAAAAATAAAAAAACAATAAATCGTGAATGAAAGGAATTTCCGCCAATTAATGTCAAACGATTTTCTTTATATTTCCGCTTGTCTACTTTATATTTTGCGGCCTAATGAAAACGTGATATTCATAACTTTACACCACGCATTCTATTTGTTATACAAACTATATATACTTGCTTTCTCGTAATATTGCGTTCAACGTGACTCTTGAAACAGAAATAAAGAATAATCAAGCGAGTAAGTTTGCAATAAATGTGGTTTTTAAAATGCAGTTTTTTGCACTTTTTACATTAATTTTTGACCAAATATAGTTTACAAGGCTGCAACAATGTGCAATTATCGAATTTTTATTTAATCTGGTGCATCTGATTTTTTTATGAGTAGTTCAAACCTTTGTAAAAAAAAGTATTTTGTCAAAAAACTAAATTAAGCGGAAGAAGTCCGTAAAATATTATTTTACACAAATTATTTTTAATGTCTGTTGTAAGGAAAATAACAAGAGGCTAGCAGTATTATTTTCAACTAAAATTGCCAACCGAATCATAATTTTGTTATTTTAAAACCCACTTTGTAATCAATTTTTAAATTGAAAACAAAAGAAATAAAATTTTAATTAAACTGCTATCAAGTAAAAACAGATAGTTTTATAAGCTTTTGTTACTGAAAGAAAAAAATTAAATCATTTTCATTATATTGTTTTTTAAACTGAATCTTCGTTATAATTTGAAATTTTCTTTAATAAATTCTAATAAATATTTCTCATATTTCTCTTTTTTCACTAAATGTTGTAGTTAAATCACCTTTCCGTTTCTTCAAATGAAATATACATATATGATTTCAATGAAAATATCTCAAAAGGTAAAATATTATCGTTGCAAAGCTTATCATTTAAATTTTATTCATTTCATATACTATATTTGTATTAATGATTTTCACATTTCGACAATTATGATTCTCCGTGAAGGAAAATTTAAATTATCCTAGTATATACCCAAAGTTATTATGGAAAGTAAATTAATATAACCAGTTAAAAATTGAAAAATATATTAGGCAATACAAAGAATAAATTTTAACTTTATTCAGAGAAGAATTAAGATAACAAAAGTAATTTTAAAGCACTCAATAAAATATAATAACACATATAAAGAAAAAAAATCGTAGAATAATTACAAAATGTGCACTTTATGATCATTAAAATGATGGTTTTTAAGTAAAATATGTTAAATACAAATCTATGTTTAAATCGAATTAAACATATTTTTCTTACTTTTAAAGGACATTATTTTAAAATCTGAAAAACATAATAATAAACTGGAAGCTGAATTTATTGTTTCGTGAAAAGCTATTTGACGAATTTTATTTATAATTAGTAATTTAATTATTTAATTATTTATATTTATTCTATCAATGTTTTTAGACTTCATAAATATCACTAGATCTAATAATTAAAATCCAATGTCGTGTAAAATTCAGCAAATGAAAATGACATTTATACATTGTATTTCAAAATATCTGGGTAAGATTATTACAATTCATAAACATACTTCGATATATCTTGAAATCATTTGGACTGGTATTTAATTATCTCAATATTCATGTGGGTATGAGCAAACACAAATGTCACAAACAGAGTTACACTTTTGTAAATGCAATTTCTACTTCACTAATAAATCGCTACATAATTGATAACGTGATCAACAATGAGTGATAGAAATGCTTTATATAATTAATAATCGGAATGTTTATTCATATATACAGTTGCAAATATGTCGAGAGCCTAAAATGAAATCTAAAGTCAAAATGTTTATATGTATATTCTGAAATTTATAAATATTAATTTGAAGCATGTTTTTGCAATATGACTTTATAGTTTTGCTGTAATAAATGCAAATATAAAGCAAGGATTATTCACTATCAGTGAGTGTAAAATAATGTTAAACAAGTCAATTAACTAACTAATGTATAAGATAACAATTCTAAATGCTTCATGATTTTAAAATTTAAAAAATAATATTAATAAATTAGATATTGAATTTTTAGTTCCATGAAGAGCTGTTTGCCAAAATTAATTTATAATTTGATTATTTATAATTTAATTCAAAAATATTTAGTCTAGATTGTAAAATATTTATTGTGTTGCAATAAGGTTTTAGACTTCCTAAATATTAATGTTCTTGTCGGTAAATTCCAATGTCGAATCAAAATCGGCAAATGTTATAAATTTTTAATAAAAATATTTCTTTTGGTGTGTACAGTTAGAGATATGCCGAGAGCAAAAACTAAAAGCCAAAATAATTATATTTATATTGGTTTGAGCTGTGGTTCTGCAATATGAAATTAGAATTTCGTTGTAATTAATGCAAATATAAAGCATGAATTTTTCATTATGAGCAAGTGCAAAATAACTTTATACAAGCCATCTAACTAACTAATGCATAAGATAATATATCTAGAAAACAGAGAAATAAAAGGTTTTTTTTGTATAAAACAGGCTTGTACTTAAAAAACAAAATTTGTAATTCAACAAATGTAAAGTTGGAGAGATCTATATAGTGCAAAAATTTTATTTGTACAATGTACAAAAAAAGAATTAAATCTTCAAAATTAGTTTTTGTAAAACTACAGTAATTTGTAGCTTTACAAATGTATCTTCTAAAACTGTACATGTTTTACTGATGTGGATAGCTTTCAACATAAGCTGGCTTAAAAATAGTGTTTAAAGCCTTCAAGGATCGTGGTAATCTTTTCACTTTTGACATAGAACGCATGTAGGTTACGGATTACCAAGAATGGCTAGAAACCAATTTAAGGCGTTTTGCAAAGAGACTCTTCGGCCTAAGTTGGATTTTCCAGCAAAACAACGTCCCGACAACATTTGTAAATCCTTCTAGAATTTTTTTTTTAATAATTGGATGCATGTCTTGTAACGGTTGGGTGCTCGTACTGGGTGTTAAATGCAGACATAACTCAGTACATAAGATAAAAAACAGTTTATTAAAAACGATAAGGGCTCAAGAGGAGTGGAGCAAGTCTGTAATTTTCACAACTGAGAACACTACTAAGATTAAACTCATACTCACAGCTCCGGAACTAGCTCAACCGGGTCACCTCAGACTACTTCTCAGCTATCTTTTGGCTAAACTGCTAGATAAAACTTATTAGGCAGCCCGTGGCTGTATATATTTCTTTATTAACTTTGAGATGATCAACGTAATTACTATTAAAATTCCTTACCACCGGCCAACTTCTCGAGTCGAATTCCCAAACTCCTTATCAACTCACTGGAGGCTCGCTAACACTCGATATCGCTTGCTCTGGATCAATCAACGCAGCTAGACACAC
This sequence comes from Maratus speculifer, assembly GCA_964019185.1. NCBI lineage: Eukaryota > Metazoa > Arthropoda > Arachnida > Araneae > Salticidae > Maratus > Maratus speculifer. The sequence goes on along the minus strand of OZ025297.1, from coordinate 68,818,417 downwards.
TCTGTTAGACAACAGCGGGAAATCGCCGCTAGAGACACACTTCGCTGGCTAATATCGCTAGACACACTCTGCTGGCTAACGTCGCCAGAGACACACCACACACACTCAAACTCCAAGCTTTTATATGCTGCAAACTGAGATACTTCAAATTTACATATTACTACTAACCGCGACCTAACTGTAGAATCCGAAAGAGACACACACGCTCTATAAAATTAAAGTAAAAGAGAGGATAGATGTCGCTTTCACGCTTACACATGTTAAATTATCGACGTCACAATCTCAGAAATACTAGAGTGCCTTTATTACAAAGGTCACTCCCTCACAGTCTTTTAATAGGTTTTCAAGTGTTCTCATTTCAACACTCAAGAAATTGTGCCGAGCATCCTCAGTAGACCTGCATAAGCTAATTGCAGACAATTTTATTGTATGGGAGACATGAAAGCCGCCGACAAAGAAGCCTGTTATAATATTAATTCCACTCTCTTCCAGAGATTGGTAAATGGTATGCCACGTTGTACATTCCTTGTGATATTTAAACAAGGTGAATAAATTGGCTATTCGCAGTAGTTAATTTATTTCGGCAGAACTCCCCCCTCTCTTTTTCCATACATTATTTTATTTCCTTTCCAAGTGGGACACGGAGTGGTCTACTCCTTATAAATATGTATTTGTACAAAAATATTCTTTTTATATTTGACTTTTTCTTCATTGGTTTGTTCCCTGTCTAATTGCAGAACAAAATCCCGATGTTTTTATTTGCCTCTACATACTGTATATCTTAGGAAAAAGCTAATCCTTAAATTATTAGTTTAAAAGGTAGTTGCCAAAATAGCTATAACTTTATTTGTTTTTCATGATATTAAAATTAACGATAAAATATTTACTTTTTAAAATTATTGTAAATGTTAATTGTAAAATTAAGATTTTATGTAAGCCAGCGTCTTGTACGGTTTACTCACGAATATAATTTCCAACATCTGACAGAAAAAACAGGAAAATCTCTATTTTCTATTACCCAAACACAGAGTTTAGATACTTTTAGTTTTATAAGTTTAAAGCCATATCGAGCTTTTGAACAGGTGAATGGATATATTAAAATTAAGTTATAGTTTTTAAATGTGCTGTTAAATACTTACTGTTTTTAATTTAAATATAATACTTGTTCTAATACTTGTTCTAGTATATGTAATATGATGTTTGAATAAACAAAACTATTAAAAACGCAGTTTCTGTGTATAATTTGAAGTAGTTCTATGTAAAATATTTAAATTTTTAACAATTTTTCTTTTTATGCTTATTAAGAGTTTATAATTTATAATAATATTGCATTTTTAATAAACTATTTTATATTCTTAAAAATAATTACGATTCTGAGTGGATAAAATAATAAAAATAATTTTCTTACAAATCGTTATATTCATTTACATTAAAAAAATTGTGATAATTTGAGAATCTTCCTTTCCTATTTTATAAAACCCATTGCTTTTTCAGTTAAAATATTCCGAATTTTCAAAATAAAAGCCACTTTCTTTAATTGAATTTTTAAAATTCTTTTTTTGTAATTTCTGCTTAACTGCATTAAATTTCGTCTCATAAGCAGTAACATTGTTACTAAACAAATATCTTAAAAACACATTAAATGATTTTGCTAAGCTCATTGAATATTCGGTCGTTTATTTTTATATCTGTTTAACAAAATAAATACAAGTAAATTTTGGCTGTTTCGAAGTTTTTCATTTCAATTGGAAATAGTGTGGTATTAACAGAAAAATGAAAATTTTATTGAAATATCAGCATGTCACATGCGAGTCTTTTAAAATGATTAAATTTAATATATAAAAACTGTCATATCTAATAAATTGTTATTCCTAAAATGCTTTCAAATAAGGAAAAATTTAACTTTTAAACAAAAAAATGTAAAATGCTCTCAATATGTTAAAGTTTTGAGTACAGAGTATATTTAATTATTTATATATTCCATAACAATTAGTATTTTATAAACAATATTTCATTATACTCGACGATTTTATATACTTTAAATGAGACCGAGTGGCAACAGCACAGACAATCAACCTTATCGAGTTCACGGGTGAAATTACAATTCACAAATACACTTTTCTTTTATTGGACTATAAAAAAAAAAAGCTATTTGATTTTTTAGTATCAGAATTAAAATATCTGCTACTTAAGTACAGTCACGAAAGAAATTCACTTCTTAAAAAATTAAAAAATTTGAGGTGAAATTTCGAAAGAAAATAAAGATGATCAAATCCTCCCCCCTTTTCCTCAATCAATCGTACAGTGTTTTCCATTTTTCTGGTTATATATGACAACCTATTTCCAACATCGAATATCATAAATCCGGCTAAAATGTTATATTCGATAATGTAGTTTAAAAGATATTTTTTTTTATAGAAAACTCTGCGAGATTATTTGTTTCCAAAACAAAAATTCCTACAAATTACATGCAGCTACGAAATAAACTGACTTCGTAAATTTGTAAAACATTAAAGAGATATAATTTTAGAAAAAAATAAAAAGATTAACAATCTATTCACCCATCATCCTTCATGAGTAGTACAGCATTTTCTACAATTTCTAGATCTGATCACTATGAAAATCCCTACATAAATATCAAAACAAGTAACGAAATAGTATTAAAAAAGTATAGATTTCTTCCCCCTTTCTTTCTGCTGTCGAATAGCATTTTAAGTTTTTCTCGAAATGTCGATTACGCTATTTTATAATGACTGTTTCCCTGCTACCTAGCCTTGAAAATCTGCCTAAAACTATGACAAAAAATGTTTGAAAGATACTCTGTCTTTTTCGAAAAGTGAAAAATGTTATTGGATTTTTTTGTATTTGAAGAAGAATACCTACAAATTGAAAATATTGAAAATAAATTGACTTTGCGAATTAGCGAAACTGACATGGAATGATATTTGTATCAGACAGACGTGATAAAATTACAATTTTTTCTTATGTAAAAGCTATAAAATCGATTTCGAAATCAAGTGGTAGTATTTAACATTTCATTGATTGCTAAAAAGCCACAAACTTCATTCAACGAAAGTATTTTATACCTTTTTATGAAAGAAATAAAAATAAAAATTTATTTTACTTTTATCAATAAATTTAATTTTATTTTATTCAAATTATTATTCCTCTTTAATATCAAAGAAAACATTTTTATTTATCTATTTATTTATTTATTTATTGCGTCTACAGTTTTGCGAATAGCATCAATAAAGTTTTTGGCTGTAGAATGAAATTTTGCTCTTTTCTAATCCTTCTTATAATATTTGTGTCATGAAATATAGTTAGCTCATTTTATTTTTAAAAAATATACGTTGGAATTTCTTGAAAACTATATAAAATAAATAAATAAATAAATAAAAATACTGACTCAGAAGAAAATAAAAATTACAAAACAAACGCAGAAGTTTTATAAAATTATAAATTTTTCAAGAAATAAAATTCTGTCTGAATTAGAAAAAAATTCAAAGCTATACGAAAAAAAAAATAAATACATTTATTTTGGTTTCCTAGTCAAGCCAAAAGAGATAACGCTCCAAAACGGGTTTCATAACAACTCTATCCCCGTCTCATTTCCAGGAATTCAGGAACCACTGCGCTTTTGAATAGGAGTGCAAGAATCTGGCGAAACGCCTCTCTTCGAAAATGGGGGAAAGATAACACTGAAAAACTGCCGGTCTATGGGGTAAAATGTATTTAGAAATCGTCCAAAATGAAGAGGTTAAAAAGTAGGTATTTTACCTTTTATTGATATTAAACTGATAAAGACCAGCCACGAAAACAAATTAGAGCGTGCGGTTTACAGAAAACCATGTGGATCTAAGAACAATATTTCGTTTAATAGTAACTCACGATTTTTACGATTTTTATATAAAATTTTTGCCTAAAGGTATTAGGTTAAACGTGTTTTCCAAGTTTGTACATATATACCTAGACAATGAGAATAGTTTAATTAAGCACATATATATTATGGAGGATTTCCCAACTAAGTATCATAATAGATTATTCGATCAAGCAAAACATGCAAGCCAAAATAATGGATTTATGTATAAATAGGTTTATTTTTTGCACGATTGTATGTATTCCGCAGCTTTATTAGAGATTGAGATATGCAATACAAAAGTATAATATAAAATTAATAGCTAAACCTCCATCAAAATTGAAAGATTTGAATAACAATAAAATTGATCCAGTTCCGAATGATGAAAAAGCAAGAGTTTACATAATTCCGTACAGCAGTGAACATCAAAAAGCAGTTATCCTATTATATTAGAAAGACATCTCGAAAATTCAGAAAAAGGCCAAAAGAATATTTAGCTAATATCATTTAGCTAATACGAAAAGTTGAGCTTTATCCACATTGCTTCAGGCTGAAAATATTAAATAAGCTTCGAATGTGCTAAAATTATCATTCGTACATCAAACCATTACTGTGCAATAATCCGTAAATCTATTAAAATGTCATTTAGAAAAAATACATTCTGCAACTATATGCTTTCGTATAATATACCTGCGATTTAGTTTAACATATTATGTATTTTGAAATATTAGGAAAATGTGATTTAATGTTTTCCCACCCCCTCTTTTTCTAGAATTGGACTGACGTTCACTTGCACATGCGTATTACTTAATATGGTCTTAAGTGTATTTTCGTATTTTACAATCCGTCATTTTTTCTTATTGAAAGTGAACACGTATGCGTTAAAACGATCTCGGAGTATGTAACATCTTTCTAAATCTTTTCTGCACTTTTTTAGTAACTTAATGTTTTTTTTTCTTTTTACTTTTTTGACATTTTTTTTAATTTAAGATTAAATTTTCTTCTAATCAATTTAAATAATTTCTTTAACTATGTATAATACATTAACTTTTAAGATAAATCTATATAGTAAAAACAAAATTTGTGAATAACACAAAATCATGTCCGAATTTTTTGTTTTTAATGAACTCAACTTAAGCTGTTTAATAAGACTTACTTTTTTTAAACTTTAAATATATATAAAAAATTAAAGAAAAAACACACTTATCATTCAATAAATATGACAAATAAAATTATTTTATTCTTGAAATTACAATACGCGAACATTTTTGAAAAACCAGAATGTAATTTTTATCCACGTCCCATATTTTAAAAAAGAACAGTTTCCAAACACATTTTGATAAAATATACATTTGTCGCTAGAACTTCCAAAACGATTAACTGTGCGTCATTATCTATCTTGTCATATGCAGAGACACGGAAAACCATTCTGAAAATATAATGAGTTTTGAAGTAGACCGTAAAAATATAAAAGAGGCCAGTAAATATACGTACATCATTATATTTTTCTTTGTTTTTAGTATATGTAAAACTGTTTTTTAAAAATAAGCGTTAAAATTTTAAATGCTTTATTGGAAGAAATACTCGGACATTTTCATTTTTACTTTCTTTTATTTTTACAAATAGAAAGTATTGGATTCACATTTTTTCCTTTGGTTTTTGAGGGATTTATACATTTTAGCAGTTCCTGAACACAGCTTGACTCTTTAGAAAATGTTTGCCTGTGAGTGTGTGAATTTATCCATGCCTTTATGCCACATAAGTTTTTTTGTAAGGTTTTACATCAAGAACTATAGCACGGAATTTAAACAAACTTTTCATTCAGTTTCATTTTAAAGAAAAACTCGCACTTTTTAGTTTTTTGTGCAAATCGTCAAACAGGATGCTTCTGGTATGATTCATATACCATGATTTCTTCAATATCTCTATCTCAAGAATTAATTCAAGAATATACTTTAAATCGAGTTAAACGTTTACAAGTGTTAATGCTGATTAGTTTTGGTGTAACTCTCCCATAGTGTGGTGTTACTATGGTATATGTTTCAGGATTTGCATAGTTAGGCAACATTCATGTATCAAAAAATATTGCAATGAATTTTATCAAACTTTATTTTGTATTAGATCTTGTTATGAGTTGGTGCTTATGAAGATTTCGGGTAAATTCGTGTAAAAAATGCAATTCTTCTGTTAATATTATTATTATTAAAATCTACCTAGTTCAACAAACCAATAAAATCATAATGATGGACATAAATTGTTATTTAATCTTGATATTGTACTAGCACATTTTAAGGTATTGGCCACATTGTTTCTTTATATATTAATTTATTATACGGTAAAACTAGGAGGAAGCACCACTTTTTCCCATGCTAATATTTTTGCCGTATATAATTTAAAAAAGTCTACCAATTAGTACATAGAAGATTGCATTTAAATGTTTGAGATATCCTTCAACTTTTAGTCACAAAGCCAGCAAAGTATTCTTGCACAAATTCCATTGGTCTATAAAGTTAACTGTGCATGAGTTTGAAGTTTTAGATCAAGATATCAGCTCAGTAAATTATGAATTTTTTCTTTTTTCAATATCTATTTTGCATAATAAGTTTTTATTTACACGTTTCGTTCTTTGATTGAATTTATATACGGATTACACAATTCGAAATTTCTTCAATTATCTCTGTTTTTTGGTTACATTCATTGGGAAATGACAAAAGTTCGCATTAGGATAATTATTCGTATCGAATTTAATTCTATATTTCCCTTGATAAGGAGTTGCGTATCACAAATTCCATTTTTATTCATTATGGTTCTTCATTTGTGAATTCCATTTGCTTTTATTGTTGGATTGGAGTAAATTCCAGTCAGTGATCTCACATAGCGTAAAAAGGATTTGATGTGTTGTACGATATTACAAGCTCTTTTGTTACAAGCATGATACTCAATTTTGATTTGTATTCGCTATATGTTGATTTGTAGTATTATATGATGTTATTATTTGAGATATAATTGTAATATAATTATTATTTGAGATGGAATCTAAACATATTTGGCATGCAATGTTTTTGTTATATATATATAATATATTTGATTATGGTGATTTTCTCACAACAGTGTTAAATTAATATTATAATATTCAAATAAATGTTTAATTAAATTTCTTTTTTTAGGCATTAAAACTAAAGTTTAAAAAAAAAATCTTAAAAGTATCTTTGCTTTTTAAAAATCTACATATTAAAAATAAAAAAAATAATGAAAAATGGTCATTTTGTTTTCTTCATAAGTTATTTTCTTTTTTAACTGAAAGCGATGAAAAATATTTCATGCAAGTGAATTTAAAATTCCCCGCATATATTGAAACAAAACAGTTTAAAAACACATTTATATGAAACATGATTTTCTGCTATAATTTTGATAACGGTTATCTAGATGTTATTATCTACCATGTGTTGAATACAGTTTTGAGACCTTTTGTGAATGTGCAGTAAAAGAAAAAAAAAATGTAACACAAAAATTACTCTGAAGATATGCAAAAAATATTAAGTATTTAGTTTAGTTGCAGTGCATTGCAAACATAATCCAAGGAAGTCATTAAAATACATTTTTTTTTATTACAAAAACGTTTCTAGTATTTTCATGTTCATGCACGTATAATTTGACAATATAGATAAATTTTTAAATAGGATTAATTTAGCATTTTTATTTTGAAAAATTAAACAGAATTTCTCTTTTTAACTGCTTAAATATGTTTATAATGTCTTTTAAAGTAACGAACGGGGTAATGTTTAAAAATGTTTCTTTTTTAATAATTTTACTCCAAGAATTCTTTATTAAAAGTACTGTATACACAGAGTTCGTTAAATATTAGCCAAATTTTTAATATATAATTAAATTACTTAAACAAAACTTAAATGCGGAATGTTTCACACAATTACATAAAATATTTCATCATATTTTTAAATTTACTAAATAAAAGAACAGATATTTATCATAATATTAATGAATCTACTTTTAATTCGAATAAAATGAATTATGGTCTCAAAGCATGGTTAAAAATTAAGATCATGATTTAAAATTACTATGAAATTGTAGGACTTTTACTTCAAAACGGAAGCACAAAGCAGATGTAATATGTAACAAAATTTATAGTTTGAGATAAAAATAATTTTTTATCCAATATTGATATTCATGGTAAATATCAATGATAATTAAGAAACTTTAAATAACTGTTTTCAGAAAAGACATTAAGATATGATTCAAGCATACGTTTCGTGAAAAGAGATATTGTCTGTATTTGAACTTGTTGTATCAATGGCGAATACCGTAGCATATTTCAAAATGCTAAGTCTACTCTTTTTTATCAGCAGTTCATTATATGCTGACTAGTCACTCTTAGCAACCAGTTCAGTCTCCCATAAAAAAATATGCTAAAATAAGTATCAATTTATTTTTATTATTCATAATTCAACTTACCTGCTCAATATTTCACCAAACTGGAAGATTATAATAAATAAATCAAGTATTTATTTTCCTTAGGTTGACTGGGCGTAAGTGATAAATTTCAAATCATTGTTCCCATCACATCTTTCTGTCTTCATTTTCATTAAATATATAATCATCTCTCTAATTTTATTTAGAAAAACAAAACTTTCATATAGAACTGAACATTTAAATTTTACTGTGCTCTCATATTTCTTTTTTATCTTTTAAAATAAATAAATAAATAAAAATGGCACAAACTACGGTATTTAATCTGAACCTCAAATCACTATTTCAATTTACCATTAGACGAATTAAAAATACATTTTAATTTGAGAGTTAAAAAATGCTATTGGCGGGATTTGTACATGGATAACCTAAAAGTATCAAAGACACTTTCTCATCAATGTTTTGTGATAATTTTATGAAGTTTTATTCAGAAATTATTCTTGATTTTTCAATTAAAATGAAAAAAAATCGCATATGAAAAGCGATGGAATCAGTTTGTAGTTCTTTAACGCAGTCACATAATTTGAAATATTACAATATAGATGAAATTATGACGGTAGAATAATACTTGTAAACTCTTAGTTCTACCTGTCTAACATTAAAGTACCTAAGTGGTAGCATCATATGTAAAAAGTTAAACAGTCATCCTGGAACTGTTAATGTCTGTCATATGACGTAGGCTTTTGACTTCGCTACTCAAATCTTCCCCTTTGAATGTAAATTATTTAGATATTTGTTTGCTCTCGATCAAGAAGCTGTCACGAAACTTTGTTAATTGGTGGTGAATTTGACGTGGTTCAGTCATTTCTTTAGAAAGTTGCACGTTATTTTTTTCGCTTTTGCGTTTTATTTAATATTTACGTTAAAAAATTTATCAATTTACAGTGTAAATATTGTTTGTCTACTTTAACTACCTGCCTACACATTTGAAATAAAATGAATAAATAAATAAACAGGGAAAAAACTGAATTATAAAACTGCATGCTATTTTCGAATATGCATATAGAAGAACTATCATGTACTTGTCACATTAGAAATAGTTAGATTAGACATTCATTTTATATTTATATGTTATTCTATAACATATTTATTGTTATTTAATGACAAAAAAATGTTATTTTCTAGTCTTATTTAGGACTCAAGAAATATTAAGATACGTAGAAAGTGTAAAGCCATTAATAGGTTCATTTGATAGTTAAAATTTGAATTTAATAATTTTATTTCAGAGAAATAAATGTTGCATTTTATTTACATTTTTTGTTGGTATTAAAACCTAAGCCTAGTAAGCAGTATCTTTTTTATTTAAAAAATTATTAATACCATTTATGTTATCCAGAAAATTAATTGGTTATTGACTTCGAGTAAAATAAATTTATAAAATGCTCAAAAATTATAAATTTTTGAAGATAGACATGATGTTAAGTTACATTTTTACATTTTTATTGAAATGAATTTGAGTTTGGAGTTAGTTCTTGCTCCAAGTTTCTTACAATTTTACTGATTCAGAATGAAAAAAAAATGTAACTAGGCAAATTTTGTACTAGAATTTTAACAGATAAAATAATGCTATATATATATATATATATATATATATATATATATATATGTATTTAGTGGTGTCTGAATTCTTAAAAAAAATTTTTTTTAACATGTAAATAGCACAGTAGAATATTTTGTATATTATGTTTACATTATTTGTAAATAAATCGCAAAGGAAAATGACATTTCTAATGTAAAACCTAAAAATAACTTTTTTTTTTTAATAACAAATCCATTCTAAAATATAGTTTGCTAAAGCTTTCTGTATTTGTTAAATCTTTTACAAGCGCAATTTTGGTCGATTACATATGCTGGAAAGTCGCTTTAGAAATTCAAAGCCATTATCCACATAGCGTAAATAATGTGGTGATACAATGGTATATCATTAAATTATGAAATTTATATTTTAGCTTATTGGAGAAATACCAAAGAAATAGTACATATATTCGAAAGACTTATTAAATGTTATGAATACAATTATAGTCTTAAAAAAGTTTCTTTTTAAATATTTGCACGTAAGTAAGGAATTGTGGTTATACGTGGAAAATAAGCGTCAAAAATTAACATTTTTAGATGTAGTTTGCAGTACCTTGTTTAATGTTATATTTAAAAAGACAAATTTCACTTAAAAAAATAGTTTTGTACAATGTTATTCTGAATCAATTTAATATATACAATGTATGCTGTATAGTCTGTCTTAAAAGTTTAAGCACAAGCATAAAATGTCGATTTTCAAAGAATAACAAAAAGTTAGAATGAATAACATTTTTTTATTTACAGGATTCACAACATTATTTAAATGAATGATATCAAAAGTAGAAAAAAAATAAGTTACATAATTGTAAAAAATACAATTTGAAAAAAAAATGTTTAAAAAAAAACTGTCTCAAAAGTTTATGCACAATGTAAAAAACAACCAGATTTATAGTTTTTACAGAGTTTTTGCTTAAAGATTATTTTTCCGTGATTTCGGATTAGTTCGAATAAACATGCATCCATCGAAATTATTAGTTTTTGTAATGTTTCTGGTGGCAAAGAGTACCATGCTTTCTCAATGACCTTTTACAGTTCCTCTATAGAGTCATATTGCTTTCCTTTGCCTTTAAACCTAGCGGGTTAAATATCCCAGAAATTCACTACCGAGTTCAAGTCTGGACTTAAAGCTGTCAGTTAACCCCCTGACTGCCCGGCAAAAGGGTAAAATTCTAATGTTGTTTTCTCTGTAATTTATTAAAAATATTAAAAAAAGATTTTTTTGCAATCTGATACAAAATATGTTATTATGTATAGGTGTATAATCTTTGAGAGTATTAATCCTAACTTAATTTTTCAAAACTGAGTTTTATTTGTAGAATTATATTAATTTAAATATTGCTTATGCTGTAGTGAAACCTGCAGGTTAGTGTGCGAAAAATCAGCCAGCGGCAGTCAGGAGGTCAAGAACTTTAAGGTTTTTCTGAGAAAGCCAAAGTTTTTCACAATGTGGATACGTGGATTAAGCCATTTTCTTGTTCAAAAGAACATTCAGGATCCGCCAAAATATGATCGAATGGAAACAAATGTTGATTTAACGTCTGCTAATACTTTTTTGAATCTTGTCTTCCTTTTAGAAAAGCCATAGATGTCTGGCCATTGAATCCATATGCCCCCCAAACCATAAAATATTTACTGCCTTGATGCCTGCTGAAAAATGCCTTGGTTTCTTTTTGTAATTCATGCCAATACGCGTTCCAACCACCAGTGTCATCTAAGTTCCACATTTTCTCATCGCTGAATAAAACAGTAAGCCATTTGTCCACGTTGGTCATGTGTTTTTTAGTCCAATTCATTCTTGCCTGTTTGTAATGTAATTTGAGAGACGGTTTGCGAGACATTTTCTTTCGTATGATGTAATCACACTCTTTATTACGTCTATGTACAGTGTCTTTGGACACCTGTACACTGAGATTATTTTTCGTATGGACATATTTTGTCTAGATAGCAATTTTCTTATTCTCAGATCAGTCTGATCAGTCGTCATACGTGGTCGTCCACATCTCGTTTTCCTTTTAAAATTATTATTTCTAGAGAGTACTTGACATGCAAGTCGCTTTGGTCGATTTAAAACTTTTACAATTTCAGAAACTGCTTTATTTTTCAATTTCAACTTTAAAACTTTCAAAATCTCAGATTTTGTGAATTCTTTAAACATCGACATTTTTAAAACAAGAGGAAATAATTTCTCTACGTTTTCTCTACTTTTACAAAACTACAAAATGATGTCAAAAAACGTCATTATACATGACCAATCTCGTGTTTCTAAAAAGAATTGCATAAAATGCTTAAACTTTTGAGACAGCGTTTCTTCAAGAAAAAAAGAAAAATTAAATAAAAATAAATGTATTTTTTATTTTAACCACCCAAAATGGCTTTATTTATTTTATTTTGATTGAATGTCGACTATTTACTGATAATTAGCATAAAATATTTTCTTCTTGAATTATTTTAAACCAGATTTTCAGAGTGCTTAAACTTTTGAGACAAACTATAAAAATCAATTAGTTAAATACTACACATGTTTCTTCTTCTTGTATTTTAGAAATAATTGACCATGCTCTGTTTTTTTTAAAATGACCCATATCACAGCATGCGCTGTAAAACATTAGCATATGCTACAAAAATCTATATATTTAAAACACCTGGCTGTTTTTTTTATCATCAGCCCTGAGTTTTCTACTGGCCCGATTTTGATAATTATTTTTTTAAATGAAAGCTGTTTATGTGTAGATATGCCCATTCTGGCTAATTTTTAATTTATTTCAATTTTTATATTTTATTTTTAATTTTAAAAGCTTTTTCGTGACATTTCTTCAAAACAGTGGCAACAGGTTAAGTTTTTCTCAAAATTTATTTTGTTTCATTATTTTCCACCAATCAGGAGCTTGATCTCATCGGTGAATGTATAATCGCATTTCAAACAAAAAAAAAATAAATAAATAAAGGTTTTCGTAAAAATTAATCATAATAAAATGATTGCATTTAGTTATTCCCTGCAATACACAGATTATTTACTGAGTAATATTATTAAGTATTATGTAAGTAAAATAACAGAAGATAAACTTTAATAAAATATAATATCTAAAGTGAAATTTTGTCGATGGAGAAAATGTCGTCATACAGAAACCAGATAAATTTATTCCATGAATATAATATACACTAGTATAACAACCCCGTCAAAAATGACGGAATTTTCATTTGCATTTTATTTTCATAATAATACAAACAGAATGAAGATTTTAGTATTGAAGAGTTTGTATTGTAGAAAAGCACATTTTAAAAATAACAATAGATTTCTACAAATACAAATGATAAAGTTTTTTTTTTTTTTAATTTTTTTTAACTTGATATTTAGTTTTTGAACAAATTTTAATTTCAAAACAAAGAGCAGTATTTATTACAATAACGATAATAATAATTAGCAAAATGAAACTCAATTTCTGAAGATTTCACAAAGCATTAAAATTAAATATTGAAGTATTTTAAATTTTAAAATACATTATTTTTATTAAAAGTATGATTTGGCAGTGGCTTTAATCATGGGCATATGATACTTTTAGTTCGATGCTTTTAGGCATGAATTAAGAAGCTTTGTGTTTTGTTTTTTAAATTTGGATTTGGCGCTATATATACGCAGTTAATATAAACAAAACAACTTTTTTTAAAAATAGCAGTTTTATTTTGAAAATAGCAAGTTTTTCAAGAAAATTCGCATATTTTCGACTATCTTTCGAGAAAATTCGTTTATTTCCCTTCATTTTTCGAGAAAATTTGTTTATTTCCCTTGATTTTTCGAGAAAATTCGCATATTTTCCGCGATTTTTTGACAAAATTTGCGTATTTTCCGCGATTTTTCGACAAATTTCGCGTATTTTCCCCGATTTTTCGACAAAATTCTCGTATTTTCCGCGATTTTTTGACAGAATTCGCGTATTTTCCTTGATCTTTCGTCAAAATTCTCGTATTTCTCACGATCTTTCGTTAAGATTCGCCTATTTTCCGCTATTTTTTGACAAAATGTGCGTATTTTCCCCGATTTTTCTACAAAATTTTGATATTTTCCCGGATCTTTCTTCAAAATTCGCGTATTTTCGGACGATTTTTCTGCAAAATTTGAGTATATTACACGATTTTTCGATAAAATTCGAGTATTTTTCGAGTATTGCCATCTCGATTTTCTTTCGCGAGCTAATCGCCGTCTACGTTCAATCGGCGTTTCGTTATTTTCATCAGGCATTGCTAAAATTATCGTTAAATTACAGAAACAACGATTTACTTGAAAATATATATAAACCATTGACTTTCTCATATACGTAGGTATTATAGGTCATTGATATAAACCTACCGCGTGTTCAAAAAGATCAACAAACACACGTGCGTTCTCAAGTACAAATAATTTTGATTGAACGATTCTCAAACGTGATTGATTCACTACATTTTTTGCGAGAAGAATACCACGATCCAGGCTACTTTCGCTGATAGCGAAACGTGACTAACCAATCAGAATTCTGCATTTTAAGAAACAGTGAAAAGTTCTTAAAAATGCATGCTTCTGATTTAGATCTCTATTAATTATTAGCAAAGTGAAATGTAATTTCCTAAAATATCACATTAACTTTTTGATATGCCGAACATTAACTCGTGTTTATTACAAAGTTCGATTCTTTATATTATTTGCCAATAGATGATTGCAAAAAGAGTTTTTGACAGTTTTAAACAAAATCAAATTATTTAAAGAGTTTAATATGATTTTATAAATATTTTAAGAACAGAATTAGATAATTGGCGTGTATTCTTTTTTTTTTTTTTTTTTTTTTTAATAATGCGTTCAAAGAGTCATTCATTTGTTTCAAGATTTGGAAAATCTGAATGGCAACAGAGTTCGTTTGTTTATATCGTAATCTGATGTTTACAATTACTTATTTTTAATTTGGAGCCTAATACATTATAATTGGATATGATATACATGTTTTACAGAAAAATATGCTGTTTAAACGTTATTTTAAGTAAAAGAAATTATCTTTTAGCTGTCATATGTCTGCATTTGTTTTCCATTAAGCCTAACGTGGCGTATTGCTAGGGTCCATTCACAGATAGGAGTGGCGAATCCTGGAACCGTTCCACACACCTCTCCAGAACGCATTTTATTATAAGTAGATTGTCATAGCAGCTGTGTCAGTGATGATGTCATATTCATTGACTTTAATTCCTGCATCTAAATAAAGTGAACTTCTATTAATTTAAAGGTCCGTGTTGTGCACAAATGAAAATATTTCTATAAATTGCGCCATTTCTATTTAATTATAATGAATATTTTATGAAACTAAAGAATTCTTAAATAACTGCATAAATCACGCTTTTTATTTAAGAAAAGAAGAGTATTTCTGAAGGTGTAAATGATGTTATATTAGAAAAAAAAAAAAGAATAAAACCTGTGATATGCCGGTATTACTATATTTTTATCTTACATAATATCAAAAAATAATTAAAATCGTTTCATTGTATTAAGTTATTGTTAAAAAAAAAATCCGCATTTCAGCAACAAATATCACAATTTTATTCTCTTTAATAACAGAGATATCGTTTTTTTTCGTTGCCATAACAATAAAATTAACTTTTACAAGTTCATGGAGGATACAAACCAATAAAAAAATTAAATTTATTGCAAGTGCTGTAAATATGTAGTGGGTTGGTTAATAAGTCCCTGTTTCTTTTATAATTAAAATGTTTCATTGATATAATTATTGTGCAGTTATCAAGCGATATTTAAACAGAGAAAAAATAAACTATGCAGATATTTTTGAATTCGTCTTTCGGGATATAATATTAACTTCCTAAATAATTTGGCATTTAAATAATATTTAAGGTTTAGAAACCGCATTAAAAAAAGATTTGTAGCTGAAGTTAAGTCCAACATAATAATTTGTGAATTGTTTTCCTTATTTTTTGTTATTTTCTGAAGTTTGTGTATCTTCATCATGAAAAGCCATGTTATCCCTATTTTAAGAGGTGGCAATTGTTTATTTCGCTCAGTATTTCACTGTCTATGTAAGACTGATATGTATCATACCTAATATATATTCTTTTCCATCGAGTTTCGACGGGTGCAGCTAGTAATAATAAAAACGAAAATATTTTCTATATCTCTACAAATTATATTTTATTCATAGATAATTCGTCTCATGAATGTAAATTTATGGAAAACATGTTTATACATGTTTTCAATGATTCTTAATTTGTTTATGGCAAAAACTTGAACTTATCTACAAATGCAGTAATTGCTTAACATGCGCGAGGTTTATGTTTTCGAAATCTCAGCAATTATCAAAATCGTAAATGTTTAGACTCTTTATGTGCATAAAATGGGATTAGATTTAAGATTTTGTTTTCAGGAAAATTGTCATTGAATTGTAAAAAAAAAATATATGCATTATCTACAAATGCATGCTGTATATTAATTCAATAGTTAGAAATATATTGCGCAAAAATGGGCTATTTGTTGATCACAGAAAAAATTTAATGATATACGATTGTTTGTCAGAAGAGGTCTTTTATTTATGAATTTTCGTTTAAAATAAAGTCGCCGTTTCAATTTTCTTTTAATATTTAAAACTATTTAATAGTTATGTATCACGATCTATTGCTGTCACTATAATTTGTTGAAGCTTTACAAATTTCTTTAACTGCTGCATACAAGATTTCAATTGCAATAAAAGTATCTAAATTTAGGTAAACTTAGGATTCATTTAGTTTTAGATTCAATTTATTTTTTATGTTTCTCGGAATTACTGACTTATAATGTACCTCAAGAGAAAGAATGACGTTCTCAGAACATAGGTTATACACCGCAACATAGTTGTCTAGTGTGAAATAATTTTATGTAATTACAAACATGAAGTCAGTTTACTTTGTAAAATAATTATTTATCAAACTATATTCCCGAATAACTAAATTAAGCATTCGTGGATTTTGATATGGATCGTGAATATATTTATCATCCAATTTATCCATGTCAAACTAGAATAATTTAAAATGCAAATTGACTATAGAAAAAAGAAATAAAGAAAAATTCAGATTTAATAAATATTTTAGAATTTTCTTTTAGAGTACAACTCCAATTCTTGATCTCAATTTTAAAATTTAGACGTTATCATTAATTTAAGAATTTTTTACAAAAGAATGAAATGTTGCATTGCATTTCACATTACTTAAAAATATTTCCTGTCCTGATTTTAAATTTGATTTCAAAACCATTACTGACAATAAACATCCCAAACAATCTTTAAAATTTCTTTTATATTCGAAGCGTTCGTTTTCAAAATGAGATGTGTATTTTTATAAACTTTTATACATCTTTTGAAATAAAAAGTAAATATTCTCACTGTATGAAATACGTTGAAACTATCAAATCTCTACAGAAAAGGAAAGTTATGGTTCATTACTTCTAAAATATAAAACCTGAAAAATTCCGAGTCATTTATTTCTTTTGCACTAATAGACCTTTTCATCTTCCTGTCATTTTAATGAGCTTTTAAAATGGTCCGTGTAAAATGTTCAGGGAAAATCTAGGATGGCTTCATCTCCAAAATAAAATACGTTTTCTTGAAGATTATGTTAGAAGTTAGTATTGCTGCATATGCACGCATGCATGCAAAGAAATTAAATTTACCTATGAAATGTTAGTTTAATTTAAAATGCGTAAATAAAATAATACAACACGTAATTATACTATTTTTAATCAGGTGATGGAGAGAAGACATAAAAGCTTATAATAAGGCAAATTCAAAAAACTTGGAAAGCGTCTAACAATTCAGACTAATATTTCTTTTAGAACATATTTGCTTATTTTTTTCCAGAAATACAAAAAAATTCTTAAATAAAGCGACAAATATTCCCCTTTTTTATTAAGCTAAATTACCGGCATATTCACTTATTTTCTATTCCTTAATAATATCTATTATTAATTCTATTAAATTTTCCTTAAGTTAATTACTATCTTACTCAGTTTACTTAAATATAAATATATTATTTATTCATAAATATTATTATAATTTTTCACTTTTTATGTTATTGAGTATAAATTTGAAAAAAAAAATAAAATAGGCATATTTTACACTTATTTTATTCCGAGATCTTTCGTGGTCTGGGATATATATATATATATATATATATATAAATATATATATATATATATATATATATATAGATATATATATATATATATATATATATTTACTGAAAATCCGGTCGCTTCTGAATTGTCAGAAATTTTTAAAGAATTACTCTCATTGGACGTGACGTAGCTCATCGCGTGCTGGTCTTATTCCTCATCGACAAGAGTGTGCGCAACGGCATGATTTGTGTTAATGCGAGATTTTTACAAAAAGCTGATGCAATTAAGTGAGGAATTGGATTCGTTCAATTAGTCACTTTTCATTATTCATGCACTTTAGCGGTTTTATAATGACCATAGCTTTCTCAGACTAATTTCCTATGATGCTCACTGATATTACTCTGCTTATGTGTTTCAATTTCACAACCATCCATTTCACACCCACTAACATGGGTGATGTGTCCTCTGGTAACCAAATTATAATGATTCCACGCAAGAATAGATACATTTTATATACACAAGTATATATATATATATATATGTGTGTGTGTGTGTGTGTATAGTTATATAGTAAAGTAATTCAATGTGAATGCAACTTTATCACATTTTCTCTTGTAAAATGAAACAAAATCTCTGTCTGTTTGTTTTTCTAATATAGTTTCTACAGAAAAAAACTTTCTAAAAAAATAATAATAAAAACGTGTAATTCCCTTAACTTGCTCAAAATACGTGATGACAGACATTACATCCAACCACCTAAAACAAAAGATACGATTCGAATTATGTTGAAGCATCGTGGAGGTACGTTATGCTTTAATTAAGAATAAATGCTTTACAAATCAATTCATATGGAGTAGAAATAAAATTAACACATTTCATACAAAAGCGAATAGGGATGGTGCTTGAAGCTTTTATAAGAGACTTACATTGTGAGCGAGAGTCAGGCAATTGAATGGATTATTCTGTAATTCAAACATTTGCATCACAAAATTGGCGACAAAGAGCATATGAAAAATGAATAAAATCTAATACGCGAAATTTTCTGTTAAGCATTAAACGATTAAGAGGATTTTTAATTTAATTTCAAGGTGACCAGAAATAGCAGTCCTAAAAAATAAGCCAAAAGGAATTCGACAGCCAATTCGTACGTTAGGAGCAATGGTTTGAGAACATAATGTAAAAGACAAAACATGTACATGAAAAGATTATTTTTTAACAAGGAAGTTAAACTCAAAAATTAAGCAGAGAAAAGAGATATTTTTACTGACCGCATGCAAAGTCGATCTTTATTCTTTTTTTTATTATTATTTCTTGCGAGGGTGAATAATCATCTAAATGAATTGTGTTTATCTGAGAGCCGTTTTAATGATAAAAACACATGTATTATATCTTTTATTTTAAAGGAGAATTACTGTGGGAGCGAAATAAAAGATAGAATGAAAATGAATAAGTACTTAAATAACAGAGTAATTTATTCCATTTTTCAATATTCGGTGAAAAAAGTCCGGGCCAGGATTCGAACCAGGGATGTATTGGCTGAAGCCGCCAATTCTCTATAAACTGAGCTATTCCAGACACCAACACTGGAGGACCATTTCACCCAATCAACCTTAACGATCACTTTATCTGGTCTGATACTCTGGATCAGCACAACAGAATAATTCGAAGGTCAGTATATGGAACTGCAGAAAATCGCTGCATACGAAATTACGTTAGATTAATTTTTTAAACACGATTATTCAATTGGTAAATTAATTATAACAGTTATAATTAATTTACCGATTGAATAATCGTGTTTAAAAATTAATGTATAGTACTTAAATATTAGATTTAACTGAAATTAAGGAGAAATATATAATTCAAGACAATTATATGTGATTCTATATCACAACCATTTTCTGGAAAATGTGTCGGCCCTTCAGGTGAAATTCATAAAAAAATGAATTGTACAATGTATAAGGATATTTTGCAAGAAGATTTTCTACCTTATTGCAGGAAAAAAGTGTCTGCAAATATTTTTCTTTTAGTATAATAGCAATCCAAAGAATACATGAAAGCTCTCCAAGCCATTGGCTTTCGTACAAATAAAATTCAGTTTTCGAAATGTCCAGATGTTTGGGAGTTATAAATGTCGCAATTCGGGCAACTTTTTAGAAAATTGCAAGAAGAATGACCAACACGTATCATAGAATATTTTCAAACATTCATTAAATCGACCACCCGCAACTGAGCCGCATTACATTTTGCTAAAGATACGACGACAAAATACTAATTATAAATGTTGTTGAATACCTTTATTTTGTACCACCATTTTTTCCGAACTTAACAAGATGGCCGATAATATATTAGAACATGTATTTTCCTTTGCAATTAATTTTGTTAGAGAAACTTATTGATAGTTATTTATTTTTAAATAAACTAGCAAAAGCCATGTTTTCTTTGGATTCACGAGGAATTATTTCATAAGATAAATATTCGAAATTTTCAATACAGTTTTTAATTACTTTTGCATCTTTATTAAGCAAAAACGTTATTTTATGTTTTGGCGCATTTTAATCTTAGAAATGTAAATTTAGCGAAATAACTAAGAATTTCCTGGGAATTTTTTATCTATATACATATAAAATAAGAGATTTCTGTCTGCCTGACCGCGGATAACGCTGAAATTATGACACTCAGATCTCTGAAATTTTTGTCATGTGTGAATGCTAACACCGGAAAGTGCACTTCGCAGCCTGATTTTTAAATTTAAATTTAGATTTTTTTTAAATTAAATCTTACTGAATAAGAAGATATTTGCAGCATTCTAAGAATCCACGGCAA
Source organism: Maratus speculifer (assembly GCA_964019185.1). Taxonomy (NCBI): domain Eukaryota; kingdom Metazoa; phylum Arthropoda; class Arachnida; order Araneae; family Salticidae; genus Maratus; species Maratus speculifer. Next base: position 68,797,562 of record OZ025297.1, on the reverse strand, counting down.
AGAAGCTGCCAGGTTAGAGGTTATTTGCAGCTGGCCACCAATCCGCGGCAGTAGACGGTAAATGTGAGATTTAAAGACTGCATTTCAAGGCTAAATGCTACATTGTTAAAAAATTTAAACTTTTGCTGCATCTTCACTCCACTGCTTTTATCGGAAACTATTACTTCACTGTATTATGAAGTATTCTCATTGATTAAAATAGTGATATTCTATGAAACAAGTGGAGTGACGATGTAGGAAATGTCAAATTTTTTACAGTGTAGCAACAAAGTGCACACACATTTATTAAATTTTCCTGTTTTGATGATTTTGTTTTTCCTGTTTGATTTACAATCGATCTTTAAAATACATCCATGGCACCATCCAAAAAAAGTAGTAATTAAGGTAACTACTCCTTTTATGTTTTCTTGAGATTTGTTCAGATATGCAGTGCACTTCGCACACGTGCTGAGAAGATTTTTCATGGTGAAGGTCTCATTGAAGAAAAGAATTTTAAAATTATTTAATTATTGCATTATTTTTGTGTTTCAAAACAAGCTAAAATCAATAACTAGATTCCTTTATCCTTCCAAAGCGTAATTTTCATAATACAAATACATATCTGTGTTCATTCTGATCAAATTAAAAATATTCTGACATTTAAAATATTCTCCAGATAAATTTTTCTATTTTAGTATGAATACCGATTTTAAATAATCTTAATTTGTTTGAAAACATCTATGATCCCGGGAACGCCCGGCGAATCATCTAGTTTAATACATAAGACTGAAATAAATGAAAATATTTTCCAAGCAAAATTATACAAAATATTAATTTATTTTATTTTTTAACAGTTTTTAATTTGCCACTTCAACAACAAAACAAATCTAAAGAATATAATTCTTTAAAATACGTAAGTACCGTCCGCATAAATGATTTCACAAAATAAGAATAAATTGTGTATTTGAATTCTTTACATTCAAAGTAAATAGTTGAATTTTCACAAATTTTAATTCATAAAAAATATGCTATAATTTTACTATAAAGAAGGTATTTAAAAATATTATAAAAGAAATCGTGAAACTATTATATGGTTAAAAGGAATGAGCATAGTTTGAAAATCTGAAAGCAGTTTTTGAGATGTTTTGGCAGGATAATGAAATGTATTAAATTTATTTAATTAATTATGATTATCTAAATTTATTTAATTAATCATGACTATCTATATTTAAGGACTCCATGATTTATTTTACCTTTTGAAAAGGTGCGTGTTTCATTTTTTATTTGCAAAAATGCGTCCATAATGGAAAAAACATGCAAAATAAATTAATTAAAGAAATATTTTTTTTTAATTTATTCTGTAATATATATATATATATATATATATATATTGTGCAAATCTTCAGATTATAATTTATTTTTATGTTTAATTTCAAGTCAAAATACTGATTCGATTTTTTGTAAAGTGTTCGACAAAAGTAATTTGTGTAACCTAGTAGAGTATTTGCTTCATTCATACTAATAAGTACCTAAATATTTTGTCAATAAAATGTCACACTGAGATTTCTCGACATATGATCATATTTATAAAATTTTTTGCTGGCCAGAAATTTTTACCACCGCAGTGCTTAAAGACTCTCGCGACATACTGCGCCTGTAGCATTTAAGGCTAAAGAAATCATTCATTTTGGAATATAAAAATTGAGCAACATTAAAAGGCATCCAATATATTAAATTAACAGCAGACCGGTTTCGGTATCATATAGCGTCACACGACGTCGGAGGACGGTATGCTATATGCTACCGAAACCGGTCAGCTGCTAATTTAAAATATTTGGTGCCTTTTAACGTTGCTCACTTTTTGGGTTCCATTATATTGCACAAGCTCTATCTCAATAATTATTAAATCGTTTATTTGTTTAATTCAATGTCCAATTACGAATTCATATATTTACTGTATGCGAGATATTCTACGTGCGAATAACCCTCGCCCGCGACAAAATTATTCTTAAAAACATGTGTATTTTTGATATATTCTAAAATATTTTACATTATTTTAATGACATTGTCAAAACACAAGTTCAATGCACAGGTAAATGTAGTAGTAGTACGTAGTGCTATGTAAATTCAAATATATGTAGTTAAATTGTATGTCGGCTCTTTGCGCATAAAATAACTTTTGCCAAAAAAATTTTGTTTTAATATAAAGTTATTTATCTTATTTTTTTAAATAAAATGTAAAAAAATGTTATGGTTTTATTTTTTTTATCATTCGGAATTACAATAGAAGAAATATATACATTTGTTTAAACAACATTACATTATTATATACATAACATAAAGTTTCCCGAACGTAAAAAGATGCTTCAAAGGTATTTTTACATAATGAAATAGTTACGATGTTTTGAATATTCATTACAAGTACCCATTTAGTAGAATAACATATTTGGATTTGGATTTCAATCTTTATCTCAAATACAATGTCGAATTCATTTACAAAATAAGTTTCAGATATACCAATGTATAAATTTGAATTACTAATGTAGAAATATTTATATTAATTTTTAAAATTTAATCAAGCAACATTAAATTTTCCCTCAAATTCTCACAGCACAACTTCACATGTGGTCCAGTTTTTGTGACACACATTTTTAATTTTTTCGATAAATTCAAGATAGTTATAGAATTAAATTTAGGTCAAATACAATTACCGAAGAGTATGTTATTAAAAATCCATACCTTTTGGGATGTGAGAATATTGGGAATTATTAATTAGTAAAATTCAACTTAAGTTTTTAACAACCAAAGATGGTAAAACATACATAAGAGTCAATAATCATGCTTCTGAAATTAATGGCATTTATCCTGTTCAACCATGAGACACTAACGAATACTTTTTAAAATAATTTAAATGCTTGTAAAATTGTTAAAATTACTTTTTAGACCTTTTTAATAAATGTGTGCAAACCATACGCATCGATATAAACTAATATATTTCGGAAGATATTTTAGAGTAATTTTAAACTGGTATTGGTAGTACCTCGTAATACACTATCTACCGAAAAGTATTTGTACACTTTCAGTTTTTGACATTTTGTCAAATATTTAAAAATATACTGGTCGGATTCTTCTGGAACTTCAGAAATATAAAGATTATGTTTCACTTTATATTTATTTACATTCATTTGTTAAGCGGGTAATTAGGGGGCCGGCAAAAAAACAAAGAATAATAGAAATATTTGGGATCGCCCTGTACATGAAAATGCACGAAACGACTTATCGCTTTAGAATACAAATATATGAATACAGTAGAATATGTACACTAATTTTTGTGAGAATAGCATGTATATTTATGGCGATAGAGCGATTTTTTTGAAAAATTCAAAAAATTCTGGTATGTTTTTTGTTTATATCATGCTGGGTTTTTGACTAAATTTAACGCAAATTTCAGAAAAATTGGCAAAATGCAGTAGACAAAATGTAGCGCAATTGGAATATAAATATATTAAATATTTTATGAAATATGAGTAGTTGTATAAAATAATTTTTATCTGCGCATGCGCGAACTAGAAAAACATTTTTTTTACATCATTTAATAGTCAATTCTATGAAGTGACTTATAAAAAAAATCCAATCAAATATCGTGAAAATTCAAAAAGATATCATTATTTTAGTGAGATGTTTTTACTCTGCCCTCTAAAAACGGCTGAATCTTAAGGGATTCTCCACAAATTGACATTTTTTAATAACTGACTTAAAAAAAAACTAGTATTGAATTAATACAATATCTATACAATATTGCTGCTAATAAGTACTTGACAATTGTGATAGAAAAGAAAAAGAGCTTTATTCGCATTCAGGGTCAAAACTAAGAGAGGGTTGGGGGAGAAGGGCATGTGCTCCGGGCGCTAGGATGAAAGTGTTCCAAATGTATCTTTCGTTTGGCGATTTTTTTCATGGCTATGTTTAGCATAATATTGTTAAAATTATTATATCTGGGCTATGCTAAAGCATAAAAAAATCTAATGATGATGGCTTAAGGTCCCTGCCCCTACCCGCGAAGATGCTCACGAGCTAATGCTATTCCTATGGGGATGCATTTTTCTAACTCTTTTGAATTTGGACATTTTTAAATAATATGTTTTGCATTGGATAGCGGAAGTCCTCTTCAAGATCGCTCCGTGATTACTTTTTCAATTTTGGCGTAGATATTTTTATAATGTTTCTTTCACTTCCAAAAGCGGTTCTGAAAGTGAAACTAACTTTATAAAAAATATCTATGACTCAAATCGAAAAAGTAGTCAAGGAGCGATTTTGAGAGGGACTGAGGGAAAAAAAAGAAAGAGTTGAGAGTTTTTGAGAGGGAAAAAAAATTGAAAATTTCAAAATGCGAAAGAGTTATTAGAAAAATGCCTCCCCACAGGCATAGCATTAGCTCAGCAGTGTCTTCGCGTTCAGGGACAAGGGCCTTAAAGATCCTGTTGAAAGTAGAATTTTTTTTATTCGGTTTAAAGTATCAAATTGGAGTATTTTAATAAAGCAGAATACGTTATTTTATATTACATATTTTAAGTTTTAAAGTAAGTCGGCTATTAATAAATTGGAGAAATTTTCTTTGTAAATATGCTTTGCGAAGGAGGGGGAAAGGGGTACCTTCAAAATCCACGTTTGCCTCGGGAAAAAAAGACTGGTTTTGGCCCTGTTCACATTTAATAATTTGTAGATCCTCCTCGAGAGGCAATTATAGCTGCGACTCTCCTGGGCATGCTCGCAACTAGTCCTTGTATTACATTTAATGGTATTTTATTCCACTCTGTTTGCACAAGGCAGGTAAGCTCTTTTACTGATTTTGGGCGTGTGTCCCCCGCCTTAATTCGACGATCCAACTCGTCCCAGAGGTTCTCTATTGGGTTCAGGTCTGGGCTCTGGGCAGGCCACTCGAGTCGATGCACTCCATTATCAGCATACCAATCCATGCTGGACCTCGCTACATGGCAGCTTGCGTTGTCATCCTGGAAATAACATGGGCCCAATCCATAGTATTGCCACAACGTAGGAAGTACACTGTTGTCCAGTATATTACAGTAGGCATCGGCATTGAGCTTACCATGAATTGGGACCAAGGGTCCTAGTCCGAACCAGGAAAAACAACCCCAGAACATAATTCCCTCTCCGCCAAATTTAACTGTGGGCACAATACATTCTGGTAGGAGGCGTTCTCCAGGCAGACGCCAGACCCAGACCCTACCATCAGAACGGTAGAGGGTGTACCTTGATTCATCACTCCAGAGAACCTGTTTCCATTGCTGTACAGTCCATTGCTGGCGTGTTTTGCACCAACTTAACCGAGCTGCGCGGTTGGACTTGGTGATTAAAGGCTTATGGGCGGCAGCACGGCCATAAAAATTAAGCAGATGAGCTTCCTTACGGATGGTATTCATGGAAACAACACATCCTGAAGCTTGTTGAAATTCTTGGCGTATGTGTAACATTGGTTGGTTGCGGTTCTTCCGAATTTCTCTAGACAGAACCCGTCGGTCTCTATCTCCCAGTTTCGTCGGTCTGCCTACTCTGGCCACATTCTGACAATCACCATTCAGCTTCCATTTTCTAATCACATAAGCCACAGTCGTTTTGGGGTAATTAAGCTCGCTAGATATGTCCATTAAAGATCGGCCATTTCGGTGGTACCCGATGATCACACCTTTCTCAAAATCAGACAGCTCTGTTCTTCTTGGCATCATGCATGCGATTGATGTCAGTGTTGTTTTCTACACCACATTTAACAGTGGAGAACTTTACGTATTTCAGGATCGCAGATATCGGCATTTGCATAAGAGCCATTATCAATTATGTATCAATGGGTAGATTTGACACAAATGCTTCGATTTTTTATAATTATTTTTATCCTGAAATAGGTTCGTTCTGGTAATTATCTAAGAAAAGAAGTAAATCACCAGTAAAAAACGTAAATGGAGATTTGGCAATTTGCGTAAAATCTGACGTCATTCAACTGCTTTCAGAGACCAATTGAAAATCAGTTCACTCCTATCCACAATAACTTTCTGAATTTCCACGAAATTCGATCGGTTTTTTTATGGGTAGCTCCATAGAGTTGAATATTAAATTATGTAAAATGATAAATTTTATCGTTCACGCATACGTTGATTAAAAAATATTTCATACAAATACTCATATTTTAGAAAACTTTTAATATATTTATATTTCAATAGCACCTTATTCTTTCTACTACATTTTGCGAATTTTTCTAAATGTGGCTTTATATTTGGTTGAAAATATTGCATGACATAGAACATTTTAGAAAATATTTAATATATTTATATTTCAATGAATTTTGGTGAACTCCCCCCCCCCTCCCTTTTCTTCTTTGCAAAGCATCTGCAAAAGTATTTGCAAAGAAAAATTTTCTAATTTATTAATAGCCGACTTATTTTAAAACTTAAAATATGTAATATTGATTAAAGTAGTCTGCTTTGTTTAAAAAAAATGATACCTTAAAATCGTGAAACCGAATCAAAACGAAAAAAAAAATCTGCTTTATGCGGGAACTTTATGCCATCATCATTAGATTCTTCTATGCTTTGGTATAGGAGCAATGCTTTGAATGGGACGATTTTGACAATATCATGCTAAACATAGACATGGAAAAAATCGCCAAACAAAATGTACATTTGGGACACTTTCATCCTAGCGCCCGGGGCACATGCCCTTTTCCCCCAACCCTCTCTTAGTTTTGGCCCTGAATGTGAATAAAGCTCTTTTTCTTTTCTATCACAATTGTCAAGTACTTATTAGCAGCAATATTGTATTAGATATTGTATTAATTCAATACTAGTTTTTTTTTTAAGTCAGTTATTAAAAAAAGTCAATTTGTGGAGAATCCCTTAAGATTCAGCCGTTTTTAGAGAGCAGAGTAAAAACATCTCACTAAAATAATGATATCTTTTTGAATTTTCACGATATTTGATTGGATTTTTTTTATAAGTCACTCCATAGAATTGACTATTAAATGATGTAAAAAAAATGTTTTTCTAGTTCGCGCATGCGCAGATAAAAATTATTTTATACAACTACTCATATTTCATAAAATATTTAATATATTTATATGCCAATTGCGCTACATTTTTTCTACTGCATTTTGCCAATTTTTCTGAAATTTGCGTTACATTTGGTCAAAAACCCAGCATGATATAAACAAAAAACATACCAGAATTTTTTGAATTTTTCAAAAAAATCGCTCTATCGCCATAAATATACATGCTATTCTCACAAAAATTAGTGTACATATTCTACTGTATTCATATATTTGTATTCTAAAGCGATAAGTCGTTTCGTGCATTTTCATGTACAGGGCGATCCTAAGTATTTCTATTATTCTTTGTTTTCTTGCCGGCCCCCTAATTACCCGCTTAACAAATGAATGTAAATAAATATAAAGTGAAACATAATCTTTACATTTCTGAAGTTCCAGAAGAATCCGACCAGTATATTTTTAAATATTTGACAAAATGTCAAAAACTGAAAGTGTACAAATACTTTTTGGTAGATAGTGTATTTGTCCCAGAACCAAGGAGATTATACCAAATATTATATACTTTTAAATATATTTTTAGCAATAGTTCTGTTTATTATCAACATCTTTGAAATTTTGCGGTTCAATAATACGTTAATTACTTTTAGAAATAGAGGCACTAGAGATACCTAAGACGTGTAATCATTTGCACACATTATTGAATGCATATAATCATGTTCATCATCGTGTACAAATACATATTGGCCCTGTTCATGCTTTTTCAGTTAAAATATATCTTAGCATAGCATTTGTTTTTGTTTTTGATTTTGTCCTTTTTCTATTGGAAATACGTACCATTCTGTTCGAAGACATATTTGTCTTATTCAAGATTTTGCAATTAAAATATGTCTTAGCATTGAAATATATATATTTTTTTACTTTCTTCTTTTTTATTTTTGGAAATAAGCAACAATAATTGGTATGTTTAGTGTTATTATTTGTTATTATTAGTGCTAATTTATATTAAACCCCTTATAATTTTTATTTGAAGACGTCATTGCTTTTTTCGATGCGTTTTGAATAAAGAAAACTTTCAATTTTCTTGTGTTTATACAATATTAGCATAAATTCCAAAGCTATTTGTCAACTGAATTAAATGTTTTTATTTGCATATTTAAAACCTCTAATAACCTATTGCTGTGAAAAGTTTTCTTGCCACTACAACTGAATGGCAATAAGTTGTTATTGGCATTTCATAAAAATATCCGATGAAGTTAATTCTTTGTGATATGCATGTTATTTATGCTAATTATTTTACAGATGTGAACACTTTACTCCACAAGTACATTCATTCATACATAGTGTGATCAAAAGATTTCTTTGTTAGACTAAACTATTTAAATAAAATATATTGACGTTTATTTTAAACAGAAAAATATTGTTTCATTAAAAGTATAAAATTACAAATTTCTAACAAAAAATGATATATTTATAACTCTTTTTCCTTACGATAGAGTAGCTATAACTTTTTTTCGACGAAAAAATTTTTATTGAAAATTCTAAGAGTGGCATGTTATCTTTTTTATTAGAGACCTCATTTCGATTACATATTGCAGACAAATTTATGTATACACATTTAACAGGGGGATTTAATAATTTTGTTTTTAAGTATACTACTATAAATTATATTAGCCAAAGCCATCAATAAGCTTATTTTTTCCTAATATTTAGCGTTTTATAACTGTATGCGCGTATACGTAACATTTACATCTTTTAAATCATGTTTAGGGCATAAATGTGTTGTAAATATGGCATGAAAGCCCGTTTGACATATTTGACAATTTCTTAGTCATGTACGCTTTTAAATGTAAACATGTATTTTGTAAGATTGTAATTTTGTGATATGCGTTGAAAAATAGGTAAACATAATTAACAGCAGCATACTCATGAACGCCTTCAAACGTCAACATGTGTTTTATAATATCATATTTTTGTGATATGCGTAAAAAAATGTCTACTTCATATACTGAAACTAGAGTTTGGCAAAGTGCGCAAGAAAATATATTTTAGCCAAATATTATTAAATTCAAATGTGTCATAAATCTTTGCGAAATATTGGAACAGAGTTTTCGTCGGAATCTGTTATAATGAGGAAGAATCGAGTTAAGTATTGATTTTTTTTTTTGTCAGTGCTATATAATCTTTTCAGGTATTGCGTTGTACAAAATTGCGTATCCAACTAATAAAATTCGGCAAAGTTACTAAACATTTTTTAGAAAACAGTGGTTCCTAATATCTTTTTCTGTAACGGAAATAGTAGAATTTTGAGTTAAAGAAATAGTTAAATGAATTTTTCTGAAAAAGTTCTGGAATTCCCAATTTATATAGGAAAAAATTATGCATTTTCTTTCTTTTTACAATTTAAAGTATAGGTACCTTATTTGATATTTTGGATCCGTTATATGTATGATAAATACCTAAATTTAAAAGTTTAGGTATGTAGTATGGTACGTAGTTGTACGTAGTTAGTTAGTTACGTAGTTAGGTATGTAGTTGTAAAATAAAGGTGCCTTATTTGATATTTTGGATCAAATATATATATGATAAGTACGTAAATTTTAAAAGTTTAGATACCTAAATTTTAAAAGTTTAGATACCTAAATTTTAAAAGTTTTTTAGGTTACTGCATGAGACAATTGGATTTTATATAGAAGTACTACAACCAATAAATTTACTTAGAAGAAAAGTACTTTTCATTATACTGAATTTCTTTCGAATTCTTTTTAGTAAACATTTTTGTAAAATCTATTTATTTGAGATTAATTTTAGGAAAGTCTATTACCATAAACCACCTATTAAACGTAATTCAAAGTTTCGATAAAACTTCGTGCTTACTTAAAACTGAAATGGAAAATGTTGGATTAATCATAATATAAATATGTATACTTTTCCCCATCATTTAAAATGAAAATGTATCAAATTACAGAAAGTTTCGATAACTTGAAGAGATTGGATTGCCCGCAATTTCTCTTCTTCAAGACATAATCTTAGTTTAAATTGAGTGAAATGATATTGTTACAGATATGAAAATTCATAAGTCCTTATCGTCCATGTAATATTATCATTATTGGAGAAAAAGAATATAATATCCCTTAAAATATAGTTAGTTATAAATAGACTTTTAAAAGTCGCAGCCTCTTTAAAACGTATTCATTCTAATAGCATCTATGGCAAAAGTATTTTTATCATCTTTAAATATTGTATTTGTCATTTCGCTAGACATTATACTTAACGTAAAGCTCTGTTAAAAGACTAAATCTAATATAATTTAACTATCTAAAGTTGAATTTTAAAGTGCAGCATTTTAGATGAAGAAAAGTTCATTACAATGAAAATAATTTATATCCATTGTTTGGGAATTTATGTATTAGATTTTTAGTAATATTTTTAATATTTCTCTTAAATTTTCATAATATTTTACATTGTTTGTGTTTTGCGAATCTGTAAGAAAAGATTTTAAGTTATTCACACAGTTTTGCATTAATAACTATTAAAACCTCACGTAATAAAAATCACTAGTAATTAATGTTTGTTATTAGTAGCACATTTTATTTTTTATGCGGTTGAATTTTTTGGGCACAGTATTTAAGTATTCAGCAACAAATATCATGGTGTCATACGTATAGAAATCAGTTAAATACTCTAATAATGAGATTTTATTGCATAATGGAAATAAAACTTTTACACTATTTTTCGGAAAGTTTTATTCGAAATAAACATCTACATAAAAAAGTAACCGTCTTATACAGGTATCAATACATCTATGCTGAATAACGTCGGAACGCTGCTAAACAAAGATGCGTAACATTTATGAACTCCTGTCAGAGGATTTCAACTGGAGACTGAGAATATTTTTGGACAGATTTTGTCAAAAGTTTTTGCTTGTTGAATTATTTAGCTGAATTATTTTTTTCTTTTGACAAGGAATATTTAATTTTCGAGTTCTAACCCTTTGACTCATATGTTCCTCAAACGAGATCAGAAAAAAAAATCAAAGAACATTAGCATTCATTTATCTTATAATGGGTTCATGTTTACCATAAAAAATAATAATAAAAAAAGAGTAATAATGGAATATAATTTATGAATAAAAGTGTTAAATAAGCTTAAACATCAAAAATCTTTTCAAAAGTAAGTTCGTATGATACATCCTCCATAGTTGCATGTAATCTATAATGTGTAATAAAACGAATGTTGACATGGGGAAGAAATGTGAAATTATGATAATGTATTGGCAGTATTGAAATATAAATAATAATAATAATGTTATAGTTATACAATGTTAAAATCTGTAATGTTACTATAATAATTCTAAGAAAATGGTTTTTTAGATCTTTTTATGTAATGGCGACAGTACATCATGTAACATATACAAATTTGCATAGTAAATAAAGAGAATCTGTAAGGTTATTGAGATAGATTTTAAATAAAATGGGATGTCTAGAATGTTTATATAGCTGCAGCCTAAATGCAGATAAAAATTTCGAATGATTATAGTAAATGTAGCAGAGTCTTTTGTAAAGCTACAGACTTCTGTAACTTTAAAAAACTAGTTTTGTAAATAGACATCATTTTTTGCACATTGTATAGATAAAACTTTAATAATCGTACATATTTCTATAACTTTACATCGAAAGCATTACAGTTTTTTTTTGTACATTTATAATCATCTTATTTTTCAATCTTTAAAAAAATGAACACATACTTAAAGCTACGTTTATTAGTAAAATTTCGCATGATATACAGTAAAAAGAAAAATCTTGACAATCACTGAAAATGTAAAGTTTGTCACAAATGGTTCTTACTGATACATTCATTAGTAATTTTCCTTGTAATTGTTACTGTTATAGTTGTTATTAACAGTACGCCACGTTGTAAATAATTATGAAATATAGATTAAGTACTTCTCGGTCTTTTTGGTGCTTTTTTCGTTTTGGTGTGCTTCCATGACGAAAATCGGTCTTTTTTTAGCACATAGTTAATTTGCCCTGATACTTCTAAAATTTTATGATGTATAGGAACATTTTGTTCTAATAATGTAAAGGTACGAGATTTTTCAAGAACTGTAAGCATTTTTAAGTTAGTTATGAGTACCAGAATACCACCTTTTTATAGAAAAAATGACTTGAAAAATCCCCTTTTGCAATCTATTAGTAGAATTAAAAACTAAATAATGGGAGAACTCTAAATCATGTTAAGCTACAAGGTCCATCACTTCATATTACCGACGGATGACATGAACTCAATTCCGTCTTTCCTAGTTCAAACTCGAAAAAATAAAATAAATCATTCGAATATTGAGATTATAGTTATAGTGTCAGGCTTTTTCTTCTTGCTGGCAAAATATGCTATAGCTTTTTTCAAAACCGTCTTATAGATAACAACAACAGAGAGAGATGCACAGCTAATGTTTGCAGTCAAAGAAGAAAACGTACATTAGCGTCCAGAAAAATATGAAATTAAAAGTTTCTATTTGACAAACAGTTCGAAAACATTAAGTGTTTCTCAAAATCCTGGTTGCAAAAATCAAATAATGAATAGACACAATACTTAAATACTTAATACTAAATACTTAATTATTAAATATAGTACACTGAACTACATACGTAGTTTTTAAACTGTAAACAGACAACCGCTGTAAGAAGTACTGTTAAGGGACTTAAAAAACTGTATTCTAAGGAAATCTAAGAAAAAAAATAAAGTTTTATTGCCACACATTTTGTTTTATTTTTTATAGCACAGAAAGTTGAAAAGTAGAAAATATAAATATTTAGAAATAAATTTATTTTTTAAGCTTATAAGAATTAATTACATACATGGCATTTTAAAGAACGGGGATTTTTTTCTAGTAAATTAAAAGTTTATTGTAAGTTAAGTTATTGCAATTTAAAGTTAATTGTAAGATAGTGAACATTTAAATGAATGGATTAATGTGTTTATTGTAGAATAAAGTATTGTGCATATTATTGAATAATTTTCCGTTTTCTTATAGGTTTAAAAAATAACTATAGACATGGATATCGGGGTATCTTTTTAACTATTGTTTACAGACTTATAATAATCATGTAAAAATATTGCTAAATTTACGTTGAAATAAATTGGTTTAAAAATATAACTTTAAACAAAAAAAAAACATCATACTGTCGTGTTTACTAATTAGAAACTCATATATTGTACGTTTTAAGTATTAATAGTATACAGTTCTTTACAAAACTAATTTAGAAGTACTGTTATTGTTACAAAAATACATATTCATAAAACTGTTCCACGTAATAAACGATACAAAAACGCATCAGAATAAGAAACATTCCGATAAAGTCGAATCAATCTTATTTCTAGAATTACTCAAAGAATGGCCAAATGCATTTTGTGGCAGTGACACTTTGAAGACAATAGATACTGTCACTATTTGTCTCTAATGGTTGTAGATAGATTTAAAGTTCTTGTTCTTTTTACTCCAACAAATGGTTATAACACAAGATTTTTTCGTGGAATAAGCAAGGAAATAAAACCAGATTTAATGGTTGTACTGCAGTACTGCAGTTGTACTACTTATTGTACTGCAGTCAAATTTTATGTAAGGAGAAAAAAATAGAACAACATAATCCTCTATATACTTTAAAAATACATATATTATGAAACTTTTAATTGAGTAAAATATGAAAATAGGAATCTGATTTAAAGTAGCAGAAAAAGAAACCGTAGTAACAATTTCTCTCTATATATATTTGTATATATATATATATATATATATATATATAAGGTACCCCGGGGTAATAACGCCACGTTAAGGTTCTACCAATTTTCACTGCTCAGTTTTAGTTTGTATTTTTGAAACAAATACATGATTTGATACAGCAACTCATTGACTATCTATATAAAAAAATAATTTAACAGATATGTATTCATAAAATATAATGGCGTGATTTCTTGACCAATGCTATTCGGCGTTATTACCCACCTATATGGGTAATAACGCCATGTAAACAAAACTATGAAATAAGATGGAATAATTGCATGTAGATTGCCTAATTCTAAAAATACACACTCTACAAACTTAGAAATTGACAAATTGCATTCTAAGATATTGAAAATGTTCAATTTTTTGTGAAAGTGTAAGAAAAATAAAGTTGTGGTGTGGGGGGGGGGATGAGGCAAAAGAATACCAGACCGTAAGCTTCTTTTTGCTTAAAAAGGACCGCTTAAATAGAATTATTAGAAACATTGCACAGTTTTAACTGTGTTTATTTGAATCAGTATTTAGGATGTATCTCGGCCACTGTATTGAATCAACCGGGATATTAATGCCAAGAATTGGCGTTATTACCCCGTTATAGTTATGGCGCTGTACATTTTAAATTACAAATTATCTCGAGAAGACATCCACAATCTTCAACAACATTTTGAAAGTCCATGAAATGTACTACAAATTTATGTAATTAACAAAGTATTTCCGGATAAAAAAAATAGTCTTCACATCACAAAACGTATCTCGCAAATTTTAGATCAAGCGTTAATTTTAGTTGCTTGTAAAAACAATAAGACCTAAAAACGAAACAAATTAACTTGAAGCTGTTTTTTGCGATTTATATGACTCAAAACCCTTCTGCGCAGAGCACATGGGTGTCATTTACCAGATTATTTCATAATTATGCAAAATATTAGCACTTGGCGTTATTACCCCAGGGTACCTTATAAGGTAACTGTACCCAATATGGACACCCTAAGGAAAATGTATTTTTTTCACCCCCATGTACAAGTCATAGGACTCCAAAAATATGTGACCACTATCCTTGGACTATTGACTATCCTTATTAAATTTAGCGACCTTGTAGTTATTCTGGCTTAATTTAAATGATAAAAACAAAAAAATATTTACAAGTGTCCATATAAGGAACTACATGTCCCTATTATGGACATGTGTTTCTTTATTCACTCTCTACACAGTGTGTAATGAAGAGCCACTTTTCCAAGTGATTTTAGAGGAAAGGGAATAAAAAAATGTATTTTAAAGTATTCCGAAGAGGAGGGGGACAGTAAATATTTTCAGAACATGCATTTTAGAAAGGGGGGGGGGGCATTCTCGGTTTTTACCCTTCGAAGACCCATACAAATCCCCTTAGTTACTAGTAAATATTATGAAGTAATATTGTTGGTTGTGCTTAGCTTTATTGCGTCGGTCTGCGAATTTACATCTGTTATTACTCAGTCCTCACATTATGGACAAATAGAAACTTTTTCAACATGGGCAGTAAGTCCCACATAATCCTCATGAACATATCTGCCACATGTGATGCATGGCCGTATGTTTGAAAAAGCATCAATACTGCAAAAGAAGCAGTACCAGATCTCCTTTGTTGAGGAAGTCATACCATTGGTACCTACAGTTTCGCTAACAGATATCCTACTAGGGGGGATTCTTTTTATTTTTCTACAAGGGTTTTTTGGAGGAAGGTTTTTGGAGGATTGTTCAAATGGAATCTTGTTGAACAAAGATTTTACCACTTTGATGCCTTTTCAATTTATTGCTTGACAACGTTGAATTTTCTTCTTTCTTACAATTGTAGTCGATGGGGACATAAGCTGTCCATATTGGGAACCGGGCGTAGTTTTACTAAATCTTGTAACAAATGAATAAGAAAAGTATTTTTAAGCAAAATATGCAATATCAATCGAAAATATGTTTTATTAGCTTTCTAAAATACTCCACTTTTAAACATTTAATGTAATTTTACCATATGTAATAAGGATTTAAGCTTACAAGTAGTTAAGATCAGCACATCTCGAAACAACAAGTTTCCTCCTAAATGGCGAACATCGCGCTTTTTTCACTTTTCAGCCTTAATTATCTTTTCAACTGCTTTTCTTCGCGAAAATGTTGAGTCATCTCTCGATCAAAATTATTACCTTTAAAAATATTAGGGGTGTCCGTATTGAGAGCGCTGTCCATATAGGGTACAAATACCTTATATATATATACTTATAAAAATATTAAATGTTATTACAAATGTGTTCGCTACAGCAGCTAGAATATTTATAATAATATATGATATTTTGACTATTACGTTTTTTTTTGCCACGTCAAAAAAAAAAAAAAAAAAAAAAAAAAAAAAAAAAAAAAAACTTCGACTGTGAAACATAAATGAAAGAAATTTCCACAATCTAATCTCAAACGATTTTAATTTATTTTCCGCATGCATAATTTACAGTATGCGGACTGATGAAAAGGGGATATTGACAATTTTATATATCGCGTTTAATTTATCATACAAACAATCTACTTTTTCATGCAGAATGTTTCGTGCCATGGGACTCTTAAAACATAAATAAAGTGGAATCCGACCAGTAAATTTCTAGTTAATGCGATTTTTAAAATGCGGTGTTTTGCATTTTTTCATTCTTTCTCTGATCCAAAATTGTTTACAATGCTGCATCTTTGTATTATTATGGGAGTTTTATGTATTTTTGGTACATTAGATTGTCTTTATGAGTAGTTCAAACATTTGAAAAAACTTTTAAATTTTGTTAAAAACCCAAATTTAGAGCTAATATTCTAAAAAAAAGTTCATTTTACTCAAATATATATATTTATAATCCTATGTTAGAAAAATAACAATAGGTTATTATCATGTATATCAATGTCAATCGTATAACATGTATGTATATCGTGAAATATAATTTTCGAAAAAAATGTCAATCAAATCATCATTTTTTAATTTCGGAATACATTTTATACAAAAATTTTAAATTGAAAATAAAAGAAATAAAATTATAATTAAACTGATTTAAATAAAAAGTAACGGTTTTATAAGCGTTTGTTATATACGAAGGAAAATTTAAAATCCTTTTTATATTGTTTTTAAAACTGAATCTTCTGTTAATTAAATATTTTCTTTAATGTATTGGAATAAACATTTCTACTTTTTCATGTCATGTTGTAGTTTAATTACCACACCATTTCTAGAATTGAAAAAAAAAATATTCGACTTCGATGAAAATACTGTAGACTCTCGTTAATTCGAAATCGGATAATTCGAATCTTCGCTTAATTCGAACTAAGCATGAAGTCTCGAAATTTTCAATGGCAGAATAACGCAAAAAAATTTCATTAATTCGAACTCATTTTCTCTTGACTTCGCTTAATTCGAACTAACGAAAATTTCGATTTTTCATTTTTCTTTTCTTTCTTACGAATTTCAGATCGTTTGAATCTTCAAATCGTTCTTTCTTTGATTTTTGTGAAACTTGTTTCGGACGAGTATACATATAATCCAATGCATTTGATATACGTTTTATTAGTGCCCCATGTGTCAATCAGTGACGTTTTAAATTTTCCTTCCATTGTGCTTGTTTGTGATTGTTTCTAATCTTTTAATTACTTTATTCTAATTACTACATTCTAATTTAATATTAAGTCATATTCTAATGATAGCCAAAGTTCGCACACTCCTTGGACTCTGGCACCACTATTAAAAATAAGAAAATTTATACTTAATATTTTAACCACAACATTCGCAATCTCCTTCTTCATTCACAGATTTTACGATATTTTTCTGCAGTGAAGGACTTTGAAAATATTCTTAAAATTTAGAGGAGAGAACTGTGTGAACCCTGATGATAACAGACGAAATAAATTTAAAAAACACTATAATATTAATTCCTTTGTAATAGAACCATATTAAACATGTTTTCTTTTCATATTTCTTGTGGTCCCGACGAGTTCGAATTAACGAGAGCCGACTGTATTTCAAATATAAAGTGTTATCGTT
Source organism: Maratus speculifer (assembly GCA_964019185.1). NCBI lineage: Eukaryota > Metazoa > Arthropoda > Arachnida > Araneae > Salticidae > Maratus > Maratus speculifer. Next base: position 68,779,721 of record OZ025297.1, on the reverse strand, counting down.
ATAAGGTTTATCATTTAAATTTTATTCTTTCTACATACATTCTAGTTGTAATAATTATTTTCATATTTCGAACATTATTGCTCTCCTTTAAGGACACTTTAAAGTATCCAGGAGCATAACAATAGTTATTACTGAAAGTAAAATTAATATAAGCAATTAAATATTTGGAAATACATATTAGGCAATTCAAAGAATAATTTTAAATTTTATTCAGAGAAAACAAGAAATAAGAAATTTATTTTAAACAAGAATTTTTTTATTAGTTTTAGATCACTTAGTAAAGCATATAAACAAATATATTAATGAAAGCATCAAAAGTTAATTACAAAATGTATTTTTGCGTACATTAATAGAAAGGATTTTGAGTTAAATATTTTAAATGCAAGTCTCTGTTTTAATCGAATTAATCATATTTTTCTTACTTTTAAAGAACATGATTTTAAAATCTTAAAATAGCAATAATAAACTAAAAGCTGAATGTATAGTTCCAAAAAGAGCTATTAGACAAATTTCATTTATATTTTAATTTAAAAATATTTAAGTAATAATAATATTAATGGTTTTAGACTTCAGAAATATCATTAGTTGTAAGAGGTAAAATACTATGTCGAAACAAATTATACAAAGGAAAATAATATTTAAATATTGTAATTCTAAATAGATGAGTAAACTTATTACAATTCATGAACATAATGCACTATATCTTGAAATCATTTGTATTGGTATTCAAATATGTAAATATTTATACGGAAATTAGCAAACACAAGTGTCAAAAATAGAAGATCACTTTTGTAAATGCGATTTCTGCTTCAATTGTGAATCTCTGCATAATTTATAACTTGATCAACAATGTATAAATATATATCATATATATTTATTAAAAGAAATATTTAATCATTTGTACAGTTAGAGATATGTCGAAAACTTTAATTTAAAGCTAAAGCTAATAAATTTATATTTTTATTCTGAAAATACTAGACATTGATTTGAAGTGCAATGTGAATTTAGAATTTTGTAATATTTTTTTTTTTTTTTTTGCAATATGAATTTAGAATTTTGTTGTAATTAATGCAAATATAATGCATAAATAATTCATTATCAGTAAATGTTTAATAACCTTAAACAAATCAATTTACTAATTAATTTATAAAATAAAAAATCTAAAATAATTTTTTTTTTCATTTGCAACACAGTCTTGTACCAAATAAGAAAAAAATCTACAATTCAACAGATGTGAAGGTAGGTATATCTACTTGGTACAAAAAATTCACTTGTACAATGTAAAAAAAAAAATGTAAATCTACAAAATTAGGTTTTTAAAAACTACAAAAATCTGTAGCTTTAGAAAATGATCTACTAAAGTAGAGTAGTTAAGGCCCCACAATAGTCACAGAAAAAGTACTCAAAAAGACCCGGATGATAATGTAAAGTCTATAGGAGAGTTCTTTTCAAATATCTCGCTCAAATTTTTATATTTTTACATGCTTTTTTTGCATAGGATAGCTGAGGACGCTCCACAACCGGCCTAGTTTTTACTTTTTCGATTTTGCTTATATATTTTTTATATTATAATAGTTTCAATTTCAAAACCGGTTTAAACCGGTTCTGAAACTGAAACTATCATAATATAAAAAATATATAACCAAAATTGAAAAAGTAAAAACTAGGCCGGTTGTGGATTGTCCTCAGCTATCCTATGCAAAAAAAATCATGTACAAATATTAAAATTTGAGCGAGATATTTGAAAAGAACGCTCCCATAGGCATCATTAGCGTTCGGTTTTTTACCGCGTGACTAGTGTGTGCTCTTAAACTAAAATTACATATTTAATTTGGTTTTCTGTTGCATAAAAAATTCCATGCATCTCAGTTTCGTAAAAAAAAAATCTTAGAAACATTACAGATTTTTGTTTTACAATGCTCGTTACATGATTTTTTTTGTTCTTGCCTTTACTTCAAAAAAATTCTAGAAATCTCAATTTCCGAGAAATTTCCTAAAAATAAAATAAATTAAATTCCTAAGAAAATTTTTCCTACAAATTTTGCTAAAAATTATGCTTTTATTTAGAAATTATAAATTATACTTTTATTAAGAAATAACATTACACGTTCATGCTCTAAATTTTAAAAACAGAACAGGTCTTTCAATTTATACTATTTGATGAATTTTATTTATAATTTATAATTTAATTATTTGTAATTTAATTTAATAAAATTTATTGTATTAATGTTTTAGACTTCATAAATATCATTAATTCTGATCAGTAAAATCTAAAGTCGAATCAAATTCTTCAAATGAGAATAACATTTATATACTGTAATATAATAAAGATCGGTAAATTTATTATAATCCATGAACATACTGCAATATATCTTGAAATCATTTGGACTGGTATTCAAATATCTAAATAATTATCGGGTATGAGCAAAAACGACAATCACAAACAGAGTCATACTTTTGTAAATGCAATTTCTGCTTCGATGGTAAATCGTTGCATAATTTATAAAGTAATCAACAATCTGAGATAGAAATGCTATATATATTTAATAAGAGAAATGTTTATTCATGTTTACAGTTAGAGATATATCGAGAGACTAAATTGAAAGATAAAGCCAAAATGTTTATATTTATGATCTGAATTTAATAAACATTAATTTGAAACATGTTTAAGCTATATGATTTATATTAGTTGATGACTTATATTAGTTGATTATGACTTATATGACTTATATATATGACTTATATATGACTGATATGACTTATATGATTATGACTTATATGTCTATATGACTTATATTAGCTGATTGTTATATGACTATATTAGTTTTATTGTAATAGATGCAAATGCAAATGCAAATGAATTATTCATTACCAGTAAGTGTAAAATAAATTTAAACATTTAACTAACTTATATATAAGCTAAAAAATGTAAAAAAAAAATAATAAAGTTTTTTTATATAACACTTGCTTGCATTAAATAAAAATAAAAATAAATAAATAAGTAAATAAATCTGCAATTCTACATGTATAATGTTAAAGTATAAAATTTGTAATAATCGCACTAAAATTTTACTTGTTTACGTTAAAAGAAGCTGTAAATTAAAAATATTAGTTTTTGTAAAATTACAGGAATCTGTAGCTTTAGAAAAAAATCTAATTTAACTACAGTAATTTCAATAAAATTTTATCTCTAAGCTAGATTGAAGTTAGGTCAGAAATTCTAGGAATCTTAGTTTTGTAAAATTCTTAGATTCTTAGTTCTGTAGAGTTCTCAGTAACTTTACAGATTATTTTTAATTATTTGATGTGCAAAAATATTTCTATTGCATGAATTTATGTTGTTGCATTTACTTAAAATGTTCTAGGTTTCCCAGTTTTTTCTTAGAAAAAAATTTACGATCTTTACAAATTTCTTTTTTATTGTGTGGCGAATTTAGGAAGTTTACTGTAACTTTAGTAGGTTCTTTTGTAAAGCTAGATATTTCTGTTGCTCTAAAAAACTCATTTTGTAGATTTACTTTTTTTATTGCACAGTGTTCATATAATTTTTTATTAAACATACAGATTCCTGCAACTTCACTTGTATAGAATTATAGATGTAAGCTTGAAGAATTATTTGTTGTTGGACAGTTCTTGCAGTTGTTTTAGTTGTTTAGTTTTTTACGTACAGTAATATAAATATATTAGACAAATTTTCTAAATAATGTAATTGCCAATATAAGCTTATATTTACATTAGGAATATATATAGTTACACTTACTGAAAAAAAAAAATGTTTATTTTCTGATTAATTAATTTATGAAGTGGAAATATCTCTCGTGATATGTAGACACAATTCTCTTTCATATTTTTGTCTAGTAATTTCTCTGAAATTTTTGCAATAACGTATTTTAGTGATAATGAACCCAAACTTTATAGGATAGTGTGAAGAAAAGGAATACTCAAATAAAATAGTATTTAATCGAATGCACATGGCAGTAAAATCCGGGACGATTATTAAATTTAATGCGATATATTTCAGTTAATGTAAAAGTACGAAGAGAGCTAATCAAAGTTTTCGGCATTTAGGAAAGCTCAAGAAAATCTTGTCGAAATGTAAACACGGTAAAGCAATATATTCTTTTAGATCGTCTTCTCAGATATTTTATATAAAATAATTTTTAATTCAATAGATGAATGTATTTTGATGATATTATATTCAAGCAGCTAAAGTAACTCAGATAAAATTGAAGAAAAAAATGGATTCCATTTATGAAAATAGATTTTAAAAATTATATTTAATTTCTTATATGCTTATTTAAAATGCCGGTATATTCACAGCAAATAATTTTCCCCAAAAAATAAAACAAAAATTTTACATTGAGTTTATGTAAATATATCACAAATAATAATTGTCTTAAGTGATACAAATAAACATAAAAACGATTGAAAGTTATTAGATTTGTTTCTTTTTTTCTATTTTAATTAATGATTCATAAGAATATTTTATTATTTTGTAAATTTTCTATTTTTTCTGATGTCAATTTTTTACGAAATCAATTGTCTTTCTCAAATGAAAATCTTTAACACACGCATTTTATTTCCATTCTTACATTTTAAAACAACTTTCCTAAAGAGGCATACTTGAGTTTTTTTAAGGATCATAAGAAAATTCGGAATTGAAACTCATTCATGTGACCAAATATTTCATACTACAGCTCAATTTAATTTTACGAAATTTCTCAGGAAGCAATGTAGTTTCATGCGTCTTTAATATATTTTTAGCACCTTCAATATATCCAATATCTCTAATGCTATGGATATACGAATTTGGCTTTTAAAACAACTTTATTAAACAGTGTCATAATTCTTACACTATAATGTTTTGTATGCTTTTTTTTTTAATTGATGAACTTGAGTTTATTTAAAAATTGTAAGAATATTTGGAATTGAAACACATACAAGTGACCAAATATGTCATACTACAGCTCAATTTAATTTTACGAAATTTCTCAGGAAGCAATGTGATTTCATGCGTACTTCATATATTTTTAGCATCTCTAATATCGCCAATTCCTCTAATGCTATCAATATTGGAATGTGCTAACTTAAGACTTTCTAATCAACTACCTTGAAATAAGCTGTAAAATCACGTGTGAAATCCATTTGCCCTATTGGCTGATTACCATAACTAAAATTTATGACTATTCTTTGCTGTAATATGAGAGTCTTGATATATTTTCCAATAATTTGTGAAGTGGTATTAATAATTTTTAATAAACGTCTATATATGATAGTATTACTTTCTTTAATAGTATATGATTTATTTCAATAACTTATTAGTTTAATGTGTATAATAAAATTATTTAATGAAAGCCTATGTTTAGTAATAACATATTATTATTTTCATACATTTTTAAAACAAACCCTGAAAATATAATTTAAAATATAAATAAAAAAAATGGAGTTATTATGTAAAACATGCACATTTATTTGTCTTGGTAAAAAAGAATATCAAATGGACGAACTTCGGATAGTAAAATAATAAAATGTTGAGGTTTCTCCTACATATAATTTAAATTTCATGTTTATTTCCTTCAATAGAAAGTTTTGTACGGTTATATGTAAAGTGAGATTGATAATAGCAGATATTTCTGTCAATAGCGAGAGAAAATTTAAATTTCCAGATTGTTATGGAAAATATTTCTGAGAAAAGACACTGCTTTCATGCACAGAATGGATTTTTTCAGAATTTATGGTAATAAGAAAAACATGTTGTACATGTGCATTAGGGCGGAGCGTAAAAAACTTTTTTTCGGAATTCTTTTCTCCCTAGTGAGGAAAAGTTGTCTAGTGGTATCAGTAATATACTCACAAAATTTCAAAACAATCAGTAAATATCTTCCGGTTCCACTTTTGGGTCGAAATATGCAATTTTAGCCAAAAATGTTGTAATTTTTCACATTTTAGTAATATTTTTAATTTTTAATTTTTTCTTCGGCCTAGTGCGGAAAAGCTGAAAGAGTACATAAGGAACGCAAATCCAAAATGCAAAGGTGATGCATAATTGCTACATGAAGGTCTTTAATGTCCTAGTTGTATCATATTTTGAAATTCCGTTTTAGCGATTTTCAGGTGATCCGGAGCTAACCTTCGAGGTTTTGCTACAACTGGAGGCCCTTTTGTTGTAATAAAATGCATTGTGTTGTGTTTAACAGGCTGATTAGGATCTGGTAATTTTGTTATAGATGGAAATTTTTTTAGAAGATCATTATATATGCTATCAATATTGATTGTTTTTACTGAATGAATGGATGCACATTAGGGCGGAGCGTAAAAAACTTTTTTTCGGAATTCTTTTCTCCCTAGTGAGGAAAAGTTGTCTAGTGGTATCAGTAATATACTCACAAAATTTCAAAACAATCAATAAATATCTTCCGGTTCCACTTTTGGGTCGAAATATGCAATTTTAGCCAAAAATGTTGTAATTTTTCACATTTTAGTAATTTTTTTAATTTTTAATTTTTTCTTCGGCCTAGTGCGGAAAAGCTGAAAGAGTACATAAGGAACACAAATCCAAAATAATAGAGTAATTAAAAAATATCTTCTGGTTCCACTTTGGGTTCTAAATGTGCGAAATTTGTCGAAAATTATACAAATTTTCACATTTTAGTCATTTTTTTATTTTTCGATTTTTTATTCCCGCTTGCATGGAAATGTTCGAAGAATACGCAAGAAACATAAGTAAAAAACTTTAGAATAATAAATAAATATCTTCCGTCTTCCTTTTCGGGGTCTAAAATGTCAAAGTAGCCAAAAAGTATCTAACTTTTCACATTTCAGAGATTATTTTTATTATCAATTTTCTTTTCTTGCTGGAGCGGAAAATATGGAAAATCATATGAGAAACATAGCAGAAGAGGTTATTGGTGACACTTGCCCTATGTAATTGCAGCCAAGTTCTTCTATAAGTGTCAAATATTCTTCAAGCACTCTTTGTTGATAGAGCATTTACTCAATATTCCTCTGAATTAAAGCTTGATCTTTTCGACGGTCAAAATACAATCCTTTCAAGATATTGGTGGATATGAAACTCTAATCTTGGACTTGGAATTTCATGCGATATTTATTTATTTCTCCTCTTGTGTTATGCCTGTCTATAACATTGGACATGTCGTCACGTGTCACAACTCGCAAGTCTTCAAGAAGTGCGCATGTTACTGATACTGCAACCCGGTCGGACACTTCTGTTGTGTCTCAAGTTCTGGCTGGGGCAGGACGACGGGTTGTTCGTGATATACTTATAGTATTTATGTTCGAATGCAATGACACTAAAGGTAGGTTTATCACTAAGATCGTGACACAGTTGTTCATCAACAAGACTAAAAGATTTAAATAACTCTAAGTCTTCGATGAAGCAGTAGTGATTGTTTTTTCCCTTTTATATCATTTTCTGAAACTTTCTTATTCTTTTTCGAGCATACTCAGTCATTTACTAAGTTTCCGTGTTGTGGATCGTGGGTCTATCGACAATTTTTTTGAAGTTCTTTGATCCTTAAGAAACTATCTTCCAATTCTGGAATTTTTATATCACGTGGTCATTTACATCGTTCTACACATGTACTCTTGAAAGAAAAAAATTCAAACAGACGTTTTTTCCCCTTCCAATAAGAAAAGTTTCAATTTTGACTTCGTCTGTTCTTTAGCGTCAAACTTCTTTATACTTTTGTATTTATCATTATATGAACCAATAATTTGCACTATTCTTTGCCTAGAAATCGTTGGAACTGAAGAGCCTGCCAAATTGCTTCAACCATTTCAGCCCATAATCTGCTATCACCCCAAAGGTGGGCCCGATTTTTAATTATATTTCGATTCATTTCTCACCAGCAAAAATGTACATTATATGTTCATAAGTTGCTAGAACGCCAGTTCTTAATTCTATAGGATCCCGAAAAATGGGATGAGACAAATCCCGTGTATACTGCACCTTAATTGTGATATTTTTGTGTAATATTTTCCATGCCCACTATCAGTTCAACACGATATTAAATATTAAAATTTTTTAAACACTTTCAGGTGTATTATTTTTCAATAAAATATAGAAGCTAAAATTGAATATCATCATTACGAACCTATCACAAACAGAGCATTAAACCAACCAGTACTACTACATTAAAAGATCCGAAGGCTGAGCTTATTAGAGGAATTTCCCTTAGACTGCTTTTGATTCGATTGTTCTATGATTTTTGAGTACATTAATGCCATGAATTTACCAGTTTAAGTAATAAAAGTCAAATCAGAATATATTTATTAATAAATTTTTACAGTTATGTTTGTCATATGATTTTTCGAATTTTCCGCGCCAGCGAGAAGGATGATAATTGATAGGAAAAAAAAATCTCTCAAATTTGAAAAGTTACATACTTTTTTGCTACTTTTACATTTTTAGACCCCCGAAAAGGAAGACGGAAGATATTTATTATGTTTCTAGCATATTCTTCGAACATTTCCATGTCAGCGAGATTAGAAAATCAAAAAATCAAAAAATGACTAAAATGTGAAAATTTGTGTAATTTTCGAGAAATTTCCCATATTTAGAACCCAAAGTGGAACCAGAAGATATTTTTTAATTATTCTAATATTTTGGACTTGTGTTCCTTATGTACGCTTTCAGTTTTTCCGCACTAGGGCAAAGAAAAAATTGAAAATTAAAAATATTACTGAAATGTGAAAAATTACAACATTTTTGGCTAAAATTGCATATTTCGACCCAAAAGTGGAACCGGAAGATATTTATTGATTGTTTTGAAATTTTGTGAGTGTATTACTGATACCACTAGACAACTTTTCCGCGCTAGGGAGAAAAGAATTTCGAAAAAAAGTTTTTTACGCTCCGCCCTAATGTGCATTGTAGGAGACATGGATAAATGGTGTTATTTTCAATAATTTCTGCCTTACTTCAGAATAATTTTGCTATGTTTCTCTGGAAGGAATGCATCCATAATATTTTATTTCTTACCACCAAAATCTCGAAAACTATCGATATATGAATGTGGCTCTGTGAAAACGTATTATCAACTATCTCTAAATAAGCTGTAACTGTAGGTATGAAAGCGATCCTCCTGAGCAGCATATCAGCACCACTGAATTTTGTTCAATTGAATAATTCATTGAGATATTCTTTGTTTTATTTAATGTGGAAGCCTTAATTTATTTTCTAATATATTGTTAGATAGCTCCAATAATTTTTAGAGAAACAAATAAATACCACAACCTATATTATTTTCTCGAATGTTGTATGATTTTTTTTCAATCACTTACAAGTTTTTAATTTAATATATGTATTAAAAATAATAGTAATTACATATTGCTATTTCCGTGTATTTTGAACGCAAACTGGAAAAATATATTTCAGTTATCAAAAATAAAATATAAGAAAAGTAAGTAATAAGAAAATGAAGTTATAATGTAAAATTTACATAACATCATTTATCACGGTCAACAAGAAATCGAATGGACAAACTTTGGGTAAGGAAATAATAAAGTATTTTAGTTTCGTATACATTTGAATTTAAAAGTTTCGTACTTTTTTCAGACCGATTTGTGCGGCTGAATGTAAATTAAGATTGATTACTCTCTAAAATTATGTCATAAGCAAGAGGAAATTTAATTTTTGCGGAAAGGTAAGAAAAATATTTCTGAGAAATGATTTTTTTTTTTTTTTTTTTTTTTTTTTTTTTTTTTTTTTTTTGCCTTAGTTCATAATTCTGCGATATTTGTCAGGAAGCAATATGGTCTCATACGTTCTCAATATCTTATTTAGTATCTTCAAAATATCGAATGCAAATGTGGTACTATCAAAATGTATAGTCCACTACCTTTAAATATGCTTTTACAACTAATATAAAAGCTCTCGAGTCGTAGAATAGCAGTACTATTTTAATACTATTCTTTGTCGTGAGAGTCTTAATTTATTTTGAAATATATTGTTACGTTGCTCTATCAATTTGTTAACATACATTTATATTATATATATATATATATATATATATATATATCGCACTCAGTATTACTTCGTTCGATTTTATATAAATTATTTCAATCGGTTACATGATACTAATTTAATGCATGTATAAATTTTTTTTGTGAAAAACATATACGTAACAATTACACTTTGTTATTTCAGTATATTTTAAAAGCAAACATGGAAAATACATTTGACCTTTTCAAAAAAAAAATATAACAGAAATAAATAATAATACATCTGGGTTATAATGTAAACCATGCATAACATTATTCATCATGCTCAACAAGAATATCGCTTTTAAAAAATTTCCACAAGATAATAATAAAATGATCTAGTTCCATCTACTTGTAATTTAAATTTTACATTTAGCCCCTTTTACAAAACATTTTATGCTAATGTATGTGAAGTGAGATTGATTAATCAGAAATTTCTGTCCAAAGCGAGAGGATGTTTACTTTTACAGATTTTTTTGGAAGATATTTCTGAGAAAAGATTCAGAATTTATTTTTGGTGATTTTACAACAGAAATAAATTCTGATCACATATTAGCTTTTAAGAACACCAGCATAAATGTTATTATTATTTCATTTTGATAGTGTTGCTAACACATAAGAATACACCAAAAAATATTCTTGATAAATAAATATTTTTTCAATTAAAATAAATGTGAATATTTAAATTGTACTTGAAGACACAAAATAAGTACAGGATTGTTTTCCAGTGGGAATATTTTAAACTGTTGCATAAAAAACTGCTTCAAAAATAAAATATGGCTTAATGTATAACACACATTCCCCAACAGTAAATGTAATAATAAAAATAAATGCATTTCCTGAATTTCATATTTGTACTTGTAGTGTTATTTTATATACATATATATAATATATATATATATATATATATATGAATACATACACGATTTTTTATCTTTTATTTTAAGAAAAAATTAATTTGTAAACTATTAGTTTAAAAGGTAATTGCCAAATAAATATATTTTAATAAACTGTTTTTCATTATATTGAAATTAATTAACTGAAAAATATTTACTTTAAAAAAAAATTGCGAAATTAAACTTTTACTGGACCAGTGCCTTGTACAGTTTGTTCACTAATATACAGTGGTGTCCAAAAGTTAAGCATAATAGGTAATTAAGTAAGTAATGAAAGAAATATGAATCGAAATGTGGTGAAACTCCAGGTGTGTAAACAAAATAGTACGCGTAACATATTTTTGGGAAGAGTTTTTCCCGAAATTGAACAGGGGACCGTCAACAAATTGAAAAAAAAAACGAATATCTTTTGGATAACCCTGTCAAAAATAATGTAGCAAAAGCGTTTAAACTGCACATTATGATTAATTGGCTTATTGTAAAGTACTGTGTTTATTTTTACAAGGATAGCATGTATACTCGTAGAGAAATTAAGGTTTTTATAAAAACAGTACTAAGTTTTTTGCTTATACTTAGCAGAGATCTTAATGTAAAATAATGTTCTTTTCCGAAAATATGACAAACATCATTGTACACAATACCCTGTCATCAGAATTAAAAAATAATAAAAATTGTATGACAAATAAGCAGGTTTACTAAATAATTTTTTACTGCGCATGCGTAAACGCTATTAAAATTTCATTTGCATATTATGTTAGTTAAATGTATAGAGCAACTTTTGTAAAAGTCTCAAAAACATAGCTTAAAAATTCTGAAAATTATCGTTGATAGAAAAAGATCAAAATCCTTTATTCCCTAAATGAAGAAAAAGATGGGGGGCTGTATCCATATTCCATTGTTTATTGCCTACATAAAATTGCACGTACAACTAATATTTAGGTAAAACCCCTGATTTTTTTGCTTCCTTTTAGGAATAACGGATTTGAGTTCAAATTATAGACGATCATTTTCAGAATTTTCAAGCTATAATTTTTGAAACTTTTACAGAAGTTGCTCTATACATTTAGCTAACACAATAGGCAAATGAAATTTTGATATCGTTGACGCATGCGCAATGAAAAATTATTTACTAAACCTACTCATTTTTCATACAATTTTTATTATTTTTAAATTCTGATGACAGGGTATTGTGTACAATGATGTTTGTCATATTTTCAGAAAAGAACATTATTTTATATTAAGAACTCTGCAAATTAAAAGCAAAAAACTTAGGACTGTTTTCATAGAAACCTTAATTTCTCTACGAGTATACGTGCTATCCTTATAAAAATAAACACAGTACATTACAATAAGTTAATTAATCATAATGTGCAGTTTAAACGCTTTTGCTTCATTAGTTTTGACAGGGTTATCCAAAAGATCTTCGTTCTTTTTCAATTTGTTGACGGTCCCCTGTTCGATTTCGTGGAAAAGTCTTCGTGAAAATATATGACGCGTACTATTTTGTTTACACACCTGGAGTTTCACCACATTTCGATTTATATTTCTTTTATTACTTACTTAATTACCAATTATGCTTAACTTTTGGACACCAGTGTATTTTCCAACCTTCGGCAGAAAAAATAATAAAGTTCTTTCTCGTATTACATACTTTTAATTTTGTGAATTTAATCCTATATCATGCATTTAAACATATTAATGCATGCATTAAACTTAAATTATATTTTTTGTATGTGTTTTAAATTCTCACTGTTTTTTTCCCATTAAACTCAACATTTCTTCTAATAAAAGCTAGTTTATTTTGATTTCTGATATCGTATTACAGTAATAAAATTTTAAAAACGTGTATAATTTGAAGTTATTCTGCTTAAAGTATTATAAATGTGTAAAACAGTTTTTCTTTTCAATTTTATTAGCAGATTATTTTAAAATTATTAATGTTATTTCTTTCTTTGAATGAACTATTTTAAATTTTTTAATTAAAATTCTACATGCTTAATGTTATAATATATTCTTACATCGCGTTATTTTAAATTTCAAATATTTCTACATCTTTTTAACTGATAAAGATTTGTGATGGTTTAAAAAGCTTCATTTCTTATTTTATAAAACTCATTAGTTTTTTATTTATAATATTTCGGATTTTCAAAATAAAAGTCACTTTCGTTAATAGAATTTTTCAAATACTTACTCGTAAATTCTGCTTAGATTAATTAAATTTCGTCTCATAAGCAATAACATTTTTACTGAACAAATATCTTTAAAACACTTTAAATGGTTTTGCTAAGCTCATTAAATATTCGTTCGTTTATTTTTCCTGTCTAAAAAATACTAAATTTTTTTTCCCACTGTTTTGAAGTTTTTTATTTCAGTAGAAAATAGGTGTTATTTGTACAGATATGAATATTTAATCAAAATTTCAGCATTTCTCTCAGTAAATTTTAAAGATGACAATGTTTAAAACATACAAACTGTCATTTCTAATCCAAAATGAATAAAAAAGACTAAATTTAACTATAAAACAAACAAATATACAAGTTATAATCTCATACTGTTAACTTTTTAGTTTTATATACCATAATAATACATATTTTAATTGAAAAAATATTTATAATAGACACTTTTTTATACTTTATATTATACACAGGAGTGGCAGCATAGACAATAACCTCATGAAGTTAGCTGTAATCAAAACGCAAATCTTATATACTTTATGAAATGGTTTTATGAAACGACTGATCTAGTAAGACTGATTTCGTGAAATGCGATATAAAATGTCATATACTACATTCCTAACTTCATTGAGACAAATGACATTTTTAAATATGAGTAAATCAATATTTCTATCTTGTTATGAAATTTTCTTTTGCTCTTAGTATGACTACCCAATGATTTCAATTCTGAAATAAAAGAAATATTCGGTTTCAACAAAAATTAATTTTTATTCGTCAATAGTAGCACATTTAACATGGCAGTTGAGTTTAATAAAGCTATTTCAATTGTTACAATTTCAATCGAAACGTGCCTTTCTGTAATAAGTTATAGCAGGAATCCTAATATAATCGCGAAATCATAAATTTTATTCTTCAGTTTTTGCAATTGTACATTGGATGAATTCGTAACGGAAAGACGTCACGGGTGGCAAATTTGGAAACCATAAAGAACATATAAATACAATCACCATGTAAAATCATAAATAAACATCGTGGATAAAGCAAAATGTGCTCGCTCATATTAGAGTATGTACATGTTTCTAGAGTAGATACATCCCCACTAAAAAAAATCTGTAGAAAATCTATAGCTTTTTGGCCCATTATGCAGATATTTTTAAGAATAATTCAAAAAATTCTGCAGATATTTTAAAGATAAAGCTAAGTTTGCAAATTTTCTTCAAACTTCTGTAGAATATCTGTAGAAAGTGGCGATTTCTTCATATAATCTAAAGATTATTTTTAGTGGGGATGTTTCAATTATTAGAATTTTGATCATGCGACATACTTGGAAATGAGTATTTTTTACTCAGTTTTAAAATTGTAGCTTCTAGAGTGTAAAACTTAGTTAAATACTTCCAATATTTTTATATTGGCAAAATAGTATTATAGCTCATATCTGTCAAAAATCTTTTTGAAAGATTTGAGCCATTTGTGACCTATTTCGGCTTGAGCTATATTATAAAATGGGAGTATCAAGTTATTATTATTTTTTAAAGCAATTGAATAGAATATTTGCATGAATACCATGATCAGAAAATTTCGTACTATAAAATATAGGTCGCGTATTCTATATTTTTGTTTTATTTTTACCTTACTGCTTGAGACAACTGAATTTTATTTACAACTACTATGATCAATAAATTTTCTTAGAAGAAAAGTGTTTATCTTAATGTGCAATTTTTTCTAATTAATTTTATTAAACATTTTTTGTAAAGTCTATTTATTTTAAAACAATTTCTGGAAAGACGATTACCATGCACCGGCTATTAAATGTTATTGAAAATTTCGATAAAACTTTGCACTCGTTTAAAACTAAAATGGAAAATATTCTATTATTTATAATATACATATATATACTTTTTCCCATCTTTTGGAATGAAAATATATCAAATTACAGAGTATTTCGATCAATTGAAACAATTAGATTGCGCGCAATTTTCTTTTCTTAAAGAGATAAATTTAGTTTAAATTGAGTGAAATGATATTGTTCCAGAAATGAAAATTCTTGGGAATTTAAAAGTCATTATTGTCCTTCTGAAAATATCATTATTTTTAAAAAAGTTAAAATATAATATCTTTAAATACATTTAGCTATAAATGGACTTTTAAAAGTTGCACATATTTTAAAATTTATCTATTCTAAAAGTAATTTTATCATCGGAACATATTATATTTGGCTTTACGATAGGCATTTTGCATAACTTAAATCCTTCTTAAAAGATTCCACCCGATGTAATTTAACTACATAAAGTTGAATTCGAAAATACAGTATTTTACATGAAAAGAAGATCATTGAAATGGAAAGAATTTATATCTATACTTTGGGAATTTAAATATTGGAAATTTAGTATTCATTTATATAGAATTCTTTAATTTTAAAATCATTTTACATTTTCGAAGTTTTTCGATTCCGTATCAAAATAATTGCAATTTTCTATAAAGTTCACACAAATAATTTATTAGAAAATCACTAAATAAAAATCCTTTTTAATTAATATTTGTTATTAGTAGCTGCTTTACAGTTTTTATGTGATTCAATTTTTTAGAAACGGGTATTAAAGGCTTCTACAGCAAATTTTAAAATCATTATACCTCCCGTACATGTATCACATACTCTATGGAAATGGAATTTTATTACAAAATGGAATGAAAAAAAACTACAGTATTTCATGAAATGTTGTCTTCGAATAAACATCCTCATCAATAAGTAACCACCAATAAAAGGGAGTTCAGCCTTAAAATATAGAAAAGTGTACGTATACTAGCAAAATATACACAACTATTCCATAAATACGATGTGTCCATCAACATGGGACAGTCTAAATTCCGCCAGTCAATTGTTGGTGCATGCCTTGCGGGGTGCATTATTACATTAATGCTGCGTGACGTTCGAATATTGCCAAAGAAAGATGATAAAACTTTTTAACACATGTGAGAGTCTTTTAAAAATGATTTTATGATAGACTTTGTCAAGAGCTTTCAACTTACTTGAAATATTTAATTATATAAATTGTTTTCAGTACAAATATTTAATTAACTATTTGTTGAAATCCTTATAACCATACAGGCTTCATATGAGGATAGACAACAATTGCCTTATAAGGTAAAAAAAAAAATCATCATTTATTTATGAAGCAATGATTTGTGGCACAAATATGCATGCAGCACATTAATAAAATAATTTATAATGGATTCACATTCATCACAAAAAAAGTAATTAAAAATAATGAATAATAATGGAATATATATCATGCATCAAAGGATTGACTTCAAGTTAAGCATCAAAAATCTTTTCAATTTTTTTTTTTCATTTAAAACATCTTGTAGAGCTGCATGCTTTATATATGTATAATAAAAAATATGTAAAGCTATTACAATTTTTCTAAGAAAATAGAATATCTAGAGCTTTTTTATGTAACTTCATTCGGAAATACAGATAAAATTTTAGAATGATTTTTGTAAATTTACGAAATCCTTTTGTAAAGCAACAGATTTCTGTAACTTTGCAAAAAACCACTTCCTTAAATTTACATCTTTTCTCTACTGTATAGATATAAAACATTAGCAATAGTACAGACTTTTATAACGTAACATCTGATGAATTGCAGAATCTTTTTTCTTGTATTAATGAGTTATAATTATCGATATTAAAAGAAATTGTGCAATAATTTAAAGCTATGTGGTTTTTTTTATACTTCTAAAAATTCGCATAACATAAAGTGTCAGTAAAAAAGAAATTCTTGACAAGTTTATGACAGACAGTTGTTATTGATGAATTCATTACTTATTTTCCATTTTTTTATTTCTAAAGTTTTTATACACAGTCTAGAAATAAAATGATAAATACACAGACCAGTCATATTAATAAATATCACCTACATTCTACCTAATACCAAATACAACTCAGATAGCAGCAGATCGCAGCTGTGTGTACATAAATGTTGTCCGATGGAACAAGAAATAATATCAATCGGTAATGCTGAAATCGGCGTAATGCTGAAACTGAGCCATTTTTTGGACGCCGATGAATCACGACGGAAAGTCATGATTATTGTCTTTCGAACCAAGGGCGTAATTATTACGGCTAATTTTTTAAACTGTTCTCATGCTGTCGTGGTAAAAGTATAGCATATATAAAGAATCAGAGATGTGGCAAATGTGGCGCATTACGGGCAATAGATAATAGACGTGAGCTACGGCTACGGACTCACGTTCTGGCGAATAGATGTGCATTTGTTGAGTAACTGGCCGTACAGATGAACTAAGGGGATACAAACAGTGTCTCCTCAACAACTGTGCAGTGTAAGTTTCGCTGCATGGCCCTGCACAGCAGATGCCTGGTTAATGCTTCTATGTTCACTGTTGTTCCTAGGTGATGAAAGCTGGAATTTGCACGTCAGATTTGCAACTTGGCATACACTGAACGACAACCGATGGCTTTTTTTCAGATGAGTCATATTTTATGCTCTTTAGGATAGATGAACATTTTGTATACTGCGTAAAACATCTGTGAAGGAATACTCTTCAACAGTTGATATAGGTGATAGCATCACGGTCTGAGGAATGTTTCTGTGATATTCCCTGGGTACGCTCATCATTGTGAAAGGCACGATGGATAAAAACAAGTACGCGTCTGTCCTTGTGGACTCTATCCAGCCCTACATGCGAAATGTTTTTCCTCAATACGATAGCATCTACCAGCAAGACAACGGGTTTCCTCATACAGCTCGTAGTGTGTTCATGCGTGGTTAGAAGAGTGCCAGAAAAATTTTACCGTACTATCTTGTTCGGCAAACTCTCCCGATTAAAACCGAATGAATATATCCCAGAGAGCACATCCAAGAACCTAACTGACTATTTTCTTGCCAATCACGCAGCGGTTCGTACAGCAAATGTGTTTCTGATGACTTTTGACAGGTGGTCACATTGATGTGACTAGACTGTGTAGTTGGTACAAACATTATATCGCTATTTAAAAATTTATGAGACCTGAGGGAAGTACTTCTCAGACATTTTGGACCATTTGATTTTGTTTTAGTGTACTTCCATGTGGTTAATATGCCTCGTCTTTTTTTTTAATTCATAGATAGTTTGCTATGATGCATTTAAATCTAAGGCTCTACCTTTTACAGGAACATTTTGTTTTAATCATGTCAAGGCATGAGGTAGTTCAACAATTGTAATGTTTTAACGTCAATTATGTGTGCTGGGAACTTTTTTTTTGTTGGGAAAATAATTTAAAACAATCGCCATTTTCAAAGCACTACTAGAACTAAAAAGATAAGAACTGTCTATCATATTAAGCTACAAATGCCTCTTTATGTAACGAACGCTTAATAGAAACTCTCACACGCCTCTTCGATTTAAAACTTGAAAACATGACATAAAACAGTCGAACATTGAGATTGTGGCTTAAGAGAGAAGATTTCTTTTCTTTTTTTTTTTTTTTTTTGTAAAATGCTCTTGTAGGTGATGGCAGGAGAAAGAGTTCAACAGCATTGCTAACAGTTGCAATCAAAGACGAAAAATAATATTACTGTCCAGAACACGATTCTATTTAAAAATGACTGCCTGACAGCCAATTCGAAATCGTTGAGAGTCTGTCAAAATGCCGGCAGCATGAAGTAGATTACGAAGAGACACGGCAGCCATTAAATATAGAAAAATTAAATACCGCACACTGAACTAAAAATGGTTTTCAAACTTTACAAAGACGATCACAGTAAAAAGTAGTGTTAATGATTAAAAAATAAATATTTTATAGAGAAATATAAAAAAACAAACGCAGTTTCATTACTACATACTTCTTCCTTTTTTTTTTTCAACACGAATTGTTGAAAAGAAGAAAATATCAATATTTAGAACAAAATTTTATTTAAAGTTTGTAAGAATACATCATATACTTACTGTTTAAAAGTATGAGTATCGTTTATGCTAACTTTCAACATTAACTTTATGGTAAAGTTTCAAGTGAATGTTTAAAAGAATGAATTAATGTGCTTTATTAATGTGCAGTATATCCTTATTATAGAATAAAATATTATGTAAAATGATTGGTTTTTTTTAAATATGAAAATAATATATGCTTACTTCTATGTTTTAAAAAGTAAATATAAATATGGATAGTATAGTATCATTTTAGTTGTGGTTTATAGAATTATAATATCAATGTAAATATAATGATATATTTACGTTGGAGTAAATTAGTTTGAAAATATAGTTTTTAAGAATATTTACTAATTTCAAATTTCTACATTGAACATTTTAAGAATTACTATAATACAGTTTTTTTAAACGAATTTAGAACTACCTTTTTTTCTTATAAAAGATTCATAAAACATTTCCACGTAGTAAACGGCACAAGAACGCATCAGAAATGAAACGTTCTGATAAAATCAGGACAATTTTATGTCTATGATTCAGCCAGAAAAAATTCAACAAAAGTATGAAAAAAGTAACTGGCTGATGGCCAAATGCACTTTGAAGCAGTGACAACTCAAAGGACACTATATACTGTTGCTGTTTGTTTCTAATGGTTGTACATAGATTTAATGGTCTTGTTTCTTTTACTTCAACAAATTATTATACCATATGAAATATTAATGGAAAAGCAAGGGAATAAAACCACACTTAAAAGGTTGCTACAATTTTACTTCTTATTCGACAGTTAAACTTTGTATAACATACATATATAAGTCAACAAAATCCTCTATATACTGTGAAAAAAATATTATTAAATTTCCTAATTGGATGAAATACAAAAGAAAAAAATAGAAATATGATTCAAAATAGTAAAAAAACAAAAAGAAAAACCTAGTGGCAATTTCTCTCTCACTCTGTATACACATACATATATATTAATATATATACCGGGTGTACCAAAATTAATGTGCAGTATATCCTTATTATAGAATAAAATATTATTCTATATGAATAATATATACTGATGGATTATAAATTCAATAACTTGCAAACGGTGACAGCTTTTTAAAAAAATTTTGCAGGAGGGTTATGTATAATGTCAAGAGTTTTTTACCGTAATTTTTTATTTTAGTTCGCATCTTAAAAAATAGATGGCGCTGACGGCGATTGAAGGGCAGGTTGACGCTTCACTCAGCACTGATCACCTGGCCTTCAATCGCTGTTAGCGACACCTATTGTTTGAGATGCCAAATAAAATAAAAAAATTCGGTAAATACAGAAAAAAAAAAAAAAAAAAACTCCTGACATTATACATAACCCTCCTGCAATTTTTTTTTTTAAATAGCTGTCACTGTTTGCAAATTATTGAAATTTAAAATCCATCAGTCATTTTTTGAAACACCCGGTATATACATTGTAATATGATTAATGGTTATATATATATATATGAAATGTTATTGCAAATGTGGTCGTTATAAGATGTGATATTTCGTGATATGATATTTATATGAGTTTTTCGCCATGCCAGAAAAACTACAATTCAGTGTAAAACGTAAATGGAAGGAATTTCCATCAATCAATTTCAAACGATTTTACTTTTTTTCCGCAAGTATATTTTATGCTTTGCGAACTGATGAAAATAGAATAGTGATAATTTTATACATCGCGTTCTATTTTTGAAACAAACAATATACTTGTCCATGCGAAATGAAGCGTACTGTGTTACTAATAAAACAAAAATAAAGTTGAATCCGAATTTTAATTTTCTAGCTAATGCGTTTTTAAAAGTTCTGTTTTTTTACATTTTTTTCTGACCAAAAATTGTTTACAAGACTGCATCGGCGTGTTAGTATGGAATTTTTAATGTAGTTGGGTGGATTTGATTGTTTTTATGTGTAGTTCATACAATTGAAATAAATAATAATAATAATAAACTTTTGTATCTGTCAAAAACCCTAATGTCAAAACCCTAGAGTCTGAAACAAATTTATTTTACGCAGCGTCAAAAATGTACATTAATCAGTTTTATTTCCCCCTTTTTCCAACCAAAAATGTCTTCCACTAATAATTGAGAATTTTGAATGAAAACTTTCATTAGTATGTCACTTTTTGCTTATTAATTTGCATAAGTAAAAAATGTTTCTCATTTTCTTCCAATAATTACTGATATCCATGTCTCTTGTATTTTTAAACAGTACTATATACAAATATCTGTCTTATTTCAATTATGTCGACGTATTTTTCCAAGTGAAACATTTTGTGAAAAATAAAATTCTTTTCAATTTTATTTTATTTTCTAATTATGTCGCCATTTTGGTGACATAAAAAATGGTGACGCCATTTTTTCGCGATTATGATATTTATATGTTCCTTAACGAAATAAATATCCATGTTAATTTTATAACAAAAAATACTCCTTTATTTTTATTTCTCATATGACGTCATATTTGTTTTCGTTTAAATTATTTTTATTTTTAGTTTTCGCAACGAAAAAAGCTCATTTGAAAATTTTTTGCTGCTGAGAAATTATTATTCCAGATTTTGATATCCTTGGCAACGGGAAAGGAAATTGATTACTTTTTTTTTCTAAAAAATGCCTAATGATTCAGTATGAAAAAAATGAAACTTTGAATTATTAAGGAAAATATTTGAATAAAACAATTTCAAATTAGCCTAAGTTCATTTCCGGGTTTTAACTTATCTATATGTAAAGATTCAAATCCTTTAATCTATCCATTTTGAAGCCAACTTCATTCCAACTTTCGGACTCACTTTCACATTTATAAAATTATAAGGATTTCTTTCGCTGTTTAAAATTATTGATAAATTTACGTTGGCGTAAATTAGTCTGAAAATATAATTTTTAAGGTTAAATACTAATTTTAAATTCCTACATTGAATTTTTTAAGCATTACTAGATTACACTTTTTTGCAAAACGAATTTAGAAATAGCTTTTTTTAAATAAAAGATTCATAAAATATTTTCACGTAGTAAACAGCACAAGAATGCATCAGAAAAAAAAAGTTCTGATAAAATCGAGAAATTTTTTTTTCTATGATTGAGCCAAAGAAATTCAACAAAAGTATGAAAGAAGAAACTGACTGTGACAACTTGAAGGCAATATATGCTGTTACTGTTTGTCTATAATGGGTGTAGATAAATTTAATAATCTTGTTTTTTTTACTTCAGCAAATGATTATGTCATATGAAATGTTAATGGAAAAAAAGGGAATAAAACCACTCTTAATGGTTGTTACAGTTTTACCTCTTATTCTGCTGTTCAACTTTATGTAAGAAATATAATTAAATTAACAAAATCCTCTATATACTTAACCCTCTCATGCATAAGGGCCTCATATGAGGACAGATAATTATTGCATTATTAAGCAAAAAAAAAAAAAAAAAAAAAAAAAAAAAAAAATCAGCATTCATTTATGGAGATCTGATTTGTGGACAGATAATAGCACACAATGCAGCACAATAATAAAATTATTTTATGACGGGTTCTCTTTTATCACAAAACCAGTTTTTTGTGAATAATGCAAAATAATGCAAAATAATTTATGCACGAGAGCTTTAAGAAAAAAATACTATTAGATTTCCTGATTGAATGAAATAGGGGAAAAAAAAGAAATCGGATTCAAAGTAGTAGAAAAAGAAACCTTAGTAACATTTTCTCTCTCCTCTGTATGTATACATATATATATCAATATTTAAAAAAAATATGAAATGTTATTGCAAATGTGGTCGCTACAACTGCTTAAATATTTATGACAAGATATGGTATTCCGTGATATGATATTTATACGAGTTTTTCGCCACGCCAAAAAACTACAGTATAAAACGTAAATGGAAGGAATTTCCACCAATCAATTTCAAACGATTTTGCTTTTTTCCGCATAGATAATTTACGCTTTGCGAACTGATGAAAACAAAATATGAATAATTTTATACATCACGTTCTATTTATGAAACAAACAATATGCTTGTTCAGCTGAATGAAACGTGCCACGTTACAAATAAAATAAAAATAAAGTTGAATCCAACCATCAAATTTCTAGCTAATGCGATTTTAAAAGTGCTGTTTTTTTACACTTTTTACATTCTTTTTTCTGACCCAAAATTGTTTACAAGCTTCATCGGTGTGTTAGTATGGAATTTTTATGTAGTTTGGTGCATTAGATTGTTTTTATGAATAATTCATACAATTAAAAAAAAAAAAAAAAAAAAAAAAAAACTTTTGTATTTATTAAAATCCCAAATTAAGAGCTAAAAGTATGAAATAAATTTATTTTACGCATATGATTTTTAAAATTCTATGTAAGAAACTATAATAGGATAGTATTAATACTTTTGAAGAAAATTTTAAAATAAATAATAATTTTGTAATTTCAAAACGCATTTTGTAAAACAAAAAACAAAAATAAAATTAAAAAAAAGTAAAATTATAATTAAATTGCTCTAAATAAAATCTAATAGTTCTTTTATAAGTGTTTGTTACTGAAAAGAAAAAATAAAAATACTCTTTATATATTTTTTTAAAAACTAAATTTTCGTTTAATTTGAAATTTTCTTTAATTTCCCTCATAGCATGCATGGTAACTGTCACACCACAATGACGTCACTTTGAGTCACCTTGGTCGCATCACATCTGTGACCAAAATGCCACCACTTAGTGACGTCAGATTGTGACTGAGATGTGACTTTCTTAAAATTTTTTAGAAAATTACAAATAATCTTCAAAACATGTTATTTACATTAAAAAACATGTTTCTGGCTGTTTAAATATCGCCGTTTTTGTGACAGTTTCGTCACAATTTTATTGTCAATGTAGTCACAAATGATACATTTTTAATAAATCTGTCAGACCGTGACTTCACAAGGTGGTCACAATGTGACGTCACAAACGGGCTCTCAAACGGCCAGAACGACTTCACATTTTAGTCACTGTGACTTCACATCGACAATCGATGGTCACAAAGTCACAATGTGACTTCACAACGATGTCGCAGTGACGTCACCATGCCTTACGGGATGTAAACGGATGGATACATAAATTTAAAAACATTTCCGTATTTGCTTATACTGTAAATAATAGTTATATATATATATATATATATATATATATATATATATATATATATATATATAACTATTATTTATAGTATGAGCAAATACGTAAATGTTTTTAAATTTACGCTTACAATTTCTGCTTCAAAAGTAAATCTCTCCTTAAAAAATAGAAAAATAGAAATTTTATATACCTTAATCAAGATAAATGTTTAATTATGCGTACAGTTAGATATATTTCGAGAGCCTAAACTTAAAACTAAAGCAAAAATGTTTATATTTATATTCTGAAATTACTAGCCATTAATATGATGTAAGCTTTTGCAGTATTAACTGAGAAATTTGTAGTAATGCATACAAATGCAAAGTATGAGTTATTCAATATCAGCAGGCATAAAAAAGATTTTACTAACACGGTATAACACAGGCTGGTACTGAATAAAAAATCTTTATTTCCATAGATGCAAAGGTGGTGTTAGCTATATAATTGTAAAATTTTGTTTGTACAGTGTACAACTAAACTAAAAATATATATACGAAGTGTAAAATTTGCTACAGAAATCTGTAGCTATACAAAAGAATCTACTAAAAGTACAGTAACCTTACTAAAATTTTATTCACAACCTGGTATGCAGTCGCAAAAATTTTCTAGGCATCTCAATTTCGTAAAATAATTCTTAGTAACCTTAGAGATTTTTTTTTTATTTACAAGGCAAAATTATGTATGTTCCGCGTTTTTTTTTTTTTTTTTTTTTTTTTTTTTTTTTTTTTTTTTGTACGTGAATAATAATTCACTAGCAGTTCACTGCCGCTTTCTGTTCAACATACTTCTCAAGCACAACATTAGAGGAACAAACGAAAAAAAACATTGCCTTCACTTCAGTTTATTTATACTGAGATTTTTATTATAGGTGGCGCGGTACGTCAGCCTTCATGGAACGACTATTTAATTTTAGAATCTTAATTGCTTTTTCAATATATTGTTACATTCTACTAATAATTTATAGAGGTACATCTATATGTCACAATAAGTATTAATTCCTTGAATTTTTTATGGCTTATTTCAGTCATTGTTGACAATGTTGTTAATTTAATTTATGGATTAAAAATATTTAATGAAAAACATATGCTGAATAATTTATTATTTCCGTATATTTTTGTAGCAAACTACGGAAATACATTTCACTTTTTAAGAAATAAAATATAACATAAATGAATAATAATAAAATAGAGATAAAATGTAAACTATATATAATAATATTCATCATGGTCAACCGGAATATCGCATACATAAATTTAGCAGAAGGAAATAATAAAAATTTGTCGTTTCATATACAAATAATTTTAGTTTCAAATTTTGCGTCATTTACAAAACGATTTATGTGGATTCTTGTCAACTGAGATTGATTACAGCAACCCAAAAAGAGATTAATTTTAGTTTATTAGATTGTTATGGAAAATATTCTGCTTTTGTGAGCATAATGCAGTTTTCAGGGAATATATGATAGAAATAAATACATGCAGTATATTTTTATTTTAAAAGACTACAATAAATTTTATAGTTATTTTCCGTATTTTCTGCCACACTCCATTATAATTTTGCGATTTTCTCAGGAAGCAATATGATCTCATATATCCTTATAATATTACACAATATCTCCAATATCACCACTGCTATGGATATACGAATGTGGTACTGTGAAAACGTATGATCAACCACCTTGAAGAAAGCTTTAACAACAGATATGAAAACGCACCACTCGAATGGCAGATTAGCACTACTAACATTCAATACTATTATCGGTCTTATTTAATCTGGGGGTTTTAAAAGTCCCCGCTGTATTGTTAAGTTGTTCCAATAACTTTAAGAGAAGTATATATATATCATAATGAGCATTACTTCCTCGAATTGTGCATGAATTCATTTATTTAAAATATTTAAAATATATTAATTTAATATATGTATATATTAAAATTATTTAATAAAAAATATATGTTTAGTAATCACATATTGCTATAGCCGCATACTTTTAATGCAAAGTCGGAAACTATATTTCACCTTTTAAAAAATAAAATAAAAGTGAAACAAATAATAATAAAATGGAACTATAATGTAAAATATATATAACATCATTCATCGTGGTCAACAAGAATATCAGTTATAGAAACTTTGGAGAAGGAAATAACAGATTGATGTTGTTTCAAATACATATAATTTGAATTTCAAATTTCGTGTCCTTTACAGAGAGATTTATGCGTGTTTATATGAACTGAGATTGATTACAGCAGACATTTTTGTTCAACGCGAGAGGAAGTTTATTATGGAAAATATTCCTGAGAAACGATTCTGCTTTTCTTAACAGAATGCTTTTTTTGTTGAATAGAAAAAATTCTGTAATATATTTGTATTGTAGGAGACTAGCATAAATGTTACTGTTACTTTCTGTGGATAATGTTGCTGACATATTTCTCGAAAAATTTACAATTATATAGATATTCATAAATATTACTTTTAATTTTGATTTCCATACATGTGATTATTTTAATATGACCTTCTGTCTCTAAAAAGTACAGAAATTTTTATCATCAGGAAATGTTATTCTGCTGCACAAAAATACTGTTTCAGAAGGGAAATATAGTTTAATGTATAACATAAAACCCTATACCGAAAATTTAATAATAAAAATAATTGCATTTCCTGGAATTTCCCATTTCTACTCGTCATGTTAATTGATGTACGTAATACGTTTATAAGGTGTTTCCTCTTTTATCTTAGAAATAATCTAGTTCATAACTATAATTTAAAAAGTAGATTTCAAATTTACTATATTTTTAAATCGTCTTTCATGATACCTAGATGAATTTGCGAAAAAATATTTATGTTTTAAAATTTGCTAATTTAAAATAATATGTAGTCCAGCGTTTTGTTCTTTTTACTCACAAATATATTTTCGATCCTCTGTCAGAAATAACAGTAAAGTTTGGATTGCCTTTAAACGAAAAATAAATATTTGAAACTTTTAGTTTTATGAATTTAAAGCTATATCATGATTTGAAACGGATTAATGCACAGATTAAAATTAAATTATAGTTTTTATATGTGTTTTTAAATGTACACTGTATTTTCTTGAAATAAAATATTTGTTCTAGTGAAACATAGATTGATTTGGTTTGAAATCATGTTACAGTAAATAAAAATTCAAGTAAAGCAATTTCTGTGCATAATTAGAAGTATTTCTATTTAAAATGAATTGTTAACATATTTTTTAAATTTATTAACACTTTATAATTTATAATCTAAATATTGGTATCATCGCATTCCTTTAATAAACTATTCCAGCGTTTCCCAAACTTTATTGGTACGCGACCCATATTTCAACACACACACACACACACACACACACACAAAAAAAAAAAAAAAAAAAAAAAAAAATTTCGCGACCCATCTAATATAATGTTGTATATCAGTATGGAAATTATTGTATGACCTCTAAATAAGCTATCGGTTATCCTTTCCTACGAAAAAGGGAAAATTTCATACGAAGGATTCAATATCAATAAAAAAAAAACAATTCGCAATTAGAATGTGCGTAAGCGGAATAATAATTAACACTACACACAAACTACACAGATAATTAAAAATACTTATTTCCTTTCAAAACATAACTTTATAATCAGTGCGTAATCTGGCACTGTTTTTACCGATGAGGGCACGTATACATGAGGGTTAAAACTAGTTGATTTCAACCTTAATTCACTTTCAACACAGTTTTTTCTGTACTTGTTTTTCAAAAACAGCCGTACAAAACGCATGTTCACATGAGTATGTTGTGTTGAACTCTATCAAGGAATTCAAAGCTCATTTAAATGTCTCTGGGTATTCTGGTTGTACATTTCTTCTTGTGGAAATTAAGGAATTTCGCTCGAAATATTATTTGCTGTTGAAATTGTTATATATTTGAAACAGATGAAATACAAAATATTTTTTGTCAAACAAAAATCGATTGTTTCCGCGACCCACCAGTGGGTCGCGACCCATAGTTTGGGATCCTCTGAACTATTCTATAGTCTTTAAAAAAAAATTTAAGATTCTACGTGGATAAAATAATGAAATAAGTTTCTTAGAAAACGTTATTTTATAAGTCATATAGTATTAATTTCTTTGTAATTCAAAAACATTTGTGATGATTTAAGAGAGTAGCATTTCCTATTTTATAAAACCGGAGTTTTAAATAAAAGTCACTTGCATTAATTGTTTAATCATTAATTGTTTAATTGCATTCAAAGTTTAATCCTTTCACGTCTAAGGGAAACATTTTTCTCATCTTGAAAATTGGTGACTGGAGTATTTAACTATAATCTTATCGACATTTTTTATACAGAATATCAAAATAAAACGTATATCGAACGCAATTTTCATAAAAGATGGGCGAATTGTGCTCAATGCCACATAGAAAATAGGACTTATAATATGTGTACTATGTGCAATGCTCATCTATGCATCATAATCAAAATCGATTCACATAATATTATAATTAGCATATATTTTGTATAGTAAATTCATTTCATCCTTTTGTTTTATTATAGTTAACATTTTGTTATAATAAACCAATAAATAAATGACACTACATAAAAAGTCTAATTTTAATTTGTGTTATCTTTGTAGTCCATTGAGGAAAAAATTTCCCATAAAATTTTAAAACAAAGCTACACATTGATATGTATTTTTCTAATGATTTTTATTGTTTTAGTCTAAAGAACTAAAATAAACAGTTACATACTAATATTTACTACTGAGATCTTTACGGTCCTGTAAGTGTTAAGATTTACGGAGTGAATCGGAACACGTTTTCTCTTATGTTTTTTTTTTTTTTTTTTATATACAGTAATAGTTTCATCTAATATCTAAAAACATATGCATGAATATATATTGCAATAATATTTTATTTGTTTTAATTACTTGAAGAATTTAAAGGTGTCAAGAAATTACTTACTTAATCAAAAAAGTCAACGCCCGATCCAACAGATATGGAACACACAATAAAAGAGTTTTAAAATGGCAAATTACTAAGAAAAATCTAACAGAATTATTCTCTGACATCCACAACATTACACATTCATCTGAAAATAGAAAACCGATGAAAAAAGAGAGAGATGCGTATCGTACTACGGACGGGATATGAGGGCGTTCTAGTAGATCGTATTAATATATGCAGCGATTGGAGCTACTCAATAGATTCACTTGCCTAATGACTACTAGTGAAGGATAACACAGAACTGAGCTGAATTTGTATTAAATTCCAACTTCTGCAAGTCGAATACCATTTCTTAGAATAAATTTTAATTTTTCTTGATTTTTTTTAATTTTTAAAAAGGCATATATTTACTTGTATATAAAATAAATGTATTGGTTTGATAGTAACTATGTGTTCCGTTTCCTCCCTTATCATTATTATCTATTTTTATTAAACCCTATTAAAGTTTGAATCAAAATATATAAAGAATATAACATTTGTACCGATTCACCCCTACCTGCGGATTGAATCGAAACACCATTAAAAAAATAAGAAATATGAATACAAACAGTAAGAAATGTTACGTTTTTGAAAGAAAAGTAAAGAACAAAACGAGACCAAAGTTTCTAGTAAATAATAATAATAATAATAATAACAATAAATAAAATAATAAAAAAATCAGTTGTTGCTTTTTTTAACGTCAAAGTTGAAAAGCGTTCCGATTCACCACATTTTACGGTATAAATCAGCGAGTGAACTTTGATATCAATAAACGTGGATGTTTACTTTTTACATGCATAAATATGTTTCGGTTAATATTCGGTTTAAGTAACATCTAATGTATTTCCCACGGGTCTTTAGTTTTACAAATTTATTAAATTTAGTAAGTAACACATTTATTAATGATAAGTAAAGTTTAGTTTTTGTAATGTTAAGTAAATATTCTTATTGCAGTTGCTGTAGAATAACTTATAACTTAATAAATGTCATATTATTACTATTAGGCATCCACGGTAAGTTATCGAAAAAATGTTATTGGTAGGCAATGGATCCCACGAGTCTATAGTTTTACGTGATTATTAAATTTTGTCAATAATACTTTTGTTAGTGTTAAGAAATGCAAAGGGATAAACAAAATTTTTGATACTCTGATAAAGTTTCTGGAAATATTCTCGACTATTTTATTTTATAGTCTTGTTGAAAGTTGTTGTTTCGTAACTTATAATTAAATAAATGTCTTATTATTATTATTATTAGACATCCAAAGTAAGTTTTCGAAAAAATGTTATCGGTAGGCACAGGAATTATATTGCAATAAATACGTTTGCTTTATTTCTTGAGTGATATTTGATGATTAAAATAATGTATGTTTGTAAACATTGAAATAATTTACTTTATACCAGATAATTTTATTTTTATTTTGTGTAATATATATTATACACCAACCAAAACAAATGTACGCTATTGTTAAACTATTCATTTTATGATGTCAAAAAGATGATTCTTGCATATTTAAAAGTGATCCAAAATATATTTATACACTTATCTCTTATCATATATTTCTCAGTTTAATTTAGATCAAAAATATCGATACGTTATCATACGTCAATTTCAAAATAAATGCAAATTTCAAACATATTATGGTAATTATGTCTTCCAAGGTTAATCAAATTTAATCTGAGACATTTTTTTACTATTCAGCAACAAAAAAGTAACCATTTTACTTACCCATCATACGTAGTATAGGGTAAGTCTTGCAATCGTTTTGAAAATCGAAAAAAAAAATGACGGATTTACACGTTTGAGATACTAGAGATTCCGAAAAACATATTTTTTTGAAAATTTTTTTTCCCGTCCGTCTGTCTGTGTGTCTGTAAACGCTCTATCTGCCGAACAAATTGAGATAGAGACTTGTATGTACTTAGTATGTAAGAATGGGACGAAGCCTATTTAATATCAGTAAACTCGATTACCCGGAACTATTTTTTTCGGACTCTCGAAAAATTCATTCTGATGAAAGATACATAAAAATTTTCGATTTTTTTATTTTAAAGAGTGGATGTAAAAGGCAATAAAATAACACAAATTTTGCATAAAGAATGAAGTCAATCGAATTATTAGTTGCCGAGATATGTGTAATCCTGTTTTCCGCATTCTTTGATTTTTCATGACCCTGTATTTTAATCAAATTTCAATTCAAAGATATATTTTAATTGGAAATGAGACGCTTAATCCGACGCAGTAAATTGTTAGTTAATATGAGTATTATTTTTAGAGTTATAAGGATGTTTCTTTTACGCAATCCGGTATTACTTGAATATTTTGGCGTTTTATATAATTTGTTGAATTTGGCTCATCAGCAATTCTTTAATAAAGCATGACTATGTACATTAAAACTATTTAAATTTGCGTTTAAATTTTATTTTGGAATTGCAGTGCATTTTATAATATTTTACACATGTTTTATTTTCATATTTTATATTACGCATATACATGATGTGTAAGTATTACAGTGGCCCCCAACGACTAGTTTTAACTGAAATAATGCAGGTAAATTGTATAAAACTTTGTTAAAATAATGCTATAAGATACATTTTTCATTGAATGGTGATTTAAGGTAATTTATAAATTAGTGGTTTATAGGACAATTTCAAGTACACAAAAGTAAATAATTAACACTAAAGCCAATGGAAGTTTTACACTGGTAAAACTAATGGTGACACATTGTACCTTTTAGAGGTGAAAGGCTTGTCTCACTGGTGACAACCCTTAAAGAGCCAGAATGACAGCTTTAATTAGGGTGAAAAGAAGGCACCTTTAATCCAGAGTGTCCAATAATAAAAAATTAAAAAATATACAAACCGACTTTTGGCCGCCGAAGGATTCGAACTCACAACGTCTGATTACAAGCTCAGCGTTCTAACCGCTCGGCCATCGAGCTC
This sequence comes from Maratus speculifer, assembly GCA_964019185.1. Taxonomy (NCBI): domain Eukaryota; kingdom Metazoa; phylum Arthropoda; class Arachnida; order Araneae; family Salticidae; genus Maratus; species Maratus speculifer. The sequence goes on along the minus strand of OZ025297.1, from coordinate 68,747,660 downwards.
ACCTTCATTCACTCATAGCAATAGATTTTACTTGCCGTCACAGAAAACAGAAAGACACACGTCACAGCGCATGCGCATGGTTCCAGTCACCCGATGAGGTGCTACATTGCTGCCAATACGAAGTGAATGGCACCTTATTTAGCTCCAATCACCCAGTAAGAGACCTGTCGGCACTACAGCCACATATCCAAGCCATACTTTCTCGAATTATATATAAAGAAACAGAAAAAAAAGATTTTCCAATTGCTGTATTCGGAAGCTACACTAACATTATTTGTAACATTATTTTAATTACTAGATCTATTTCAATACGTCAAGAAAAATAATTTTACTGAGGTACATATAAGTGTAATTTCGTCAAATTTAATCTATAGAGTGATATTTTATGAGATTTTAAATATATAATGATATGAAAATAAATTAATTTTAAACCAAAAAAAATAGATTTGATTTTTAACTTATTATATTATGTAATAAAAACATAAAATACATTTGACATTATTTATTTCAATACAAAATATACTTCATTCGTCACATTTCTTGGAAATATTTATTGAGAAAAAACGTAAATCAAATTCTTTCAAAAATTTAATTTAGATGCAATGAAATCAATCTCGATTTCAGCTATATTCTCGAAAATTCTATATTCATTTCGTATAAATTCGTTATAATTTACAGGGGAGTGTAATCAAAAACGTTTATTTGATTTTGTCAAATATACTATCGCAATTCACAATTCCAGGAAAGTTTCGTTAACACTCCCAGAAAGCCAATGAAAATTATACGAAGAATTGTTTACTTCATTTTAAATTTAACAGCCGTCATATCATTTTAAAACTTCATATGCTACAGATAAAATATTTTTTCTTCTTTTTAAAAATGAAATATGATTTTTAATCATACTGCAGTAGCGAAACAATATTGGGCCAATATTGGCTACATCTTGGAGCAATATTTGCACATTGGCGTAATATTGGTATGAAATATTGCTCCAATATTGGGGTGTTTATATTTTGAACTTATTTAGCCAATATTTGCAACCAATATTATGCCAATATTGGGGTATCATTGGAAATATTGCCAATAAAACGCCAGTATTGGTTAAATATTGGAATTTCATTGGTAATATTTCCGATGTAACGCCAACATTTGTACAATATTCGCTTTTTATTGGCAATATTTTAAATGAAACCCCAATATTGGCATAATATTGGCTGCAAATATTGGCAAAATGTAAACATCCCAATATTGGGCAATATTGATGTTTTATTTGCAATATTTCCAATAAATGAAATATTGGCGCCACGTTGGACCAATATTGATTTGCTACTAGGGTAAGTACACTGGATGTTTCCGTGCGAATGTAAAACACGGTAAAAAATATCAGTTGGGCATACAGACAAGTGGATTGTAAATAAATAATCAGTGTGGTATGCGAGTTTGTATGACACCAACAGAAATTAGTTAAGAATCTCAACAAGAGATTGCACTTCTGTTGATGATTCTATGAACTCATTCCACAGTATCGCAAGATTTGTACACAAAAGTATACATGCAGCATTTTCTTAAGTTTTTTTGTGCTCGAAAAAATTGTGTGCTAACCAGGGAATTGTTTTATGGAATTATCTGCAGTAGCGCTTTCTATTGTTCACATTTTGAAAACTTTTTTTGGTGTCACATATAATCCCTTACAGCACTGAATATTTATCTGCAAACAGCATGCATCTCCAATCTAGCGACTTGTTTTATATAAAGTTTTACTTTTGCACTTATCTTTTAAAACAACCGGTAACGTAAATTTGGACTACTTTGACACCTCGAGGTAATTTTGTCACCTTGTAGAAGGATCGATTTATTATTATTTTATATATATTTATTCGTGTGTTTTATTCATATGATTAATTCGCTCTTTCATACAGACCTGAAAAGTAACTTGAAAATGAGAGCTTACAGAAAACAATATTGGTCCAATATTATCGCAATATCACTAAAGGGAATGTAACAATCGCACTGGCAGCAGTCAAGAATGGCATGAATAAAAACTTAGCTATCTATATTATAAAGGCCAAACGTATCTGTGCGTAGCGCATACGTCATTTTGCGAATGGCAACACTTTCCCACTCAATTTCGGGTTTGCAAATTTTTTTATTGCAAATTTTATACTTTTAAACATCGCACATTTTAAACTTTTACACCGTCGTATAGAGAAAAAAATGTACTTTTGAATTCAATTTGTTTCAAAGCTGTATCTCAATTTATTTTTGAGATATTAATTTTTTTATAGTTTTTAGTACCAATTTTGTCCATTGTGGCAACAGAATTAGTCCATTTTCTCTTAAAATTTAAAAGAAAAACAGAAAAAGAAATAGAAATTAAAAGGCGCAAAACTTTTCCATGCAATTTTTGTTATACAATTTTCGGTACTGCAAATTTTACACTTATAAACATACGTTTTGAATTTTTCCACTGTTGTATAGAAAAAAAAATGTACTTTTGAATTCAATTTGTTTCAAAGCTGTATCTCAATTTATTTTCGAGATATTAATTTTTTTATCGTTTTTTGTACCAATTTTGTCCATTGTGCCAACAGAATCACTCCATTTTCTCTAAAATTGATAGGAAAAAAATAGAAATTAAAATGCGTATACTATTTTTAAAATATCGTCTGTTATAAATCCGGGGAATTTCAGTTTTATTTCTTTTAATAAATTGGATTATTGAATTTTATGATATTTTGTTAATTTTAGCTTAAAATAATATTTGTTTAAGAGTTAGACTGACCAATATAGGATGTATTTTTTACTGTAACTAATTTTGTAGATTTATTATAAATCAATGAAACAGTTCTTTCTTAAAGATTTTCTTTCGTCGAATTTCGACGGGTTCCACCTCGTTATTATAATGGCATGCATAACAATCTAACATGTGATATTCTAAATATCACATGTTATTCTTGTTAGTAAGTGCAATAAAGATAATTCAAATTTTTAGGTCGTCCGACAATCCTTATTTATGAAGAAGGGCAGCTTATTTCCAAGACCGTGGAAGTCGTGGCTGACAAATTTAACCTCACACGATGTCAAAATTGTATTTAAGAAACACCTTAACCTAAAGAGAGTTAATATTCTTATGTTGACTGACAACACTCTATGTGGTGCTATAATCAATGCATTCACCCAGAGAAAAAAAAATGAAAGTCCTAAGTTTTAATCTTTAACTTAACCCTTAGGTTATCTAAAGACTTTACAATTTTATATTACTCGATATCTGAAATTATTTTGTCATAAATTACAAAAAAAATTAAAATGGAAATAAATCTAAAAAAACTGATTAAAAAAAGCAGTGTGCAGAAGAAACCTTCTAATGTATAAAATGGTCCAAAAAATGGTTAAATTCCTGTAGAGTTTTTGCTCCTGGTAAGCTTTTTTATTGGGCCGATTTTGACTAATATTAACATGCATTATCTCTTAAAATAATTATTCGATTTAAAAACTGAATGCATCAGTCTGTTTATAAAACAATTCCCAAAACTAACACCTATTTTTATGTTTTTCTATGAAGTAGTCTTCTTAATATTACCTTCTTAAGTAATATCCTAGGTCACAAGAAATTTATTGTGCGCGGCAGTGACATAGAAAGTTAATTTTTTAGAACGGAAAGAAAAAGAAAAACACTCTATGTACGTTTATTCTAAATATTCAAAAAATCCTTTATATGAAAAGAAAGCTCAAGAAGACATTACAATAACGTCACATACTGCATATTGCTTAAATATGGCTATTAAGAGGATTTTTCATTTCTTTTGGCAGACATTATTTTAAAATGTGCAAAAAGGTTCATAAACCTATGGATGACATGTACAACTTTAATAAAAAAATTTTTATTATTTTGCTGATTTTTAAGTCTATTTTCGGCTTTTAAATAAACCATTTTTCGTAAATTAAAACTATTTTAAAATTAAATTCTGCAATTTAAAATGTAATTTATAAACTGAAATTTTGACTAGCAGCGTAAACTGATTACAATTCAAGAACGTACTGTAATATATCTTGAAATCATTTGTATTAGTATTCAAATATCTAAATATTTACGCGGATTTGTATAATCACGATTGTCAGAAACACAAACCTACTTTTGCAAATTAAACTTCTGCATCAATAATATATTTCTGCGTAGTTTCTATCATTGTTAACAATGTAATAAGGAAATGCCATTTATGTATCATAAGAGGAATGTTTATTTCAGTGTACAGATCCAGATTTCTCGAATGTTTAAATTAAAGAGGAAAGCATGTTTATGTTTATAGCAATTACTAAATATTAATTTAAAGTTCACATTCTAAACATCAAAGTGACACTTTGTAATAATTAATTGAAATATAAAATATTATGTTGCGTTTGTTTTATTTGAAAAATAATGTTAAATATATACATTAAAAACATTCACAAAAGTACATTTAGACTTTTCACATGTTTCAGTTAAACCGAAGCCATTATCGATACAAATAAAAGCATTCAAACTATGCACGGTGTATTTTGTACTGACTTGGAACAGCATGGTTAATTTATAACATAAAATTTTCCAATTACGCAAGTAAATTTTGATTTGATTATTCATAACCATAATTCCATATTGCAGTTTTTTTATCTAGGAAACTAAATTTATATATCTCCTTGAATGATTAACTATTACTAATGAAAATATATTTAATATATTTAATCTTGTGGCTTTTCTAGTAAAATTTATATCAGCTGTATATTAATACATCGAAACATATATATAATGATATACATACCGCATAAATCTAATAAAAGTTGAATATTAAATAAACAACTTGATGTATGATAAATTGGTATGAAAAATCATCATTCAATTTTCACTTTCTCTTTCAGACTATGCACATTTTTTTTTCATATTTCAAGCCATCATCTATTTCAGGTAATATCAGGTTTCAGATCAGTTAAGCTAAAATTAGGGATCTACAAATTAGCGATAAGAGGGATAAGACTGCGTTATCAAGATTGTTTTTAAAGAGGGGGGTTAAAATTTGTTTTAAAGATAGTAGATTAGTGTTCATTTCCAGTTTATTCCGAAAATTAATTATCCGTGAATCCATAGAGATATATTCTAGGAGGGATAGAGTTTGTAATGATTCTTATTCTTATGACATTCCGAGTTTGTGGTTAGAATTACTTAATAAATATTTAAAAGATGAGTCTAATAGGAGGAACCGCGATGGCATTGGCTATTCACGATCATAGAGGGCGCAATATTTTATGTTTTGGGGGTTTTAAATTACCTTTATATCCAGAGTCATTTAGTTTTTCTACTTTTTTAATTTTAATTTTATACAATTTAAATTTAATATATGGTCAAAATTTATTATATTTATATGCCGCGTTGGCAATGGCTATATTCACGATCATAGCGGGCGCAATGTTTTGTTTTGATTTTTAAATTATATTTATATCCAGTGTCATTTAATTTTCTACTGATTTTATATGTTATGAATACGGTTCTTATTAATGAACCGAAAAATGTCAACTCTTTAATTTAATTTTTATTTGTGACACCTTCTAAGTAAATAAATATGAAATGTTTTTATACGTGAATGAAAAAAGGTGAAGTGATTTTGTTTTAGTTTTTCAAAAAACGAAAGCTAACAACAGTTTTAACATTGAATTTTATCGATACTGGATAATAAGATGAGTTTTTATACAAGTTTTAATCGGTTTAAGAATTTGAGAATGACGCTGGATCGTGAAATTTTAAATTTGAGATTTCTAAAGGTTTGTAAGAAAGTTAATGTTGTTCCGAACTTTTTATCAGTTAAAAACAAGACTATTAAACAATTATTTAATAGTATGGTACGTGTTTTTGAAAGAAGATGTCTGACACTATTTATCAGGAAGAAATATTCTGTTATTAATGATTTGAATATTAGGACATATGAAGCTTATATGCAGCTAGTTGAATGTTGTGATCATAAAAATGTCGAACTTGGGAATAATGATGTTTGGATTGAGAAGTTTGATTTATTGATTAGAAAGTTAGAAAGATGGAGGGAAATTCAAAACTGTTATAAAGTGGCTAAACTTAAGAAAAAAGTGGAGAAGTTGATTTTAATGCCAAGAATATCTGTTCGTGGTCCTGGATTAATGGAGAAAATGGAGAAAGTGGAAATTGTTAATTTATCTAAGAAGGAATTTAATGATAGAGAATTAGATCTGTTGAATAAAGGCCCTAAATTTATGTTTGAACAGAAGCAAAATGTTAAGAATTTAATTATGGAGGCAGAATGTATAATTAGTAAAGTAAATAGCGAAAATAAGGAGGAAGTTAGAAATTTAATGTTTACTGAATTAGATAAATATATGAAAAGGCCTTTAAATCTTAATACACCTGAGTTAAACATTATTAAAAATTTGAAAAAGGATAGTGAAGTGTTGTTCATACAGACTGACAAGTCCAACAGGATTGCTGTTTTGGATCGTAATGAGTATAAAGTTAAAATGCAAAAAGCTATTGCCGATATGGATTGTTCCTTAATTGAAAAATCTCCTTTGAATAAAATCCACAAAAAGGTGAAAGATATTATTGAAAAAGGTTGTTGGCCAGATAATGTTAAAGTTAGATTGTTTATTAAAAAACAAGGTGTGATTCTACGTTTGATAGGTAGATTAAAGGATCATAAAGAGGGGTATCCTCTACGCCCCCTTGATAAGATGCCAAGCACGGACTTACTATTTGGAAAATGCGTTTGTGCTTATTTTGAAAGAGTTACTGCCGCCATCAGAGTATGTTGTGGATTCCACTGCAAGTTTTGTTGAAAGCATAAGGACACTTGAAATTCCTCATAACTGTTTATTAGCTAGTTTGGATGTCAAATCACTTTTTCCGTCGATTGACATTTTTGAAGTTTGTGGTGATATTAAAAAGAGGATTGACAAGGCAGTAGTATATAATGACAGTATAAAATGTACTTTAAAAGATGGATTACAGTTGATTGTACAAAGTAATTATTTTGTTTTTGATGGTAAAATTTATAAACAAAACATGGGTGCCCCTATGGGTTCTCCTATTTCGGGTTTTTTAGCTGAGTTTAAAATGAGGCCTTTTGAAGAGAATATTTTCGCAAAGTTCGAGAAAGTTCCTAAATTTTGGAAGAGGTATGTTGACGATGTGTTTTTAATTTGGGAGGGGGGAGTTGAGTCTTTCATTGTTTTTGTAGATGAAGTTAATAAACTGGATAGGAATATTCAATTTACGTTTGAATTGGAAAATGATCGTGCTATTTCATTTTTAGACGTGTGGCTTATTAGAGAGGGTTCTATGTTAAAAAGGAAAGTTTACAGGAAAGATATAGCTAGTCAGCATATTATTCCATTTTCTGCGTATTCACCCTTTGGGTATAAGTTTTCTACATTCCGGTTCATGGTTAATCGTGCGTTTATTATTTGTTCTGATGAATTTTTGTATGAAGAGTTGAATTATATTTTTAATATTGCTAAGTTGAATGGTTACAAAAAGGATAAAATTAATAAATTGGTTAAAAATTATAGGGATAAAAATAATTCTCAGGTTAATTGTAATTTGGTTGATAATGCCTGTGAGAAGGGGGAAGAGATTGGGGTTAAAAGACTATCGTTTTCTTATATAAAGGGTAATTTTGAGAGGCTTAAAGCTAAATTAAAAAAGTTTAAAATAGAATTAATTGCTAAGCCACCTCCTAAGTTAAAACATCTTCTATACAGAGCTTTTGATCCGGTTCCACAAGATGATCTAGCAGGGGTATATGAAATTCCATATGAGAATGAAGAGGGGGATATTAATTTTTATATCGGTATGACAGGTAGAAAGTTTGGGGTTAGAAAGAAAGAGCATGAATGTGACATAAAATTTGGTAGGGATAAGACTGCGTTATCAAGATTGTTTTTAAAGAGGGGGGGGGTTAAAATTTGTTTTAAAGATAGTAGATTAGTGTTCATTTCCAGTTTATTCCGAAAATTAATCATCCGTGAATCCATAGAGATATATTCTAGGAGGGATATAGTTTGTAATGATTCTTATTCTTATGACATTCCGAGTTTGTGGTTAGAATTACTTAATAAATATTTAAAAGATGAGTCTAATAGGAGGAACCGCGATGGCATTGGCTATTCACGATCATAGAGGGCGCAATATTTTATGTTTTGGGGGTTTTAAATTACCTTTATATCCAGAGTCATTTAGTTTTTCTACTTTTTTAATTTTAATTTTATACAATTTAAATTTAATATATGGTCAAAATTTATTATATTTATATGCCGCGTTGGCAATGGCTATATTCACGATCATAGCGGGCGCAATGTTTTGTTTTGATTTTTAAATTATATTTATATCCAGTGTCATTTAATTTTCTACTGATTTTATATGTTATGAATACGGTTCTTATTAATGAACCGAAACATGTCAAATCTTTAATTTAATTTTTATTTGTGACACCTTCTAAGTAAATAAATATGAAATGTTTTTATACATTTGACTTACTTCCAATCACTTGCTATGATATGTGGATGGTAAATATTTTTACAATATGTTAGTATTATTCCGAATGAATTCTAATATGTCTAAATTCAATAAATTATAACAATCAATTCACTCCTCAAATTGAACATGAAAAAAGTATGTAATGAAATGTAATACTCCTTAATGTAATGCTGTGCAGTAAATTATGAAAATATAATGTAAAATTAGTACTTATTTTAATTGCTAAGAAGACAAAAATTTCAAAAAGATTTTTATAGAAAAAATTGTTTTCTTGTTCCATATCCAATGAGGCTATTAAAAAGAAAAAGAAATAATATTCAAAATTTGTTTCATACATAATGAAAGATAAAAGTTTGCTCAATTCCCATGAATAATGTTCTGCTATTGACTTAGATTGAACCGAAATCTATAAACAGCCTATTAATAATTTATTATTTATTTATGAAAATATAATGTAAAATTTGTACTTATTTTAATTGCTAAGAAGACAAAAATTTCAAAAAGATTTTTGTAGAAAAGATTGTTTTCTTGTTCCATATCCAATGAGGCTATTAAAAAGAAAAAGAAATAATATTCAAAATTTTTTTCATACATAATGAAAGATAAAAGTGTGCTCAATTCCCATGAATAATGTTGTGCGATTGACTTGGATTGAACCGAAATCTATAAACAGCCTATGAATACTTTATTATTTTTTTTTTTACCTTTCAGGATTGAAAGAAGTATAATATTGAAGGATTTAATAACTGTTATAATGAATTAATTTTGTTTTTATGAGTAATGCAAAATTTTTGCATATATCTTATAAGTAACAATCAGAAATAGAAATTTGAAAAACAAAATTGTGTTTTTTCCCCCACACAAATTAACAACTCAGTTCTGATAGCAATAAGCATCATGCACTTTCAAAATTTGATGCACATTTTTTAATTTGAGAATATTTAGAAAATAATTAAAATTTCATTTCCTTTTTGGAATTTTCAATTTGTGTTTTCTTTCACGTATAAAAGAGAAAAGAGATCGAAATGACTGTTTATTATTACATAACAAGAAAACAAACAGCCAAAAAATATATTTGTTATGGCATGAGCAAAAACAGGACGACAAATTCAGCGAACAAAGCTTTTGATTATACAGTAGAACCCCGCAAATTCGGACCCCGTTAATCCGGATCTCCTGATAATCCGGACCGGTTTGGGCCATTATTTTTACAAATTTGAGAAGCGATTGGCTAATTTCCATAACATTAACTGGTTTCATTGTCGTATTGTGAATAAAAAAACTTTTTCTGAAATATTTTCGGAAGAATTAAATAAAGTAAACATTTTTACAGTCTGTAAATATTCAATAACTTTAATATAAATGTGATTTTCTGTAAGTATGTTTTATTTTATCTCAGTTTTTTCTAATTCTCGGGATAATCCGGATTTTCGATATTCCAGATTGAGTCTGGTCCCAATTAATCCGAATTATCGGGGTTTTACTGTATTACTAAATAAGAAAAAAATTACATAAAAATCAAAAATGTTCCAAAGAGGAATTATGTTGCAGATTTATGTTAAATATTCTGGATATATATATATATATATATATATACATGCATATATATATGAAGTTGACCTTGATATAAAACAAAAATAAAATCTGTACTCAGAAAATTGTTATATGTAATTCCTGAATACCGAAAACAGAACACGGCTCTGAATTTAGCGATTTTATTACAAAAAAAAAAAAAAAAAAAAAAAAAACATATTGATATAATTACTCATATATCTTCATCGATGCATATTCCTTAAAATGATCATACAATTTATTTTATGTTTATCTAACACGATCGCTGTCAGATACCGATTCGAAATGCAATATTCAGTTCAAGTAACATCACGTATATTTCCCAAACGTCTGTAGTTTTACAAGTTTATTATGTTTACTCAGTAATACTTTTGATAATGTTAAGCAATACAAACGGATAAACAAATTTTTCGATAGTACGAACAAGTTTCTGGAAATATTTTTGACTATTTTATTTGATATTCTTACTGATACCTGCTGCTGTGTAGTAACTTATACCTTAATAAATGTCATATTATTATTATTAGGCATCTAAAGTAAGTTATAGAAAAATGTTATCGGTAAGACATGCAATTATATTAAAATAAATGCAAATTCGCTGTATTTCTATTATTAACACTCATGAGTGATATTGGATAAAATAAAGTATGTTTAAAAATGTAAAAATAATTTAATTTATACCAGTAGGGGGAACTGGGGTGCATTGATACTTGGGGCACATTGATACACCCCCTATACAGCACACAGGGTCATTACAGGAAATTTCGCAACGGCTTCAACGGCAAACAACATACAGAAAGTTTTGGAATGATTCAATAATTTGATGGAATGGGATGGGTGATTCATTGTTTTTGTAGGTCAAAAGTAAATTTCATTTGCACAATTGAAATGGTATTGTACAACTGTTCCAGCATTTTCAACCGAAAAGAATACCCTCCCTGGCAAGTAAAGCTACTCTTTATCAATTCTTCATTCTTTATTGTTAGATAAATTATTCAGTGTTGGATTTGAGATTCATTTTATTGAAAATGGCTGTATGGAGCACATTCATACAGTCTTTGTCGGGTACATTGATACAACCTAAATCCTTTTCTATTTCATTTTTAAAACCTTTTTTTTTTACCATACACTCCTTAATTAAACCCTTTGTCGTCAAAAATTTCTACTATTAGTTTTTATTGAAGTCAAATAGCTCTAATTTCTTTATATTAGAACATTTTATAGTATTTTTGCAAGCAGAAGACGTACAAACTTATACAATATCTAGTGCTAGTAGAATTAACTAAAGAATTGGACGGCAGCCTGGCAAATCTCAAGTTTATGTCGATTCTCCAGCAAAAAAAGTATTATCGACATGAGAAATGTTAAGTAAGAGAAACAAGCTGCAGAACAGTACCGGATAATTAAATTATAAACATAATATTTAATATAATTATCCTTTATTTTCTGTTTGTAAACCGACTTATAAACAGAAAACCTGTTAATTCTTTCACCTTTCCTAAGAAAGAAGATAATTCTGGCGTTAAATTGCTAGATATGACAAAGTTACCACAGCCAAAAACAGACAAGGAACAGCTAGAACATCAGGTCATTATACTTTTCATTTTGATTGCTTTAATATCGCTTAGTAAACTGGGTGCGATTTTAATGTCTATAAATATATATAAAATAGTTTGCTAACTATTTTTCTATGAAAAATATGCATTGGTGTTATTTTGTCTCCATTTTTCCTAGACGTTTCAAAGTGTATCAATCTGCCCCGGGTATGGGGCACATTGATACAAATTACTTTTTTTGATTTTTTTTTTAAATTACATGCAAAAATAATATATAAAACAACAATTTTATATTTTTATAACACACTACACAGGTTTTGCTGACATCACATAGAAAAATAACTTGACATTTCTGCTTTCTAGACACCAAATTTTTTTTTGAAAAAAGCTGTATCAATGTCCCTCAGTTCCCCCTACATTTTGTTTTTATTTTAAATAACATGTATCCAACCCTTTCCCCCCGAAAAAATATAAATAAATAAATAAATGTACGTTTATTTTAAACTGGTCATTTTATGAAGCCAAAAAAGTGAATTCTTACTTACTCACAATTTTATCTAAAATATATTGATAGAAATGTATCTTATCATATATTTATGAATGTGATTTAGTTGAAAGATATCTATATGCTAGAATCTACAAAATCCAAAATCAAAGTGCCTTTTTCTATGAAGTTTTAATAAAAATGTTATGATAGTGTTATCTTCCGATAAGATTTAATCTGTGACAATTTTGTTGCTATTTAGCAACATAAAGGTATAATCATATATGTATATATATTTAATTTTGAATCAGCGTAGTAAGATCGTATCAAAACTTAGCGTAAAATAATACTATAAGATCTATATTACACTATGTTTTTCATTGAACGATGCTCTAAGGTGATTTATAAATTAAATGTTTAAAGGTTTTTTTTTTTTTTTCAATTATATAAAGTAATGTATTAACACGAAGCCACTGGAAATATTACTCAAGATTAGTAAATATATGTAATTACAGGATTTTTATTTAAAACTATATAATATATTTAATAACCTTTTTTATGCATTCAGTACTTGAATTATTTTACGAAAATAATTGTGGCTCTAATCAACATCTATTTATTTGCTACAGTTCAGAATAAGCAGTCATTATGTTTCTTGAGTTTTTTCTTTTCTTTTCAGAATAACAGATATGAGATATTTAAAAATATTAATTTTATTTAGAGAAAATTATACTATCTCGTATAAAATTTTAAATATATTCCATGCAAGTTTTACAAAATATTTTTTTTTATGAAATACCTACTAGACTATGTGACATGTCAAATAACATCTGATATAATTCATTTCACAGTTTATTTCTGCCATTTTATTAAATTTGATCTAAAAGACATGGTTATTATTTATTTATTTATTTATTTGTCACTTTGTGAAATTTTGAGAAAGACGTTCTAAAAATGCACATAAAATAATTTGATAAAATATTTCCAGTTACTGTATTCGACAGTTACTGTAAAATTATTGGTAATTTTGTAACTAGTACATAAGCATCGACTATCTTTAGTAACTAATAAAAACTATTTCAATGTTTAAAGAAATGGATGGAATTTTTTTAAGGTACATATAAGTATAATTTATTTGAATTTACATACAGTAAAACCCCAATAATTCGGATTAATTGGGACCGGACCCAATCCGAATTATTGAAAATCTGGATTAACCGGAGAATTAGAAAAAATGAAATAAAATATAACATACTAACAGAAAATAACACTTTGTTTAATTCTTCCGAAAAGATTTCAGAAAAAGTTTTTTTTATTCAAAAAACGATAATGAAACAAGTTAATGTTATGCAAATTAGTCAATCACTTCTCAAACTTAAAAGAAAAATTTGACGAAATCGATCCGGATTATCCGGAAATCCGGATTAACGGGGTCCGAATTAGCGGGATTCTACTGTATTATGTGATATTTTAGGAGATAGTAAATGTATGTAATAATATGAAAATAAGTTAATTTTTAACTAAAAACTACATTTTATTTTTATCGTATTATATAATATGATGAAAACATAAAAATCATAATATAGATGATATATTTTAATAGAAAATATACTTAATTCCTCACGTTTCTTGGAAATATTTTCTGAGAAAACACATAAATCACTATCTTTCCAAAATTTAATTTAGATGCGATGAAATAAATTTTTATTCGATAACAAAACGAAATGCAATATTTATTTTGTATTATGTCTGATGTAATTTAAATGGTATTTATAAAATTTAGTGAGTTATATTATTGCAATTGGCATTTCGAAAAATTTTGCTGTAAAATTCTCAGAAAGTCAATAAAAAAAATATTCATTTTAAATTTAGCAGCTGCCATATAATTTTGAAATATCAGACGTAACGGATAAAGTATTTTTTCTTAATTCGAGTAAGGGATTTGATACTTAAGCATAAATTTGCCGGTTGTTTCAAAGCTTAGTACGAAAGTAAAGCGGATAGAGATTTTATAGAGTAAAAGATATATAGGTTATAGAGATACGCAGTTTGCAGATAAATATTCAGTCTGGTGCAAAAGTTTATACATGCAGTATTCTCTAATGCTTTTCTGGCCAAATCTTGAAGATGGAACTATTTCAAACGGTTATTTGCAGTAGCACTCTCTATTGAAGAGCTTTTGAACTAACTTTTCTTCTTGATATCATATAAATTCCTTTACAGCACTGAATATATATCTGTAAGCAACATGATTTTCCAAACAACAGACTTTTTTTTAAATCGAGAACGAATCATTTTAAATATCCGGTACCGTAAGCCAGGGCTTTTTGAAAAGTAGTCCTACTTGTAAAGTATCTCTTACCCGAGGTAAGAGATCGGTTTATTAGTGTTTTATGTATACTTATTCGTGTTTTTTATTCATATGATCAATTCTCTCTTTTTTTTTACTGGTCATAAATACTAACTGTGAAGTTAGAACTTACAAAAAAACACTATTGGTCCAGCATTACTACAATCACAACAAAAGGAATACGAAAAACGCAGCGACAGCAGTTAATAACATCATCAGAAATATACTAACATCCCCAACCTTCCAAATACTAGTATCATTATTTGTCAATAAATTCCTTAGAAGACACTTTAAATCTATAGGTCGTCTGTCAATCTTTATTTGTAAAGAAGAGTGGCTGATTTTCAAGACCTTGTGAGTCGTGGCTGACTAAAGTTTTCACTTAACCAAACACGATGTCAAGATTGTGCTAAAAAAATTAAAGACCTAAAGAAAATTACTATCCTCACCGAAAAAAACACCTGTTAAGTATTCGGCGCAGCAATGTTGCTAACAGTTTTGCCATAAAAATTGCAGTAAAATCAAATGTAATAAAAAAAATTACATCTAATTATAATGCATTTTTCACGGCAAAAACTGCTGGCAACATCGCTGCCAGCAGTTTTTGCAGTAAACTTAACGACACTGCATGTGATGGTATGATGATGATATCTCTCAAAGAAAACAAAATTTGAAAAATAATATTTTTCGCAATAAATAGCAAGCTTTAACCATTAAAATACCCTTAGGTGATATATAAATTTGCATTTTTTATTACATCGATATGCGGAGAATGGTCGTCATAAATCGCCTGTTCTGAACATTTATTATCATATTTGCAGTTAAGTGAAAATATTTCCAAACGTAGGATACATTTTTCACTCTAATTTTAGAGTTTCGTTCATCTGAGAAAACCTTATTTGTGGCTGTCCCTGTCTGTCAGTCCGTCACATAGTCCGTGCACTAAAACTGCATAAGTCAGAGATTTCAAAATTTTGTGTACCTAGAGCTGAATACCTTGTTCAACTCGATAACTCATAAAATTAAAAAAAGACAGTTATTTTAATTAAATCTGTTTTATCAATGTCATCAATTTATTTTTGCGATTTAAATTTTAGAAGAGAACATTAATTTCAATATTTTTCAATTAATAGACATTATGGCTTTGAGGCAAAGCATCTCTCAATTATCTCTTCAGATTTAATAATGATTCGGCATTTTTAATTTTGTTTGAACATTTTTTTATTTGTTTTTTAAAATAAAAAAAATTATTTACATATGTATATATTGTTTGGATTTAAAAAAAATAATTTTGGATTTTATATAATTGGTTTTATTTGAACATTTTTAATTTAATTAAAATAAATAACTTCCTTTTATAATTATTTTAAAATAAGATTTATTGATGCAACCATTTATATAAGAATTGAATAATTACAAATGAACAATTCGTTAATTAACATTAATTAAAAGACTGTGGTCAGCAGACCCTCCCTGAATTTGAAAAAATCCATCGGAAGGTGGTGCTATAATCGCAATGTCAGTGTTTTTTTCATTTTTTAACCATTAAAATTGCATAAAGTTATGCATGGAACTGAACTAAACATTTTGTGTACGATTACTTTGGGGCGAGGCAAGCAGATACTCCCCAAATATAAATAAAATCTTCCGGAAAGAGGCTCTCTAACAGTGATTTCCGTGCTATTCGAAAAGTGCATAAAGTACATAGTTGAACCGTTTTTAGATGCGTTCCTAATTATGTAAATACATAGCACCTATAGTTGTCGTTCAGTCCATCCGTCTGTCCGTCCGTCCGTCCGCATATAACAACAAAAACTACCCAACCGAATCGTTTGAAATTTAAAATATATGATTAATTCATAATTATGTCGTGGCGTTTCAAATTGTACGAAAATCGGATGAATTAATCAATTACAGGGACAATCCAAATTATTCCGTTACATTACGGTCAATGGAGAAAAATGTTTCAAATGCATTTTAACCCCTTAAAGCGCAGTGTTGCCGGGTCGGCAACACATAAAGTTCCCCCTGTTTGGAGGCATAAAATTTCTGTGAATATTTCAAAAACTACTCTTATGGCTACTTTAAATCTTTCTTATGAGTTGTAGATGGCAGCACCAGAGAGATCAAAATCTACTGTTTTTAAATAATAGGTAAAATGTTTTAATGTAATACGCGCTTCACAGCAATGCTCTTTTCACTGCGCTTATCAATGCTTTACATATGGGAGGATACCACTTCGGCAACAGCTGTATAATTAAAATGGTTAGGACAATATTTACAAAACAATACCTGTGTACTCCTTTTGGCCTAAATAGATTGCCTATTTTTTCCCTTTAAATTCCAACTTTAAAGAGTAGTGCGCTGGAAAGGGTTAATGCATTTGTGTTACACGCATCCGAACATAATAAAATTGATATGCATATATAAAGTACATATTATAATATGCATTTTGCATAATCTGTGGAGCAAAATACATTTGTTATTGATTTACAAGGCCACACAAAAATATTCCATTACATAATTGTATAAGGGATAACATTATTTGGTGCGCATTTTAATTGTAATGAATTATTTACAAGTTTATGAGATAGATATATAAGAGTGATATTTTTAAAATTTCCTTATCGTACAAACGCACCTCATTTGTTACGCTTCACGTGCAATTTACAACTTATTTCTGTATGTTTTTTTGCTTTGGCCAGCAGATCCAGCAGCTTGCTTGAATTTGAAAATATTGTGTGAGAAAGGTGCATTGTAATATAGTAGCCCTTTTTGTATCATTTTCTCGATTCAGATCGTGCAGAGACGGAAATATGCGTTCTGCTAAGCCGACTCTTTGCGAACAGCTGATGATAATAGAATAATGAAAAACTGTTGATTTTTATAAATATCATGATCCACATTAAAGTGTTTTTACTCCAATTAATTGCATGAAGCAGACATTTAAAGAGACCCAAACCCCATTTTCGGCCAAAAATCATCAAAAGTTCATTTTTTTTTTCTGACAACGATAAAATACATATTTGCAAATATCCATGCAAAATTTCAGAGCTCGGGGACACTTTGTACAGGTAGAAAATGAGCTTTTTAAATTGTACTCACTATAGAGTTTAAAGGACTAGCGGCCATTTTAAAAGTGTTTTCCTGAAAATGACTTTTTTCATATTATGCCTAAGTTCAAAGTACTAAGGCTCAGTGGTAAAATGATTTAAAAACAAAGTGTTTATGTTTTTAGAATCTTAAAAAAATTTGCAACAAAAGTAAGGAGAGATATTTTTTTTTAACTATTTCTGAAAATTTTACATAAATTGGTAAACATGAAAATTATAACGAGTTTAAGGAAATTTACCATGCGTATTTTTCTTTTCTTTTCTTTAACTGATTAAAATAGAAAATTAAAAATATCTCTCCTTAGTTCTTTTCTATATACTATAACACTATTTAAGAAATTTTAGTAATCCAAAATATGGAAAATTGAATGAGGAATAGTAATTTTATAAAGTGTATTTTTCGACAAAAAAAAATCATAAAAATCCCCATAAAAAATATACTTTTTAATAAAAAGTGAATTTTTTTGCTAATTATTCCTTACAAGAAGATTCTTAAATAGTATACCAAAATTCATTACTTTAAAATCAATAATAAAAATTTTGGGTTTTGTCTTACGGGTCTCCCTTAAAATGAAAATCAAAGTTGGTATAATATTGAATTATTAATATTAAAGTGTCAAAATGTGTAACTATTTTTTTAAATATTAAATGCACGTATGAAAAGAAGAAAGTTTTGGGATAGTCACATCTAACTCGTTTGATAAATCTTTTAGTGCTTTTAGTTATAACAAAATACTGCCTACCTATTCTTTGTGCATTTACGTTTATATTCTTTTTTATTGCTTCAAAAAATGAAACATGCTACAACTGTGTAAGTTTTGATGAATTTTAATTGTAATTATACATATTTTTATTTAGATCACTGAAAAAAAATCTGTAATCTTACAGATGTAAATACTAGAAATCTTACTAACCAGAGCTTACTAACAATTTAACTGTACACTGTACATGAAAAGATGCAAGTTTATTAAAGTAATTTTTGTAAAGCTACAGAAATGTGTAACTTTATAAATGAATCTACAAAAATAATAGTTATCTTACTAAAATTTAATGTATAACCTGGGCCGGGCTTACATTTAAAAATTTAGGAATCCCAGTTTCCTAAAAAATTCTTAGTCATCTTACATATTGTTACGAATTTTGTAAATAGTTAGTGTTATTAAGCTCCATTCCTTTACTAATATTAGTTTTTGTTACATTGTCTCTGTTATCAAGCAAACTTGTCCATTATTTTCAGTGTATGTCTACGGCAGATTGGCGAAATATTAGAGATTTTGCCAAGTTGGCGTCCCTTTTGGCGACTAATTTTGGTCGCCAAATTTGGCGATATATCGCCAAGTTGGCCAAAAACTTGGCGATTGTTGGCGATGGTACCCCTTCACTCTCTATGGTAACCCCCCCTTTAGATATGCTGATACATTGAATGTTGTTCCGTGGTTTTCCAGATTTTTCTAGAAGGTTGTAGAAATTTCCACCGCATGCTGCGAGCCGATATAAGGAGAGCGATACGAGCTGTGTGGTGATTATTTACCAGTCAGTCATTGAGTGAACAAGGCGTTTGTAAAGCAAGTTTGCTTGAGTTTCATTTATGTTGTTTTGAATGTTATTAAGTGTTGAGACGTTGTATAAAGAGTCTCTGGTATCTAAAGCTGTACCTGTACGATAGATTGGAGCAGTTATTTTTTAAAATCTAGTAATATTTGTGAGTTTCGAAGACTCTGTTGTTCTGAAGATCTGTAAATAAATTATTTTCTACTTTTCTAAGAGAAAAGAGTTTGAAGTTGTCTAACCATAAGATCGAAAGAACCCCATATACGCTGCAACATTTGCTGTCAGGAGTCGGGATCTTATGGCGAAAACAAGAACAATGGATGGACAACAGAAAGAACTGTTAGATGCTATCAATGGCATAAAGACAGAAATGAATAAAGGCCAAGAAGAGTTGGCGGATAAAATGAATAAAGGCCAAGAAGAAATAAAGAAAACTTTTGAAGAAAAGTTCTCGTCGGTAGAAAGAAGAATAGGTTCGGTAGAAGAGAAAATACAGGAAGTAGAAGAGAAAATTCAGAATGAAATAAGTAACGTTGAAGAGAAAATATTTGACGTAGATGTAAAGTTAAATAAAAGAGTAGAAGATCTTGAGAAGAAGCTTTCAGCGTCCAGTAGTAATTATGAAGAATTTAGGAATCCGCCTGCTTCTCCAGTGCACATCAACCTGTCGACATACGACGGAAAGAGTTCCTGGCAAGTTTACAAGACCCAGTTCACCATTGTAGCCGAAGCGAACAAATGGAGTGACGAGGTGAAAGCTTGTCAACTGGCATCGTATTTGAGAGGAGAAGCCGCCGACGTGCTGCAAACATTGCCCGATATGACGCAACTCAATTTTGAGACTCTAAGTTGTGCACTTGAAATGAGATTCGGCGAAAAATTCTTGAAAGATTATACGAGAATACAAATGAAGAGCCGCCATCAAAAATCGAGTGAAACCCTTCAAGAGTTTGCCTCAGAAATTGAACGGCTTGCAAATTTAGCATTCATAGACTGCCCAACGAATATACGGGAAATGCTCTCACTGCAGTACTTTGTTGGCGGAAAAAAGATCCAGAAGTGCAGAGAGCGGTACGAATGGCAGATGTGCAGGATTTAAAGGCTGCATTACTATATGCCTTAAAGTTGGAAGCAGCTACACAAGCCAGCCGAAGGGATCGTCATTCAGTCCGAGGGGCAACGGTGAACAAAAGCTCAGACACTGAAATCGACGTCTTGAAAGAAATTAGGAAATTAAATCAAGAACTTGAAGCCTTAAAATATGGAAGAACAAGCTCAAGGAGACAGAATCTCACGTGCTGGGGATGCGGTGATACAGGACATCTCCGAAGAAATTGCCCCATTATCCACGAACGTGAGATAAATTCAAACAGTCAGAAGGGAAACTAAATTTTGGCCATCTCGCGGGGCGGAGGTTGCCAGAGAATGCAAAGCCCCACCTGAAGATCCTCCAGATATCAAAAATGAGTGGCGGTGATAATGAATTATATGTGATAGGCTTTATTAACCGAATACAGTGCCGTATGATTGTCAATACAGGAGCTAATGTTACAATAATAAGAGAAGATTTGGCTCGAAAATTGAAATGTAAACTCATCTGGACTCCATCATGCGTTACCCTACAAACTGTGACGGGCGACAAGATAGGCATATATGGAAAGGCCAATTTAACCATCAACTTTGGAGGAAGCAAATATTATCATACGGCATATGTGGCTGACATAACAGATCCTTGCATAATCGGGCTAGATTTTCTGAAGAAGTTTGGCTTCAATTGATTTTAAAAATAATGAAATGGTATCTAAATTTGAAGAAATAAGCCTTTTTGGATTAAATAACGAAATTGAATATAAACAAACAGTAATAGCCAAAGAAGACATCAATCTAGGTCCAAGAACAGAATTTTTAGTTCCAGCTGAAATTAAAAATGAAACTAATTATCGATTTGGCCATATAGATTATCCCGAAGACAATAGTACACAAGCAGTAGTATTGGTGGCTTCTTCTGTAGTGGACCTCTCGAAAAAGACCATTCCAGTCAGAATTGCTAACATCAATGATAAGACGAGGACTATCAAGAAAGGAGAGGTGATAGCGTCATGTGCTCCTGTGACGTGCATAAGTCAAAATTCCAATCACCCCCAGAAATCTTCAGATAATTTAGTCAAGGATTTGTTACAAAATACGGACTTAGATCCAAACCAGAGAAATGCTTCTGAAAGTTTAATTAGAGAATACCAAAGTTTATATTCCCTAACATCTGAAGACTTTGGACGAACTAAAATGGCACAACACCGAATTGACACGGGAGATCATTCTCCTATTAAACAGCACCCTAGACGATTACCTTTTGCCAAGCAAGAAGAGGTGCAAAATTTAATTAAGGATATGGAAGAAAACGACGTCATCGAACCATCGACAAGTCCATGGGCGTCTCCCATTGTATTAGTAAGAAAGAAGGATGGTTCTACAAGATTTTGTGTAGACTACCGCCGACTGAATGACGTCACCAAAAAGGATAGTTACCCTCTGCCAAGGATTGACGACACTCTCGACACACTTGCGGGCAACACTTGGTTTTCGACTTTAGACCTGAAGAGTGGTTACTGGCAGGTAGAGATCCATCCCGACGACCGCGAGAAGACTGCCTTCACAACGGGACAAGGATTATGGCAATTCAAGGTAATGCCTTTTGGTCTATGTAATGCACCTGTAACTTTTGAACACCTTATGGAAACGGTTCTCCGGGGGCTGTCATATGAAGCATGTCTTGTTTATTTAGATGATATCATAATCATAGGAAAATCTTTTGATGAAAATCTGAACAACCTCAGGCGGGTGCTACAAAAATTAAAGGAAGCTAATTTGAAGTTAAGCCCTTCGAAGTGCAGTTTGTTTCGAAATGAAGTCGCCTACCTTGGACACATCATTTCAGCGGAAGGAGTTAGGACTGATCCAGAGAAGATATCGGCTGTGAAAAATTGGAATCGTCCAGCAGATGTTCAGCAGCTGCGGAGCTTTCTAGGATAATGCACCTATTACAGAAAATTTGTCAAAGGCTTCTCGATGATTGCAAGACCACTTCATAAATTAACAGAAGCCAATCAAAATTTTATGTGGACACAGGAATGTGACGCTGCTTTCGAAAAGCTTAAGGAGGCCTTAATATCCACTCAAATTCTGTCATATCCTCAAATCGATAAACAGTTTATAATTGATACGGATGCAAGTAACGAAAGCATTGGCGCTGTACTGTCCCAGGAAATCGACGGCCAGGAGCGTGTTATCGCCTATTTCAGCAAGTGCTTATCAAAGGCAGAGCAAAACTACTGCGTAACAAGAAAAGAGCTTCTTGCTGTAGTGAAAGCCATAGACCATTTTCATCACTACCTTTACTGTCGAAAATTCCTGATCCGAACTGATCATGCTTCTCTAACTTGGCTATTGAATTTTAAGAACCCTGAAGGCCAGATAGCCAGGTGGATACAAAAGCTTCAAGAGTACGATATGGAGATACGCCATCAAAAGGCTCATCACATGGAAATGCAGATGCTCTCTCAAGAAGACCCTGCTCAGAGAATTGTAGATACTGCGACCGGGTTGAGAAGAAATTTAATGTCAAAGGTCCTATAGTAAGACAAGTTACAACTGGGTCTACATCATCGCAAGATCCGTGGAGTGACGAGAGCCTGCGTAAAGATCAACTTGCTGATCCTGAAATTAAGCCAATTCTAGAGCTGAAAGAGAAGTACAACAGGAAACCCAGCTGGCAAGACATGGCCCATTACCATCCTACGACTAAACGTTATTGGGCTCTCTGGGATTCCTTACATATGAAGAATGGCATCTTGTACCGAAAATGGGAGTCTGATGATGGAAAGACATGTAGATGGCAACTACTACTTCCTAAGTCGAGAATTTCTATGGTCCTTCAAGAACTTCATGGTAGTCCTACAGGAGGTCATTTTGGTGTAATGAAGACCCTGCAAAAGGTTCGAGAGCGTTTCTACTGGAATAATGTTCGCAGTGATGTGGAGAAGTGGTGTCAAACTTGTGACACCTGTGTAGCACGTAAAGGTCCAAAGAGGCGCACCCGTGGACGATTGCAGCGTTATAATGTAGGAGCTCCTTTCGAACCAATTGTTCTAGACATTCTGGGTCCTCTTCCTAGAACATCTGATGGCAATAAGTACATCCTCGTTGTCATGGACTACTTCACCAAGTGGCCTGAAGCCTATGCCATTCCTAATCAAGAGGCGGTAACCGTAGCAGACATTCTAGTTCAACACTGGGTTTCCAGATACGGAGTTCCTGTTCAAATCCATTCCGATCAAGGAAGAAACTTTGATTCGGCTGTGTTTAAGGAAATGTGCGGACTACTCGGCATGGACAAAACTCGAACTACACCTCTACATCCTCAATCGGACGGCATGGTGGAGCGGTTCAATCGTACCATCCTAAATAGCCTCTCTCTCCTGGTGTCTAGAGACCAACAGGACTGGGACAAGAAATTGCCTCTTTTCCTGCTTGCCTACAGGAGTACCACTCATGAGGCCACTGGTTACTCCCCTTCTCAGGTCGTGATCTTCGTCTGCCTGCGGATCTTTTGTTTGGCCGTCCTCCTGACGCTCCTTTGTCGCCTGAAGAAGTGGATGGACTCCAGGCACGGATTGAGGAGGTTCATTGTCTAGCGAGGAACCGAATCGGACTGGCATCAGAAAAGATGAAGACACGGTACGACATAAAGGCAACTGGACATGAGTTCAACGAAGGTGACAAAGTTTGGTTGTGGAATCCCATACGTCGTAAGGGACTGTCGCAAAACTACAAAGAAACTGGGACGGTCCTTACACAGTCGTCAACAGGCTGAATGACGTTGTCGTACGCATACGAAAATCGCCACACACCAAGCCCAAGGTCGTACATTATAACCGGCTAGCCCCTTATTTTGGCCAAAGTGATTAGAAATTCAAAATTGGAATTTCAGACCATGGTCATGAAAGTCACTTTTTGTAAATATGTAAATTGTAATTAGTTCTTTTTTATGTAAATTTTATTATTATTGTTATTATTTATTTAATTATTTATTTGTTTATTTATTTTAAGTGTTAAGTGTGTTAAGTGTTTATTTATTTTAAGTTTTCCTCTAACTCAAGGATTGCACTACCCGGGACGTGCAGTCTTTGAGGAGGGGGTAGTGTTACGAATTTTGTAAATAGTTAGTGTTATTAAGCTCCATTCCTTTACCAATATTAGTTTTTGTTACATTGTTTCTGTTATCAAGCAAACTTGTCCATTATTTTCAGTGTATGTCTACGGCAGATTGGCGAAATATTAGAGATATCGCCAAGTTGGCGTCACTGTTGGCGACTAATTTTGGTCGCCAAATTTGGCGATATATCGCCAATTTGGCGACAAACTTAGCGATTGTTGGCGATGGTACCCATTCACTCTCTATGGTAACCCCCCCCTTTAGATATGCTGATACATTGAATGTTGTTCCGTGGTTTTCCGGATTTTTCTAGAAGGTTGTAGAAATTGCCACCGCATGCTGCGAGCCTATATAAGGAGAGCGATGCGAGCTGTTGTTATTATTTATCAGTCAGTCATTGAGTTAACAAGGCGTTTGTAAAGCAAGTTTGCTTGAGTTTCATTTATGTTGTTTTGAATGTTATTAAGTGTTGAGACATTGTACAAAGAGTCTCTGGGATCTAAAGCTGTACCTGTACGATAGATTGGAGCAGTTATTTTTGAATATCTAGTAATATTTGTGAGTTTCGAAGACTCTGTTGTTCTGAAGATCTGTAAATAAATTATTTTCTACTTTTCTAAGAGAAAAGAGTTTGAAGTTGTCTAACCATAAGATCGATAGAACCCCATATACGCTGCAACAATATGTTATAATTTTCAGCATAAATCTGTATCTGTTACATGAATATTTACTGTTGCCGTTACATAAAATATTCAAAGAATCCCAGTTTCCTAAAAAAAATTTAGTAACTTTACAGTTTTTTTTCTTTATAGTGTTGATTTTTTCGGTTTTCATAACAATTCATCGTGAGTAAAGAAAATTCTACATCAGATTTGAGGAACAAGAGACACACAATCCTATGCCTCGAAATGTTAAGTTTCAGGGCCAGAGTATAATTAAATCCCAGCGGAAGATTCCACCTACACTCTGAAAGCGCAGTAAAAAACCAGAACGAAAATAATTCACATATATATGTTATTCTTTAAAAAAATATATTGTTTTAACCCAAACTAGAATTTCAGAGGATATTTTACACATAGGATTTTTAATGTTATGATTCCAATTATCTACATTTTAAACCTGTAAGTGCACTGCAGAATTTTCCATTAATATTTAACGCTTTATAAATTAGTAAACATGAAAAGTATCTATATGGGAATTTTTATTTCATAAATTTACATATTATTTTATCTAATTCACGTAAGAAAAAATAGATTATTGAATATCGATTTTCTGTTAAATCTGCATTTGATTTGAATCGTTATGTGACGGAAAACTTCCGGTTAGACCGTTTAAATATGAAATCTCTTGCAATATCAATGAACTTTTTAACTATGTACCATAAAATAATGGTAATGAGTTCTTTTTATTGAATTAATTTAGATATTAAATTTTAGTTTATCTTTTTTAAACAGCATAATAATTTTGTGCTGCTGTATAAAAATAATATTTTTGTTATATATGTTGTTATTACATTCTTTTAAAGGAAAAATGTCATTATAGATATTTCATGGATTAATCAGCTTTTTAAAATATCTTTAAAAAAATTTATGTAATTATAAGCGTAAGAAATAAAGAATGTCTATTTTTTATCATAAACATCGCTTTCAATTTCATTTTATATATGGTCTGGACATTGTCAATGAAAACATTAAAAGAATACAATGTAATTAAAACCTGACTATTAATTATTAATTAAAAACTCTACACTGCATAACCTGGCAACGTTGCAAAAATATTTGAGTATGAAACAGCAGCAAATACACTTTTAAGCTATTTTTAAAATAGAGTATTAAAAATATATTTCATTAAAGAAAACTAATATGTAAAAGATATTTATTGCGTGTTCTCTAATAATAAATGTATTTTAATAAGTTAACGTTTGTAAAACTGTTCTTTCTAATAAGCAAAAGTAAATTGGCTTCTTTTCAAGCTTCTTTTCTTCTTTTCATTCTTCTCTTTAGCTGTTCTTGCAAAACTGGTGATGTTGTGAGGGAGTGACCTTTGTGATAAAGGCACTCTAGCATTTTTGTGATCGTGATGTCAATGATTTAACATGTGTAGCGTGAAAGTGACATCTATCCTCTCTTTTACTTTAACTTTCTAGAGCGTGTGTGTCTTCTTCGGTTTCTACAGTTAAGTCATGGTTAGAAGTAATATGTAAATTTTTAGTATCTCCGTTTGCAGCATATAAAAGCTTGGAGTTTGAGTGTGGGAGTGTGTCTAGCGGCGAAAGCCAGCTAAGGCTGTCTAGCGGCGTGTGTCTAGTGGTGCAAGCTAGCTAGGTGATGATGACAATCAGTGGATTGATGTAGATCGAGTTATAACAAGTTATTATTGAGCCTCCAGTGAGTTAGACAGGAGTTCTGCAGTGAGCCGCTAGCAGTATTTGCCGACGTAAGTTTGCCGTTCGTAAGAGATAGTAATTATTTACGTTGCGTATTTCAAAGTTAATAAAGATTGTTGCACAGCCACGGGCTGTTTAATAAAGTTTAATTTAGCAGATTAGCTGAAGCTCACGTGAGAAGATGATTCGAAGCGCCCCGACTGAGGCTAGTGCCGGGGCTGTGTGTATGAGTTAATCTTTTAGTATTGTTACTAGTTATTAAAATTAAAGGCTCCACTTTCCTTGAGCCCTAACTGTTTAAACAAACTGGTTTTATCTTATATCACGAGTTATGTATGCATTTAACAACCACCAGAACACCCCCAACGGGCAACCGTCCGTTACAATGTGATCACATGAAATTACAATGAGGAATTAGCAAAATTGAAATTGTCCAATTATGGAACTGACATTTATCCAAAATCTGTACTAGAGGTCGTATTTTTGCAAAATAACGATACACTTAATAATAAGTGAGTAATAATTCATAATAATAGGCGAGTTCTAAAAAAAATATTTTTTTACATATTGTTTTGCAAAAGAAAGGATATTTGGCTCCCTGTGAATGTGCTTACAATAAAAAAAAGACAATTCTTTTAAACCCTAGATTTAGAGATTCATTGGGGATGTCATTAATAAGATGACATTGTTGCAAACAAAAAAGATGTGTTTTTATTTTTTATTATTCAGCTCTAAAATATAGATTTCTTTAATTTCACAGCATTTTTTTTCACATATACAGAACTTTTTATAAACAAGAAATTGTTTTGATTTTAATGATGTAGTTATGCGCTCAGTATGTCAGTATTATAAGTAAAATTAACAATAATAAATCGTAAAAAAAAAAATTAATTATAAAAATGTGGTATATGTTTTAACATACTAGAAATAATATATTCTCTTAAAATATTGAAACAATATTTTCATTTATTAGACAGTTTTTTATGAAAACGATTACTCAACCGTAGTTTAACCTTATTCTGACCATAGTATGAGCTATAATATAGTCCGATTACTGTAAAATTATGATTATGTAGCTGTTTTCTAAAAAAAAAAGTACAAAAGATTGGAAACTTTGCTGCACATATTTAAGAGTATATTGAATATAGTTTATTTTATTACGGTTTATTACAGTTGAATTTACGATATATTACCACAAATGATACGTTTTAGCGTTTGTGATTGAAGCAAATTATTACAATTATGAATAGACTGATATACAAAATATAATATAAACGTTCACACAGCTGGATATACTAAAACAATAACAGACAATCGTATCATTTTAACAGTCAATAAATACTGACAGAGCGAGCAATGTAATCATTTTTGAAAATCGAGTTGCATATGGAAATGGTTACATAATACCATTTTTATATAGTACCATTACGATTTTTTATAAAAGAGGCCTAGTTGTTAATTTTATATTCCTTGATCGTTTAGTGTATCTTTTAAGAAAAATCAAATTATGTTACACGAGTTTTTCTAGAATTTAATTTAAAAAATATATTAGAAAAAGAGTATTTGATAATAAGGAATCTAATTTATTTAATGAAGTTAGGTGAAACAGCAATTGACAACTTCAAATAATCGTGTTTTTTTTTTTTTTTTTTTTTTTTTTTTTTTTTTTTTTTTTAATATATATAAAATCCGTTCTCTGTTGTTGCCTTCCCTGAATACTTATTTAGGTATCCTGCACTCGAGGAGTTTTGAATTAACAGCTGGTAGATTATATCACTCCTTCCGATCTAACCGTTTAGAGTATTTAATGCTTTTCTTCAAACCTTGAGTATTCGAGAACTACCAATGGATAGCCCGTAAAAACGGCTTAAATAGCCGTAGAAATGCCACCATCAAAATCACGCTCTTGCCTTTTGGCACTATAAACCTTTGCTTATGTTATTACTCATTTTTTAATTCAATTTTTCTCTCAAACATATTCAATTGTCATTTTCTCTTATTTAGAAACTATATACTATGATGTATTGATCTTTTTTTTCATAAAGTCCGAATATATTTTAATAAATGCTGTCAAAGTGAGAATTTGAGCTGAATTTCCCTTAAGATTATTCTGATAAAACCAGAAAAGTGAAATTAATGGAACAGAAAAAGGATTTAAAAATTGCTTAAAAGCGGCCAAATAAAGTTGTTAAACAGGGTTTATCTCTAGCCATATTTTATTATTTGTAATTGAAATGTGCATTTAACATCGAAATTTACTTACGCTTATAGGCTATGCCGAAAGGGATTTTATATTGATCACTTCAAATACCTTATCTTGTAATAATAAATAAATAAATATAAAAATAAATATATAAATATCTTAGCTTAAAATTTAAGATAAAAAATAGTCAATGAATAAAATAAAAAAAAACGCCGCCAATTGAAAATTATTGTTCTATGATTTTATTTAAGTTAAAATATATTTAAAATAACTTCAGTACTTGAAATTGACTTTCTATGAGCATTGCACATCTATGCGATTAATAAATAAAAGAAATATGGGGACAAAGAAATATGGGGTGTTTAAAAAATGACATATTTTATTTACACTTTAACATTTTTCATCGCATTAAAAATTATTTATTAATTTGGTAAATTTTCCCGTCTGCCCACCTGTGCTTTATATCGCATAAATATAATACGATTGCCATGGAATTGATGTATGATATCGGGGGTTTAATGTGGTATGTTTAGTATGCAAAATTTGGAAAATGAAATGTCTAGCTTTTACGGCTAATTTAAAGAAGCGCTAAAATTTTTTTGTTGTATGACGGGCTATGGCAAAAAGTCCTTTTTGGTGTACTTTAATAAGATTACATTATTTTGAAAGTATTGAAGTTGATAATTAAGAAGTACGATGTTCTTAGCATAGGTCATAGGAGCGTAGATTTTTATGTTTCATTTACTGACTTTCACTACAGACGAAAATGAATAGTTATTGAACTCTTAAAGAATACTAACAATGATTATTACAATTATATTTTCAGGTCTGATGCGCATTTTTGAATTTTTTATTTATATATATATATGTATATATATATATATATATATATATATATATATATATATATATATATATATATATATATGTTTGCTATCAGTGTATAGAGTATTGCTACCGTAGGCGCCACTGCAGCACTTATCAATTGCAACATACATATATATACAATCCTAATTTCATGAAAATATTTATTAAGCACCAGGTGCATAATGTATAAACATTATTAAAAACAGTAAACATTAAAATAACAATATTGAACAATATAAAAAGTCACCCGCAGAACCAAAAGCCATCACTCTTCAGCAGGCGGAATGGCTTTAACCTTCCACCCCGCTATTAAAATAAAGCTTAATCAGCAGGTTTCGTGTAATCTGGCAAAATCTTGCATTAAATATGAAAATGACATACTTAAAAGTCACTCAAAAATTATTTCAAAAATCATTTAAAGATCAATTCAAATAAATAAGCTTTACTTATATGTTGAATATTTTGAATCGTAATAAACCATTTAAAGAATACACTTTTATATTTATGAAATCTTAATTGATTATAGTATAAAATGCAAGCAAATGCCACACCTCCGCCTGAACCCGCTTATTAGCATAAAAGATGAACTTACTGCATAAGCACGGCCTTTTAATTTCAGCAGGTGACAAAAACTTTAACTCAAACGAAGATCAATCCACATTTCCATCAACACAGCCTTTTCTTTCCGGTCGTGACTTCTTTCTACACGTTATTTCATCCACAGTCATCCTTTCTACCTTGTAGACTTTGAGATGACCGCTTCATGTAACAATGCTCCAGAAGGCAGCATTCCTCTCAGCTACGCCTCCAATCCAAAAAGTTGCCATTTATTGAAAAGTAACTTTACGTAATATCTCAAAAATTTACTCGGATAATTATTTTTATAAAATAAATTACCTAAAAACTTATAAACCTGTTTATTTACATTGAAATCATTATTGCATATTTTTCTAAATCTAATAAACTGATTTATAACTGTATTAATAAAAACTTTTTTATTCAGGTTGGAGTACCAATGGGGTAAATTTGTAGTATAAAAATCAAAACTGTTTCTTTTATCATATAGATCGATATTGATACTATTGTCTGAAATATTAAAAGAAATATCAAGGAAATTCCAAATATATATATATATATATACATTTGGAAATTGATGCGTACAATTTTTATAGAGCATATACAAAGCTGCACAAAATCTTTTGTCAACATTCGTTGACCGGTGGAAATTCCTAAATGAAAAATTTCATTTGGGCTATGCGTTTAAATGAATTTTTAGCATTCTATGTAGAAGACATACATATTTATAGTTCATACACTGGGCTGCTGAAAGCAATCGTATAGTTTATTTTCCCGACTATTCATGACAATTACACACAATTGGTTTTCAAAAGAATTATGCGTTTTCCAAATTATTCGTTTAAACATCATATTTCACCCAAGTATACTGTGACGTTATGTTATATTATTCTTAATGTGGTGGAAAGTGTTTCGTAAACTATGCTGTGTGCCTGATTTTTCGTTCTTCATTTAACTTATCGGTTCTTGTATGTGTTATAGATGTAATGTCTTCTTCTCCCTCCTATTTGCCTCCTTTTTATGTATTTGTACTATGTTTTAATCCTTTATCGATTTACAGTACTTATAAATACCATTGGAATAACTTATTATAAAATTGATTTTAAAAATCGATTACTTGTAGTACAATTCCAAATGAATTAGGATAATTTATTTTTTTTCTAAAAGCATTACTGGTTACACAAAAATAAAATATTTCTAAAATGATGATTTCTTTTGCCATTGTATCTTTTCAGTTTTCTTGGCATTTGGAAATGGAAATTTATTCAATTTGGAAATATTTCTATATTAATATAATAAGAAGATCTTATTTGGACATTTCCTATATCTAAAAATACTAAGAAAAAAATTAAAGAAAAGAAAACTCAGATTCAAATTTATTTAATCCTTCGAAATCCTTAAATTCTTCTAAAAAGCTTCTCAATTTTATTAAATGATTGTGTATATCTTCTAATGTAGTTTTAAAAATTTTCGAAAAATGCTTTAAATATAAAATTTTTATAATTCAGTAGATAAAGGGATAAAAGCTATCAAAAATTTAGTCTGAGACTGTTCTTCTTTTAAAAAATTATTATTCTATTGTACAATGATAATTTCAAATGCCTAATATCCTGTTTTATCTGGATAAATTTCTAACAATTTTATATATATAAATCGGTAAATGAAATGCAATATGTAATATGAAAACAAAGAGAAATGCATATTGCTTAAAACTGTGTACTTATTTATATGTTTAAATGATTTTTTTTACATTTAAGTTAATCGCATATATTTGTTTTATTTTTTAGAATGTCATGTCATTTTCGTATAAAAATGCAATATATCTTCGTGGAAAAAAATAAATGATATGAAAGAAAATGCTACTATGGAATTCTTTAAAGAAAATTTTAAAATAAATCTCTGACATTTATTGATCTTTGGTGATGAATCGGTGAGGTTCTTAAAGATTCCCTTTAACGGATAATTGGAATTCAATTTTGTGATTTAAATGTATTGAAATAAAATTTATTATTGCAGATTATTTAAAAAAGTTTACTTAATGCTGACTTTAACAGATTTTTTTTTTTTTTGTTGAGTCAAATAAATTGAATAGAATTGGAAAATAAAATTTGCATGATTTTACTACAACTTCAAATGTTAGTTTTTACCTCTGCATGGAGGAGTAAAAACATACATAGCAGCATAAACAACTTATAAAATGAACCCATGGCCTAAATAGTGGAGGGATCGATAAATTTACATCGTTATAATCTATCCCTCTTTTGTGGTTCAGAATAGGGAAATATGATAATAAAATGATTTCCCGTAACTAAATTTATTTATTCATGTATTTATTTTTTACATAGCAAGACACACTTATTCGTAAAAAAGACATATTTGATAGATTTGACGAACTTATAAGTAAAATAAAAAAAAGAAAAAAAACGAGATTTGACCTTTTTTTGCGGCAATATATGAATACTAGCAGAGGTGACCAAGCTAAGCTTGTTCAAAATTGAGTTTATGTTTAATTCGATATAATGTTCTCAGTGTAAAATACTCTCTGTATTATTGCTATAAGGATATTATTTATAACAGTATCATTTACAAAAACTTTTAATGTGAAAACTATGTATGTACGCGAATGTTTATTATTGTTACATTATATGCACATTTATGACAAAAGGACATGAATCGAAATAATATTTTCAGCTCATCTTTGACTGGTTTAACCATGCATCTCGATTTTATTAAGAATGTTCTTCGCATTTGAAGTTTTTTCCAAATATAGCCAAATTTGGAGACATTTATTTATTTGGCGCCGAATATATGTTTTGCATTCTTGAAATTCGATTTTTGAGCCAAATATTGCCAACAAGCTCTTAAAATCTTCACAGCTTTGCGTTCCTGACCCATATTACTCAGAATGACTCACTTATCATAATCTTTCAAGCATCTTTCTTAGCTCAATGGTTTTCTGGTAATCAAAAATGGTAAAATATAAAATTTAGTCAAATCGTTTAAGTCGTTTCTTGCATAAAATTATCTTGACTCACACTAAACCGCTGTTTTTTTTTTTTTTTTTTTTTGAAAGTTGAAAACTGTAATATACCCAATTCAGTTAAAAATCTTTAAACTCGTATTCTAGATAAAATTAGCTAATCCTGTAATGTTCCCAGAATGGCCACTAATCGAAGTTTCTCGAATATGTGATATAGCCCAATGTTTTTATCATTCCCAAAAATGATGTGATACAAAATTTTATCCGTATCATTATTTGAGCCGCTTTAGGTATAATCGATAGGAATAAAGATAAGTCATTTTTTTTTTCAAAAACACAAATAGAACCTTATTATTCTCAGATGACGAATTAGCTTGACACGTACCTATAGTGATCCAAATACATCTACTAATCGAATTCTCTCGAATATGCGAACTAAACAAATGCCCTTTTTATGTTCAAAAGCAAAAGAATGCAAAATTTAATCAAATTCGTTAGAGCTGTTTTTCAGCTAAAATTGAATTGACCAGTAATCACCCAAAACTGACTCACCAATCGAGATTTCTCGAATATGTGAATTAGCCCAGTGATCTTTTTGTACACGAAAACGGTATAATGCAAAATTTTCTGAATATCGTTTGAGCCGTTTTTAGACAAAGTTAGCCGACTGACAAATTCTTTTTCGTACTAGATAAAACGGAATTTAAGTCAGATTTTTTCATAGTATGTGTGAATGAAAAATTTAAGTTTTTCAGAAGTATCAGATATTATATTCAAAGATATTGTAAAAAAGTTTTCACAACCCAGCATAACTGGAGGGACACTTTCTTTTGTTTCAACAATGATTTTTGAGATAAACTTTTATGGAATTATGTTAAGTTAAATAACAGAAAAATTATCAGTTTCAATGAAATATAGTTATTTAATTTTATTCATATTACTTTATATTTCTGAAACATATGCAGCTTTTAATCAAATCTCTGAAATAAAATCTCCGAATAAAATATGAAAATATTTATTTTCATATTTTATTCATTTGTTCAAAGGTGCCCTTTACTTGTTCAAAGGTACTCCTTTGGGCTAGATTTAAACAGAAATCTTTCAGCTTTTTAAATCATCACAACTTTTTTAATTTACATGGAAAACTTTTAATTTCTGGCACATATGATGAAAAAATGCATTTTTTATTATGTAATACTTAAAACGCAATTTCATTTAAGTACGTTCACTGAAGCGTGAAAGGTTGAAGTTTGTTGATTATTTTTAGCTAACATTGTAACAAAGAAAATGAGGTATGGTACTTGCAATCAATGGTTAACTAGGGATTTAGTGTCTTAATGTTGAGTTTCAACAGAGGCGTTGCTGCATTTCCTCCATATACGGTATCTCTGATATAATTGCAGATTTATCTTGCAAGTAATTGCTATGCACATTGACACATTTTACCGAAAAGTTTTCTGATTTTTTCTTAGTGACTTTTATTGATGTTTTCTTCAATTCTTTGAAATAAATCTATTGAATCATAAAAGCAAAGCTTCACAGTTTTTCTTGCAAATAATATGAAGTATACTGTAAATTAAATTGTTATTCGCAAGAGATATGTAAAGAAAATTCTTCTAAATCATTGTGCATTCTTAAAATAAAATATTCTTAATTGTTTATAAGTCTGATTATAACTTCTTAATTCTTATTCGTTATTCTTAATTTAGAAGTATTCTTAAATAAAATATTCTTGTAAATGAAGAAAAAAATTAATCATGAATTAATTAAATAAAGAAAATTAATCGTGGTAATGGCAATGAATGCTTAAATATTGAGTAAGTGAGTTTCAAAAAAACATTTGATTTATTAATTGATGTCACTCCTACATACATAACATCTCTAAATACAGGGTGTATCTAAACTACTAGGCAAAACTTTAAGGGGGATCAGGGGTTGAAAACTTTTCTAAAAATCGATCTTTTTTAATGATCTAATTTGATTATTCATTTAATTCTTAACTCAATGTAAAAAACCGCATTAAAATATTTGCATTTTTAACGGAGTTATAAGCATTTATGTATCAACACTTGCATAGCCGCATCCATATAATTTCAACTTTTAGTCGCGTTTTCTCAAAACTTGATTTTTGATGACTAACATCAAGATTTTAAAAAACTATTTGATGGAATGGCTTTTTTTTGGATGCCTATAACATCATTATCTAGATTATGAATTAATATATTTTAGGTAGTTTAATATTTTGAGTATTTTTAATAGGAAAAAAGTTGTATTTTTGGGGGTTTTTTAAATTTTCAACTTTGAGAGATTTTTTAATACTGATTTTATTAAGTGATAGTTATATCCTTAATTCATTATTTATATTATTTTATCATATCATTTTATTTTATCATTCATATTATTTAGGCTTTATATCTCTGTTAACTTTTATGGTGTACTCATTCATACTTTTCAAATATATGCACTTATACCAAATCCTACGCTGTATGATATTTTATAATGTCTTGTTATTTTTTTTATCATTATAGTTTTTAATAATACAGTTCTTATTTTGTATATTTATTGGACCGAATCCTCTGAGCGTGAGTAATACTCGCATTTGGCCATTAATGTTTGAATTTGTTAACTTTTTTTGTGAAAAATGGACGTTTTATTTTATTCGTTAGAGTAATAGTCGTTAAATTATCAGTTAGTAGCAGATTTTCTTTTGAATAAAACTAATGAATTGATTTTTATTAATTTCTAAAGTTTTTTTACAAATAGAATTCAACCCTAAATCCTTTAACATATAAGTGTCAAACATTATTTCAAACATTCTAGTTATTCAAATGACTTTCAATTATGACCATTTAACCATACAATAAAAGTCGTATAAAATTAATTTATTAGGTAATTTATTTTCCAAGAATATAAAACAAGTGATATTCTTATTTCTAAAAGCCAACTTCTTCTTATTTCATAAAAGGCAGAGCAATTAATGTTTCATAATGCAAGCCCATAGGTTATTAAACATATTAAATATATTTCTCACAAACCGATATTTTGATTGCCTTTAACATCTTGATTACATTTTCCTTTCATTTTATAAAAGAAAATATTAAACAATAATATATTATTACAAATATGAAACTGCTTGCGTGTTTACAAAACCTTTGCCTAAATCTAAATTTAATAACTTAATAAAGTGAAACCTCCAAGTAAGGGACACCTTTGGGACCCAACTTTCGTCCCTTAAATAGAGGTGTCCCTTATTCGGAGTTCCTTACACAGTGAAACCTCCAAATAAGGGACACTTTTGGGACCGCAACTTTTGTCCCTTAAATAGAGGTGTCCCTTATTCGGAGTGTCCCTTATTTGGAGGTTTCACTGTATATCTTTGTTGTTTGTATGAGTAAATTTTAAATTGTGTCATAATATTTCTGAAAATTCTTTTCTAATATTTATTTTTGTCTTTTTAGTGTAATGATAGGTTAATTTTTTATGGCGTAGAATTCCAATCATGGCATTACACAGAATTTATTTGCTTTACTTTTCAGTTTTGTTCAATGTTGTCGCGTCTGAGCTGAAATCGGGGACTCGCAGTGATTAACTCTTCGCCGGCAATGGTCGCAAAATTCAAATCCCAGTTTTTAGATTAATTTAGTAGTTTCTTAAGCTTTAAATTTTAACTTGACCTCTTTTTAGATCACCCAAGAATCGAAATACTTGTTTACTGGAGTTGTTGACCTGTTATGGTGTTCCAAAGTGTCTTTTTCAAGACTAGGTCTGCGGGCACCCTGGGAAACTTCGAGGGTGAATGAGTACTAGGTGATTGTCAGTCAAAATTAGTGAGCTATGTGGCCACCTTTTTTGTGTTCGTAGAGTTAGTTTTTGGGCTGGGATATCTTATGCTATGCCTTTTCTGTGCTCTTTGGTACCATACTGCCTTTACATTATCCGTTTTTTGCCGACGCCAGTCGGTGAAATGACATCGAAATATGAAGCAACCAAATTCGTTTGGATGCTCCATGCGCCCTTTTTTTGGAGGTTATATTTAACCTCGTTCTTCCAACTCTGGATTAATCTTAGAATTTCCATCAGAATCTCTAAATTATACCTTTTTATGTTCACTTTACAATTTTTAGTTAGAAGTTATGCGCAGCGGTTTCACGTTGCGTTGGCACTCCTTAAGCACCGCGATGTCATGCCATGTGCAATGTTGTTTGTTTATATAAGTATCAGTTCTTTAAACAAGCTTTCTGCTGGGTCATATTTGTCAGGAGCCATTGAAATTCGTTTTGATTCGTCATGAAAAACGTTTTGAGGCTCATAAATCTTAGGAATACTTTATGGTCATCCGTAATAGACTAATCATGCAAAACGTGTAAGAATACAAATGTATGAGCTCTTTAATCTCTTAATAAATCTTTACAAAAATATATTATTTTTTATGGGCAGCAAATATTTGTTACTTGATTTTGACAATATGACCGTCAAGGTTGGAGCGAATTAATGCAATCTTGAAGATTCATTTTCGAACATTTTATCGAGCAGTTGGGGCCGTAAATCAGCTATAGTATGGCGAATATTAATTTTCAGGTGCTTCGACATCCATAATTTATTGGCGTAGACTACAATAAAAAAATAACCCATTGGTTTATTATAATCTTGAACGACAGTTCAAGTGCATTATACTCAAAATTATGCATTAGACAAATGTCTCCCGCATTAAACGTATGACATTTTGTAAATTTTTCAACCGTTGTTCTTGTATAAGTATGATCATTTCAAAAACAGACAAAAAAAAAAAAGAAAAAAAATACTGTACTTATATCAGATATAAAATATGAAATGTTATTCAAACTAGAAACAGTGTTGCTAATTTTAAATCCACACCACTAAAATAAACATGTTTATTATTATTATTATTATTATTATTATTATTATTATTATTATTATTTTACAAAAAGTTTTATTGATAAATTGCATTGATTGACAGTTTACTGGTATTTCGCATATTCTTAGCCTAGGGAACTTAATTCGTAAGGTTACAATTTAAGGAACTGAAGTTTTTAGAAATATGATTCCTATTAGGTGATCATCTATCAATATTTTATAAACATTAGAGAGTTATTTTTTATAAATATTTCAATTCAACGAAGAAGGATTGTAAAGAAATCCAACGATGTCTTATGCAGTTTGTGCTTTATTTGAAAAAATAACACGGAAAGACTTTCCTAGAATACTAATGCAATGAGCAGATCAGAAGAAAGTGTTAGCTTCTGACGTGAAGTAAAAATATTTCTAAATTTTGAGCTTTTCGGGTCACGTTTTGCCTGTTTTTGAACTTTTCGTCGACGGCTTGTCATATTCCCATTTTCTGTATAAGAACGGAAGTGCTTTAAAAGGCAATTTCAGAACAGGATGTAGGGGAATTTTTGCAGACAATCTAGAGTATTTTAGGAAATATATCATTCAATTTTAAAACTTGTTGTCGTTTCAAAGTACACAGTTAAGTTAAAATAAATGAAATGTAAGGGAAACATGATTTTAAACGATTATTGGTTAATGATTTAGTTATGTATTTCAATATGAGGGTTGAAAACTTTTGCAACGCTGTAATAGCTTGGTAAAAAATTATTAAGTTTATTCATTATTATGAAGATAAGAAATAAACTTCGAAAAATCATGGTTATT
Organism: Maratus speculifer; assembly: GCA_964019185.1. Lineage (NCBI taxonomy): Eukaryota > Metazoa > Arthropoda > Arachnida > Araneae > Salticidae > Maratus > Maratus speculifer. Next base: position 68,708,604 of record OZ025297.1, on the reverse strand, counting down.
ATTAGAAATAACTCTATGTATTAAATGTTTAATATTGCTTTAAATCTGGAAACATTCAAAACGGGTTTAAAATATTTAATAACCATTAATTTGAACATGTATTTATTTGTAAATATATGTGTGTGTGTATACATATATAGATGGATAATGATTGATTGATTGATTGATTTTTGACGTCCGATTATCTGCGCTAGGGATATAGGACCAGGGGGGAATGCCCTTCGTGGGGGTCTTTCTAAGGGAACCTAACCCGTATTTACGCAAGTTTCGAAGAAAACCACGAAAACTCCGAACGGTTAGGCCGACAGCCGCGATTGGGTTCGAACCCAGCACCTGCCGTCTACCAGTTGAGAGGTCCGAACCTCTCGGCCACTGGTGGGGCCATATAGATGGATAAATAGATAAAGATTCAAATATATATTTGAAAAGTTATACTGTAACATTTCCTTATTATTACGTTTTTGAAATTGTTTCTCATTATCAATTGATTAATCTTTAAATTTATTTCCTAATATACAGCAAAAATTGCTGTCGATATGAAAAAACTGTCTTCTTATTAGATTTTTAAAACTCTCCCTTCCTAAAATATCATATAGAAAAAACAAAATATACATATTTTGTTCAATATACTTAAAAAAATTAAACTCACAATAAGCAGCTGTGAATTTTTAAGATAATACAGGTAATGAAATATTAGAAAAAAATGAAAAAAAATCAATATTCAATCATGGTAATTACAAGACATTTTTGAAATGTCGATTAGAATATAATTAGTTACATTTTTAATGAAAGGTTTTTACTTTGAATAACTGCAACTAGATCTTTAGACTTTAAAGAAAATTTTATTTAACCGTAATCACAGCCTAATCAAATTATTGCCTAATCAATAGCCTAAGCATACCGTAATCAATATATAAAATTGAATAAGAAAACAAAATATTTGCATTAGCACTAGCACGTGTCAATATTTAAAAAAAATGCGTTTATATGTTCTTTCACGCAGTTCTTCAAATGCATAAGCTTTGTCAATCTTTGATATTCTGCACAATTTTTTAATCGAAAACTTAATTTTATTAAATACGCCGTACACGAAGTCAAAAAACTTATTAAGAAAAACTTATTATTAAAAACGTATTACTAGGTTATCAAAAACTGAAAGCTTATGTGCCTATCTGTTCGGCGCGTATGTCCGTAGGTATATATGTATTATGTGACACGATAACTCATGTCAAAACATCCATCTTGTTTCAACTGTTGAATGTCGGTTTATTGTGATAAGGCGCTTCTTTGATTAGTTTTAGCAGTTTATTGCGTGAGTAAAAAGAGAAAATAGGACACTAACCCCCATATGAATTTAAATAAATGCATTTTTCATGAATAATTATTAGATTTCATTCAAATTTTAAATATAGGTTCATTATGATGAGGTGCTTTCATGATTATTATTGATTGTTCATTACCTAAGTATGGAGGTAGGAGGGGAATAGGGGGTAACCCTCCTTTTAATTTAGGTAAATGAGTTTTTTTACGTAAAATTACCGATAAGTTTCAGAGTTTGGATATAGGCTCATTCTGATAAGAATCTTATGTGATTTCTTTTGGGGTTTCATTGATTAAGTATAAGGGGGAATCAAGGAACTACCCTTTTTAATTTGGGTGAATGAATTTTTATGCAGAACTAGCCTATTTGCTTCATTTTTTGGATATGAGTTCATACACATAAGACACTTCTGTAATTAATTTTGGGGTTCTTTTGTTACGTATAAATAATGTAGCAGGTGCTCTCGCCCCCATTGGGACAGGTGCCACAATGATTTTAGTTTTTAGCTCACAGGCTATCATAGCCTGAGAGCTTATGTGCCCGCCCGTTCTGTATGTTCGTTCGTATGTGCGTAACGCGATAACTCATGATAAAAATATCCGATCCTCTTAAAATTTTGTATGTAGGTATATCCTGACAAGGCGCTTCCCTGATTAGTTTTTGAAGTTCATTCGATATGTATAAGAGGGGGAACGGGGGGCTCATGCCCCCCCCGTTAGTTGATATAAATGGGACTTTCATGCAGAATTAAGTTTTCAAAATTTAGATTAGGATCATTCTGATGAGGCGATTCCGTGACTGTTATTAGGTGTTCATTGAATAAGTATAAATAGGGGGAACAGGGGTTCTAATCCCCCCCCTCGTTAGTTGATATAAATGGGATTTTCATGCAGAATTAAGTTTTCGTTCAAAATTTAGATTAGGATCATTCTGATGAGGCGATTCCGTGACTGTTATTAGGTGTTCAATGAATAAGTATAAATAGGGGGAACAGGGGTTCTAATGCCCCCCCCCCCCGTTAGTTGATATAAATGGGATTTTCATGCAGAATTAAGTTTTCGTTCAAAATTTAGATTAGGATCATTCTGATGAGGCGATTCCGTGGCTGTTATTAGGTGTTCATTGAATAAGCATAAATAGGGGAACAGGGGTTCTAATGCCCCCCCCCCCCGTTAGTTGATATAAATGGGATTTTCATGCAGAATTAAGTTTTCGTTCAAAATTTAGATTAGGATCATTCTGATGAGGCGATTCCGTGACTGCTATTAGGTGTTCATTGAATAAGTATAAATAGGAGCAACAGGGGTTCTAATGCCTCCCCCCCTCTTAATTTATATAAATAGGTTTTTCAAGCAGAATTTTTAGATTTCGTTTAAATCTCTGAATAGTTTTGGAAGTTTAATGGTTAAGTATAAAAGAAGGGGATAACTCCTTTTGAATTATATAAATGCTAAATGGGTTTTTATTAAGAATTATCTAATTTGCTCTGAATTTTGGATATAGATTTTTTATATGATAAAGCATGTCTTTGATAGTATAGGAGGTTCAATGATTAAGTATAAAAAAGGAGGAAAGGGGAGAGCTGTTTCCCCTTCTTAATTTTTTTTCGAACGGAATTAACCCTTGAAAATATAAAGCTTTAATGTACAATTAGTATTTGTAGCCTGTGAGCTCAATGCTATCAGTTTAACTGGGCAGTATTCTTTATTCATTTATTTGCAGTTTATGTTATTTCTTAATGTTTGTTATTGTTTAATATTTGAAAGCTTGATTATGAAGGTAATCGGGATTATTTATAAAATATATTTCTGTCAATTTGTTAAGTTTATATATTTTATTTTAAATTTTGATCGGTTGAGTAAATTATATATTTAATGGAGTTTTTGGATATATATATATAATTACTAGTATAGTAAGACGTATACAGGGTGAGTCATAAATATCGAAACAATAGGCGAACTCCTTAAATATTGCCCCTAGACCCATACTTCCAATTGCAAAAATTCATCAAAAAACGTGAATTTTTCGATAAGATAAGTTGCAACTGCATGGGGGGTCTATTTTAAAAAATACGAAAGTAACGTTTTAAACGGCCCCCCGAGGATGAAACATCCAATTAGAAAAAATTTTCCTTATACATTCCTGAACCGAACAACAACAACAAAAAATCATCTTGATATCTTCAAAACTCAGAGAGTTATGACAATTTTAATAAATCGTGAGGTTTCAAGGTATCAGACACAAATTGAAATGCGTGTAATTGAAGGAACAGTGTTGCTGTAATGGGTCCAGGAAACATTTATTTTATTTATTTATTTATAAATTTGGGATTTTGAATGTTTTGTGATGTTTAACCATATAATTTGTAAATATTATCACATCATAAGACTTCTTATTTTTTTTTAATTAGAGTAAATTGAAATTGTTATAGCTCAAAAAATTATTTGTCGCGTTGAATTTTTTCTTTTGATTAAATGAAAATGTCTAATTTACGAGTTTAATTCAGCATTTTTAATAATATTTTTTTAAATAAAAGTATTTAAAATAGCAATATAAAAAAGGATGCAATTTTTGTAAACAAATCATATTTTTAAAAGTAAATTTTCTGAGCTGAAAAGTTACCGTAACCGACGGTTATTGACTTATGTCAGTTTAAAAATGATAAATACTGAAATAAAAACATTTGATGCAGAAAATTGCATTTAGTTTTACCATGGGCAAAGATGGGCTCCTGGCGTTTGAATGCTATATAGTTTCGATTTCAGATTTTGTTTAAGTTTTGCCATTCTCACCTTCTTTAATTACATATTAAATGCGTCGTTGATTTAAACCTTATTTTTTTCACGTCGATTTCAATTCGTTTCATAGTTCTGTGACTCACAGACAGACATTTCATAAAAACATGTTTTTTGGTATATCTCTGAGCCTTAAAAGTGTGAATCCATCGAAAAGTGGAATTCAAAATATTCATTAATCCAATACTTTCTTCTTGTAAAGATAGAAAAAAAGCAAAAATAGGTTTAAAACCAACATAAATTTTGAAAATGAATACAGTAAAACCTATAAATAACGGACACATCGGGAACGCAGAAATTATCCGCTCTTCGGAGGTGTCCGCTATTGGAAAAACCAAACAGATTCAAAAACCGCTAAGAAATGCTTAACATTTCATTAATTGACTTTTATGTGTCCTAAAACCGCTGTTATATGATTAAACATAAATTAAAATTATTTTTCAAGCAATGGGACTGACATAAAATTGTACACACCTTTATCCACTGTTTATTACATGCTTGTGAAAAAAGCCTGTTACAAAAGTTAACTTTTGCTTGCGATAACATGTAATTTGCTTTTCAAAGTGGTATTATTGGACATTATAAAGTTCCGGTCGGGGAGGGGGATTGCACTACTGTGACTGTTAAAATCTTAAAATCTCAATTTTCGAGAAGATATTTCGATGGTCTGAAAGATGACCCTTCTGGGAACCCCTTCCATTCAACATTGAACGTGGGGGGGGGGATTTTCCCCAGCCCATTTATCTGTGATCACAAAATTTCCTGATAAATTTAGAGGCTTTTTTACTTTTTTTCATTTTTTTTCTCCTTAAAAAAATACTTTTTTTCCTTTATCGCTTTAAATAGAGTCCGCTATTCGGAATGTCCGTTATTCAGAGGTTAAACTAAAAAAAATTTAGGTTTTGGGAGTGGGGTTTGGAAAATAGTCCTTTAAATAGAGGGGAGTGTCCGTTATAGCGGTTTAACTGTAGTATAAAGTAGATTTTTGAAAATATTTCTATGTAATTTATTAAAATATATTTCCAATGATTCCACTAATAGAAGCGTTATTATCGCTATTACTATATTTACTAAACTTATTGCGTGCGCCAATAAGTTTTTAAGACACTTTTAATGAGAGTTTATTTAATATCACTTAATTTAATAACACTTTTAATAGGTGTTTAATAAGACGGTCCAGTCAATGGGTCGTGCCAGTTACGAGGTTGGCGCCAAGTTCGAAATATTGCTGACATCTAGCATATTTCAACGAAGTTTAAAACAACAACCTATACGCTTTTATTTTATATCTAAAAGTTAAAGTATTGTCTTGGATCGACATTTAACAATACGTAAAAATATGGTCGATAACTAAATTGTACTTTAAATGATCTGATTTCGCTGCGCTCAGAGGTATGCTTAAGTGGTGTAAGTCAGGAATTTTGGAAAAATTTGGATTTTAATATCTTTCGGGGATTTGTAGATATCGAGATGATTTTTTTTGTTCAATTCAGGAATGGATAAGGAAATTTTTTCTAATTGGAAGTTTTATCCTCTGGGGGCCATATAAAAATTTAATTTTCGTATTTTTAATAATAGACCCCAACATGGTTTTGCAACTTATCTTATAAAAAAATTCACCTTTTTTATGAAAATTTGCAATTGGAAGTATGGGTCTTGGGGTAATATTTAAGGAGATAGCCTATTGTTTTGATATTTATGACTCACCCTGTATATATATATATATATATATATATATATATTATAATTACGACGTATATTTATAATTATTAGTAAGACCTATTAGGTTTAAGCTATAAACATACTTTTTTTTCAAATTTTCATGCATTATGTGCAAGTTAAAATATGTGTTAATAAACTATGTGTCAAAATAAAGTATGTGTATAAGTTTCTTTTTATTTTAGTGTATAATAATAAATATTATTATTTAAATTATTAGGGTACAATTTTAATAATATATTATTATAGCTTATTTTGTATCCTTTAAATAATACATTCTTTAATATTATATTCATTACATTTTTTAAATAAAAATGAGAAAATCGAAGCAGACATGTTCGTTTTTTTAACTAAATACAGGGTGTCCCAAAAGGTCATGTCCAAACGGCACACATGGTTGTGTCAGGTCATTAGGAAACAGAATTACATAGGAAAGGGGGGTCGGAAACGCGATTGTAATCCGCTAGAGGGCGATAAGCGATGTCAGACGAAAGCGCGGGCAGTCGGATCATTCGAAGCGCGGACGTTGCAGAGAAAGGATGAACCAGTTGATGAGCACTTGGATGAGCACTTACTATGAGTTGTAGCATTTTTCTTTTTTATTTGGTATTGTTTTGTTGTAAAATAAAGATATTTTACACCGTTTGTTATCTTTTCTTTGCGTGACGGTTACGATGCAATTTCACTGTTTAGATCGCGTTTCCGACCCCCCTTTCCTATGTAATTCTGTTTCCTCATGACCTGACACAACCATGTGTTCCGTTTGGACATGACCTTTTGGGACACCCTGTATAATGAATAGGGTAGTGCATATGAATAGACTTATGGACATTTAAAAATGAATACTTTTGACTTTTTTACTATCAAAGTAAAATTAGACTTTATCTAGAATATTCGTGAATCTATGACACCTTAAATTATTACATTATTTTGTTTATATATTGAAACTCTTAATAAATAATTATTTTTTCACTGTCAAGCTATATACATGGTATATGGTGCAAATGTGGAAAATATTTGTCATATAATAACAATTTTGAATACCTATTTCTATGAAATCAAATGAAATATAATAATGATAAATGAGTATATCTCTTTTTAAAGTTATGTCTTGAAATCAGGTATTTTATGCATTAACATAATTTATCTAATTTAAAAAATCCAAAAAATCCTTAAATCATTAATAATTTTTCATTTTTTTAATTACTAAAAAGTTAGATATTAAAACTTTAAACATAGTAAAACGGTTTTTTTATTGGTTACATGTTTCACCTGTTTCCGAGTCTTTTTCAAAACACATATGTGATGACATTCTGAAATTGCATGGTGTATAGGTGTATGATGAAAGGAACTTAAACGGCAACATTCATTTATGTACGATTTCTTTTTATTTTATGTGCGAATGTTTATTTAGATTTTTATAACCCTTTTTGTTTGAAAATGACTTAGATAGAGTGAAACATGTCAACAGTGAAATAAAACTATTTTTTTATATTTAAAATCTTCATATTACACCTGTTTAGCAAAGAGAACTAATACAAGATTATTAATTTCTTACATATAATTAATTATTAAGTTTATTGTGTTATTTTTTCTAGTAATTTTACGTATTTTAACATCCACTATTATTTCAAACGTCGTAAAACATATAAACAGAAATCTTAAGTCTTTTAACTATACGAATATAAATTACCTCAGACTAATTCAATAAATAAAAGCTGAAATCACAATAATTTTATAAACCGCAAATAGATTAAAAGGACTGTTATATATGCAAACATGTGAATTTTTTCTATTATTATATTACATTTTAAATGCAAATTCATATACAACAATTACATTAAAATCTAATAAATTTGAAACTTTAAGAATTAAATTATTTTTGCTTTTGTGCTCAAATGTACTTTAGGATTTTCACAATAAAGACATTAAATATTCTAAATAAGCGAAAATATATTCACACGCAGTGCTTGTATATTCATGCAGGTAATAAATAATATGGAACCTTTTTATATTTTTGAATGCTATCACAAAAGTTTCTCTTTCAAAGCGAATATCAAAGGAAAATACTTTTGATCTTTTCTTCATTTAGAATAATTTGATATCTCATTTAAGAAATGCTGAATTAAAACTGGCGGAACCAAATAAATTGATTTTCTTATTGTAATGAATATTGTCCATTTAAACTGTAGGAAAATAGTATACGTATTGTTTTCCCTATTGTATGGTACTTTTGCCTTACATGACTTCATAAATTAAACGATAACAACAAAACCAACAACGACAACAAAAATAAAACAATATTATTAAAAAAATAATAAATATAAAATATTTGTTTCGGCAAGAACAGTCACACTTTAAGTAAATCTTACAAAGATAAGATAAGGAAATTAATAAAATAATAATGATTTTTAATAAAAAATATCATAAATTGAGTAATAATATGAGTAATTCATTTAATAAAAAGGAAAATTTTGAAATAAGTATTTTTTTTACAAAATGAAAGGAATTTATTATATATTTAAATAATAAATATCGAAGAGATATGCCTTTTTCATTAAAAGTATCATAGTTCAGAAATAATTTATTTTAGAGAAAAACCCAATCATTTAAGTTTACAAACTGATTTCTTAATTTAAACAGTCAAGAGATATTTCGACATGTCCTGTCTGCGAGTTTTATGTATTGAACAATATACACCAGATATATTTTTTTTCAATAAAATGGAATTTTTCTTTATTCTATGCATCAGCATAAGACGATTTAATAAATCTGGACTATAAACACGAAAATAAACTGTAATACTTCATGCAAGTAGCTATAACTATTTTTTTTTACATATATAATTATATTTACATTAACATTTACATTTACATATGTAATATAATTATGTAATTACTAATATAATTACAATTCCTTTTATTTTGTAGCAGTCTGTTATAGTTTTAACTGCTAAAACTGTGTTCTACTATATGTGCTGAATTTTTTTATTCCTGAATATTAAGAGGCACACTTGCCCTTAAATAACAAGGCCCACTGTGCCACTGTTACATTTTCGCGTGTATTCTATTCCTTTGGAATTAATGTATCTTAATTTTATATTCACGAACATCTTACTTAAAAATAATTACTGTTACTTTCAAGATGGTAGTGCATGTTTTTTTTTTTTTTTTTTTTTTTTGTAAATCGAAACTGATAACATTTAATTTAATGTGGAATAATTAGTCTAGGAAGGAGTTCGATGATTCTCTACTTAGGGAATTTTAAGAAGTGTAAGTCACACCGATTTTGACTAAAGTGGTATCAATAGAAAGATCTCATCGTGAGCAGTAAAAATCGCAATGAAATCTACCCGTCGGAAATGAGTCGTTTTCGAGATATCCGAAAATATATGTCGCGTAGCTAGTGCACAGTTAGGGGAGACCAGGGCACGTTGGCCCAGTTTTTTTGTTTTTTTCAGTACCTAAATGTTGTTTATTTTCAGATGTAGTATTTTTTTACAATATCTAGGACACTTAACTATTGAGGAAAACGCTTACTTTTAGTTAACATGAAATTTTACGAACTTTATGAATTTAGTTATGGTGTGATGTCATGTGGGCCAACGTACCCCGTGCACGATGTAGGTTGGCTCATTGAGTGGGGCACGTTGGCCTGTAATGCTCTTTTTTGTGTTTATTTAGAAGTTAAATAGAATTCATAATAGTGAACAGAATCTTTAATGCGTGTATATATAAAAAAATATTTGCAAAATAAGTGTACAAATCAGAAAGATCATTGCAGTGAATGCATTCAAAATACAATCCATTAACTTCTTTTCGAACACATTTCACATGAGCTTCACGTTTGCAACTCACGCACTGGATCCATTCTTTCACAGGCATGTTTTGATTAAACTCCTTCATACATGGTAGGCAGATACTGTCTTCGTCTTCCTCATCATCACTTTCTTTAATAGATTTCTTGTTCCTCTTTTGACGGTTCAGACCACTACATTTAGGCTGAGAGGGATCAAAAGGAAACAAAATCTTTTTCACAGATTGCTTTCCTTTGCGTTTTTTGGTCTGATTTCTTCTTTTAATATCATTTTTAATTTTGGCACTACTTCTTTCTTCTGTTGCCTTTTGTTGTTCAAGAACTAATTTGACAGGGGTGCCTGTGAGGACTGCAGAAGTTCTCTTCATTCTACTCGAAGCATTTGTCACCCTTGACTCTGCCTTTTCGAATAATCTAATGTCCTCAAATGTTGAAGTTGCCTTGCATAGAGACAGAGAAGATGCGGTAGGCGCATCTATAGAAATAAGCCTGCCCATAATTACCTGGGTTTCATTAGAAGCTTCACCAATTGCTTTGTGGTGCGTGATTGAAGACTCTGGTCTATCACTGACATATGAAGGCATGAAATCAGAGTCAGTAAAAACATTCCCATTGAAAGGGCGTATTCCAGTTATCTAAAATCCTGATGTTATATTAACTAGATTTATTGCATTGGGAAGGGCAGTTTTCACAATTCACGGAAGATCGTAGATGGTCATAGGGCGTCTATTAGTTGTCACCCAACCATCACAGGCTGAATTATCATATTTTTTGAATGGGTCATAAACTGTGCGGTCCAATGGCTGTAGCTTATAGCTACTATGGCACGGGAAAGACCGGGCCAACGTGCCCCAACGTTAGTGGGCCAACTTGCCCCCTCGCCAAGTTTGAAATACTTTTGCTATTCTACACATATCGTGATAACATTTAATACTTATTGTTACATCAAAAAAACTTTATAAATTGAACTTTCAAAATATTTTGTTAACTCACTTTTGTTCTTGTGAAGTATCTCTTGAGAGCATTAACACTTTCTGCACACTAACGAAAATTTGCTTCGAGATCGACGGAAGTGAAAAATCAACTTTTTCTTAGTTTGCTTTTGTTAAGAGAACTGAAAATCGTGGAAGGGTACGGGAACAGGTTTTCTAACTTATTTCTGGAATTGTGGTGACATCCGGTGACTGGTTTGAAAATTAAAGCAAATTGGCCAACCTACCCCTATGGCCAATGTGGAATAGAGGAATTCCCCGTCTAAAGTGGGCCGCATTAGAGATATTCGATAATTTATGTCACATAGCTATTGCGCACATACTAGGGAACCGCAAAATAATTTAGTCTCAATTTTGACGAAGATGGTATCTTTGGAAAGATATGTATGCTAGTCCTATATATGTTTTTTCTTTACGACGATATCTGTCCACGTGTGCCACTTTCATCGAAATCGAGATTTTTTTTCAGTTTCCTAATAAGTGAGAACTAATTGTCAGACATCTCAAAACCGGACCATTTCCAACGGGTTGTCCAATTGAGTCTTTTTATTTGTGATGATCCAATCTTTTCAACAATACCACTTTTATCAAATTTGAGATTAATTTTTTTGCGATTCTCTAGAAATTGTGCATTAGCTAAGTGATATAAATTGTGAGATATCTCGACAGCGACTGATTTCTAACGGGTAGTTCAATTCAGTTTTTTACTGCTCTTGATGATACCTTTCCAACGATATCAGTTAAGTTAAAATCGGTGACTTGCACGTTTTACAGTTCCCTAGTGAGTGCAAAGCTAAACACTTAAGACAGTGTATCAAATGGTAATATGTGGCCAAAATAAACACTGGGTGAAGGGCGGTTTACAGCTTGTTGCGCATGCTTATTTCTTTCCGTACCGTTTAAGCTTGACAAGGATTTTTAAAAGGTACAAGTCAAAAATGGCACTTCTGACAAATTTAGTTCTGTTATTTGGGAGGTTTTTTTGCGCCTTTTATATTATTTAGAAATTAGAGGCAAATTCTTAATATTTCTCTCATATCAAAATAATAGAAGGCACGATGAGTTTGTGTCGTATGTAATTTATGATTAAACAACAGATGTAGACTGCCAGAGTTACGTTATAAAATTTTAGAACCATAATCACAATCTCAAATTATTTGTTTAGAAATAATGCTTTTCCATAAACTTGCATAATTTAGAGACTTATCTAAATTAGAGTAGTTCTAAAATCTCAAAACGGTATTACATACCTGCGTACTTTTGGATCATAAACGTCTGTAATTTTTATTATTATTTGCGACAGATATGTGAAAACAATTCTTTTACACCCGACTTATTTCGTGGCAGGCGGTTAAGTGTTTAAGAAAGCTGACATAGTAAAATTTATGTTAAATACCTTTTTTATTTTTTTTTTCAATATATTCATAAAGTTAAAACAGATTTCATTTGCTTTAAAAATTTTTCAAAGTGTTTCCTTTGAAAAATACTTCTTGTATTAATAGTGGCACTACTGTTAGGATTTTGCATGTTGCATTAAGTGCAGATATATAACTAAAATAGCTAATAAATAAATAATATGCATTTTGGCTGATGTTACTTTAATAGTTGATGGACTAATAAAAATATATTTCTTTTATATAGTGCAGATAGTATAAGAGCAGCGAACATGAATGTACACAAACTACTGGCAGGTTGTAACTTATTGTGTTTTTATAAATATTATATAGCATTAAACTTATTTATATTATCAATGTTTTTACAGCATTTCTTTAAACTATTTCAAGAATTTCTTTTGTGCAAATGACTGTTTAAGATTTCAAAAAGAGTTTATGATATGGGTAGACAAGCTTTAGAGACAAAATTAAAAATTTAATGCTAATTTGATCTTTATAAGCTTTATACAATAAAATTCTTAAATGAATCCCATACGTCATCTCACCAATTTTTTTTCACTTGACTAGTTGGTGGTGCTAATTAGCAATACAATTTCTAAAACGCACAAATATGAGTTTTAAGTATGTATGTAGAAAACTAAATTATTATTGCATTATTGTTATATTTTTCAAGGGGAAATTTATGAAATATTGTTATATTTTTCAAGAGAAATTTTTTGAAAACAGAAAAATAAATTCTTGACGGATATATATATAGATATATATATGTAAAAATCACTAATTATAAAAATAAACTTATATGTGACATACAAGTCACCTATGCTGAAGCATCTAGTAAACAACGACTCACTAGATTTTTATTAAATATTACCTGTCGCGTATTTCTATACTTATGTACTACTACTTCATTACTAACTTTCAAACAATGATCGCTATTTAAATATAACACCCATATCAGAAAAACGCACAGTGGGGCAAATTCCCGAAAAGCTGGCCAAAATATGAAAATGTTATTCAAATTGTACGAAAATTCGTATACAGGTGTTTTTGAGGATGCTAAGTAAGAATACAAAATTAAAATTGAAAAGAAATGGCGGATACAATATGGCGGAATAAAAATTAAAATGTCTCGAAAGTTATTCAATTATATGCAATTTCGTAAACTTTTCAGGATGCTAATTAGGATTCAAGTTAAATTTTAAAAATAAATAAATAAATAAAATTACAGATTAAGAGTAAAAATAATAAAATTTAAATAAAATTTAAAATTTCTAGGTAAACTTAAAAGGGAATTTTCAAAAAACCAAGACGTATTTAAACGAAATTTAAGTATGTTAATGGAAAGTAAAACATTACACTATTTAATTTTTATATTATTGAAATAAAAATGAAAATATATTCCAGAAATTCAGCTTTAGAATCAACTGTAGTATAATAAAAAGATTCTTCAGAGATAAAAGTGTCGAAATAGTTAGCAGAACTTGTTGGCGGTATTGGAAGATCCTGTGACTTTTAGGATCAATGATTTAATTTCTTCTACGATAATTTACCTAAACTGGAAAAGAAGGAATCTGTAGACATTAAAAGACGTAAAAATATCCTTTTTTTCTCGCTACTGCATCTTTGCGATAAATCTTCTCGATGCCTTTTGATCAGTTTGTTGCATGATTCTTGAGTATCTTATGGCATTTACAAATTGGCAGTAATGAGGATAATGTTATTTCTTTGTCATAAATAAGTAGTTTGTGTACTAAAGTAAGCATATAGAACCAAGGGTGCTGCTCAAATCTAGGAGCTATTTGTAAGGGAAAATTTTCGAAGTTTATCAAATAAATGACATGGCTACAAGAAATTACTTATGGCATAGAAACTTTTAATCAAATCTTCGTATATGCTCGTTTAGAAACACAAATGGTTGCGTTTTCAAATAATCCTTGAATTGTATTTGCATCATTTGTGCTTCCAAATCCGGGATTTAGTTTCTCGACGAGAAGTAACGAAATATTGTAAACGAAATATTTTTTGCATATTTTATTTTGCAATTTCAGTGTTCTTCTTTTTATGCAGAGTACGAGCTTTTCATTTTTTCTATTCAGTTGTCCGCCAGGTGCAAGGCCTCTCTAAACATCTTTGCATGTAACTTAGATATTATGAATTCTAAATTACCTCAATCCACTTTTAATAAAAAATATCAGATCGGTAAGATGCTGTTTTGATGCTGTCTGACATAGGTAGCAACGTTGTGTGTATTACATTAATTCGTTTTCAACGACTTTTTCTTCTGTATCAATGATTCTATTAAACGAAATAAGTTTATTCTGATGGTATTCAATGCAATCCCATTCATTGACGGTTGCTTCCGTATTTCTTGAAAAAGAAAAATGGATCTTGATTGGCCCGATAAAATCAGTGAAATGCAGATCTCGATGTTTTCAAATTGACGATTCATGAATTATTCGGAATATTTATGTATTCTAGTAGCACGGAAGAAAAGAAAAATACATTAGACATAATGCCATCTTCATAGCTAAATATTTGTTTAAATGTACTCAGAATAGATTTGCCATCACATCCTCACTTGCAAATCAAATCCAAATTACTAATACAGTAAAACCTCCATTAACGTTCACCTCTGAAGGGCGGTCATCTCTAACAACCGGCCATTTTTACATAGAACGGAACGAGTCGTATTTAAATAATATTAGATCAAACCTCCGAATACCGTCACCTCTGAAAACCGGCCGCGGCCAGGGAAATTCACTCCAACACGGACACTGAAAGAAGCCGAGAGCATTGTAAATTGCCAGATTACACCTATTCATCCGGCACCGTGTATAGGGGGTGGTCGCTCTGGGCACGGATATTTAGGAGGCACCAAATTTATAAGGTACCCTGGGGTAATAACGCCAGGCGGGGTAATAACGCCAAGTGCTTATATTTTGCATAATTATGAAATAATCAGCTAAATGACACCCATGTGCTCTGCGCAGAAGGGTTTTAAGTCATATAAATCGCAAAAAACAGCTTCAATTTAATTTGTTTCATTTTTATGTCTTATTGTTTTTACAAACAACTAAAATTAAAGCTTGATCTAAAATTTGTGAGATACGTTTTGTGATGTGAAGACTATCTTTTTATCCGGAAATACTTTGTTAATTACATAAATTTGTAGTGCATTTCATGTACTTTTAAAATGTTGTTGAAGATTTTGGATATCTTCTCGAGATAATTTGTAATTTAAAATGCACTGCGCAATAACTATACCGGGGTAATAACGCCAACCCTTTACATTAATACCCCGGTTGATTCCCTACAGTGGCCGAGCTACATCCTAAATAATGATTCAAATAAACAAAGTTAAAATTGTGCAATGTTTCTCATATTTCTATTTAAGAGGTCCTTTTTAAGCAAAAAAGAAGCTCACGGTCTGATATTCTTTTGCCTCATCCCCCCCTCCCACACCACACCTTTATTTTTCTTACACTTTCACAAAAAATTGAACATTTTCAATAGCTTAGAATGCAATTTGGCAATTTCTAAGTTTGTAGAGTTTGAATATTTAGAATTGGGCTATCTACATGCAATTATTCCATCTTCTTTGATAGTTTTGTTTGCATGGCGTTATTACCCATATAGGTGGGTAATAACGCCAAATAGCATTGGTCAAGAAAAAACGCCATTACATTTTATGAATACATATCTGTTAAATTATTTTATTTTATATAGATAGTCAATGAGTTGCTGTATCAGATCCTATGTTTGTTTGAAAAATACAATCTAAAACTAAGCCGTGAAAATTGGTAGAACCTTAACGTGGCGTTATTACCCCAGGGTACCTTATTACCACTGTCATTATTCGGCATGTCACAAAAAAATTGGGATAGTTAGTGGCAAAAATAAAACTTTTTCCTGGGCGCAATTTTCTCTTTGCACGCCCTTGTGTTCATCATTTTATTTCTTTGACTTTTGATATTTAATAAAAAACATATAAATGTTAATTTTTTTTCATTTATGAGGTATAATTTGTTTTTTAGAAACTTTCAAATGTCGGTAACATCTTTGAAAAACAATGAAATAATGATCTTAGTGATAGTGAATTAGACGCTCTAAATGATATTCTTTCAAGCATCATTTTTGAAAGGATGCTGCTTGTAAGGGCAAAGCAAAAATCTTTTTTTAAATACAGATTCTGACTTTCCAAATATTATTCTAGCCAACTGTACAGTTGAAATTTCCTAAATCGTCACTTCATTTTTCGACTTTTGGCCAGCTTTTGGGTTTTTGCCCCACTGTGAGACGTTTTGAACAATTAGGGAGATCTGTTGAGATTTTTAACAGTAAATTTAACACCTTCATCCATATTAACATTTGATATGTAATTAATTGAAAAAGAAGTTTATGAATGCAAACTTAAATGTTCATATATATAGATATATGTATTTTTAAATATTTTAATAGGATCGGATTTATAAAATACAATTACCGACAAACATTAACATATCCAAATATAATCTGGAAATACACACGTTATTAATTTGATCTATGCAGAATTAACATAATTAAATAAAAATAAAAAACAGTTTAAAGTAACAATTTAGCGGTATATATGTATATTTTCTATGTCTAGATACAGTAAAATTGTTGGCAAAGGAGTGTTTTCCATTCGATAATTCCTGTATACGAATAAAGCTATTATTATTTAAATGCATTTTTATTTATGTACAATCATAGGTACAATCTGATTTTCTTTTACTAATACAAAAATTCCATCATTGTTATCGGGAAAAAATATTTTTTTATTTACAAAATATCTCTGGTATTAAGATATAACAAAACATATTTAAAAAAATTATATGTCAACAACATATTTTTGGCTTAGCATTAAGAAAAATTGTTCCTAATTATTCATAAATAAACAAATCAGAAGTGTGATATATGCATTAATAATAAATAAATCACAATATATTATAATGTATTTCTGTATTTTAAATTGTGCTATATACGACACATATTTCACACTAAATGTCTGCCGCTTTTTCCCCCAGAGAATTCCCGTCTCTTCTCGTACCACTCGTGATGAGATTATGGCAGTATGCATTTTGTGATTTCTAATCAGACTAGTCGTTGAGGGCCATCGTAATACTTACCCATCATGGATATGTATATGAAAATAAAACATGTGAAAACTATTTATACAATGCATTGAAATTCATAAACAAAATTTAAATATTGTTAATACACATAGTAATGCTTTATTAAAGAACTGCCGATGTACCAATTTCGACAAATTATGTAAAATGCCAAACTACTCAAGTAGTACCGAACTGCGTAAAAGAAACATCCTTATAACTCCAAAAATAATAATTCTATTAACTAACAATTAACTTTGTCGTATTAAGCGTCTCATTTTCAATTAAAATACACCTCTGAATTGAAATTTGAATGAAATACAGGGTCATGAAAAATCGAAGAATCTGGAAAACAGGATTACAAATATCTCGGCAACTAATAATACGATCGACTTCGTTTTATATGCAAAATGTGTGCTATTTTATTGCCTTTTACGTCCATTCCTTAAAACAAAAAAATTCGAAAATTTTTATATACCTTTCATCAAAACGAATCTTTCGAGGGTCCGAAAAAAATAGTTCCGGATAATCGAGGTTGCTCATATAAAATAGGCTTCGTCCCATTCGTACATACTAACTACATACAAAATTTCAAGTCTTTATCTCAATTTGTTAGGGAGATAGAGCGTTTACAGACAGACAGACAGACAGACGGACGGCAATTTTTTTTTCTAAAAATATGCTTTTCGGAATCTCCAATATCTGAAACGTGTAAATCCGTCCAAAAAATTTTTTCGATTTTCAAAACGATTGCATGACTTACCCTATACTACGTATGATGGGTAAGTAAAAATTGATGGAAGTACAACATTCAAAATAGAACAGACACAAGCTTACGGAATCATAGATTGCTTGATATACACAATGAATAAACTCTTGCTCATTACTATTATGACCACGGCATAACACGTAATAGTGTAATAAATCCCGTACGATACATTCCTAAAATATATATATATAAAATTCTAAATAATAAATAAACACCTTACACATTAGTCGTTAATTGCAGATAATTTTATGGTTTTGACTATTTTTAAAAGGATTAAAGTGAACTTTTATACACTTCTAAATATATTTTATTTTTAACAACCAGTGAAACATATTCAAGTATTTAACATAAAGTTTTGAAACAATACTCCAATGTTATGCATAGAATGAAGATCGTGCAAAATGAATTCTAGAAAGTTACGGAAATTTTCTGATTTAAATTCTTTATCTAACTGAACAAGCTTTCCTTATAAATTTTATATTTCTTCCCATTTATGTGCTTAGTCAAATGTTTTAAATCAATAAAATGGAACGTTAAGGCAGTTAATGGGATAAATGAAAATTAAATGTGCAAGTATGAACAAAAATAAGAATTTTAATGATTTATGTAGTTAACATACGAGGAATTATGTTAAGTTTTGCCCATTGTTAACATAATATCTTCAGTAATTTTACTCAATACCATGGTCATGGATAAATTTAAATTTAAATTAAATAATCTAATTATAAATTGAATACAAAATTTAGATAAAATAAATATTTGATAGGTAGTGTATGCATTTTAATCGTCACTGGCCTACAAAAGTTAAGGTCCAACGGTTTTCTGCGTTAATTTGCAGATGAATGAATATAGAACAACAAATTTAGAGGAAATGTGCGCTTAACTGTTATTTATTAAATGCGACACAGAAATTTACTTATTTTAAATGTATAAATGAAATTACAACAAAAAAGAACTTATGGTGGAAAATTCCATTCTTGGAGAAATCAGTACATCGTATTATTAGGCAGTAAAATGTGACAGAAATATTAAAAATCTTGTTCTAATACGGAATATGTCCACCCCGGACTTAAATGTATTGTCGGTGTCGACTTTCCATGCTCTCAATGTCGGACAAATGTCAGACACTGAAATAGGTACTGCAGTCCAGACATGCAGTAAGCCGTATTCCGGCTCATTTAATGATCTTGGAGACATATTTAAAACCACAACCTGTCTTCCAAGATAGTCCGAAAGATGTTCTATCGGATTCAAGTCTGGAGAGTGAGCTGACCATTCCATTCACTCCAAACCGTTATCCTCAAGACAATCCTCAAGAACCACGCTCAGTGTGGTCTCGCATTATCATCCATTAGAATGAAACCATTACCAATAGCACCGGTATATATGAGCACATATGAATCAAGGATCTCATTCCGCTATCTCGCACGAATCAGAGTTCCTCCATGGAACACATGCAGGTCAGTATGGCCCCTGAGTGAGATCGCCGCCCAAATCATCATTCCACCGTTTCTTTACTTGTGTGTTTCATCAGTGTTTGATTGATTTTATCGAGTGCATTGTTCTCTCCAGTTCAGAAGTCGTCCTGAATCGCTATCAATCTCCAGTGTGAATCTGGACTCGCCTGTGAAGAGTTAAGTATCCCACTGTTGTCTGGTCTAGGAAAAAAGTTCTCTTTCCCCACAAAAACTGACCATTCTATGTCGTCTATTGAGGGAGGCACACACAACTCGTCGCCTTGCATAGAAACCTGCATTCTGAAAACGTCTTCGCACCGTAGTAGCGAGATTCTTCTCTTTGATGCTGCAAAGTGGTCTGCAATGAGTTGCGGCAAAATAGTGTGTTTTTTCCTTTGGGCCGAAAGAGCTAGAAACCGGGTCTTCTACAAGTACTATAACACCTGGGTGGCCTGTAACATGTCTTCTGGACACCAAATCTTCGGATTAATACTGATCCCAGAGTTGTTGGACTACACAGCAAGACATATTGAGCCGTCCAGCACTATCGGCTTGTTACAACACCATTTCGATCTATCCTGCCACCCGCGCACTTTAATGAATTAGGCAAACGGCTTCAGCTAGACATTTATGGACTCTACTGGTTATTTTGAACAAAACCGACCACAATAGTTCAAAACAATAAAACTTACACACGAAATTACGAAAGCTTTGTAATTGCATATTTTTCTATCATTCTCAAATACCTATTCCTTTCTATAAAATAAAAGTGGTAGCTGTAATTTGTGCATATTTTTTTCTTTTTTTTTAAAGCTTGTTAATTTCATTCATATAAAATATGAAGTTAATCTGACTGTCAGTTTTTTTTCTAGTGAGCTTAGAAAAACATGTTGTATATTTACTTTTGGAGGCCAGTGTAGATTATTTTAACCTAATTTGCATTTTCGTTTATTGATGCCGCTGTGAGATCTTAAAGTTTAGGATTGTTCTAATTAACCCCTACGCTGCATATGTTCTCTTATTTCATGAATTTACGACATTAACGTACACTTTGTGAATCGTTCACTTCAGAATGATGGGTGCATTTACGAACCAGATTCTTATGTGATATGAGATGTACAAAACTGGATTCTGGGTCACTGCAAAAAAAAATTCTGTAGAGTTACTAAACTTTTTCTAGGAAACTGGGATTCCAAGAACTTTTCCAGTAACGGTAACAGCAAAAATTCAAGTTTCAGAGACGGTTACATGAAATTTTCATGTTACGTAACGCATATTTCACATGTGTATATTGCTGGGACGATTACTGTTTCTAAACCAATAGGAGACCGTCATTATCTCGGTCAAGTACACGCCCACACAGTTTGATTGACAGGAACTCGTGGACAATTGATCGTGTGTGTTTATTATTTATTTGTACTCGGATTGTTTGAATTTGTACTCGGTAATTAAAAATTAAAGGTACGAAAGAATTTTTTTTTTCAAAATGACTGAATTTTATTTACTTCAATTAGAAATTATACTTCCTCTGATCCTGAAATAAATAAATAAATAAATAAATAAAAATTAAAGTAAGAATTTTGCTTATACGGATATTTTCGCAGAATACTTTTTTCCCATTTGTTTAATATATACATATATAAATCATTTTGGAACGATATTTAGAATATTAAAAGGGTTTGAAATATTTCTTTTAATGTCTTATTTATTAATAAAAGACAGCCTCCAATAATTAAAAAAAAATCACCAACGGACTCTCGGCCCGCGATGGACTCGAACCCATATCCTCCGGTTTCAAGCTCGACGCTCTAACCATTCAGCCAGTCAGCTCACTTTCATCCGCAACAGATTATCGTTATAATTAGCACCGTCAATTGTCCACGAGTTCCTGTCAATCAAACTGTGTGGGCGTGTACTTGACCGTGATAATGACGCTCTCCTATTGGTTTAGAAACAGTAATCGTCCCAGCAATATACACATCTGAAATATGCTACCGTAACACGAAAAGTTCTTGGAATCCCAGTTTCCTAGAAAAAGTTTAGTAACTGTACAGAATATTTTTACAGTGTTGAATTTGAGTTTTACAATGAAAGGTTTTATTTTGCATAGTTAAATAGCTTTTCACTGGTGATATTAAGCAAGGAGGCAAAGGGGTTACCTAGTAAAGCAGCAAGAAAAAATATCCCATTTAAGATCTCTTGCATCATACTCAAATATTTAAAACTAAAAATAAATCTTGCATTTTGAAATATTACAGATGATTTTAGCATTTATCCCCCCTCAGTGCCGATACAAATATTACTAGGATTATTAATACAAGATTGAAATAACTACAAAACATTCCAAACTTGCATCAATCAATATATCGATGCTTTTGATATGCACACATTTTTTAAAAATGTTTAAAAAGTATTTTAATAATTCAAGGAGGATTTAAATTAATTAAAAGGCTGTTCTTTAGTGATACCTACAGCCTGCATCAGAGCTAAAGGCACGGCAGCACAATTAATTTTTTTTTTTCGCTGTGTAACATTTTTGAAGGAAAAAATACGCTAATAATTTATTTTATATTTATATTTATTATAGTTTAAATGTTACTAAATGAAGAGATCTTTTAAGTTGCACATTGATACTATTTTGTGACATGCATAATGAAATACCATTACTGTTTTACAAATATCATTTCTGTCATAGATTTCTCTTTCTTAAAAGTCTGTATTAATGATTATATTAAAAATAAACTATTAATTTACAGTTATCCTATTTTTGCTTTGATAAATATTAAAGCAAATGAAGTATATTAACATATAGATATTAAACATACAAATATTTACGCAAAACATGTTTATCATTCTAGACATTATTAGATAAATGCGGTTGAATGTTTTTGGTTTTACACATTGAATAAATATTCCTTTTGCAATAGGCATAGGGAAATTATAATAATGCATTTCAGAATATTTAATGACGGCTACTTGACTTTAATTTATTCAGAAGTATTATGTTTACTTTATCTGTCAAATTATGTATCCATTTATGTTTAATTATGGAAAGTGAGTTTAGTTTTAAATTTTTTATGACAAAAATTAATATATTTAATTCATATATATAGTAGTAATTTGTAATTTACTATTATACAGATTATTCATTATTTAGAATGTCTAGAAATAGATATTCTTAGGATATTGCACCTTAAATAAATATAGCGTTTGAGTATTATTTTCATAATAATAACAAAAAAAGCGATAAAAAATAACAAATACAAAAAAAAATAACATGAGTATCACTTTATGCAATTTTTATGCTAATCTTTTCGGTTAATAGTTACTTTTCTATATTTTATCATACGAAATTATAACCACTGTGAAGTTTTTTTTTTCTTTTTTTTAAAGCCTGTATTAAATTTATTCAAAGATTTCTTTTATTTAATGGTACATTACATCATCAAAATATAAACTTTTAGGCGTAATCGTATACATTTTCAAGTAATTTAGTGGCAAACAGGCTCTTTTGGTTTTAATAAGGTAATGAACCAATTTTTAAATCCCTAAATGCCATATAAAAGTAAAATTATACATTAAGGTTAAAAATGGAAAACATGTAAACAATATTTTTGTTGATGGTCAATTATGTTTGTATTCATTTTATTTTAAGAAAGACTTTTAATGTAGCAATGTGAATTTTTACAGAAAATTGAAATATTATATTCCCTTGAAAATCTTTTTAATCTTAGCCTTCTACGTTTACTATTAACCTCCAAGACAATAAATGTCATGTGAATTCGTACTTCCTTGATATTTCTGTATTTTAAGAAGTCGTCAAAACTCTTTTCTGCTCCTATTTTTGCTTTCTTCAGTTTTATTGTTCGAAGATTTGGTTTTGTTTACTTAAGACTATTACATGACGCTTAAACTTTTCTAAAGATTTTTATTCTATGAAACATTCTTATATTTTAAACTATTTTCTGAGAAATTTGATAATAGTTTTGAGTTTTTTCTTGAAAATGATAGCTATAATTATATATTGGTATTATTTTAAATCTGTTGTTTCACGTTTTAAAATCCTATAACAATACAAATAAAAACAGGAATCATTTTTATATAATTTTAAAAGAAGAAATATTTAAAATAATATCACCGAAAAAAAGATACTTAATCATTTAGTCTGATATGAAAATACTAAAACTCCAGCACATTTAAAAGTAATTACATATATTAAAAATTCCACCAAAAATTTACAAAAACACTTTTACATTATAAACTACAAAAAAATGCTAATTATGCTTTTAACGCGAAAGCGTGTCCTGTGCATAATTAGTTGTGCCGTTAACGAAAAATGGATTTTATGTTTACAAAATTTCAAAATTTGTCTACAACTAATAGCTCGTGGAGTATGAAAAAAAATTAAAAAACAATTTTTTCCTCAGAAAGTTAATTAAATTTGTCTCTCATAGAAACTATACATATGGTAATGACGAAAACTTGCACCAAATTCATCAAAATGTGAATATAAATGAAACTTACAGAGATTTACAAAGATTTAAGTGTTTTATGGGAATTATTGAATAAAAATCTGAGAATTAATACCAGTTAAAAAGTAGATATTTCTAAATAGAATCTTTTTCTTTGTTAAAAACTAGAGATTTAAAAAAAAAATGGATAATGGAAAGTAAAATATAGTAAGTTAAATAGAAATGAAAATAATAGATAATACATGCATCAAAATTAAATTATAAAATAATTGTAAATTATCTAAAGGGAAATATGAAATGATTTTTAATTATAGAAGAATCATTTTAAAAAATTAAATGTTGAAAAAGTCCTTTGTTATAGTTAAAGTTTTCTCTGTCAAAATAAATACATAAATATTTATATATTTATTTACGCTTTAAACATGACCAAAAACTGTCTCTTCTATTTCAATCTACAGTTTTAAGAATGAAATACGTTTTACCGACCGACATTTTTAGATTGCTTTGTGTTATTAAAATAAAAAATATGTTTTCTAAATTATAGCAAGTTTTGAAGTTTTCTTTTTAGTTTAGTAAAATACATTTTTATAAAAATACGGAACTATTCATAAATCCGCATGATCCAATTAAAGAGTACAGCGAATGTTGTGCGAGAAAACGGGAACATAACAGCTTAGCAGATGAGAATTTATACCGACTGAATAAGTGCACTGACTTTTATGAGTGACAGTACGCAGCAATTTTAATATTATTGATATTTGCAGCGGTAACACAAACATTTGACACCTTATTTTTAATATTCTTCAACTAGGCAGAGATGAAAAGAGTCGTATTTCATTTTAAACATTCAAAAAACTATAAAAATAAAATGGATTAGGCGTTTATACAGGTATTTTCAAAATAAAATTAACAGCTTAAAAATAAATAAAACAAGGGAAAAAGTTTTGACTAACAAGAAATTTTTTTAAGTATTTTTGAGATAAAATCAAAAGACAAAAAGCGATTTTTCAGATTTAGTTAAACATAAGAAATAATGATTGATTTAATTTAACAGTAATTAAATTTAATAAATATAAAATACAATTTAATATTAAAAATGTAATAAAATAAAATTTTGAAAATTAATAGTTACTTAAATGTAAAAGTAAAACCGTTAAATGAAAACAGCAAACTTTTTTTAAAAATCATATTAATTTTTTTTATTTTGCTTTTTAACTGCTTTTCTTTCCAGATTTTAAGATATCTTGAAAAATCTGTTACATGACCTATTCATTATATATATTTTTTTCTGATGTTACATATATTATACATTTTACATTATTGATCATAAAATGTGCTCTTTATTATTAAAAACTATTTAAAAATTATAACGGGATATTTTTAATTTTTCATTTAACAATACGGTGAAAGTTCTTTGAATTATGTTTAATTCAGAGTTTTTTCATTTGTAAATTTTTGAACGAAATTTAAAAATAATCTATATAATTGAATACTTCATGAAAAAATGCTATTATACACTTTTCTGGAATAATAATATTTTCATTGTAAATTATTTTAATATATTTCTTTCTGTTCATGATTGAAATCATTTCTTTACATTCTTTTGTTACAAGTAATGAGACTTCTTTGAAGTATTTGAATGAATTCAAAATGTTATATGGTACTAATGTTTTATGGTTTAAAATAAAAAAAATAAATATCGAATTCGTTTTTATAAATGCAAATCGAAGATTGCCCAAATTAGGAAATTCTGATATTGAGCAGTTAATCATTAAACAGTATCATTATTAAGTATAGAATCGTGTAACGTCTCAGTAATACTGAGAAAAAAAATTACATTTATTACAGGATATAACTTATGAATGCTATTTGATCGCCTTTAAGTTCGATAAAAATGTTTTAGCAAGGAATTTAAATTTTTAATTAAAATGTACTTTAAAAAAATATTTCAACCACCGAAACGTTGCTAATCATGTATCATAAATCACACCTAAACATTAATAAATCTATCTGCATATTAGAATCATAACTGCAGATATAAAGTAGAAATAATTTGAATAAAAAGGAAAAAAATAAAATACAACATTGGTTTTTAGCTCATTTATTTATCATGAATTTACACGGTCTCTTACTTCATGGCTATTATCGTTATTCTTTAAAAAAATACATTAAAAATGAATTGAATTCTTATTTTCGAAATATTTATACATTTTTATTCATTTATTTATTTAATTACTTATTGAATTTTCTACATCACTTAAGTCTATATATCGTTATTTTTAAAAAGGTTAAAACTGTACTTTTAGATGTTTCTCAACATATTTTAACTATACGTGAAATGTCGTGAGACAATTAGAATAAAACTTGGAAACAATGATACTATTGTTGTACATGAATTGAAGCTTTTGTGAAACGATTTCTGGAAAGTCGCTCATCAAAATTTCCATTTCCCAAAGGGTTATGTTTAACATCCTTTTAAACTGAACAATGTTTCATTGTAAACATTTTGATGGTTTTGTGTTTCTCAACAAATATTTTAATTAAGTAGAATGGCATGCCGATATAGATTTCTATTCTATGAATTAAAATGTAATATGACATTTTAATTATGAAGGAAAATAAAAGGTAAAATTTCAGATATGCAATATGAATTCATGGCAAACATATTTCGAAATATATTGGCATTTTTTTTAGCTATCAGTATGATTATCAAATGATTTATACGGAGATAATTGTAGTTAGAAGTGTTGTTTTTCTTGAAGATGCTTTTATTTCAAATTATAAAACTTAATAACAGTATTATAAAACAAATCATAAATTAAAAAATATATATCTGTAAATATATATTTCTTAGTTTAAAGCTAGTTAAAGTTTATATATCTGTATTGAAACACTAAAGGAATTTTTGTACTTTGAAATATGAAGTATATTTTTATCTTTTGAACTGTTTGAGAATGATCATAAACATTCAATAAAAGAACATGTTTTATCTACTTTACATAAAATTATAAAATGCAAGACACGTATTACATATTACGAGTTTCAAAACACAACTCATTCAAAATTTAAAAAACAAAAATGAATTTTGTCTAACAATCTATACTTTTGGTCATCCTGGCATCTAAAAAACACTACAATCTGTAAACAAAATGTTTGATCATGTATTTCTAGCATAGACAAATTATTTTTTACATTAAAAACCAATAAACACAATAGTTTTTTTAGGGGGTTCATAATTTTTTATATAATGAATAAGGAGAGTTATGAAACTCTTTATCTAAATGATTATAGATTCAATGTTATGAACCCGCCAGTAGTCTCATGTTGGTCTTCTTGCCGACCATAAAAAATAATCAGCTCCCAATTAACACATCTTGACAAATACAATGGAGAACTATCATGTAGCTGACTTTAAATGTTACACCAACACCATACTGAAAACTCAAGATATCTCTATTTTTCATTCAAATACATTTTTAGAACAATATATATATATATATATACAATATACTCAGCAATCTCTAATATCAGTTCATTTGTATTATACCTGTTATTTCAAATATCATTAAGAAAATATATAATTTAATTAAACAAGAAGTTCATAATTTCTTTGAAATATAATATTGGAATATTAAGGGGAAAATGTTTTGTATTTTGCATTTTTTGTATGCGGGAGGGGGGGGATAGAATGCGCTTAATGGCGTTCTGTAAAAAGATGCGACTACTCTTGAGTTAAATTTTAAATTAGCTAATGCCTCTTTCCGAACTAAATGTGAACTTTCTATGGTATTATTAAAAATATTGTTATCCCTTTACAATTTTTGTCTATTGTTCTTTACGTTTCTTTTCTATCCTTTCAAAATTCCCATTGAAACTTTTTAAATTCCTTACTTTTTCGAAGAAACTTATCATGCATTCGCTGTAACACGTATTAAAGGGAATCCATTATCACGTATTTATTAACAAAAAGACTGTATTACATTTCAACATGTTTTTCAACATCTTTACAGAATTTTTTAATTAGTTTTTGTTGGAATGTTATTCCATAAGGCGTGAGTAAGTAAGTTCCTCAATAATAAAAAAGAATTAAAAGCTTTACCTTTTAGTTGACACACATTTATTTGATGAAATTAAAGTAGAATAATGATGAACAAATACTTTGAATATTTCACAAAACAAAGGAACAGATGCACAGTCTTCACAATATTTACAAAACACAACAAATAAAGAAAAAAATAACTTTGAAACATATATTAGCTTCAGTTTGAAGCAGTTCTTGATGAACAGTAATTATTCCTTTGGAATCATAATGTATGATAATGGATTGTTAATCCTTGACAGCATTTTGCTGCCTAAGCCAGCTCAGTCACTACATCAACTAACTGTTCTAAAGTTCTGTTCCAGTCAAAACAGAATAATGTCTGGTGCTGCCATCTGGCGGCAGATTTTGGTACAAAAGAAGCTATTGTCTAACATCTCTCCCGTTTTGTGATAGAATCTGACACCAGATGGATAAGGTTTCTACAATGTTCAAATTTTGCCTTTGGCAATGGCTTTGTCATTATGTCTGCTATCATTTCATTTGTTGATAGATATTTGACATCTATTACATTTTTCATTTTCAAATCTCGTATGTAGTGATACTTTGTATCGATGTGTTTAGTTCGAGACTTGAACTTTTCACTTTCAACCGATTTAATTGTTGATTGATTATCTTCAAAAATTTTAATTGGATAATGTTGTTGTAATTTGAGATCTTTACATAGTTTTAAAATCCACAACACTTCTTGAGTTCCTTGTGACAGTGCCACATATTCCGACTCGGCTGACGATAATGTAACACATGTTTGTTTTCTTGAGAACCAAGAAATGCAACTATTGCCTAAGAAGATTACATTTCCTGAGGTGGACTTTCTATCTGTAGTATCTTGACCCCAGTCAGCATCTGAGTATGCAACTATATTAGGATAATCTTCTGAAGAAATATAAAGTGCAAGATCTTTTGTGGTTTTTAGGTACCTTATTACCCTTTTAACAGCATTCCAGTCTTTTTGTCTTGGATTATTGCATCTTCGACTTAGTACATGCGTAGGAGCTGTAATGTCAGGTCTTGTGCATAAAGATCTATATAAAAGACTTCCGATAGCTTGTCTATAGTTATCATTTGATGATAAAAGATTTTCTTCTTTGTCTAAACTATAATAATTTGTTTCCATTGGGGTATAAGTTGGTTTGGCTTCTTCAAGCTGAAAATCTTTAACTAATTGATTTATTTTATTTGTTTGTGACAGCAGATAACTTCCATCTTCTTTTCTATGTATTTCTGTACCTAAGAAGTATTTTGCTTCTGGTAATGATGTGATGGGATAAGACTTCTTTAAATAGTTTATTACTTCATTGACTTCATTTTCATCTTCTGAGCTTATCAACATATCATCCACATATAGTATGAGATGAATTGTCTTCTTTGATTTTTCTTTTGTAAACAAACATGGATCTGCTTCACTTTGTTTAAATCCATATGCCTTTAGAGTATTTTCTATTTCTTCATTCCAGCACTTGGCGGCTTGCTTGAGAAAATATATGGCCTTTTTTAATTTATAGACTTTGTCTTTATTTTCTTTATCTTGAAAGCCTTCTGGTTGAAGCATGTATAATTCTTCATTATCTAATTTACCATGTAGAAAGGCTGTTTTAACATCTACTTGGAAAACTTTGGCTTTACGATAAGCTGCACAGGTCAGAAAAGCTCTAATAGTTGTATGTTTGACGACAGGAGAGATGGTTTCATCATAATCAGTGCCTAGTTGTTGAGTGAAACCCTTGGCAACTAATCGTGCTTTGCATTTTATTTCTTCTCCATTTTCATCGCATTTTGTTTTATAAACCCATTTACAGCCAATTGCGCGCTTACCTTTGGGTAAAGTAACAAGCTCAAATACTTCATTTTCCTTTAAAGAGTTAAATTCTTCTTTCATAGCTTGAAACCATTTCTGTTGATCTTTCACTGGCAATTTTAAAACATCTTTAAAAGTTTCAGGATCTTGATTTTTAGAACAACAGTCTTCAGTTTTGTAAGACAACCTTTCTGGTGGAATTCCTTTTGTTTCTCTGTTAGAAATTCTTCTCTGTGAATTTTCTTCACTTTCTTCTGTGGTTGGGATATCTACTGATTTGCCATCAGTTTCTATTTCTTCTGCAACATTTTCTATTGGAATAGATTCACTATCATTTTTAAGACTTTCTTCTGAAAAATTGAAATGAATTAAATCAGAAGTTCGCTCTTCAACATTTTCTGGGGAAAAATTTTCACCGTTCATATTTTCAAAAAACTTTACTGTTCTACTTATCACAATTTTTCTTCCACCTGTATAAATTCGATATCCCTTGCTTCTTAAATCGTAACCAACAAAAACTCCTTCAGTGGCTTTTTCATCAATTTTTTGCCTCCTCTGTTTATGAACATACACATATGCTTTGCATCCAAATACTTTAAGGTGACTCAAATTTGGCTTATGCCCATTCCACAGTTCATATGGTGTCTTTTCAGTTGATTTTATGGGTAATAGATTTTGCAAGTAAGCTGCTGTAGCTATGGCTTCTGCCCAGAATATTTTTGGTAATTTAGCATTTATAAGCATGGCTTTACACATTTCAATTAGAGAGCGATTCTTTCTTTCCGCAACTCCATTTTGAGACGGCGAATATGGCGTTGTTGTTTCATGATGTATTCCTAAGTTCTTTAGGTATTTACTAACATATTCATTGCAATATTCTGCTCCATTGTCAGTACGCAAGGATTTAATCTTCAATCTAAATTTGTTTGTTGTTGATGCAACATACTCTTTTAATTTATCAAATACTTCATCTTTAGAGGAAATAAAGTATACCCGTGTATAACGAGAATAATCATCGATAAATGTTACAAAATATCTTTTTGATCCCATACTATTTGTTTCAGCAGGACCGCAAACGTCGCTATATATCAGATCAAGTGGTTTTCTACTTCTGTATTGCGTTTCTTTTGGAAATGATTTTTCTGTTAGCTTAGCTTTTATGCAACTTGAACATTCAGTATTATGAGAACAATTATTCACAGTAATACCTAAAGCTAAATCATCCTTTTGAATTTTCTTGATGGATTCCAAATTTCTATGACCCAGCCTTTGATGCCATTTTAGAATGCAGTTGACATTAGAACAAACAGGTAATATTTCTGAAGCGCTGTATACTTTTTCATTTGTGGGCATTATTTTTAATCTGTATAACCCCTCATAAGCTTTAGCATCGGCAACTAATATGTTACCCTTTTTAATTAAACACATATCATCTTTAAATGTTACAACAAAACCTTTCTCAGTGCAAGACTGTACAGACAACAAATTACTGTCTTACTCGGGAACATAAAGCACATGATCTAGTGTAACTTTATTTGTTTGACCATTAACTGTTTCAATATTAAAAGTACATTTACCCTTTCCTTTTGCAGTTAATTTAGTTCCATTAGCAATTGTAATTGTATCTTTACTTGAATTCTTTAATTCTGAGAACAATTCTAAAGAATTAGCTAAATGAACAGACGCGCCTGAATCAATAACAAAAGTTAACTTTTTGTTTTGATTTCCATTTTGTTGAGATTTCATAACAAAACCTGAAGAATTTGATTCTTTCATTAATTCATGATAGATTTGAGAATTTGGTGGGTTTTCATTTTGACTAGCAGTAGAAGCAGAGAAATTGTTTTGTTTTTTAAACTGCTGACGTGATCTATCTTGAGTAAAATTTGGTTTTGTTTTGTTATTGTTGTTATTCTTTAAGTGAAAACAATCTTCACGGTTGTGATTGGTTCTTTTACAATGAGAACAAAATTTTTGTTTATTCAAATGTTTTGGTTTATCCCTATTACCCTTTAAAGCAATAGATTCAAATTTTGTTGAAATTTGTTTAGTTTCAACTCTTCTAAGATATTCATCAATTAACTTGATTTGAACATATTTTAATGATAAATCTGTTTCATATTTGCTTTCAATAGCAGTTATAAAGGTACTATAAGAATTTGGCAAAGAACAAAGCAAAATAGCTATTAAATTATCATATTGTATTACTTCACCTATACTTCTTAATTTTTCTGCCAATTCTAAGACAGAATTTATATGTTCCTGCAATTTAATACTTTCATTATATTTAATGGAATACAACTTCCTAAGAAGATAAAGTTTATTTGTAAGATTTACCCTTTCATGAACAGATTTTAATTGATCATATGTTTCTTTAGCACTTTTAGCATGTCTAACATGAACAATTTGAGAATCTGAGATATTTAAACAAATTAATGCTCTAGCATTTCTATCATTTTTCACCCAATTGTCATCATTTTCTTTTTTAGGTTCAAACACAACATCATATAAACCTTCTTTGATTAACAATTGTTCAATTTTAAACTTCCAAACAGAATAATTATCATCAGTTAACTTATCAATATAATGAGATTCTTTAAGACTAGACATCATTATATAATAATATTTGCTTATTTCACAGATAATAAAAGTGTGTTTATCTTATTAATTTACAACAAAAGATATTATAAACTCATATATAATGCTAATGATGAAATAAGAACATAATAAAATTCTTGAGAACAATTTTTAAAGTTACTTCTGGTTTCAGAAAAAATCTTCCTAAATATTCAAAATTCTTTGTTTAAAACATAAATTTGCATTTTCAACTAATAAATAATAAATTTCAATAAGAAACAAGCAAAATAATTTCTTTTCATATCAACAAATAATAGTTTTGGTTTCAAAACAAGAACAATTCTTTGAATTTTCTTTTCTATCATTCTCTTCTAAAAAATACTATATTCAGAAAATAATCATTTCAAATTATTTCTTTTGAATTTAAATATTACATTCTCTATTTTGATATTATTATATTTAAATTTTCAGACTCATTTCTCAGTCTCATAATCAACAATGTTGGAAAGTTATTCCATAAGGCGTGAGTAAGTAAGTTCCTCAATAATAAAAAAGAATTAAAAGCTTTACCTTTTAGTTGACACACATTTATTTGATGAAATTAAAGTAGAATAATGATGAACAAATACTTTGAATATTTCAGAAAACAAAGGAACAGATGCACAGTCTTCACAATATTTACAAAACACAACAAATAAAGAAAAAAATAACTTTGAAACATATATTAGCTTCAGTTTGAAGCAGTTCTTGATGAACAGTAATTATTCCTTTGGAATCATAATGTATGATAATGGATTGTTAATCCTTGACAGCATTTTGCTGTCACTACACACTACTGCTGTCACTGTTGCTCAGTCACTACATCAACTAACTGTTCTAAAGTTCTGTTCCAGTCAAAACAGAATAATGTCTGGTGCTGCCATCTGGCGGCAGATTTTGGTACAAAAAAGCTATTGTCTAACAGTTTTAAATGCAGGTAAATGGTATTAGTTTTAGATATAGTGTAAACATGCTTTATGTAATAGGAATATTAAAATAGAAAAATACGTTTACAATTACTTAACGTTAGATTTTTAGCTTTAATGTATTCCGTGGGAATATATTTTAAAAATATTTCTGATAATATCATCACTTATGTTTTATTAATGTATAATTAGTTTAAATTTGTTTTTCATAGAGAAAATAATGCATTGTATTTTATCTCCATTTCTCTCTCACTCTGAATATATATATACATATATATACACATTCTCATTATTTAGGAAATTCACTAAATATTATATGTGAAATCATTTACATTTGAAGATACACAATTCTTCTTGCTTTTTATGTTAACAGATTAAACTGCTTAAATGTGCAAAAATCTGTCAGATAACTCTGAAATACGCAGTGCACCGTGTAAATTGCACATGAGTACACATATGTTACATACAAAAACGAAGATTTTATGTACAAAATTCATAAACTTTTAGTTATGTATGTAATTTTTGAACTGGATATATTTATGTAAACAAAAAAAATAAGCATGAAAAACAAACTCATGTGTTTATTCTTTTTCCAAATCATTTATCTTCTTTGTGTTAAAAAGTTTCTTGACTTCTAAAAATATTCACAGTTTATGCACTGAATCTGTGTAATTTTTATAAATTCGCTGCAAACTAAATGTAAAATCCCATTACCAATTTCCATATTTTGTCGTTGTTTATTTTTTTACTCAATTTCAAACACAAGTTTTCAAAGATGCATATACATCAAGAGGAGAAATTCTTTATTTACGTTCATCCACAGTAAACAACAAATACTTATCGGTTAAGGGTAGAAATTAAGAACTGCACTGTCAGAATCAGTACCTTTACTTTTCAATGCCTATTAACCCGTTCTAGACCATCTTATTTTACACGAATTTTATTCTTTTGCCACCACATTTTGTTAGTTTTTTGACTCAACTATAAGAATCACGAAAATGCTGCAATTAAAGAAAATAAATTTCACTTTTCTCTTTTTTACCGGAATCAAACCCAAGCATACTTTTGTAAGCACTTCTAAAGAATATTTGCATGCACTCATGGTCTCGAAAAAGTTAAAGAAGCAATTGTTGCACGTTTTTAATTATATTTGATACAGAAAATTCAAAAATTGCATCATACAAATTACAAAGCCATTGTTAGTTAAATGTAAAATAATTTTTCGGTAAATAGTTTATAACTTACCATTCTGTTGTTCTGCGTTTACTGCAATTTTTCTTTTTATTGTTTACTATTAAACTTATTGGCTAATTTAAAATAAACTATTTGCCTTTTCCTTGTCTTAATTCCAGGGTAACGAATGTCTGTCTTGTGTTTCTGCATATCAGTATCAATGTAACTTTTATAAAAGAGTTCATTTGCAAAGTTAAAAAACAAGTTTATAGATATTAGGGGAGAGATTATAGATATTAGTATGACAAGTAGCTATATTGAGTCATATTAAGGTACAGCCAAACACTCGTCACTTTAATTTTTGTCATTTGGATATTTAACTTATCTCTAGACAAAAAAGTGCCTGAAATGTAGCGATTATTTATTGATAATCTTGAATTCACATTTTTTTTTTAACAATACAAATTATCATAGACTGATGTGTTATTCTACAGCTTCAAACATTTAATAATGCAAAGCTTCGAAATTAATAGATATCATATTCTATTGAATCCTATTATTACAATCCCCACCAGTGGCCGAGAGGTTCTGACCTCTAAACTGGTAGACGGCAGGTGCTGGGTTTGAACCCTATCGCGGCTGTCGGCCTAACCGTTCGGAATTTTAGTGGTTTTCTTCGAACCATGGGTAAATACGGGTTAGGTTCCCTTAGAAAGACCCCCACGAAGGGCACTCCCGTCTGGTCCTATATCCCTAGTGTAGATAATCGGACGACAAAACTAAACCAAACAAAACCTATTATTTGAAATTTTAAGTTTCCTTTTCTTATTCTGTTATTAAATATTTACATTGATTTCCATTTGTATGTTTTCTAAAGGATTGTTTATGTATAAATTTAAATGCATTTAGTATTAAAATCCTTGTAATAATTTAAATGCAACATTGTGTAAAACCTTTTGAAATAAATGGATTATTCGTAATCCAAAAGTTTTCAAACATAAACCGTTTGTTACAAAATAATGTTTCAGGTAATAATTATCCATAATGTGTAATCAGTATTTGTGAAAGAGACGATATATATACTCATTTTAGACTAATTAATTTCTAATGCATTTTGAATACATACAGGGTGAGTCATAAATATCGAATAAATATGCTATCTCCTTAACTATATCCTTAACCCCCTGACTGCCCAGCCAAAGGATAATATTATAATGTTGTTTTCTCTGTTATTTATTAAAAATATTTAAAAAAAAGATGTTTTTTCCAACTTGATACAAAATATATTATTTGTATCGGTGTATAATCTTTGATAGCATCAATCCTAACTTAATTTTTCAGAACTGGGTTTTACTTGTGGAATATAATTATTTAAATATTTAATAATTTAAATATTGCTTATGTTGCAGTGAAATCTGCAGCTTAGTGCGTGAAAAAATCAGCCGGTGGCAGTGAGGAGGTTGTACTTGTACTTGCAAAAATTCATAAAAAAGGTGAAATTTCTGATAAGATATGTTGCAAATCCATAGGAGGTCTATTTGAAAACATACGAAAATTAAATTTTATAAGTCCCCCGTAGGGAAAAGTTCCCAATTATGAAATTATTCCTTATCCATTCCTAAATTTAAAAAAAAAAATCATCTCCTTATCTAAGAACCTGATAGAGATATTTGAATCCAAAATTCTTCAAAATTCGTGACTTACACCGCTCAACCATGATTGTAAACGAACAGTTTTTGACTGATTTTGAAAGCAAATGATGGATCGTCCACAAATTGTGCGTTAATAAATGTCGATTTAAGACAGTACCTCTTATTTGGAAACAATAAAGTAGCGAAATGATTTAAATCTATGCTTGTTTTCAAAATATGTTGATAGTCTCCACTGGAGGTCTTCATGGATCGAAATATCTAGGTCCGGTACCAAACCGACCCAAATGGAAAATAGTTCGGCCCGGCCTGGAAAAATGTTAAAACCAAAACCCCGACCGGCCTAGAAAAAAGTTTAAATCTTAGCCCGGCTCAGACGTGAATTTCTACATAGTTTTTTCCTTTGGTGTGGTTAAGAATTGTTTCGTATGGAGGAGTTCTGACCAAAAATACTTAACATAGCTCTTCGTTTTTTATATGTATACTTTTTCTTATTAAAGAAGCGCCAAAGGCTGTGATGTATTTATTTTGTTAAGGAATTTCTATTTATATGTAAATGTTTCTCTTACAGTTTAACATCGTAATCCATATCCTATGCGTTGGAGACTTTGAAAAATGTTATACAGTAAAACCTTTTAAGACGGAATCAAATAGGAAAGAAAAAATACGTTATGGACAAATGCCCTACCTAGGAGGTGTAAATGGAATTTTCTTTTCTTAAATATTATTGTATTTATTTTGCATGAATCAACACATTTTCCGTTTAAGACAGAATTCCGTCATAGACAGATTTCTTCATTGATTTTATTTTATTTTATTTTATAGCCTTTGAATACATTATTCTTAAAAAACAAATTTTAAAGTTTTTAATTTATTTTTTTTCTTTTGTAAAATAAAAGCGATTTTAAAATCTATGTGGTTTTCTTAAAAATTTTGAATGAACCAAATTTTACTTATTTCATGTATATAGTAGGTCAGTCAGAGACAGTGATTTTAATACGGATTGTTCGAGACCGGGATTGAAAATTTCGTCCAGTGCAGACCGGCCTGTGCACAAAATGCAGTTTTTTTAACAGCCTCTCCAAGACTATAAAAAGCGTGATTTTCTGAGAGCTAAATTTTTAGAAAAGACTTAATCTACATCTTAGAAAAAAGCATTCTTTTAAATAACTGACGGACATTTAAACAGTACTCTTTGTTTTTTCTGCATAATGAATTTCCCCCCCACTATTTCTTGTTTTTAAAATATTACAAGTTAAAAATTGTTAAAGAAAAAAAGTACAAACTTGAAACATTTTATTTTTAATTATTTTACGTTTATTATGTTTCGGCAAATTCGAAAAAAAATATTTACTTTTGAAAAAATTATTTTTTTAAAGTTATATTATTTTTTCAATAAATATTTTTAATAGTTTTAAAGTTAATATTGAAAACAAAAACCCTGGAACAAAACTAAAATCAGATTTTCATCTTTAATTAAATGGAAAGAAATTGAAATCCGATAAATAATGTTTAGAGTTATAACGCTTTTTAAATATCCCGTTTAAAACAGTACTAACCATATGAAATTTTTATACATTTTATAATAAATTAGGATGTGATTTTCTTAGCAAATTATATAGCTAACCATCAAAAAACACCAAAAAAATAAATATTCTAACTTAAAACTAGATTTTTTTCACACGTTTCCTAGAACTGTAAAAGTAACATTGTTTTTTGAATTGCGCGACTTTTAATTTATGTCTAATCCCTTAAAACCCGATGTTGAATTATTTAAAGGACTATAACTCTGCGAGTTTTGAAGATATGAAGATATAAGATTTTGTGCCTTATTCAGGACTGGATAAGGAAAGATTTTCTAATTGGAATTTTTATCCTGCGAGGGCCGCATAAAAATTTAATTTTCGTATTTTTTCAAATAGACACCCCACGGAATTGTAACTTATCAAAATTTTCACCTTTTTTATATTTTTTTTCAATTGAAAGTACAGGTCTAGGGGCAATATTTAGGAAGTTAGTCTATTGTTTCGATATTTATGGCTCAACCTGTATATTATCTGTACTGTGTATCTTAGTATTTAGCACGAAATACTATATGGCGTAAAATATTTAGAAAATCCGAATGTGTATTGGAAGATTAAAGTATTTCTATACCGTATATATATATATATATATATATATGTATATATATATATAAAAGTTTAGAATTTATACATATTATACAAAAGGCAATTTAATTAATACCAGTGTGTTCCTAAAACTGAAAAGAATAATTATCAAATGAAAGTAGAATAAAATTTTATTACAATGAAACACTTGAAATATAATAAAAATGTCCAAGATATTATAATCCTGCATTCTATCCTGCCTCGCGATCTAACTTCAAACATTTCTATTCTTCTGTACTGGTTCATAAAGATCAGACAATATTTATTAATATTTTTACTAACAGTTTAAATTAAATTAATTGTAATCAACAAGGACAGGGACTACCATGATAATCACAAATTCCGATTATTTTTACATACGTTGCAGGATTAACGTTACGTAACGCAAGATACGTTGCAGGCATATAATCTTAGATTCAACGGATTCATATAACTCACTTTAGTTCTCACGAGACAGTTTGTGCCAAAGACAAGTGTTTTAAAGCAATTTAAATACTTACCTGGTCACACAAAGACTACGTTAGTCTTACCTTGGTATGGCGTTTGCTGATTGTTCCGAGGGGTCGTGTTCTATATGGTTGTGCGCTGCATTTGTTTCTCTCATTTTTTTCTTTTTTTTTCTTTTTTTAAATACAAGCTAGAACCCGTCGAATGTCGACGAAAGAAAATGTTTTAAAAGAAACTGTTTTATTTATTTATAATAAACCTCAAATTTCGTTGCAATAAAAACATGCACATTATACTGCTAAGTCTAACTCTTAAGCAAATGACATTTAATCAAATGTGAACAAAATACTGTTTCTATAAATCTCATTTGTAGAAATTGTTAATGTTAAACATTAATCGTACATGTAAGTAGTAAAAAATAATAAAGATCTGCAATTATGATAAAGTTTTCAATTATGGCTCTTATGCTAGTATTCCAAGTTGAAAAAAAACTGAAATTATTCTGCTTTGACTCATTTATAGAATTTTTACCCAGTGAATTCTAAATTCGACACCATTTTTACCATATAAAAATTTAAATATGCATCTTCCATACATATATTTACCTTTTTTTAAAAAAAAATGATGTTTTAATTTGAACATTTTGATACCATTTTAATTCAAAACTTTAAGTTTCAATGCTATGAACTGAAAGAGATGCTAAACTGCTTCTGGTTTTTTTTAAGTATAGATGAAATTTTGTAAATGAAACCAAAATTCACCTTGTTATATAATTGACAGCATTCTTACCACTTACTATCATTTAATCTTTTTTTTGTAATTTTTATAAGAAAAGGGCAACATAAAAATACAATAAACTGCTTTTTTTAGCTTTTTAAATTTTGCTTTTAATAGACATAGGGTATTTCTGCTGCCACGTTTTGTATTAAAACTAGAAAAAATAATGTTTCAAATATAAATTGCGATACAGCTTTTTAAATAAATTTCATTTAAAAGTACATTTTTCCCTATACTGTCGTATAAAAATTGAAAATGTGCGACGTTTAGCAGTTTAAAAATTTCCAGTAGCAATAATTGGAAAACTGAAATTGCATTTCAAATTTCAAAATGTTGCCATTCTCAAAATAACGTATGCGTTACGAACATATATGATTGGCCTTTATGTTTTAGATATTCCAATTAGAGCAATATACTTATGATTATAATTTGAAATGTAATTTTCAATATAATTTAACAAACTTATTGTCAAATAAAAATTATAACATATGTTGTGCAATTGTAATTTTAATCAACTATTTACTTTGCTTGTATTTGTAAAAATCGTCTTAAAATAATTATAAAATTTTAAAGTCACTTTTAAAGTGTATTTAAAATATTCTTTATTGATGCAGTCATATCAAACATTTGTTACAATTCGTGATTTAAAAGAAACTTCAGCAATATATTACAATAAGTATATTTTAAATTTCATTTGAGCTATATTTCATTAATTAAGCTACGCCATCAATCAAATCCAATGGTGAATCTACCAGTTTTTTATTAAAATCATGTTTTTATTAAAGATTTAGATTGGCATGGATGTAAACTCAACTAAGGCTAAAGATATGTAAGGTTTTCTTTTTTCTTTTTCTAAATTATGATTCATGCAGAAGCATCTATTTTTTTTTAAACAGATGTTTATAATTTTTTATTGTAACATCTATATTATTAAGTTTAAATTTATCATTCTAATAATTATTTCTTTATTAATAATTTCTTTTTAATAATTAAAATCATTATTTATTAAAATCAAACAGTAATAACTTTATGTTAAATACAAAATTCATGCAGTTTACGTGTAAATAGTAAGTAATTCATTAACTATTCATTTATGAAATGAATTATTATGCTTTCTATATAAATATAATTATATTTATCTCTATATATATTTGGGTTGATTATTTTATTAAGATCAAGAAATATTAAATTCAACTAAATTGATACTATTATCATATTCAGTTTAAAACTAACACTGTTTTAATGATTAGTATAATTGCTAAAATACTTCAAAATAAGCATTTAGTAATACTTTAAAATTGATGAGTTATGTGGCGAGTTAAACTCTTTAGAAACTAATTAGTAACACTTTTTTTTGCCAAAACTTTTCAATATGGTTTATTATTCTTTTATGCAAAGTGTTATATAATCGCTGAACAATTTCATAAATTGATTATGAGTAGAAACATGTCCTTGTCAATTGTTCTTGAAGAAATGGTTTGTTATTTGAAATAGTATTTTTCTGCAATATAAACCATTTAAAATATGTTCATGCTCCTTGTTTGATTGAAGTCATATTACAATGATACAAAGGAAAAATTCCCATCATTTTGACGGAAATTTTATACTAGTTCATTCATTAATCTCTGATTAGCTCCTTTAGCAACATTGTGAAATCCGATAAATTAAAAATATTGACATAATTAATTTATCCATCAACAATTCGGTATGTTAATGAAGCTTTTGAATACTACGTGATACCGTTTATTACGCAGATTTTTTACTGGTACCTTGAATGTGTTCCGTAGGGGCTATAATAATAATTTTAATAAAAGGGAAAAAACACGTTTTATATCAAACGGTTAGTGCAAGAAAATGCTTCTGTCCTGTGAAAATAAAAAAACGCAATCTTAATAAGTAAATTCATAGACCAAAATGCAAATGTCGTTTCCCATTTTCGCACTTTTTATTCAGTGAGATTTTTCATTTAAATATTTATCTTAATTTCCAAACAGTAATATTGGTTCCATTTGATTGCAGATTAATTAAAATAACCAATACTAATTGGATACAGCGGTAGACATCCACAAATTTTGCAACACTGCAACACTTCTTCGCTCCCGTGACTTTACATTCATTGTCCTTACATTAGTGTATGTTTTTATCGAAGCAAAAAAAGATAAATAGAATTTTATTACTTTTAGTTTCATATTTATTACTCATCCTCCTCATTAGTTTTTTATTTTCAGTTATCCTCTAATTTTTTGTTATCGTTACTTTATCGTTCTCATTCCTGAGACAAATATTACGAGGGGCTACTAAACCTAGTTTTACTATAAAACATCTCCAAAGGTATATCAGTCCATATAGTATAGATGTCTATGGTACGCACGCATAATAAGGTTATTTTAACAATTCTAGTAGATTTTAATACATTTTAAAAGTTGCTCTTTGTGACACGCTACATCAGTACTGAGGAGTTGTGTGTGTTTTTAATTCCTATTTTTTTTTTTCATATAGAGTACTATTAAAAAAAAAGCTTTCATTTTCTTGTGTGTCTTAAAATGCATTTGTAGAGAAAGGGAAATTTTCTCTCGTTTATTGTTTAATTTATCCGTTAGTTTCTTCTAATGTCCGCCTTTTTTGTGAACAGTTTATTAACTACACCCTCAGTTTCATGGAGTCAATTGTTATCCTCTGTCATTATATGTACTGATTTTTAGCAAATTTTGTTACAATATACAGAATATTATAAATAAAAGAAAATTTGTTGTGAAAGTAAAATCACATGTTTACTTTATGTTCAAATATTGTGGAGTTTATTCTATAAAAATATAAACAAAAATCAGGCAATGATTACTAGTTGATCATTTCATCTATGACACTTTGCATAGCAAATGCATAAAAGTTTGACATGCAATTTTTTTTGTAAAAAAATGACCAACCTACATAAACAGCAGTCTGGGTTTTTAAAATCTCCATGTATTTTATTTGCCATGATATTCGCAGAGCGTGTCGTACCAGACTGACTAACAAGCAGTAAAGACCACAAAACCAAATTAACAAAAAGGATTAATCGATTCATCGTAGATGCACATACTAAATTTTTAAAAAAATCTTGTGGTTGGTTAGAATACAGCCA
Organism: Maratus speculifer; assembly: GCA_964019185.1. Taxonomy (NCBI): domain Eukaryota; kingdom Metazoa; phylum Arthropoda; class Arachnida; order Araneae; family Salticidae; genus Maratus; species Maratus speculifer. The sequence continues at coordinate 68,665,966 of OZ025297.1, read as the reverse complement.
CAGTATATATTGAAACATCGTCGAATAGAGCACTATTGAAACTTTCTTGGGGAATTTATTTTCAATTTGAGGAATCGATTTAACATCTCCTATACTTAATACAGTGAAACCTCCGAATAAGTGACACCTATGGGACCGGAAATGTTGTCTCTTAAATAGAGGTGTCCCTTATTCGGAGTTTTTATTACAGTGAAACTTCCAATAAGGGACAGCTATGACACCGGAACTTTTGTCCCTTAAATAGAGGTGTTCTTTATTCGGAGTGTCTTTTATTTGGAGTTTTCATGTAACAAATTGCTATAAGAGAAGGCGTTCAGAAAAAACATATTTTTTACGAAAACTAATTGATATTAAAAAGGCATCGGCACTCTTGAATTTTGAAATTTAGAAGTCTTTATGAACAGTTTAAAAATATCAAGAGGGTTTATGATTCCAAAAATAAAAACAGGCAATGATAAAAAATACCCTTCTTTTCCGACATTTTCTACTTTTGAACATGTTTTTGCTGAAATATATCATAAAATTATTAAGCTTATTGATAAGTATATTCATTGCTAGGGAATTTATAAACGTATGAAATATTACTATTTCGTTGCACAATGCACCAGATTGCAATCCCAATGCATATCAATGAAATTGAATTAGATTTTATGAAAGTAAGAAGTTGAACAAAGGCAGGAGTTAAAAATACTAATGAAGAATAAGCATGATCAAAAGTAACTTTTTTCTCTTTGTAATGCTAACATTTTTAAAGAATAATTAAAACCAGTTTATTTGTTATATAACAAATTGGAATTATTTATACATTTACCCATTATCACAAATACTAAGTATTATTTTAACAGATTGTTTGTTCTGCAAAATGTCATTAATTCTGAATCGATTTAAGGTTCAACAGAAATAAGTTTTGTGTTATTTTACTTATAACTATAATATATTAATTAACAATTAAGTCATTATTCGTATTCATTTTTTGGTATTATTTGTACCAGTAATTTGAAGAATGGACAAATAATGTACTATAAACTTGAATACAGATAAATTTTAGTTTTAATTTGCATCAAAAATACGATACACTTTTTCACAGTAAAATTACAAAAGAACATTGTCAAGCTCATTCGGATGATAAGATATGTAAGTATACTCCGCTCTTTCGTAAATCACATTTAATTGATCACTTTTGCCCACTCCTTTGAAACGTGTTTTAACCGTACGACGCTGCATATTAATTCTAATATTTAATTTTTTTAATGCACTGAAAACACAAAATGATGAATTCTGTATTGTGCGACAGTTCTTTAAACAGATATTACAGTACACGTGCCATTTTAGGTGCGTTCGTAATTATGTAAATACGTAGCACCTATAGTGGTCGTTCAGTCCGTCCGTCTGTCTGTCCGCATATAACAACGCAAAAACTATCCAACCGAATCATTTGAAATTTAAAATACATAATTATTACATAATTTTGTCGAGTCATTTCAATTTTTATGAAAATCGGATGGATAGATCAATTACAGGGGCAATCAAAAGTATTCCATTACATTTCGGTCAATAGGGAAAAAGTTTCATATGCATTTTAATTGCTTGAAATTAAAAATACATAATTATTAGATAATTTTGTCGAATTATTTCAATTTTTTTGATAATCGGGTGTGTAGATCAATCACAGGGGCAATCAAAAGTATTCAATTACATTATGGTCAATGGGGAAAAAGTTTCAAATGTATTTTATACGTTTGAAATTTGAAATACATAATTATTACATAATTATGTCGAGTTATTTCAAATTTTATCGAATAATTTAGTTACAGTGACAATCAAAAGTATTCCGTTACATTACGGTTAATGGGGAAAAATGTTTCAAATGCATTTTAATGGTGTTACACTCATTCGTACGAAATAAAATTGATATGTTATCGTACGAACGCACCTCATTTGCTACGCTTCACGTGCAATTTCCAACTTGTTTATTAGTAATTTCAGTCATTTAAAAGTCATAGCAAAAAAAAAAAATGTATAAGTAAAGGCTTATAAAATTTACAACACTAATGTACTTTTTTAAAATAATGATCTTGATATATACACATACAAATATTATCTACGAAAATTAATCCTTTCGGGATTTTTTTCCATTTTGAAAACAAAATTAATCATGATAATCACACCTATCTAAATAAATGTTCGGTAAGTTTTAAGATAATCAGCTTGAATGAAATCTAAAATAAGGTAATTACTTTGTGTTGTATTTAATTAATAATTATATGGTAACCCCACCCCCACACACAAAGAGTGAGCTTTTCTAGACGTTAATAAAAATCGTATTACAATACGGTTTAACCAATACTATATTTTAATACTATATTTTTTTATTGTTTTTGTGTTTATCACACATGATTCATTTAGAAAAGAAACCTATATTTTAAATTTCAAGAGGGAAATATATTTATAAAATAATTAAATCGCTAACGGCGCAAAGACAATTAAGTAAACTTTTATAATTATTGTTATTACTAAATGTAAAAAAAATGATATCATACCAAGAAAAGCATATCCATGTACTATCGTTAGCTTATATAGAAAGTAACAAAACAGTGTTAAGACAAAGCAATTTTCGATGAACAGACGTGTGCTATTAATAGTACACCAAACCCGAAAACGTTAAAAGAACTTTTATTTCTAATAATAGGTTATTTTAAAATCAAACAATATATTTTAAATTCAGGTTCAGTGGAACATTAAACAATAAATTTTCTTTAGTTTCCTTACACGTACACAAAGATTATGTTCGCAGCATGTGAGATATTGCAAAACTCCCCGTTGCGAGAAATCTTTTGTTAAAGCATTCTCGTTATAGAGTTTCGCACGTATTTTATTTATGTTTTCGTCTTTGCATATTTTTCAGTTAATATATGCATTTAACATTTAGATAATTTAAACTAATTTAACATATTAGTTTTTTTGTGTATGTATGTGTGTGCAAGTATATCTGCTTTAAGAGAAAAACATCACTATTAAAAATTTCTATAGAAACACAGAAAAAAAAGCGAGACTCTCTTGGCGGCTTCAGCCAATACATACCTGGTTCGAATCCTGGCCCGGACAATTTTCACCCCTTGGAAAATTTACATCTGTTATAATTAATTTACCGATTTGAATAATCGTGTTTAAAATTAATCTAATATAAATGTTTGATGTTTCAAATATCGTCTGCAACTGAAACAAAATGCGAAATGATTGATGAACAATAAATAATGACTCAATGAGATGTTTATCTGTGCTGACGCCTCCCGGTATATAAAATTTTATCCTTCAACAAAAGTTACAAAATATATCAATTTTCTTTAATTGATTTGCATGAACACATGAACAAGGGTACATTCAAAATGTATTTAGTGACTAAAAAGACATTTTGAACATTTACTATTTTCTGTGATACTATATGAAAAATGCTGATTAAAGTGGTCCAAATTTATGCCTGAGATTTGGTTATATTTTTATCATAACCAAAGCACATCAAAATGTCAGTAAAATATAAATTCAATAAATTCAAAAAATTATTTAAAACCAAGCATTTACTTTAACTAATATTTTTACATTATATAGCAAAATAATAAGAATTACTTCACGCATTTTAAACACTAAGCCATCGCTTGATCAAAACAAACTAATTGTACATTCGGAAATGAAAACTGCTGTTTTTAATGGATTGACATTTCGACTGATCTTGAGTTTGAATAAAGGTTGAAATATTTTTTGTAATTTATTTCATTATGTGACATTAATTATTATTTTTTTTAATTTTATTAAAAGTCTAATGTAATTGATTTTTATATTTAAAAATCCTTATGAATACGTGGTGCATTTTGGTGGTTGAAAATGAGATATTATCAAATTTTATTGATCTATGAATATCTATGTTTATTAATATTTAGCATTTATTATTATACACATTTGTGTTTATTTGAATAAAAAAAAATTGTGTTACATAGTTCAGAAATAATTTTTTTATGCATTTATTAAAATTGAGTTGGCAAATTTTTAAATGTCAGCTATCGTAAAACTTTGTACCACTTTAATAATTTTCCGTTTAATAAATCACTTTTCGCAACTACTGTTTCCATATTTTTAAATTTTCAGCCGCGTGATTAAAATTATTATTGTTAAATTAACGCGTCAAATCTTTCTCGGAATTATTTATTGGATCTCAGATGTTTACACTTTCCAAATTAATGTATTCTCTCTAGTTACAAAAGTATTCATTATATAAGTCAATTCAATCATCCAAATGCAACATTGAATAAATCATTTCTTGTGATGTAAGTTTATGATTCGTACCCCGAAAGTGTCAAAATATCAATAGTTTGTTTCAAAATAAATTGCAACGACAGTAATTATTTATGCTATTTAATTCCTGTTTGAAAAATGGATGTTTTAAATATTCATTTTAGAACATTTAATCTGTTGTTGCTATTTAAATCCATTTTCTTTGAACTAATCATCTTATTGTATGGTATGAACCGTTTGTAATGCATTTTACATATATTTTATGCGTATGCATGTTGATTGAAATATTTTATTCTACAAGTAATTAGAAATATTTTATAGTATAATATTTTATATTAACCGATCAAATAATTTAATAAATATATGAAATATTTAAAACGCAGAAATTTTACACAAGTTCATATTAGCAGCTTAGCTACATATATTTATTTATCTGTTTAGTTATAGAATAAATCTTTGCGAATAAATCTTTTAACAAATAAAAAAAAAACTGCTTATTACTCTTTATAATAAAATTGATGGTAAAAAATGTTTTAAATGAGGAATTAGTATAAATTATCTAAAGATAATCTGTGTTAATCTTAAAAAAATAGTGTAGAAATATTAACTCTTTATATTATAGTGTTGCAGATCTGCAACATACTTAAATGTCAATGTAGAACTTACCATCACACCAGTTAATACATATTCATCATTGGAATCTTCAATGATATTCAGTTAATTTCTCATACCAAGGCTTCTGGTCGATATTGCAAAAATTAATTCAATCAAATTAAAAAAGCTGGAGATGTTCGGAAACTGATTTTTGAAAGGTAATTTTTGTATAGTATTAAAATTTAGTATTGAAAAATAGACAATATTTATGAGACGTATATCAAATTTTGTTTATTGTAGATGCGGAAAAAGTATATCATATATAATAGTCCATGATTATTTTATATTTATGTTATTTTTTAAAATATGTTTTACATGCTTCAATTGATGCATTCTACCATCTGAGACATTTTCCTTTTAAATCGGTGTTGTTTTGTCACAAATGGCTAAATTTATGTGAATTCTGGAGGTTCATTTACGTACCATATTTTTACTATTGTATCATAGATTGACAAGACATTTGAGAGGAATGTTCCTTTCGAAGAATACTACTAATAATGTTTCCCTTGATTTTATTACGCAAAATTTTAACAAATATTTATATTGAATTTAAGTTTTATGTATATTGTTCACATTTTTTTAAATTTATTTTTTTATGTAAAGCTCTTTCGTTAACTTTTTATTAATATAAGTGAAAACTACCTAGCTTCTAATGGAGGGTATTTTAACATTCCAAAATGTTATATTCTGGTCGGATTTTATTTTGCAAATTGTAAAAAAACATATAAAAATTTCATCGATTCCATATATTTGCCCATCTTTAAAAATTTCTTATACTTTTGACAAAATATACAATTGTAAGCCCCATCCTTAAAATCTTTAGAATTTCTTTTCTGCTAAAAGCGGCTTACTTTTGGTACCTTACGGTAAACAGACATACGTTCCGACATATCATTTTACATTTTTACAATATACAATGCAAAATAATAAACATTTGTAATTTTTATTAGGATGAGCGAAGCGAATCCTCTACTAGGTCACTCAAATTACACTTTGTCGTACACTTTACAGAAAAACTATTCAATATTTTAACTTCAAATTAAACACAGAAATTAATTATGATCTGTAGATTTGCAGAATATAATTTTTTTACAGTAAAACGTTAAAAAAATTATTATTTTAATTAATTTTTTTTACATGCATTTCCAATACGGGCGCATTTTAGCAAATAAATAAAAAATGAAACGCGTATATTTTCAGAAAAAAAATATAAATCATGGGGTAAGTAATAATAGATAGAATCATGATTAATTTAATAAATAAAATATATTTTCATTATTCAGCAAAATCGTTTGCACAGATGACACTTAAACATTAAAAGAAAATTGTATTGTGGATTTTTTTTGTAAAGTGGCAACAAAAGAATTGTAAACAAATAAAATTAATTGTTAAATTTATTATACAAATGAAAAATTAAAAGAATTGAAGCGTGAAGTTGTTGCCTCGATTCAAGCTCTTTATAAATGTACTAAAGCAAAGTTGGCCGATTCAGAAACGACAAATTGACTTTAACCATTTCTTACTTTATCATTTGGATCTAAAGTAATGTTACGTTCTTGTTTGTGGACCGAAAAAGATTTAGTGAACGGGACTTTAGACTTTGTTGCACATAATAAAGAAAATCACAAGCCACCAGACCAGATATCACGAATAATCATGGATAAATTTGAATACTACAATAATTTAAATTAAAAGAATTGGTGCGTACCAATTCCCCCAATAATTAAATTCTAGAAAAATGGAAGCATAAATTGCTCAATGAAAGAATTTCTTCTGCAGTTAGCTTTTGCTGTTACAATTCATAAATCCCAAGGTTTAACATTAGATGAAGCAGTTATAGATATTCAGGATATATAGACACCAGTTGGCTTAAAAACGTACGTAACGTTGTCGAGAATGAAAATCCTTCAAAATTAAGCATTCAATAGGAAATTTTTCTTACGAAACATTCTACAATATCCAAAATTCTGATACGCTAACATGTATAAAAACGAAGAAATCAGAAAAAAAAAAGTTTTTTATAGTTAAAAATTCATAGTATCAACGAGAGCAGATTTCAAATGTTTTTTCCAGAAAATAGGATTTTGACGAAGTAACTTTCTTCAAGCTCTCTTCAAATATATTATTCTAAAATAGCTATCAAAGATTATTTGATGATAATTACAAAGATTGGAAACATACATATTTCAAACAACTTTAAAAAACACCAGTGGTTACTGGAAATTGTAAAAACATCGTTAAAAGAGCTTTTAGTTGAAAATTTAAAAATAATTTGTAAAAGTTTGCTTCGAAAATATTTTATTATGCCAGTTTTACATCATAAATAAAAAATTAAAATGCGCCAAAACATAAAATAACGTTTTTGTTTAATAAAGATGCAAAAATAATATTAAAATATATTTTTACTTTCAAATATCTGTTTTATCAAATAATGCTTTGCGAATCCAAACAAAGCATGGCTTTTGCTAGTTTACATTTTGTAAATAATAAAAAAAAATTGAAAACATAAAATTTACGCCGATGTCCTGAGTAATAAAAATATTTTAATTTTTTAAAAATATGTTATACGTGGGTAGTTATAAATAAATCATACATTGAAAATAGTATATTTGTTTGACTTTATGAATCTGTGTGTGCATAAAACATATTCTTTAGAGTTAACCCTTAACTGCTGTGGCAAAAATTGTCGCTTAAGTACTGTGAGCGGTTTTCAGACCGCTTAATCTAAAGATGAATAAAATATTAAATTAACTCTCGGAATGCTATTTTTGCATTAAAGTTTATATACAGAAATATTATAAATGAAATTCAGCGCTTCAAAAGTTTCTAGAGATAGTAATAGATCTCCAAACGAAACAAAATTGGACCAGTATCTATAGTTAAACTAAATATTACGAATTAAACTTAGAAACTTGAAAAACTGAGCGGTTAGAAAGACCGCTAACAGTAGTTATGGGTTAAAACATTAATAAAGAATAAACGACAAAAGACTATCGCGATATATTTTTAAAACATTATACAAATCCCTATCTTTTTTATTTATTTATTATTATTATTATTATTATTTTTACACAATTGCTTTATTTAGTGTTATAAAAATCTGTTATTATTGTAAGTCAAACTCCAGAAATGAATTATTAAAACTTTTCAACCAAAGAAAATTATGTATAATGTATATATTTATATATATAAAGTAGGACCTCAACTTTATGTTCTTTATACTTCAGAAGTTTTGAAATCACGCCAAGAAATCAGCTACAAATTTTTAAAATAGAATCATTACTGCAGACGTTGACACTTCAAATTCTTGTTTTTCTCCAAAAAAGAGTGTAATATAATATTCTATTTGAAAAAAGGTTTTGGAATTACATTTTCTTCATAAAGCTGGCAGGAATTTGTGCAAAGCGATTTTATATTTTAAAAGAAGATGTGAATATATTAACACATTCAGTTAATAGTAGAATATAAAATTAGGTCATTTTAATCCATTAAAAATTTTGGCAAATGACATAAATGATTAATATAGTTTTATAATAATGGTACAATATTTCGTATTGAGTTATAGGACAGTGAATATTTTTAGATATGTTATTTATATAGTTATTTAGAATGTTTCTTTTGCGCTTTAACCGTTTAAACGGCAATGTTCCCAAAGGGGAACATTGCACTATTTGTAATGCAAAACATATATTTTCCAACATAATAATGATATTCTTATTTTTTCTATAAAATATAAGTTTGAAATAAACTTCTGAAAAAAAAATATGTTTTAGCATTTATCAAAGGCATAAGAAAAATAAAAATTCATTAATTTGCATTAAAAAAAGTATAGTTTTTTCTGTATTACTTACATTTGACTGCTAGGAATCTAAAAGTTTTTGGAATTCAAGAAAATACTCAAGTACAATATACAATAGCATATAGCGGAAAATAATTTGTTATATTTGCATAGAGTGTAAATCAATAATCATGTTCCAAAATGTGAACTCTGAAATGAAAACTGCCAAAAAACGGCAGAAATATTTATTTTTGTTATATTCTAAATTCGTATGCATAAATTAAAATATTTAAAGATGTAATATAGAAAAAACAAAATTATAATTTCATTGTGATTTTAATTTGGCATGTAAACGGTTAAGCGATAAATTTTAATTTATTTATGTCGACAGTATAAACGTTTAAAAAAAAATCACATGTCAATGACTACGATAATATAATTAACTTTACAAATATTAAAATTTTAATGTATCGATATAATCAGATATATAATGTTTGCGATATCGATTTTAAAAACCTAATACATGGATAAATTCTTGTTTAATAATATATATGATATTTGTTTACATGTAGAAAACCAGTCTACGTTTTTGCCATGTAGTATTAACCCTTTCCGGCGCACTACTCTTTAAATTTGGAATTTAAAGGAAAAAAAAATTAGGCAATCTATTTACGCCTAGAGGAGTACACAGGTATTGTTTTGTAAAGATTGCACTAACCATTTTAATTATACAGCTGTTGCTGAAGTGGTAACCTCCCATAAGTAAAGCATTGATAAGCGCTGTGAGAAGAGCATTGCTGTGAAGCGCGTATTACAGTAAAACGTTTTACCTATTATTTAAAAACAGTAGAGTTTGATCTCTGATTTGCTGCCATCTAGAACTGATAAGAAAGATTTAAAGTAGCCATTAGAGTAGTTTTTGAAATATTCACGGAGTTATTGTGTCTCTAAACAGGGGGAACTTTAGGTGTTGCCGACCCGGCAACACTGCGCGTTACGGGGTTAACTGATAAACCAATTTTGTGAATGTTTTAAAAATGTACAAAAAGTAAAACATTTTCAAAAAAAGATACGTTTACTTTTAAATTTTAAGAATAACATTCCCGTTTAAATGATTCGATTGAAAGTTGAATAAAAATACATTAAAAATATTTTTTAGACAAATATTTACACACAAATTTTTATGAATAGCGCAATATGCTTTTATGTACAGCTGGATTTATTAAATTAAAAAAACTGATACATTTCTAAAAATATATATTATTTTATCTTATTATGTATTATACAGTTACTTATCTCATTAAACAGAGAAAATCCAGTTTTACATACGATAAACAGTAAATAAAGTTGTGAATATTAACGCTGGAATTTTAAAATATACCTAAAAATATTCCGTTGTAAAATATCTTTTAAATATGTTTCTTCTTTAAAACAATACATATGATTTTGTCATCTTTGAAAAAAAATATATGATATATTTGATTGTATAGTGATGACAATGTATGAAAAAAAAATAATAATACAAAATTGCTTCTCTGCTTGAAATCTTAGAAAATTCGGAGATTTTCACAATAGTTAAACATTAAACGATTTCGTCATAATACTTACAGTAGTAAATTCAAATATGTTTCTCTTCAACAACTGAAACTGCCCAGATGTGACAATCCCAAAACTTTCTTCTACCTTACGCATGGTATACTTCCTAAAATAATGCAGCATAGCAGCGCCACTAGTTAGCTGGGTTAAACCGAAATCTAGTACTAAATAACTTATGTCAACTTTATATATATATATATATATATACACACCATATGAAATTAATTTTACAGCGTTAAACGTAAATAACAAGAGTAAAAATGAGCATAATCATATCACACACACACACACACACATATATATATATATATATATATGCATTAATCTCTCTCAATGTTTAAGATAGAATTCCTTAAATACTATTTAGAAGCATTCTAAAAAATCAATTTAAAAACGAGTTTCATATACATTAAAATAGTTTGCTTTCGCCAAGGGAAACAGCTGCTCATCAAATCACGTAATACTTTCATCTTTTCGCGTCAAATATTCTATATATATATATATATATATATTGCATATTTTCTTCTGTAATTCGCGGCTAAATTTTCCCGCTCGTTTATTACATACTTAAATAGCTTAGTTACATTTCTTCTTCTTTTTTTTTATAATTTGGGTATGCCTAGTTAGAAAACCTTCCTTGTTAGAATATGAATTCCGTTGAAGTTTGTTTGCTTGTAATGCTTTAAATGCATGATATCTTTACAAGATGTTACTATTATTTGTAATTTAATCTATTTACTTAACTCTTCATCAAGAAAGTCAAATTAGGAATTCTTTACGATCATCGTAGAAACTTCGTATATTGTTTGTTGCATCACATCTTAAAAAAAAAAACTGCTTAACTCAATTAATTATCCGTGCCATGAGATAAATCATCAAAAACGGTTGTCAATTGTCCATCTTTTGTATCGTTGTCAATCATGTTCAAAACAATAATTTAGTATTATTTTATGCGTATTGTTAAATACGCTAAAAGTTATTAGATAAATTAAAAAATTATAAAATAAATATAATAAATGATTTTTAATAAATAAATACGTAGGTTGATGTAAAAAAAAATACAAGCAGAAGCATTTGAAACGTAATAATTGTGGAGCGAATATTTCCACCCAGGATGCGTGACAGATGGCACTATTTGTCCTACAGTGGTTATACGATTAAGTAGCGTCAGTACGCAGACACTTAAGAGCGACAGTAATGGCACGATGGCTAGAACAGTGGTCTTGCGTAGAGGTGCGAGCCGTAATTCGATTCTTTTGGGCCAAGAATGTGGCCGCATCCGAAATTCACAGACAAATTCACAGTCATTCTTCTGCATGACAGTGCCAGGCCCCATACAGCTCGCCAGACTCAGGAATTGCTGCAAAGTTTCTAATGGGCGGTCTGAAATCACACCCTCCCCCCATACAGCCCCGATTTGGATCCTAGTAGCTATTTCCTTTTTCCGGCGTTGAAGTGAAACTTATCCGGAACACGGTTCACCTCAGACGATGCAGTGAAAACAGCTGCCGAGAAATGGCTCAATGAGCAGGGCCCTGATTACTACCAAGGCGGGATACATAAGTTGGTCAAACGTTCTGACAAACGCCTAGACAGGTTTGGCGACTATGTGGAAAAGTAAAGGCCAGATGTGTCTCTTGATTGCCATTTGTATCTTGTTTCTATTGTTAATAAATACTTTTTTTTGCCTTGTAAACTTTTTTCTGGATCACTCCTCGTAGTTTGGTTTATTTTGTGTCGACCGATTATCTACTCGAGGGATATTGGCCCAGGTGGGAGGTGACATTCGTGGGGGGTCTTTCTAAGGGAAACTAACCCGTATTTACGCATGGTTCAAAGAAAATCACAAAATCACCGAACGTTTAGGCCGACGGCCGCGATTGGGTTCGAACCCAGCACCTGTCGTCTGCCATTTGAGAGGTAAGAATCTCACCGCCACTGTTGAGGCTTAATAAATAAATCGAAAAAATGTGCAAATAAATAAATAAAATATAAAGCTTAAATCAGCATCTGCGAAAAATGTAAGTTATAGGTTTTAAAAATGTTGGCGTAAAATGGACAGCAATGATACAATGTATGACACAATTTTAAATCTACAATTTATTCTCGTTTGTTTAAAGATGGATGACATCGTGATGAAAGTCACTTTTCGCTTTACAGTTTGACAGATATAAGAATCACAATCATGATCATTATTTTTCTTTTTTTTTTTTACTATCTGAAAAAAAAAGGTTTTGTGAATGATTACCTTAATTGTTAAATATTTTAAATCGTTCACGATAAACATATCTTTACTGTTTTTCTAGTTAGATACAATGAAATATTCAGCTGTGCACCTTATTTCAGCGGAAGGTATATCTCAAAATATATACATATTTTGTATGTAGTTTATCACTCAAAAAGTAATTATTTTTTGCTACCCGCAGAATCAAGAACGTTGGTCTTATACACTGTCAAAAAACCCGTTAAATATAGGGCAAAAGCTGCTGGCAGCAATGTTGCGAATATTTTAATTTGCCGAAAATTTAAAAATTTTCTTTGGTGTAATTTGACGACCAAGCAATGAATTCGTCAATTCTATCAATTTAAATATTAGGATCTGATCCAATATAAACAAATATTGTAATACAACGTTGTTGTAAACAAATATTGTTAAAAAATTATGTAAATAAATAATTTAAAAAAACGCCGATTTGACAGGGTTTTTTTTTATCACGCCGAGCGGTCTTTATTCTCTAGACGAACATTATTTTAAAATGCTCTTTCTATAAATTTAACTTTTATGCAATTTTATTTAAAACATAAAGCCAAACATATGGTATTACTTGATTGTATCGTTGACGAAAAAAATTATCGTCAAACTTTAAAAATAAATGTCAATAATTAAAGAATGTAAATGTGTTATTCACTTAAATTTAAATATGCTGCACATGTTTGTTTCATCATAAAACCTTTGTTAATGCTCTACTAATTTATTTGTTCTTTCATAATCTGAAATTGCTACTTTTTTTTCCTTCAAGCCAATATTTAATGTTTTCATTTATTTTATAGTTACGCTCATCTACAATTTTGCCAAACTAAAAAACATTAGGACCCTTAAAATTTTCCGTTATCATGAACATTTATAATGACCCTAAATAAATACGATTATTACATTTAAAATACACACATTTGATTCAAAAATACAATATCATTAATATATCTATTTATCCATGGTTTCATTTAATAACTCTGCGTTTAAATATGAAAAATATTAATATTTTTTATTTAGAAATCCTTTAAAAAAGAAATTTTATATCAGGTATGTCGCTATGCCACAGGTAAAATAATGCCATTAAAGTAATTCAATTCCTTATTTTTTTTAAAGTTAGATTCATTAACTTTTTATCCTAAATTTCAAGAATTGCCGCATTCTTCTATTTCTATAGTTTACAGAATAGTTTGGCGATTGTATAATTTGGCGAAATTGGTGAATGGGATAATCAAATACTACCAAATAATTTTCTTTACAAATAACCGCTTGTGATATTGAAATGCAAAGTTAAAAAAACGATTTTGAAGACAATCTTATGAATTATTCTTTTATTTTTAAAGACGTGTATTTTAAATGTATCTGATACATATGAATTTTTAATAAATATAGAGGTTTTTTTTTTTTTTTTTTTTTTTTTTTTTTTTTTTTTTTTTTTATTTAAATAAACGATGCGATTGAAATCCTATTTAGTGATTAAATCATTGAATTGGAGATTAAATAAAAATTGGTGATCTTATTAAAACATCCGCACCCAGCTAACGTAAAAATAGCCAAATGACTGCATTGCATATAAAAAGTGACGCAATCTGCCCGGAATCTTTGATTCCGATCACATAAGTTGGGCTTTTATTATATAGGTTTTTGTTAATATCTCATTAGTATTATCTTAAGGATTTGATTTAATCTAGCGATGGGAACGATGTGTGAATTTTGATAATTAAAATTATCAGCCCATTTATATTTTTTTAAATCAAAATTCAATTTACCATTCTATAATTTTAATTTTCTTTCATACCTCTAACACTGAAATTACAACATAAATATCGCAATAAAAAAATCATAAATTAAATTATATAATAAAATACAATAATAATAGTAATAATAGTAATAATAAAATTTTAAGAGGAAAATTTAAAGTTTTAATTACCTAAATTTTTAAGAGAAATATACTTAAATTTATCATATTTTTACATTAACGCAAAATAATGGTAGCCTTTTTAGAATATATTCTACTATAAGCTAAAGAGTGACTTATTTCAGAGCAGCGATCATATGGATTATATTTACATGCAATATATTTATATACATTTGAATTTACATTTGAAATAATAAAAAAAGGAAAAAAAAATACTGATAATAAATATACTTCGCACATAATTTGCTATAAAGACTGTTATATGATCGTTACAGAATAAAGTATTTATAGCTTAAATGTATATAATTTTCCATTTAATTCAAATCCATATTAAATAGCTCTTTGTTTATCATCAAACATTTTAGTACTTTATCTATAAAGTCGATGCAATTAATTGCAGATATTACATTAGTCTATTGCTGAATTTTCAGAAAATAAGGGTTTGTCTCAAAATGAAATGTATTATGAAGACTGCATATTACGTAACAGCGATGTTTAAATTATTTTAATTTGTGTCAGATTTACCATTAATGTTTATAGGTTATAAATTATACAATCATTCTTCATCAATCAATCAATGTACAATATGAATTTTTATACTGCTATGTTTTCTTTTATCTATATGACTTATCAAAATAGTTGTTTATCGATTTTCTTTATTTCAGAGTAAAAACTAATCTTATTGAAATAAAAAAAATATTAAACTCTACTCTATTAAGAATGTATAATATGTTGTTCGGCAAGGACACGATAGCCTCGTGTTAAATGGATATTATAGAATACCTCTTAGTTCTAGAGAAGCATTGAGGGAGGAGTAGCATTATGACTCAACATAAATTCATACTTAGAACTGAAAGGATAACGTTAGTTCTAACTCAATTAATATGCCACTTGCTCGTAGTTACTCGGCAGAGTTCGATATCGGGACACACTACATTTGTTTTTTTACCCTTTTATTTACAAATATATTTTCCTAATTATACTATCTCTGACAAAATAGTTCGGTAAATGAATTCAAAACGGCCGATCTGGCAAAACTGGGGAAATAAAAAGCTGCACCCGCATAGAGGCAAGTGTTCACAATCTCTCCCCACCGTTCTTCAGTTGAGCGTTGTGTATGTTCTGTGTAAGACGTGCTTTACAAAGTGCTTGTTCAGTGTGTTGGTTCTTAACTGAGAAGAGGAAAATGAACGAACAAAAAATCAATTTAAACTTTCGTTTTTATCTTTGCAAAACACCGAAAGAAATTGATGAGGGGGGGGGGGGTGCAAATTGAACATCCACCATACTCGCCAAATCTCAATCCTCCAGACTTATTCCTATTTCCAACACTCAAACTCTCTTTGAAAGAGTTTTGACCAGATTGCTGACATCCAACGAAACGTGACGAAGCTTTTGAATTCCATCCCAAAAGAAGACTTCTTGCGAATTTCCCAGGATACGTAGAGCAGATCTCGGTGGTGCATAGTTATGGGAGGTGACTATTTCGAAGGATGGTATGATAACTTTTGTTAATATTTCATCTACATTAATATTAAAGGAATAGTCACCGAACTTTATTGATAGGGATAGTCATTTAATAACAACCTCAATAAAAAATCATAACATCGTACCTTAATTTCAATGTTAGCATGTTTAAACATTAATTGAGAATTTCTGATTTTTAAACCATTATTTCTCATCATTTAAAGATACATTTTTAAAAGGTTTAATGATCTATTGTTGAATAATAAAAATTATAAATCATTACAAACATATTGTGACGTCTTCTAGCTATGAGGCTAAGGGGTCCCTGCCCTTTAACATACATTAAAATAATCAAAATCAGTGATTACTATGATTGGAAATCTCCGTATTAATAATGCGATTAAATAACTAACGTTTTTTAAACTGTCAAATGTCTAAACAGTTTGTAATATACAGGGTGAGTCATAAATATCGAAATAATAGGCTATCTCCTTAAATATTGCCCCTAGACCCATACTCCCAATTGCAAAAGTTCATAAAAAAGGTGAAATTTTTAATAAGATAAGTTGCAACTCCATGGGGGTCTATTTGAAAAAATACGAAATAAAAAATTTTATTCGGCCCCAGTAGGATAAAAATTCCAATTAGAAAAACTTTCCTTATGCAGTCCTGTATTAGACACAAAAAATTGCATCTTCATATCTTCAAAACTCGCAGAGTTATAGCCGCTTAAATAATTCATGGGGTTTTAAGGGATTAAACACAAATTGAAATGCGCGCTATTCAAGAAACAAAGCTACTTTGACAGTTCTAGGAAACATATAAAAATTCTATATTTTGAGTTAGAATTTCGATTATTTTCTTCTTTTTTTGTAATGGTTCGCCATATAAGAAAATCACATCCTAAAATTTCTCACAAAGTTTGTCAAAATTTCAAATGATTAGTACTAGTTTAGATGGGGTAATTTAAAATAGTTAAATCTCAAAACAGTATTTATCTGATTTCAGTTTATTTCGATATAATTAAAGATTAAAATCTGATTTTAGTTTTTTTGCAGGGTTTTTTCCAATATTAATTTTAAAACTATTAACGATATTTATTTAAAATGATATAACTTTTAAAAAGTTATATTTTCAAAAGTAAAATTTGCCGAAACAAAACTAATGTGAAATAATCCAAAATGACATGTTTCAAGTTTGCACATTTTTTCTTTAATAATTCTTGACTTTTAATAATTCAAAGAATAAAAATAGTGGGTAAAAAGCTCATCATGCAGAAAAAGGAATTTGAAATTTTATATAAAATTTGGCTCCTAATAAAATGTTTAAAAGTCTTAAAAAATTGAAAGTGTAAAATAACTCTTTTTTGTAGCTAAAACCTCCGATTTAGTTTAACTTTTCTCATTTCCATCGCCTTTCTCTACTGTTTAAATGTCCGTCAGTTATTTAAAACAATACTTTTTCTAAGATGCAGCTTAAGTCTTTTTATAAATTTAGCTGTCAAAACTTCAGGCATTTTATTGTCCTGCAGAGGCTGTTAAAAATCTGTATTCTGGGCTCAGACCGGGCCAGGACCGACACGTTAATTATTTCAGAAGATTCGCCTCGCCGGGCCTAACGTATTTTTCATACCGGAGGGGTCTGATTGCTTCTTTCTACGTATTGCTGGAGACAATTTTCAACCCCGGCCTCGACACAATCCGCATTAAAATCTTTGTGTCTGAATGACCTAATATATGCATAAAATAAGTAAAGTTTGGTTCAATCTAAATTTTTACGAAAAAAATATAGATTATAAAATCGCTTTTATTTTACAAAAAAAAAAAAAAATAAATAAATAAATAAATAAAATAAAATAAAATAAAATAAAATAAAACTAATTTTTTTAAAGAATAGTATATTTAAAGGCTAAAAAAATTAAATACAATAAAACCAGTGAAAAAAATCTGTCTATGACGGAATGCTGTCTTAAAAGGAAAATGTATTTATCCATACAAAATAAATATAACAATACATGAGAAAAAAATAAACTCCATATACACCTGCTAAGTAGGGTATTTGTCTATAACGTATATTTTCTTTCTTATGTGATTCCGTTTTAAAAGGATTTACTTTATAGCATTTTCCAACGCATGGGATATGGATTAACGATATTGAAATATAAGTGAAACATTTACATATAAATGCAGATTAAATAACAGATAAAATAAATACATCATAGCTTTTCGCGAAAAAAAAAAAAAAAACTATGTGGAAATTCACGGCTGAACCGGGCCGAACTTTTTTCCTGTCGGTCGGTTTGGGACCAGACATAGATATTTCGACCCATGCAGACCTCCAATGCAAACTACCAACATATTTCGAAAACAAGTTTAGCTTGAAATCAATACGCTTTAAATCGACTTTTTTAAGTCCAAGTGAGATGCACTGTCTTAAATCGATTTTTATTAACAGCCAGTTTGTAGACGATCCCCCACTTTCTTTCAAAATAAGTCCAAAATACTTCGTTTACAGGCATGGTTAAGTGGTGTAATTCATGAATTTTTGAAAATTTTGGATTTTAATATCTTTTTGAGGTTTGAGATATGGAGATATTTTTTTTTGTTGCTGTTCAATTTAGGAAAGGATAAGGAATAATTCCCTAATTGGGAATTTTTCAGTAGGGGGCCGTATAAAAATGTAATTTTCGTATTTTTTCAAATAGACCCCCCATGGAGTTGAAACTTATCTTATCAAAAGTTTTATCTTTTTTATGAATTTTTGTAATTGGAAGTATGGGTCTAGGAGCAATATTAAAGGACATAGCCTATTGTTTCGATATTTATGACTCACCCTGTATTTTTAACAGTGTAATAAAAATCTTAACAGTAAAATTCCTCATTTATATTTCACTTTTATGTGTGACTATTTTATTATTATTTTTTTTTTTAATTGGAAAGGGAATATTGGATAAGATTTTTTTAAAGAACTGTAATTTTAAATTCAACACAATCTTCTTAAAATGAATCAAATCTAATATTCACGCATTTAAAAGGTAAATGTTTAAATAATTTTAACACAAGTATATTCCTCATTTGCAAAACTATTAATAAAATATAAAATAATTATAAATAATTCAGTTATTCTTTACTTTTTAACGCACTCTCCTGTCCACTGTAACATATGGTTTTATTTCTTTCGGCAGTATAATAAAATTTAAATTATTCAGCACATATTAAATGAAATAACAAATTTATTTATTTTATACATTAAATTAATAGAATTTTTTAATTAATCCGTATGTTATCTGCTTCCTTTTTAGATAATGGTTGAAAATTATTAAAGGAGAAAAAATATTAAATTAATAAGATTTGTTAACATTTAATTAAAGGGTGAATTGATATTTTAATCAGTTCGTATGAGTAATGTAAGTAAAAGTAAATAAAAGTAAGACGATAATTACAGTCATGATTAAATTTATTCCTTTTTTACGGCTGTAATTTGATTTGACAAAGTTATGTAAAATATTATGAGCTGTGAGACTTTCCTTCTCAGTTAATGTCAATTTACAGAATAATAAATTGATATTTTTTAATGGATACGAATTTTATTTAAATTTTTATGCATCGATTTTGTAGAACTTTTTATTTTTTTATTTTTATTTTATTTTCTTTCTTTCTTTTCTTTTATTTATTTTTTGTTGTTGTTGCAAATTTTGTTAGAACAATGTCATTAAATTATTTTATGTTTTAATGAAATAAATCGTAATTTCTTAAATATTGTGGAAATAGTAATATAAGTTTTAATTGCAAATGCCTAGAATAAATATCCAATGTGTATTTAAATTGTTAGAACTTATTCTCAGATACTTGGTACAAATATAAAGCTATAGATAAAAATTCTGAGAAATTATTTTTTATAAACTGATGTAACATTAAAATATCGTGTTAGAAATGTGGTTACACTATACTTTAATGCTTTGAAGAAATAGTCTTTAACAAAATCGCCTGAAAGACGAAACGTTAAAACAGATATACCAAAATTTTATTCAACGAGTTGCTTTTCTTGAATTCTTCTAGTTTTTACACATATAGTGTTGTCCTGAAGATGGTGGTTTAGAAACTCAGAAACATTTGTGTGCTCTTTTTCTACATAGTTTTCTTTCAGATTTTTTTTTATGTATTCTATTTATATTTTAAATTACAACGACAAAAAGTTCAATATTTAACTAATTATTGAAAGTTACCTTGAGAAAGAAATATTTAGACTTTTTAAAAAATATTTAATTTTAAATGATTCTCAAATACAATATGCAATGTGCATCAAAAGATTTTTAACTCTGGAAAAATTTTAATAACGTAATAATAAAATATTATTACCCATGTATAACTAACTATATTAAATTATTTATCTTTTGTTCCAAAAAATACAAAGTGCTACGTTTTCCTTCATTTTGAAATTTCATTCAAATAATTTCACGCAATGAGCTTTTAGGAGACCGTCATAAAAAATTATTAGATAATGATTTAAAAAAATTCAATATACAATGTATGCAGATTTTTGAAGTAATATAATTCAATCTAAAATTTTTCATAAAATGCAAATTCCCACTACTCAATTTTCATGCACTATCTCAAAATACATCTCAGGCTATGAATACTTCTAAAAAAAAGTTGATTGTTCGAGTAAGACAATTATTTTATGATAATAAACAAAATGATACTCCTTTTGTTGCTATAGACGTAAAATAAAAAGTAAAATTCGTCAAACATTTTTATAACTCATTTATCATGGAATAATTGAAGGAAAGGCACAACGTGGACAAAAAGCCAATATTAAGACTATTAAGTATAAAAATGGGTAAACGAACAAATTCAGACAAAACATAGATAATGAAGAATGAAACAATCAGAGCAATGTATAAAAGGGAAAAAGAATACAAATTCTATTCACTAAAAGTTTTCGTCCTTTTTATAAAAAGTTCCAAAACATTTTCCAGATACATTTTTATGCAGAAGTTTCAAAATAAGAATTTTAATTATAGAATGTTGTGGAGTGTAGAAAAACTTTCTGTAACCAACAAACTATTTATTGAAAACACCCACTCCCAGTAAAATAATGTCATTATTTTTTAATAGCATGTAAATTTCATAAAAATAACAAAGAAGTTTTCAAAATGCATATTTTTAGAGCATAAAAAAATGAAATAAAATATTTTTTTCAGAAAATTACAATAAATGCTCGGTTAAGAAGTGTGATACTATTATATTAAGCACAACCCTTTTAACGAAAAACATCATATTATTGCAATCATACATTAATTTGTAAAAGGGTAATTTGTTATAATGTTGCAGTATCTGTTTATATAAGGGTTACAGCAGCTTTTCTTTTTAAAATTTTATTTTGTTTACTGCTGTTTAGAGAAGAATATTATTTGTGGTAGATTTCAACCAGATACAGAATAGTACGGGAAATTATTATATATCAGACGCAATTGTTTAAAAAGTAACAAATCATGTCATCACCAGTTAAAGATATGTATATCTCATGTTTAAAGATAAAAAACCAACGATTATAAATGCACAAATAAAGTAAGAAAAGGTAGCAAACAGCCGTTTCGAATCTACTATGGAGATTCTTCATCAGTGCAAAACTCAGCGAGCTAGAAAAAGCAAAACTGAGCTAAGAGACAGAGAGACGAAGGCTTATATACCCGCTACGGAAACGATCCCGCCTAAAGGAAAGCAACCAATGAGAAGAGAGCAGCCTAACAACTGGCTGGACAAGTAGCGACATCTACCGGAGAATAAACAAAACAAAAACTAAAAAGCGAGGGAAAAAAAAAGGTTTAAATTAACTTAAAGATTTCCAAATGCTAGGAAAATTAGGCGTACTTGATAAGTCATTGACTAAGGAGTGAGAATTTTTAATGATGTGGTAAGCTTCCCAAAAATCAAGATCAAGAATGGAAGGACACTTTTGGATGATGGTAGCTGAAGAAAAGTTAAACTTATGTTGTAAAGACCAACAATGTTGAGCAATGGAAGAGCGTTTAAGCTCTTGATTTTTGACATACCTTTTATGTTCCGTTAAACGAAATCTGAGAGCACGTTTAGTCTGACCAATATAAGAAAGGCCACATTGGCAAGAAATTTGGTAAATACCCCAGTTATCTAAGCGATCAATGGGATGCTTAAGATTTGAAAAGGCAATTTTATTAACAGGAGAAAAAATAACATTGAAATCGAACCTTTTTAAAATTTTAGCAACTTGCTGACTGATTTTGGGGAAAAAAGGCAAAACAACCTAAGTATTGCAATTTGAATTAAAGTTTTTTCTTTCAGATTGGGTGGATTTTGTTAATTTTCTATGAATTGAATCTATAATATTAGGGGAATAACCACGATCAACAGCAATAGCTTTAAGATAATTAAGTTCATCACTGAGTAACTGAGGAGTTGAACAAATATTGGAAGCCCGGAAAACAAAAGTTTTAAAAGCCGCAACTTTCTGGTTAGGAGGATGAGAAGAATATCTATGAGGTGGAAGACTGACCGCAAAAGGTTTACGAAAGACAGTAGTCTGAAAATTATCATCATCGCGAATAACAAGGACATCAAGAAAAGAAAGGCAATTGTTCGCTTCAACTTCAAAAGTAAATTGAATGTAAGAATCAATAGAATTCATAATAGAGAGAATATGATTTATATCTGTATTCACATCAATTAAAGGAAAAATATCATCTACGTAACGAACATAAAACTGAAATTTTAAGACTTCAAACAATTTTATTTCAAAATAGTGCATGTAAAATTCACATAAAATCGGACTAAGAGGGTTACCCATAGCCAAACCGTCAGTCATACGAAAGAAATTCCCGTTAAATACAAAAGTGTTTTGAGACAAGCAAACACGAGTGAGATGAATGAGCTCCTCAATTTCGAAAAAAGAAAAATGAAATTCACAGAGCCTTTTCTTCAGGCAATCTAAAGCCCCTTCGAAAGGAACATTAGTAAATAATGATGCAACATCAAAGGAAACCATCATGTGGCCTTGTGGCTTAAAACATGTTTCAATGTTATTTTTTCTCCTGTTAATAAAATTGCCTTTTCAAATCTTAAGCATCCCATTGATCGCTTAGATAACTGGGGTATTTACCAAATTTCTTGCCAATGTGGCCTTTCTTATATTGGTCAGACTAAACGTGCTCTCAGATTTCGTCAACGGAACATAAAAGGTATGTCAAAAATCAAGAGCTTAAACGCTCTTCCATTGCTCAACATTGTTGGTCTTTACAACATAAGTTTAACTTTTCTTCAGCTACCATCATCCAAAAGTGTCCTTCCATTCTTGATCTTGATTTTTGGGAAGCTTACCACATCATTAAACATTCTCACTCCTTAGTCAATGACTTATCAAGTACGCCTAATTTTCCTAGCATTTGGAAATCTTTAATTTAATTTAAACCTTTTTTTTCCCCTCGCTTTTTAGTTTTTGTTTTGTTTATTCTCCGGTAGATGTCGCTACTTGTCCAGCCAGTTGTTAGGCTGCTCTCTTCTCATTGGTTGCTTTCCTTTAGGCGGGATCGCTTCCGTAGCGGGTATATAAGCCCGCGTCTCTCTGTCTCTTTGCTCAGTTTTGCTTTTTCTAGCTCGTTGAGTTTTGCACTGATGAAGAATCTCCATAGTAGATTCGAAACGGCTGTTTGCTACCTTTTCTTACTTTATTTGTGCATTTATAATCGTTGGTTTTCTATCTTTAAACATTTTTGCACAAAGGCTTTATTTGCTATTTTAATGTATATCTCATGGTCAGAACCTGAAATTGGGAAATTCGTGAACTGGCCGAAAACGTTTAGAACAGAATGGCGAATTCGGGAATTCGCCTGCCAATTCGCAAACTGATCAAATGCAATCCGCCAGTTCGCAAAGTGGCCATACGCGATCAGCTATGTCCCTAAATAGGTACAGACAGTCGCCTAAAACATTCTAACACAGTTGAAAGTATTTATGCAACCGATTTCTCTGCTCAGCTGCCTGCTTGTGCTCTAAGTCGAATAAAGTCTCATGTTGATGTATGATCATAATCATATTTAGCTTTACTCATTAATTTATGTATTGAAAGCGAAGTATATACTCCTTTTGGTTAATTTACAGGAACACAAAAATATTTTGTTACAATATGATCAGTGGAAAATATTTTTACCGTGCATTTTAATGTTAATACATTATCCCTATTATAATAAAATTGGTGTGTATCATTAAAATGAACGACAAATTTTACCTACTGTATATGAAATAAATAGAAATTATGGTTTACTTATAAAGACAGTCTAAATATTTTTTACATTAGAAAGCACGCAAAATACCCTTTTAATGTACTTAAATGATGTTACACTATTTCATACATAATGGAAATCATATGCCTCACTTATGTAGGAAATGTGCTTATATAATATTCATACGATATAAAATACAACACAGATAGAAAGAATACAATTATTATAATGAATCTGATGCATCGAATTTATTCACAGAGGCGGGAATCTCCAGCACATTAGAAGTTAATGGTCGCAATAAATTCAATTTAATGAACTATATCAACATGATTTTATAAAGCATATCACAATGTAATCTTAAAAGCATGAAACATTCTTTCCTTTCACGCGTGCATGTGTGTGTCACATACCTGGCAAACGTTAATCTGCACTTCGTATGTTGGCCAGGCTTCCTGGCCAGTTTGCAAATTAATTGGGCAAAACGCGAAATACACTGTTCATTTCATGTACATTTCATGCCAGTATGGCCAGTTCAGGATCAGGCCAAACAATTCGCGAACTAGTGAAGTTTAGGGTTTTGGCCGTAACATATGTACCAACTCAGTCATACAAAAATCAGACACGAATTTATTATTTTTATGATAATAATCATTGATGATAATTGAAAGACTTATTGTAATGATGTTTATAACTATTACGTAGGGTTTTATACAACACTGATTTAACAGTAAATAAAATTCAAGTAAGGTTTAGTAAGTTAATATCACAGATGTACAACTAAATTTTATACAAATGAAGTATATATCGTAAATATTTTTTTTATTCTAATATTTAGACTTTAAATAGTTTTACAGAACAACTTCTACATATTTTGTTTAACTAAAATTGTTTTCGTAACATTATTTCTTATTCAAAAGTAAAATATAAAAGTTTATTTATTCTTTTTATTTGTTTATTTATTTATTTTGCAATGACCCTAGTTATGAAATTGGAAAAATCTAAAATTATTGTATTCTGAATCTAGACACACGGCAGTGTGTCAGCCAAGTTCACAAAGTAAAAGGCAACACACCGGCCGTGGGTTATATTACCCGAACCATTTCGAGCCACTTTTGACCCCTCAATAACTTAAATTATATTTGACCTACACACTTGCAATTTTTTGTGTCGTGTAAGACCATCTTCTAATTTCCGAATCCTAAATTTTTTTTTAAAAAAATCTTTTACCGTTCACGAGAAATTGACGTCTGAAAACCACTGTTTTTACCACTGACTCACTGACTCATTCACTCACTCATAGAAATGTTTGACTACTTCCAGGTGACTTAGGAAGTTGAAATTTGGTTTGGAGGTAGGTTATTAGATCTATAAATAGGAAAAAATCAGAAATCACCATTAATTGAACATTAATGGTTGGTTAGAGGATAAATTATTGGATTACAATGGAAGTTTATGAGAATTTCACAAAATACCAGAAATAGTGCAAAGTTGGCGTCACTTTTGGCGAGTATCAGGGCTAATTTCTGAAACTACCGAACCGATTTCAAAAGTAATGGTACTAAAATGATGATATTCGCCCCGGTTCAAACATAGACTATATCTTATGTCTGTGCCACTAACCAAAAGAGGGTTCAGAAGCGAAAAACATTCTAAAAAAGTGATTTTTGTTTTACTGAAGGGCCTAGAAGCACAATATTTGGCATGTTAATTATTTATAAGATATAAATGATCACTAATAACATTTGCTAAAAAAATATCAAATTTAAATGTGTGAAAATCCGCGAAGAGCGTTCTAAAAAAGTTCGAAATACCAATTTTAAAACACTCTCAGAAAACAACAAACCGATCTTAAAAGTAATGATATGAAAATGATGATGACAGTCTTTGCTCCAACATAGGATATATCTTATGTCGATTGCACTAGTCCAAAGGAGATAAAAGAGCAAAAAACATTCTAAAAATGCGATGTCTGTATATTAAGGGAATGGACTGGAAAGATAAAGTTTGGCATTTTAGAGTTTATGGGAATTTCGCGAAATATCAGAAATAGTGCCAAGTTGGCGACACTTTTGGCGAGTATCGGGGCTAATCTCTGAAACCACCTAACCGATTTCAAAATAATAATACCAAAATGATGGTATTTGCCCCGGTTCAAACATAGGCTATATTTTATGCGTATACAATTTACCAAAAAAGGGTGAAGAAGCAAAAAACATTCTAAAAATGCAACTTTTGTGTTACTGAAGGACCTAGAACTATAAGATTTGGCATGTTATTTATTTATAAGATATAAATGATCTCTAAGGGCATTTGATAAATATACGGAATTCAAAGGGGGTAAAAATGTGCGAAAAGCGTTCTAAAAATGTTCTAAATTGGGATTTTTAAGCAATTTCAGCAAACAACAAACCGATCTTAAAAGTAATGTTATCAAAATGATGGTGATAGTCCTTGCTTCAATATAGTAGGCTATATCTTATGTCGATTCCACTAATCCAAAGGGGGTAAAAGAGCAAAAAGCGTTCTAAAAATGCGATGTCTGTATGTTAAGGGCCTAAAAACATAAAATTTGGCATGTTTATTAGTTATAAGATATAAATGATCACTAAGAACATTTCTTAACAAATACAAAATTTAAAAGGGGTAAAAATGCGCGAAAAGCGTTCTAAAAACTTTCTAAATAGCAATATTTAAGCAATTTTGGGTAGTTAGCGAACCAATTTAAAGAAAAAAAAGATGCCAAAATGGTGGCGACAGTCTTTGCTCTAACAAAATTATTGGATAAATTACCAGGGGAATCTATGGGGAATTACAATGGGAATCTATGGGAATTTGGCAAAATACCAGAAATATCGCCATGTTAGCATAACTTTTGGTGCGTAATTTTTGTCGTCAATATAGCGATATTTCGCCAAGTTGGCTACAAACGTTTTTGGTCGACGAAATAATCAAGTAGTACCCAATCACGTAAAAGAAACATCTTATTAATGGAATTTAAAGGAACATAAGCAGTCCTATTGTTAAATTTTTAAATTTGATTGAAAAAAACAGTGAATAAATGCAGGAAAAAAGCTGAAAGTTTAATTAATATTAAATAAAACTAATTTAACCTATTTATTTGAAAAAGGAAACAAATACCTATTTATTGACAAAAAATAATGATATCCTATCAAAAACATGAATGTGAAAAAATGCCAAGTTCGTTAAAGGTTTCGCTCATAAAAGAAGTGATTTGACAAAAAATAATGATATCCTGTCAAAAACATGAATGTGAAAGAATGCCAAGTTCGTTAAAGGTTTCACTAATAAAAGAATTGAGATCTAACTGCAAACCAAGTTCTTTCGGTGCTCCTTAAATCATAACTCCTGTCATGCATAATATTATTCAATTGCTTAAAATGATTTGTTATGTTACTTGTTATTCAATAGAGCGACTTGGCAAGTTTTCAGCTACCAGCTTGAATCTTTGAATCGGAATACAATTTAATCTAGAATCTGATTGGCAAAGATCTAATCAATCGAGTGTTCGAATAAATATATTGAAGTTAAGGTACTGATAAGTTAAGGAAGGGATCAACTTTAATTTCTGATCAACTAGATAGAAAAAATTGAATAAGAGAAAACTTGCTAAGTCGCTCTATTGAATAACAAGTAACATAACAAATCATTTTAAGCAATTGAATAATATTATGCATGACAGGAGTTATGATTTAAGGAGCACCGAAAGAACTTGGTTTGCAGTTAGATCTCAATTCTTTTATTAGTGAAACCTTTAACGAACTTGGCATTCTTTTACATTCATGTTTTTGACAGGATAAATAATTACTTTTATGCTGTCCAATTTCATTATAAAACAAACTTGTGAAATATATTAAATACATCATTAGAGCAGGAATGTTTGAATTCAAATATGCTAGCCACTAATAATAAGTATGGTAGATTTAAAAGGCTTGTAAAATGCCATTAGTTATGCATTATTCGTAAACAGATCTTTGAATTAATGTCATGAAATGGAAATGCATATTTGAGTATTTGCTAAAGGTATTTTGTGTTATAATATGTAAACTTTTACTACAAATTCTATAAAATAATATAGATAATTACATTTCATAAATGAATACTTATCTGATTTAAATTATTGGTGCGCTATTAAAGTAATCTCATGTATAGAGTTTGTAAACATTCATGAAAGCTAAAGTTGTTGGTCTAACGAGTAAAATTACGCATGCCAAAGATAATTATTGATCTATCGATCTTTGTATTACATATGTAACATAAATATCATTTTCAGATAAATATCGCTATAGTATTTATTTGTCTTTTAACTCGTGAGAATTTTTATACAATCAATATTTTGGTTAAATTTAGTATTATTCCAAAGTAAAATTAGAGTATATTTAATAAAGGATTCCTCAATTACAAAATATGTTAATGACTTAAAAAGGCAAAAAATATAATTATTTGGTATTATATTGGATAAATTTACATAAATAAAATATGGATGTTGATCTATATCTCTTTTTCTCTCTCTTTTGTTTATGTATGCGCGCGTACTTACATGTGACCTTACTTAAAGGTATAAAAATTTGGTTCCCTGTAGACTATTACAAAAGCAAATTAAAAAATTTCTAGGAATACTTGAGTTATTTTCCTACAATATATGAATTCTTTAATTTCAGTATTTATATTTTTATTTATTTATTTTATTTTTCCTTTTCTTTTAATTTATTCTAATTCATTAATTTATTTAATTCCAAAAAGAAAAATAAATAAATGACAAAAGTAATCACGTTTAAGGGTACAGTGGACTCTCAAAACTATTTTTTTTAATTTTCAATGAATTTTTTTAAAAATTTCTGGAAATAGTCATAGTATATATATCTCTTTTTTCACAATTTTTTTAAAAAAACATATTCAATAGTTTTTGAGATACAGATTTTTCTTTTTTTAAATTAACGAAAAATGACACTATTTCAAAATGCTCCATGCAAAATTCTTTATGCCCAATTTTTCTGATTTTTTGTTTAAAATGCTCTCGATATATGTGTTAACAAATGTTACTAAGCATTTTTAGCATATTTCTTGTAAACCACTAAAAAAATGATTTTAACTTAATTCTTTTGTATTTTTCGTTAAAAAATCATTAAAAATTCCATATAACTGAAATTAAAAAAAATTAAATGCGTCTAAAAAAGTTTATTTTCAGTAACATTTGTTAACACATACATAGAGAGAATTTTAAACAAAAAAATCAGAAAAATTGGGCATAAAGAATTTCGCATGGAACATTTTGAAATCATGAAAACAACGAAAATATTCATTCTGAGAAAAACAGGTTTTAGTAACTACAATGGTTATAATTGCTTAATATTTTCCTACTGACACAGTTTCAGCTATATATCAGGAATATAATATCATTTCCAGCTTATATGTAAGTGCTTTATATTTTTATGGTAGATTCACATAAAATATGTGGCTTCGACAGTAATTCATGCAAAGGACGTGAAGTATCTGAATTTTAAAAAATCTTCTCAAAAATAACTTTTTGTATTTTCTATTGAATTTTTTTTTAATTTTTCTAGAAATATTCATTATATAAATACCTCTTATTGTAAAAATTTTTGTTAAATATATTGAAAATTTTTAATACATTAAATATATTAATATATTTTTTTTTTATTTTACACTAAAAAGATTGGGGACAAAAAGCAATTCCTCTAAATACATTATAAACAAACGCTAAAAGAAACAGTTAAAAGTTACAGTTAAAGTATTGTTTAGCGAAATCACAAAGTTAATAAGTATTCAGTGCACAATAATAACATTTTGTAAGGTAAAACTAAAAACTAGGCTAAATTTTACGGATGCTAATCGGCAAAAAAGTATGCAAAAGGGCGTGGCAGAATCAGCTGATTGGACAAAAATGCTTGTAACTCCATTAAAAATAGTCGAAATTGAAAAATTCTTTTTGAGTTCAATAGCAGGGAGTTCATATAATGTTATTATGCTAAAAATGAAATTTCGACAATTTGATGATTTTTTGAGATTTTGAAAGTCCATTGTACCGTTAATAACATTTGAAAAATATTTATAAATAATTTCCCCATGTAGTTTAGCACTAATTTCAAATCCTCGAACCGATTAGATTAGCACATAAAACTAAATAAATAATTAATTATTAAATAATTAACAGAATAACGAATATAATCTCAATTTGACATGTAAAAGATACAAATTAAAGAGTAAAATACTTATGATACTTTACTGCTGCTTTCATTGGAATCATTCTCATCTTTACAATTAATGAGAACATAAAACTTCCCCGGTAATATATGATTCATGTGTTCAGTTTTTGAACTTTATACATTGATTCCACTTTTGTTCGGATTTACTTTTTTTTGTTTTTAAAAGAAAAAAAATGTAGTTTTCTTACTTCTACTTTTTTTTTCTTATTTCGTTCTTTCACATTTGATTTATCTACATATTTCTTACTTCTTGGTTGTCGTTTTATTTATTTATTTTTGATATACAGATTTTGTAAACTTCATTTTTTTGTCCGTTGCCTATTTTTAGGGTTTCTTTCGTCTAACGAAATCCTATTCGTCTACGTCCTCTGTGTTTCAGCCTGTACAGAAAAACTGCAAAATTCAGAGATTTCAAATTTTAAATATTTACAGCTGAATACATTTTGTCACACGATAAATCATAAAATTTAAACAAGTTGGTAAGTGTGATCGCAGATCGCACAGAGGGTTTCGTTTAATATTTCCATCAAAACACTTTATCATTGAATTAACCAATGAAAAACGGATTTTTGGCGCTATTTCAGATTTCTTCGCCAATCGCGCCAACCAGAATAGAATATTGTATTCGTACCCTAAATCCTGCCTTGATAACATACATTTGTTGATTTTTTTTTGTCAGAATCTGCAGATTTAGTGAAAGTACGTGAGTGAATACAATTGTGAATAAAAGTAAAATATTGCAAAGCTTAGCATACATTTCAGGGGGGAACAACCTGATCACCAAAGGCGGCTAGATATTTAAATCAAGAGAAATTTAATATATTAAAAAATCACTTCGCGTGTCAAAATAGATAATAAATAGAATGTAATATGATGAAATACAAACAAATAAGCACTTTTTATATGATTTATTTAATCCATTAATTTATGTTAGATAAATAATAATTTTATTTAAAATTCCAAGCAGCAATTAGAAAAAATGAAATTTCAATTTTGAAACTTACGTTATTGCAAATTTTTAAACTTCTAACTATCGCACATTTTCTATTTTTACTCCATCGTATAGGGAAAAAAAGTTTACTTTTAAAAGCAATTGTTCGAAAGCTGTATCTCCATTTATTTTATATATTATTTTTTTGTAGTTTTTAATACCAATTTTGTAAATGTGGCAACAGAACAACTAAATTTCTTTTAAAAGTAAAGAGTAAAAAACAGGACTATTTTTTATATCTATTTAAACTTGCCTGCAACAATTAGAAGAAAACAATCAACGAATGATATTGAAAATGATATTTTGATTAAAATAATAGGGTTTTTTTTTTCAAAATTTTATGATTTGTAGATCGAGTAGTAGTATTTGTAGTCGAGAGGCCGCTGTAAGTACACAAAATTTGAACTCTGACTTATACCATTTTTATACGGACTTTGTGACAGACAGACAGAGGAAAGATACGAATAGGTTTTCGTCAGATGAATGAAACCCTAAAAAGTGTATTTCTTCAGTGATTTTTGTTTTCAAATTTATCCATTCATGTTTATCCGAAACACGAAAAAAATTAAGAATCTGAACTTGAACTTGTTGTTATCCAGTCAAAATCTGTAAATCTTGTATAATGTATTCTAATTACAATGGTATTCATGGAACATAATGTATTTGTAATTTTCCCTGGGGAAGTATAACAAAAAAATATTTGAATAATTTATGTAATTATTTTAATAAGTGTTACTAAACAATGGTGATAATGATAAAACGCTGACGCAAACATCTGCATATTAAAGTTATTAAAATGTTAAGTATACGATGTTTGCGTACGAGTTTTAAGTAACGAAAAAGAATGGTACGAATAAATAATTATTCTCAGTTTGAGTGTTTTTTTTAATGAAAACATGATTTTAAATGAAAGGTGTTATTGTTATTTAAAAACTACACAAAGCCATTTAACGAAATAAATAATTGATGTAAATCTTGTAAAAAAAGAACAATAAGAATAACAAATATAAAAATAAGGAAAAACGAGATTCATCCAATTGTTTTGGTGAATCAGTACAATTCAAATGTTTTCTATAACTCTAAATAATAACACTAAATAATAAATATATAACTCTAAAATCACACCGAAATTCAAAAATGTCAAGAAGAATCAAACGGTTTAAAGGGAAGATTTGAATTTCAAAGTTACTTTGATTAGTAAACTAGTATTGAACAAAAAAGGTATTTTTATGACTTTTTTAAGATTTAAATTCGCCGACTCTTGTTGATTTTAAGATAGTTTTAGTAAGTGTCACTTTTGCAGAAGCATTGGGCTAAGTCATCAATGTTTAAAATATTAACGCAAAAAAATGCTACACATTAAAATTATCTTAAAATGAAAAAAAGCAGTCTACTGTACATAATCAAAAACATCACAAAAAAATTCTTTTTTTTCCTAGTATCTTTTCTTTTTGGCTAGTATCGTAGGTACAATTTTTTCGTCAATCGCAGTGAATCAATGAAGGACTTCGAGTATTGCCAATAAATTGCAAGAGTGCAAAGATACACTCATGGTTGGTTGGTTGGATAGGGTTTTATGGCGCAAGGTCCCCAGTGGGACATGCTGCGCCAACCACAAGGTAAGGAATAAAAGAAACAAGATACACTCATGAAATATTTTTGCAATGACATGGAATACAAATTCGGAACATGAAAATGTCTTTACTAGTGACCTAATCATTTTCCAGCGGAAATAATTGAAAATTATCTGCGATCGAAAAACACTCTAAAAGGAAAATCCACATCGTGCAAATATTTGCAATATCAAGCAAAATTGGATACTGTATCTGAGAAAAGCAGCAGATTAATAAAAATTTTGCACAACACATGCTTAACTGAATGCTTTTAAATTCACGAAACCAAAGTTTTTTTTTTTAACAGCCAATTTAAAAAATAACTGCAAGTCATATAGTTGTTAATATTATATTCAATGTAATAATCCTTTGAAAATAAATCAGCATTTTTTTACATACTTCGCTAAATAATTTTATTACTTGTTTTTTTTTTTTTTTTTTTTTTTTTTTTTTTTTTTTTTTATCAAGAATGTATGTATGTATTTTACTAGCGTAAATAGTGTATTATTACGGTAAAAATGCCTAAAATAAAACGAATAAAATCTGACTGAATGTTTTACATAGAAAATAGCTTTTTCTAATAAAGAAAACGAAGTCAATAGGAACCTAATATGTGAATGATGAAAACATTAATCAAGAATTTCGCATTGCTTACGCAGCATGGCCTCTGAACTTCGAAAGAAGATTAATAGCAGGGGAGATCTTTCATAATTTTCCTAAGACGGTAACGCATATAAAAGAAGTCTCATAAAACATTTTCAATAGTAAATTATACATTTTCTTTATCTGTTTTGTCAGGTAAGGATAATATAATAGCTTTCAGAATGCAATTACTGTTTTGTGCTTTTAAAAGATATTTCTTTAATACAAAGTCTTTATTTATTATTAAACTTAAATAATTTCAATTTTAAATTAATTTAGGATAATTATTATGAAAGTAAAGAAACGAATTTTCAACTTTCCAATTTGACGGGATAATTTTATTATTATTATTATTTTTTTTTTTTTTTTGTACATTTTTATTAATTTTAATCTTCTGTGATCTGAAAAATCACCTTTTTTTAAAATAAATGCTTTTGAAATTTAAATTTATTACTTCAAAACAAATCTATTTATGTGTTAATTAAATAAAAATACGAAAGTTTTATTTTTATTAGAATACGAAAGTTTTTTTTTTCATGAAATGCAGTAATTTGTTTGCGTAATATCAGTAATTAAATGCAGAAACACCTTAAAAGATTTTTTGTTTACAAGTCAATCAAAACAAAAATTCGAGAGCTTTAAAGAATTTCTAATAATTCACTCTGAAATGCGAATGGAGACAAAAAAGGCAAAACAAACTTTATTAATGTTTATTTTTTAAAATTAAACAATTATAATAAGATAAGATTAATAATTACAATTCGAATAAAACTTACTATAAATAGAAATAGAAAAAAATAAGCTTTTTTCAAATATACTAGAAAATTTAAATTCAGTTGACCGTTTTTATTCAAATAATAAAAATTAAAAAATATTCTCACTCCTAATTTTTCACTTTACGTGAAGAAAAATTATGAAAATTAATTTAATTCTTAAAAAATTGTCACATACAATTACTACAAATATTTATTTTCCTTAAATTGAATTATAAACATCCTTAATGAGTTAAAAAAAATACTTATTATTTCAAGTATTTATACTTAGTTTTATCGTTCCTAACTTTTTAACTATTTCCAACCTTTGAAAAGATTCTATGATTTCAGTTAGTTTGTATATTTGTGTATGTGTCTCTTCATATGTAATTCAGATAAATATATTTTAAATTCTTTGACATCGATATGTTTTGTTGGGGTTCCGTATAGCAGGTTCTTATCTAAGCTCTTAAAGTCCGTTAGAAAGTATTTTTTATGCAATTCCATTGCATATTGATCTACGACACAAAATTACAAGCTGTTAGCTTTAAAATATCGTTCATTGTACTAATAACTTTATGAAAATTATATCCGCTAGTTAAATGGACAAAAGAAATTTATTGTTAAGTACATCATCATTTTTTATACAGAGATATGCAAAATTAATTTGCTCCGTTGTTTTCCATTGTAAAATCTGTTTGCATCGTACATAAATTTTATTACAGTGCTCCAAGCTTAATGAACTTTACATGATTACTGAAGTTCATGTCTTTTACAGACGATAACATTCATATTTTTACGGCACATTGAAAGGATTTTTTAGTGTTACAGGCTGACTGTGAATAATATAACAATCTCGTAGAGCCTGCTTTATGCTTTGAATATTTTTTGTATATCACATAGTATTTTATACAAGCGTATCATAGCACTACACAAATACATTCGTGCTATACAGTTTATTTACATGATTAGTGTGAAGATTATTTGTAACTCTGATATTTATTTTAAGCTGAACAACACGTTAGCATACTAAGATACGTTTGCAGTATGTAAAATACATTAATATGTATGTATAAATTCATATATACAGTTATGGTAAAATAAAGTGTATGTTTTGCTGTTTATGGGTTGCAAGATCTTAAAAAGTGTTTCTACTTATGTTATATGTTATCTAATTTGATATAATTTTAACATGCGCTTTTATGGAGCTTTCAAGATATTTCATATGAGCAGGTTTTTTTCAATGTATTTCGAGTAAACATCTACAGACAAAATTTCTCAATTTTATCTATAGATGTTTACTCAATTTAACAAACATTTCACAAATAGTGCAAAAAATACATAATTTTAATACACGTTTACATAAAGTATTCGAAAATCGAATAAAATTAAAATCGATAAAAAGTTATTCAATGCGATAATGATTAATTGGAAATATATAGAATTAAATTATGTTTTTTATATTGATAACTAAAACAAATTTGCGTCTTAAAAATTATCCCTCAAACAGAGAATCTTGTTAATAGGTTTAAATTTTTAAATTTGCATTACGATTAAACCAGTGGGGTTTTATTAAATAAACACAGGTTCACAATAAACATCGTCTAAGGCGAAATCGATCGGGACAGAAAAGTCTTCCGTACTATACAGTATTCTGCCTAAGTTATAATTTTTACTCTATCGATTTGCAAGGTTTTGAAACCTTTCTGATTTAAACATATTTCCGTCCTACACATAGTTCAATTTATGCAGAGTTTACTATACCACGAAACCTATAAATAGAAATAGTCTGCACAGTTTAGCGATTTAAAATACACAAAACAGAAGAAATCGAAAAACCTCATCCAAATAAATAGAATCTTCCATTAACGTCTGTAAAAAAAGAAAGAATTCTTTGAAGTGCATCTAAACTTTACAAATGCTCATGAACACAGAATTTTTTGACACAATTTGCTCTCAATTTTCGCAATTGCATTTATACTGTAAGTAAGAAAAAATCAGCTCAATGACCAACTACAGTAGAATTATGTAACCGTAAAAGAAAGGTGAGATGACTATAATTGTTTTAATGCAAGGTTTATTGAATTATCGAAATCCTTCAAAGGCTCAGAAATATTACTCTAACAAACTAGAAATTGTACAAAATGTTCTTCATGTGTTCGGCATTTTTTTGATTGAAGCATCTTTTAACATACATTGGAATAAAAACAGAGTTTTCTCATATATCTATTTACATCAAACGACTTTACTTCTTATAAGTATGTGTTTTGATTCGCAGCAGTTTAGTATTTTTAATACATTTTGATCTTTCTCTAAAAATAATACACAGATCCACAATGAACCAGAGTAATCATGATTAGATTGTTTTAAATATTATAATAAAAAAATTTCCTGCCGACCCGGCTTACAGGCGCAACTACATATAAAAATTAAGTAGTAATTACACCGAGAATATCTAAATAAGATTAGAGATAAAATCAATTTAATAATTTACTCTGATGGCTTTTGACGAATTTCTAATTTCATTCTTCTGCAAGTGTTTGTTTTATCTAAAGCAGAATAATGTTATATTTTTCCCTTCAATCGCTATGTATGTTTAATTTCTTTTTACTGTAAGAATTTGTTACCTATATACTCTTACTCATATTGTATTTACACGCATACTTTATAAAATATCCTATATATTATGAAGCATTATAATTTACCTGTTATGTGTTTCTGCATCTTCATCAAAACAATGTTCCTTTTAGAATCGAAATAATTTAGAATAATATATATATATATATATATATATATATATATATATTAAAGGAAGAATGTATAGTTTCTAATTCTTTGTATAAAAGTGTTCAGAAGCTTTAATTTATATCCAAGAAAATTTCGTTAAAATTTTCGCTTAGAGAAAATATTTAATTAAATTTATTTATTAAGAAAATCTTTCCTTAGCAATGGGAGCAAAAATGCAAATTCTTTCTTAAGAAAAACTTAGTTTTTCTACTATTATGTTGAAAAAGTTTTTCGGATTTTTATATTTTTCTTTTGAAAGTTAAAGTTTTAGAATAAAAATTATAATTACAAAAGCTTGACTGCTGGAATAATTTTTCTTTGAAACTGACGTTATATATACAATATACTTCAAATAAATAGCTATCGTATCAGCGTTGAGAATAATTCAGATGCAATAGATATAAAAATACAGACATATTATATTAAGTAATGTTAGGAAATATTAATGTTTGTAAGTAAGGGAGCGTACAGAACAGATGGTAAAATGTACACAATTCTGGAATATTGGTAAACGGAAAAGTTACATATTTAATAATTATAATAGCAATAATGCGCACATATTATTTTTGCAAAAGAGGATTTGGAGAATCGTCAAGTAAAGAGAGAGGATGTCAGAAATTATAAAATCACAATTTGACTCGCGGCTACGGGATGAATTAATTATTTTATCTTTTTAGGTACGGTCCGGGCTAATGTTTTCGTTACGGTTCAGGTTTGAGCCCTGTTGATATTTTGTTGTTGGTCGAATAAATTTTTACATTTTTTCTGCGAGTCCGTCTGAATTTTACTTTTTGTTGCGGGTCAGTTTGACTTCTACTTCCTTGCTGTCGGTTGGGGTTGTCTCCGGTTTACTTACATTTTTGCTGCTGTTTGCGCTTGGTTGTGATTTACACCTACATTTTGTTGCGGAACCTGCCGAACTCGATAAATTCTTTATCATTGCAGCGGGTTGGGTTTTGGTCCGATTGATTTCTACTGTTTACCACTTGTCGCGTTTAATTGTTGGTACTCGTTAAGTGGACATTTTAACACATCTGCAGGTTTTTTTGTCATAGACTGACTTTGAATCAGTTTGAATCAGTTTTAAATTGGGTTCCAAGCTTGCATGAAGGATTTGGGTTGACCCGATTTCCAAATGAAAGTCTAAATATTTTTCGCAAATATTTCTTATAATATATAGGCACTAAAAGTTCTTTACAAACACTTTAAAATTCTTAATTATCAATATTTTTAAACTTCTAATTGGAAAACCACTATTTATAAGTGATACATAAACATAAAAATCTCCACACGGTTTCATCAAAACAGTAGCTCTATTTAGCAAACACGTTTCAGCTCCCCGCACAAATATTTTAATATTTCTGCTTAAAAAAAGCATACACCTCCGAAAATAATGACAAACTCGGCGACCCTGTTATTAAAACACGTCTTTCGCATGCTTCATGTCTTTAAAAGTTCTACAGTACTTAATAATTAACCAGTATATATGTTAGACATTCACTTTTCTATGTAAAAGATAAATATGATATTATAGATAAAAATTTCGTCTTTTCTTTATAGTTCCATTAAAATGTTGATTTTTTTTCTTAATTTTGTTTTAATGGCGTCGGAAATTTTTCTATCCGGTTTCGGTTTGACTTCTAATGGAATTTGCAGGTACGAATCAGAACAACACAATCTGTCCAACACTCTAAATGCGGCAGAACCAAAGCTTTAAATCGGATGTTTGAAAAAATTTTGTTACAAATACAATTCGTAAAAGGACTCTTTGCTCTGATACTATATACACTCTAAAAATTTAAAATTACTAAATGTTTTTTA
Organism: Maratus speculifer; assembly: GCA_964019185.1. Lineage (NCBI taxonomy): Eukaryota > Metazoa > Arthropoda > Arachnida > Araneae > Salticidae > Maratus > Maratus speculifer. The sequence continues at coordinate 68,626,907 of OZ025297.1, read as the reverse complement.
GGAACATATGAGGAACTTTAGATAACTACAATCATAATTATAATGTTTACATTCACAATTTTTTTTATTAAAAATACTAATTCTAGGCATTAGTTATAGATCTTAAAAAACAGAAGATAATTTTATATATCATAAAACACATTGTCACTATCACAATAAAAATGTAGTAAACAAAAAAGTGTATACATTTTGAGAGACATTATAAAGTTAAAGCTAATAACATTTCCGTTCCTTTTAGAACGTCTTCAGCCAGCGTAAGTGAAAGTCATTTCCTCATGAGCTTTTATTTCATTTTACAACTGTATAAATCCCTAAATTTCCATCTCATATTTCTATCTTATATTTTTCCCTTCTTTTTTCGCCAACCATCTTTAACCAGCTTGGTCAATGGCTGCATGGGTCATATCATTACATGATTTTTCTTTTGAAGTCAGGATTTCAGGAGTTTCCCGGATTAATATGTTGTGTAGGTTATCGTAATTTGCTATTTTTTGTATATGTACAGATTCTATTTTTAAAGGTATCTTATGGTTACTTTTTGACAATGCTGTTTTTATTTTATCATACCTTAAATCTCTTAGATGCTCTTTTTTCTCTCAGGGATTTTTCTTTTCGTCATTCCTATGCATTCTACTTTTTCGTTATTTTCATTTATACAATTTAATTTATAAACTCCTGCCGTTTGGGTTTCTTCATGTTTTTCAATTTCATTTCTTATTTTCCTGAATAGGGATGGATTATTGGGATATTTTTATCTAATTTCTAAATTCTCTTTTGATTTTTAACGCTATTTCATTCATATATGGAATGGGGTAGCGTATCTGATATTTTTTTGCGCGGGTTGAATTTGGTCAATTCTTTCAGTAGCTTTTTGGATAAGTTTATTAATCGTTTTTTTGGGATGTTCAGCATTTAAACCTATTTTTTAAATTATTTTTAATTCTTCTTTCAAGGATTTTTTTTGTTGAACATACATATAACGCTCGATTTATGTACGAATGGAGGGCTGCTAATCTATATGGTAATGGAGTGTTATTTTTATATGAAATTATGTTCAAATTTGCTGTCGGTTTTCTGTAAACAGTAGTGTCTATTTTATTATATTTATGCGTTATTTTTACATCTAAATATGATATTGTATGATTCACTTCTTCTTCTATCGTAAATTGAATATTTTTGTCGTATGAATTGACTTTTTTAAAAGGTTATCTAGGTTAGTGTGTTTGGTAGTTATAATGAAGATATCATCTACGTATCTAAGCCATAACCGGATTTCAGTTTTATGATCATTTATAATAATTTTTTCAAGGTTTCTAAGGTCTTCCAATTCAATAACAAAATATGTAAACAAAACAAATGTGTCCCTATGGAATCACCAATTTTTAATGTAGTAGCTGAATGGAAACTTAGAAAACCTTAAAAAATTATTATAAATGATCATAAAACTGAAATCCGGTAATGGCTTAGATACGTAGATGATATCTTCATTACAACAACCAAACACACTAACCTAGATAACCTACTAAAAAAAGTCAATTCATAAGACAAAAGTATTCAGTTTACTATAAAAGAAGAAGTGAATTATACAGTAACATAGTTAGGTGTAAAAATAACTCATAAGTATAATAAAATAGATACTACTGTTTACAGAAAACCGACAGCAAATTTGAACATAATTTCATATAGAGATAACACTCCATTACCATATAGATTAGCAGCCCTCCATTCGTATACAAATATAGCGTTATATGTATGTTCAACAAAAAAATCCTTGAAAGAAGAATTAAAAACAATTGAAAAAATAGGTTTAAATGCTGGACATCTCAAGAGAACTATTAATAAACTTACTTAAAATGCTACTGAAAGAATTGACCGAATTCAAACCGCGCAAAATAATGTCAGATACACTCCTCCCATTCCATATATGAATGGAATAGCGTTGAAGATCAAAAGAGAATTTAGAAATTTGGATAAACATATTCCAATAACATCCCCAACCATCCCTATTCAGGAAAATAAGAAATGAAATTGAAAAACATGAAGAAACCCAAACGGCAGGAGTTTACAAAATAAATTGCATAAATGAAAATAACGAAAAAGTAGAATACATAGGAATGACAAAAATAAAAATGACTGAGAGAAAAAAAGGGCATCTAAGAGATTTAAGGTATGATAAAATAAATACAGCATTGTCAAGAAGTAACCATAAGATACCTTTAAAAATAGAATCTGTACATATACAAAAAATAGCAAATTACGATAACCTACACGACACAATAATCCGGTAAACTCTCGAAACCCTTACTTCAAAAGAAAGACCATGTAATGATCTGACCCATGCAGCCATTGACCACAGATGGTTAAAGATGCTTGGCGAAAAAAGAAGGTAAAAATGAGAAAAGAGAGAAAATTTAGGGATTTATACAGTTCTAAAATGAAATAAAAGCTCATGAGGAAATGACTTTCACTTACGCTGATGAAGACGTTCTAGAAAAACGAAAACGTTATTAGCTTTAACTTTATAATGTCTTCCATAATGTATAAACTTTTTTGTTTACAAATTTTTATTGTGATAGTGACAATGTATTTTATGATGTATAAAATTATCTTCTGTTTTTTAAAGATCTAAAACTAATGACTAGAATTGATATTTTTAATAAAGAAAATTGCTTTTTAGGAAATCTGTATTTAAAAAAAATAATGTAGCGGCAATAACAAATATTCATGTAATATATACAGATTCACACTGTCGATTAAAACATCTTTGAGATTGCTCAGAATGTTTAAAAAATTCGGTATCGCAGATCTTTTTTAAACAACGGTAAGAATAACTACAGAGAACGTTTTACTAAGATAGCCATTCTTTTTGAAAACGTTTTATAAAATTGCTGATTTTTGTAGCTCTGTTTACAACTTTTCTAGGTTGACAATTTTTTTGTATACTGTGCAGATATTATTTTAGTAAGCATAACAGATTTTAGTAAATTTACAATACTAAAGCTACATTTATTTACAGTGTATATAGTTAAAATACAGTTGAATTTTGAGGGTTTTTATCTTGATTTTTTCACTATCTATAAATAGATGAATAATTATTTCCTGCATCTCCAGAGCTATAAGAATGTATCATTCTAGAAATATTTTTAAATACTATGATTTAATATCTTTGTTATTTATAATTTACGAATCTGATGATCCAAGATATGAGGGGCTGCACAGTGGGGCAAAAACCCAAAAAGCTGGCCAAAAGTTGAAAAATGAAGTTACGATTTAGGGAATTTCGATTGTACAGTTGGCTAGAATAATGTTTGGAGAGTCAGAATCTGTATTTAAAAAAAGATTTTTCCATTGCCCTTACAAGTAGCATCATTTCAAAAATGATGCTTGAAGGCGTATCATTTAGAGCGAACAAAAACAGCAAAACAACAGTTCCTCTAAACGCGTGCTATATTTTATAATATTATCCGATTTTAATGATTTGAAATGGATTCACACTATGATAGTATGTACTTTGTTTGCACGTATTACAAAATTTATATTAAGCACGTAAAAATTAATAAGTTCATCGTCATTTTTGATAAAAAAAATTTAGAAATTTTTTTTATTTTATTGCGTTTAAACATCAAAAAGTTTAAATGTTCCAGAGTGTTCCGCAACGAAATTTAATGGAAATAATAACTTGAGCTATTGTCTAGTGATTCATAAAAAACCAGCTGCCAAAAACTGCCTTTCTGCATTTCACGCATATTTTAGTAACCGCAAGTAAAAATGCCAATTTTTCGGCCGCCTCAAAAATTTTGAAATTGACTACTTTTCACATAATTTAGCTGATAAATATTTTTCAATTTTTTAAACTATTCAATTTTATAATAGTTTATTTCTTATTATATTGTAAATAAGTACTATAATCATAAAATTACATTAATTTGATAAGTAAGCTTAGTAATGAAAAAAACGAAAATAATTTTCTATTACTGATCAGGTAGAATAACATTTTCTTATCTTTATAGGTAGTAATTTTGTTTGTTCTATTATAATTAGAAGACATATTTTGTCAGTGGCTATGTTTGCTAGATCAAACTACTGAGCGTATTTCATTAATGCGAGTAAAAATCATTATGAATATCACTTTCGCTTATATTAGTAATTTGGATTTGATTTGCAAGTGAAGATGTGATGGCACATTTATTCTGAGTACATTTGAGCAAATAATTAGCTATGAAGATGGCATTATGTCTAATATATTTTTCTTTTCTTCCATGCTACTAGAATACATAAATATTGCGAATAATTCATGAATCATCAATTTGAAAATATCGAGATCTTCATTTCACTGATTTTATCGGGCCAATCAAGATCCATTTTTCGTTTTCAAGAAATACGGAAGCAATCGTCAATGAATAGGATTGCATTAAATACTAGCAGAATAAACTTATTTTGTTTAATACAATCATTGATACAGAAGAAAAAGTCCTTAAAAACGAATTAGTGTAATACTCAATGTTTTACCTATGTCAGACAGCATCAACACAGCATCTTACCGATCTGACATTTTTTATTAAAAGTGGATTGAGATAATTTAGAATTCAGAATATCTAAGTTACATGCAAATATATTTAGAGAGGCCTTACACCTGGCAGACAACTGGATAGAAAAAGTGAAAAACTCATACTCTGCATGAAAAGAAAAACACTGAAATTGCAAAATAAAATATGCAAAAAATATTTCGTTTTCAAGCAAGACTTCTCGTCGAGAAACTAAATCCCAGATTTGGAAGCACAAATGATGGAAATACAATTCAACGATTCTTTAAAAACGCAACTATTTGTGTTTCTAAACGAGCATATACGAAGACTTGATTACACGTTTCTATGCCATAAGTAATTTCTTGTAGCCATGTTATTTATTTGATAAACTTCGAAAATTTTCCCTTACAAATAGCTCACAGATTTGTGCAGCACCCCTGGTTCTATATGCTTACTTCAGTACACAAACTACTTATTAATGACAAAGAAATAACATTATCTTCATTACTGCCAATTTTTCAAATGCCATTAGATACTCAAGTATCATGCAACAAACTGATCAAAAGGCATCGAGAAGATTTATCGCAAAGATGTAGTAGCGAGAAAAAAAGATATTTTTACGTCTTTTAATGTCATCAGATTCTTTCCTTTCCATTTTAGGTAAATTATCGTAGAAGAAATTAAAATCATTGATCCTAAGAGTCACAGGATCTTCCAATACCGCCAACAAGTTCTGCTAACTATTTCGAAACCTTGACCTCTGAAGAATCTTTTTATTATACTACAGTTGATTCTAAAGGTTAATTTCTGGAATATATTTTCGTTTTTATTTTAAAAATATAAAAATTAAATAGTCTAATTTTTACTTTCCATTAACGTACTTAAATTTCGTTTAAATATGTCTTGGTTTTTTGAAAATTTCCTTTTAAGATTACCTCGAAATTTTAAATTTTATTTAAATTTTATTGTTTTTACTCTTAATTTGTAATTTTATTTATTTATTTATTTTTAAAATTTAACTTTTGAATTCTAATTAGCATCCTGAAAAGTTTACGAAATTGCTTATAAATTGAATAATTTTCGAGACATTTAAATTTTTATTCCGCCATATTGTATCCACCATTTTTTTTTCAATTTTAATTTTGTATTCTTACTTACCATCCTCAAAAACACCTGTATACGAATTTTCGTACAATTTGAATAGCATTTTCATATTTTGGCCAGCTTTTCGGGATTCTGCCCCACTGTGGGCTGTATCCATTTGTCAGTTTCTTAATATCAATACAGATTACAAAATATGGCACGTACAACAATATTTTAATAAAACCCCTGTTTTTTTTTTTTTTTTTTTTTTTTTTTTTTTTTTCGGGAATAACGAATTTTGAGTTGATTATGCAGATGATCACTTTCAGAATTTTCAAGCTATGTTTTTGAAACTTTTAGAGATGTTGGTACATTCCTTTAGCTAACACAATATGTAAATGAAATTTTGATATCGTTGACGCATGCGCAATGAAAAAGTATTTACTATACCTGCTCATTTTCAATTTTTTTTTTATTATCTTGTTATTATTTTGATGACAGGATATTACATACAATGCTGTTTGTCATATTTTCAAAAAAAGAGTATTATTTTATATTAAGAACTCTGCAAATTATAAGCAAAGGACTTGGAAACATTTGCGACTGTTTTTATAAAAACCTTGATCTCTCTACGAGTATACATGCTATCCACACAAAAATAAACACAGTATATTACAATAAGCCACTTGAACATAATCTACAGTTTGAACGCATTTGGTACATTGGTTTTGACAGGGTTATCCAAAAGATATTAGTTCTCTTTCAATTTGTTGACGAGTCCCTGTAGAGTTTCGAGAAAAAAAATCTTCACAGAAAAGTGTGACCTGTACTATTATGTTTACACACGTAGAGTTTTAGGATAATTCTTCATGTATTTTTCTAGATATTTAACAAATTGTCTAAAATCGCAAGTGGCCGGTCATCATTTGCCATAGTGTACTATTCAATATACTCATAAATGCATTTTTAAGCTTTAGTTTCACGTCCGCTTATTTACAGAATTCAATTGTGCAAAAAATACTAAATTAGTATAAGACTGATCGCCTTATATTTTCTTCTCTGCTTGCACACATATATATTTTTTTCGTTACACTTATTATCTTGTATAGGCAACTCGACTTTTCAACTTTTCTTTGACTTTTCAACATTCGTAGTTTTTTTATGTAAATGTTTTTAAATATTTTTTTCCAGTTGTGTTAATGTTAATAAAGTTAATGTCAAAATTGTAAATGACTTAAAAATTTGTAATACTTTCTTCCTTCTATTGCAATTTTTAGTCACCTTTAATAGGTAGTTGCTTTTTAATACTTTGTTTTATTTTAACAACTTTTCTGGCGGCAGGACGTTCTTTCAGCTTTTTATGTTATTATTTTATATAGTATTTCTGTGGCTATTTTTCCTGTCTATGAGGCACATCGCAGTGTGACGTGCCTCACACTGCGATGAGAGGCACGTCGCAGAGGGTACTTTTCTGTCAGCAGAGTAATCAATTAATTACAAGAGATTTTATTCTTTAAAAAATTATTTAATTTATATTTTTATAATAAGATTGCTTTGAATATAATGTATTTAACTTTGATACTTTATTTTTTTTGTGGGGGGGGGGGAGTTTATTGATTAACATCACTAGCACAGCGCTCCTTGTTTAAATTATTTGAAATTTTGGAAAACTTTCAGTATTTCATATTGTTTATATGAAAAACAAATTACAAATTGTTGTTTAGGAAGAAATTTTTAAATTTAGATAAAATTTGTATTATGTTAATGCTTCCAAATGTTTAAGTTTATTTTAATTCTTGAAAAAAAAATGAAATTATCTATAACAGATACTTTAAGTACATAATGTAAAAAATAAATACTTGTGAATCTCCTAAATATACTTATTTTCCATAAGATAATTATATTTAAAAAAATATGTTTCTTGGGAAAATTTTGAATGCTTTAATTTATAACATCAAATAAACCTCTACAATTAAACCAATAAAAGAAAGATTAATAATTTTATTATTATTTAAATACATAAAACTATAATTAAATAAAATTCACCAAAAATATCATAAAAATAGATGTTTTAGAAATAGTGAATATATACACATACATATTGATGTACCACGTCTCTTAAAAACATAAAGCGAATTGCGCATGTGCGAAAATGCTAGTCAGTGTAGGAAATGGGAAATTCCGAATCATGTCAGGATGAATTTACCCATTGAACATTTCAGATGTGTTGCATTTTTTAGATTCCTTTTTGTTTTTATCAGGGAATTATATGTTTTAAGTATTATGCTGTATTTCTATTATATTAAAAGAAATTATAAAATGACAGATATAGCAAAAAGGGTAGCTGTAAGCTATGATTATTAAATTAAATGTAATAATTTATTCCATCGCAATGTAGGTCATTGTAATATTTTTAGAATTAAGAATTAGCAGATTAACAACTATTTGGCATAATTCTGAAAAAATGCCTAATTAGCGATTTTAATAATTGTTTGTTTACGCTGTTTATTTACATTATTGTTTACATAATTGCTATATTATTTGTTACATTATTTATTTACATTATTTGTTTACATTAAATCTGAATATTTAGGTTGATAAAATTTGCAAATTTATCGTATAATTGACATGTCAGACGTCAAGCAGTTGTTAAAACTTTGGTTTGGAGATAAAATAATTTAATGATGTGATTTTTTTACAAAACTTAATAACTTTATCCCTTACAATGTAGTGCAACTTAACATTTTTAGAACTAACGGTTTTAGAGGAAGAACGACTGCCCGGTACGATCTAAGAAGCTGCCTAATTGGTGATTTTGTTAATTATATGTCTGGGTTATTTATTTACATTACTGAATATGTAATTGCTTCATTATTTATTATTTATTAAATTCTTATTTTTATTTTTATTTATAATAATAGTAATTATTATTATGTATTAATTTTTTTCACAAAAATGTTATTATATATACATTGGAAATGCCTAATCCGAGATCAAGTAGAAGGCGTACGATCCATTAAACCTTCACTGCGCGGTATGCCATATATGGAACATGCCATATATTTCTTCTATTTTTCTAAGATCTTAAATGTAGGTTATCTGAGCTTTGTGCCATATCCAGAACATTTAAACAAAGAAATTTTGTACCAGTTTTTCTCACTTGATGGCAATACCACTCAAGATATTAAATTTTTATTTAAAAATAAAAATATTTCTAGTTTCCATCGTGTACAACAGAAGAATTTGCTTCAATTTTTTCACCCAAAAATATTGCAAGATAAAATTTTAGACATTCGAGTATATCACATATTTGTTATTAAGGTTGCTTAAAACTAAAACATTTCAGTACATCAGATTGAGATACTATTTTGTGTTTGTGCTAGATATGGAACATAAAGCATAAACCTCATAAAACATTCTAATGTAAAATTGGGCGCAAAGGGAAAATGCAGGATTGAATTAATGCAATATTATTTGCATTTGATAACGATGATCAGTCTTTTGGAGTTTTTGATGATAGCTGAGAAGATTCAACATACAATCCAACTAAAAATCGAATTGAAAATGCTATTTCTTCATATGAATCAGACTGCGCGATAACAACTAATGGGATCCAAGAAATGGATTCAACTGCCACAGAAGATAAGTTTTTCTATTAAATATTAAATTAATTTAAAATTTCACTAAAAGTACTATATAAAAGTTAAAATCAATAAGTGAAATTCACCAATTCTGAAGTCAGACGTTTTTCCGCAGAAGGGACATTGTTATGAGCCGGGAGTGTGTGTGTGTGTGTGGGGGGGGGGGAATTAAATTTCGAAACTAATAAAATTTTATTTTTATCTGTGCAGTACATGTAAATATTCTCGACGAATCCCCGCTACCGGACACTCTGAATTCAACACTGGATATTATATAATGAGAAGCATCAATTTAGAGAAATATTGTTTATTCTTTCAGACGCTGCAGATATTAGTGTGAGAACCAGTGTTGATAGAAAGAAAGTCACAAAGGAAAGAGAAATTCCTGAAGAGCAAATAAAATATATAGAAATTAACTCCTTAAATAATGAAACTATAGTTCTGGAGGCTAACTATGATTTTTTTCCTCTTTTTAAATCCCGAAATTTTGAATCTTATTTCAGAAGAGACACGTAGATACAGCATACAAGAGGATCTTTCTCAACCTTTACAATTTTCTATTGCAGGTATTACTGGAGTGATATTTTAGGTAACTAAACAATTAAAGAGACAATGTCTATCAGAAAAAAAAATCAGACAATTTTCGCATTTTAATGATAATACTAAAGAAATTCTTAAGCCCTTTTGAATTAAGATGTCTAATAGAGTGCATCAAGGCAAAGGGATATATTATATACCATCTGATTTCAATGAAGATTTCCAGCAGAAGCTTTTATTTAAATTTTATATTTTTAACTTTAAAGAAAAAAAAAAGTTTCCAAATTGATTTCTTTATTTTAAAATATATTTTTCGAATTTTCCGGTGTGAATTTGACACTTAAGAAAAACATTTGTTTGCCCCTCAAAAGGATAAATGCTTGCAATAAAATTTTAATACATATTATACTCATTTTGTATATATAATACACCACTATATGAGCTTCATGCCACATTTTGTACAAAAATGTAAATATCTCATTGTGGGCTTTGGGAGACATATGGCATATTTTTTTTGCATGTGTGACTACCTAAAGTAATCAAAATATTTTTTTTCATAAAGAAAAGAAAAATCGTGCAGTAAAGGGTTAATTTAAAAAACGATTTTTATTATACTAGATAACTGAAAATATTATTAAACTCGCTTTTCTTGGATACAGTTCTCATAGGATATCAAAGCTGAAGAAACTATTCTACTGAAATTGTGAATAGAATCGGATTAGCATTATGCCAACCGGAGTTCCGACATACGTGGTTAAATACTGTTAAGCTTTAATAATTTAACACAACTGTATTGCAATTGGTAAATAAAATATATGAGCTATATTTTTCAAAAAGAGTTAAATGATTCCAGGACTGGATTTGTGTCAGGGACTTTCTGCTTCGGTAACACATGCAGGAGCCAATTTTATGGGAAATAAACGAGATTTAAGACCCGTATTTCATAATAACTTAGTTATACTTAAGACATTTGACCGCCATTTTTGTCTGCTACTAAGAATTTTAATTTACAATTTTAATAGCATTTTTTAAGAAATTTTTTTTTCATTTTTCAGAATTTTTTTTTCCGAAAAGAATTATTTTTTAGAGCTGTTTGCCAAATATGATCTTATATTTTATAGTTTTAACACTAAGAATATTTTAAAATCAAAAACGCTCGAGTACTTCAGGAGATTTTAGCTGAAAAGTAATTTTTTCGGAACGGTTATGTGAAGTTCTTGCACAGTTTTGTCAATCGCATGAATTAAATTATATATAAAAACGTGGATAAAATTTAGTTACGTATAATAAATGAGTATAAAATGTTAGAATAAAATTTATGTCAAGGAGCGTAGCGTCCCAGTCGTGTCTTGCCGTATTCCTTAGTACTGTGCCATCTTGTCATCGCTATGTTAAAAAATGTGGCAATCAAAATAGGCCAATTTACTTTATTAAAACTCGAATCGTCTTTAATCCAAAACTGCTTAGCGAAAAAAAAATATTTCGAGCTCTTGTTTTTCAAATGTACTAAAAAAATGTGAGTGCCAAGTATTTTCCCAGGCATTTGGAAATTTGTAAGTCAGAAACAGAATGTCATTATAAAAACTGCTTAAAATTTTCGTTTAAAATGTTAAAAGATGAATCGAACCTCATTTATTTTCCTATATAAATGTGCGCTCTTTATTCGCGTTTCATTTATCAGGTCAGGATGAGGAATAAATATCGGTATAAGTTGCAATGTATAGGGTTTATAATTGAGAAGTGTTCTATTCTTGAATTGAAAAGGGATATTTCTTTCAATATTTCAAAGGAAGTTTTTTATGACTTTGAGGTTATTAACGTTATTTTTTTGGTGACATAAAGTAAATGGAACCTTTTAACAATACTATATATTTCTCTTTCATTATTTAAATTCTAGAGTTCAAATAAAAGAACGATTTATGTGCTTAAAAAAGATTATAAAAGACCTGGGAAAAAATATGGTAATTTTTATTTATATGTTGCCAGTGATAAATCGACTGAATTGTTTGAAATATTTCTTTTACTTCAAGGCGAGATATTTTCATTGTTAAGTAAAAAAAATGCATTTTTTTATTAATGTAAGAAATTTAAATAAATAATAATTTTTTAGATTAAAAAAAATAATGTATATATTTTTTAGATCTTGCATCACATGAGTACCCCAAAATACAGCTTATATCAAAAACGCAATTTTCAACATCTAAAATGAAAACCAATTGCATTAATAAAAGTTGTAAATTGACAAACTGTAAAACTATATATTTTTTATTATTTAGATAACGATTTATTCACATTAAAGTATTTTGAGAAAAAAAAAAACAAATAAAGTAATTAAGATTGAATTATCATTGATAAGAAATAATTAGTTCATTTTAGGAATACATTAAAAGAAAGACATGAATAGGGTACTTTTTGTCTAATTACGTTCAAGCACCATTTAATAGAATTTTCATAAAGAAATACGTAAGTTATTGAATGGAAAAAAAGTCGATCATCAAATATAGCTACCAATACTTTACAAAATTTCTGGTCCAAAAGCACCTAAAGTCCCCCAAATCCCCAAGGAACCCTGGTGAGTCTACTTTTTAGGTGCGTTCGTAATTATGTAAATACGTAGCACCTATTGTTGTCGCTCAGTCCGTCCGTCTGTCTGTCTGTCCGTCCGCATATAACAACGCAAAAACTACCCAACCGAATCGTTTGAAATTTAAAATACATAATTATAGCATAATTTTGTCGAGTCATTTCAAATTTTATGAAAATCGGATGGATAGATCAATTACAGGGATAATCAAAAGTATTCCGTTACATTACAGTCAATGGGGAAAAAAGTTTCAAATGCATTTTAATCGCTTGAAATTTAAAACGTATAATTGTTACATAACTTTGTCGAATCATTTCAAATGTTATAAAAATCGGATGCATAGATCAATTACAGGGACAATCAAAAGTATTCAGTTACATTACGATCAATGGGGAAAAAAGTTTCAAATGCATTTTAATGGTGTTACACTCATTGGAACATAATAGAATAGACATGAATCTATGAAGTATGTATTAAAATATACATTATGTACAATCTGTGATGGAAATAATATTTATTATTAAATTACAGGGCCACACAAATGTATTCACTAAATCATGTTATACGGTGAAACATTGTTTGGGGCGTGTTTTAATTATATTAAACTACCTTATATTTTATGAATAAGATATACGTTAATGGAGTATAATAAAAATTACTCCCTGCATATTTACAGGAACACAAAGATTTCGACCGCTGTACTGTATCCAAAGTACGCTCTACTATATCAGCAAGATCTGAATATTTTAAAACTTCGTTATCGTACGAACGCACCTCATTTGCTACGCTTCACGTGCAATTTCCCACTTGTTAAAACTTGATATAGGGTAATTCCATGAGCACATATCGTGTGAGTCACATACTACGTTTTTTGGATACCAGTATTTTAGAACAGAAAATGTGACTTATTTTATCAGAGATATTTCATTAATTGAATAGGGCCATGCAAACCTTTCGACAATAACGGTTGCCAGCAATTTAGCAGTTACTAGAAATGTAACTTGTACGACAAGCGCTCATGGAAATACCCTATAATTTCCAGCGGAATGGCACTCTTTATTAGGATGAGCGAAGCGAATCCTCTACTAGGCTACTCAAATTACACTTTGTCGTACACTTTGCAAAAAAACTATTCAGTATTTTGACATGAAATTAAACACAAAAATAAATTATGATTTGTAGATTTGCAGAATATTATTTTTTTTACAGAATAACCTTTAAAAAAATTAATATTTTAATTAATTCATTTTACATGTTTTTCCATTACGGACGAAATTTTCGAAATAAAAAACGAAACGTATGTTTTCAGAAGAAAAGAAATCATGGAGCTTACAATTACAGGTAGAATCATGATTAATTAAATAAATATAAAATATTTTCTTTATTCCGGCAAAATCGTTTGCGCTGATGACACTTACGCATTTTAAAAGAATTATGTTATGATTTTTTTTTTTTTTTTTTGTAAAGTGGCAACAAAAGAATAGTAAACAAATAAAATTAATTTTTAAATTCGTTAAACAAAGAGTTGTTTGAATTTCGAAGTTTGAAATTTGAACCATCTGAAACATATATTATTATTTTGGTACATGCAGTATTATTTTTAAATAATTTGCCGTTTTATTTTAAATAATTTGCAGTTTTAAACAATCCATGGAATATATTAGCTCTGTTATAAAAAAAATGCCAAGAAAACGTTCACTCACTGGTTGAAAAGAACGCGAATATGATATACTAGCCGCCCTGACGACCTTCATGTCTTACGATTTGGTCATTGCCCTTTTCTGTAAAAGGCCTTTAATAAAGTCTATCCTTACATTAAACCAAAATATCGTTCATTTAATGCCAAAAAAAAACAGAACAGGATATGGGACTCTTTCCTATTTGTAAAGCGTTCCAAAATTCATTCTTTTTAGTACTACATTGTTATCCCGTCGAGCAAAAAACCATCGCCAAATTGTAAGATTAAATGCCAATAACAAACTGTTTATTTATTTTTATTTTGTTTAAAGGCTATAAATAATTTCGTTCTATAATTTTTAACTAAACTTTTTTATTTATTATGCTTTCCTTTTTAAAATAATAGAAAATAATTTAAAAATATAGATATAACTTGTATTTGAAAACGAAATTTTCGGTGAATTGGCGTCAGAAAAAAATTTCGCCAATGTGTTGTGCATCTGACATCTGTGCCTAGAATTCTTCCCATGATTTGTATTTAATAAATGTGTAATAAATTATTGTTCTGAATGCGATTGGTTTTTACAGTCTTAAGTATTATTGGAGATTAACAATAATTTACGGTGATCTACGTAAATGGTACGTGGATATCAAATTAACTTACAATGAGACATGGAATTTGTATATTAAATATTATGTGAGTTGGTTCATTTACATTTCACTTCGTCAAGAAAACATTTATAAAGTTGAGTTGTATAGTATTTCATCTAGCAGAGTGAAACAGAAGTCTGATTGAATTACATGCTCGAATCATTTCTGTATAGCAGGATTGATGGTTGGAGAACTTGCTATATGGTTTATTACCTCCATAAACTATTTTTTTTTACATCATTGGAGAATGAATCTTTGGTTTACTTTGGTGGAAACAGATTTTGGAAAGTAAATTTAAATTTTACTGAAGTAATCTCAAAATATACACGTACTTCAATGTAATTCATCTCTCAAATATTATTTTATAAACCGATCTGTATAAAAATATAATTTTTATACAGCTTTATCATTAGGGAAAAAAATTTGATTTAAACAGGCTTTTTGGCCGATAAAAGCGAAATAGTCATTACAGCAAACTGTTGAGGACAACCAAATGCGCTTATAATAACAATAATCTGCACAATAATTTGGCGACTTATCACCTGCGATGGCTAACACAAAATTGGCTGCATAACATATAAAGAGTGAAGCGGGTAAGCCCGGAAGTGTTGATGACAGTCACATGACTTAAGCTTTTATTATATAGATGATCTTTAGGACAAGAGGTTAGATATCAGCGTAAAAAACGACGACACAGATGTCATATACACATCACATTGGTGTAATTTTTTCCAACGCCAATTCGGCAAAAACTTCGTTTTCGAATACCAGTTACCATACATATTTTTAAAAAGTGAATAACAATAAATTAAAAAAAGTTTTATTTATATCTATAGAACAAAACAATTTATATAATTTGAAAAAAAAAATAAAATAAAAGTAAATAAATAATTTATTAATAAATAAGCAACATCCGTGTTACCATGTGAAGCAAAATAACGACATTTTGTCGCCAGTTAAGTACCCCGGTGCGTATATATCATTGGCGTATGAAAAGAAAATAGCGCCTATGTGGTGTGTATATGACATCTGTGCCAAAACGACGACATGACGAATCTGTTCTGACAGGGAATGTATGTGCTCTGGTATGTATCCTGGTTCACATCCCTAAATATTGAAGATTTTAATTTTCATTGAGGAGAAATTAATTACCCAATTTCATCCAGTTATAACTGTTTATGGCATTAAATTCATCAGCTTGATTACAGTAGGCATTTAATCAAGATATTATAGAATTTTGTACTCTATTACCTCATTCCATTGATACTATATCACAGTACATTTTTGGGTACTACTTGGTTACCCGTCGACCAAAAATCTAACGCCAAATTTCAGGATTAAATTCCAAGTTACTACTTGGTTATCCCGTCGACAAATTCCGCCAAATTATACAAATTGTCAAACTATAGCAGAATTATACATATTGAGAAAAATTTTATTTTAAATAACAAAAGAGCAAATAATTAATAGAATATTGATAAAAATACAAATAAACAGTCGAAATAGAATCACTTAATGATGTTTCAAACACCTTTATCGTATTTAATGTCATTGAATGAGACATTCACGGTCATCCAATACTGGCATTTACTCTTATAGTTTGGCGATAATTTTTTGGTCGACGGGATAACCAAGCAGTATCAAATGGTTATCTACTATTGGTTGGTACTACTTGGTTATCCCGTCAACCAATTTCACCAAAGTATTCGCTAAATTATACAAATTGGCATACTTTTTATTTTAAACAACGAAAGAACAAATAAATTAATAAAACTTTAATACGAATACGAATAAAATTTCATATTTAAAATCACTTGATGGCCAGGGATGTACTGGAGGATATACGAGGGTATCAACAGTATACCTTCTGGATTTTTTAAAGGAACATTGTATACCCTGTGCTGCTCAAGAAAGCTTTAGTACATATATTCTAGGATATATCCTCTGTATTGAGCATGAGCGTATACCCTCTGTTTCTTTTACAACTTCGGCACTGTATGATGGCGTAACGAACACGTGATACGTTGTATGTTATGTGAATGTGACATTTTTATCATCATTATTGACATTTAATCTTTTAGTTTGGCGGTATTTTTTTTTTTTTCGGTCGACGTCGTAAACAAGTAGTAGAAAGAGTATTAAAAAAAATATTGTTACTTTCAAATAGTTATCTAATGAAATAATGCTTCGCGAATCCAAACAAAGCATGGCTTTTGCTAGTTTGTATGCGTCATATTTTGCTCAATTTATAATATGACAGAAGATTTTGACTGCAATGATTAAATACTGGCATCACATAAGTGTTTGTGTATGCTGTATATACACATGTATAAACACGTAGGTTTCAAAAATACATCATTGATTATATAAAAAGGAAATTTACCCACATTTAACTGTTGATTCCTCTTAAGAAATTCTGAGAAAAAATGCAGTAATTCAGATTTAATCATCATTTCTAAGAAATAATGAATTCTTTTTGAAATATAGTAGTTAAATAAAAGAAATCAGGCAATTTTTTAAAACTAGATGTAATTTCTAGCGTAACGGTTATATTTGTTTCTATGTGCCGTACTCTGTTGTATATATAGCGTTTCTTGTGTAGTCCTAATATATTTTTATCCGAATTACTTGAATTGAATAAAAAAGTTTATTAGATTTTCTAGATGTATAATGATTATTTAAAAAATCTTATTACGTATTTTCTTTATTTATATATACTTACTTGATGTTCAACTTGTAATAACTATTGATATGCAATCCAAAAAAAAAAAAAAAATTAGAAATATCTCGCGTTTTGCTGTACATTTTTTGATGGGTCACATAATGTCAGGCAAATGGGATAGTGTAAAAATAAGAAATATAAGCACAGTTCCCAGCAATAAATAAGCTTATCTTTTGTCAAGTTTATGTTTTGATATAAACTTTCAATTAAAAATTTCTTAAATTTTTACCATGCTTGGAAAATAGATGTAAAACTATACAATTTTAAACGAATGAATTCGACTCCAAATGACCAGAAGAAATATTCATCATAGTGAAATTCTTATTTGTCACATGGAAATTTTAACGTGGTAGTACTGATGTGGAAATTGTCATAAACAAGCAATTTATAATTCACTTCTTACAAATCGATTTCATTCAGTTTTTTATAAGAAGCTATTTTGATAAAGAAATTTATGTACCGTAGATAATCTAGTAAATGTAAAGGAATTTCTGACAATATTTTACAAGAAAATTGGTCGTTAAATTTAATTAAAAAAAAATCGAATGCTGCAAATCTTTGAAATTTTATGTGTATGCATAATAAAATAATGCATAAAATATACAAATAACAATAGTTTATCATTTAAAATTGGTTTCAGTAATTTTTTTTTATTACTACTTTTTTGCATCATTAAGAGACATCTTTGTTATGATTTTGTACAAAACTGAAGGAAAAATTGAGGATTTCGACTTACACACCTTTTTTTATATTTTTATTATTATTATTATTATTATTATTATTATTATTTTACGAAAGTTAGCTTTTGACGTATATACGCATGTAAACTGTATTTTTTTAATGTTAAACTTATCACACGTGGGTAATTGTGCTATTTAAATGGTCAGATACGTTTTTTATCATTTCATTATATCATAAATTAAAACTAGATATGGAAAATGATTGCCGATTTCCTTTTTCTTCCATAAGGTAAAGGAAAATAAAACTCAGTGATAACTGAATGCAAAAATAAATATCACTGATATCTGCATAAAATGATAACCTCTGCAATAATGGAATTTATGTTGTGATGAATATTTTCACGTTTTAAGTTCACGTTTTAAGTGTTCGCATAAAATATTTGACTCTGTTGAGAAATTGCATACATACGTATCACGCGCATACTTACGCGGTTTAATTTCGTAGCTATACGAGTATGTTTATGAAAATTGTCGTGTTAGTAGCTTTTTTTATAAAAAATTATCAATATTATTTCATAAGTAAGTTTATTTTTGTATTTCCCGCTAAGTACGCAACAAAAATAAGAATAATTATTATGAGTGTTTAAACATAAATTTTACCACACTATTATTTCGAGTTTTATGTTATACAACTCTAGTTTTGTGTTGTTAAAACTAGTTTATTTTTCATAAAAAATAAACTTTCCGCATCAAACAAAACTTTTTTTTTGTAGTATAAACTAGTTTTAGGTAATTAAAAAAGTTTTGAGCAATGGGCTTGATTAAAATTGGATTTAGCAAATTAAATCCTGTTTTGGCTAATTTCGGAATTTTATTTTAACAATCTCTGTAATCTTTGGGCATGAATATACTTTTTAAGAATAAAAGTATATGAAACTAAATTTGAATGACAGACATAATGTCAAAACTTCAACTTAATAAAACGAAATTAGAACCATTCTCTATAATATTTAAAAAATAGTTTCATTGTGAAGGGTTTTCGAGCTTATTTTAGAAAATTTAATAAGAGATTTGCATCTCATTTATGATAAGTGCCATCAGATTCAAAATAAAATACTACTTTTTAATTTCTATAATCAGTCAGAAAATTGTCTACATTACTGTCAATTTTTTTTGTCAAACGAACACATCGAATGATACCAAGTTAAATAAAAATATATCTATTAACATATATTAAAAAAAGAAAAAAAACAGTTAAAAAACAGAATAAGTAACATGCAGATAAAATTCCAGATCATATCAGTCATAATAATTATCCTGACGGAAATCTCCTTAACTATTTTAATACGTCATAAAAGTTATACTGAAGTTTTATCGAGAATTAGAACTCTTATAAATAATTTTGCTAATTAATATATTTTGAATTTTATTATTAATATTTAACAGAACAGCAATTTTATGTTAAATTATATAAACAATGACAAAAGTTTTTACATTGTGTTATAAACTTATATATATCGAGTTTTGTAATTTGCTTTAAGTCCACGTAAAATATTATTTGATTGCCATTCATTTTCTACCATATACGGACAATTGAATATATTATGTTGGGGAATATATTCTTTTACAGCATAAAAAATACAGAAAAATAAACATTAGAAATTTATCTTTTTGCTTGAATGCCAAGTGATTATAAAAACAGAAAGTTTATTAAAAAATTAAAGAAAATTAAATAAGAAAATAATTTTGGTGTTGATTTAGAAGCGTTGTCCATATATTTTTTTATGTACAATGATGCATAGGAAATTTTATGTTCTTTATAAAACAATAATAATTGTAAATTTGTAGAATTGTTCAATTCTATTATTTTAAAACTGCTCAAAAACGTATTTCGAGATAAGTGAGTGTAATACTGTTTGAACCATCACCATGGTTTAAAGTTACTTAAACCGAGTAAAACCGTGATTTTAGACATTTTCTTCTTACACGAACTTTCCTAAATTTTTAAATTTTCAAATATTAAATGATAATAATTATAATACATTTATTTTCTGGTTATTCCAAACATATTTTTGCTCAAACTAATTTTCATATTTTGTTTTCGAAATACATTTCTGATACACACAAAAATAAAGTAATCATAATGATACACTGGATAATATTTTTCGCTAAAAACATTTGGCTTCATTTACTTGCTTTTATGTATTTTTGTGTCAGGGATATTTGGGCCACCATGTATTAAAACAGATATCCCTCCACCGTGACAATATAGTTCACAATTTCTTGGATTTAAATTGATATATTTCAAGAAACATTAAAAACAATTTGGGCATGCTTTTTTTTATTGTTTTACTTTTATTTTGAAGAAGTAAATAAAAAAAATACTTTTGAAAATATTGTTACATTAAAAATAGCTACGTTATTTAAAAAAAAATTTTTTTTAATAATTTTAGTTATTTAAAAGAGCATTATTTTTAAAATACTGAATAAAATTTCAAATTGAAAGACATATTTTTTAAATCAAAAGAAAAAAATTCAAATTTTATAATTAATATTTTGAGTTATAATGATTTTAATTTACTTCCCTTAAAATAAATAAATGAATATTTTTTTAATATATTTAGTTATTTAAAAGAGCATTATTTTTAAAAATACTGAATACAATTTCAAATTCAAATACATATATTTTTTAAATCAAAAGAAAAAAATTCAAATTTTATAAATAATATTTTGAGAATTTTAATTTACTTCACTTAAAAAAAAATCGAATAATTTTTTTTTTTTTTTTTTTTTTTTTTTTTTTTTTTTTTTTAATGACAAGAAATTTTATCCTGTGATTTTGTTTAAAAATGACTGTTTCACGAAAAAAAAATCACAATTTTAACTCAATAGATACATTTTTTTTAATGTGTCCTACTCTTTAAACCAATTTCAACAAAATTTAAATAATACACTGGATAATATTTGTAACTAAAAACATCCGGCTTCAGTTACTTGATTTTATGAATTTTTTGTAATATGTCAGGGACATTTGAGCCACCGTGCATTACCATACGCATCCCTCGTCCGTAATAACATAGTTATTTGAAATATTTTGCGAGGTCCGTTGTGTTTAGACTGCTCGTGTAGCCAGCTAAGCATTTGCATTCTATTTGCACACAGTTAAGCCAGTGAATTCCATAAAGCTAACTTACGTCAGAATGAAGCAAAATATAAATTTTAATGTTTTTTTTTTTTATTTCTAAAGTTCTATTTAAGAGATTGAAAGACACAAAAACCTTTATAATTTTCTAAAAAAATATTGTTTAAAAATTTCTCTGTTTTTCAGGCTTAGAAGAACGTTTAAATCTCGTTCCTATAGAAGATAAAAAAGTATTTTTTTTTTCGTTTTAGTTTGTTAATTTAGTTTGTAAATTTAGCTTTTAAATAATGGTTGTCATGAAATGAGTTGCTGTGAATGACTTGATGTGTTAATCTTCATGATGGATTTTTTTCAAAATTTCTTGGATTTAAATTGATATAACTCAAGAACCATTAAAAAAAACTGCTTGATATTTGGGGCATGACTTTTATTATTATTTTATTTCTAGTTTGATTCAGAAAATTTGTAAGAAAAATACTTTTAAAATTATGATTTTTTTAATTATAGTTACATCTCTTTTTTTTCAAAATGTTTATGATAAATATTTCTAGTTATTTAAAAAAATATTTTTTTAAATACTGAATAAAACCAAAATTCAGATATATATATTTATTTAAATCTTAAAAAAAATCTAACTTTATAAATAATAATTTAAGTTATAATGATTTTAATTTACCTCACTTGAAAAAAAAATTAACATTATTAAAAGTTTTAACATGTGATTTTGTTTAAAAATGACATTGTTAACCATATTCTTTTCAAAATTTTAACTCAATGAATACAACTTTTTTAAATGTGTCCTAACCCCCCCTCCCCTCCCTAAACGAATTTTGTTAAAATTTAATTAATACAATGGACAGTTCTTTTTCATTTTCACTTAAAATACAAAACTACAGAAATTTGTCACAGAATGTCGAAGAATTTGGTTAACATACATAAAAATAAATATACATATGTTACGAACGTCTTAATTTTTATGATTTCAGCTTAAAAAATTTTAAAATTTTAAAACATCCAAAAAGGATTATTTATTTACTTTTTAACAATCACGTTTTTAAGTCAAATATTAACCGAAATTGTTATCTTATTATTCGAAATATATTTTATAATAATGCACTCATTTATATGTTGCAATGACTGGCTTAATATATGCAAATAATGGCTTTGGCAAACATTCAAAATCAAAAATTAGCATTATTCGTATGTGTTAAAATATTTATGGTAATTTCAAGCGATAAAACGTTCATTCTTAATTAATTACAGAATTTCTTGAAGAGAAGCCAAATAGCACACAACTGCCATTAACTTTTGGCGTGTAAACAGATAGTTTGAATTTAGTGTTTCCATTCGCAATAAATATTTGTTCGAAAATTACAATTATTATAAACTCTCTTTTAATCATTTTGACTACTGTCTATTATATTATGTTTTAAAACTTCACTTACCTTAATTGTAATGTATCTAAAATTTGTTTCTCTTTAAAAACATTTTCAAAGTATTCTTGTTTCTAAAATTTTAAACTATTTTATTAACATAAATTTAATGTTATAAGTATATTGTGTTTTCATCGATAGACGATGATAATTTTTTTTTGTGTAAAAATATTGAAATATTAGATTAACAGAGATTAATAGTAAATTTTTATTTTCTATTATGCTTGTCTGATGGCCTTTTTGTCGAACTATCCATTGTATATCAATATTAAAAAAATATTTTTTAAAAGGTTATTTTTGTTTCACTACTCAATTATATTTTTTCAGGTTCATCGGCTATTTCGATACTATCGAAGCACGCTTACTAAGAGCTTGTATTAAAAATCCAAAAGTTCATATACACGGTGTCCAGCAAATAACACTCTGATTTCAAAATTAAATTTCTCAAAAACGAAGATCTAGAAAATAATGCGGTAAACGGTTTGTTTATTAGGTAAGTTGTAAAAATCTTATATAGAAGTTTCGAACGGTGAATATTTTAAAAAGATTGTGTTCTAATTAAAACAATGCCTGATTTAACATTTTTCTTGTTTTAGTTTTTTTTTGCAGAGAACAAAATTTTTGGCGTACAATTTTAACGATTATTGGAAAAAAAAATTTCGAAATTTCAAAAATTAAGTTCGAAAAATCCTTAAATATGGCACTGTACACTGAAAAACTCATTCTCTACAAACAGTCTAAAACAAGAAAAATGTCAACTCCACTATTCATTGCAATCAGAACACAATCTTTTCAAAATATTCACTGCTCGAGACTTTTGTATAACATATTTACAGCTTACCTAATAAACAAATCGTTTATCGCATAATTCTACCGATCGAAATTTAATTTTGAAATCAGAGTGTTATTTGCTGGACACCCTGTATATATACATATATTCCATTGACATCTGGGGACTAAAAATAGACTTACGTAAATGAAAAAGACTAACTTTTAGTTTCAATTATCTTTTTTGTTTTCCTATATATTCCATAGACGTAGATTCGTAGGTATAATAAACAGTTTTTCGATGATAAAGCTTAACAAAACAAGGATAGTTGTATTAATTAATAAAATGTTTCCGTTGAGAAATTCTTTTAAAACATATCTCTGAGCATAATCTGAATTACATTTTACGCATATTTATACTTTCTTTCTTTATTTAATTTACTTTCGTTTTAAGAGAATTCATAAATAACTACAGACGAGTCTCCCTATAACGAAACTGCATCCAACGAATTTCTCTATGTAACAAATATTTTTGTAGGAACGGTCAGTTTCATTATTAAATTAAAAATAATCTCCATACAGCGAAATATATATATCCATTTAACGAATTTTATCAGAAATTTTTCGTCCTTTTTTTTAAATATATATATATATATTTATATATATATACAGCGCTTCAAATTGCTTGTAGAATGCGTTTATGTATTCTCATTAAGATTTACATTTCATAGCTGTATATTTCTACATTATTGTTTATGCCAAGAAAGAAAATATTCAACTCCCCCCCCACAAAAAAAAAAAAAGAAAATCTTTCGTTAAACTTTGAAAGGAGAATGAGGAGTTTAAAAAAAATCTTAGCGATTCAATGTTACTGAAAGAAAGATTTACAATCGCTTTAAAAAATCCCTCTTTTCGATAAATTCTGAAGCTGACGATATTAAACTAAAAAGAGAAATGGAGAAAAATAAGATGCGTGGAAGTAACGAAAAAAAATTATTTCTCTTTAACTTTTTGGAAATGCATACCCACCTTATTGTTACGTAGCGTTTCACTTATAGTAACATTTTAAGGAACACTGTGAACATCGCTGAAGAAAGAAACAATATATATGAAAGTGAAAACTTAATCAAAACCGGGAAGGTATATTATTATTGTCGTTGACGTTACAATGGGAGGATGTGAAGTGAAATAAGAGGTTTTCCACTCACATTTGCATTTCTTGTTGAAATTTAAAAATTTTTAAAGTGCAAAAGTTTGAAATCAAAACAATCAAAAATTAGAGATTTCCTCAACAGATTTTTGTGTTTTTTTACTATCCTTTCAAATAAACGTTTATTTTATTGTTTTTTTTTAATTATCAAATTAATATTTGGCGTTAAACATTTCAAAACATTTATTTTAAAAGCCAAAAACATTCTTTTTAATTAAGGATTATACATTAAATAAGAATGTTTGCGATTTTCTCCATACGACGAATTTTTTTATATAACGAATTTTTTGCGGAACAATGAACTTCATTATATAGAGTGTCGACTGTATTTATCATTTAACAAGCCTTCCTTGTTTTCTCTTAACTATTTTTTTCTGATTTGTTCTTCTTCTTTTCCTGAAATAAATTGATATTTTCGTTTATTACGGTCATATAAATATATCGATGCCTCATTAACTTTTCATTCATAGTCGCAATTGCTTCAATTAAAAAATCATACAACATTTCTTAAACAGTCTTATGGCAAATAATATGTTTTCGTATTATTAGATGAATTTCTTGATTTTATTTAGTTACTGTTTAAATTAGTTATAAATAAGATTTTTAAAATATTGTATAAATGTTTAAACATTTCGAGATAGAAATTGGAGCGATTGGATTCTCTTTTAGGACCTGAAATGGTGTTTAATATATAATAAACAGAAAACATATGTTTATTGGAATCGTATATTTAATTAATTAATTAATTAATTTAATTATTTAATTAATTATTATTAATTATTTTTAATTATTTCTTTATTTATTACTTTATTAAATATTTTTATTTCTTTATTTATTTTCTTATTATTTATTATTTATTTTGCATTCAAAATGATACTCTGACAGCTCTATATTTTTTATATAATTTTTACAATTATGTCAGCTTGAACATGAAAATATTAAAGCCATAGTTTTTAAATTCCTTTTTTTATAATACATTTTTGATTTTTTTTTTTCTTTTTGTAAGCAGTGTGTCTTTGATATTTTTGTTTTTCATGGACATGTTACAGAATATTTCTAATAATACATGTAAAAAATTAAACGTTTTAGGAGCGGATAAAATATAAATTTGATTATTTTTTTATTTAAAATTAAATCATAGTGGAAACTATACTTTATTTGTAAATTTATTCTGCAACAAAAATTACCAATTGTTTATTTATTAAACAGAAATTTTAACGGCTTTCTCTATTCAACGAATTTCTCTATATAACGGATTTTTTATAATATACATACATAACTTTTGCAAAATACAATTGTACTGATTTGTTTTGAATGTTTACGTCTTGCTTTAATCTAATTTTCGAATTATTATTATTATGTTTCATTTCATACTGGTTAATTTATCACAATTTATCCTGAAAAATAGATATTTCAATTATATCATTGTGTAATTTATTTAGAAATAGATTTAGCTAAAAAACAATCTACGGAATACATTAAATATTTACTTTATTTCACAAAGTACAAAGTTAATGTGTCAAAACAATATGTGTATAACAAGCATATGATTTAGGGTATTGATCTGCTAAACAATTCAATTTTTACAAAACATTGATTGTCTACTTTATGGAAATATTTGTATTTTTTTTTCTTTGTTAATCGTGTATATCTTGAACAGATGTTTGAAATTTTATATATGTAGTTTAAAATGCCTAGCTATGCAGAAGATCCTGTTTTAGTATCGACAAGATATAAATATCATATATTTTTCTGTATACCTGCTCAGATATCATAATTTTACTTTTAAGTTGAAAATATTCTTCAAATTAATCAATTGTGGCGAATTTTAAATGTGTTGAAACAAAATTTTGCTTTAAAAAAAAGCCGCCGCCTGTAGATGTTACCTTTTAGGTGCGGTCGTAACTATATTAATATGTAATATCAGTAGTCGTCCTATGGTCCATCCGTCTGTCTGCCTGTCTGTCCCTCCGTCCACATATGACAGAGCAAAAGCTACCAAATTGAATGTTTTGAAATTTAAAATACATATATGATGCATAATTTTATAAAGTAATTTCAAATTTTCTGAGAATACGATGAAAAGTATAATTACAAGGACAATCATATGTATTCCATTACATTACGACCGAAGGAAAAAAATGTTTAAGTGCATTTTAATATTAATACACTCTTTTCAACACAGTCAAATTTATATGCATTTTTGGAGTATACTGAAAATACATTTTGTAAAATATGTTATTCAAAGAAGATTTATTATTAATTTACAGAGTCTCAAATTACTTCATTACATAATATTATAAAGGAAACATCTTTTCGGGCGTATTTTAATTATATTTGACATTTTATGGAATTGATATACTTGCTGAGTTTTCCTAGAAATTATGCCCTTTGTAATAGAAATCAGATGGCAATGAAAGTGATATACAAAAGATTTCGGATTCTACACGGTATCCAAAGCACTGTACGCTGTTACACCAAAATATGAATATGATAAAATGATATATGTTATAATACTAATTGTTATAATCCTCATTTCTTACATCTGAAATGTAACTTCGTACTTGTTAAAATGAACTGTTCTATGGTATTACATTTTTAAATTGCCGCACTGCACCATATTTATTTATTTATTCGTTTACTCTTACTGAAACTTTTAAAAAATATTAATGTATCAACATTTATGGCACATTAGAATGAAAGAAAATAAAAGAAATGAATTTTTTTTTACACCTAGCTGGGATTTGTATCATCACGAGTTGGCTTTTTTTTAATAGTTTTTTGTTAAAATCAATTTCATCGCAAGCATCTCAAAATTAGTAACCCTTTGTTTTCAGAATAAAGATATATAACTATGAATAGGAATCTATAACAATAATGGATATACATGTGGACACATGATTACGCATGATAAGAAATTATAGACACACACATTTATGCATGGTTATATAATGATGTGTATATAATGTATATATTTGTGCCTGTGTGTGTTTATGTTTGATTTCTTCGTAATGAAATAACATAAAGTTAGCACGTTTATGTTAGAAGCAAACTTATATCTGTATGTCTTCTTTTGCGTCACACACAAACATATGCTTATTTTAGATCTTACCGATTTCACTTAATAGTAACTTTTTAGCCAAAATAATTTCTAACGCATACAGTACTGAATTATAAAAACGAAGCATAGTATTATAAACTTTTCATTTTAACTGTCAAAATTAGAGCCTTTTAGACAATGAAATACATTGTGCAGTACGTAGAGATATTAGAGTTTAGGCTCTATGGACCCAAGTCACGAGAAAAATTCTCAAACACTTACAGTAAGCACAGCAACTTGGCAATAGATGTAATATTCACAGAATGAATTTAAGTCTCTTCAACAATTGCATTTAAATTAAAAGCAGTTGCTGCTTAGTCTAGATTCACTTTTTTATAGTTATCGTAATATACATACTCTCTCGTTATGCAATTAATAATTCCATAGGGTTTAAATAAGACATAAAAGTTATTCCACAAGTTTAAATTTGTGAAGCACATTATTATTTTCTTTAATATGTATATATTGGCTTTTTCCCTTTTACTTTACACATTAATATATGCTTAAAATTTAATTACCAAAAGGGATTTAAATAAAAAACAATAATTTAATGCTCACAGTTGAATACAATCCTAAGTTATCTAGACTAACAAAAGCTACAATAGTAAAATATAATTTTTTTTTCTTTTTTTTTTTTTTTGGACGGAGCTGATTACAATTGTGATATGGGCCGGATAACTCAGGGCGCAAAAATTGAGCATTTGTTCTATGTACCAGAAATGAGGTGTGTTGGTTATATATATTCTCTTCAATCGCCCATCTTTTTTAATGTACGTGTAAAAAAATCATTTGAAAAACAATGGATCGTTTAATAACCATGTATATTGCATGTTTCAAACAGTTTTTTTTTTTTTTTTTTTTTTTTTTTTACAATTTTTATTATATATTTTCCCTTAAAATCAAAAATGTATTTTTTTTTATTAATACATGCATTATTTTATATCTCAAACCAAACTGAGTAAAAACATGTGAATACATCTACACCTGTTACAAGTAAATACATCTGTTACATAATTATCAATAGGTAATTTATTATTTACTTTTTTCAGTAATGATTATTCAGTCAATGTTTCCTAGTTACTTCTGGCGTAATCTCTTTAAATATTCTTTGCGGCATTAGCTGCGTGCAAAATGCCAGTTAATCTGCATTACTCATAAAAACAACACTTTGTTATCATGTATATTGAATAAATAATATCTTCTTAATTAACCTCCGACTCTTGCATAACGCGTTATCGTATTATCTTTTCATTAATGCAAATGAAAAGTTACCGAAATAAAAATACGATTAACAAATTAATGAGATTTTTGAGCTTTTTAATATAAGTAAGGAATGTTGTTTAACAATTTTAGAGTAAATAAGAAGTATTTTAATTTAATTTTTTGCATAATAATCCCATACATATTTAGTGGGATATATATTGAAATAAAGTCATCAACAGAATTCTACATCCAAAGTATGATATAAATTTTTTTTCTGCGTGCAAATTAAGAAATATTTTTCATGATTTATACGTTTTAGTTTTTTTCACGCTACCGATACAGTTTTAAGGTAAATAAGTTTAAGAAAGAGAGAAATATTTTAATACTTTTTGTTAGAAAATCTTGCTATTATTTAAAATTATCATTTTTGTTCATTAAAAAAGGTCTGAAAATTTTAAATAAAATAATTTGCAATTTAATGATATTTGGTAGAGACGTAACTAGTGCCTCTAGAAGCATTTTGAACGCATCGAATTTTAAAAATAGAATTTAAAGTGGAATCGAGAATTTTTCAAAATTTGTGTGAACATTGACTACAAAGCTGAGACAATTGAGACACGAAAAATTTATATGTATGTATATTGATGTGATCAACAGTGTGAAAACAATCTGCAAAGTTATTATAATTTTTTTAGGAAACTGGAATTAAAAGAACTTCTACACTGTAAAAAAAATCTGTGAAGGTACTAAACATTTTCTAGGAAACTGGGATTCCAAGAACTTTTCATGTAACGATAACAGGAAAAATTCACGAAATCGATTCTGAAACTTGAATTTTTGCTATTACCGTTACAGGAAAAGTTCTTGGAATCCCAGTTTCCTAGAAAAGGTTCAGTACCTTTGCAGATTTTTTTTTTTTACAGTGTAATTTAAAACTAAAAAAAATGCCTGGGGCAGATACGCGTTTGAACTGTAAATCAAAAAAAATTGTAAATATACTAAGATTTGTTTATTAGGAAACTAATATTCTTAAAAGTTTTTAAGCAATTTCTGTCTAGGTTACAGATAAAATTTTAGTACGGATATTGTAATTTTAGGAGATTATTTTGTAAAGATCTCTGTCGTTTAACAAAAAATAGGTTTGTGGATTTACATATTTTCTTTTTGTTCAGTGTACATATAAACTTAAGTAAGCTTGCAGGTTTGTGTAACTAATATTTTTAATTTGCAGATTTTTTTCTTTTTTCATAAAGAATAGGAATTTTTAAAACATACAGTATAAAGCCTGAACTCGTCTATATTCCCTTTAGGAAAAAATGTAAACATAAATATATATGTAAAAAATAATAATAAAATTGATTAATATGTATAATATGCATAACTTTGATAATGATGAGGTGAAACAAACGGTTAATGATGAAATTAATCAAATGACACAGATGATGAAATAACACAAAATATGCTAAAGATAAGGTAAAGCAAAAAATACCAGAAAAACACCATTTGTGGGGCATTTATAGTTTTACGCAGAATGTATTTGTGTCATCTATTTTCTTAAAAATATGCTGGACGAAGTCAAGTGCACTATTCAAATTAAATCAATCTTAAAATGCAAATTCAGCATTCTTTCAGAAGTTTTCTTTTGATAAAACAGTTGAAAATTCCTCAAGATAAATTTCACATTCTTATGTGCATTTCTGAAGAGAGTTCAGTTTCTGATTAACGGTTAATGTAAAGAAATATCGAAAATATTAATATTCTGGATTGAGAAAAGTTATTTAAACACAATGATGTTCTTTAGAAATTTTTATATGCTTGATTAAGACCGCATACGTCACGCATAAGCCTTATTAAGCAATTTTTTTTACCGGATACCCATGTAGCTGGATTTGAAACATCTAATTATATACACTATTACACTATTTTCTACTGGTCCTAACAATAACTTGGTGAATATATATAGGACAGTTGCACCATAAAATTTAACTAATAATAACACATTGCTCAGTGGCGCACAAAACAGGAATTTTAATATACATTTGTACAATTAAAATAAAATAAAACTTTCAACGTGGCTTGGCGAGCAAGGATTGCCATATTAATTTTGAGGAAGCCAAAATCAGAGTTACATGCAATAACCCAGTTCAAGGTAAAATAAGAGAATCCATCGAAATAATAGCACGAGAAAATAAACCATGTAATGATAATTTATCCTACAATATACCAAAAATATGGCACAACATCATAAAATCTTAAAATTTTTATTTCCTTGCAATATTTTAATTTTTACTCACGTGTAAATGGCAACATTTTTTAAAATTTTAATTCACTTAGATTTTAATTTAGTAGAAATATTATCTCTCTTCCAAGATGCAAAAGTAGTCCTTCCATTATCATATTTTCCTGAAGACGCCTGCAGAAGACGGCGCGAAACGTTGGAAGTTTTATTTTATTTTAATTGTACAAATGTATATTAAAATTCCTGTTTTGTGCGCCACTGAGCAATGTGTTATTATTAATAACTTGGTGGTTCCCACATATTACGAGGGGGAGTATGAAAATAAGTTTTCCCTGACGTTGGTGGGCAGCGATGTGTATTAAAGTCAAACAACTTTTTTTGTCAGCATACGTACCAAGCATGTTCAGACATTTGACATACCGCTTGTTAAACTGCAAAAAGACCTACATTAAAACACCAGGGCTTTGCTCAAGGGCAATCCATTAAACACTTCTTCTGTATGCAAAGCTCTGAATTTTTCATGGAGAACTTTTTGCAGCTTATCAAGTGGTATGCTAAATTTCTCAATGTACTTGGTAATTATGGGGAAAATTAATATATATCTCATATTTACAGTATCATTCTACTGTTTGAGTTTCATACACAACTCTGACCACATTCAACAGCAAGAACTAATTTTCAGACCTTCCCCTTCTTATTTAATACACCTCCACAATAGCTAATATCGAGATCATATAATTTTTTGCATTTAGAATCTTTATTATCTGAGTCTTTTAACTTTTAAGTTTTCACTTTAACTTTAATCTGATACGTTTAATTTTTCATTCTATAGCTATCTTAACATTAATTTATAAAGGAAGCAATAGCATTTTCTATGCAAGTACCAATTATTAATAACCAGTTATTTTCCCCAACTATTGTGTTCTACTATGAACTTAAAAAATAATTTTGAGAGATATGAATTGATAAGATATAATATATAGGTATGCATAAGCTATTAGTTTCTCATTTTAACGGTAAAGTATAGAAATTATTTGCTAAAAACGAAATTTCATTTCTATTATCACAAAAGGTATCAAGTGTTTTAGTTTTTACTCAGTCATTATATTGTGATAATTTTTGACAACCTTCTTTTTATTTTTTAAATTAATTCTTTCTATTATTACTCTTGCAAACAAACAAAATAAATGGAGATCTTCTTCAACATTTCATGCAAAAATACCTGAAAATTCAAAGAATATTCAAAACTTTATATTAAAGCTTATGGAGTTGTCACATTTTGTTTATTAACATATCTACTTTTCAAAACTAATCTCTAGAGAAGACGTAAATAAACTTTCAAATTGTTCATTTACGCTATTACAATCCGTCGTTGTTCAGTGTTTAAAATTTTGGTAATTGTTGGTAAAAAGAATTTTTGTTGTGTACGCGTTTGGAGAAAAGTCAAGGAAAATTTTCAAACATCACATCTTTAGCAATAATTTTGATTTTTGTATTTTAGTTATTGTTTTCATTGAAAGTAAAATGGCAATATTTTGCTTTTATGTTGATATTTTTTACTTGGATACATGTTGCACTTGTATGAAGACTTGGATTTTAAAATTAAAGAAAATAATTTTATTATTTCAAAGCAATTGATATTTTACTAAGAAAATTTAACCTTTATTTTAAAAAGATAACAAGCGACATTTTTTTTCAATTCATATTTGGACAAAAATAAAAAAAATATTGGCGGAGCTGCACTATGTTTTGGAAGAGCATATTACTCACGTCACTTTATTCATTGTGATGGATGTTTGAAAATTATATTTATTTAAAATAGGGCGTATAAGGATACGTTCTAATGGATGTATTTTAAATTTTTAAAATTGTGAATTGTGCATTTTCTGAAATAAAAGATTCAGCTGAAGAAAAAAACTGCTTTCATTTATAATTTTTGAATTTTTTAAACTAACATGTTGACAGCTTTTTAAGAAATTTATCGATTTTCAATATAGCGCACCCCTAGTACACTATCTCGGTTATGTCTTAACCTACGAATCAGTCTTAATGACTTTTTATTTTATTTTATTTTATTTTATTTTATTTTATTTATTTATTTTTTTTTTGTTAATCACATCCAAGTCATGTGCATTTTTTTTACAATTTTAAAGTAAAGAAAGAAAAATATTTTCATTGATTATAACATAATTCGAGAGGCATTTTACTTTTCATTAAATTAAATTTTAACCAAATTCATTTAAAGTTTTGCGTACTCCGGTAATCTATATGTAATTATTTTCTTAGAAATAAATTTATGCTAAAATATTTGAATATTAAAGAGATGGGAGATAACAGAAAAAGTTTCTATCTGCCACAAGAATGAATTACCCTTATATGTCACAATCTCTTAAAATCCAACAAAAAAAAATTCTATAGAAAATCTGTAGAGAATTGGCTTAAAATTCTGTGAGAAATCCTTAGGTACTTGGCCCATTCTGCATATATTTTTTAGGTAAGGCTAAATCTTCAAAATATTTCAGATTTCTGTAAAATGTCTGAAGAAAGTGGATATTGCTGCAGATAATCTTAAGATTATTTGTAGTGGGGAAGTTTATGACGTAATTTAAGTTGGAAAACACGACTTATCCTATGCAAAAAAGTATATTTCCATTCTATTACTAAAAAAAATTGTACGAGAAATGTTTTAAATACACAATTGACTTCGATGACACATAATTTCTTTCAGTTTTACAATCCTAACGAATGATTTGTAGAAAATATATGTATGTTAAAAAATACAACTACAACAACAACAACAACAACAATAATAATAATAATAATAATAATTAAAATCACTCTGGAAATAAGGGAGAACTGTTATGTTATATATATAAGGAATTACCGAGGAACTGCAGTTTAGAAAAAGACAAAAAAATGTGTATATCTGTTAAAAATAAAGCAATAAAGTTTTCATTTCAAGATACCATGAATAATTATTGGAATTTCAGTAGATAGAAATTTGATCCTCATGGAAGTTTTGCTAACGTTTGATTTTGTTAGCAATAAGATTTATTAAAAAATAGAAAACATGTACAACTCTTTTTTTCCAATAATGGCGTGTAGTAAAAATACATAATAGTAGAGACAAAAAAAAGCAATAAGTATAACATAGAGTGTACGTCGAAAGGTTTCATTGACAAAGCAAATAGCAAAAGAAAATATCACAGTTTGTTTATTATTGATAGGGAAAATATTGGTTGAGGATAAAATTAATTACATAGCAACTAAATAATTTTCTTATCTTATAATAGCATAAGAAAGTATTTTTGCTAGCCGAAAGTATACATAAAAAAAAAAAAATAATAATTCCAAAATCCAAATAAAATTAAATCTAACTATTTAGAAAATGCACTCTCAACCAGTATTTCCTTACAATAAATCCTCTCTGATACTTTTTTACAAAATTGTCAAATTTGGTTATAAGTTTTCAAATGCCAAATGTAGAGTAATGTTTTATCTTCACATGGTTTATAAATTTTAATAATAAAACAAATAGGAATAAAAGGTGTCATACTTAACTGAGAAATGGTAATAAAAATAATTTGCTTTTTGAAAAACTTTTAATATCTGTAGTTTTCACAATCACTGAAAGTCACATATTAAGTTATAGGTTTCAGTAAAATTATCAAATTTTATAACTCTTATCATATAAATATCTGTTAAATAAATACAATAATACTAATGTCAAATAAATGAGTAAATATAGTTAGAATTAAATACACTTAAAATTAATTTATCAACATCAATTTGAAATCTTTTACAATCAAAGTGTACACCTTATGCCTGCATAAGGAGCCCAATTTAACCCCAAAAACTCAAAAAAAAAAAAAAAACAAAAAAAAAAAACAAGTAATATTCTTGTCGCGCACCAAGAACATATCTGCTAATGTTGAAAATTATGGTGATAAAATATTTAAAGAATAAGAAATATAATTTAATCTACTGTCTTGACTTTAGTTTGATCTAGTGATTGTGATTATATCTGAGGTTTTGTTTGTTTTTTGGGTTGCTGATGAAACAATTTAAAATCTTCGGGTTAAAAATAGGGTCTTAATTTAGAAACGTGCACAATAACTGAATTCTGTCCTGTGTCGTAATTAAATGTATCTACTTCATAAGTTACATCAGAAAGTTTATTTATAATTTTGTATGGTCGAGAGAAATTAGGTTCTAATTTTCGAGTGTTAGGGTACTTAAATTCTTCATAAATTGCAGAGTCTTGTATCTTTAATGAGGATTAGACAAAATTTCGATCGTAAAGTCTTTTACTTTTAAGGTGAAATTCACGAGATCGCGCTTTCGCAAACTTGAGGGCTTTGTCTACAGGATATGTTTACATAATGATTGCCTCACAGTGAATTATTATTCTCCCTTTTAAAAATCTGAATCAGAATTATCGGGGAAATTGTAACTATCTTTTGCTGTTAACTTTAACCAGAAATTTTATCTAATAAAACTATAAATTGTAAATATCATAGTTATGCCTTAAATTGGGATCAACTTTTTAAATCTATTATTGTATAAATCAAACAGTTTTAAAAAAATAATTATAGGTAATTTCATACTTAAAATCACAAATTTACTGAAAAAAAAATAATTATATTTATCAGTCAAAACTCTAGCAGCAGCTTTGTACAGTTCCAGTTTTCTTACTGAATTTAAATAAATTATAAGAATCCGGAACTAAAGCTCACCGCCACCAGAGAGTCTAACAAATATCAATAAATTAGAAAATGTTCTTTTTTTAAAAAAAACTTGAGCTTCTAAGTTCTTTTATACTTAATTATTATTACAAACTTATCTTTAATCGTGCATAAAATATCAAAATAGTCTTTAATAAGCAACAGTAAATATCTAAAGAACATCATACTTCTCAATTAAATCCTTAAGAAATAACATGTTTTCTCTCAAACAGGTAAAAATAATAATAATACTCATAAATAGGTAAGTAAATAAGACTCACAAACAATCAAATAAATAAACCTGACAAACAGAGAACTATCTACAACACATGATAAAATATAATTATTTGTATACACAATTAATTGTCAAATATTGTGAGAATTATTTTGTGAGCTACTCGGAAGAGTATCGGAGGATGGCAACTCACTCCTAAAAATACATTCTCTTTCCCAATGAAAACCATTACTCACACCACTATTTGTGCATATCCTACAAGGTCTTGAAGGATATGAATTCTGAGTATAATTATTTTGACAAATTCTAGGCCTTTGAAACTGAGATTATCTTTGTGGAATCCAGTTCCTAGGTGTATTATTTGGCCTAGTTGGTTGGAAAGGTTGAAAATTTTGTCTAGCTGATGGTTGATTTATTACTTGCTTTGAAACTAGCGGGGAGGAAACTTCCATGAATTGTTTGACAACCCGGTACCATTCAGTGGTACTACTAGGAGGGTTTATAATAATACTGTTTTTAAATTCTGGTTTTAAACCATCAGTTAAACCTTGTAATAATATACTTTCACTAAGATGTAATTTCCTACCAATTTCAACTTTTTTACGAAAATAAGTTTCTAAATTGTTTAAATTATCTAATTTCAGATTTGAAAAGTTAGAAAAACTCGGGATGTCTAATTCAATGAATCTTTCTATCAAAATTTTTTTAATTTGTTCATAATCCGTACACTTTAAGCAGTTATTGATATAAAATTTTTGCGCTTCCCTTTCAAATATTGCGCAATAAAATTAAATTTCCATTCTAGATTTTTCTGCTCCCTATCACATGTTTTATCAAATTAAGTGAACCAAGACAAAATGCTCATTCCTGAGCTCGGGTCAAAGGGTACGAATTTAGGATCTTCCATTGTTTTTAATTCTTATTCATTAGAATAGATGAAGCAATTCTCTTCTCTTTATTAAATCCTGATCGTAAAATCATTCGTAATAAATTTAAAAGTAAATAATTTCTATCAATTACATATTTTTTTTAATTACTATATCAGACCCATAACATACAATAATAAATAAATAAATAAATTAGTAAAATTATAAATTAACTTCAAATTACTCTCATCAATAAATAAATAAATAAATAAATACATAATAAATACTTTTCATCAATCATAAAAAAAAACATTTAATAAAATAACTTACAGTTCTCGAAAATTCTTCAACAAAATACATTCTTCATTAAACTGCTCATAAAATATCTTTCTCATACTCACAACTTTGAAATCCTTAATTAAAAGAAATTGCCATTATGACTATGATTATCTTGAGTCATCAGTGACACATAAAATGCAAAAGGTGGAATATCAGGCCACAGGAATTCACGAGATATTTCAAAGAAGTCTTTCAAACCATTCGCACAGAAAGCTGTTTAATACTCTCAACCATGGCGAGAAAATTCTTCGGCGATCCATAGGTTTTATCACTTCGTTCCATAGCAGACTCCATTAGCAGACCGAAGATGCCATATAGAATGCCCGACAGAACATAGAGTTCTTTCGAACTTCGGCGATTGCATTCTCTTTTTCGCTCCGGTTACACTTAAAGTTAGGAGCCAGAGACATCATCTCCAGGATCCCCGTTATACCACACAGAACTCATGGCAAGCGAAGAAAAAAAATTAAATAGATGTAGAGGTTCCAATAAATTACTCATTGGCTGCTGTAAGTTAATTTATTAATATTTAGTCAGGAGAAAGGGAAAGGCTCCTTTTGCAAACTGTCTTTTACCGAAATATTCCATCATTATTTCAGCGAGCCGTACTCATTGAAGAAAAAACCCAAAAATATTTCTTCTCATCTCGAGGCTTCCCCTCTTAAATCTAAAAAGAAAATTCTACAACATTCTTTACTCTCGAACCATCATTCTTTTTTGTAAACATAACCCATGCCCAGAGTCGAGACTATATTCCATAGACGATAATTTATTTTAAAGAAATATTATTTAACTAATTTATAATCGACTCAGAATTTCAAATATCCTGTGCAAACGATTTTTTTTTGCAGACGATTAATTTTAAGAGAAAAGAAAAGAAATGAATTTATTGTTATGTACACATATCGAATGTTGAAGGAGTAAAAAATAAATAAATAGATAAATAAAAACAATGATAGTTTTTGAAAGGTATGGTTTTGGAATAAATTTGATAAGACTTTCTTAAAAAGGGTTAAAAAAACATAGAAAAAATGAGTTTTATTTGGAATATTAAGAAATAAAATTTAATTAAGGATATTTTTAATTTAGAGCCATCTTTTAAAATTACGAGTATTAGAATAAATGTTTTTTAAGGCAAATTAGGAATTTATATCGTTTCCATAAAGATTAATAGATTAGATCTAGAAACAAGATTTTAATTTAATAAGTTAAACTAAGTACGGAATATTGTTATAAGGAAATTAATATAGTATAAAGGTTAATTTTGGCGAAAAAAATTTTAAATTTGTATTATATATATATATATATATATATATATATATATATATATATATATATATATATATATATATATATATATATATATATATATATTAAAAGTATTAATAAATATGTATTGCTTTAAAAAGTTTTATATTTCAAAAGTGAAAATAAATGCAAAGATAAGTATTCCAAAATTATATTAATTTTAATAATAATAGTTTATCAAGTATTAATAAGCAAGCAATATTTGGAAATGTTTGATATTTTTCAAAAATTAATGTCTGAAAAAGTGTAAATATCTGGAAGCAAAAAATTATTTATTATTTAGCGACATGGGAAACTAGGGATGTTTGCTCGAGTTTTTATTAAATGATTTTTAAATTTTATAATATGTAACTTAAAACAAAGTTTAATGAATCATTTTGTTCCTTATACAATCAGCTATAAGAATAAAACTATGACATAAGTGTAATATATAACAAATTTGAAAAAAAGATCAATTTTTATTATGAGAAAATAATGCGTCAAATCTCCCAACAAATGGGAGGCTTCACCCACTGTATTGGATGCTTGATTCACTGGATTCTATATTAAAATATTGGCAATACAATTTATACATAAAATAAATAATTATATATATATATATATAAATTAATTAAAAAGGAAAATAAACATTTATTCTAGAAGCTTTAAACAAATAAAATAAAATAAAATAACTTTCTAAACCTTTTTAAATCGTTTTTAAATCTTTTAGATTTTTAAATCACGAGATTTTAAGAAATGCACCATTTACATATAAACATTTCAATAAAAAATTTATTTTACTTGATAGATGTAACGAAAAATAAAAACAAATACTGACATGTTTCGAAAGTTGGACCCGAAACATGTCATTATTTGTTTTTAATTTTTCGTTACACCCATCAAGTAAAATAAAATTGTTTATAAAATAAATATGTTTATAAAATAAACTAAGTTTCAGAAACCCAAAATACTTTTATGGTACAAAATTTAACAATTAAAATATATATATATATATATTTTAACTGGTGTTACCGGCCTCACTGATCTCTGCTTTTTTCATGTTTTTGTAGTCTAACTTATAACTTTCAATTTAAATGCAAACACTTTAGAAATTTAGTTTCATTTGGAGCTTTAATAATATCACTAGAGACATTTGAATCGGTATTTTTTAATTATAATAGCCCTGTACAAAATGATAAGTACAAAAACAAAATCATGTAAGTTAACATCGCCTTAAACTCACTTTGATGGAATTGTCTGACAGACCTTTTTTATATATTTTTATACCGTGAATTTTATATCGCTTCGTATCGCTTTATGAATATTATGTCATTCTTTTGTATCGCTCTTGTAGCTTTACAGAATAAATTTACATTTTTTTAGAATTTTATACATTTACATATTATATACCGATATCATTAATAAAAAATGTCCAAAAATATTTAATTAAGAGAGCTTTCACCATGTGTTTAACCTTTTCTCACATTGACTGTGTCGAGATTCTCCACATAACCTTTTTATAATGAATAGCACATAGTTCTTTAAAGCCTTACTTACTGCCCAAACTTCATGCTTAAAATGAAAGCTCAGTACTTATGCATTTATAAAGATCTTCTTACTTTAATTTTCACTGCATATTTTATCAAAAAAACTCACCTTTTATTACGAAAACACGCCAAAGCTAATTCAGTCTAAACCTTTTTTTTTCAAACATAAATATTATGCCAAAATTTAATTCTTAATTCATCCGTTTTTAGAGCGTATATTGTGTAAAATAACATTTTTAATCTAATAAATATTATTCTACATATATCTTCTACAGAAAACTTGTAATAAATTGTCTTCTCGTTTATGCCTAAATAAACAATTTCAACACATGTGTTCCAGATCCATGACACATAACTCTACTCACATAAGTTTTATATACAGAGGTGGCCAAAATTGTGGGCACTTTTAGGTAGCTTTCATTACAAAAGTTAAAAAAACTACCTATGGCAGCCATCCGGGGAACGCCCATCGCTTTTGCTATAATTTCGTTGATCATGACCCCTAGGTTCCAAAACAACCCTCCGTTGAAATGTTGACTTATGTATATATATATATATACTACATATATAGATATATCCATATATATATATATATAGATATAGATATATATATATATATCAATTTTGTCATGGTGTAATTCTCGAATTTATGATCCAATTTGGATGAAACTTTTTATGTACGTAAGAGGAGTACTGATGTCCCGACCGAGTTTGTTGGCCAGCTTCATCCACTGTCTTGTTTCTAAATGGTGGCCATTTTATTCTTTTAAAATTTTTATGTTTTTTAACATTGTATACTTCAGTTACGCTTCAGTATTTATATATCATTTAAACAGAATGTTGGAAACATCAAAAGACATTTTAAACAGTCACACAATGTAAGTTAACAATATAGGCCATTTTAAAGAAAATGTTAGAAAACATAAAAATTTCCATAAGTGTCCACACATTCAAATGGCTTCCATCTTGAAACAAGGTGGCTGTAGAAGCTGGCCAACGAACTCGGTATAGACATTAGTACTTTAACCATGCACATAAAGAATTTCATTCCAATCAGTTCATAAATTCGAGAGTTATAGCACGGAAAAATTCAAATATCGCTCTCTCTCTCTCTCTCTCTCTCTCTATATATATATATATATATATATATATATATATATATCAACATTTCAACGAGGGGGTGGTATTAGGGAATTACGGGTCACGATCGACAAAAATATAGCAAAATTTTACAAAGTGCTTTCCTCCGGACATCTGCAAAAGGTAGTTTTTTACTTTTTAGAATGAAAGCTACCTAAAAGTGTCCACAATTTTGGCCACCAGTGTAATTCTTTGTCTACGTATAGAAATCTGTTGAACTTTTAAAACAGTTTTAATGTTAATTACGAGGGTCATCCAGAAAGGAAGTTTCTCAATACCATAAAGAAGAAACAATTCATAATTACCTGGAAACAATTATTGCAAAAATATAGAGTGGTTTGAGCTAATTCTCAACATAAAACTATAGAATTTGTAAAATATATTAATACGTGGGGAAAAATTTGTAGTCAATGTTATTAAAGCCTTTCACTAAACCTCGGAGAAAGCATGTTACAGTTCTCAACTCATGTTTCATTACCCCTAGTGATCCTATTGGAGTATTCATTGTCTTATACTATAAAACTTTACACACGAACAAAAAAAATCTTATGTTGAGTAGTACAGGTCTAACATAGCGATATCATAATGAAGAAGTAACAGATCGTTATTGGTGATAAGACAGGGGCTTACAACTGTGAAAAGCTTACTCTATTCGAGGAAGGATTGTATATATATATGAGGACCCCAGAAGCCAAGGGGTACAAGTGACAAAATTTCGATTTGGAGTAAATTGAGTTTAAAGATAATTGATGTTAAATTGGAACATCAATAACAATTGACTAAATTGAAATAGGAAACATCTACTTGTTGCATTCTAATCTTTGATCTCTCATTACAATAACTGTTAAAAAAATAGAGTACAATTTTCTTAAAATGTATAATTAATCAACATTGTTTGTTTTTCAAAAAAAGTGGTTTGCCTCTATAACTCAGCAAATAATAAGAAAATCACTTATATTTCTTTACCTGAAATGAAAAAAGCATATTTTTAGGTTGTCTGTGTATTTAGGTTATTTTTTTCAATTTTGTCACTTATACCCCTTGGCTTCTGGGTTCCTCATATATAATGCTTTATTAAACGTGTATAAAGAAAAAAAACCAATGCATGAGCTTTAAAGCAACTCTTATTTTCACTAGATCAGGTGGTAAAATGTGAGGTAAAAAAGTATGATTAATAGTACTAAAATAAAAAATATGATTACTAAGAAAAGAGGATATAAAAATAACTTTTTTAAAAATTGAACTTAATTAGTAAATACTAACGTTAGTACTAGGAGGTTTTAGTATTTATTGTCCCGTTTCAAAATTTAGTTCGCACACTCTTTTCATTATTCTCATACTTTTCAGCTGAAAATTATATATAGATATATATTTATGTATTAATGATTAATAAAGCATATTTTCATTTATTCATTACATTAGTATACCCTTTTACCTTTTCAGAACATTTCATATCTATAATCACAACCATAAAAGTTTACCAAAGTTTGTAAATAAAACTGTGTCCAGTTCGAAAGAGTTAACTAAACTTTACACAAAGAACAATTTACAGATGTCACTTTCATGAATTCATCTTATCAAAGCTTCAGTTGTGCATAACTTTAAATTTTCAGTTTCTAAAGATAACATAAAAGTTTGTGAAATTCCCAAGTGTTGTTATAAATAAACTATTTTGAAAACTGTTTTGAGATACTCTTAAACTTTCTAAACTCTTTTCAAATAGTAAACATACATAGAATAATATATCTATAACGATATCTATAAGAAAACATTTTAAGCCTTTTTAAAACTTGTTTCTATGAGATGCTTATTTTAATCAGAATATCACATTATATGATGTAGATTGTATAAATTGATTGCTATTTTTTAAAAAATAATATATATATACAAATGTATATATATAAATGTTCTCTCATGGAAATACTAGAATTTCACAATAATAAAATTTATTATATTGCCTAAAAAATAATACACACTTTAAAACATGACATTCAAATCGGTTTATTTCTCTTAACGTGAGTGGTGGAATTTTGAGGAGCTATTTTGAGAAAATTACATTGAGAATAAATCAAGATAAACATATTTTAAAATTAAAAGAACTAGTAAAAATGATACACCATTATCAACGCTCTATTACGTGTATTGTATTTGTGTGCCGTTTTTCCAGAATTTAAAGTTACGATGTACGATGTAAGCTGGTAAGTAATGTCATTTATTTTTAAGTATTATAACACCCTTCTTAAGTAAAATAAAATTTTTATTAAAATGTTTATATAAAAAGTGAATCTTTTAAAATCTGGTGATTTAAAAAATCTATTGGATGTAATAAACTTTTTATCATTATCAATATTAAAGAATAAAAAGAAAATAAATAAAGACATATCTATGAATTTCTATATAATAGTGCGCAATTTTCTGTTTAGACTACGTGAAAAAATACCCGCTATAGAATAAAATTTCCTGTATTTAAAAAAAAAAATTCTCCTAGATGTAAGTTTTTTTTTTACATTAAAATATTTAGTTAAATTATTTTGACAGTGCAAATAACATAGATATTATTTATTAGTCATTCCGTTTACGCTGTCGCGATAGAATATAATAATGTTTTTTAAGCTTACATTAAGTTGATGTTAAGGAAATGTGTATTGTATGCGTGTGTGCAGTTTTTCCAGAATTTAAAGTTACGACCTACGATGTAAGCTGGCCGAAGTAAATAAAAAAGGGACTCTAATGAAAATGCATTGTCTTCTTGAATCTGAGGATACATATTATTAACAAAAATATGAAT
This sequence comes from Maratus speculifer, assembly GCA_964019185.1. Taxonomy (NCBI): domain Eukaryota; kingdom Metazoa; phylum Arthropoda; class Arachnida; order Araneae; family Salticidae; genus Maratus; species Maratus speculifer. The sequence continues at coordinate 68,582,785 of OZ025297.1, read as the reverse complement.
TTATATTATTTAAAAAACATACATTTTCTGGATATTTGCTGTATTTCATACTTTTTCTTGGAACTAATAATTGTCATGCTATTAGCCTAAAATAAATAATTTAAAGGAGAAAGTAGGGATAACCGGTATTTCTCTTGTCTTAAAAATCCTTTACATTGAAAAGAAATATGTACTTAGTAGCAAACCATTAATGGTCCAACGTTGCGCAGTCAATAATTCATTTATTGGAAATATTGCAAATAAAACCACTTTTATAATAATATTTCACCAATATTAGGATGTATGTCAATATTGGGGTTTCCTTGGAAATTTTGCGAATAAACGCCAATATTGTACAAATATTCTGTTACATTGGAAATATTTCCAATAAAATTCCAATATTTAATCAATATTGGCGTTTTATTGACAATATTTCCAATGAAGCCTCAATATTGGCATAATCTTGGCTAAATAAGGGCAAAATGTAAACACCCCCAATGTTGTAGCAATATCTCATGCCAATATTGCGCGAATGTGCAAATATTGCTCCAAGATGTAGTCAATATTGGCCCAATATTATTTGGTTACTGGGATTTACTATTTACTATCATGAGCTACTCTGCTCATTATTCCCTTGTCGAGGGAGGAGTTTGTACCCCGGTGGGCGAAGCTTGTTTTGTGCATATATTATAGTTTTTTCTCCGAAATGTAAACAAATACTCGCGTACTGGGGAGCACTCCGCATGGGTCAAATAGAATCTACATCGGACCAATGAGTCTCACTTAGACAACAAATATTTGCTACTTATGGGAAATTTAATTAAATTTTTACGGAAAATATACGGAAATATTTTAAATGTTTTTTGAATTATATTTCTTATAAAAATTTTTGTCCTGTTCTTTTGAAGATAATTATTGAAATCCTAATGCTCCAAAGTTTTTGGGAACATTTTTACATGGTTAGAAAATTATGTTTTTTTATTTTAATGATCCTTTAAAAAATGGGATTCACCATTTAAAATTTTGATCAGATGATTTTAGTTGCATATTATTGTTTCTTTCGCCCGAATGGACAATATTTGTTAGTATAGTTCGTATATTTGTTGACGGAATCTTATATAAATATTAGTATACAGCTCATATTCAAAATATTAGAATAATTACCTTTTTTTAGAAATTGAAAATATCGTTTGGTAATTTAATGTCTTTTAATGAAAATATGCAAACGATATTTTTATTAAGAACTTATTGTTGATTAAACTTACTTGTTATCTTAAATTTAATATCATTTTTGAAAAGATTAATTGCAAAAAAATTATTTTGAAAAGTCAAAATATTAGAATATTTATTCAAGTGGTTCAAAATATTAGAATATTTCACATTAATTCTCCTTTAATTATTACCAATTATTAACTGGTGGCATCATTGATTAAATTCAGACTATTTTATTTAAAATCAGTATTCTTTTTTGCAGTTTGTTTCTTTTTCGTCTTAAAATGGGCCGTGTGAGTGATATTCCTGAATCTACTAAACTTCGTATGGTTGATTTGTATCGGCACGGTAAAAATCAATGTTTTATAGCGAATTATTTACATTGTTCGCAATCGAGCGTTAGTAAAATACTAACAAAATATTCAAAAATTGGAAAATTTCAAAGTAATCGCCGAAATGGTGGCCGAAAACCAAAAACATCTGCTAGAGATGACAGGAAACTGAAGCGTATAGTTAAGAAAAACCGTTTTAAAAGTGTGCGATTCTTGCACCGAAAATGGAAAGAAGAAGGAGTTAAAGTTACTACATCGACAACATTAAGACATCTCCATAAATTTAAATTTGAATCTCGTGTACCGAAAACAAAACCTCTCATGACTGCAAGACAAAAGCGTATAAGATTGAATTGGTGTAAATCAAGACGTTTATGGAGCAATGAAGATTGGAAAAATATATTATTTAGTGATGAAAGTATGTTTTGTGTTTCTTATGGTAATCAAGGTATTCGAGTTTGGAGAATGAAGCAAGAAGCATTTGATAAAGAACTTAAACGTTCTTAAACGTTCTCGGCCTTAAACGTTCCGTAAAATTTGCTGCTAGTGTAATGGTTTGGGGTTGTATGAATGCAGAAGGACCTGGAAAGTTATGCATCGTCTACGAAAAGGTTAACTCTCTGATATATCAAGAAATTTTAGAATATTACATGATTCCATCATCACAAGATTTATTTGAAGATGATTTCATCTTTCAACAAGATTTAGCGTCCCCGCATACCTCGGTGTCAACTAAGAATTGGTTCCGCCAACGCAACATTAAGGTACTTCCTTGGCCACCAAATTCACCAGATCTTAATTCCATCGAAAACTTATGGTGTATAATAAAGAAAAAACTTCAAGAAATCCTCCTTCAAGTAAAACTGAGTTAGTGGCACGTATAAAGTCTATTTGGGCTAATATTGATAGAAATGTTTGTAAACACCTTGTATATAGTATGCAAGATGGATTGTACGCTGTTATGAAAGCTAAAGGGGATTCTACAAAATATTAACTACCATTTACTTCATATTCATAAGGTAATATTGTTGCGTAAAATAAAATATTCTAACATTTTGAACCAATCTGAATTTTATTCTAATATTCTGGTGGGTTTAAGGAAGCTGTATACCTAATTTATTGTGCTGTATTTTATATTTTATAAATGTTAAAATCTTATCTAAACATTCCAGATTTAATTTATAAGACATTTAATTGCATTTACTTAGTATAAAAAATAAATAAATGACAAATAATTTTTTCTTATTACTTTTTCTCTATTATTCTAATATTTTGAATATGAGCTGTATTTGTTATTAAACGAAATATGCTGGTCGTTATTTTTTTTTCATTTCTTCGTTAATTTTGGATTACCATTCCATTAAACACACTAACCTAAAAAATAAAACTGTTGTTAACTTTTACTTTTGTGGTTTTAACGGTAACATCTATGTATGTACATAAACAATCACAATTTAACACATTCGCTGTCGCTTACGTGAAGATGTGATGATAGTTAATGACGCACTGTAGAAGTGGATTTTCCCAGAAGCTGATTTAATTTTTACAACAAAGAATAATTGAAAAATTTTCCCGCGCCAGAGCGTGACAGGCTATTGTACATCACCACACATCACGCGCTGGCGTGTGAGTGGCCCCTTATCGTAGGCGCCATATCAAGCTCTTGCGCATGATCGGCAGCGAATGTTTTAATCTAATCTGAAGACCGTTTTCATAATCTTTCGATTCATTTTCTTTGCTTACAAATTTGAATGCGCAAGAGCAATAAAAGGATACATTATTTATCGCGTACAAAATTTCCCAACCATGAAATTCCTGAAGTCGAATGCGGCATTAAGAATGTTTATTTTGTTGTACTTTATTTAGTTTTCTCATAAATTGGAATACTTTTCCCTTTTCTATTATAAACTATCTTGATAACCGTGTTACACTCCAAATGGTATTTAGATATTTATATAAAATTTTTAAATGTGGCACTATGGAAAAATTCAGAATTAAAAGCTGCTATCATTTTTTTTACTGGGATTAAATATATTAAAATATATTAAAGAGCTTGATTCACTTCATGTATGATTGTTGTTTTACATTAATTAAAAGATCTGGTGCATACACTGGCTAGTAATCTATATTTTTGCCCAATATTCATATCAATATAAAACACCTCAAAAGAGAAAAATGCTATTTTTTTATATATAAATATCTGTTTCAAATATATTTCGTTATAAAATTAAACGAGTTGTTCTATGTCTAACATTAATTAGACTTAATTTATGGTCGATCCCTAAATTGAACTTCAAATGAACTGATTTCAGAGCACTCAGAGGTACGCTTAAGTGGTGTAAGTCACGAATTTTTGAAAATTTTGGATTTTAATATCAATTAGTTATTTGTAGATATCAAGATGATTTTTTTTGTTCAATTCAGGAATGGATAAGGAAAATTTTTTAATTGGAAGTTTTATCCTCTGGGGGCCGTATAAAAATTTAATTTTCGTATTTTTTAAATAGACCCCCCCCCCCCCCATGGAGTTGCAACTTATGATAAAATTCCCTTTTTTTTACGAAACTTTGCAATTGGAAGTATGGGTCTAGGGGCAATATTTAAGGAGATAGCCTATTGTTTCGATATTTATGACTCACCCTGTATATATATATATATATATATATATATATATATAATCTGTAATGCTTCATCAATTTTCATAATGTATTTCAGGATTTTACTTCGAGATCAAAATATAACATGATTATGCCTCATAAAATGCCAGTAAACCGATTTGTGTAAAATGATAGGATACATTATTTTTATTTTAATATTCTTGAAAATGCTTTCTTATATCTCATGTACTTATCCAAATCGTAGTATTCTATGATCAGAATGGTATTATGTTTGATTCAAAAAGCACTTTTCATTTTTTGAGAACAAAAATTTTATGATTATCGTTATTCTGAATTGCATATTGGGATTTCAAAATTTCAGAGCATCAGGTGCAAAAATTCTTTTTACATAGATATCAGTGTGGAAAATAACGATTAAAACATTTCAAATTTAAATTTTTTGCTGTTAATTTTTTCAATATATATAGCTTTACAGAGTATATAAACAATAATTCTACAGAATAAAAATGTAAAATGCTTCTAAGCTGTAAAAGATGATTTAGCCTGTGGTTGGATTTTTGGGGTTTTTTTTATTATTTCAAAATATATATATATTAAAAAAGGATTTGAATTTGTAACGAATAGTAAATTTATACAGAAATGGTATTTAGTAATGCTTACATTGTGTAGGGGCATTTTATTTGCATGAAAAAGTAATACCATAACTAATACCATGTGCGTGTATGAACTATGGCATTCTTTTGAAAAAAAAATGCTATAAGAAATCCTAAAGAAAAGCAATTTTTTATAATTTATGCTATATGATCATAAAATTCAGCATACGGCTGGGTTCCTACTCGGTCTCTTTTTTGAAGAGCGATTTTATTTAAATAAAAATCTTGTTTAACAATTTCTTAGAAAGATATTGGGAGGTGCACTTTGTGTGCAATTGTTTCTGAAACCTACTGAGATTTTTTTTAAATGCTGGGTTTAAAAAAAAATAAAGTATTTTTTTTTAAATACTGGTTTTTAAAAAAACAGTAATTAAAAAAACAGTGAAGGCCCTGCAAACATTTTATTTTTAGTTTTATAAAATTTGAAGCTATTTCTTGAATATCGGAACACCAGTCTCAAAGTGGTAGTGTTATTTTTTTTCCCTCAACTGTAAACTGGAAACGTTCTTCATGCAATATTTGATTTAGAATCCTGAGTAAAAACCCAATAAAACGGAAAGTATTCCACTCATTTTAGTTATCAGGAAAGCAAAGATGATGATAAAAAGTGTATTGAGAATTGTGATTTTGATTGGGAATTCTGTTAAATAAATGTGAGTTGGAGAACATTTTTATTCTGAATTTGTACCAATATCTGCAATTCTAGAGATTACACAGACATTTGTCACAATATTTTAATTGTTTGGGAATTATGTCTTATGGATAGCAAACTCAAAATCCACTATCAAGCTGTTTAGGATTTAAGTGGAATTGAAGTTAGATACTTTTGTTGAAAAATGCATTGTGTAAGATTAGTTTTTAAAATCGAACTCAAAATCTATTCTTCGGAAAGAACTATTATAAGAAAATTTCAAAGCGCAATGATTGATGATTCGACAAAATATATGCATATATGTATAAAATTTTTTGAAACCATACATAGTTTTTCTTTTATTTATTTGAGAGCAAGTATTTTATTTTATTTATTTCCGAAAAATATGCGGATTTTAATCTATATATATATATATATATTTTTTTTTTTTTTTACAGAAAAAAATATTTTTATGAATATCAAATTTGCAAATTCAAAATACCAGCTTATTTCGCAAGTATCTAGCTCTAAATCTAGTATTTAAAAAAAATTAAGATACATTAAAGTATTTATACTGAGTAGAAATTAATATATGTATGATAGCTCTAAATTATAAACTTGTAGAATTCCTAAACAATTTAATAAAGTTTCCTCTGATTTCTGGGAATAGAATTAACCAAAGATTAAAAATTTGATATAAAAATTTTATTTTAATAACAGAATTTTAAATTTCAGAAAAATTTATGCATGTAAGCTACTTTCTTGATAAAAATTGCATCACGCTATTATTAGCTTAGTACAATTTCACATGGTGATCTGAAAAATTGACCAAAATATTTTCATTTTGACTTTCTGCAATAATATTAATCGTTGATTTAAAATTCTGCATACACATTATGTATAAGTATCAAAATTTTAAAGCTTGATAAAATTATGTATGTATACAAACATATTTGTTCACAAACAGAACGTACGTAATTTTATTGCTTATTGATTGCTATTGAACATGACTCCATACGAAGATTTTAGGCAGAGTTAATACTTTGTATACTTTTGTTTTCACGACTATAATATAAGAACTGATGTTGCCATAAAAATATACAAGAAGTAGAGTGCAAGTGAAAAGATTTGTGGAAAGCGATTCTGAGAATTATTTTATTTTAGAACTATTAAAAATATATTCTTAAATTTTTATTTCATATTCTAAATATTGCGTGATGCGAATGATGTCTATCTGATAATAGCCTAATTTTTTCAATTCTCTACATAATTTTTTTATTGGTACCATTATTTTGAACATTGTATTATAATTCCGAAAATTGTAATAGAGTCTGCATACAAACACTGTAAAACTTTTGTGTAACGTTACTCCATAACACTGGTGGCAGCCTTGCTGCCTCCAATTTCGTGGAGTATTTTAACCGACATAATCGGTGTAACATTGCAATGTTACACCAGTAATGCATGTTTTTATTACATCATTATGTAAGTGAAAAGTTACTCAATGAAGTATAAATCGTAGCTGCCACCAATTTTATGGAGTAACGTTACCACAAATGTTTTACAGTGAGTAAATCATTCTTTTACGTCATTATCGTTGGTTACATGAAATAGAACAAATTACAACTGTCAATATTAAAGCATCTATAAAAATATTTCGTAAAACAACAACAACAACAACAGCAATAATAATAATAATAATAATAATAATAATAATAAATAAATAAAACATGAAAATACTTTCTAGTTAAAACACATAATTTTACTTTTCCTTTTTTTCATATTTCCAATGTCACATTACATTTTAAATATGATTTAACTATATGTTCATTTTAATGCACATAGCGTTATTGTATCGAATTAACTTTTGTATTTCTTAAAAAATTGTATCGAAAAAATCTTAATTTGTATCGAATAAAGACTTACATTCATAAGATAATCTGCAGATATTTCTAGTGATATGGTCTTTAAATTGTCGTTTCTTTATTTAATTCGTTTGAATGTATATGCGAGATTCCGTTGCTTGTAAGTAATTTATTTAAAACTAGCGGCCTTCGCCCGCTACGCTGGTCGGTTTATCTAAAGAAATCTTGAAGAAGTAGTTAGATAAGGTTCAGACATACATTAAAAAAAAAAAAAAGCAAGTCGATCATTCAAAAAACGTTGGGAAATATCAAATATTTACTGTAATTTTTTAAGAAAAACAAAGTTTCGAAAAAAAAAATTAAATCGAAAAAAAAATTACACTGACATATTAATGCAAGGAAATTTTCCCAGAGAGAAAATTCGCCTTGAATACAATATTTCAAATTCTTTTAATTGCTTATAGGCGTTAATGCCAACATAGTGAAAAAAAATTCCATGCTGGGAATCGAACCCGGGCCATCAGTATGGCGCACTGACGTTCTACCGACTAAACCACATGGAACGACAGCCAGCTTGAAACTTTCTCATACTTAAGTAGACTGGCGAAAACATAACGATAGCGCGTTTTAAAATCGCACAGTGACATCTATTGGATTTTATATGTACTAAAAAACGTTATGTACTAAAAAACGTGAGCAGCGCACCTAATAGTTTCTTTTGTTTCTTTTTGTTACTTTTTTGTCTGTTGTCCGATTTTGATGAAACAAAGCCTATACACTGCCCGGGAGTGTGCATTCTTCATTAGTGAAAACCGCATAAAAATCCATTCAGTAGTTACGAAGATAACCTCGAACAAACAGACAGACAGATAGACAGACAAAAAATTCAAAAAAAAATTTTTTGTGTTTCATTGGTTTTCTTTTATCGCCCTGACTCCATTTTTGTCAATTATCTTCAATGTACAGACACACCGGGTCCTACTGTTTTATTATATGTATAGATGATTTTTTCATTTATTTATTGTTAATAATTAGTAAAATGTAACTAGAGCTTTCAAACCAACTTTCCAAACGTCAAACAGTTAGTTTTAATTAATGTGAAAATAATTTAAAGTTTTAGTAAACTTACTTCTTGTTCATATATTCGAATCATTTGCAGTATTTGTTCCTTTTTTCTTTTTTGACCGTTTACTTTTATCATTCGTGTGTTTTGAAGCAGTTTTATTCGGATCTTAAAATCAATAATTTTATTTACTCAGCTACAATTTAGTTGCAAAATTGATCATCGAAAAAATAAATGTTTGAGAAAAAGCGATGTTTTACAACACTTAGCCAAAATTGGATTGGAACCAAATTTCTTTAGCTTTATAATCATTACCCACTACATTTAAAAACGCGAAATAAGGTCACGTAATAAGGGTAACGTAAATGGAGGAAGTTATTTTCTTATTTATTTTTATTTTTTGGATTTTGCCGTCTTAGAAACTTTTTCGTAGTTTGGCGGCTTTCCAACATATCAAAAATTAGTTTTCGCTAATTTTAACGTGATATTGTATTTTTAGGATAGCAAATACACATGAGAGTGATTTGGCGGAGGTTGGTTTAAGATCTGAGGACCTCGTGATCAGGAAGTGAGTGCGTTAATCGTTGAGCAAAAGGCCAAGCCAGTTACTCGCTCGTAGTAACTCGCTTTATACTGATCGAGATCGTTACAGAGTATGTCCCCAGTAAGAAAGACATATTACTGAAGTCTGACGAGCGATATGCACTCGGGAATGAATGCTGTCGTACGCATAGCGTGATGCGTGGACAGGCTTTGCGTTGAGAGATTTTTTTTTGTTTGCTGCTGCCATCTGTTGATAATGAGGTGAGTTGATTGTTGTGCGCTGGGAGTTGAAGATGAGAGAGAGAGTTGCGTGCGTGTCCAGGGTCACGAATGAGAGTGATTTGGCGGCGGTTGTTTTAGATCTGAGGGCCTCGTGATCAGGAAGCGAATGTGTTAACCGTTGAGCAAAAGGCCAAGCCAGTTACTCACAGGTAGTAAATCGCTTTATACTGATCGAGATCGTTACACACAAAAATATTTTATTCAGCTAAACTTTATTTCACAAATGGAAGCAATTGGGATGAAAATAGAATTAATAAGCTACAGAAGAGTGCCCACATATAGGATCTACAAAAAATAATGGAAGAAATTATGTAAATGTAGCATAGAGGGTTCCAAATTCATGACTCGCTTTTGAACTATGGTACCTTTTAACTTTGACTTTGTTACTTTTCCATGGTAATGTTACTTTACCTCTTCCTTGATTGATTAGGAGACACTTCTTCCACAAACTTTTCCATAAATAAAGAAAACACGAAATTAAATTATTGGAAATTTCCATGAATCAAGGAAGATCAGTGAGAAAAAGAAAGATAAGTAAACCTAATCAACAAGTGTGCCGTTATTATATGGAAAAGAAGAATCACCTATGAATATGGTGATGTAGGTTTTTAAAATTCACTGAAGGATTTGGCCTATTTTGCAGCAAACTTGCAATATCAAATTCATGTAGCATTTCACATGCTTTGGCACTGTTTATTGTTTATACGTGGTAAAAACGTGTACGCAGGACTTAAAAAAAACAAAAAAAAACATATTTTTCAATTGTGAGGATTTGTTTGGTTTTGAAACAAGACAATACAATTCATACCGCAAGGTTAATTTTTTTTAAATGTACAAGATCAAACTGGAGGTTTTATCTCTAAAGTGTGCTGTATTTAGAGAATAACTCTTTGGGTCCATTTAATACTTTGCAGCAATCAGGCTTCTTGAATACTGTTGTATTTATTTTATATCGCATAAATATTTATTATGTTGCATTTGCATTTTTTTTTCGAAATGGAGGAAATTGCTAGCTGCATTCGCACGACTAACTATTTTTTACAATATTGGACAATAGGAACTACAAACAGATAATGATTTAAGGATAATAGACGAAAATGTCCAAATGCATATATTGTATACAGTGAATAAATTATAACTGAAATAGCTTCAAACAAGTGTTATATTAATAAGTGTTAAGTATTAACAAATTTTAAAGTTATTTATGTGTTATCAATTTGGCAATAACAAAATATATATGTCTTCCAATCTTATTTATCCATTAATGCTTAATGATAACGCATTTATTCCTTTGAATAATTGCAAGTAGTTTTTCACACTTTATCTAAAATGTGGACATCGAATGTTGCAAAAATTGAAAATGGCCCCATTCAGTATCTGTATAAAGGTAAACACATTAGAATACGTAATGCACCTAGTAATTTTGATATAGGTATTGATACTGCATTTCCTGGAATTACGTCAGACACCTGTGTAGATTATTTAAATAAACATATCATAGTTGTACAAAATTTCATCATATGCTTATTGTTTGACTCGCAATTTCAAAATAATGGAAATTTGAAAATTTAATCATGTATTAAAAATAGAAGCTTTCTTAGAAGAAAAAAAATGTCTCTCACAATTTTCATTCGTGGAATCAGAAAATTTTAAACAAACCTAAGATAGTAGTTGCTAGGAATCTTCCAGATACTGTAGGTGAGCTTCGTTCTCATCTTTGAATTTTCACTTTTTTGACTACCCTTGTTTGTTTTTAATGTATCTTCCATAGTAAGAATTCTTTTTAAAAGACATAATTTAAAGTAGATGCAGTCAAACAGAGGAATGAGAGGAAGCATTCTTTTATTTAAAATACATTTTGACAACCGAGCAAATTTTGGCACGTACCAAGATTCCTAAATTTCCTGCATACATACATCAGTATTTATATAATTGATGGAGCAATTTGTAATGATTATAATTTTTTTTAAAGTCTATCTCATTTTATGTACTATTTGAATAAATATATTTTACGTAAAATTTTAATTTTTGTCTTTAACGCTAAAAATAGACTCTGTAAGCAGATCATGCTTCCATAAAATAGTTTTAAACCTGTAAAAAATAGTTATACGGTAAAAAAAAAAAAAAAAAAAAAAAAAAAAAAAAAAAAAAAAAAAGTTTGATTTTCACGTTTAGTATATGATGCATCCTGTAAAACAAGCGCAGATATTCCAATTATATTGTCTCATTTGTAATAATATAAATACAGCAAAAATGTAGTATTGAATTAAAATAAGGTCTCAAAATTAACTGCATACCAATGCAAATAACACAAGGACTATTATTCATTCTTTGTAGTTCTATTGATCATATCTCTATGAACCAGATATTAAACCTATTCTCGAAAAGAAACTGAGTGTAGAATGTCGCACTTTCTTTCATTATATATTTTAAATGTCCCAAAAGAAAAATATGTTAGTCTCTGTATGATGTTTTTAACCTTGAGGCGACATGAACCGCAAGTCTGTGTCGATTTATATAAAATACTTAATAAACATTTGATTTTTTGGAGATTTAATATTCCAGATGTTTTGTTTGAAGCACACATAAGGAATATTTCGAAATGATTAAAACTTTTAAAAAATCATTTGAAAAGTTCTACTGAAGTTTCAAACTTATCCATTTAATTAGTTACACAATACACTGTTAAAAAAATTCTGAAATTCACGAATATTTTTTTCCTGAATTTCACAGAAAAAGTCCCTTTTCACAACAAAAGGGCATCGTCCGTTACAAATCAGCAAATCCCACCATATTTCCTGAAAATAACGAAATGGGTGGAAATAAAAACAAAAAACGGAGACACTCCGTTGTGTAAGGGGCTCCGTGGCCGAGTGGTCAAGGCACCATACCGCTAATTTCCTGCGAGCGCAGATTGTGGGTTCGTATCCCACTGGCGGCAAGAAATAATGAAAACATAAAAAGTACCTTTTTCTGTTTATTTTTCTCTTATTTCTTATTAAAAAATCATTTAATTAATTAGCCAATAAATAGATAAATAGTGTACGACAATTTCAAAAAATTGTCTATAATATTATTATTTTTTTTAAGTTGTTAATAAAAAGTTTTTTTCATTCATTCATTCATTCATTCATTCATTCAAAAAAAAAAAAAATGATTTTTTTAAATTATTTAAAAAATAAAAATTGATTTTAAAAATAATAAGCATTATGCATCAGTCTAAAATAAAATAAAATAAACTGTTTATAAATATTATAAAGAATGTATTTGAAAGGAAATCTTTAAAAAGCACAACAGATTTTCCCACTAACTCACAAAAGACATATTCTGTACAACCCGGCATCAGCAGCTTTGGCTCGGTTAGTAAGGATTTATTCCGCTATCAAAAGGCCCCGAGTTCGATCCTGAGGACGGCGTGAACTAAATTGTGTAATAATACGTAAAATAACATAGCAGCTTAAAATCACTCGGTAATTTCGAATTCTTTGACGATTAATCGATTTATTAATTTTAAAAATTATATTAAATTATTATCATTAAAAATCAGACTTTGTAACAGAAAATTACCGCTTCTTCAAACGGCGTTTTCCTTTCTTGTATGTCCCACAACGGAAAATCTACTTACGGAACGGTAACAGTTCGGCTACTTTGCTGCCGGTAGTTTCACCTGGAATTCACAGATTTATTTTTAACAGTGTATCATAGTTATTGACACTGACAGAAAACGTAAGTTGGATTTAAGATGTTACTGTATAATGTGTGTGTAACAATCGAAAACATTATCTTGAACTTTAAACACACATAGACACAAATAATGAAGCATTCAAATAATAAAAAAGCACATACAAGTATTATAGAGACATGCATAGAATAAATACGATAAACCCAAATGGAGTGAAAAATTAGCATGAACCAGGTATCAAACACGGAGCACAGCGTTACAGGTTTCTGCTCTATCCACTGAGCTACAGCTACCAATATTTGGGCTTGCAATTTCTAACAAATAAATGAAGTTCATAAAAGTCTTTATCATCCAGAGTATAACCTTAGATGACGGTAAAACGATGAATAGATTTATTTTTCCATCAATCTATAATAAATATTGCACATATATGCGCACGCAAATAACGTCTGCATTCAAATTATAAAAGTACGTATAAATATTAAACAGACATTCATAAAACAAATGCATTAAACTCAACTGGAGTGAAAAATTAGCGAGAAACCGAAATTGAACCCGGAATCCCAGAATAAAAGTAGTTACTACTTTTAATGTGATGGTCATTGATAAACAAGTTAAAAAAGTGCAGACCGTCAGAGTATTTTCAAAGCAGGTTTAATGTTAAATATGTATGCTGCTATTTTTTTTCCAAAAAAAAAGCACTTCTTTAAATAGACATTTAATAGCATACAACTTGTGGATGATCCTTATCTTGCAATAAAGACGAGTCAGAAGTTCTTTACTCAAAGGCATGGAAGTTAAGTGGTGAAAGTCATGAATTTTGGAAAGTTTTGGATTTTAATATTTCCGAGAAATTTGTAAATATAGAGGCGATTACTTTGGTTAAACTCGGGAAGAGAGAAAAAAAAATTATTAACTGGAAATTTTATCCCACGGAGACCGTATAAAAAATATTTTTTTGTATATATATTATTATTCTTTTCGAATAGATCACACATAAGGTTCCATCTTATGTCATCAAATTTTGTAACTTTTTAAAATGAAACTTTTCATTTGGAAGCATCGGCTTCGGATGGCTATTAAAGAAAACAGCCTATTATTACCATATTTAATAATCACTCTGTATATATTAATAAAGTGTCATAGAACGTGGTATTTATTAATGTTATAAACCCTGGAACCACTTTTTTAATCTGCAACGCAGATAAAATATTAATTAACAAATTGCTTCAATACATAAGAGCATAGTTACTATCACATTTTGAAAAACATCTTGTAAAACCTGAAAATAAAAAGATTATAAATTTTATTAAATAACCCTCCACTTTTTAATTAATGAAATACTTATGAAATATTTCAAATGAATAAGATATTCTTTTTCTTCAAATAAGAATAGTGCTAAAATTCATTAATAACGTTCTGTAAAAAATAATTAAGTTAAACATTTGTATTTACTTTTGGAGTTAAAAACATTAAGATTCCATTTATTAAATTCTGTTAAATATAAAAGTTAACAAAAAACCCATTTTAAAAAAATACCGTACTTTCCGAGAAAAATTTTAATTAATATTACCGTTACTGCAATGTTAATTATTTGATGTTTATCTTTTTCTTCAAAAAATTGACTTTAATTAGATATCCTCTTCTTTCTGACATTAAATAACAAACAAACATTTTTTAAAAATTTTGAAACATTTTAAGACTTAAAATTACGTACTGAATAATTTTACGATTGAAGAGTGTGTAGCGTACAGTAATTTATCAGTTTAACATTTCATTTAAAGCCATTTTTATTGAACATATTATTAGATTTCCAGTTACTTTTTTTTTTCACTTGAAGTATTTTATATATTTAACAAATATTTAATTTTTTTGTAAAGACTCGAGAAGGAAAAAAAACATTTATAAGAATGTTTAATCTGAAATTTGATTTATTGCGCTTTTAATGATCGTTGGTTGTATTTTAAAGATAACATAAGACTTATTCCCGACAACCCTTCAAAAATCGAAGGCTCTTAAAACACAGCAAAAAGCTTTTAAAAAGAAGTTGTTCGATTATGTTAGTTTAAATGGTATTATCATCATTAGAATGATAATATCATCGTCTTCGTTATCGGGGATACTTTTTCTTTCACTTTCAGTTAGTAAAAAAAGAAATCTTAGAAAAAAAAATATTATAAGAGCAAGTATTATTAGAATAGTTCAAATTTCAGAATATACTTTTTTTTAATTAAAAAATTAAAGGAAATATATGCAAACTCTTTTAACTATGAATTACTTGAAAGCAAATAATATCTATCATTCTAATTATATATTCATAAATATATTCATTTTAAATTACCTAATATATTATGAATTGTCCGTTTAATATGTATTAAATATTAGTGAAAAGATCTTAAGTTCATTTTTAAGAAAATCTTTTTTTATTTTTTTTCTGTTTCTTTTGTGGTTTAGAATAAGTAATTCTTAAAATAATTTTATTTAAATAAGTAGCAGAAAAAAAGGAAATTATTTTCAGAGAAAGTATTTTTATCTTTATATCTTGCGAAACTTTTTACGAAACATTTTTCTTTGGTGAAAAGTTTTAAATTAGTATTTTAATTAAAACGTTTTTGTGGTGATGATAAAACGTTTTGGAAACTAACATAGAATTTCCAGAAAAAAATTCAAACCATCATAATAAGATAATTTTTTTCCTAATTTATTTTTTAATTCAGCGTCATAAACATAAAAGAAATATATAGAATAAAATGTAAATAAAATTCTAAGAAAAAGATCTTGTATTTACGATCACATCAATGACGAAGTGATAACTAGAAATAACAGAGAGTGATCAGCACACAATTTGTAATTAATCGTTAAATAAAAAGCGTTGAAGATTGGGTTTCAATTTTGGCTGTTGAGTTACATTTTTAATCTGAAATTTTTATTTATGAAAACATAATTTGTGATTACTACCATTAATTTTCAATAATGCAAATGTTAAAGCAAATTGCGTTATTCATTCAAACATATTTATCTATGTACATACCAATGTCTCGACTAAGTTCATTGGCCAGCATCATCCGCCATCTTGTTTCAAAATGGCGGCCATTTAATTTTTTTTTATTTAAAATTTAAAATTAAATGCGAAAAAATTAAAAGTTGAAAAATATTTTTCTTTTATGTGTTAGAACATAAAACAACGATTCCAGACTTTTTATTTTGTCTATATCTTAAAAAATGATTGAGTTGTAGCACTTGGAATTTTTTGTACGGCTGACATTTAGAAACGTTCTGATTTTTGTCACGTGATAACGCGAGTATTTATCAATCGATTTGTATGTAACTTAGTGTGTACATAGTACATAATGATGCCTGGACCGAGTTTGTAAGCCAGTTCCATCCGCCATCTTGTTTCAAAATGGCGGCCATTTAATTTTTTTAAATTTAAAATTTAAAATTAGGTAAAAAAAAGTGAGAAATTGAAAAAGATTTTTCTTTTATGCATTTAACCTTGATGCAAAGATTCCAGATCATTTTTTCTTTCGTCTGTATCTTAAAAAATGGCTGTATTATGGCTCTTTTAATTTCTAGTATTGCTCACATTTTGAAATGATCTGATTTTTGACTCGTGATAACACGTGTATTTATGAACCGATTTGGAAGAAACTTGGTGCGTGCATAGTACACACCAATGTCTGGACCAAGTCCGTTGGCCTGTTCCATCCGCCATCTTGTTTTAAAATGACGGAATTTTAATTTTTTTAATTAAATTTTAAAATTAGGTGCAAAAGAATAAGAAATTGAAAAAAGTTTTTCTTTTGTCTGTTTGACATTGATACAATGATTCCAGAGCGCGATAATACGCATATTTTTACACTGATTTGGATACAGCTCTGGCTGTGCATAGTACATACCAATGTCTTGACTGAGTTCACTGGCCAACTTCATCGGACATCTGGTTTCAAAATGGCAGCCATTTAAGTTTGTCAAAAATCTTTTAAATGTATAATGATGTACAAACAAAAAATTAGAAATAGAAAAAAGGTTCTTTCTAAAGTATTTATCTTAATAATGAATTCCGGAGTATTTTTTGCTTTGTCTTTACCTTAAAAAACGCCTGAGATATAGCAGTTTGAATTTCTAACGTGGGTGACATTTTTTTTTTCTTAAATCAATTTGCCGGCGACAGCACAAGTATATATTAATCGATTTCAATGTGAGTGTGCATGTGCACATGAATTAAGATTACGACCAAGCTCATTGGTTTGTTTTATCAATCATGTTGCTTTAAAATGGCATACACTTCATAATGTCGTAGAAATTGGCGACCCTTTATATCATTTAAAATAAAACCAGGTTGAAAAAATGACGAATTTCTAAAAATTCCTATTAATATTCAGTATCGATAAAAACTTGTGTTCTATCTTATAAAATCGGGTTCCACTAATTTTAGCTTCGTATACGTAAATAATATAACTTAATTTAAAGTAAATAAATAAATAAATAAGTATATGAAAGCTACCTCTTTCTCCCGGCACTGCAGAAAGTTCTTTTTTCATCTTAACTTATCCATTTTTATGGAATTCCAAAAACATTTTTAATAAATATTTAAAAACCACGAGATACGTAATAAAAACTTTGAAAAGCTCACAATTTTACTTAAAAGACAACAAAACTTTATAATTACTATTATTATTTATACCTTTTTTATATTTTTATTATTTAGATAGTAAATACTAAATAACAAATCGCGCAACTTAATTTAATTTAAAAAACTTTTTCAAATTAAAGTAAGTTGTATAAATTTATATATATTATACTCATATTTGCATACTTAACAGCTAACAGAACACTGATGAAATTATATCTAGAAATAACTAAAAGTAATATATCTACACTCCGTAATTATTGAAGAATAAAAAACTTTGTACTTTGATAGTATACAGTAAAACTTTTTACCGGAAATTTTTCTTCATAAAAAACATAATTAAATGAATGCGACCATTAACCAAGTATTAAAGCTAGTGTTGTTCTGCTCACCCAATAAAATCTAATACTTGTTTTTAAAATTAATGTTTGTGAAATTTGAATATAATAAATTGATAACGTTGAACAATTAAAACATTTATGAAAAAAATCGAAACATTAATGATGAGTACTTATTGGTTCAAAAAGCTTTTATTGACATTAAATCGACTGTTTTTTTTTTTTTTTTTTTTTTTTTACATAAATATTACTTTTCTGAATATAATGAGTTGTTGGAAAATTTTAATACATTAAATATATGAGTTATAAAGTAAAATTTTTACAGTAAAAAAGTTTTCTAAAAAAACATTATTTTGCTTTATATCTATTTAAAATTAGCATGTGTAAATAGTAACTTGGGTAATTAAGAAAGAAATTATATCTCGTAAAAAATAAATGTATTCAATGAATAACCTACGCAAAATAATCAACGACTACACATTTTGAATTTCCATATTTGAAATGTACTAAGGAAATAATAAAATTGTCACCATCTATGTGTAAAACTCAACATTGTTAAAGCTATATAATAAAAAATATTTTGCCATAGAAAATGAAAGTCTAAAAATATTTTTATGTTTAAAAGGTAATCGAAAGTAATCGTTCGATAAAAAATAATTATAAAATGCATAATATCAAGCATTAGACTTTATGAATTATTTATTTGTAGTCTAAAATATTTGACATATATCCCATTGGAGTGATCTTAGTCAGTAGCTGATATTATTATATTAAATGTTTTAAATTTCTATAGATCAGTATATATATTTTGATCCAAACAATTATTTTGATATTCAACTTTTACTGGTTTTGAAAATGAAAGTACTTTCTCCCTACTATCTAAAATCACATGTCACTTATTTCTGCTGACAAATTAATAAACCTATTGTGGAATTTTAATATTTTCCCAAGTTTTGAATAACAATAAACCTCACAAACTTGGATTCTGAATATTTATTTAAGTAAGGCTTCCTGGAGTAATAATTTTGTGTTAAAATTCTATCAATTTGCATGGTAGTAACTTTTTGACTAAGTATAGAAGAAAAGAATATTTTAGCAAATATATATTCATAAAGTGTAATGGAGTAATTACTTGATTAATGATTTTTGGCGCTTTTACACACCTATGTGTGTAATTGCGCCCTGCAAACAAAACAAAAGTATAACATAGAACAACGGCAAACAAATTGCCCTATTTGAAAGATAGAAATTGTAGTTGAAATAGACAAATATATCATACATATAATTAATTGGGATACCAAAATGCAGTAATGATCGTTTGATATTTTATTCTTCTGACATGAAAAATTAGCAGCACTTAGGAATGCAAATTTTTCTGTAACCTTTATGTTTTTCAACAACGAAAATGATGCTATCTTGCACGTGAAATAATAGAAATAATCCTCTTTCGAAGTTTCTTCAGAAATAAACAAAAGTATCGGAGTAATAACGTCAATAGGTGATATTATTAACCCTATATAATTATCGCGCAGTTTATTTTAAACTACAGTCTTCCTCGCGAGAAAAACAGATTTTTCCACAAAATTTGAAGCCCCCTGACAATCGAGGAAAAGAGCAAAATTAAATTATGCAATGTTGTTTCTGTATTTAAAAAATAAAATAAAAATATGATTTCTCTGAAAAATTAATTATGTTCAAGAATATGAATCTTAGGAGTGTTTATAATAAGAAAATATTTTAAAACGTCATTATTATTGTACAATTATATTAGTTTAAATAATTCTTCTACTGAAGCATAGTGACGTGGTAGATAGTGAACGGATCTATCAGTTCCCGGTGGTGAGGCTGTTCAAGTACATGAAATGTATAATAAATTTATGTAATAAACATAGTCTTCATAATAAATATGTAGTCTTCAGATCACAGGACTTACCTGTCCTGTTTTAGATCGGGTGGTGTTGATTCTCAAGTACTTTTCTGAGTGATAACATCTACGGATGAAAATTATCTTTTAGCAGTTTTTGGGGATTCAGATGATTCAGACCATTCCTTCTGAGAATCCATAGGTGCTGTGTCCCAGCTTCACAATTTCACATGCATAATTACATCATCATTGCTTCATAATTATACATTATAATAGCACTTAGAGTTATTACTCACCATGTTTTTTTTATTACATGTCACCTTATTAAAAATGAATTCAAATTATTAGAGTTACGCTTTAAAAACATAAAAAAATCAAAATTTATAGCTAGGATTAAAATGGAGCGTTTTATTCTTAGGAATAATTAAAGCATATCGATTATAATATTGCAAATACGAATGTTTCGTATACATCAAATGTATTTAAAAAAATCGATTGTATATTTTTTATATTTTATCTCGTTAAATTTTTAATTTCTGCTGAAATTATATATTTCCAAGTTATAATTCGAATGGCATTTGAATTACAGAATAACGCAATGAACAAAAAAATAATGATAATACTATTTCTGTATACTAACAGAATTGGCTATACAGTATCAAAAACATTTTATTGAAACAATACTTTTTATTATAAAATTTACCCCATAAGATGAAAATAAAATTAAAATAAAAGAATGAAATTATCATTAAGATAAATATTTTTTGTGTAAATATGACACAATATATTATCCTTTTGAAACAGATATATTGATACAATATTATTAAAGAATGCGACTTTTAAAATAATTTAAAAATTTCGAAATTTTTAAAATAATTTAAAAATTCTTCTTTCGGCTAGATGAAGCTTCAAAAACAAAATTTGTATGTGTACTATAGCTAAGTAAAAATGAGGTAACATTTTGAATAAATAAACTATTATATTAAAAAAAGAAAAAAAGAGCATGAGAATGATAGTATAATTTCGTATGACGAAATGTAAATAATTGAACATTTAATGAATCTTTAGAATGCTCTCAAAAAATTTCTATTTTTTTAAACATAAGAAATTAATATTATTAAAATTTCTAAACTTTAAAAAATATTTTAAATAAACATTTAATATAAACATGTATACAAAAAAGTATATATAAAAAAGTGGAGACTGATTTTAAGACCTTATAAATGATCATGACTATTTTAGAATGCAAATAAAACATACATGCATTCTTTAAGAATTTCTGCATTATGCTTTTAATAATCATAATTTAATAAAAGATTGTAGGAGAATAGGCGCTTTTGTAAATTGTTGAAGAAGATTGATAATAAGTGGTAATAATATTTTTCATATTACGCATATTATATTTTTACTAGATTTTTCAGATATTTAAAAATAAATAAATAAATACCCTAAATATGTAAGTTTCCATATTCACAAGAAAAAGTTGTGCTGGTATCAAGCCATCGTACGAACATGCAATACAACCATTTGTTGCAAATTATTAATCTGGTATATGTATTACAATTCATGCAAGTATGGATTATGGCAAAGAAATAAGATTTCATATAACATGTCTTCAAAGTAATATGTAATCAAACACTGGAGAACTTTAAGACTTGTAAAATAAAATACATTCTACGGGCGGCTATCCCTCGAAAGTTACACCACGTCAGAGAAATGTCACTGTAATTTCTTGAAATTTGTGACAAATTTAGGAATTTTTGTCGCAAAGAAAAACCAACTGCCAGATCTGGGACTTGTAAATACAAGCAATTTGATACAGCAGTTTCCTTTGCATGAAAAACCATTTCTTGCAAACGGGCAATTTTTGCAAAATAAAGTTAAATAAAATAAAATATTATAATATAATATAAAAATAAAGATTAAAAAAATCTAAAACTTTATGCCGAAATCTCACAAGTAAGAATTTTTTTAAGAAGTACAACAAAATTGTTTTCTGATTCTCTTATTATTTTGCTTACTATTATGCACCAATGATTTTGTCTTTTGATTTTTTAAAAATTTTATTGCCATCTGATATGAAAAGAGTGTTCGGCACTTTTCCTATGTGGTAATTTAGGGCTTTTTTCAGAAAGTTACTGACTGCTTTCGGGTTCTAATTACATTGGAAAATGTTGGAGAAATCTAATAATAAGTGGTAAAAATTGATAATATATTTTTCGGATATTTAATATAAACAAAAATAAAACCAACTTAAATACATTGATTTCCATATTCGTTACTGAAATTTGCACGGATGTCAAGCCAATTTAAGAACATGCATTCGATCTTCTTTTGCAAGATGGTAAATTATTAATCTAATAAATATACTACAATAAAAGCAACTATGGATATTTACAAAAAAATAGATTTTCATACAACATTTTTTGATGTAAAGATCTAAGAATTTTAACACGTGTAAAACGAAATTTTTTCTTATATGGAAATTTGAACGACTATCCCCCCAAAGCGAAAACTCTGCAAAGAAATGACGGTCTTTAAGTGTGAACTCGTCAAATTCCGCCACGTGCAATGTAAATACGTGATTTATAATGTAGCAGTGCTATTTGTGATTAAAAATAAAATTATTTCTACTTTTTGATTTAGACAAACAAACAACACGGGACATCATTTCGGTCACCTACTTCAACCCAGTTTGAAAAATTCTTAGCAAATATACACATATAATTAAAGTATTTGAAAATAAAATATAATATATATACTCCTTAAAATTAAATGTATATTTCTTAAGTTTAGAATCCACTGAGTTGTTGTATTTATGAATTTCTACTTAATTGCATATCTTTATATTTTTTTCAAAACTTTTTGTCACGTACAATGTAAATTATCCAATTAGTGATCACTTTTTATTTTAAACTTTATTATTAAACAAATATTTTTTTTTCGAAAATTGTTGAGTAAAAATTCAAAGAAACTTAAGAAATTCTTTCTTAACTGCAACTGAAACTAAAGATAATAATGTTAATATTAATGAAGCTTCCAACTTTTTCATTTCTATAGAACCAGTTGTAAGCCAACTGTAAGAAAATATTTAATATAATTAATAAATAAAAATATCATTATTTTAACCCTTTATCTACCGACGGTACTTATATGTACCATTAAAATTACTCAATATAAAATTCTTTTAAATCGCCAATTAGTCGTAATTCTGTTTAGTATGAGTTACAGATAAATTATTTATTTTGTTCCAAAAAGCATTATTGGTTCCACAAAACAAAAATATTTTTAACAGGATGATTTCTTTTGCTTTTGTATCTTTTCAACTTTTATATCTTTTCATGTTTTCTGGAGGAGAAGGAGAGGGATGGGGATTTTTCAATTCAAAAATATTTCTGTATTTATATTTTAAGCACATAATATTTGTGCATTTTATAATTCTACAAAATACTAAGAAAATAAGTTAAAGTAAAAGACTTGAGTAGGATTATAAAAATTACACAAAATTCCTGTAAATTCAAATTTAATTGATTCTTCTAAATCTTTCAATCCTTCTAAAATCCTTCAAAAAATTATTAAATTACTATGTAAATCTTTTATTTTAGTTTAAACAATTTACGTAAAATTCTCTAAAATGTAATTTTTTTTTATGAATTCGAAATTCGGTAAATAAAGAGTTAATATAACTAAATACCAAAATATCACCTTTACAAATGAACATCGTTTGCAAATAAATAAACGACAAATACTTTTAGAATATCTCGTTAGATTTCTTCAATTTTTCGTAAACCTAGAAAATATTTTGGGGATTTTTTTTAAAAGTTTTCGTGCATGCACGATACTACGTGTAACATGAAAAACTTTTGAGAAATAAAACAAAAAGTTGAAGAATGATCTCGCTGCCTACAAAATCTTCTAAGTTATCACTTTTCTTAGAAATAGAAATATTCAAATGTAATCTCTCTCAAATGCGAAATTTGAATTTCAAATTTTACATTTTATCCGAACATAAACCAACATTATTTGATTTTTTTTCCAGATGCTTACAATTTCAATATACTTGTAGACTAAAATCAATATTCTGTTGCATGTACTTGCTAAAATGCCCAAAATTATTCAGATATCTGTTGTTTCACTAAAAAGGTAATTATTACAATTCAATTTTAAATTTTTAAATTATGCGTAATCTTTTATTTTTTTTTTCTATAGTTAAATATTTTTATCTGTTATTTTGTATTGGAACATTTATAGTTTTTATACCTAAAATGTTAAATCTATATATTTTCTAATGCTAGCTAAAAATATGCAAAAAATTTGAAAAAATTAACTTTTGCAGACACACACACAAACAGACAGAGCGTTTTGTTCTTTTATTTATAGATTATTGTGAATATTCTAAATAATTCCATTAATGCTGATTCATTAATTGTATGTGTTACCTCTTCTTTACGTGCAATTTAAAAGTAGATAAGAGCATTATGCATACAAAAAAATTCAAAAATGGAAAAATGAAATAAAAAACGATGCTAAACACACAAAAACTCGAAAATAGTATAAACCACTTCGAAAATCACTGAAATTCAAAAATAGTAGCAGCAAAATTTAGTAAATACAGCTAAAATTTAATACAATTTTAATTTTATAAATTTAAAAAAATAGCCGCAAAATGCGAACAAAAAAATTATTGCTCTAAAAAATTCTTTAAATTTAAAAAATCTGTACAATTTCTGAATAAACTCTATTGAAAAAAGAACTAAATTCACTATGTTGGCTTAAAAGAACAAAAGCATATTCCCTTCACTAATGTGTGAAAAATCAATTCAAAACATAAAAAGAACGCTATAAATTGCCTAAAAAATAAACTATAAAAAAATCCAATCAAAAATTTGAAAATTGGGCTTCGAAGTGCAAACTACTTCCCCTCCAAATTGTGTAATTTTACAAGCAGCAATCTCTTCAGAACAGCGCTGACACACTCACAAACCCCTCTATTTATTATTATAGATAACAGTGAATATTTTAAATAATTACTTTATTGCTGATTCATTAATTGTATGTTTTCCGACTTTTTTACAAACAATTTAAAATCATCTAAGACCATTATGCATAAAATAATCTATAATATTGACAAAAATGAAATAAAAATACTAAAAGTACAAAACTCGAAAAATCGTTAAAAATAACTTCTTAAAAATCACTGAAAATTGCCGTAATTCAAAAGTCGTAGCAGGCAGAATTTAGTAAATTAAAATAGAAGCTTGAAGCAATATTTGATTTGTCAGTATAAAAAATATCCAAAAAATATGTCAATATCCAAAAAATACTAAAAATAGCATGAAAAAAATTCTTTAAATATTCAAAAGTCGCTGTGCGAATTCCGAATAAATTTTATTGAAAAGAGAACTAAATTTATTATACTCAATTAAAAGAATGAAACTGCATTCCTTTCATTAATGTCAAAAAATCTCTTCGAAAATAAAAAAAAGAATGCTAAAAATTGGCTAGAAATTTAAATAAAAAATTCTAATCAAAAAATAGAAAGTCGGGCTTCGAATTGCAAAACTTGACATATAGAAGTATCTTCCGAATAAAATCTGTAACTTTACGTGCAGCAGTCTCTTCATAATAAATCTGACTCACTCACAAACTTCTCTCTGTATTATTATAGATACAGTGCTCAGCAAAAATTTAGAAAATGATCGATTACGCTTCTATATTCAGATGTATGTACCCGAATGTTTGTAATTCATCTTTCATACATTACTTGAGACTTATCTTTTATTCACAATCAATAAATTTTGAATTTTGCCTTTTTCATAAAATATATTGAAAAAAAAATGAAATTAACATTGTGGCAAAAGTATAGACAATTTGTATATTTACAGAAAAATAATTAAAAATTAAAATCGAGTTGCATCTACATTGTTTGAAGTTAGTGCAAGAATGTGACTTTTCATCGAAGAAACTAAATGTTGCGTCACTTGTGGGTCTATTTTGTACCAAACATGTTCAACAGCAGATCAAAGCTCATTGAATGAAAAGTATAGCAAAAATTTGCATAAACATTACGACATATGATGTTACAAAAGTTCTCGATTGGGTCCGGATCAGAACTACATGCCGGCCAGTTGAAATCAGTAGCATTTCAGACTTAAACAAAGTTCTTCTTTTGTATGCAACATGAATAGACGCATTATCTTGCTAAAATCCATATAGATCAGCTAAAAGTTCCCCAAATGACTTAAAATTAATCTCCAACGTATGTACGTAGTCTTGTGTTGCTTGGCAACCAATGAATAACTCCCCAGTTACTCGAGCATTAAAGCAAAGTGAGGACGAAATCATTAAAAAGTCTCCTTCTTGTTGTCGACTTAAGAAAGTCCCAGGCTTTTTACGCAAGTCGTGCCAATAGTATGCCCACCCGTCTGGGCCATTCAAATTCCATTTTTTTTCGTTAATGAATATCATAACATGCCATTTGGGTCCATATGACGCATGTTTTCAAATTGGTTGCATTTTCACCAATTTGCGAGATTTTAAAGCTGATATTTTTATCATTTTCATTTAAATTGATTTACCTGTTTCTTTAATTCATCTACGAATCATATCCGTCGGCACAGAAAGTTCTGACTTACTTTTTATGTGATTAGCAATCATTATTTGTTTAAAAATCAGTTTCTGGATCCTTTTGTAATCTCATTTTTTCGTCACACAAGGTCGTCTAGATTATATTTTGTTTTGAAGCAGTCATCCTTAGACTATACTTCATAGACAAACCACTTTGGACGATTCAATGCTGCTGAAATTTCTGCAACAGTCTTTCCTTTCCATTTCATCTTTCCCACTTCAATTACCTCATTTAACTGAATATTTTTAGCTCGCGGCATTTTCACTAACTGATGCTATATCGAGGTATAACTAAGTACTTCAGACATGTGACATCATATCTTTGCAACATGCAAATCTTACTTTTTTCTATTAAATTAAATATTATCTGATATTATAACCATTATATTTACTCTACATTGTTTAAAATAAATTTGAAAACAAGTAAATCTCACATGTTCGTATTTTTCATTTAAAAGTTAAAAAACACCAGTGTCTAAACTTTCGCTGAGCAATGTATATGCAACAGTTTATAAGTAAAGGATTTAACTTAAGTAGTATTTTAGAATGCGTGTAGGCTATACTAATAAAATGTACATATCCGATTTAACTATTAATGTATGCTAAGTTTAGTAATTTTAAAGAAAATTATTCAGTGAAGTTTTAAAAACCGAGCCCGAGTTATTATTTTTTGATTGAAAAAAACCGCTGTATTAAAAAATATAACAATAAATTTTTTAATCATACTGTATATTTTCTCGTTACATTATTATTTATTTAAGTTTATTATTAAATATTTTAGACTCCCTTTACTCAATCGGTTACTAAATAAAAAAGAAATGTATAAAACATAAGGGAAAAAAACCGTTCGTTTAACATACGTATGCCTTTTTATTTAACTCATCGCGGTTTTGTATGTAATTATGGCGTTTTGTAAATGATTTTCACTAAATGGAATAAATTTTTGCTGTTTTATTAGACCGGAAGCGTAAACGATTAAGCACTTAATGAACTGAGCCAAAACTCTTTACATATTTTTATTATCTTTACATTTTTTAACTGTTACAATAAGATAGATTTTGTCACGAAATATAAAGTATTTCAACAAAAATAAATATAAAAAAGAGCTCTTTCAAAAATCCAATTAGTCAAACTGACTTTTAATTTAAAAACGTCTGATATTTTTAAAACTAGAACGTAATGAATTTAAAAGAAAGGAGGAAATAAAGTTTTTAAATCGACACAAAACGCGGTTAGAAAAAGAGGACATTTTTTGAAGTTGTAAATTACATTTTGAAAAATATTAGTTTTATTTATTTTAGTTAGAAACAACATTAATTACTTTTTGGCACAATAAACGTTTTGTTTTTAAAGTATATTGTAATGACATTAATAAATTTTAAATGAAATATTTTGAGATGAAAACTTAATTAATTTATAAAAAGTAATTTTTTAAAAAAATTACTGCGTTATAGATGTATACATATAAGATAAACGAAAACTTAATGTTTGTGATGGGATTTTTATAAAAGTTTTTGAAATTCAGAAATAAAACAAGTTTATCTTTAATATGGACCATTTAACGTACTTTGGAAGATTTGCATTTTTTATTTGATAGATTGTTTACATTCTGCATAAATAAGTAATTAAAAATACTTCCCAAATTTAACTGCCATAAATTAGAGTAAACACTTTAACCCTAATATTATTAAGAGATAAATAAAAGTATTAAACTCTTATAACATATAAGATTAAAATATACTCCCTATATTATGATACATTAGTTTATATTAACCAGATATATTTATTCAATTAATTACAACTATTTTACTATCAGATACATTCATGTTTGAATTGAGTAATCTATTTTTTTATTAACACAGCTAATAAAAGCCATGTTAGCATACATTTCTTGGATATTTGTTGGAATAAAATAAGAGCAAGGCATCTTTAAATAGACGTTTAATTACATAATCTGGTAATTTGAAATAATAACTTTTTCTTTAAAAGTAACAGTTAACGTAATTTAAAAGGCTTACATTTTAAAAATTTGATTAATTGGTTACATTCTGCACATAATTAATTAGTAAAAAAAATGCTTAAATTTGACTGTCATAAGCACTTTAACCCTAACATTTTTTAGAAAAAATTAAAAGTATCCAACACTTATAATATATACGTTTAAGAATTACTACCTATATTAAAATATATTTATTTATATTAACCAGATATATTTATTTAATTTCCTGCAGCTACGTTAATATCAAATGTGTTCATGTTTGAATTGAGTAATATCTTTTTTCCCTTTTTTAACAAAGCAATTAAAAACCATGTTAGTGTACTTTTCTTGGATTTTTTAGGTGCGTTCGTATTTATGTAAATACGTAGAATTTATTGTTGTCGCTCAGTCCGTCTGTCTGTCCGTCTGTCTGTCTGTCCTCATATAACAACGCAAAAACTACCCAACTGAATCGTTTGAAATTTAAAATACATAATCATTACATAATTTTGTCGACTCATTTCAAATTTTATGAAAATCGGATGCATAGATCAATTACAGGGACAATCAAATGATTCCGTTACATCACGGTCAATGGGGAAAAAAGTTTCAAATGCATTTTAATCGTTTGAAATTTTAAATACATAACTATTAGATAATTTTGTCGAGTCATTTCAAATTGTATGAAAATTGGATGCATACAAGAACAATCAAAAGTATTCCGTTACATTACGGTTAATGGGGAAAAATGTTTAAATGCAATTTAATGGTGTTACACTCAATCGAACGTAATAAAATTCATATGCATCTATAAAGTACATATTATAATATACATTTTGCATAATATGTGGTGCAAAGAATAATTGTTATTAATTTACAAGGCCACACAAAAGTATTTCGTTTCATACTGGTATAGGGAGAACATTGTTTGGTGCGCATTTTCATTGTAATTATTTACAATTTTATGAGATTTATATATGAGAGTGATATTTTTAACACTTCGTTATCGTACGAACGCACCTCATTTGCTACGCTTCACATGCAATTTCCAACTTGTTTAAAATAAAATACAGTTGGTATCTTTAAATAGACATTTAATTACACAGTTTGGTAGTTAAACAGAATTACATAAAACTACAACGCTAGACGCATATAATGTACAGACATACAAAGAGTAAGTACAGTAAACCCAGCTAGAAAGAAAAAATATATCCAGAGCCACAAATCGAACCCAAGAACACAGCACTCCAGGTTATTGTTCTAACTACTGGGTTACTCCGATCAATGCCTGTGGATATTTAAAGGGTTCGATTCCTGGCTCCATCTAATTTTTCACTCCAGTTGGATTTATTATATTTATTGCTTGTATCTACACTTTTAAAATCCGACCGTATGTATGTATGTATGTATGTGACGCTATCTCCTCCGATCACGGAAACAGAGAAACGCCGTGTTTGTTTTGAATCAAAGGGAAAAAAATCCCGAGTTGCCCATCCGTCTGTCTGCCCTTCCATCCGTCTGTCTGCCCTTCCATCCGTCTGTCAGTCCGTCCAACTGTCTGTCTGTCCGCTTACAACAACTCAAAAACTACCCAACCTAATCGTTTGAAATTTAAAATATATAATTATTAGATAATTTTGTTGAGTCATTTCAAATTGTATGAAAATTTGATGCATACAGGAACAATCAGAAGGATTCCGATACATTATGGTATAAGGAGAAAAAAAATTTCAAGTGCATTTTAATGGTCTTACACACTTTCGAACATAAGATACTTGATATGCATCTATTAAGTATATACTATAATATACATTTTGTACAATCTGTGGTACAAATAATATTTCTTATTGATTTATAGCGCCAAACAAAAGTATTCCATTGCATAATTATGTATAGAGTCATTGTTTAGTACGCATTTTAGTAGTATTAAATATTAGTAGTATTAAAAGTAATTATTAAGTAAAATTATTAAGTAAAATTAGTAGTATTAGTAGTAAAATTTAGTAGTATTTAATATTTTATGAAATTGATATACATTGCACATAATTATACCAAGTTATAGCCATCGTTCAGTCAATCTGACCGTCCTTTTGTCTGTCCACAAATAATAAAGTAAAAGCTACCCAACCAAATCGTTTGAGATTTAAAATATATAATTGTTATATAATTTTGTCAAGTCAGTTAAAACTTTATGAAAATTCGATGTATAGTTTAATAACAGGAACAATCAAAAGTATTCCATCATATTACGGTCTTTAGGAAAAAATAGTTTCAAGCACATTTTATTGATGGTAGACTCTTTCGAATGTGATAAAATTGATATTTCGTGTTCTTCAATTTTTCTTTATATAAACCGACCAGCGTAGCGAGCGACGTCCGCTAGTATCTGTATATCATTTGTATGCACTTTTAAGTTTTGAATGCAAAGGTCAATTGTGTGTGTATGTGAGTTTTAACATATAAAATAACCTTAATAAACTTCTAATGCATAACATTAAAAATTAATTTACAGGAGACAGATATCTTGAAATGAAAAGTTAATAGAATATGCACTATAAAAAAAAAAATCTACCAGCGTTTATATATATTTAAAATAATTTTCCTCCAACAGAGATAAAATTTTATATTCACATTTTATATCTAACGAGCCTTATCATCGTATTATTTCGTTACTAAAACTAGAAAAAATAATTTTATTTCTGAATATGATGACCGTTGTTCTTTAATTTTGGCATTTTATTTTCAATATTATTTTAAAACTTTAAATTTAATAATTCTAATATTTTTCACAATTTAATTTTAGGTAATTTTCGTTTAACATTTAAATTGTAATAATTAATTTTGAATTCTTTTTCTAAACAACTTCAAAATAATATATATAATTATTAGATGTTTTAAAAAAATAAATATCTTAGAGACAGATTTCTACATAAACTACAAAACATGCTTTTTTCAAATTTGATTTTTATTAACAAGTAATTTTTTTTTTCAAGAAATACTCTGTCAGCAATTATCTTGCTTAATTTCCCGATTGTCTGTTAGAATCATAAAAAGCTTTATTTTTAAAGCACGTTTAAATTTATTTTATCGCATTTAACATTTTATTATTTAAGTTTGAATTAAAAATGATATTTTAAAATCAATCTGCGAATGTAATACTTTCATAAAAATCAGTAATTTATATAAAGATTTTTAGATGTTACAGACCTGTGACGTGATATCACATGAGAAAGTTTATCGTACAAAACAAGCAAAAAAAAAAAAAAAAAGGTATTTCTTTTCTATAAGTGGAAAATACTGAAAAATTTATAATTTGTGTACTGAATGGAGTGTAAAAGGAAACATTTTAAGAAATTTTCAAGGACTTATTTATGTAAATAGCTTAAATTGTTCATAAAAATAATTATTTTCACATACTTTTCTACAGTTTTAAAAAATGTTTAATATGTAATAATTAAAAAAATGCCATTTTCTCGTTTCGAATTCGCTCTAAATTCTTATAAGAATATACTTTCATTATTATTTCAATAATCTACTAATAATTAATTATCGGCCAAATTTCCCTTTTTTCTTTTATTCAGCATAATATATTATTTATTTTCCTAAAAAGACCTCAAATGTATTACTTAAATATCAATCCCTTATTTCAAATTGTTTAATTTATTCTATTAGTCCATTTCTCCTTTTTAGAATAAAAAACACTTGTCAAAAGCTTTATTTTTCTTTTATTTATTTTATTAAAATATCGTTTGGGCGATTTAAAAAAGATTGCGCTTACGGACTGTTCACCTCTGTTTATTTTTGCAAACTTCCTCCATTCGGGAAAGAATCCGAAGCATGGAGCCAATGAAAATTTTGGAAACTTTCTACCCATACTTTCTGATTACTTTGATTGGACTTTTCATGCTTACGTTACATGCTTGCGTCAGCCTGAAGCTCGGGCAAGGGTCTCTATGGTAAGATCAAATCTGTAAAATTGGCGGGAAAATGAGCAGAATGGACTGACCTTTTCACTGTTAAACAACTCTCGCCAATTATTAGATTATTTTCAAACTTTTTTTTTTTTTTTTTTTTTTTTTTTTTTTTGAGTTGCGATGTATATTACCAGCGGTGTATTTTCAAAGGCCTCTTTTTGCTTCCATATTAATTGCCGTGATACTGACTTAGAATGCACTGCTTATCTGTGGTAATGCACTTTTTTAAACTGAAATGATGTGTTGATTGGAAAATGAAATTGCACAATAAAAAAGATTTGATTTTTTATTCTTGTATATTTTTCACTTATTGGAGAAACCACCAAATAAACTCATCCATATGACTTTGTATGCCAGCCACGACATGGATGGAACTCAGTTGTTCTTTAACTGAAATAAAAAATTTAAATCCGCCAGCTATATTATGAAATAATCCGTCCCTTCCATCGTTTCACCAGATGTTCTTTCTATAAGCATACCGAAGTCTTACACACACACATATATATATATATATATATATAGATAGATAGATAGATAGATAGATATGTATAGATAGATATGTGTGTGTAAATAACATTTAGCACATTCCTTTTGGAAAATTGGCTGTACCCAGCAAGAGCAACCTATGTTTAGTCACCATTTTTATTTTTTTACATTCTTTAACTGTTTTTACTGCTAAGAATCAAACATTTGCTTAATAATAATAATAATAATAATTAAAAAAATCTAATCGCATGTATGTTTTAACAGAAGAGGCCGCTGTCAGATTAATACAGATACTGTCTGAAAGCTTGAATCCTGATTGTTTTCTTTTTGTTTTATTTTTTTAATGGACTAATTACCTTACTTTACGCAGATGTGACTTAATGTCTAAAAAAAGCTTTAAAAGCTGAAGTTGTTAAAAGCATTACTTTAACACATTAATCCATAATTACAGCTTTATATCTGAGATAAATCTAAAATTTTAAAGAAAGGGAAGAATTTCTATTGTAAGGAATAAAGACTCTGTAGTACTTTTTACTCAAATATTTCAACACGTAGACTGGTAATTATTCCATTTTCAATAAGATTCTAAAAAAATAGGTTAGGGTAAAAAATTGTAGCAGATTGTAACAAAAAAAGGCGCCAATAGCTATTTGAACTTCATTGTTATTTTTTTCCTTTCTTTATTCACCTGATAATTTTTATCATGACTGAAGATATAGATCCTCTTCGGGACAATTTTTTAACACGTTACCTGCCGCTTACATGAAGATTTGATGATAGTTAATAATGCACTGTAGAAGTGGGTTTTTCTCAGAAGCCGATTTACTTTTTATAGCAAAGATTCAGTGAAATATTTTCCCGCGACTGGCTATTGGACATCACACCACATCACGCGCTGGCGCGCGAGTGGCCCCCTAAGGTTGGCGCCATATCACGCGCTTTCACGTGAGCGGCAGCGAACGTGTTAAACCACATATTTTATGAAGCGTTTTATGAAATTAAAAACCACACTCGTATGCTATTTTTTAAGTATGTCATGGAATTCTTCATAGATGTTAAAGATCATTAAAACATTATGAATTAATTCAAATTCATTTGATAAAATAAATTTAATTTTGGAAAAAAAATCACTTATCTTAATTTGAAAAAAAAAAAATACATTTTATAATGTCGTTGTTTTCTACTGAATATGCTTAGCATTAATTAAAATTGAAAACAGGCTTACTTAGGACTTCTTACGTTTTTGAAAATGTATAACTTCGCGTTAGCCTTAAATGCGTGCAAGAATTTCCGTTTAATATTTCTTCTACCTATTTCCATTCCTATTTTCTATTAATGATTTATTAAAATAAAAATAAAAATAAATAAATAAGAGTTTGCTTTTATTCTATTAGACCGGAAGCGTTAACTGTGGAATATTTAATGAACTTTGATAAAACATTCTGGATGATTTTATTATTGAATTTCGTTTTGCGTGGAACAGTGTTACTTATTGTACTGTTGAACTGAATACATTTATACAAAAAATTACAGAGAAAGAAAAAATTGCATCTTTGGAAAATAAATGAGAGGAAGTTATTTTTATTTTTAAAAAGTTTTTTTTTTCTTTGAAAGTAATGGATTTAAAAAAGAATAGGAAATGAAGCTTCTAAAATGACACAAAACACATGCAAACAAAATTATCTTTTAAAAATTTTTAAAATGGCATTTTTGAAACAAATTAGTTTTATTTAAATAGGTACTAAAGAGCATATTTTTTTTCATTAAACTTTTCGTTTTAAGGAAAACAGAAACGATATTAAAATCTTCTTTAGTAAAATATCGTGGAACTTTAATGTAAAAATTTATTGAGGAATATTTTAACCGAAAATAAGTGAATAAATGCATAATACAAAAACTTGAAATGAGTATTTATGCATATAATGTATATAACAGCTCCGTGTATACTAATTCCTGGATCAACCCACCCACGAGAAAAAGAAACTTATTGCGACCACGTTAGGCTTAAGTATTCCGATCCGTTCAAAAATTTTCTAATTTTTTAACTTATGGAAATACCCATGTAAAATATTTATTCCTTACTCATTTTCTTTAAAACCAACAACTATATAATTATAATGATTAAGTTCTAAATAAAACAACCAAACATTACGAGAAAAAATAATGATAAATTAAGAGAAAAACAAACGATGTAAGCAAATTAATGCTGTTACCATTCAAGAATGACAAATTCCAAATCTATAAAAAATATTGTGAAAAGTTACCTCCAATTTTAAAGGCTATCTATTTTCTGACCAATGAAAACGTTCCATAGTCGTAATGGAGCTTTCTCATTGGTCAGATTTACAGTGGAAATTGTAAATGACGTCACTACATTTTACTGCGTTTTGAAATCTTTTCACGATTTCAAAAACAATATTTAATTAAAACTTTTTATTTAAGGAAAGATAAGGTCCTTTTTAAATGCAATATTGCTAGAATTTTTATATTCGGTTTGCTTTTTTTTTACAGCCGTGAATGAATTTTCGAGTGAGCGGATGCGTTCGGCGACAACGCGCGCTCAGGAGTCAGGGACATTGAATGGATCTTTATCGCGGATGTTCAGTACCGTTCTGTACTCTGTACTAGGCGCTCAGGAACAAATTAAGAACAGATCTTGGATTTGAGGCTAAAGTAGGTCACGTGATGATTTTTATGAATATTCTGGATTTTGCTTGAGTGTACATAGGTATGTATTTTAATTACAAAAAATCATGTTTTGGAAGAATAAAAAAAAACGTGATCGTAAGTTTTACCTATTTTGATCTATAAAAAGTATGAAATAACTAAATGTTTCATGAAATTCATTTCTCCGAGATACCCTACTGCAGACAAAAAAATTCTCCCGCGCGAGTCACCTGATTTATGTCCCTCGAACACGACCATTTTTTATTCTTTATTGTTGACATTTGTTTTCGATTTTATAAAGTGTTGTCTTTAAACTATTAGCTAAAAAATGGAATCTTTACATTGTTATAATTTTTTAAAATGCAATCAGCGAAGACGAAAGTCCCATTGCCAGAAGACACCTCAGCAAAGCCAGGGGTCGCGGGATAGTATTCAAGCGGCAAATGCTGCATTCCAACAAGTTTGAAGCGAAAGGTGCTATGATTGACCACAGTTGTGATTTTTAATCATCCTTTTAAAAATGCAAACACGTCAATTTGACGGATTGTTTTCTAGTTTTTTAATATTGTCATTCGCTGTAAAAATGTAGAGTAGTTGAAAAAATAGCTTTTTATTTTTTGAACACAATAATGTATATTTAAGCTGATAAAATCTTCAATATTTTTTATAAAAGTAATTTTTGAAATTTGCTGTATCATGTTTAAATTAATTCATTTTTTATAAAACATGTATGACATTAATACTGGTAAAAAAAAAAAAAAAAAAAAAAAAAATTGGTTATGTTTTTAATTTCCACAATTTTTTGACGACAGCTCTTAATATTGAATGAATTCTAAAAAAAGTAACTTATTTATTCAGATTGAATAATTTACAGAGAATTTTAGAAACAAAAAATTTTATATAAGGTGTAAATTTTTAAACTCTGTTATTTAAAAATATATCTTATAATGCAATTTCTAGCTGCGTTAGCGTTTTATAAATGTTTTAACTGTTAATTTTTAATTATTATTTTAAAAATAAAGTCTAAAAAAGTCAAATACTTTAATTTTAAGAAATTAAAAACTATTTACAATTATTTTTGTAACCACAGTTATACAAATATAATGTTTTCTTCCATTTGGATATTTTGAATAATAATATTAATTTTATATAAGATTTGAATGGTAATGTCTTTAAAAAATAATTTTCTAATTTTATTAATACATGAAACGAAATTCATAATCAATGAAAAATCTTATTTTTATGCATAATGAATTTTCGGAACATGATATAATGAAATTTTTGAAATAAATTAGTTGTGTTTAAATATTTATAAGGAATATTACTTACTTTTTTAATTTGTATTTTTTTTCAATTTAAGGAAAACTCAAATGATATTAAAACTTTTTATATAAAACATGATGAAAATATTATGTAATTATTTTATAAAATGTAAGTATTTAGAAAATATATTTAAATGCTCTAAATATTAAGTTTTCTTTTTTAATTATTATTATTACTATTAATTTAATTTTTATTTATTGTAAACACGTTTCCGTATTAAAATAAATTCATCATTAAAACGATCACCTAATGTTTTTTGAAAGTTTTTAATTCATTAAATTTTTAAATACCTTAGAATATTTTTAAACTGAAAAACCTAAAATATTTTAAATAAAAATAATTCTTTGAAAAATATCGCATTGTGCTTATAGATTTTTAAACTTTGACATAGTCTATGTCATATAATGAGAATTTTATATATTTCAGGAGTTAATTTTTTATCGGCGGGAGAGAGGGTCGAAATTTTCTCTTTTTTCTTCAGCCTTGCGGTTTATTGTGTTTTGATTGCTTGTTTCATTAAATACTCATAAAAAATATTATTTCTTAACAGGGTCAATCCAGATCAAACCAACCAATGGACAAAATTTCAGGTCTTTGGATTTTGTTAATTTTTGGCTCAGATGTTGTACAAAAATAGTAGATAAAAAATGCAAATTTGCAGATTTTTTTAACCATTTGTTTTTGAGTTATTAATTTTTGAAATTTTAAAATTTTAATGAAATTTGTATTTTTTGGTGTTTTTTAATTTGCTGTAACTTGAGAACTATTTGACCTAAAGAGTTGAAATTTAAGTAATTGTTTTCAATTTTTTATGCTGTTTCATAGGATATATAACATCACCAAATTTTTTTTTAAAAATATATTTTTTTATGTAAAAAATTTATATAAAATTTTTAAAAATTCAAAATCGGAATTTTTGATTTTGTTTTAAAAAATATATTATATTTACCACCCTTTTAGCAACTTTTGTGCCAAATTTCATGATGGAACTCTTATGGTATCATAAAGAAAAAAATTATTTTCTATATCAATGATCGGCCAATTTCTGTAAAAAATCTCATTATAGTTTGTTAAAAAGAAAATTCACTATAAAAGGTAGTCTATTTTAGTTTCCAATGTTCATATTTCTCATTCATGCAAGTCAAGTTCAATTATCAAATAAAATTTTAGTATATAATTCGCTAGGTTTTATTATTTTGTTAAACACATAACAGTAAAAATTAAAAGTAATCAAGATAATTAATATTTTGCGTAATTGACAAGCTAAATACTTTTTAATTTATTTTCTTGGAATTTAAATAGAATGTTTTTTTTATTATTCTTAATTTAATATTACTTTTAATTAAATTTTGTTTAAAAAATGAATAAATTGGTAATAAATGAGGTAACGAAAGAAAATCTCAAAGAAGTGTTCAACAATACAAATTATGCTCCTGAAGTTGAATGCTTTAACAATCACAATGAGTCACACTATCACAGTAACATGTTTGTTTTCTGGTGAAACCTGCATGCCTTTCCTACAAGGCTTTTGAAATCGCCAGTGTTCTCTAAGATCTTCTGTAGTAGCACACTATCTCAAGTCTGTTTGTTTATAACTTGAGAACTGCTGTTTGTTTATAACTTGTATTGTATAATTTAGTTTTTTTTTAGTATTATTTCATTGAGTTGAATGCGGATTTGTGTTATAAAATATTAAAAGGGAAGTGGCTTTAAACTGAAAATGGATAAAAAAAAAAATGAAATAAATTTTGTTGTCATCCATTCAAAGAGCAAGAGCACTAGGTCAGTAAAAATTTAAGAAATGTTACATTGTGGATGACAACATTAAAATATGGCATTGAAAAAGTCGTGAAAATCTGCATTCATTGCCGCTTACAATTAGGTAAGGAAAAGTATCCCTCAAATTGTGAAAATTACATTGATACTAATTTTTCAGACATTCCAAATGATGAGAATCCAAAACCAGGTTGTAGTAAGGATGACCCTCAATTCATGGATGTGGAATCTGGTTTTGATAATTTGAATGCATCATTAACATCTATTGGAGAGTCACATATTATTAAAAGTAAATGTAAAAGTAGTAAAAGGTACTTCTTTGAAGAAATTGTGGGGTATGTTGCTTGTACCTGTGAGAATGAGTGGTGGGTGGCATGTGTTCTCACAAAAGATCAGGTCGAAGAAGATGTTAAAGTTTCTTTTCTTCATCCAAGCGGACCATCTCTGTCATTCACTTATCCTAGAAAATCAGACATTTTGACAATACCAAAATACTTTATTTTATGCAAACTACATCCAATCACAGCAACAGGCAGAACATCACAGTACCCAAAGAAATTGAGCTCCACTGTGCCAAACTGAGTACGTAATTTGTTAAGAAAAAAAGATTTATTTATTAAATATCTAAAACTTATTATTTGTCTTTTAATAAAACAAACTATTATTAAAGTTTTCCAACTTTTATTTGCTTCCATGTAAGTAACACTTTGGGCTAAACTGTGGAGCATACTTAAAGTATTTTTTATTACAGATTTACATGAACATTGATACAGAAAATATTTTTTTCTGTATGACACCATAGCAGTTCCATCATAAAATTTGGCATAAAAGTTTCTAAAAGGGTATTAAACATAATGTAATTTTTTAAAAAAAATCAAAAATTCCGATTTTGAATTTTTTAAAAATTTGTATAATTTTTTTACAAAAAAAATTAAAAAATTAAGTAATTTGGTCATGTTATATATCTTATAAAACACCATAAAAAATTGAAAAAAATGATGCAAATTTTAATTCTCTACATCAAATAGTTTGGAAGTTATAGCCGATTAAAGATTACAAGACTATACAAATTTTGTAAAATTTCCAAAATTTCCAAAATTTATAACTTTAAAACGAATTGTCGAAAAAAAATTTAACTTCACAATTTTAATCTCATAAATAAGTACAATAAACTGGTAAAAAACCAGAACAATCTAAAACATTAACATAAAAAAAATATTTTTTTATTGGTTGATTTCACATGGAATTACTCAACATTAAAAATTTATAAAAGGGAGACATTCAGAGAAAGGGCTTCTTATTCCACTAACACTCTGAAGATATATAAAAAACAGTCGATTTTTTTTCATCTGGAATGAAATTTATCCTAATCACCTAAACCCAATTGGCAAATGAAAGCGCGTATGCTCATGGACTAATTGTAACGCGCATTATTCGTAAAATGCAAAACAAAATAAGCTATCATAAATTGCAGGATACAGAAAAATAATTAGTCGTAAATATACTAAATGCAGGTTATTAAGCGTTATAAAAAAGAAAAAAAAACTTTAAAAGTTATCGTAATTTAGTATGTTTATAATGTTCATTTTCTGTAATTTATAGATCTAAATTTCATTTTAAAGTAACTTTTTTTGTAGGGAGTTTTTATAGTTTTTTCTTTACTTTAACAGCTACGGATTTGCCGCACATTTTATTTTATATTCAAGTTCTTTAAAAAGGTTTTTAAAAAAGTTTACTGCATTTGGGTTCTATTTTTATTTATTTAAATTTC
Organism: Maratus speculifer; assembly: GCA_964019185.1. Lineage (NCBI taxonomy): Eukaryota > Metazoa > Arthropoda > Arachnida > Araneae > Salticidae > Maratus > Maratus speculifer. Next base: position 68,542,488 of record OZ025297.1, on the reverse strand, counting down.
GCTTGAAAATATATCTAAAACAAATGCACACATACTCGTTTCAAAATTTTTTATATGCAAAAGCACTGCGAGAATTTCACAATAAAATTTACAATAAAATTACGAAAAAAATACTTACAATAATAAATTAAAGTTTAGGAATGAGATTTCAAATAAACTTAAGAATTCAAAATTATTTCTCTCTATATATATATCCATATAAATATTTAAAAAATATATATGTTTATGTTAATTTTATGATGCATTCCTTTTATCTAATTTCACTTTAATTCATTTATAAACTTGGGCTATCATGAAAAAAAAATCGAAAATCTTAAAAATATTAATTTAAAATTGATTGGCATCAATCATTGTAAAGAAAACATCATTAATCTATAAAATTTATTTCAAGTTTACTGTGCCAAATATTTATTCACAATAGAAAATTAACATACGTTTTTACCAGATACTGTGTACGTAGAAATATATGTTATACATTTCCTGATATATTAGTTTGAATTAATCAACTCTATATTCAATTGTAAACACAATTTTTTACAATTTAAAATTATTTTATTACCAGATACATTTTTGGTGCTATACAAACTTGATTTATTTCATTCTAATTGGATACCCGTTATATATTGGAATAACCGTCTTATTTTATAAATTTGTATTATAACACAGGTGTTTTAAACCAAATAAATATCCATGAAAATAATTTATAAGATTCAGATATATTCAAATAGGCATTTAATTTAATGTAAACAATAAACAGCAATCTGCGAATATTTATCTAATATTTTTTATCAAATATAATTTTTCATTTTTTAAAATTTAATACGCTCAAAAATTATAATTATCCTAAAATTTCTATAATACACATATTTATCATTTGTGTGTAAATAATAAAAACATTTATAAACCCAAGTGAAAAAAAACCTTGCACGTCGTTTCTCATCAAAAGAGTCTGGTAATTTAACCCCCCCCCCCCCATTTCTCAGACGCTTGTTCAGTAGAAATACATCTCAATTTATAAATGCCTCCAAGAATTTTACCTTTACAGGGATAAAATTTGAAATTCAAATTATACGCCAAACAAAACTTAGCATTATTTTATTCAGTTATCTAATACTGGAGTCTGAGATATTCTTTGTGACTATGATGAATATTGTTGTTTACGTTTCACGTAAACCCTTTAGGATCCGATTTTTTTCCCTTTTTTTAAGCTTTAGAATTTTTCAAGTTATAGTTTACGTTCATAACATAGTACTAGTTCATCTCAATTGTCCAAATAGATTAATAAGTGTTTAACAAATACTTCATTGTCTGTAAGAATACGAGTGTTTTCGTTTTGCATTCTATTCAATTAATAATCATATGACAATATGATAAGGAAGATTTTTTGGAGATGCTTATAAAATATTGCATTACTATAACATTTATTTCATCTGTCTAAAAATTAGGAGCTTTATTACAAATTATTCTTTCAGGAAAGTACTTTTAATTTTAAATTTAAAAGGTGTAAAATAGATTTAAAATTTAAAAAATATAAATCCCAAACGGTGCTAATATTACTAAGCAAATATTAATAATTTTTATTATTACCAAATACCGAAACTTAAATGAAATATAAATAGTAAATGCATAGACATGTACTAACATTGTACATGTAAATAGTAACAAAAGCATTTCTTAAAACAAACTAATACTCAATTAAAAAACATAACGTGTTTCACCATCTCTGAAAAGGTTGTATATCTAGAATTTAGGAAACATTTAAATAATATATATTTTAAATGTATTTCAGAGATTTATTTCTAATACAATTTTCTGTAATAATAGAGTTTCAATAATAACCTTGCAGTTATTTTACTGTATAACATAATGTTAAAAAAAAGCAAACTTGAAATAATCTATCTTATTTTGATATTACTTTACATATTCAATATTTACAAAATATCACATGATACAGTAAACTCAGTTAAAGTGTATTTACGATTATGTCAATAAAATTCGGTTTTTCGAAGCAAGAAAAATATTTGATCAGTTAAATCTGTTGTTTCATATAATATGGCAACTATTAAATAAGGACTATTTTACTGAACATTTTAATGGAATTAAAAAAAAATGCTCTTTCTTGAATGTTTTTTAAATGTCAATAATAACAGCATATCGGACAGCATATAACAGCATGACTAAATTAAATAAACTGCGATTACACTCTCATGGAAATTATGTCAGACTTTATAACATTTGAATGTTTAATTTTATTTTCATATCAAACAGAGATTTTTTTTTTATTGAATTTAAAATAATTTTTGAGATGATGGTGATATATATCATTTCTCCAAAATTATTTTCAAGAAAATTTTTCATATATCAGATAGGAAATACATATTATATTAAAAGAACTAAATTAAAATATGATTTTATTATTTGATTTTAAAATGTATTATAAAATGCACTAGAAATGAAATATAGTTTATTATCTATTCATCAATATTCATCATCTGTTTTATAAAAATGAATTTATTTTCCTTTTATTCCACGCATTTTCTATCAAAAAGATCTGACATAGTATATTAGATACAAATAAAATATATTTATATGACCCTTAAGAAAATTCAATTTATTGCAGAAATAAATTTCATTTGATACTATTATTTGTCGAATATATGTCAGTTATTATTAAATTATAAATAACGTTACAGTAAACACAAATAAAGCAATTGAAAATATTTCTGCTCGTTACTTTGTATAATTTGGTGAAATACTTTATATAATTTGGTTCTCAAAATTTCACAAATGACACATTTTTTTTTTTTTACCTTTCATTTTTGAATTAACAAACTGCCATTGTCCAAATTTAATAAATTAGCAAGTATAAACTATAAACAGAACTATATTAGATGCCATTCGACCTGAATATTCATTTTGTATTTGGTATGTGATTAAAAATAACTGATCGAATTCTTGCAATAAATTTACTTAATTATTTAAAAAAATAGTTTATTTTTTTTCTTCAAAGAAATTCCTAATTTTAAATTAGGCCTACCATCCTTATTCTCAGAAATGTTATTTTTTTATTCTAAAAAATAATACACCATATTTATATAACATCAGATCATTACATTATTTAATAAAATAAACTAAAATATTGCCAACTAAGTTTGTTTAAAAAAAACTGCCGATTGTTTAATAAAAAAGTAAAAATATATTATATATTCAAAAATAACATATGGACATTTAAATTATAAATTATGTAGAGCATCGTATAATAAAATTAAATAATTTTTATTGACTTACATAACCTTCTTTATGTAACACATCTGTAAATTTCGATAAAACACTGCTTTTAAGAATTTTAATCATATGGTGACATGTAGGTATTTTAATCAATATCTTCTTAAATCATATTAATAAATTTAACAGTAAAATTAAATTTACATTAGACGGGGAACATAGTGATACCCTATGTTATTTGGATGTATTATGATTCAAAACGCACCAAGGAATAGAACGCACTGTTTTCAAAACTCTGAAAACCAGTCAGTAAACTATATCTCAAAAACCTCAAGCTCTGTTTTCATACAAAGTTTCTGCATTTATGCATTCTACCAAAAGAGCTTTTTCAGTCCCAGAGAAATTAGATAACGAAGTAAGTGAAATACACGTAATCATAAAAGACAGCGACTATAAAGAAAGCACGATAAATAAATTAATTAAAGACATGTGGATAAAAAAAAATCAAAGTACAAAATTCCTGTTTATCATCGTTACAATATCTTCCTATTTGTCATCAAAAGGTTAAAATATAAACTCAAACAATACAATATTTCCATTATTGCAAAACCATCCATAATACGAAAAAATTATGTTTAAGAAAATAGGCCTAAACTAAACCTGTTATCAAGAATATACGAAATAACTTTCATTCAAGAAAATGAAACAGTTCAATTCTATAAAGGGATGACAAACAAAAACATCAAAACTAGTATCAAAAATAATATAGCAGACATCAAATACAACAAGAAAAATACAACTATGTCTTGACTATATAACAAAGAACCTTTACAAATTAATTTTAAAAGTAGTAAAATGATTTATCCATCAACTTCTTATTTGCCATCCGAGAATCAATAGAGAATATATGAGAATATATGCAATGCAAAAGCATCCATGGAGCTTATGATGTAGAATCACATATAGTTTTCTTAAATTATACATTTTTCTAAATTACAGTTAAAACTAATCTTTAATTACATATCCATTTCATCTTAACGTTTTATTTCGACTCCTCACTAACTTTCCTTCAAAAATAAAAAAAGAAAACATATCTAGCATCTGCTTTATCATTAAAACGGTTCTCAAAAAGACAGATTTCCTTTAGATGAATTTTCTCCTTCGCTAAAAATAATAAAAAAAAAGAATAAAGAACCACGTTGCTTGCAGTCAGTAAAATCACTTTTCTCTCTGCTTAATTGTGATTCTAACTTATTCGTTACATAATAAACTATCCATGTGCATGAGGCATTATTGTGTCTTTCATAAATTTTCCCAAAATAGAGCTCTAACGTAAGATTTGGCGCGATTTTTTTTCGCTTATTCTTTTAGGATTACTATACCTGGGAACACAGCCATTAAATTCAAAATCCTTGTAATTGTTTAGTGTAACAGACAATTTTGTGTAGATGATACCAGTCATTTTTCATATGCTCTTTGTCGCCAATTGTGTGGTGCCAATGTGTGAATTATAGAATGAGTAATTCGTTGCCTCGCTCTCTCTTCATGAACTCAGTCATGTGAAGACTGTTTTCTTAAAAATGCGTTCATGCACCATCCCTAACTTTTTCTGTATGAAAACTATATATTTACTGCAAATAAATAATTTTATTAAAGAGCATTTATTTTCTTAAGTGATCATAGCCTACAACTCTAGCGAATGCATTTTAAAAGAACCTGGTCAATATACTTTAAATTATAGAACTATACTGTAGAGCTTATTTAAATTTGGATAGAAATGCTATAGCAAATAATAAAACAATAAAGTAAAATAATTGTTTACTTGTTTTTCAACTAGCACAATCTTGCGAAAATATTATTTTATTTCTTGAAAATGTTGCTCTCGAATGCAATGAAACTAATCGAAATCTCAACAATGAAAGATATTTTTGAGTTTATTTTTTTTATGTTACTTATAGCAATTGTGAGTTATTTCGATGTTTTGAATTGGTTTTATGTATGTTAAAACTCGTATTATTACTTACCAATGTTAAAAAAGATTCATTAAATGTAAAAAAGTCATACTTAAAACATCTTAGTATAAAATATCACTCTACGGTCCTTGAAATGAAATGAAGTCAATTCAGTGTTTTATGACCGCCTTAGACGCAGAGTTGCTTACTGTACGCTGCTGCTCGAGTGATAGCAAAAATCAGCTGCAGATTTTACTCAGGATGGTTTCGCTACACATTTGTGGAAGTCCTAGATATAATTATTACTTTTTTTGTATTATCGCGTACGTGCACACGGATGATAACTTGTACATGACACCCCTGATGTCAAGCACATAAGTCAGATGTATATCTTCAATAAATAAAGCTACAACAATGCAGTGTGTGTTCTCAGATTGTAATGCGCGTTTTGAATTGAAACTAACTTGTACTACATGACGCTATCTTAAAGGAGAGATCATAGCAATATCATAACGTCTTAATGACGTAGATGTAAGATTAATGAGCTTTTTACTCTGGATGTTATTTCAGTTGAATATTTAATTTCGATTTATATACCTGATAAAGATTGAGTTAAATGAACCTAAAAATAAGTATAGAATTCTTCTTCAATTAATATGTAACTACAACAAACTGAATCCATATCATGTGTTTCTAATGAAACATTGAAATTTATAGACATGATCTGATTTATGTATTCAGAAATATAATGATGAACTAAGTGAAAGCTGTATTCATTTTAGCAAAGTACTACATGCACGTGATTATTACGTGTACGTGGTATTTTTATATTTTTGTAATAGTAATGTCATAGTTCTTTTTCTGTTTTTTTTAACTCCTATTTTTCACGCAGTTTTTCAGATTACACAAATCTTTTATATTTTTATTTTGTAGTTTATTTTTATTTCCCTAAACATGGAGCAACTAAGGCAAATTTATTGAAGTTTAACGATGCGAAATGTTAGACATTGAATTTGCGAAAAATAAATTCATGTACTTTGTTTTATAGTTGACGTATAGTATAACAAAGAGAGAAAATATACCCTACTTTCATTAAAATTAATTTGGATATTTTTTCCTTGATATAATTAGGGAGGATTAATCAATAATTGCACGACTTCAATGAAATCATTTACAGTATATTATGAAATTTTTAATGTAAAATGTCGGGTCCCTAACGTTCTTTTATATTTTTAATGGAATATTTCTTTCCATATCCGTAACAGCGGATTAACTTAACTTATGGCAATGACCAAATATCCCCGTGTTTCCATTTACCAGTGAAGAATGTTACTTAGCTTAATTGCAGGCTCCGTAAATGTCAAATATTCAGTTCACCGAAAACAGTTCTTACAGAAATGTATATTCGTAAATATAAATTTCTGATAAGCTGAGTAAATCTTACAACAGCTTCAATTAAATAAACTTTAGATTAAAAAGTGCATTTACATTTATTTCCATAAAAGAATATTAATATATTATTCTTAATCTCTTTGTGAGAGTTCCATTTACTGACATATTTCCGATCAGAATCATTTTAAATCTCCAAAGAATAAATCGTCTGTCATCAATAACAACAAACAACATTTGTTGCCCAATCAAGTGACAAAATTGGCAGTCAAAACCAGGGATGCATTAATAAAAACCAGGGTAAGTTGGTACCTAGTGCGATTTTAACATAGATGAGTCATAAGACACCCTACTTATATAAAATGTAACTATCCCGCCTTTGGATAAGAGACATTCGACGCATTTCTATCGCTATAAATTAGTTCAGGTATCAAAATTTACACAAATTTGACATATTGGGAATGTGGAAAACAAACTTAATATCCGTTATATCGATTAAATATGAGTATTAATCGGTTTTGGATTATTTTTTTAGATTTATTCGGAATAATAACTAAATTACACAATTGGAACTTGCTTAAAATAATAGAGTTGCAACTGTTTATGATTTATGGACTATTCTAAAGCATAAGATATTGAAAAAAAAATTTAATGATAGAAACGTAATGATAAACAAGCAGTTTTTTCTGCTTAAATAAACAATATTCACACAATATTTTCCATATAAACTGGATAAATAAGAGATAAACATATGGTGGTTATTAAAACAAAAATATTATCCTATCAACAGTTTAATGAGCACAGGAAATCCCGTATAGGACGTGAAACAATTAAAGTTAGATGATTCGTCAATGTCTTGCCAATTATTTTCAAGTATTTTGGATGAAACATTAGCATGAATAACCTTTTTCTTATCTTTCTTTGGCCAAACATTTAGTATGTTATAAACTCACAATGCTTTTTCTAAACTGAAGATCAGCAAGCATTATATTATCCAAGAAATGAGTCCATGAAAATCGCGCAAATTCTATCTACAGAATTTGGATTTCCAGATGACGTTAAGTGTTTGTTCGTATGCTCCGAAAAAGAGCAAAACTGTCATTGTAATATCTGATATGCATCATATTAAAACCACAACATTACGAAAAGAGAAATCCGAAGTGATTGAGTTGTATAATGAAACGAATTATGAAATATATTCAATTAATACTTTATTAGGGTAGTAAAAAAAGTTTTCTAAAATGTTTTCGAAATTAAAATATTTCAATTAAATATTAAAATTATTACATAAATTATCAGTTATTTAAATTATTCTTTGTGATTAATTCCGGTTCATTCTGAAAAGATCCTTATGTAGAATCTGTAATTTAAAATTGAATACGTAAGTGCAGGAAATGCATTATTTCGTACGATAGATTGGTTAACACACTTATTCGGAGAATTCATATGACGATAAATTTATCTGCTGTTGTTAATTTTATATTAGGAATGAAATACTTTACTGTGTAAAATTTCAACATTGCTGTAGGGGAAAGAGATGAGAGGAATTAACCTTTACGGTTTATTCATACTTTTACGGAGAAATGAGTCATTGGGAAAAAGTTTGGGATTAGTAAAGCTGGACGTCAATCGGTTATTGAATTTGGCTTTACTGACACTCTTTAGTTAGATTATAATTAGATGGGAGATATAAATTCTGTTTTATGAAAGCAAATCATGTTTCGTATCAGATTGTTTTCGTAAGTTCAACATAAGAGAGTCCATTGAAATACGCGTAAAATGTTAGTTTGTGTCGATTTATTTTATTATTCTTTTCGTTTGTCTTCTATCGTTTGTTTGTATATTGTTCTTTTATTATTCCTAAGTTATGGTTAGAGTTTATGAATAAGTTCTTCGTGAAAACTTGAATGGGATGAAACAAGTTGAATATAATTTTAAATCATGATCTATTTTTAATTATTTCTCTTTAAATAGAGCGCGTAGTTTTTGTTTTTATCTCATTGTCGCGTGTCTTTTATGGACCATGAGGCCATTTTTATTTTTATGTTGATTATCATTATAGTTCTTAACAGAATGAAACTGAAACATGTCAATAATATTTGTTTTTTACGTTTTCTTTTTCAACATTTTTCACAAGTAATATAAATTGTTCATTAAAAAGTGATGTGATTCATTGATTGTTTTGTAAACATTTCTTTAACTTAATACTGACAAGCTTTTGATATACAGGGTGATTCATAAAAGATGGGCAGAACTTTAAGGGGTTATAGTACACTTAAAAATAAATAATATTAAATAGGAGACTAAGGGTCCCAGACGTATTTCCAAGGAGATAGGGGGCATTAAAGTTTGGGTCCGAAATTTCAAATGATTATAAAAAATGGAAAAATTGGTCGATTCGTTTGCGGTTTTTGCAAAAAATTTTCTTTATGCCAGTATTTTCTTGAAATAAAATTTTAAAGTTCAATTTCAAAAAATGCCGATAGGGGGCGCTTTAGACTTTGGAGTAACAAACAACTACTTTTTAACTTTATTTTTTGTATTTCTTTAAATGATTTCGAAAGCTTAGACTTAAACTTAAATTTTGATCTAAAAATCTGAGTCCTAACGAATAGTTAAGTAGCGTAAACTGAAATTTGAAATTTGAAACCCTTCTCCCCCTAGAACAAAAATCAGTTATTCCCGATCTTTGTGTCGTAGATTAGGCTCTAACTACTGCCGCGTTTTGCTAAAATTATTCTTTATGTCAGTATTTTCTTGAAAATAAATTTTAAAGAAAAGTTTCAAAAAATTCCGATAGAGGGCGCTTTAGATTTTGGAGTAACGAACAACTATTTTATACCGTTATTTTTTGTGTCTCATTAAATGCTTTCTAAAGCTTAGACTTAAACTTAAATTTTCAGCTCAAAATCCGGATCGCTGAGCTTGGTTCAGCAGCGAGGGGAGGGGGTTCAAATTTCAACTTCTGAACATAGTTCAGTTTGCACTACTTAACCATGCCCAACGATTCTGTGCTGTGATACGAGGCAAAAATACAACTTTCGTCAAGGACTGCATAGTAGGAATTCACTCATAAAGGCACTGGCACAGTTGGAAACGTCGCTCATGCAAACGTTAAAGCTCCATTCCTGACGCTAGTCACCGGGTGAAGAAGGAGACAGAAAATATGCAAATGTCAAATGGGGAAGAAGAAGAACACGTATGCAAAATTTCTACACGATTCAGGCATAAAAACCACTGAACGGTGAGTCAAGTGTAAGTCGCTGTAGTAATGAATCGGAAGATGGTGCCCTTCACGAATAAGGAAAAGGCTGAGATGCATTTCATTTACGGAGCGGCAGATGGAAATGGTGCAGAGGCACAACGAATGTACGGAGAGCGATTTCCCAACAGGTAGTTGCCTAACCGCAAAACTTTCGAGCGCTTGCACAGACAGTTGTGTGAGACGGGATCATTTCTCGCTTCCCGGTCGAATGCAGGTCGTGCAAAAAAGGACGAATCAGTAGTTGTTGCAGAAGCCATTCTGGATGTAGTAGCGGCGCAGCCAATTACAAGTACACGAACAGTGGCTAGGCAGGTGGATACCTCACAGTCCATGACTTGGAGGGTACTGAAGGATGAACATTTGCTCCCGTTTCATGTGCAACGAGTCCAGAAACTGTCTCCAGGGGATTATCCAAATCGTATTGAATTCGCCCGCTGGTTTCTGCAGCAGAACGCGCTAAATCCGCATTTTGGACGAACTGTGCTTTTCACCGATGAATGTACCTTCACACGTGAAGGTACATTTAACACACACAATGCACATGCATGGGCGGATGTCAATCCACATGCTACGTATCCACATCCACATGCTCATCAGAGACGCTTTTCCATCAATGTTTGGGCAGGAATCCTCGGAGACCACTTAATCGGACCGTACCTTCTTCCTGAACGCCTCAACGGTAAAACATACCTCACATTTCTGCAACATGTGCTGCCAGACCTGTTAAACGTTGTTCCTCCACGCATCCGGCGGGTCATGTGGTTCCAGCACGATGGAGCGCCAGCCCATTATGTACGAGACGTCCGCAACTATCTGGACATCACATTTCCGAACAGATGGATTGGTCGAGGTGGTCCTGTTGCTTGGCCTGCTCGCTCGCTAGATCTTTCACCCCTCGATTTCTTTTTTTGGGGACAATTGAAGGCTCTTATGTATGAGACACCCATTGAATCCCCCGAGGAACTGGTCGCCAGACTTTCCGCCGCTGTAGGGGAAGTGCTCGAAAAGCCTGATGTTTTCGCGAATGTTCGCCGTTCCATTCTTCGCCGTTGTTCTGCGTGCATAACCTCTGGTGGTCACAATTTTGAACATTTATTGTAATTACATGTTAATAAATATGCTTTGGTAACATAATCCTAATTTGTGTCTTTTTACCTCGTATCACAGCACACAATGTGTGGACATGGTAAACTGAACTGTGCTCAGGAGTAGAAATTTCAAACCCCACTCCATAGAAACTTAACCACGTCTAACGATTCAGATTTTGGGCTGAAAATTTAAGTCTAAGCTTTAGAAAGCATTTAATGAGACACAAAAAATAACGGTATAAAATAGTTGTTCGTTACTCCAAAGTCTAAAGCGCCCTCTATCGGAATTTTTTGAAAATTTTCTTTAAAATTTATTTTTAAGAAAATACTGACATAAAGAATAATTTTAGCAAAACGCGGCAGTAGTTAGAGTCTAATCTACGACACAAAGATCGGGAATAACTGATTTTTGTTCTGGGGGAAGAAGGGTTTCAAATTTCAAATTTCAGTTTACGCTACTTAACTATTCGTTAGGACTCAGATTTTTAGATCAAAATTTAAGTTTAAGTCTAAGCTTTCGAAATCATTTAAAGAAATACAAAAAATAAAGTTAAAAAGTAGTTGTTTGTTACTCCAAAGTCTAAAGCGCCCCCTATCGGCATTTTTTGAAATTGAACTTTAAAATTTTATTTCAAGAAAATACTGGCATAAAGAAAATTTTTTGCAAAAACCGCAAACGAATCGACCAATTTTTCCATTTTTTATAATCATTTGAAATTCCGGACCCTAAACTTTAATGCCCCCTATCTCCTTGGGAATACGTCTGGGACCCTTAGTCTCCTATTTAATATTATTTGTCTTTAAGTGTACTGTAACCCCTTAAAGTTCTGCCCATCTTTTATAAATCACCCTGTATGTATGAAAAACATATCGAGGAAAATGAAGAAGGTAAATTCGAATTGCTAACAAATTGGTATTCGAAATTAAACGCATATAATTAATTTTAGCTTTAAGCTATTAAATTTAAATAAAATAGCAAGTGTAATGTGACAGGAGGTAATAAGCAAGTAGTGTTATTTTAAAAGTTTATACCAAAAGAATTTTGGGATGCTGTTGCTTGTTAGTATAGCTCTTCAAACATACTGGGATTTCATTTTTCATGAAAATGGTATTCACAACTTTGATTTTGACATTTCGGATAGGGTAGAGGAATTTTTTTCAGAACTTCAAAATTGCACATAATTCACATAATATGATTTACTTGAACATAGAAAAAATATCTTGCCATTTAAAAAAATACAACTATCAAAGTATCAAGTTTTTGTCTGAATTTCAAAATAATAAATAATCTTAAAAAACCAAAAAGATCATTGTTAAGAATAAAGGAATGAAAAATAGCGTGCATAATATGAACAAGCATACGTACAAAATTGTAGGACAACGTTTCGAATCTGTAAATCAAAGATTGTAAAAATTAAAAATATTATTAAACCGTTTAATAGCGTTTCGATGGATAACATGTAATAGTGTAGGATAGTATGTAAATAGTGTAGTATTTTTTTCCGTTCGTAAAGGTTTTTTTGAAAATTTATGTTATTGAAAGAAACAAAATTTTATATTTAATATTTGCTTTAAGTACTGTAAAAAGTTATCGACATATTCAGAAACTGACTTCCAAATTAATGTTTAGAAATTTCAGAATATAAACATAAGCATCCTTGGTTTCTCCTTTAAATTAAACATTCGAGAAATCAGATTCTCTGCACTGCAATAAACACTTCTCAAATCCTACATAAGTTGCATTTATCTATTACATTGTTCTCAATGTTATAAGTTATGCAGCGATTAATTATTAAAGCAGAAAATGCATTTACAAAAGTTCGTTCGTGTTTCTAACAATTGTGATTCCCCATAGCTGCGTAAAGTTTTACATATTTGAATACCAATGCAAATGATTTTAAGATATATTGCTGGATGCTCATCAGTAGCAATCAATTTAAGCTGATAGATGGAATATATATTTATAAATCTTATTATTTTTTTCTATCTTTACAAAAATAAATTATTAGATTCATGGAAGTTTTGAATTCCGGCTTTTGTCGGATTTACACGTTTTTGTGGTCGGAGATTTCCAAAAACATATTTTTACAAAATGTCTGCTAGTCTGTCTGTCATTCTGTCTGTCTATGTGACATAAATTTTGTGGGGACTGTATTGCAAGAACTAAAGCATGGAATTAAAATATATATGTATATATTCAGGTGGTTCCTAATAAAGATTGCTGCTGATCAATTAGTGTAAATCTCTACACAGGTGGCGCTAATATTCTGTCTTATTCACAATTTTCGCAAAAGCTTTATCTCAAGAACTACTGCACTGATTTTCACCAAACTTAAATTTCTGATAATCCTAGACAAAAATGGATACTGTTTACATTTTGATGTAAATCGTTCAATAAGTAGCGCTGCTATACCACTATATTCGCGATACCTGGAACAGCTCTATCTCAAGAATTAATGTACAAGTTTTCACCAAACTTCAGATTTGGTTAGTGCTTGGCATGAATAGATGCTGTTTACATTTTGTTGAAAATCGGTCAACAGGTGGCACTGTTATGCTGTCTTTTTCATGATTTCTGCAAAAGCTGTATCTCAAGAACTAATGCACGGATTTTAATCAACCTTCAGATTTAGGTAATCCTTGTTATGAATAATATTCTGGTGTCAATCATCCTAAAAATGATGTTGTTATACAGAATTTTTGCAGAATCCCGCTATATCTCTATCTCAGGAACTAATGCACGAATTTTATCAAACTTCAGATTCAATTTTAAGTTGATAAAAATTTTTGCTAATTATGTTTTGATATAAATCACTCAACAGGTTGTGCTTTTATTCGGCATTTTTCCCTATATCGTAATAGTCCTATTTCTAGAACTAATACACGGAATATGATATGCTTACAATCCTCTCGATGGGCATAGATTATCATTTAAATTAGGTTTTGTAATAGCGAATTTTGAAGTATTAACATGTATCAGATAAAAAAGAGCATTTGCAGCGTTTTTCCTGTGTATATGTTTGTCGCTTTTCGCACTTTTGATTCTACGCTTGGTTCTAAAAATGATAAATCACGTATTAAAAATACTCAAAAGATATCTTTTATTAAGTATTCTGAAAAACGGACAAGCATTTCCTGATCCTGTATTGCAAATTAATAAAAAAAAATACATTTTATAACACTTTTTGTCGTAAAATGTATAACATAGTAATGTGTTGTGACTAAAAAAAAAAAAAAAACTTCATCTGCAAAACATTCTTTGTTGTGGTTAAACTGTGTTACAACACAGTTTAATGTGTTGTAGTGTGTAATAGTGTTGGTGAAAATATTTTCCTACAGTAGTGTTTGCTGCACATCACTTTGTCGCAAAATTAAGAACACATTGTAAACATCACATAATTTTAAACACTATAAAAAAACACATCTAAACAGCTTCAAAACACTTTCTATAAAATCTTTAAAATTATACAATTTTAAAAAGCAAGTAAGAGACAGTTTGATTTATAAAAAAGTTATTACCGGAGATTACTTGGTGAGTTGAATTATTTGGCCAATAAATATCAAACTTCAAATTAATAAAAAAAAAAAAAATACATTTTATAACACTTTTTGTCGCAAAATGTAGTAACACATGTACACAAATGTAGTACACATAGTAATGTGTTGTGACTAAAAAAAATCTTCATCTGCAAAACATTCTTTGTGCTATAATTATGCTCTTAATATGTAGCAAAAGTGTTGCTGTCTAGAAATGTGTTCTTAATGTTTTGCAAAATTCTTTCGATCTAGAAATGTATTTAAAAAACAAGTAAGAGACAGTTTGATTTTTAAAAAAGTTATTACCGGAGATTACTTGGTGAGTTAAATTATTTGGCCAATAAATATCAATAACTACGTTTCTGGAAAAAACAATGTAGTTTTAAAAAATATTTTTTGTAAAATATTTTTTCCTGGCTCAGAACATTGCAACACATTCACAATACACTCAAAAACGGTTTTAATTGTACGTGTTAATTATTATGTTCATTTAGTTTTGTAAAATTGTATAAGAATTTACAGTGTAAACATACAAAACTTAAAATGATATTTCTTATTACTTTACGATAAATACGATACGGCCATTAAATGTCAGACACTTTAAATCTTAAATATTTTATCAATTTTTTTTAAATGAATTTGTAGGATTTTTCTGAGACTTTAAGAATATAAAAGAAATGTTAGATTATTTTTTTAAACACGATTATTCATTAGGTAAATTTATTATAACAGATGTAATTTCTCCATTTTTGAATTTTGGGTGAAAAAAGTCCGGGCCAGGATTCGAACCTGGGATGTATTGGCTGAAGCCGCCAATGCTCTACCAACTGAGCTATCCAGGACACGAACACTGGGGGACTATTTTACCCAATTAATCTCAACGATCACTTTATCTGGTCTGATACTCTGGATAGGCTCCACGATTTATTCTGTGGAGCTGATAAATAATATAGTATAATTGGAATACAAATAAATGAAATTTTTTGACAATGTATGAGCAGTTATATTGTTGTCTTTATTATTTTTTCATTAACATTAACTAACCGTAGCAGAACATAAGCAATATCTCGGTAATGTAAGGCAAAAACATTTGAAAAAATTTTAATTAGTGCATTTTTAATAGTAATAAATTTCTACGTTTTCTCTTTTAAAAAATTTCTCTTTTAATTACACAATAAATCAATTTATTTAGAGTTTGTAAAAGTTTTACACAAATAAAACCGATCAAAGAAGGAAAAAAAGTTCTATTTTCTGATTTATAAGTTTAATCTCAACGTTCATTGACGAAAACATTATTAGTGGCAGAGTTTTTTGAAAAATAAGTTATGGAATGCTTGTTACTTTTAAAATCTAGTACATTTCCGTCATTTAATGGCTTAAGAGATGAAGCACACATTTTTTTAAATCTTAAGAAAGAGGTTTTATTAAGAATTGATTTAATAATGACACTAATAATTTTTTACACTTACTAAAAGTTTTTACACTTCTTAATGTTACATATTTTCAATTTTTACACCATCGTGTAGGGAAAAAATACTTTTAAATGAAATTTGTTTGAAAGCTGTATCTTAATTTGTTTTTGAAATATTATTTTTTTGTAGCTTTTAATACCTCTTTTCTAATCGTGACAACAGGGGTACTCCATTTCAATTTAAAGCAATGGAAAAAAGGGAAAAAATTTTGTGCTGTATCTTTATGTCGCCATTTTCTCATTCAAAGGGAAAAATAGAAATTTAAATATCTTCTATTATAAAAACCGGTGAATTTTGACTTCATTAACAAAATTTAATTTACACGTAAAAGAATAACAACAGTTTAATATCATTTCAGCTAATAGCATTGAGACTTCAAGTTTTGAATCAAAATGATCAAATTAAAATGTCAATTTTTTTTAAACGTGAATACAGATGTGAAATGTACATTTGTAAATTTTGATATGGTGAAAATTATGCCGGATTTAGATATCACAGGGAAAAAAATTCTATAAATGAGTCAAAGTTGAATAAATTTTGCTTTTTATCATTTTGGAATATTGGCATAAGAACCTTAATTGATAACTTTATCATAATAACATATCTTTATTATTTTTTACTGCTTACGTATACGATTAAAGTTTAATTTTAACAATTTCTACAACTGCGTTTATAGAATTAGTACTTTGTTAATTTGACGATAAATATCGTTTGTTTAAGAGTACCAATATAAGTTTACCAATATAAAATGCATGTTTTACTATCTAATTTTGTAGGTTTGTTATAAGTTAATGAAACAGTTCCTTCTTAATCATTTTCTTTCGTCAAAATTTGACGGGTTCTACCTTGTATTATATAAAATTGAAGAGGTGATTTTATAAATATTCTTTCTCCTTAAATCCTGTATCAGTGTAATCAATTGATCAATATATTTGGGAAATATTGCATACGTACGTCACGATGTATACATAATATATGTCTAATATTTTTAATTCCCCATGCTATTTCTTTCCGCTTTGTGAATGTTATCATTGATAGTTGCTTCCATATATAGTTTTTGCCCGACAATATGTATATGTATATGCACTTTTTTAATTTTAAAAATTTAGATTAAATTTGAAATTCTGAAAAATTAAGAAAATATTCAATTCATTTATCCATACTATGTTCCAAATTTAAAAAGTTTATAAGAAAAAGAAAACTCCGATAAATATTTTTATGTGACACAATGATTTGTTACATTAATTTGTTTAACTTTTTATTTTTTATTTTTTATAAGAGATTTTTTTGCATTTTCACACATGTTCAGTATTTGTACATTACAGTACTGTTCAGTTATTACAATAAAATAATTTTAATAGTAATTTTTGCGTTTTTCGCATGAACGGCGTTTGTGTATCACACTAATGAAAACGAAAATGTTCTTAAAGTTATTAAAAAGTTAGGGATTTTTAACGCCGGTGATTCGTAACACAATCATAAAAAACGTTATCATTAAAGTTCGAGCTGTATGATCCGTAATAGCATATTAAAATTAAACCTTTTAAAATTTCTTTTTTGTATTTTGAGCGATTTTTTATTGCAATATTTTGTGATGTTTTTTTATATTTTTG
Source organism: Maratus speculifer (assembly GCA_964019185.1). Taxonomy (NCBI): domain Eukaryota; kingdom Metazoa; phylum Arthropoda; class Arachnida; order Araneae; family Salticidae; genus Maratus; species Maratus speculifer. The sequence goes on along the minus strand of OZ025297.1, from coordinate 68,524,947 downwards.
GAAAACGGTTAAATGTTTCAAATTGCTTTCTTTTTAATACGTAATTGCTTTAAAATTTAGTTATTATTGAAGAAATTTAAACTTTTCGAGGTTGAAAAGTATACATTAATTATTCGTAGGTTGAGCAAAAGTTTCTATTTTAATCCTTGGTAAATTGCTTTTACGGTTAAAAAACACTTTGCTTGAAAATAAAGAGAAACAACGCATTCTTTATGTTAAAAAAATATGTTTTAATGATGTAGTAATTTATTTAAAATACGAAGTTAATTTTTTTAACGTCGCAATTTTGTAAAATTTATCTTTATTAAAAACGTTTCCCTGCATGAAACAACAACACTAAAATACAGTTTTAGCAGAAATTAATCTACTAAAGTATCTTTTCGTTATAACAAATTCAGATCTCATCCGCAATTAAAAATGCATCTGCCAACATTTTTATAATGTGCATTATTTTAATGATTGATCGAAACGCTCTGAATAAGGAAAAATAGCAAATATATATATATAATTAAGACAAATACACATGCATTTTTTCTCTTGAAGTTCATTTCTTTAATTTTGCGTTTTGTAAACCATTATTTATCCTCAGTCAAATAAATTTCAGTATTAAATATTTTAATATCGATTGTAAGTTACATATCTTTACTAGATATTTTATGAAAATATCACATAAATATTATAAATATTTTCTAATTTAACATTGTCACCTTTGTTTATCTCCATTATTTCAGAGATTAATAAAATTAATTCGCACGAAAATGGGATATCATCTACAGTTAATTTCATTTAAGTATTACAAGTGAATGTAGAAATGGAATTTCCATGCTACATTAAATCTTTTGCAAAATGACAGATGTACATTCTGTTTGAAAGTCCATTTATGAATAAAACGTTTCGTATGACTAAGGTGAATTGCCAGCGTGAAATTAAATTTACTCTGAAATTAATAAAGTTTCGTCATAGACATATATGTGCAGTATCGTTTGAATGAGTTTTATTGTAAACACAAATTAAAATGATAGATTTACGATTTTATGTGATTCACCTTTGTTGTGAGAAATTGTTTTTATTTAAAAAACACAACATTACATAAATATTGTTTGTTCTGAATTTGCATAGAATGAGATTTTATTTTTGGGTGCACAAACGGTTCACTATTTATTTCACATCCAGAAAAGAAAAATAACTTATATTTTATAGGGTTTAGTTTATCCGTGGAAACCCATTCGTCTTATTTTTTTGTCTGTCCGTCATCGAGCCCGTTTTAAAAAACTATATATATTCGAGACTTGAAATTTTACATCCTTACAGATTATCATCTCACATCAAACGACAAATCATACAATTTTGGAAAAATTCTTAAGAAACGGATGTCATTAATTAAAAAATCCCGATTACAAATTTAGAAAGTTATCTATAAATCAATAAAAGAATATACTTTTTTATTAATTACGAAATCGATCTTTTATACATATCATAAACACGGATCATCACAACTGTAGGTGAGGACTGGCGATTTCTTTGAGGTGTCGTTATTTTTTATTTTCCTACAAACCAGATAATTTCGAAATCAGTGCCAGAAGACTGGAAAAAATCAGCTTTAAAAAATTCTAAAAATTACATCGATAGTACTATGGACACTCAAAAATTTATGAAAAATCGGGAACAAATAGTTTTATTTTCCTTTATTTGTGAATTCAAAAGCTTTCCATTAAAATTAAAATTAACCAGAATTTACAACATCTGTGTCTTACGGTCAGAACCAGACATAACTTATTTATACAAACATTTTTTATATATCGATTTTTGAGCTACGAGTTTTACATGATCTGACGTAAAATTTCATTTTCTTTCAGACTACCTCTTAATTCTTTTTTCGGGAATCGGAAGCACTGTTATTATTATTTTTTCAAGTAATTCTAGATTTGCATTTTTTTCCACTGGAGGCTAAGGGATATGAATAGAAATGTAAAGATATACAGGGTGATTATAAAAAAAAATATTCCGACATTTGGGATCCTAACTATCATACCACTCACAGAAACTGAATGAAATTTTGACAAAAGGTATTTTGGGGTATGCCCTCAAGAATGATATAGAAAACAACAGTGTCTCTTGAACAGTTATGGTTACAGTGAAATTTTTTTGAAAAAATCAAATGACAACATCCTTCTTTTGTATTGGAATGTTATCTCCATTGCGAAAAACCCTATATAGCATTGGAAGGGCAACTGTAGCCTGAAAATCACCGGCGGTAGCTAGGCTAAAAGTGTGGACAACCAATAAAGACAGAGAAGCAGCATAAAATAAAGCATTTTATAGTGTTTCACAAAATTTCGACATGACCTCCTTCACATACGATGAGACTTTGCATGCGGCAGATGGTGGATAGCACTACAGCACGTACCGTGGCAATAGAAATCATTTGAATCAAAGTTCTGGTGTGATCTTTCAAATCAGATTTAGTTTGAGGACGAAACTGATACACTTTGGATTTCAGATATTCCCGCAGCCAGAAATCCATTGTTGTCAGATCAGGAGACCTTGATGGCGACGGAAACGGGAAATAACGGGAGATAACTCTGTCACCAAACTGTTGACTTAAGACACATTTGACTGAAGGCCCGACATGTGGAGGAGCGCCATCTTGCATCCAAACAACTTGAGGTATAGCATTTTGTCGTTGCAATGCGGGAATCGCGTAACGAGTTAACATGTCCAGATAGCAAGCACTCGTTACTGTGCACGTTTGCAGATCACCGGCAGTAACCTCTTCAAAAAAGTAAGTGCCGAGGACGAACATATTCGTTATACCACACCACACAGTAACTTTTTCCTCATGTAATGGATGTGCAAGCACATCATGTGCATTATTCTTTCCCCAATGCACACAATTTTTCGAATTCACATTACCAGTTAACAAAAAATACTCCTCATCTCTCCACAGAATGCGGTAAAGGGCAGTTGTTTTCTTCATCCTACCGTATAACAAATCGGTTTTCAAAATCTAGCCGTAATTGTTAGTCTTCCGCTTCCAACATCTTGACACGCTGGAATCGATACAGAAACATGTTTAGAACAGAACGCAGAATCTTGCGTACAGTTGAATTCGGTAGATTCAGAACACGTGAAACACCGCGTGCAGTTGCGGGACGAGTTTAGTTTATCGTTTGATGAACTTCTGCAACAGCTTCCACAGAACATAATGTCCTCCAGACCGAGGTCAATCGCATGTGCAACCAGTTTCTTCAAATTTATGAATCACGCCCCGTACAGCTTCGACAGTGCCTCACCGTAATCCATGGTTGCGGTGGTAAACACGTAATGTCTCTGCGGTATTTTGTCCATTCAGGTATTAAATATCTATGATCTCCCTAACGTTCTTTCCCTGAAAGTGGCATCTTATTTGGAATGGCAGGTAGCAACATACGCGGCTCGCATTTCGCAGTGCCTTTTTTTCATCTAGCGTGAAGACGTCAGTCATGACTGTCTTACGAAGAACCCGAAATTTGCGTTTCTTGGTTTCTTCTTCTCTTTTTGTGGAAAACTAATGAGGCTGGGATATCAGCCGATGAAATGGTGCGACGTGTGACATAAATAAAACTAACATTAATGATCTCGTGCACGGCAAAGTCCTTTTTACATTTACCTTGCCTAGCTCCGGTAATTTTCATGCTACAGTTGCCATTCCAACGCTATTTAGGGTTTTTCACAATGGAGATCACATTCAAATACAAAAAACTGGGTGTTGCCATTTAATTTTTGCGAAATTTTCTTACTGTAAAAGTAACTGTTTGAGTAAAACTATTGTTTCCCATATCATTTTTGAGTGCATACCTCAAAATTCCTTTTGCGAAAATTTCATTCAGTTTATGTGAACTGTATGATAGTTATGGGCCCAAATGTCGGAATAGTTTTTTTTATAATCACCCTGTATATAATATATATATATACTATATAAAAATTTCTTTTATCATTTATTGTTCTTGAAAAAGTTGTCGTCAGAGAAATGAAACATGTAAAACTAATAGGTATTATGTTTTTTTTAATAGATCACTTATAGCATTTAAAAATATATATATATTTAATACCAGAGTTAGGTAATTGCAGGAAAAGTTTTTAAGTGTTGATATTATAAATTCAGATCTTTCAACATGCAGTTCTTATTCCATTCGCTGATTTCTCAATCTAAATTGTAAAAAAAAAAAATCTAGACTGGGTTTTCCAATTTATAAAAATTGATTAATAAAATTATAAAACAGTCTTCCTCCTCACAGACAATACAAAATAATTTGTGAAAATTACATAAACTAAAGAAATTTTGGCTTTTAATTTTTGACATTAATAATGTATAAATATCATACGATAAGAATTCTATAAGAATGTTTTTTTATTATTATTATTAAGCACTCAAATGCCCAGTAAAAACTCCCATAAAAACGCAGCAAAAAATAATATTTATATTATTTGATTGAGCTATCAAATAATATAAATATTTTCCTTATCATTAAGTCTTTATAAAAGTAGGGAATTCAGGGGGAGGACAGGTGTTATTTTCTAAATTTTGAGAAATTTGAAAAACTAAAGAACCAATAACGTTTAATGTTTGATGTAGTTTACAACGCTTAATAAGAAATATCTAAATTTAGGGTGAGTTGATTTTTTAAAGGATGGGGGGAAGAGGGCCAAATTTCTCTTTTTTCTTCGGAGTGTATTTCAAGCGCATTTTTTCCCTGAGCACTCAAATACATATAACTTTTAACATTAAATATTTGAAAGTGTGAAAATTCAGAAGAGGAAAGAATCGTCCATGAATTTGCTATGTTCTAACTTTTGTTAAGTTTGGGATAACTGAAAAATCGATCGCATTTCTAGGATTTTACAATCCTAAATAAAATTTTGCAGTCATTTATGCAAAAAATTATTAATTTTCTATTAAGAGTTTTTATTTGTTAAAATTTTATTTGTTTTACGATAAAATGTTCTGAAGGATGCATTAAGAAAAACCCCCTGTGCAAACTGCGATCAAACCTACCCATTGTTTTACTACCTACTGTTTTCCTTTAATTTTTTAAGGAATAAAGTCATATCTTTAACTTATATCACATGGAAACTAAAAAAATATAATTTGTTGATATCAAGATTTTGATGCATTTATATTAGAATACGTTTGTTATAAATGCATAATATACTTAAAATTAATTTTAACTGTTTTAAATAAAAAGTAGATTTGTCTAACATTTATAGCTAAAATAAAGAAACTGGTTTATAAGCATACTGCCAATTTCTGTAGCTTAGTTTTCTATTACTTGTACAAAAAAATGAAATTGATCATACTTATACGTTTCTGTATATAAGTTCAGATTTTATGTTCTTTCACATTCTATTCATTCACATTTCATACAAACTAAAAAAATTATAAAAAAAATTATTTATTTATTTTTTTAGAAGATGGTAGACAAAAAGATAAAATCATTAATTTCACTTCTTAAAACTTCTAAGTGTGTTTGTAGCAAATTCTTAAACAAGAAATATCACACTAATGATTTAATGGTTACATGTTGCAACATTTTTTTTAAATTCTTCTGTTTGTTTAGTTTTTCCGTTGCAGAAATCGTTTTCAACCTGCGAGTGATAATTATAATTTAAAACATATCCAAATAAAATATATAATACCTAAATAAACATAAAATCTAATTGTTAATTTCTTAAGTTGCAGAAGGTAGTACGCTCAATTGATTCGAAATTGCCTGCTTAATCTAATACATTGACTTACTAAACTTGAACTATTATTATTATGTATTATGGATTTATTAAATGAAATAACGTACTAATCATAGCGCTCGACACCAATCTAGTGTCTTTTAACAATAAGCATATATCTATAGTTTGACTGCTCTCGACCTATATTACCTCAAGACAGAAGAAACTAGCTGGTGTTTTTTGCTTGCGAACATTATTTTTTATAAAATACACGCACATTTTCTAGCATAAATACGTCTTGCTCTGTTTAATTTTTAATGTGCAGAACATTTTCATTGCAAAAATGTTAAAATGACTAAATTGAAATGAAATATATACAAAGGAATACATTTGGGAAGAAGAAAAATATAAATTTTCAATGCATAATAAACAAAAAAATGTGGCATAATAAACAAAAAAAAAATATCAGAATACTGGTGCATTGTGGCATTTTGAAATTAATTCGAGCATCCCATGAAATAAAACTGTAAGTTACAAAGAGTTAACGAGCAATTTCTAAGTTTAAATGCGGCGATTTTTGGTGTTTCTTTGATGTGTAAGTTTGCATTCATGAAACATTTTTAAAGCAATAATGTTCTTTTTTTTACAATAAATAATACATTCATGTAGCATATAAAATGATATTTATATTTAAGTCTTCAAACTTTTAAACTAAGACATATCTATTATTTCCTTAAGATGGATTATTTGAAAACTGTATACAATTACATTACGTGAGATTTTAACGAAATGTTTTGCATAACATGAAGAATATTCTTAAGTATATTAATTAATTTAATTTAAGATACAGTCGACACACGTTAATTCGAAATCGGATAATTCGAATCTTCGCTTAATTCGAACTAAATATGAAGTCCCGAAATTTTCAATGTCAGAATAACGTTGAACTAACGAGAATTCCGATTTTTAATTCTTCATTTCTTTCCTACGGATTTTAGATCATTTGAATAACTTCCTTTCTTTGCTTTTTGTGAAAATTGTTCCGAACGAGTATACATATAATCCCATGCATTTGATATCCACTTTCTAAGTGCCCCATCTGTCTATCAGTAACGCTTCAAATTTTTCTTCCATTGTACTTGTTCTTAATCTTTTAATTACTTTATGTATTCATACATTCTAATTTAATATTGAGTCATATTCTGATGATAACAGACATAATAAATTAAAAAAATACTATAAGAATAATTCCTTTGTAATACTATCATGTTAAGCATTTTCCCATTTCATACTTTCCATAATTCAAACTTCGGATAATTCGAACATTTCTTGTGCACTGTAAAAAAAAATTGGGAAAGTTACAAAAATTTTTCTAGTAGAATTGTATTCCAAGAACTTTTTATGTAACGGCAACAATAAAAATTCATGTGACAGATACAGATTTGCACTTTGAATCAAACAAATTTTAAGGTTACTAAGAATTTTTTTGGGAAATCGTATTCCAAGAACTTTTTAAGTGACGATAACGAGCATTATAGATAAAATTTTAGTAAAGTTACCAAAATTTTAGTAAATTCTTTTGTAAAGTTACAGATGGTTTTAGTTTTGCTTACAAGTTTTGTAGATTGACATCATTTTCTTGTACAGTGTACACATAAAATTTTAGTAAGCATAAGAGATTTCGGTTAATTTAGATTACTAAGGTTACAGATTTTTTTTACAGTGTGGTCCCGACGAGTTCGAATTAACGAAATTCGACTGTATATGAAATAGAAAATGTTACCCTGATTATAAAATAATGATTATAAAAAACACGAAATTTATATATAGAGATAAAATAAAAGATTTTATAAACAATATTATTAAAAACTATAAAAATTTTAAGCATATGAAAATAATGTTTCAAATCTTTAACTAACTTTTTAAACAGAAAATTTTCACTTTATCTGTTCTTTTTAAAAGTTTGTCATTATCTATATTTAAGGAAAATTATTTTCTATCATATGCTGGGAAACATTAAGTTTAGATGAACGGTAATGATTTTTTTTATTTAAGTAAAATTTCATTTCTGAAAAAATATCAGTTTGTTCAAATTGAATAAAATTTATTTCTTGAAGAAAAGAACTTTAAAACAAATCTAATTCTCTTGCATTGAAAGGCTTTTAAATTGGATATATATACATTATGCGATATTATATATCGTCTTTAAATATTATATGGATAATACAAAATTTTCCTTTAGGTCTAATTGTACGGAAAGTTTTTCCTGAAGTTTTAAATTGTCTTTAATAACATGTGCACGGCATTACACTTTACTGAAAACTTTTCAAAATAATATATTTTTACGAAATTTTTAGATGCATGAAAAAAGAAAAAACTAGTTGGATGTGTCAATCCCAAAACTTTCTTCTATCTCATAAGTACATTTTAATATTTAAAAAAAAAAAAAAAAAAAAAAAAAAGTGGTGACCCCAAAGTTAACCACTATCGAATTTCCTCGAACATTTGACCTAGCCTAATGAGATTCTGGTATCCGAAAAGAATAAAACGCAAAATTTAATTAATATTCTGAGAAAATGAGCTTAGTAGTGCCTCATGTTGGGTAATTTATACTGAAACCTAATAAGCATCTATTTATGTCAAGACCTAACAGAATCTGAAATTTGATGGAATTTCGTCCATTAGTTCTTGAGATATAGTTATAACAAAAAATTTGCAAAACGTTGCACAGCAACACCATATCCAGGACAATTTATGCCAAAACGTAAAACAGCGTCTAATTATGTTATGGTGTAAAACAATCTGAAGTTTGATGAAATTCTGTGCATTAGTTCTTGAGATATAGCTAGTTTAAAAAAACCGTGTAAAATATAGCACAGCAGCACCATCAGGTGAAGGATTTATAACAAAACTTAATCATCGTGTAATTATGTTATATGTCATTTTGTAACAAAATCTGAAGTTTGATGAATTTCTGTGTGTTGGTTGTTGAGATATAGCTATCGGAAAAATCGTGCAAAAAGCAGCATAGCTGCACTACCTGTTGCAAGGTTAATACCAAACTGTAATCAGCGTCTAATTATGTTATATATTCTAGTGTAACAGAATCTAAAATTTGATGAAGTTCTCTGCATTAGTTCTTTAGATATAGCTATCGCAAAAATCGTGCAAAATGTAGCATAGCAGCGCCACCTATAGGGCAGATCACACCAAAACCTTATCAGCGACTATGTATCTCAAGGTATTGCGGAATCTGAAGTTTGGTGACATTCTGTGCATTAGTTCTTGAGATATAGCTATCATGAAAATCATGAAAAACGTGGCATAGCAGCGCCACCTGCAGGCTAATTTACACCAAAACTTAATCAGCGTCTGTGTATATCAAGGGATCACAGAATCTGAAGTTTCGTGAAATTCTGTGCATTAGTTCTTGAGATATAGCAATCTTGAAAATCATGAAAAACGTAGTATAGCAGCGCCACCTGTAGGCCAATTTTCACCAAAAACCAATAGGCACTAATTCATATCAAGGTCTAACTGAATATAAAATTTTATTAAATTTCGAGCATTAGTTCTTGAGATAGAGCGTCCACAAATTTTTTGTCACATACAGACAGACAGACATACAGACAGACAGACAGACAGACGGACAGACTCACAGAAGGACATTTTCTAAAAATAGTCAAAACGTTTTCAGGACCTTCTAAAACGTATAAATCCGTCGAAAACCGGAAGTCGAAAATTTTCATGAATCCAATACTTTCTTCTTGTAAAGATAGAAGAAAGTAAAAAAATGAAACATCAGGACCTGTCCAGAAATTTACTATTCAACGTAGCAAGCAATTATGTAAATTAGTAAAGTAAAAATGTGAATTTCTAAATCAAATAGTTACGTTAAACCTCAATGAATAAATTAATATCAAATAATGTTTACGCATATTCTAATACCGGATTTAGAGACAATACATGGAATACTTAGGACTATAAGTGGAAAGATTGTATGAAGTTATATCAAAAAACAACTTTGTATCTTATTACTTTCTTCTATCTTTACAAGAAGAAAGTATTGGATTCATGAAAATTTTCGACTTCCGGTTTTCGACGGATTTATACGTTTTAGAAGGTCCTGAACACGTTTTGACTATTTTTAGAAAATGTCTGTCTGTGAGTCTGTCCGTCTGTCTGTCTGTCTGTCTGTCTGTCTGTCTGTCTGTATGTGACAAAAAATTTGTGGACGCTCTATCTCAAGAACTAATGCTCAAATTTAATAAAATTTTATATTCAGGTAGACCTTGATATGAATTAGTGCCTATTGGTTTTTGGTGAAATTGGCCTGCAGGTGGCGCTGCTATACTACGTTTTTCATGATTTTCAAGATTGCAATATCTCAAAAACTAATCCACAGAATGTCACCAAACTTCAGATTCCGTGACCCCTTGATATACATAGACGCTGATTAAGTTTTGGTGTAAATTGGCCAGCAGGTGGCGCTGCTATGCCACGTTTTTCATGATTTTCATGATAGCTATATCTCAAGAACTAATGCGCAGAATTTCACCAAACTTCAGATTCCGCGATATCTTGAGATACATAGCCGCTGATAAGGTTTTGGTGTGAACTGCCCTATAGGTGGTGCTGCTAGGCTACATTTTGCACGATTTTTGCGATAGCTATATCTCAAGAACTAATGCAGAGAACTTCATCAAATTTTAGATTCTGTTACACTAGAATATATAACATAATTAGACGCTGATTACAGTTTGGTGTTAACCTTGCAACAAGTGGTGCAGCTATGCTGCATTTTGCACGATTTTTCCGATAGCTATATCTCAACAACCAACGCACAGAATTTCACCAAACTTCAGATTTTGTTACAAAATGACATATAACATAATTACACGATGATTACGTTTTGTTATAAATCCTTCAACTGATGGTGCTGCTGTGCTATATTTTACGCGTTTTTTTTTTTTTTTTGAACTAGCTATATCTCAAGAACTAATGCACAGAATTTCGTCAAACTTCAGATTCTTTTGAATCATAACATAATTAGACGCTTTTTTTACGTTTTGGCATAAATTGTCCAAGATATGGTGTTGCTGTGCTACGTTTTGCAAATTTTTCGTTATAACTATATCTCAAGAACTAATGGACGAAATTCCATCAAATTTCAGATTCTGTTAGGTCTTGACATAAATAGATGCTTATTAGGTTTTAGTATAAATTACCCAACATGAGACACTACTAAGCTCATTTTCTCAGAATATTAACTAAATTTTGCGTTTTAGGCTTTTTGGATACCAGAATCTCATTAGGCTAGGTCAAGTGTTCGAGGAAATTCGATAGTGGGTAACTTTAGGGGTCACCACTTTTTTTTTTTTTTTTTTTAAATATTAAAATGTACTTATTAGATAGAAGAAAGTTTTGGGATTGACACATCCAACTAGTTTTTATAATGCTCTCATAGGATTTTTCCTGACACACAAGTTTCGACAGGTTTTGTGTATACAGTCGTATATCAGTTATATCACAAATGATAGTCATATAAGATAAATAAAATGTTAAAATAATCTTAGGTAATTTTCCGGACATTTTCTGAGAGAAAAAATGACGGATTTGGCAGTTTGAAAACTTTTTTTTATATCATGCACATTAACATTTCGAAATTCGCTGCCATAGTGGCAAAACTAAAAGACAATCCATGCACATCGTGAGGATTTCAAAGACATGGAATTTATTGCATTAGTTGTTAAAATGAAACTACTGAGAATTTCAAAAAATGCAGCAGAAAAGTCCCAACTGTTGGGTTATTTACATCAAAAAATAACCTGCAGTAATAATTATCAAGGTATACCAGAATATGAACTTTGATTTAAACAAAAACGTGCATTATATTTAGAGAAAGAGCTATTGCGCAAATTGGGAATAATTCGGCATAGTAGAACAATCTTTTATGAGAGGGACACCAAAACTAACACAGAACTAATTCATATCAAAGATTAACTAAACCTAAAATTTGATAAAAAACACCGTGCATTATTTATTGAGATACAGTTATTGTGAAAACCGTGAAAAAGGTAACATAGCAGAGTCTCCAATTCATTGATTAACACCAAAATATAAATACATCGCTTCATGTCAAGGACCAATCAGATATGAAGCTTGATGGAATTCTGTGCATTAAGTTCTTGAGATATAGCTTTTGCATAAATTGTAAAAAAATGCAGCATTGTAGCGTCACATGTTGAGCAATTTATATCGAAAACTAATCACCATAAATTTATATCAGAATTACATTAATAAAATATTTTTGCATTGCATTAGTTTTTGATATTGAGAACCCGCAACATTTATGTACCATCATACAACGTCTCTGATTTATATAGGATCACAAAATCACAGACAAAGTATATATATATATATATATATATATATATATATATATATATATATAATTTTTAGATAGAAACTGATGTTTCTCAAAAATTAAATATGTATAATTCAAGGTATTAAAAATTTAGAATAGTTCAGTTTATTGTAAAATACAACATCAGAACAGGATGGTTTTGAAGAAAAACATTTTTTTGTATTATTAAACAATAAATCTTTTGAAATAAAGAAGAGTAACATTTTTTTTTAACCAGAATTTTTTTAACACTTCTGTATGAGTAAAATATTAATGTTTTATAAAACATTTAAAATAAAATAATACGATAAGTTTTCAATTTAATATAACTTTTCGTGAATGCTCACCAACTTCCTTACTAAGCTGTAACTTCCTTACTAAAATCTGCTAATATTATTAAATTTTTAATCTTTCTCTCTTTTATTTATTTCTTTTTTGCATCATTAAAATAAGCCGTCATGCAACTTTTGAACTTTAAATTTCCCTCAGTGTAAACTCAGACTAGACGAAAAAAATCATTTAATTTCAAAAAGCAAAATTAGTATAAATTTTACTGGTAGCAATAATGTTGCAAAATAATAAAATATCTTAAGAATCATGCTTCGACACTTTTTGGACCTTCGAAACCTTTTCGAAACCCGCCTTCGAAGAGACCGCTTTTAAGTTTTCTCACACAATCTATCTGATTTTTACAGCACTGAAAAAAAAATTAAATAATAATACAAAAACCGGAAAATTTTTCGAAGATTATATTGGCAACGTTACAATTCACTATCTTTTAATGGAAAACTTTCCTTAAAATCGAAAAAATTTTCCAATTCTCTTTTATCAATTAAATTCGGAATTTTTTGTGTTAAAAAATTGTTGTTTGTACTGGCGTTGCGATTGCCAATACAATGTCCCTAAACTAAATGTACACCCCCCCCCATTTTTTTCTCTTTTTTACAGTGTATTGATAAAATATAGACAGTTTTAATACACCTGTTGTCTATCTGCATAGTGAACAACTGCGTTTCATGAACATCAAAATACATCACGAAATAAGCATTTGATTGAATAATTAAAATAAAAAATGCATGAATTATTCTAATAAAAATTTATCTGGTGTCATTCCTGTAATTTTATTAGCTTTAAAGCGTTCCAAACCTAAGGAATTTTACGCTAATATTTCTGCAATAGAAGAAAAAATTACAATTTATTTTTTTACATGAAATCGCACATAAACCTGCTTGTGAAAACAAAATATTTTCTCATCAATCATTTCAAAATAATAAATGGATTTTATTTTTTGTTTTATTTCTTATATAAAAGTGTATCTGGACTTACAAAATCCTGCTAAACTTTTATCAGAAGAGAGATAAAATTTAAATTATATGTTAAACGAAGGTTAGAATTACTTATTTATTTAAAACAGGAAAATGTGGCATTCTTCTTTAATACTATGATCGTTGTTGTTTAGATTCTATATTTTATTTGCAATATTTTAAAAACATTGAAATTTCAATAATTATGAAATACTTTTTTCAATTTATTTTAAATTCATTTTAATATAACATACACCTTTTAATAATTATTGTCAGTGATTTTGAAAACAGCATGATAACATTGTAAAAAGGTTCCTTACAAGATTTTGCTTTTCACTTCTATAATTTTGGAACTTATAATAAAAATTACTTAACACTTTTTTAATCACCTGGTTAATTAGCTTATGCAGGTGATATTTTTGTACAAAATATTAAAAAAAATTTTTTTGGACTGTAAATAGTCGGATGTTGCAAGTCATATACAAAAAAGTGTTTCTTAGGGGGGTGGGGAGGATAAAATATAAGAATATTGAGAATGTTAAAAATTCTTCAAAAATTGAAATGACACATAATATTAAGTAAATTATTAATGAACACATTATATAGACAACTTGCCTTGTTTATAATCAAAATTACTATTTCTTTTCCGCAATTTAGAATGGCAAATTTTCGCTGCATGGGTTGGACATGTCTTGATTTGTTTGGATAAAGATGCAGGTGTAGTTCGCAATAATTTTAAAAGTTTAGACCACGCTTAGGGGCTGTGCAAACACAACGTTATTATTTTAGAAGAGAGGGGGAGGGAGTCTGGCAAATGATATCGTAAGATATCACTAAGGGGAGTCGTCTTTTGATATCGATATCATTTTTGATCCAACGAAAATGTTCTTTTTTTATTTTATTTTTTTGTTCAAAATAGTATGTTATCGTTTTTTAGTATGTTATCTATTTTTATGAAAAAACAAAGTTTTTCATAAAAACAAAGCTCCAAAATACTTCACTTACGACCCGAATAACCTTGGACTCTTAATGGAAAAGAAAAAAAAAATATAAGACAAATTGATACCGGACAAATTTAAAAGAAAAAGTAGACAAATTAAAGATATTGAGAGACGGTTAGTGGGCGGGCGGGGCTCTGAAGCTATCGACCTTCCCTGCTTTCATCCCGAACATCCATTTTTATGAAAGAGCAAAGTTTATAATAATATTACTAAATTATAAAAACTAAATTATAAAATAGGCCAGTATTTGACATTCTTTTTATTCTTCATATGTGTATTCATCGACAATCACTGATCAAGAAAACTATAAGTGAAGTATATTTTAAATGAAGCTTTTGTTTACTAACGAATAATTGAGAAATAGAAAGAATGCTGGCCACTCTTTTTATTGATTAAAAAAATCTCTCTCCACACGCTCCCAATTTCGCTCAGGGCAAATGCAACAAGACGTTATTTCTTTTGAGTTTATTATCTAACGATAAGCTATTATAAAATACTTTTAAATCATAATAAGAAATTTGATATAAATTTGTATTTTATTGACTGTATTTCAATTGAGTCAATAAAGTACATAATCGGTTTTGCTTCTCACACTAAATAAAAGAGATAAGTTCAAAAGATAAAAAGAAAATAGATATTGATAACGATATCATTTCCCGGGGAGGGAGGGAATGATATCATATGATATCTGATGGAGGGTAAGGGGTTCAAAATTGCCAAAAAAATTATCACTTTATATATGCAAATCCCCTTAGTTTCTTTTTTCTCTTTTTTCTACGGAAAATGGACAATAGACGGCAATTTAACGTTTATGAAACATATTTATACATACCGTAACTTTTCTTCACGGTTAAAAAACTTAGATAATCCGTTGTTTGATAAAAATGTTGAAATATCAAATTATCAAGTTAAAAGAAGTTTCTAAAGCACAGACACACCAATATCAAGAAATTTTGTGTAGTAAAAAATTTGCAATCAGGATTTTATTTTATTTTGTTTATTTATTTATTTTATTTTATTATTAGTATTAAATTATTTTGCTAATATAATGAAAACTTTTTTTTTTTCAATAACATCTGAAAGTAGTTCTATGGGATCAGAAAGTAATTTTATGGAATGTCATTATTTAGCGCTATACGCTCATTATTTAACAACAAATCATCAAAATCTGAAACTGTTTGAAATAATTAGTTTAGAATATTGTATCATATTGTATTAATTGTATACTTTTCTCTTCGACAACTCTATAATCAAAATGTATGTGAAGTATTTACCTTTGTTTGAAACACAGTGAAATGTACCACAGTATTTAAACTTGTCAAAAGAAAATTATTACAATTTGAATGGGAATCAGTTGAATAAAAATGTGAACGTAGAAAAATCCGGTATAACCCAAAATAAATATTCAATAATTTCTACATCCACCTCATTTTTTTAATGATTTGTTTCATTATTAAATGTACAGCGCATACTGTAAGGAATTTTTAAACGTTCTTTTTTGCTCTTTCTTAAAGCTTCAAATATGTAAAAAACAGATTTTTTCCCAATACTTTCTATAAAATAAATTCAAATAAAAAGAAATAATTATTTATCGAAAGAAAATCCATTTGTGTCACGTAGTTTGGTAAAAATTTTAGACATTGTTAATTTTTTTATTGATTTGTTTTAATTAAATGAAAAAAAATTAATTAATATTCACTTTTCTTAGTTGTGCAATTGCTTCACATTTTATGATTTGAATATTTCCTCTGAATATATGTCAGAGTCTTGAATTATTAAAACAAGCATCTTTATTACTTCTTCAAATCTTTAAAATAAATAATTGGGATTAGTCCCAAAGGCATGCAGCAATTCCCATTTTTAAAAAATCCTTGAATGAGAATAATGCATTTTCTATTAAATTGTAAGCAGAAATAAAATCTCAAATAGAACATTCTTTTTATTCTATTAGCCTTGAAGCAAACACGATCGAATATTTAATGAATTTTTTAAAACTATTTGCATGTTTCCGTTATCATGTAACGATGTAACTGATTATTTCGTTGAATTTAATACATTTACGCAAGATTTACGAGGAAAAAAAAATCTGTATTTGAAAAATAATTAGTTGAAGATAATTTTATTTTGAAAAAATATTTGTGGTGTTATTAAACATAGAATTTAACTGATAAAAAAAATTGAAGGAAATAAACCGAAAATTAAGTTTCTGAATTGACACTAAAAGAATGCAAAAAAAAAGTCTTTTAAAGATCTAAAATGAATTTTTTAAACGTATTATTTTTATATAATTAAATAAAACCGTCCTTACTTACCTTTTTACATAATAAACTTTTTAAGTAATATTAATTTATTTTTTAAGAAACTATTGAATAAAACCTGTGTAAGTAATTTAAAAAAAAAGGAAAATATTTTTACAAAACAATGCGTTAAGAAAATTTAAAAGCTTATAATTGGATTTTACAGAAGCTTTTTAAATTTTATTTACTACAAGCATGTATAAGTACTAGAAAAAAATTATTACCAAGTAACAGTTTATTTATTTAAAAGGATTTAACTTGTTATTTTTTAATCCTAATAGTACACACATTTCAAATTCGCAGCCTAAATATTTTTTTTAATGAAAGATACTTTTGCACCCGGTATATAGCGAGTAAATTAGTTATTTTAAAGCAGCAAATATAGTGGAAAGAATAGGTCTCCAACGATCTTTGTTTAAAATCACTAAATTGTGTTATTTTCTTTTTAATTTTTTTTATCTTTAAAATATTCTATTCTGCAACAATATAACGAGAATTTAAATGCCTCTTTTAGGAGAAATAAATAGACATTTATAATTAACAGCAGTAAAACAATGAATGTCTTTTCTTTATAAACAATAAATAAAACAATAAATGTTCTTTTCTATGAAAAGATACACATGACGGAAGACAAGGGGCTAAGCATATATAATGTCACCACTTTAGGGAGGAAAACTTTAGCTTTAATATAGTTATTATTTTTTATTCAACCAATCTTTTATCTTTTTATTTGTGATTTTTTGTTTACCAAAAAAAAAAAAAAAATGTTTTTTGCTTTTTACTTAAAAAATCAGAATTTTTTTAGTCTGTTATCTATTTTTATGAAAATACAAACATATTATTAAAAACATTAAATTATTATAATATTGTCTAATTCCAAAATACGGAATACCTCAAAGTTTGACAGTGCTATTATTTGTTATGTGTGTATGCATATATAATATGCTGTTCGAAAAACCAGGTGAAAAGTATGTTTTAAATTATACCTATTTTTATCAGTAAAGAAAAGGGAAATGTTTTGGTACACCTGCTTTATTGGTAAAAAGTTCTGCCTATCCTATTTCCTCAAGCATGGAGGAAACTGCAAGAAAGCCTTATTACTGTTAATGCATTATACACTAATAAATGTAATATTAAATATTTTTAAAAGCTTATTTCTTATATTTAATTAAAAAGTATTTCTCATACACTTTTTTATTGACTTTACAAATCATATATATATATATATATATACATACATATACATATACATATACATATACATATACATATACATATATATATATACATATATATATATACATATATATATATATATATATATATATACACACACACATATATATATATATATATATATATATATATAACGTTATCATTTATGCGGTTGGGGGAGGGAATCTCGTGAAATGATAACGTTTGTTTTCTTAAGGAGGAGGAATGGAGAGTGGGAAACATTAGTCTTCTGTGGAATATGCAACTGAGAGGTAATGAAGCCTAGGCTCCGGATTTCTCATAAAGATTCAGAAGAGCTAGTCAGCATCTTTTCTTTGTTGGCGATTTAGGCTTGAGTTGGATCCTGCCTCTTAATAAAATTGTGTTACCCATAAGAACAATGCAAAAAATGATAAATTTAATTAACTCTTATTTTTTCTTGCAATGAATTTTAATGATTTTTGAAAAAAAAGATAATCTTGTTTTAAATAAACAACTACTTCACATTAAATAGTATAAATGCAGCGATTTGGATTTATTTTATCGCATTAAAAAACGAAAACTTATGTCATCTTAAAGATTTCAAAATAAATAATGTCACATTATTCTAAAAGGTATTGTGAAATTTCAATTTAACATTTTTTTCTGAAAAAAAAAAACTGTTTTCTATTTACTTTTAAGGAAAAATAAAATAAAATCAAATTTTGTATTTATTCCTTATACCGGAAGCTTAAACGATCGAACATTTAAGGAACTTTGCTGAAACTATTTGCAATTTTTTTATTATTCAGTGTCTCTTTATATATATGATAATGTTTAGATCATTTCTATGGATTTCATATATTTACGCAATAATTTAGAGAAAATAAATTAAAAAATACATTTTGAAAAGTTAATTGCAGAAGCTATATATATAATTCTGAAAGGAATGATTTTTTTTTTTTTTTAAATCGGAAATGAAGCTACTAAATTAATATAAAATTTATGCAAATAAAAAGATGAACTCTGTTTTTAAAAATCTAAATGCCGCTTTTGAAACAATTTTGTTTTATTTTAATAGTTTAGAAGAGCATTAATTAGTTTTTTTACATAGAAACATTTTTCTTTTAAGGAAAAATGGCATTATAATTATACATTCTTCAATAAAATATTTTAAAAGTATAATAATTTTTTTTTAAAAAAAGAAAATATTAAAAAAAATTGTAATGGGATTTTATAAAGTTTTTAAAATTGTCATTTTCTGCAAACGAGTTTCAGTAATAGAATAAAGTTACTATAACGATCAATTAATGTATTTTAAAGGGATTTAACTTATTATATTAAAAAATAGCATGTATTTTAATTGAAAAAGTCTGAATCTTTTTTAATAAAAGCTTTTGCAATTCGTAATATTCTGTATAAAATTATTATGTTTTGCAGAAGAGATATACTTAAAAAATTAAGGAAAATGTTTGAAATTTATAATGCTTTTTTTTCTTTTTTCATGCATTTTACTATGTGATCTTTTTTATATGGCGTGTGCTTTGAGTTTGAATGATTCATGATTTAGTATCTAAAGTAGTACGTATATTCTTTTTTAATTATGATTTAATAATTTACAATGAAATTTGGAAATATACATGCTATAATTACATGTTGAACACATTGGTCTCCATTATTTAACCATTTGCCTGATATTACATTCCCTAGTGTATCAGAAATTAAAAAAATAAGTAAGTAAGTGTTATGTTATCATAAAAAAATATTTCAAGTAAGTAAGTGTTTTGTTATGATAAAAAATATTTTAAGTAAGTAAGCGTTATGTTATCATAAAAAAAATATTTTAAGTAAGTAAGTGTTATGTTATCATAAAAAAATATTTTAAGTAAGTAAGTGTTATGTTATCATAAAAAATATTTTAAGTAAGTAAGTGTTATGTTATCATAAAAAAAAATATTTTAAGTAAGTAAGTGTTATGTTATCATAAAAAAATATTTTAAGTAAGTAAGTGTTATGTTATCATAAAAAAATATTTTAAGTAAGTAAGTGTTATGTTATCATAAAAAAATATTTTAAGTAAGTAAGTGTTATGTTATCATAAAAAAATATTTTAAGTAAGTAAGTGTTATGTTATCATAAAAAATATTTTAAGTAAGTAAGTGTTATGTTAACATATAAAATATTTCAAAAACTGCACGATTTATTTCAAACTATTCCTTTAACCCTTTCCGACACGGGTAAAATTTGATAGTAAAATGAGAAAATATCGACTCACACCGGTATTGACAGACGAATTTTTTAGATATTTTTAATTGCTTAATTTAAGTTTTTACATAAAAACAAAATTTTGCTAAAATATTATTGGTGCTGTTTGCAACTATGGAATTAAAATTAGGTATCCCAGACCGGGCACAGTGTACCGGAAAAGGTTAAGTAATATTTTTGTAAAATTATTTTTAAAATTATAAATTTGTTTTCTATCGAAAAGACGAAATTTGAGATTTTATAAGAAAAAAACTTCTATTGATGTTAAAACATGATGAAGGATAAAGGATGAAGGTTGAAGAAAGTTATGATGAAGGATTCTACTTTGATGTTAAAGGATAATTCTTTGAAGATTTTTAGAGTAGTAGAAGAAGAGTACAGAACGTTTTTGGATAATTACGCCGCCTGAATAATCATTTTGACTCTCGGTTCGCAAATGGTCGAATTTTTTTAAATTTTTAAACACAGTATTCTTAATAAATAAAACCAGATACGATAAAGTGATACGACGATATATCTAAAATGCTTAGTCGTACACAGCTTTCTTTTAATAAGTAATTAGTTGTTAGAGCATAAACATAAATATATATAATACTTTATTATTTTTAAAATATTGTATCTGTAGTGATAGTTATCTAAATCACCATTTTCTCTGTGGTAACAAATTTAAAAGTAGATCAATGCTGCTTATTTAGGACATCTCTGACCTAAACAGGATAACGAATTTTTCCTTTATTTTTCAGGACTTTCAAAGATATCTTTATTAGAAACACTAGGATAATGTAAAGAGAAGTATCGCACATGCTTTTCACAAAACTGAGGAGTAAGAATGATGAATGTCCATCCATTGATAGAAAGCATTATTCTTTCTTATAGGATCTTGCCGAATTATTATTTTTATCACATTTATAAACTATGCAAATGAAATATTTTCCCTTTTACGCATCTCACGGATCCATAAAAAAGTATCTTGTTGCATTGCAAATTCGCATTTGTAAGATGGTGGAGCATAACAGGAAGTGGTTTTTCAAAGAGAGCCTTTTATATTTGCAGAAAATGTCCCAGAAAATATTTCGTTGAACGTAATTACGTCTGAAGATGATGAAACTTTCAACATAAATTGCGTAACACATTTTTGTAAGTGTGTCCATGCAGCATTTTCAGAAAGAATCACGTTTTGAGCACCAGCCTTGGCGAGTTGGCGAAAGTAAGAACGTTCAGCTTGCTGCATTGCCAAACGCCAATCGTCGTTTTGCTTTGATTTTCTAATCCGAAATCATTTTAATCTAAAAAAAGCTCTTCGTTTTAAACTATGTTTTAATTGTAAACAACGGTGAATAACATTTCCTCATATTATATTCTTTCCTTGAAAACATTTACGGAAAAACAAACGAAGAATAAGCACGATCTCTTCGCAGAAGGAAGGGTTGCTATTCGCTAGGCGTTTGGCGTAACAAACAAGAAAGGATGCATAGCATTGACTTCATCTCCGCGCCAATCGTTGTTCTGGCGATAAGGGCTCTTGGCTCAAAACGTGATTCTATCTAAAAATGCGTCCATGCATTATCTTCGCCTGAAACTAGTTCAAATATTTAATGATAATAACTCAAGTAAATGCAGCGGACTAATTCATGAGATGCTGTTTAAGAATGTTGAAGAAGGAAATACCCTTTCAGAATAATTTGGAAAAAACAAATTTTGACTATTTTTAGGTCGAATACTATTTAAAATCTTTCCATTGAAGATATAGAGGTCATAAATGCAAGGATCCTTTTTAAAGAAACAACACTTTGTTAAATACATAAAAGAGTCTATAATTTAAAATTTCAGAGGACATGAAAGGGAATATTTTGCAAAAAATATGAACTATTCATAGACCACTCCAGACACTTTAAACAAAAAGAAAGCGTTGCTACATAAAAAAAAATGTAATGACAATAAACAAAAACTCTATCGAAAAGTGATTTTTTTTTGTTAGTGAAATATGAACAGTAAAACAAAAATAATTAATGACAATAGCATTTTGATCGAAAGTAGTATAATGTAAGTAAACAAAATATACGACTAAACATATTTAATTTGTGCTGTGTTGGAACTTCTTATTAATCATTAGGAATATTACTACGAAGTATAAATTGATAATTAATATATACATTATTCAAATGACCCACAAAAATCTTAAAGTATATATTATTATATTAGTTTTTTAATTTATGTATCATTAGTAGTCTGCTCTGTTTACCAAATTTCACATTTATGATAATTTAGAGGACAAATTATATTAATCATTTGTCAAAAAGCTCTGTACTACTAATAATTTTTTATTTATGTATATAATATTTTTCACCTTTGCTTTAAAATATCCCTTTGATGAAAAAAATAACAAAATAATCCTTTTCCGAAATTGCCACCAGAATATTAACTTATCAAGGCCTCCTTCAATGTTCTCCACATTACACTGTGCTCCACATCCTGATCTTGCCACTTCACTTCGTGTGGCACATTGAACAAATTCACTTTTTCTACATACGACACGTTTAATCAGCCACATTTTTCGGGTAATTTTTTAACTGTTTTAAAAGGCCCTTCAAGGAACTGTTTTCGGTGGGCCCTTTAAGGAACTGTTTTTAGTGGACCCTTTAAGGAACTGTTTTTGGTGGGCCCTTCAAGGATACCCCAGGCTTTTTGTTAGGCTTAGTGTTAAATACATTTTTTTGTTTAAAAAAATTGTA
Source organism: Maratus speculifer (assembly GCA_964019185.1). NCBI lineage: Eukaryota > Metazoa > Arthropoda > Arachnida > Araneae > Salticidae > Maratus > Maratus speculifer. The sequence continues at coordinate 68,502,045 of OZ025297.1, read as the reverse complement.
TTTTTAACGTTTTGCATTAACAATCATTAATCATTATATGAAGAATTAGTATGAAGTACCGGATTTCATTTCAGAATTTTTTTTAATTTAATGTACATGGAGATTATAATTCAAATTTATTGATAAACTTTTAAAATACAAACACTTTCAATATATATTCAACTGATAAAAACATCGAAACATCAAGGTGAAAGAAAAATGTTTTCTCATCAATCATTTTTTCAACTTTCTGGAAAGGTAAATGTATACTCATTGTATCAGACACTTGTTCTGTAGAAATATATCTGGATTTATAAATGCCTGCAAGAATTTTATCTCAACAGAGATAATATTTGAAATTCAAATTATACGTCAAACGCATCTTAGCATTGTACTATTTCTTTATCTAAATCTAGAAACCACAATTTTTCTCGACTGAGATAAATGTTGTTGTTGCGTTCTACGTTATAAATTCAGCAGTTTGGAAACTTTTAAATTACAGTTATTTTAAACATTTCTTTTCACGCTTTATTTTCTTGATGTATTTGCTACAATAATTAAGATGAGGTAGTTTTTGTAGAATTTTTAACAAAATAAGTTTTTAAATGATTGAAATAAATAAAATATATTTTAAATTCAAATTAACTGTGTAATAGGTTTTCATGATTATTCATTTTTTACACCTATATTATATTTATTATGTCTTATATATGTCTTAGCAAATATCATTAGTTAATTGATATTATCTAAATTATTAATATGAGCTGAAAATTGTATAAAAAATATACTTAAACGCTTTAACTAAATTTACAATAGGCCTAATTTAATTGTGAATGTAAATAATAATAAATCACATAATTTCAAAAATTTCTAAAAGAGATTGTATCAAAGAACGAGATTATAATTTTCATATTTGTCAAAAACAATAAAATGTAAATCAAAATAATCGTCGATGCTTAACATCTATCTATCAGTAGATTTACACATCTGACTATTTTTAGACAGCATCACTAAAAATTTGAGGATTTGGTGCAAAGGATGCTGTCAAAATTGAAAAATATGATAAATCTCAAAACTAACATAAAAGAATTTGGCTGGTACCATTCGATTCAGCATATACAGATATTTTTAAATAAGTTAATGGTTTAAGAATAACTATAAAATAAAATTTTTAAGAATAATTTTTTTTGTTTTTTTACCCCCCCCCCTGTTAAGAGTGGAATTTCATAAATATTACAACCAATTGTGATAGTACAAAACTTTAAAGGAATTTTATGGAATTTTGGAATAACCACAATATAAGGATAGTTATAATTATGATTTTAAATTTTTAGTAATTTATAATAATGAGTTATGTGTCTATTTAAAATGATAGTATCGAAATTTGTTTTAATGAAATTTGAACTAGTGTTTATGGCTTGAGTTAATAATATAGAGTAATAATGTTTACAAATTATTGCATAGTTGTTAGGTGATTTAACAACATTTTATAATAAATTTATTTTGTAGAGTTAATGATATAGAGTAATAATGTTTACAAACTATTTCATAGTTCTTAGGTCATTTAGCAACATTTTATAATAAATTTATTTTGTAAATTATTTATTTCATCATTTAATTGTTTAATATTTAACTTAAAGTTATATATTTACTCCTATAGAGTTCAAAATTTAATTTATCTAAAACATTAAGTTTCCATTCAGGGAAATATGCCATAGGTTTATTATAGTCTATCGAAATTTAATAAATAAAAAGAACTAGATCTAAATTAAACTGTTTTAAAACTGATATTGTATTAGGAATGGAAAGAATGCGATATTTAGTATCATTAGCCGTTAAATTAGCGTTTAATTGGTATATCGTCTGCTGTAGTTTAAGAATAATAATTTATTAAAAATTTTGAATCAAATAAGTTCAATGTATAGTTTTGTTTTGATTCGGAAAATACATTTCCTGTATATTCTATGATAAAAGTGTCACGTTCTAAAGAAAATTCTAAAGATGTAATTAAGATTTTTCATTTAAAAGTTCAAGGACAAATTCCTGTACAGATATCGAGAAGATTAAATATATCCATAAGCAATATTTAAAGAGTTTTGAGGTCAGGTGGACCATGGAATACTAGAAAGCAAGTCGGAACAACAACAAAAAAGGACAATGTTACTTGATGATAGGATGTTATTAAAAATGTCTCCAATTGCTATTTTGTCTGTGGGTGAAATTGGAGCAATTTCTAAAATTTCAAAAAGCACTGTACATAGAAGAATTAAAGCTTTAAATAGTATTGTTTACAGGATAATGAAAGCAAAGACATATACATGCACCTCTCAAAAGCTCGGAAGTATGTGTCATATGGTGAGAAATTTATTCCTGTCCTCTTCAGTGATGAAAATAAACTGAATTTAGATTATCCTTATGGTTAACAATTTTACCAAGTTGACCTAAGAAAAGACCACAAAAACTGTTTCAGAAGGCAACTTGGCGGAGGATCCGTAATGACCTGAAGAGGGTTTTCTTTCAACGGCCAAACTTTTCTAGAAATTACAGATAGAAAAATGATATTGGAGGATTATCAGGATACTTTACTCACTAATTTACTGCCAATTACGAATTTTCTAGCAGGACTGGGATGTCATCCTGACATAACTTATGCATATATGCAATTCTCCACATCAACAAAAACAATGTTCAGGCAAAACAATATCACTCTATTAGACTGGCCATCACTTAGTCCAGATTTCAATCCCAAGGATTATGTATGGGGTATTCTTTATCATAAAATAGAGAAAATGGAAAGCGATATACATGTGACCTATAATGACTTAAAATCTGTAATTAATAAAGCGTGATATGCAATATCTCCTTCTGTAATGCAATACTTAGTTAATTCTATGGAACAATGTGTATTTAATGTTATAAAGTGTCGCGACAATATATTTAAATATTATAAGTAAGTTTTGGTTACTTATATAAACGAACAACAACAAAAAAAAGTTAAAGGTGCCTATACTTTTGGGACTTTACATTGTTATATAATTTAATGTATATTTTGTAATTTTAAATCTTTAATCACAATTTATATGAGTAAATAAAATATTAAAAAAAAACGCTTTTTTATTTATTATCTACACTGTAAAAAAAAAGTGTCGATCTACTAAAAAAACTTTAGTGATCTTGTAATTACTAAAAAATTTTTAGTAATCTTAGTCGGTTACAAGAAATCCTGTAAGAATTACTAGAAAAAAGTTAGCAACGGATAGAGTTAATAATTTTATATTTTTAATAGCTATTACTAAAACTCACTTGGTGTGGATTTGATGGCATAGTGGTTATAGTAACGGACTCCAGGCTAAAAGGTCCCGGGTTCGATAATGGCCTCTTTCAAATACGCCCCGAATGTATGCAGTGTAAGTACTCGTTAATAAAGGGATTATGAATATCCTGACGGAGCAGTAGCAATGTTTGGTGCTGCCATCTATTGCGGTTTTGCCGAAAATCTTCCGTTCCAGAAGTCTGGATGCTGCTCGAAGGAAGCTCCAGCCCTTCGAGCCCACGTAATGGTTATTAAAAATAATTTTGCAGTTATTACTAAAATTTGCTTGGTGGCTCATACTAAAAAATTTTAAGTTAGTTATACAAAAAATTCTTTTGTTCAGTTTACAAAAGAAATGCTTGTTTCGCTTGCAAAAAAAGTTTGTAATGGTTACTAAAAAATTCTGTGGAATACAAATTTACTAAAACATTTTTAGTAACCTCTTGATTTTTTTTTACAGTGTACCTCACAAAATTTAATAGTACCTTATTACTTTTTATGTTAATGCAAATTTTATTGATTCTCTAAACTTTTGGAACAGGGTGTAGAATAACAGGATTTTTTTTCTACTTACTTGTCAGTGCAATAGGAAAAAATTACTAAATTCAACTTATAATACATGGTGTGCCCGCCGTTTCGCTCAGTTATTTAAATTAGTTCACTACACACAATAAAATATCTCAGCGGACTGTAGTTTACTATAAAGTTTATTTCACATCACTTAAAATATACGAGAGCCGATGTTTACACTACTCCTCAGATCGGTCTCTCGAACATAACTAAAAGAACAATTTATGTTGCCATTTCGAACACAATTCAAGTTATTAAAAAAGAAACACTTTTTTGAGAATAAACAATAGATGGCGCTTCTGGCGGCAACATACCGCCGGGCCTTGAATGTTGCAAACATTCAATACTATACAATTTCAATACAACTTTTTCTCAAAATGCACTAAATGAAATATTAAAATTACAAATACAAGCACAAAAATATAATACACAATAATACAAAACAAATTACGAAAATAAATAAATAAATGAAATTATGTAGTCAGTGTGGTGTCATTAGAATTCACATAAGGCAAAACAACAATTTTGATTACTGGCCTTTTATAGGTGCCATTTTTATCTCTTAATGTAACAACTCTAGTTTTACCATTTTGGCCTGAATGGATTTTAATAATTCCATTTAGAAAACTCAACTAGCATATATATGCACTCTCAATACACTTTATATTAATATTTACTTTGATAATACATAATATATTCAAATGGAAATTAACTCAATTTTACATATGTACACTGAAAATAATTATATACCAACTAGATATAACTCAGAATAGCTCAAAATATCTTATAAAACACATTGCATTAAGAAAATATAAAAACCTTTTACAATAATTATAAATTTATTTCTCTATATATTGCACAACCATTTAAAGGTCAAAACTTCTGCCTAATCTCAAAAGGTAAAACTTGTACACTTAAATAAATATCGTTTATGAAGTATTCTACTATCATCTGAGTAAGTTTACTTTTAATATATAGTAAAATTGGAAATTTTTAGTTAGCAATTAAGTTACTGTTTGCTAATCTACCTCCTACTCTAAAAAGAACTGTATTATCAAGAAATGGGTGAAAGTTTCTTATCTGATTACTATTATTTACCTTACCTGATTTTTGGAAGGATTTTATGCACTGATCAAAAAATTTTAGTTGAACACTTTTTAATAAAAATCTCTCTGCTTCGTTAAGATCTTTGATGTTTAAAGGACCATCTTTTCTTTCTTTTTTTATTATTGCTAAGAAACCTGAAAATAAATCCTAAACTACGAATTATTATATGATAGTTATGACTTAAATCAATTATATCATGCACAAAGGTATTATTAGAAACTGTGAAAAAAGATATACTCTTAAAGTCACTAATATTACAGTTTTTAAGTTTGTTAGAAAAGTCATAGGAATAAACTGTTTCAAGTATAACATTTTGTTTAACTTTCAAAATTATATCACAAACACTTATCTCGGGTGTAATAATTTGAGCATTAGAAGGCACTTCTTTCTGCTTCTCTTCTGAAGCAAATTTGTACAGTAGATTTACAGGTGTAAAATTAGGAAACTGGCAACAATGAGGACAACTTGGTGGTAGACTACGAGGTGGAATCATGAAATAAGAGAGATGAAACAGACGATTTTCCTTCTTTTCTAAATGTTCAAATGAGCATAACAGAAAGTTTCCCTGAGAGTAGAATATGCCGCACTTTGGACAACAATGGTGCTGATGAAGTCTCCAAACATGCACATCACAGAAAGCACGATGCTTTATTTCAGATGATGGTGTGGACAGATAATGTTGGGACACATAATTTGTACATGGAATAACTTTGTTCTCAAAGTTATCCTCAGCTTCGCAAATGTGTTGTATGCTGTTATCATAACATAAGCAAAGAATTTCTTTTTTAACACAAGAACAAGGAAATCTCGGAAACATCAGTTCTTCAATAGAAGAATTACATGCTGGAGGTAACTTAATCTCTTCTTCAGATACATTTTCTTCTGGTGTACGTTCTATATAGTTTGTCTTTAATAATACATCTGAAGTTCCTTTTACATATCCATTTGGTAGAAGTTTGATTTCACAAAATTGTGGTTGGAAATCACTCTTGGACAATTCATAAGTATAATATTGATTCTGTATAGAATTATCTCTGTTCTCGAAATTACTTTTTGAAAAGTTATCTATCGATAAAACTTGATTTATAAATGATATCAGAGATGTATTTTTCTTTAAAGTACTTCTAGACATAAATGTCTTAAGAGAAGTATTTGGTTTCATCTTAGAATCAGAAACAGACTTTTTTGCGACAGTAAAAGGTTTCACAAATGTTTTTGAAGCAACAGTACGAGATTTGGTTTCGGAAACACCATATAACTGTATTGTTTCATCATAGATTGAATTTTCACAATTAGAGTTTGTTTTTCGTTTCAAAAGATAATCAATAACTTCATCTTTTAAATCTTTCTTTAAAAGCATGGTTTTTGCTTTAATAAAATTTTCTTCATTTTCAAAAATTTCATTTAGTAGTTTAAACATTTTAACTGGTTCTCTAACTTCGACCATGTGGCCTAACTGTTGGTATTCTTTTAAAAAATTAGAATATAATCTTAAATATTCGGGATCCGTTGCTAGGAGATTTGATGAAGAATTTAAAATTTTCATGGCCTTTTGCTCTGATTCGCCAAGACAAGACAGATCTTCCTTTAGTGGCATTTTCACCATATATTGTTCATTTTCAGTTCTAGAATAATTTTTCAGAAAGTGCTCTTCACAAATGTTTGACTCTTTAGTTTTAGAAATCTCAGACTCTCTCTCTATGTTTTCGAATTCCCAAAACTCTTTAGTTACCCTTTTTAACTCTAAATTATCTGTTACCAACCCACAATGAATATTGCTTTCTCCCTTAGCCGGAAGGCTTCCACTAACAATAAAACCGAAAACACTGTTTTGTAACACAATTTTAGTATTCAATGTTTGTGAATAAATTTGACCCGGTTTTAAAAATTCATAGAAATTTTCTGCACCTAAAAGCAAATGAATTGGGCCTGGGACATTAAATTTCTCATCAGCTAATTTGATGTTAGTTAATGGAATAGAAGTCTCAAGTGGTCTAGACGGCGTAAATTCTGTAATTTTCGGAACGACCAAAAAATCTAATTTCAAATTAAAATCTTTACCTCTATTTGAAATAGTTGTGTTAACTCTAGACCTAACATTCAGCGATAAATTATTTATGCCTGAAATAGAAATGTTAGTCTTTTCTCTTTTCAACTTAAGTTTATCTACTAATTCTTTACTCATAAAATTAGAATTTGCACCTACATCTAATAAACCTCGTACTTCATGAAAATTACCAAATTCATCTTTTATTAAACAAACAAATGTGCTAAGTAAGACAGCTTTTAACTCATTAGCCAAATTACATGTCGTTGAAAATAAATTGCTTTGATTATTAGCTTGAAAAGGCTGGAATACTGGAGCCGAAACATCTAAATTAGATTTATTACTATCATTGTTTATATGACTCATTTCCTGTGGAATTACCTCTTGATTGTCAACTTTATTTATTTTTTGTTCTCGAGGGAAATGGAGAGTTACATTATGTTTTTTCCGACAAATAATACAAGAGAATTTGGATTTACAATCTACTACCTTATGGTTCAAAAGACAATTAAAGCAAAGATTTTTTGCCTTTACTAGCTCAACTCTATCACCCACAGACATATTTTTATAAACAGGACATTTATGTAAAGGATGACTTTCAATGCATGACAAAATACACTTAGAATTTTTAACATCTGTTAGAAAAACTTTAGAAACTGGTTTGGAATAATAATTTTTATTATTCGATCTAGGAAACTCAGCATCAACTACGGGTTTCCCCTTTGATGTATAATATAAATCTATCTCTCGCGATAACTCAATTGGTCGAAACCAAGAATCCCCTTGTCTAACATTTATAAAACACATAACATCCTTATCAAGAGTCTGACAAATTTTATCAGAAATCACTAACTGTTTTAAAGTTTCAAAATCTGTCACATTTCTTAATTTTAAATAATAATCCCAACTCGTTGTTAATCGGGATGCAAATTGTACATACGTTTCATTAGATTGACGTTGTGCTTTCCTAAAATGTTCTAAGCAAGTTTGCGGAGTCGGTTCAAACTCTCTAAGTACTATAGCTTTTACTTTAGAATAATCCTCCAATTCCCCATCTTTAATGTATGTTATAACATTTGTTGCCCTTTCCCCTAATAAATTTAGAAGAATTTCTGATTTATACTTTTCTGGGACATTTTTCGAAATAAAAGCCCTTTCCAATGACGAAAAGATATAACCCCAACCTTCCGGTCGCGTCGGAATTTTAATTGTAAGTGTTCTTATACTTTTAATGAGAGAGTCTAAAGATTCTATACTTTCGGTTTTCTCAAAATTATTCGCATTTTCACTTTTTTTCTCTGTTTGGGCCTTAGCCAATTCAAGCTCTAACTTAGTACGTTCTAAACGTAATTTCTCAAGCTCTAAAACCTTCGCTTCATCACTTTTCCTTTCTTCAATAATATTACTCGCCATATCTTCAACCATTTTAGTATCTGTCTTATACTTATCATTTTCTTTAATTAAATTTATTAAATCATAATTAGTTAATTTAGTGTCTGAAATGTCAATTCCTAATTCGAAGGCTATCCTAAGATAATCTTCTTTTTTAGCACTTTTAAACATGATAATAAACACAATTTCACAATAAAGGAATAAATAAAGCAATTTCACATACATTCAAAAAAAGAAAATATAATCCAACTGATTACGGCAGATTTTTTGTTTATTTTTTTCCCTTTATTCTTCTCAAACCGTTCTTTTCATTTTTATTTTTCACAGACGATTTCGCAACATTGTTTTACGAAATATTCTTTTTATTCCAATTCTTGCTTTGAAGATATAACAGCGAACAGCTGCATATTATTTCATTTAAACATTTTTTTTTCTGATATTCTCAATATTGCAGTAATACTTTTTTTTTTTTTTTTTTTTTACTCGTAAATCAAAACTAGAAAGTTAAATAATGGAATCTTGATACGCACTTACTGCTGATTTCTCCGGATCGAGGGGGGACCAAAAAATATGTGCCCGCCGTTTCGCTCAGTTATTTAAATTAGTTCACTACACACAATAAAATATCTCAGCGGACTGTAGTTTACTATAAAGTTTATTTCACATCACTTAAAATATACGAGAGCCGATGTTTACACTACTCCTCAGATCGGTCTCTCGAACATAACTAAAAGAACAATTTATGTTGCCATTTCGAACACAATTCAAGTTATTAAAAAAGAAACACTTTTTTGAGAATAAACAATAGATGGCGCTTCTGGCGGCAACACATGGGAACACGAGAAATTTAAATTTCATCATTTATAAATAGATGTTTTTATTGACCAAAATTGATTGTAACTAATTTATTTACTTTACTTAAAACATTTTCGTAATTGAAACTATATGTGCATGACTACCGGTTGAGGAATTAGCCATTAGACGCCATTGAGAGTAGACACCCTGAATAGAAGAAATGTGACGTGATATAATTTTTTTCAAATACCGCCTTTCATTAGTAAGATGTCGTACAATAAGAAAATAGGTGTTTCATCAAAAGTATAAAAAATATGTTTAAATTTGTAAACTAGTGCAATATACTTATTTTGACTGTTACAACGTGTAAAAAAGCATTAATAGACTGTTTATATGTTTCGGCTCCATCAAAGTCAGTAACATAACATGATTCGCGAAAACAGAGCAGATTTGTATTATTTATTTTCCGTCGTGCAAGTTTTGAATATTCTTTATTTTCCTTCTTAATAGTATCAAAGAGATGCAACATACAAACTGACTAATAAAACATTTTTTTAAAATAATTTTTAATGATTTTGACTTCTTAGCAATTAAAATATGTACAAATTAGACTTTATATTCTCATATTGCTTAACAGAGCATGAAGAAATGAAAATTTTTTAGTGTTCAGATCAAACAGTGAATTGAATGTTACTGTAAATCGAATTTAGGATATTTATAAATATTAGACTTTATTCAAGACAATACTGACATTTTATAAAATTATTTACTGACCCCATATCTTAGCATTTAAGTTTAGGTAGGTCCGATGTGTTAACATTTTTATTTTCAAAGATGGACGAGCTTCCTAATTTTAGCTTACTTGAAACCTGATAATAACTGAAATAGATGATTATTTCAAACTAGAAGATAGCCCGTCAAAATGACGTGTTTGCATTTTCAAAGGATGATAAAAAATTACAACAACTGTGGTCAATCATAGCCAATTTAGGCTCAAACGATTTTGATAAATACTGCGATTAAACTTAGAAAGGGAAAAATCTAAAAAAAAAAAAAATTCAACAGAAATCTGCATTTAAAACTGTAGAAAAACTATCTGGTAGATGGGGGTGGGGATTATAATGAAGTTTAAAACGCACCCGCGGTTTGCTTAAATAAAAAGTTTTAATTAAATAGTGTTTTTGAAATCGTGAAAATATTTCAAAGCATAGTAAATTATAGTGATGTCATTTACAGCTCCCGCTGTAAATCTGACCATTGAGAACGCTTCATTACGACTATGGGACGGTTTCATTGGTCAGAAAATAGATTGCCTTTAAAATCGGAGGTAACTTTTCACAATGTTTTTTACAGATTTAAAATTCTCAAGAGTCATTCACGGCTGTAAAGAAAAAAAAATAAAGCAACCCGAATATAAAAATTTTAACAATATTGCATTTAAAGCACACCTTCGCTTTCCTTTAATAAAAAATTTTAATTAAATATACACTGTAAAAAACTTGACTCATTTGCTACAGCGTCATTCCACCGCTTTTATAGAAAACGGTTACTTTACTTTGTTATGGAGCATTCTCATTGGTCATAAAAGAGATATTCTATAAAAACTGTGGAGTACCGCTGCAGCAAATGGGTCAAATTTTTAACAGTGTACTTTTTGAAATCGTGGAAAAATTTCAAAGTGAAGTAAAAAGTAGTGACGTCATTTATAGCTCCCACTGTAAATCTGACCAATCAGAACGCTCCATTACGACTATGAAACGTTTTCATTGGTGAATGAGTTTCTTTTTCTCGTGGATATGTTGACCCCGGAATTGTTATACACGGAAGAGTTTTATATATATAATACGGGACTCAAAAACCTGCGTAATATGAAAAGTAATCAAAAATTGGATGATGACATTTGATACCAAATCATCGTACATCAATAATTTATTTAATATTGGCCTTTTATTATATGGAGTATGTATGTTATTATGCATATGCTACGATGTATAAGCATATAGCTAATATAAATTATAGCAAAAACAAACAAAATTAAACATACTTAATATAATATTTTCAATAATAATAGTTAATCATTGACGGAAATGTTTAATTGCAGATTTGTTGTTAACAAACTGAAACAAGGCGTTACGGTTATGAATGTCCAAATAAAAAAAAATACTTGGGTATTTTAAAAATGTACGTTAAAAGTTAGTCATGGGGTTCCAAACCAATACATAACACATCGTACATAGTTTGAATGCTCTTATTTAGGTGCTTTCGTAATTATGTAAATACATGGCACCTATTGTTGTCGTTCAGTCCGTCCGTCTGTCTGTCCGTCCGCATATAACAACGGAAAAACTACCCAACCGAATCGTTTGGAATTTAAAATATATAATTATTACATAATTTTGTCGAGTAATTTCAAATTTTATGAAAGTCAGATGCATAGATCAATTACAGGGACAATCAAAAGGGTTTCCGTTACATTACGGTCAATGGGGAAAAAAGTTTCAAATGCATTTTAATCGTTTGAAATTTTACATACATAATTATTACATAATTTTGTCGAGTTATTTCAAATTTTATCAAAATCGGATGCATAGTTCAATTACAGGGACAATCAAAAGTGTTCCGTTACATTACGGTTAAAGGGGAAAAATGTTTCAAATGCATTTTAATGGTGTTACATTTATTCGAACGTAATAAAATTGATATGTATCTATAAAGTACATATTATAATATAGATTTTGCATAATCTGCGGAACAAAGAATATTTGTTATTGATTTACAAGGCCACACAAAAGCATTCCATTGCATAATGGTATAGGAAGAACACTGTTTGGTGCGCATTTAAATTGTAATTATTTACAATTTTATGAGATTGATATATGAGAGTGATATTTTTAAAACTTCCTTACCGTACGAAACGCACCTCATTTGCTACGCTTCACATGCAATTTCTAACTTGTTTTTTATAATGATTTCCCTAAAGCTGAAATATGTAAACAGGCTAATCATACTTTCTTTTAATTGCTTTTACTGTCTACTTTTTACATCACTAAACAAATGAAAGAAGCACAAATTAGTACTTTATATTTCGTTTAATTATTGCAAAGTTTAACTGTGATATTTAAAAACTGTACTTTAAATTAACAATTAGTAATTGTAGGCCATAAACATAAACATAATTTTCCCTTTAATTTAAACATTCGACGAATTTAAATCTGTAGGCCGAAATAAGCATCCCTCTCATTATGTATAAATATCATTTCCTTATTACATGGTTGACAAAGTTATAAGTTATGCAGAAATCAATTATTGAAGGAGAAATTTCATTTACAAAAATGTGTTTGTGTTTGTGAGAATCGTGATTGCCGTAGATGAGTAAATATTTAGGTATTTGAATACTAATACAAATGATTTCAAGATATGTAATCAATTTACGCAGATAGTTAGTATTTTAATTTATAATTGTGTTTATAATTACAGAGTTGAGTTCAACACTGGATTTTATTCACTAAAAATAGTATATTTATAAAACGTAAGTAATTTTAACAAGTTGGAAATTGCACGTGAAGCGTAGCAAATGAGGTGCGTTCGTACGATAACGAAGTTTTAAAAATATTACTCTCATATATCAATCCCATAAAATTACAAATAGTGAATTACAATTAAAACGCTCATCAAACAATGTTCTCCCTATACCATTATGTAATGGAATATTTTTGTGTGGCTTTGTAAATCAATAACAAATGTTCTGTGCACCACAAGTTATGTAAAATGTATATTATAATATGTACTTTATAGTTGCATATAAATTTTATTAATTTCGAATGAGTGTAACACCATTAAAGTGCATTTGAAACATTTTTCCCCATTGACCGTAATGTAACAGAATACTTTTGATCGTCCCTGTAATTGATCTATGCATCCGATTTTCAAAAAAAATTGAAATAACCCGACAAAATTATGTAATAATTATGTATTTTAAATTTCAAACGTATAAAATACATTTGAAACTTTTTCCCCATTGACCGTAATGTAATTGAATATTTTTGATTGTCCCTGTAATTGATCTATGCACCCGATTATCAAAATATTTCAAATAACCCGACAAAATTATGTAATAATTATGTATTTTAAATTTTAAACGATTAAAATGTATTTGAAACTTTTTTCCCCATTGACCGTAATGTAATGGAATATTTTTGATTGCTCCTGTAATTGATCTATGCGTCCGATTTTCATAAAATTTGAAATGACTCGACAAAATAATGTAATAATTATGTATTATATATTTCAAACGATTTTGTTGGGTAGTTTTTGCGTTGTTATATGCGGACAGAGAGACGGACGGACAGACGGACGGACAGACGGACGGACTGAACGACCACTATAGGTGCTACGTATTTACATAATTACGAACGCACCTAAAAAGTCAGAAAAATATAACAATATAAATAACATTCAAATTATAAACATGAAAATCGTGTTTATTATCTTCTTTGCACATTTTAAAATACAATTCATGAAAAGAAAACAAAGTCTTTTGAATAGCCAAATTTAAACAAAATCTTTTGAATATAATGTTTAATGCAAAGAAATCTTTTAGTATGTAAAGTTTTAAGCTTAATATGTAAGCTTTTAGTAGTATTTATTAAGATTCCGTTTAACACAAATTATAATTTTAATATTTTGTATAAAACTATCTCTACTATTAAAATCTGTGCGCGTAGCTGTGTAACATGAGAAATTTGGAAAACACAGGGTGCAATGCTACAACATTTGACACGCGTTTTGCTGGTAGGGGGTCCATGAACGACTTGGAATAAAAAATGAAACAAAATTACATATATATATATATATATATATATATTCTTAAAACAAACTTTGCTCTTTTAATCCTTTGAAATATGATTGTACTGGGACAAGAATAGATATATATGACAAGGAAGGTCTCCTTACGGGCATACCCCGAAATATCTGAAAAAATTACAGAATGTTCTTCTCATGTGGATACATACATTTATTAAAAAAAATTTTCGGCGGAACCTCCCCTCAGTATCCGTAAAAAAATAATGAAAATTTCATTATCTGGCGATTTATCGCCAGTTGGCGATGGTATGTAATTTCATAAAATACATTATGTCAAATACACTTCAAGGAGAAAAAAAAAGTTTCATGTTGAACTTGTTTTGATAAATTTAATTTAAATAACTTTAGTTTTGTAAGTTTTGGATTGTTTTAAATATAATTTTGTTATATCAATATTTGTATATATTCATATTCAAATTTAATCATCAAAATTTGAGATTTAAAACGAAATTCATAATTTAAATTAATTAAATTTGTTTCAAGCTCAAAGTACAATTGAGAATTGTCGATTAGATTTCGTTGCTATGGAAACACCTGACTATTATTTTTTAATACGTTTAAATGAATGAAGATAATTTTTCTCAATATGATTTTTTTACCTATCAAAACATTTCTTCCAGTGATTAATTAAATAACTACTTCAACAAGTATTATATATATGTACTACAATATGTATATGTATGTATATAATATATTAAAATCTCACATTGTTTATGTTTAAATTGATTAAATACCATTTACACGCATTCTAAATATCCAATAGCTTTGAGTTACATCATAATCGTTTGTTGTTGGCGAGGAAAAGACTACTCGCCAAATCGAGTGACTCTTTCGTCTTTTCACGCCAAATATTCGAAAATATATTATTTTTTACAGAACTTCTAATGTGTTTCCGCCGCTAATTTTGAATGATCCTTTATTACAAACATGAGTAGTTTAATTAGTGTTTTTTTCCATAAAATTCTGAGTGTGCCCAGTATGGAGACCTTCCTTGTGAGACTTATCTAACAAATTTTGTTGCCACAATGTCAAAAAGTTTTAAAAACTGAAGAAAAAACTAAAAAACAAATTGAGATATAGCTTTCAAACAAATTCAATTTAAAAGTACATTTCCCTACACTACGCCGTAAAAATTAAAAATGTGCGATGTTTAGAAGTTAAAAATTCAGTACCGAAAAATGTAAAACTGAAATTTCACTTAAAATTTGTCTATTGTTGGTCCAGGAATATTAATGTTTGATCCATGACGTACGTAATATATTACTCTGTTACTAAGTAAGCCACGCTTTAATTATCATAAAAACGATGTCTTTTTTTTTTTTTTTTTTTTTTTTTTTTTTTTTTTTTTAAATATATATAGAATTTATTTGTCTTAAGTTTTAATCTTTGAAAAAAATCATTTTTCTATAATTGTAGTAATTTGTTAAATAACTTTTTTAAAATTATTATTACGTTCAACGCCCGAATTCTAACCCGTTCTAAATGTTTGCTCAACTTTAGATATACATATTACTACTATACTATACACGCATGCTAATAATTAGATTATTATATTAGATCTATAATTGAGATTATTTAAATGCGCTTAGATATAACCTTTTTCAAAACAATTAAAAAATCGTTCTTTCACAAACATTATCAAAAGTTACTATTCTTATAAAGATATCATTTTATCGTCTGCTACCATAGCAGTACGATAAATTAAAGTTCATTAAAAAATGCGCAGTAGTAGTAACATATTTTTTTTTATTTAATAGCTATTGAACAACTCTGCACTTTAAGAGAGATTTCGCATTTCTTATTTAGATATTTTAAAAGTGTTTGTTGTCATTGCGTTTTATGCAGATTTTCGTTTCATTTTCGATTATTATTATGTCTATTTGATGTGAAATTTTTACATATGCTATTATTTTTTACTTAGGATTTTAGTTTAAAAAACAAAGTGAAAAAAGGGTCATAGATATTTACATACTTTTTATTTTTGAAATTTATTTGATATTTCTTTATTTAATATCTAAAATTATGTATATTAAAATCTGTGCCCGTATCTCTGTCACCACACAGCAAACTTCTGAAACCACAGCCACAAGGGTACGAAATTTACTATGGTTTTTTTTGGCGAAATTTACTGGAGTTGCTATGTTTAAAATTAGTGCGTAAATGGGATAAACAGCTAGTATGGAATATTTTTCCACTTAGGAATATAAAACATAGAATGTTATATTATATTTCCGAACGTTGTGCAAGATGTGCAAAAATTCCGCAGAAATTAAAAGAGAAATCATAATAGCTGGAAAAACAAAGGCTACAAAAGCAGTTTGCAGGACTATTATTTATATGCTACATGAATTTTTAATGACAAAAAAATAATTTAACAAAAAAATACAAAGAGTAATTGGAAAATTATCTTTTCAAAAACTCAAATTTACAGATTTATAAATAAATTCTATATTTGAAATAATAATAATAATGATAAAATTAATTAACTATATATGATGTATAACATATTTAAGTATTAAGATACATAAGACACGCTTTTTTATATAAAATGACGTCATTCACATCCACTGGTTAATAGAATATTTATAAGTTTTAAACAATTTAAGTATGCGTATGACGTCACTGTCAAGAAACTCGAGAAAATCAGTTATCTAATGATTTATATACCTTCATTTATTTGTAACAGAATTATAAATTCTCAAAATTTAATATACTTTATAATAATTCAAATTTTATCAGAAATTAGTCATTTAGGTATTTTTTAAATTAACACGCATTTTAACTACATTTTTCGTTGTTAGGAAAAATATCAACAAAAAAAGATATGATCAAAAACGTGGCTTAGGTAATATAGAGTTGCAAATGACTCGTTCAGAAGTCAATCCGACTAACTCCTTTTTTTTAGGAATTCTCGTAATAACATGATTGTGTTGAAAAGTTATAGTCAATACAGAGCTTATGAATTTCCCGTTGTTATAGGACAATTAATGAATATAATCAAAATATTGTGAAAAAAAAGTACTTTACAAATATACAATTTCTGAACGTCTAGTATTACGTAAGACATGGATCAAATATTAATATCTCTGGAACCATTGTAAACAAATTTTAAATTTATGTTTTACAGTTTTCGAAATTTTTAAACTTCTCAGCATCTCACATTTTTAATTTTTGCTCAGTTACGTAGTGAAAAACGTGCACTTTTAAATTAAATTGTTTTGAAATCTTTATCACAATTTGTTTTTAAATTATTTCTTTTTAAGTTTTTATCCTTTTTTGTCACTGGCAACAATTCAGATAATCTGCAAAACCATACCTAACAATTTGCATCAAAAAAGTATACTGCCCAAAGACTTCCGTAAGCCCCATTTTCAAGACTTCACTTCAACAATGACGCTACCCTAATAGCATGCATGGTCATAGTGACGTCACAGTGTTGTCACTGTGAGTCACTTTGGTCACATCACATTTGTGACCAAAATGCCACATCTCAGTGACGTCACATTGTGACTGATATGTGACTTTCTTAAAAATCTTTAGAAATTTATAAATATCCTTTAAAACATGTTATTTACTTTAAAAAACATGTTTCTGGCAATTTAAATATCGTCGCTTTTGTCACAGTTTCGTCATAATGTTAATGTCAAATTAGTCACAAACATGAAACATCTTTCACAAATTTGTCACATTGTGACCACTTTGTGAAACGTCACAAAACAGCTCTAAAATGGCCATAACGACTTCACATTTTAGTCACTGTGACTTCACATCGACAATCGACGGTCACAAAGTCACAATGTGACTTCACAACGACGTCACTGTGACGTCACCATGTCTTACGGGTAATGTGTCACTATTGCGATATGAGCGAAAAATTCGCCTGTAATAACAATTTTTATCAAATAGAGTAATGCCCGAAGACATGTGTGTGACCCATTATGGAGAATTCACATAACAATGATGCAATGGTGTCTTTAGCAATACAATTTGACATAGAACGACTGCGCGTATATACACTACATAGCCAAAGATGAACATCCACTTGCAATTTCAGACATTTTGTTAAACGTCTAGTAAAATACTTAAAGAATTAACCTGAAACTCTAAGTGCATAAGTATAATAGTAAGCGTGCGCAATGTGTTTTTTTTTTTTTTTTGCATTTTTGCAATTGGAACTATGTGTCTATGACTAACGGTTTAGAAATTAGTCATTGACCACCGTTGAGAGTGGACACACTATATTTTTCCAAGATGTCATTCGTTATTCTTTGCTCTATCTTATTAAACGGTCGTATGAAAAAATAGCCAAGTGAAAGAAGGCATATTTAGAATTTAAAATCCATAATCTATCCCTTTGTATTGAAATTTCACGTCCAACAATGAATGTCAATGGCGGCAAATATTTTAAATCAGTTTTCAGAGCTACTATGTGACTAAAGTGTGACGTACATATAAAAAAAGTAAATGTATTAATCTTTAATATTTAATACTGCACATTTGGTGTATTTCTTAGGATAATATTTTCGATTTTGTGACACATTTATAGTGACATCCATAATTAGAAATGTTATGCCTGTATATTTAATTAGATTTATTTATTTATTTTATCACAAAGCATTTATAACTCAAACGATAGCAAATTCATTATCATATATTAAAAATATGTGTTAAATAAATACGAATTATAAAATAAGAAATTTTCAGTTATTTAAAAATTACTGAAAAATAAGAAATTTAAATAAATGATATATATTTTAAGTTAAAATGTAGTAAGTTCTTTTATCCCTGCAAATCTAAGTTTCAAAAACATTCCTAAAGAACTTCGAAAATATCCTTACGTGAAACAAACAATTACTGCTTTAAAGTTATTTTTAATGATAACATTTTTCTGAGTTTTCACATGAATTGTTTTTGTATTTTACAGTAATGATCGACCTACGCACAAAAAAAGTTCTCCAATTATTAAAAAGGTGAGATATTTTAAAAATAAAGTTCACTAATGCGACAATAAAGAATTGTTCTTTGAATTTCGAAATTTATGATCGGAATTGACTGATTACATTTTAATCTTTTGACTTGTTGCCTTTGTTTTGTTAAAGATATATTTTTTATGTATAATGATATTTAATAATACATTTTTATATATTACGAAAGCCATTAAATTTTTCTAATTGATTTCTTTTTATACCACCTATTTAAAGTTTAGTTAGTGACATATTTTTTCTTTTTAAGATTATATACATATTAATTAATTATTCGTCATTTGGTCATAGTTTATATTTCAACTGGGTGTCCTGCCCGGCGTTGCCCGGTCCCGTGATGTTATTCAGTTTGTTATTTCAATGTGTTATTTGCTTTCTAAATGACTCTTAAATTAAACTAAATTAAACTCAAATTTTTATGATTTTATAACTTTAAGTCCATTTTGTCAAAATTTATATTTTTAAAACGGAAAAATCGCGAAAAGATATTGAATTGAAAGCACATGCTGTTGAGTATTTTGTGTTCTATGTAATTTGATTTTTTGGAAACTATGCGAACCGAAAGCGAACGAAACCGCGACGTAACACTCAGG
This sequence comes from Maratus speculifer, assembly GCA_964019185.1. Lineage (NCBI taxonomy): Eukaryota > Metazoa > Arthropoda > Arachnida > Araneae > Salticidae > Maratus > Maratus speculifer. Next base: position 68,482,404 of record OZ025297.1, on the reverse strand, counting down.
TTTTTACCGAATTCGTAAAAATTTTCACACATTTTATTTTGTAAAAAAAGAATTTTATTCATACAAAAGTTCCAAAATTTTTGAAAGTAATGTAAGTCTGGTTTATTGAAAGGCTCTAAAAAGATTGTGCTAAAATATAGGCATCTAGTTACTTTTAGCTGGGATGTAATTCGTGTTTGTCGGTGTATTTGAACGGGTTAAATCTCATATTTTTTTAACAAATTGCAACATAAATTATGAGAATGTTTTAGCTTTAAGAAAATATTTTCGGTTTGTCAGGACGTTTATAGAATTGCGCCCTGCAAAGGCAAAACCGCAATGAAACGATCTGGTTTTTATTGATTTCCTCAAATTTTTCGCACTTTTTATTTTGTAAAAATTATTTCTACTCGTCCGCACGTTTTAAAATTTTTTAAGAAGGTGTAAATTTGATCTATTGAGATGCTTTTAAAAGTTTGGGCTGAAATATGCACGCTTAGATACTTTTAGCGTAGAAAAATATTCTATTTGTGAGTCGCAAAGTGCCTCCTTTTGCCGGTGTATTTGAAAGGATTAATTCTTATATTTTAAAAACTGATTGCATCATAGATTATAAAAATGTCTTTAAGCTTTAAGAATAAGTTTTTTGTTTACCGGTACCTATAGGATTGCGTTTTGCTAAGTCAAAACCGCAATGAAAACGATCTGTTTTTTATTGATTTCATAAAATTTTTGGCACATTTTATTTTGTAAAAAATATTTCTATCCGTCCGAACGTAACGAATGTTGTGTAGGGAGTATAAATTTGATCTATTGAGAAGATTTTAAAAGATGGAATTGAAATATGCACGTTAAGATAATTTTAGGATGGAAAAAATATCCTCTCTGCGAGTCGCAAAATGACCTTATTTTGCCAGTGTATTTGAAAGGGTTAAAATCCAAATATTTTAAAACCAATTACACATCCGTTAGAAGAAAGTTTCAGCTTTAAGATCTTTTTTTTTGGTTGTTTATATCTTAAAAATTACGCCCTGGAGGGCATTGACAAAATGGAGAAAATAGTTTTGGAAAAAACGACCATTTTTGAAGATTTGTTTTCAAAGGGTTAATCGCAACATTTTTTCGAATTGATTATTGCATTTGAGACTTAAAAATATGATCTTTCGAAATATGTCTCTTAAGTTTAACTACGTCGAGCAGTTTGGTTGATTTGGATTTAAACAAAATGATACAAAAACAGAAATAAACGGGGGGAAAAGGTTCTTCCTCCTTTTAGAAGCGTTATTGAGTTTCTGCGCCTGTGCAAACGTTTTCTTTCCTAGAACATTTAAAAAATGACTTTTTGATGAGAGTGAGTTCCGCTTCATAATTAATGTCTAAGAAATTAATCAAAAAATTAAAATTCTGAGCCTCAGCTGCATCAGGAGAGGTATTGGGCTACTCTCAAAAAATTTTTGAGCTTCGTACGTGCTGTAGATTTTGCTAACCATCGCAGACACACACACAGACAGACAGGGCGTTTTTTTCTTTTATTAGTATAGATACTTATTATTGCTTTAAATTGCTTTTACTTTTCAAAAAGATGTTTGATTGAAATTAAATAAATACAGCATTTTTTATGTTTAACAAAACAAACATTTAACATATAAAAATAATTATTATTGTCCAATAAAATAATTTAATTATTTATAGATAAACCAATCCAATTTTTATTGTATCCAGTCGAGATCGATCACATTTGCAGTATTTTCTGTTTTTGCAGGAGGAGAAAGGCGAATAGAAAACATTAATTTTGCAATTATTACTCTTCAATCAAGTAATAAAATTGCACTTTTCTTCGTTTTCCGAATATCTAAAAAGGATGCAAATTAAATGACACAAGTGATAAAGATATGGATATTCTGAAATTTCACTTTTTGTAAAAAAAAAAAATCTGAGGCTATTTCTCATTTTGGATTTGTGTTTACTGTGCACAAAATAATGAACAGTTCCCGTGTAAAGATGAAAATAAAATATTTGCAATTGCGGCGTTATTCTATTTTTTAACAATAAAATTACAGAAAAATTGCTTCGTAAAAACACTCCACTGTACACGAAATGCTTAGGGTGGTTGAATTCATTCATGATGGATTTGACAATTTTGAGTATGTTGGCTCTCTTTTTATTGATGTCGCGTAGGATTTCGATACAGTTTGGCTATTTGGCCTTATTTACAACATCTTAAAGTTAAGAGTTCCCACTGCGCATGTACGCTTCACCCTTAAATACCTTCGTGACAGAACATTCTGCGTTCGCTATGCCAACATCCTTTTCACTTCACGTCCAATTAATGCGGGCGTGCCACAAGGCTCCAAATTGGGCCCCTGGATTTACAAAGCTTATATCTATGACATTCCTATTTCTCCACACACGTTGTTGGCTATTTATGCGGACGATAGAACTGTGATGGCTCGTGATAAAAATATTTTTATTATGCACGAATATCTACAACAACACATACGAAAACTTGAATGCTTCTTCACCAAATGGCGAATTAAAATTAACTCTAATAAGTCGCAGGCTGTTATTTTTACTCGTAAGCGCTCCACTCCTCCTCCTCTCTTTCTTCATGGCGCCTTCATTACCTTCTGACGGAAGGTAAAATATCTGGGTGTGTTCCTGGGCAGCACTCTCACTTGGCGCAAGCAAATCGAGTATACCGTCCAGTAGTTCTACAAAGCAAAAAAAAAGACCTCGCCAATCTCCTGTACAGTCATGAGATGAGTATGAGCAATAAGGTACTGTTATACAAAACAGTACCAATCTGCAAAAAATTCATGTGGTATTGTTCTCTCTCCTTGGTATCGCAGAAATACTGTTATTCATTCAGACCTTAATATTCCTCCTATTCGTTCTGTTATCAAAAATCAAGCCATAAAGTTTTTTGACAACATTCCTTCTATCCCGAATTCTGCTTTGCATAACATTTTAAAGTATGATGTAAATGCTCGTTGGAGACGACCACGAGCAACCCTACGTCTCCCTGAAAACATCTACTCAGGATAATTTTTCCTAGTTTTTATCTCATTGATAGGGTTTTCCTTCCTAAACATTCACCATCTCCTAGTCTTTATTTTGTAAATACTTTTGTAAATATTTGTAAATATTTTTATTTCTCTTATATTCTTATCTATTTTATTTATTTTGTATGGTGCCCTTAAAGGGCCTTTGTTTTTTTGGGACCCGGCTTCCCCCCCCCCTTGTTTCTGACGTTCTGTTTGTCAGACTTTGGCTATGACATGAATTGTTCCATGTATCATTTCTCTACTAGAGGTAAGGAGTTGATCTCTCCAGGCACTCTGACAATTATCTCGTCCAAGTCTATGTTTCAAATATATTACTTCATAAGCAGTTTAACAATATTTAAATTGCCAAATTAATTTAAAGATAAATATGATATACACGATTTCCTAATTTTTTCTCTTGAAAAAATATTTCTCCATGTCAAAGCATGACATCATAAAATATTTTTTAATCGATGTTAATCGTGATTGTGTTGCTTTTAGATTAATTAAATGTCAATTTTTCCCACAGTTAATGCATATTTTCTCTAATTTTATAATGTATATATATATATACATTTTTTTTAAGAAAGGTTAAAACTCTTTAAATATGCAAAAAGTAAAATAAAATGTATTAAGAGAATTAAGGCAAACATATACAGGGTGTTTCGCTACCAGACCGACAAACTTTGAGGGGTGATAGTAGACATAAAGACAAACATTATTAAATAGGAAACCATGGGGCGCAAACGTCTTCTGTAGGAGCTAGGGGGCATTAAAGTTTAAGGTCCAAAAATTCAAACGCTGATAAAAATTAGAAAAAAGGGTCGATTTGTTTGCGGTTTTCTTTAAAATCATTCTTTATATCACGATTTTTTATTTTTTTAATTTTAAAGGTTAAGTTCGAAAATTGTCGATAGAGGGCGCTTTAGACTTCAGAGTAACGAACAAATATTTTTTGCCGTTCTTTTGTGCATGGGGTTGAAATTATTCTAAAATTTACACTTGAACTTAAATTTTAAGCCCAAAATCGGAAACATGGGGATTGGTTAACTAGCGAAAATTTAACTGTGAACCGAGGGAGAGATTTTAAACGCTCATAAACATTGGACAAACTAATCGATTTCGTCGCGGTTTGCGTGTAGATCATTTCCTTGGTAATTATTTTATTCAAAATGATGTACAGCTTTCATGTCCTCATTTTTTGATAGAGGGCGCTTCCGACACATGCCTGACATTTCAATGGTATTACTCCTGGATGTTTTACTACCAGACCCCCATACTTCTAGGAAGTGTAAGGGATGCAAAGATGACTCGGAATCACACAGGAATGTAACGTTGAAAAATGTTTTTTTTGTATGTTACGTTTAAAAAAGCAGAGAGAAAAACGACCGAAACAAGCAGAGAAACAGCAACATGTTAAAGTGACAGAACAAAGTTTATTTAAAGGTTTTACTGCAAAAAGTGTTCGAAATTACGAAAGTTTGCCAGGAAATATCCGGCAAACTACTTGATAGCGATAGTACATGCGATTTACTTGCGGTAGATGGAGCTGAACGGTAATGCGCGTGACAGTTTCTCTCTCGTTGCGCAGCTCTATGTGGTTCCAGCACGATCGGGCTCTTCCACATTTTACCAATGGTGTTCACCGATACCTCAACGTAACATATGGACAGTGGTTGATATGTCGTGGTGTTTCGGTTTATTGGCCTGCCAGATCACCTGACCTATCAAATATGAGCTTCTTCTGCTGGGGTCACATGAAAAGTTGGGTGTATAAGAATCCCGTACCATCAATTAAAGATTTAGCAGCTCGTATTTCTGTAGCGTCTGGAAATCTATCAAAGGTTCCAGGAATCTTTCAAAGCGTGAGGAATTGTATGCGACGCCGCTGTCAAGCATGTCGAATTACTTCTGGTCGTAATTTCTAACATCTTTTCTAGTAAAACCTTTAAATAAACTGTTTTATGTCATATTAACGTGTTGCTTTTTCTCTGCTTGTTTCTGTTGTTTTTTTCTCTGCTTCTTTTAACCATAACTCGCAAAAAATACATTTTCAATGTTACATTCCTATGTGATTCCGTGTCGCTTTCGCATTCCTAGCACTTCCTGGAAGTATGGTAGTCTGGTAGTAAAACACCCAGGAGCAATGCCATTGAAATGTAGGAGATGTGTCGGAAGCGCCATCTATGAAAAAATGAGGACACCACAGCTGTACGTCATTTTAAATAAAATAATTACCAAGGGAATGACCTACACGCAAACCGCAACAAAATCGATTAGTTTGTCCAATGTTTATGAGCGTTTAAAATCTCCCCTTCGGTTCACAGTTAAATTTTCGCTAGTTAACCGATCCCCATGTTTCCGATTTTGGGCTTAAAAGTTAAGTTAAAGTCTAAACTTTAGAATAATTTCAACCCCATGCACAAAAGAACGGCAAAAAGTATTTGTTCGTTACTCTAAAGTCTAAAGCGCCCTCTATCGACAATTTTCGAACTTAACCTTTAAAATTAAAAAAATTAAAAATCGTGATATAAAGAATGATTTTAGAGAAAACCGCAAATAAATCCACCCTTTTTTGTAATTTTTATCAGCGTTTGAATTTTTGGATGTTAAACTTTAATGCCCCCTAGCTCCTACAGAAGACGCTTGCGCCCCATAGTTTCCTGTTTAATAATGTTTGTCTTTATGTCTACTATCACCCCTCAAAGTTTGTCGTCTTTTAAATTTGCGTTTGCTTAGTCATTATTTATTTCCAGTTAATCTCAAATGAATATTAATTATTTTTAACTACATATTAAAAAATACAAATTTGCATTGTTAATTTTTGGAGATTATCGTTTAAATATTTTTTCTTAATTCCTTCTAAATTAACCATATGGCTCTGTTAACATGTACTTTTTCAAAAGTTTTTAGAATTGAAAATGATGAAATGGCATGTTATGCACAGTAGAGGTCTGCACGGGCCGGAATTTCCAGGCCCGGCCCGGCCCGGCCCGTAGAAAAAAATTTTCGGCCCGGCCCGGCCCGTTGTAAAACTCAAAAGTTCGGCCCGAGCCCGGCCCGGCCCGTAGAGAAATCAGGGAAAACAGGCCCGGCCCGGCCCGTTTTGGCCCGTTACAATTTCTACGATTTCTAAAAAATTCAGATTTTTATCATATAATTAAGATTTTTTTAAAGAGTACTGCATACATATCTATGGAATGATTTTACAGTATATTTTACAGGAAATACACATTAGTAACATTAATGATTACTAAGATTCTTAGGCTTTCAACATTCAAATAAAGATTCATTAAAAAATTAATGTGGCTTAGAATAAAAGAAAAAAAAGAAATTAAAAAACATCGTAACTTTTGAAGCTGTTTAATACAGGAAGATTTATAAAAAATATTTCTATATCATTTTATTAAAGGATTTAAATCCAAATTAATACGTTAATTCAAAGAAGCTCCTTTCTGATACACTTCTAAATTAATTTTTTTTCTCAGAAATGCATAAGATTAGCAGGTGTCTTTATTCAGAAACTATATAATCGAATAGCGTTATCATTTTTTGATACAAGCAATTTAAGAACACTGCAAGCAAATAAAATATCGTCATAGTTAGCATTCTGAATAGAATTTCCGGAAGCGATAGCATGGAAAGGGAGAAAAACCTGCAACCATTTGAGAAACTATTTTAACTCAACAAGGTTATACAAGTATTTTATTTACCAAAAATGAAAAACGCTATTCGATTCCAAATCCTTTCAATAGTCAGGCTTATCACTTTTATATTTTTACAATTAAAAATTAATGTAAAAATGTGTCAAACTTTCGCGTTATTGAAAAATTAATTTAAAAACCATCAAGAAGTATATATCCAAAGATTAAGCTAACGAAAGTTCTTTATTTTTCTGTTCATAATTTTACAAATTACGTTGTCTTCCCTACAGATCTTGAGAACAATTAAATCTTCTTTCGATCCGGCAAGTCTATATGTAGAAAAATAATGTCTTGATCTCCAATTTTGATCTTGGCCCTGCACGAGTCAGTTTAAAAACTATTAAAACGGATTACACACTATGTAACTGTCCGATGCCGATCTCTACACTGCACAAGCTACATTTTTATATTGATGCTGTCAAACTAGTATGGCTCGTGACGCACATTTATAACGTTAAAACCATTTTCGTTGAAAATAGGTTTATATTTTATAGTTTATGTTCAAATCTTCAAAATGGGCCGGTAGGCCCGAAAATTTTTATATCTGCCCGGCCCGGCCCGGCCCGTTGAAAAAAACATTCTAATTCTGCCGGCCCGGCCCGGCCCGTTAGCAAATTTGAAACGATTCCGCCGGCCCGGCCCGGCCCGCGGGCCGGGCCGGGTACGGGCCACGGGCCAAGCCCGGGCCCGTGCAGACCTCTAATGCACAGCAAAATTCATTAAAATAATTCAATCAACTGTAGAAATATAATATTCATGCAAATGCATAATGCACCATGCAGTTTGAAAATTAATTTACAAATAAATAGCTCATATGGCTGAAATAAATCATGTGTCTAAACTTTAATTTACTCGGAAATTAATGACATTTTAATGCAAACACATATCTCAATTATTATTTCATATTAAAGCGATTGGAAACACTAATGCTAAAAGATAGTTGTATGGCAGCTCATTTAAATGAAATTTAATTTTAAAAAAAAGGTACGTTATATATATATATACAGGGTGATTCTAAATTATTTTTACAAAAAAAGAAGGGTGATATACACATCAAGAGGAACAATATTAAATAGGAAACCAAGGGTCTCGAACGTTTTCCGAAGGAGATAGCCGCTATTAAAGTTTATGGTCCAAAATCTCAAATAAACATGAAAAATGGAAAAAAATGGTCGATTGATTTCCGGTTTTTACTAAAACTATTCTTTTTGTCAGTATTGTCTTGAAAATAAATTATAAAGATAAATTTCACAAAATGTCGATAGAGGTTGCTTTAGACTTTGGAGTAACGAACAACTATTTTTTGCCGTTATTTTTTGCATATCATTAAATATTTTCGGAAGCTTAGACTTAAATTTAAATTCTGAGCTCAAAATCTGAAAAGTTGGGAGTGGTTAAGTAGCACAAACTCAATTGTTTTCAGATTGTTCAAAATTCAAATGATTATAAAAAGCGGAAAAATTGATCGATTGATTTGTAGTTTTCATTAAAACTATTCTTTATGTCGGTACTTTCTTGAAAATAATTTATAAAGATAAATTTTAAAAAAATGCCGATAGAGGGCGCTTTAGACTTTGGAGTAACGAACAACTATTTTTTACTTTTTTTTTTCTTTGCATCTGATTAAATGTTTTCGAAAACTTAGACTTAAACTCAAATTTTGAGCTAAAAATCTGAATAGTAGTGAGTGTTTAAGTAGCACAAATTGAATTCTGTTCAAGGGGGGTGCAAATTTAAAATTTCAAATAATTTTAGAAAACGGAAAAAAATGTCTATTCATTTGCGGTTTAAAATAAAACTAACATTTAAGTAAACTAAAAAGTCTTAAAAAGTCTTTAAAATCTTTAAAATCTTAAAAATAATTCTTGAAGATAAATTTATAAAAATTCCATTAGAGGTAGCTTTAAATTTCAGAGTAACCAACAACTAACTTTAACCGTTATTTTTTGTATCTAATTAAATGATTGCAAAAGTTTATTAAATGTTTTCGAAACCTTAGACTTAAACTTAAATTTTGAACTAAAATTCTGAATCGTTGGGAAGGGTTAAGAAGCGCAAACTGAAGTATGTTCAGGAGTTGAAATTTCACCCTCTCCCTCCTAGAACACAGTGTAATTTTGCACTATTTGGACATTCTCAACGATCCAGAATTTGAGCTCAAAATTTAAGTCAAAGCATTTGAAAGAATTCAGTGAGATTTAAAAAAAATAACGGTTAAAAATTGTTATACGCTACTCCAAAATCTAAGGCGCCCTCTATCGACATTTTGTAAAATTTATCTTTAAAACTTATTTTCAAGAAAATATTTATTTAAAGAGTAGTTTTAGCGAAAACCGCAAACGAATCAACAAAATTTTCCGTTTTTTATAATCATTTGAAATTTGAATCCTCTGAACACAGTCCATTTTGTGCTACTTAATTATCCCCAACTATTCAGATTTTGAGCTCAAAATTTAAGTTTAAGTCTAAGCTTACGAAAACATCTAATGAGATGCAAAAAATAACTGCAGAAAATAGTTGTTCGTTACTCCAAAATCTAAAGCGCCCTCTATCGGCATTTTTTGAAAATTATCTTTATAATTTAATTTCAAGAAAATACCGATATAAAGAATAGTTTTAATGAAAACCGCAAATCAATCGACTAATTTTTCCGTTTTTATAATCAACTGAAATTTGAACTCTCTGAACACAGTTCAGTTTGTGCTACTTAAACACTCCCAACTATTCAGATTTTGAGCTTACGAAAACATTTAATGAGATGCAAAAAATAGTTTTTCGTTACTCAAAAGTCTAAAGCGCCCTCTATTGGAATTTTTTTAAATTTATCTTTATAATTTATTTTTAAGAAAATACCGACATAAAGAATAGTTTTAGTGAAAACCGCAAATCAATCGACCAATTTTTCCGTTTTTTATGTTTATTTGAAATTTATGACCCTAATGTTTAATGGCGGCTATCTCCTTTGGAAAACGTTTGGGACAATTAGTTTCCTATTTAATATTGTTTTTCTTGATGTGCACTATCATCCCTCTTTTATTTTAAAAAGAATTTAGAATCCCCCTGTATATATATATATAACGTTTAAGAATGACAGATAAGTATTTTTATTAATCTTAAAATTAATATACGCTCAGATCATTTCTGCAATTGCACTATATCTTATTGTACTATCAGTTAAATTTAAACATTTCCAGTTATCTTATAACTCTGCATAAGAAATTCCATTTAAAGTTGCAATAATATTATCTCAAATTATCACAAAGATTCAATAAGTAATTTATAAATAATATCATAAAATCTGCTAATATTTTATTTATTTATTTATTAAAATTACTTTATTATTAATATCAATACATCAAATGTTATGGGTTTAGTTTTATAGCCATTATGATTTTTTATTTATATTTTCGTAATTTTGTCAGTAATCTGTAATGGTTTTATATAAGCATTCAAATTATTATATCACATAAGCAGTGTTGCCAGATGGACTACTTTTTTTAATTCAGATTCTTCACTGGCACCACTTTTTATGAAATGGTAAAATGAGGCTTGTTTAATGTCATATTAATTAAGGTAAAAAGAAAGGGAATATTACCGTTTCAATAAAGTGGTGTCAATCAAGAAATTTGAATTAAAAAAAAGTAGCCCACTGGCAACACTGCACATAAGCTCTTGTAAGTATGAATTTAAGCCCATTCAGATAACTTGATATTTTGATATATTTTCAATTAAAATAAAAATAAAATTATTGCATTCGGAAGAAGTTCATTTTCAAGAGTGCAAAATTAATATATACAATTTCCCCTCTTCATGGAGCTCATGGATACTCAATTAAGGGTGTCGAACTGGGCTCGGATGACAGAAACGGGCAACACATTTCATGTAGCTTCAAGTATATGCCACATTTTATCAACCGTTTTATCTAGAAAAAGGTGGCGAGCTAGTCTCTGAGAAATCCATGACCATGTGATTCCAATGTGTGGCAGTTTTAGAGATAGTACTGGCCCAGGAAATAATCGATTACCCTGCGTATCCAGGAAAATCTGAACATAACGTAGAACACGTAGTTAGCGTTATCTCGTTGGAAGATAGAATTCAATGACAAAGTTTAACCAATGTACTTATGGTGTCAGAAATGCACAGATCTGCGTTATTATTGCCAAACTAGAATGAACCAAACTAGAGATGTGAATGTCCTGTAATAAATGACGACTCGAACCGTTACACCAGATGCTGGGACCCTATGACGATATCGAAAGCACGCAGGCAACGAGCGTTCTTTTTTGAGCTTCCCGACACGTATGCGGCCATCGGAATGCTGCAAGCAGAGATTGGACTCATCTGAAAAGACGACATTGTGCCAAACTTGTATCGAGATTTGTCGTTCGGCAAATCACAGTCTCCGTCTCCCTCTACGCTGCATTGTCATGGGAAGCTGCAGCAACGATTGCGGTCCACACTACTGCAATACACTGACTACGGCACTGGAAACGTCGTCGCACCATACGAGTGGATACTTGGCACGCAGCAAAAATGCACATGTCCTGAACAAGGCTAACTTATCATAATATAAAGGCTTGTCATTCACCAAGTTTCCTTTGACCGCAGTACAGGGAGCGCTGAACTACATGATTTTCACGTTGGTAGCGCCATCTAATGTTAGAAACTGAAATGTTTGCCATTATTTCCTATGGGATTATTAGCAGTAGTATGCACCAGGTGGCGTTACATACGAGACAAAGTCATATAATAAGTTGGCAATTATAGGGACAATTTCAACAATAGATTTTCTCCTGAATGCGAGGCCTTGATATTATGATAAGGGGGCCTTGGTCCTGAATAATAGTCCATGATGTAGCCGTACGGTGTGTTTGTTTGCAGAGCTGGTCTCAATATATTTGTCCTCCAGGGCAGATTTAATCCTCCCTCATTGGCGAGAGGATGCTGAGATCCTACATGCCGCTCAGTATGACCCACAAAAACACAGTGATTTCGTATTTGCATGACAGTGATTGGATTTTAACAAGTTAGATGGGAATTATCAACAAATGATAATTCACACTCTGTATAAGCAATGATTTTGCCTCTATCGAATATCGACACTTGCTGATAAGTATTTATTCTTATTATTCGAGGCATGGCAGAATATTCTAAGAAAACGCAAATCTTACAAACGCTTTCCAAATGTAAAATCCACTGCAAAACATTTCTTTTTTGTAGCGCTTTAGATGTCTTTTCTAACACCTGCATCGTCTAAGAATGCTGAAATATTAATCTTTTGCATCTTCAAACGTCCATCTTCTTTTCATGTGATTTTTACGTTCTTCAGGTTATTCTTTCCTGACGTTGTAATTTTAATGGCCAGCTTTGCAGTTGATTTCAATAAAAAATCTCCCAAATAGGAATAAAAATTACTAAGCATTTTTAATAGAAGCAATAAAAATTTAAATTATGTTGAAATTCAGACGCGAAATTCCTTCAATGTACTAAAATATTGTTTTTTGATTAAATGATGGGCCTAAACGCATGGAATTCGGCATGTTAGTTACTTACAAGATAAAAATAATCTTCATGGACATTTCATAAAAATTATTAAGAAATTAAAATGGGTGATAATACAAAAAAAGCCTTTTTCTACTTAATGTCAGAAAATATCAAAATATTTTCAAAGGTAATGATTTGAAATTTTATTTTCTTGATCTTTCTTTGATTTGAAATTGTATAATTGTTTAACTTTTAACAAGATTAGACACTCAAATATCATTTTTATTATTTGAAATATTACGCGAAGAAAACCGCGAAGCTTGCTAGTATAGTTATAAATGTAACGTGTTTGTCAATAATATAATTTCGCTATTTTAAGTATGACGTAATTGCGTCAATTTGCGACTTTTAGAAAATATTAATGAATTCATTCTATTACAGTTTTTTTTAACTTCAAAAATATTAAAGCAAACATAATTTTATTATGTAATTTTCCATATTCTCTTGGTTTTAGCACGCAATCACTATAATTAGAAAGTTTTATTTCTGTTTATAATACTCACATGTAGATATATACTTTTTTTAGACTGAAGAAAATATTTATTCATTGCATGGAAATAAACCCTCACAAATTTATTCTAATTAAAAATATAAAAACATTCTGCACACCTGGAATATTTAATGTATAAATATCCGTCTAGTTTAACGTGTGCAGAAGTATCGAATATAAAGAAACATCGTTTTAAAATATTTGCTGCCACTGAGCATAGAAATAATTAAATACACACTACATTCGAAATTTTAACATTTTTAGATTTTTTTACATTTGTCTATTTGGAAGATAAATTTAGCATTTTTTATCTCATTTCAAAGCATCTTAGGAAAGTTATTAGAAAAGACAGTTTTAACCATTTTAAAAAACATCGCATTAAACATACTGAAATTTCAAATAAAAATATTCATTTATACAAATAGCACACTATTTTCTATTGAAATAAAAAACATCTAATCAGCCAAAAAAATACTTGTTGTTATTCTGTTAGACAAGAAAAATAAATGATCGTATATTTAATGAGCTTAGCAAAACTATTTAATAAGTTTTAAAGATATTTGTTTAGTAACACTTTTTTTGTTTATGAATAGAAATTTAATGAAGTTAAGCACAATTTACAAATAAAAATTTCGAAAATTCATTTAATGCAATTGACTTTTATATTGAAAATCCGGAATATTTTAACTGAAAAAATAATGGGTTTTAGAAAATACAAAATGAAGCTTCGTAAATTATCACATTTTTTTTTTCAACTAAAAAAAAATTGAATGTAATATGGCATATAAAATAACATTTTGAAAAAAAAAATATTTTTATTATTTCATCCACGCAGAATCTAATTATTTTTTTAGAATATAAAATAGCCAATCAAAAGAATGCAATAATATTAATTTTTTTATTTATAATTCAAAAAATGTTAAAAACTTAAAAAGAACACTTTTAACACATTTAATAGTTTTAGATAGAAATATTTCGTTATACACACAAAGTTTTTTTTGTTAACTTTATGCCTGAAATTTAATTTCACTAACTTTCAATAAACAAAAATTTTATATCAAATAATGCATGTAATATAAACATAAAAATAAATAATAAAAAAAATAATAATAAATCTTTTAATATATTAATTAATCCGTTTCAATGCATGATATAGCTTTACAATCATTATATTAAACGCATCAATTTAAACCTATATTAAACCTACCAGTTATAGAAAATTGAAACTTTACTGCTTTTGGGATCGTTTGTAATTATGTAAATACGTAGCAATCATGGTTGTCGTGTAATTTGTCTGTTCGTCTGTCCGCCTATAATAACGCAAAAACTATTCAATCGAATAATTTGAAAATTAAAATACATAATTATTATTTAATTTTGTCTATTCACTTCAAATTTTATCAGAATAACATGTATAGTATAACCACGGGGGCAATAAAAGGTATTCCAGTGCATTACGGTCAAAGTGATAAAATAGTTTCAAGTGCATTTTAATGATATTACACTCTTTCGAGCATAATACAATTCATACATGGTCGGATTCATAAGAAATGAGCTTCACTTTATTTTGATGCTAGCGTACATTGGCGCGCGCATCTTTCGCGAGCATGTTGGATTATATATTCACTTATAAAGGCTAAAAAAAGTGTTGCGCACAAGCAAAAGGACAACGAGGATGTCTGGAAGATTTACAACGATATCGCACCCAGCCGCACCAACTTCATCGTGAGCTCTTACTTGGCTTGGCTTAACGTCCCAATTGTCCCACATCCTCCCTATAGTCCTAACTTGTCACCCTCTGACCTCTTCTTGTTTTCGCGCTGAAAGGTAAACGCTTCCAAAGTCATCCAAGAAAATATCAAGACAGTCCTTGAAGCCATCTCGGGACAGGCGTATGTGGACGCCTTCGATTCATGGAAACGTGTATTGATGCAGGAGGTACCTATTTTGAAGAATACAAGGCAATGGTACCAATTCCCTCAATAAATCAGTCCCTTTGAACAAAGACTCATTACGTATGAATCCGAACATGGATGCATCTATACTAAATATACATTCTATACAATTTGTGGTGCAAATAATATTTTTTTGTAGTAATACAGAAGTAGGGTCACACAAAAGTATTCTATTACATAAAGGTATACGGCAAAACATTGTTTGGGTCGCGTTTTAATTTTATTAGATAAATTATTTCACGTTTTATGAATTTGCTATACTTGCTGTGATTTAATACAAGTTAATTTCTGTATTAAAAAAAGCATTTAGTATTTACAGGGACGCACAGAAGATTTCGGATAGTGTATTATATCCGAAGTACTGTATATATTAAAAAGTTCGCTATAGTAAAAACGTATCTCATTTACGAAGTCTGTCATAATTATCGACTTGTTTCTGTCAGAGGTGGAAAAATGTATTGGTGAGCAAAACGTAAAAGACGCTGGGCCACATAAAATTTTAATTTTCAAATTTTTAGAATGCAAATATCTTTTTACTAATTCATTTCAATATCATAAAAAAACAATTAAAAAATATACTTAATTTGGAAGCTAAATTTTAAATTAATAGTTAAGGAACTAGCTTGTTTCTAACATAAAATAGAAAACATTTTGAATTTATCAAAATTATGTATATCAATAACACAGCGAATAAAAATGAGAAATTTAAAGAATGGCATTTATTTTTCTTATTAAATGCTCTGTAGAGGTATTTCTGTTATGCACTAAGCTTAATTTACTTCTGAAGCAGTTTTTTATGCAGGAGTTTAACATTACTAAATGAGAAAGTATTTTGTATTTTTGTGTCGCTAAATTAAACTTAAATAATGAAATTTATTGAAAATAAAATTAAAATATTCTATTTCATGAAAAATATTTTTTTTCTGTATATTTTTTGAGAAATGTGTTTGCAACACTA
Organism: Maratus speculifer; assembly: GCA_964019185.1. Classification (NCBI taxonomy): domain Eukaryota; kingdom Metazoa; phylum Arthropoda; class Arachnida; order Araneae; family Salticidae; genus Maratus; species Maratus speculifer. The sequence continues at coordinate 68,466,730 of OZ025297.1, read as the reverse complement.
TGTACATAAAAAAAACAATAATATTTATGCAAGGCTGCAAAAAAATGCAAATATACTACCTGTAATTATCTATTTCACAAATTTACCAAAAATTCAGTCTGTAAATAAATGTAAAATCTTTTCACAGAAATATTTTCCAAAACTATCTGAAACACTAATCCCTCTCTCGCTTTGGACAGAAATTTCTACTGTAATCAATCACAGTTCAACATACATCCGCATAAATCGTTGTGTAAAGGACACGGAATTTGAAATTCAAATTATATGTATACGGTACCATATCAATTTATTATTTCCTTCTCAAAAGTTTGTATATTCTTGTTCACCATGATGAATGATGTTATGCATATTTTATATTATAATCCTATTATAATATTATTATTTCCCGTAGATTTTTTTTTTTGAAAAGGGAAATGTATTTTCCGAGTTTGCTTTCAAACTATACGGAAATATCAATATATATATACTAAACATATGCATTAATTAATTTTAATATATATATATATGGTACTTCTAGGTTATCCCATCGACCAATTTCGCCAAATTATACAAATCGCCAAACTAATAGCCAAATTATACATGTTGACATAGTTTTTATTTTAAATAACAAAAAAACAAATAATTAGAGGAAAATTAATAAAAATTGTAATAAAAAGTCGAAATAAAAATCACTTAAAGAAATTTTAAACACGTGAATCGCATTTAATGTCATTGAATGTGGCATTCACGATCATCCGTTATTGGCATTTAATCTTATAGTTTGGTGATAATTTTTTGGTCGACGGGATAACCTAGAAGTACCATATATATATATATATATATATATATATATATATATATATATATATATATATATATATATTAAATTAACAACTTGTAAGCCATTAAAATAAGTCATACAAAATCTGAGGAAATAATTCTTATTGTTATACATGCAGATTTTTTTCTGCAAATTATAATAAAATTGTAACTATATAATGGGAAGTAAATTAATACTTCCACATCACTAAGATAAAGAATAATATTAATATTTAGTGATGCTAATCTACCACTTGCTACGAGTGCTTTCATACCTATTATTAAAGCATATGTAAAGGAAGTTGATCATAAGTTTTCTTAATACCACATTCGTATTTTGATAGAGGTAAAGAATTTGGAAATACTAAATAAAATATTAAGGACATGAAAGATCATATTGTTCCTTGAGAAACATCGTAAAATTATGTTAAAGATTGGCATACAATGCTAAATATAACAATAGCATTTATGACAGCCTATTGCAAAACAAATATAATAACTGTATTTATTTTTACGATAAATTCACCAAAAAAAAAAAAAAAAAAAAAAAAAATATGTGTGGTACTGGGGGACTGCCGCAGTAAAGCTATTGCATAGCATTTTTTTATCAACTTATGCAAAAATACCGCGTCAATGTCTGCTAAAGTCTATCGAAGGATACCGCGCCAAAGTCTGCCAAACTCAAACGTCGTTATCCGGAGTGTTAGGATTCTTTCTCGTTACGGAATTCCTAGATTCGGCCGCCGCGCTCAAAGCCCGCGATAATAGCTATGCAATAGCTTAATAAATTACCAAACAGAATTTGGTCGCGCTACGAAAATTAGATCGCGAGTTATAAGCATTTTAAATTTTTCGACCCTCACGGTGGGGGGGTCTCCTGTCACCAAAAATTAACAATATCTCATAATAAATTACCAAACAAAATTTGGCTGCACTACGAAAATTAGATCGTGAGTTATAAGCATTTTAAATTTTTCGACCCTTACCGTGGGGGGTCTAATGTCCCCAAAAATTAACACTGTCTCATAATAAATTACCAAACAAAATTTGGCCGCGCTACGAAAATTAGATTGCGAGTTATAAGTATTTCAAATTTTTCGACCCTCACCGTGGGGGGGGGGGTGTCTCCTATCACCAAAAATTAACAGTTTCATATTAAATTAAAAAACAAAATTTGGCGGCGCTACGAAAATTAGATCGTGAGTTATAAGTATTTCAAATTTTTCGACCCTCACCGTGGGGGGGGGGGTCTCCTATCACCAAAAATTAACAGTTTCATATTAAATTACCAAACAAGTTTGGCCGCGCTACGAAAATTAGATCGCAAGTTATAAGCATTTTAAATTTTTCGACCCTCACCGTGGGGTGTCTCCTGTCACCAGAAATTAACAATGCCTCATAATAAATTACCAAACAAAGTTTGGCCGCGCTACGAAAGTTAGATCGCGAGTTATAAGCATTTTAAATTTTTCGACCCTCACCGTGGGGGGTCTCCTGTCACCAAAAAATAACAGTCTCATATTAAATTACCAAACAAAATTTGGCCGCACTACGAAAATTAGATCGTGAGTTATAAGCATTTTAAATTTTTCGACCCTCACCGTGGAGGTCTAATGTCCCCAAAAATTAACACTGTCTCATAATAAATTACCAAACAAAATTTGGCCGCGCTACGAAAATTAGATCGCGAGTTATAAGCATTTTTAATTTTTCGACCCTCACCGTGGCGTTTCTTCTGTCACCAAAAATTAACACTGTCTCATAATAAATTACCAAACAAAATTTGGCCGCGCTACGAAAATTAGCTCGCGAGTTATAAGCATTTTAAATTTTTCGACCCTCACCGTCGGGGGTCTCCGGTCACAAAAAATTAACACTGTCTCATAATAAATTACCAAACAAAATTTGGCCGCGCTACGAAAATTAGCTCGCGAGTTATAAGCATTTTAAATTTTTCGACCCGCACCGTGGGGGGTCTAATGTCCCCAAAAATTAAAACTGTCTCATAATAAATTGCCAAACAAAATTTGGCCGTGCTACGAAATGTAAGAAAATAGAAATGTGCAATTACTAAGCATATATTTTCATTAAAACTTTTTTTTTATACATATTATAAATTAACAGCTTGTAAGCGATTGAAATTAGTCATATTAAATCCGAACAAGTAATTATTATCGTGTTATATAGATGTTTTTTTGCAAATTATTTGCACAATGAAATAACATATTGGAAAATATATTAAGATTTCCACATTGAATAAGACAAATCTTTAAAATTTAATTAAGTTTTAATCTTTAAGTTTTAAAATTTAATAGTAATAAATGTACTGCACCGGTGGAGCAGTTTTATACTTATTCACTGTTAAAAATTTTCGTTAAATAATGACGCGTTGACTGCATATTTGATATTCACTTTACCATTTTTCTAGAAAATTTGTTAAAGACGATTAATTTACAACGATTTCGTTCGACCAATAGTAAAAAAATCCTCTATTAGCTGTTATATCTAAATACGCTCAAACGAATGCTATTTTACGTAATGTTAATTCTCTTCTAACCAATCAAAACGTTTCTCATTCAGTTTAAGAATCTGGCAACATCTGAAAAGTTGTTTGCGCGGTTGTGTTTGTTTACGATGGCGGAGCGAGCGCGAAATTCATTTCATCGTCAATCTTGTAGGAAACTAAGAAGGAGAAATTTCATCATTCAAGCAAGTTATTTTGCTGGTTATTTTAAGGCTTATCATGTTTACTTTCATGTTGATGGATTAAAATGCGAAATTTAAAAAATGAATTCGAATACGTAACATCGAGATGCCTTTAAATTCTGTTGTGGCGATCTATTCAAAGTTGATTCAGAATAGAATTAGATAATTTCTTTCTCCTGTTTTTATATTATATAAATACGATATTTCATCATATGATAGGAATCTTTTAAAGATTTTTGTGATTTTTTCTTTCTTATCGCTTTTGATCGTTATTATTTATTAATAATTATTTTTTATTAACACTTACTACACTGATCTAATACGTTGAAAAGCAGTTTGTTTTGAGCGTAATAGTCCAAATAAATAATTAAATATTTATAAATTTTAGCAAATGTAATCGCAATGAGATTTTCAGAATAATGTTGCATTAAAATACGAAAAAATATGTGAAAAAAGGGGTAAATTGATTTTTTTTTTCGAAATAAAATTAACTTTGCCCATGTGTGGTTGAAAATAATTTTTAAACTAAATAAACAGTCACTTGCATAAATAATAAAAATTTGTAATAGCTAAACCTGTAGCAACATTACTTCACTTTATGCTTTTATTTTCTTCATGAAGAAAATTTCATTGAATTGACAAGGAAATTGCATCATGTTTATTAGGCATACACATTAATATTTATTTGACCTTTTAATAATTTAATCATTTTGAAAATTTTCCTACTTTTCAATTTATTACTTGTTAGTTTTAACGTTTTATTATATTGCAAGCATTTTTTATAATTTGCATTGTGTTATTACATTCAAGTTGCTGTTTAAAATTGTAAACAAAGCAATGACTAGAAATCTGCAAAATTCTAAAATTCACACAACGACTGGTCCCAAGTGGTGAGAATTTGAGGTCGTCTACTTCATATATGATGATATATATCAATGAACCCTACAATAGCATAACTATAATTTTAAAAAGTAAAGGGCGAGTGGGGTGGTGTGGGACACTTTTTATAAAAGTAAGAAAATCAATTTTGTTTGACACAAACTAAAATTTCAATATATATATAGAGGGTAAGGTGATTCACTTTTTAATCTCTCTGAACAATTTAGAAACATAATATGCAATAGCTATTTTATAATTATTGAATATCCTTCTTTTACCTTTATGACTATGTAAAAACAATAATATCTACACAACGACAAGCTTGTACATAGTGACATGAATATCAAAATATGTAACGCTGGCTCAGTACAGCCATCTAGCGGATCTAAATGTAAACACTGGTACATTTGTACCTAACAATAATTAAAGAAATTGCAAGTTTCAAAATGTTTCCAAACCCCCTCACTATAGCAATTAATCAAAGCTTTATAAGGCACAAGTTGTCTAGTATCAGATAGCTATACAATCAAACAAGAGTTGTAGGTTGATAGTGTATGATGTGTCGAATATAAAATTTACAAAATCTGCTTGCCTGAAGAAAAGAAAAAAAAAATCAAGATAGTCATAGATGGCAATAAAAAATCGTCAATTCAATTTATTTACATTTTGAAGTAAATGAATATATTATAAATGTTATAATTTCCTGGATATGTCCTGACTTTTCTCACAAGGTCCTATTTTTGTGAAATGCAGAAATTTTTCTTACATTTGTGAAAATTTTAGTCATAATTTTGTAAATTTTAAATTATCAAGTCTTCAGGTTCAGATTTTTCATGTGAGCTAAGTAATATGCTTTTTGTGGAGTTGAACTGCTTATTTACAGTCCAGATTTTAATTTTAAATGACTAAATTTTGAAAAGTTCAATTCAAAGGGGAAAATTTCTGAGAAAGGTCTATTTAAGAAACAAATAATTCTGAACTGGTATAAAGTGTTTTGCGGAGGGTCCTGTTTTAAGATAAATTATTTTGTGAAAGGTCCTTTAAACATTTTAAAATTCCCTGATATTTCAAGGTTAGTCTCAAATTTCCAGATTACTGTTAAAATAAATTTTCAATGATTATTTCTTTAAAAATATTACGTTTATGCATGGAAGCAGAAAAAGAATATGAGACTAAACAATGCCTATTATTTCTTCATACTTTATTTTTGCAGTATGTTATGATTATTGCTTACTGCTGCTGAAAAATTACCAAAAATAAAAACTATTTAAAAATCTATTTCATAAAATAATAATAATTTGTATGCTTGAGAAAAGGATGGCAAAGGAAGGTAAAATGTATGTTTCTCAGAAAATTTAGACAATTGATTTAAGTATATTTTCGACAAAATCAGAATTAAGTAATAAAACTGTTTGAAAAAAAATAAAGGTTTTTATAGTCTACATGCTGGAATTGAAAATGAAGGTGTGATAGTTTCAAAGAAGAAGGTAAACTGAAATTTATAGAGGAACTTTGAATAAGATTTCTATTATGGAGGAATGCAATGTGGAAGATATATTCAGTAATTTAACATGTATCTCAAATTATTCGATTTAGCCAAAAAAAGGTTTTTATTCACATACATGTTTATTGATAAAAATACACATTGTTAAAAACATAAGTAGTAGCTAGTAGGTAAAACTTACTTGAAAATAATTGAAATTAAATAATTACAGTCAATTTTTGAAGAAATTTGAAAAAAAAATCATATTTTAATTTAAACAGTATTAGTAAGAGTCTTATGAGCAAAAAATACTAAAAAATAAATAAATTTGTATTAGTATCCCTAAACTTCTTTTTTAATATTAATATTTTAAACGATGTATCTAAAATAATTAAAATACCGATCTTGTGATAATCACAAATAAATTTAAAGGGTGAATAATTCTTACAAACAAGTATTTTATTAATTATTGATACCCTAATTATTAAATTTATTTGAAAATAAGTATTTTGTTTCATTAAATTCTGGTTCAAAATGAAGCAATAAAACAATTCTAGATATTATTTTTTGGGGGTATCTATTACTAGAATTTTGGATGTTTTAATATATTTCTGATATTTACAATAGTACTTAGGAAAGTAAGACTAAAGGAAGTGAGACTATGAGAATGATTAAGTTGTTGATTACATTAATTTAATATTGAAAAAACTGAAATAAAATAGTCAAAGCATAGCTTTTAAAGAAATTCCATAAAAGTGTCCATTTACGGCACAACTACCCTATATGGATATTATTTTTTTCTGTGTGTGGAAGAAGGTGGGGGGGGGGGAGGCTTGAAATTTTCAGTATTAGTTTAAGGACTTCCAAAAATTTTAGGAAAATTAAGAATTGTATCAGATTGAAAGAGCTGTACTTTCTTTATTAAAATATATAAATAAGTAATGCAATGTATAAATTTTTTATTATTAAGAAAAAAAAGCTATATACAATGCTAATGTATATAATATATGAATATATATGGCAAAAAATGTTACAGTAATATCAGAAATATCTCAATTTCTTTCAAAAATAGAATTATTCTTCTTTCATGAAAAACTGCAAGTTCCATCATAATATCAAGAATAACATATTAAAGTACATACTACAGAATGCTATAAAACTAAAAAAAAATTGTAATTTTGTCCCTACATCTGAACTTAAAGTGTCATTGTTTACATCAGTGAGGATGTAAGGATTTTAGGTGCCTGTGGATTTGAGGAAGTCTGCTGTCCATTTATTTTTTAAATATCAATTTTTTTTTTTTTATGTTTCATATATCTGATGTTTACTTTCGAAAAGATGTTTCATAGTTTCTATATTTTATATTTATTTTCAATGTATCATGCTGCAAGATATTTTTCATGTTTTTAGTTAAAAAAAGTGTTAATGAATTTTTGAATTGTTGTTGACTATGCCATACTATAGATAAGGAATTTTTGTTTCTGGCACTGAATTTTTTACTGTCTAATTTAGGTAATTAGTTGTATACAGCTTTATTAAAAAATAATTTTTTTTGGTTTTGATTTAGTTGAATTTAAGTTTAAACTGTATAGCATTGTAGAAAATAAAATATGACAAGATTATATTTATGTTAACTTTTTCTTTAAATAACGAACTATTTTTTATTTAAAAATTTTTTATTTCTGATTTTTTAATGTTTCATACTGAATCCTTATTTTGTTTTAAATGTATAAAGCAAATAGCTTTTATTTTTAATTTTGTTCTTAGTAAAAAAAAAAAAAAAAAAAAAAAAAAAAAAAAATGTATTTTTTGAATATTGTTTGACATTTTTCTTGTTGAGTGCAGTATGTTTCTTTTTAATTTTATTTTTGCTTGAAAATATTTATATTTAGTGTTCATTTTCGAAGGAGTAGCCAACCATCCTTTATCAAATTTACAAATTGCACCCTGCCTTTTTAAAAGTAGTAAAATGCATCACTAGTTGTATCCAGAGATTTCTAATAAAAGTTTCTCCATTTCATAGAATTTCTAAACCTGTGTTCTTACAATCTTGCAAAAAATATTGAATTTTCTTATTTCTTTAGGGGGTAAAAATAAAATTATTCAATCACCTTGTAATTTATTTGTATTTTTTTATTTTTATGTCATAAAATCATTCAAAATTAATGTTTATTGCATATTTTCCCACATTTTTTTCTTCGTTAAAGTCAATAATATATTTTCTCTTGCAATAGTGCCCTTTTTCTTTCTAACGCAAACACTAATTTATTATAGCAGTAAATTGGCTATTTAAAAAATTACTAGATTATTATCATTATTTTTTTTAAATATTGTGATATTTACAATCCTTCATTATTTGAAATTTTAAAATTTAAAAAAATCTTAAATCTTTTTTTAAATACATTAAAACTATATTTTTTATATTTAAATCTTTAAAAATTACAATTAAAATAAACAAATCAAAAGATATCATTTCACCACTGAAATAATAAAATTAATACTTATAATATAATAAGTATGGTAACTTGTAATTAAATCTGAGATTTTCTGCATATAGAAATGAAAACCATGGCCTGTTTGTGTTTAAAATTATTGATCTTGGAATTCAGAACAGGCTCAATTAAAGATATTTTGATTGAAACAGTTTGACATCATATCAAATATACAGAGCAATTTTAATCAAAACCAGTTTTGTTTGCCAAATGTAACCAACAGTGATGTCTGTTTTTTAATTGCTTAGGTATACTTTAGTTCAAATTATTCTAGGGTTAAATTGCATAACATCTGTATATAAATTTAGTTGATGTGAATAATTCATCAATATTACTTTTAGTTTTTATTATGTGTAGTTTGAAATATTGAAATACAGACTGCACATTTGCAGTCTTCTATTCTGAATACTAAAGGTTTCTTTTTTTTATACAATTTTCAAAGATTTTGTATATTGAAAAAACTATCTCTAAAAAAAGTAATTAAAATGAATGATTCTACTGAATCAGTATTTGTTGGCCACTCTTTTTTTTTTTTAAATGTTTATTTTGATGCAGGAAAAAGAGAATCATCAAAATAGATATATTTGTGTTCGTACAAAATCTGTCATCATATTTAGGTTTACTTGATAAAGGGATTAAAATTTTTGTAATTTTTTTTAATCATTTTACAAGACTTTTATCAGATTGAAATTAGTTTATTCCTAATTCCCTTATGTTTATGTAACTTAATTGTATTTGGAACTGCTTTCACTTTAGAAATCAGTCATTTTCTTAGGGAAAAGTTAATGACCTCCCCCCCAACCCCCAGAAAAAATAAATAAATGTTTGTACAAAAGATTAGAATATCCCTCAAAATAAAATATTTTTTAAATTATTATTAAGAGAACAGACAAAAGAATATTTAATGATCTAAAAGTTTTGTTGTCAATATTTCAGTTAAGCACTGTCTAGTGCCAAACATGATTAAAATCTTACCTGCATCATTTGAGATAGTATAATAGAAGAATATTGTTTAAGTGAAAAATCTCTGTTTTGGAATTTTGATACAGTAACAGCATTTTAAAAATAAAATATGTGCTTATTAAAGAAAGAGAAAAGGGGGGGGGCAAAAATTTGATGCTAATTAAACATAAAGGCTATGTAACTGTAGCTTAACTGTTTTAAAAGCCTTTTTTATTTCATAAAAAATATTTTATTACAATGCATATTTTTGGTCATTTTGTAACACTTCCCTCTCCCCCTCTTGTAAAAAAAAATAAGCATATTCTTTAATACATTATTATTTATAGCCTTTGAAAAAAAATCTAAGAAATACATCAGTCTTTAACTTAATTGGGCACATGCCTAAAAAATTAAACAAGAATCATAGCAATATTATGTGTTTGGCATTCACATTTCCACTCTGGCATCTTAATCTTTGAATCAATGTTTCTGTTTCTGTTTTGTCCATTACAGTAGACTCCCTCAAATCCGCAATCCTTAAATCCGCACATAATTTATGGATGTAAGAAATGAAACATTTAGTTCACATACAGAGAGAGAATTTAATTTTTTTTTTAATTTATACCAATTCTATGTATATTTTAATGTGTATTTTTGGTTAATATTACTGAATCCATGTGTTTTCATGAAGAAAGAATAAATTTAGTCTTGAAAAAATTCAAGATATTGCTAATATCACTGCTAATTACAATCTTCTTACCAAATATATTTATGAATTAATCAAGCTCTTTTGGTTGTTAAGTCTGGCTAAACCTGAAATAAAACCTCCTTATTTTATGATTTTGATGTGAATTATTAATGTACCTTTGAGATAAGCTTCATTGAATCATTTAGGAAAAATATATTTCTTCTTTACAATGAATATTCAATCATACATTATTGATTATTAACTTGACCTTTGCTTTCAATATTTTAATCATTTTAAAAATTATTTTTTTTATTACTTATTTTATTATATTGTAAATATTCGTTATAGTTTGGATTGCATTATTAATTACATTCAAATCACTGTTTAAAAAATTTAAACAAAGTAATGACCAGAAATTCGCAAAATTCAAAAATCTGCACAACCTCTGGTCCCAAGACCTCTCAACTGGTAGACGAAAGGTGCTGGGTTCGAACCCAATCTCGGCCATTGGCCTAACCTTTCGGAGTTTTTGTGGTTTTCTTTGAACCTTGCGTAAATACGGGTTAGGTTCCCTTAGAAAGGCCCCCACGAAGAGCATTCATTTGAAGATTTAATTACTTTGTATTTTGGTAAAAACAGATTACAGATTATTTTGAAATTTTGATGTAAATAACAAGTCACAAATAAAAAGATAAATTTTTGGTTTGGATCAAACATGATAATAATATAAAAAGACAAATCCCCTTTCTCTCTAGAGATATCTTAGGGAAGAGGGGGGGGGGAGGTAGACTGGCACATGATACCTAAGGTATCATGTGCCAGTCTACCTCCCCCCCCCTCTTCCCTAAGTTGATAACATTATATTATATGTACCAGCCCATTATCAGGCTGTTCATGTATTTGCTTTTAATTGTTCATCTATTTCCTTTCAGGGTTTAATTGAAGTTCTTTGCTGCATCTTAATTTAAAGTTTATTGATGTCCTATACTTTTCGGATGCCTGCCATTCTGATGTCTTCATAACAAGAAATCTGGTACTTATGCTTAAAAATTCTCATTTTTACATGTTTGACATTTTGCCTAAGATACATAATAATTACAACATGATTTGCTAATTTAAATTTTTATTAACATGATTTTAATGAGTTTTTTTTTAAATTTTATTTAAATTAATACTTTTAAAAAGTTATTTTATTTAGAATTTAGATCAAGATATTTTGTAAAGAAAATCGGGTATGGCCATAAACATGTTGCACATTTTAGGAGTAGAGGAGAGAAAGAAGGCATAAATCTATGCTTTTAAAGTCCCCCCCCCCCTTTTTTTAATCAAGTATTGAATTTTAAAATTAAAGTGCAAATAGAAAAATTTTAAGTTATTAGTAAAATAGTTTACTTTCTACTAGGATAAGAAAATTTTTACGGTAAATATAAGCTCTTTCTAATGTATTTTTTAAATCAGAGTGAGAGAATGTAGGGAAACATAGCTTGGGGGGGGGATCAGATATTGCATTATATTTTTAAAAAAAGAATAAAGTATTTTTTTTGTTATTTTTTGTAGAAATTTTGAAGTAGTTAGTAGATAATTGTATAATCAATCATTTGTTTATTATTTCATATTCATTTTGCTTCAAAGTATATGAATAATTGTTTTTTTGTTAACAAGCTATGATGATTTCTTTCTTTTATTTGTTATAAATAAACTTATTCATAATTAGTTATGTATGATTAAAAAAACAGATATGTATTTTACTGGCAAATAGGTTTTTTTTTTCCATTTTTAAAAATTAAAGATATAAATATGGTGTATCCAAACAAAAATGGAGTTTTGCTGGAGGTCTCTTCCAAAAGTTCTTTAACTTTTAGGCTTTAGGATACTGTGCTTCACAGTGTTGAATTCATACCAGATTTTTCAAATTTATAAACTGTCTTCTGTGTTGTGTACTAAATAATAAACATTTGGATGTAATTTGATAAGTATTCTTTTCGCAGTTATTAAAATAATAAATTTCAAATACTTCTTGGAGATTTTTTTTTCTTCTTTTGAGTGATTATTTGAAATCAACATTTTTAGTCATTAGATTCAGCTGATAACAGAAGGGAAAAAAATATGATTAGAATGCTATAAATAGCAACAAATCTTTGAATACTCTCTTATCCGACTTCATATTTTGATTTTAATTCTTCATGATAATCTCCTTAATCAAGAAAAAATTTCTTGTACAGTTTGGGCAAAATCTTAAAGATCATCCTGTTATGTATTAATTGCTTTAAATAATCTGCATTTTTTAAAAATTAAAATATTCTCTACTAAATATTAAATATTTTAATCTATTTTTTTTTTAATCATTTCACATGTTTTAAGCCTTCTCTTTTGAGCAATAGATATGTTCACCAATGCATACGGATTTTCATCTTATACATAAAAAAAATGACCTAGACCCATTTTATCCAAGTCTTATTGCTAATAAAGTGTTAAAAATAGAAATTACTTATAAGCATTAAACTGAAACACATAAATTATAAAGAAAAAAGAGAATGTCATTAGATTTCTTCTTCTTCTTCTTTTTTTTTTTTTTTTTTTTTTTTTGAGGGGGAAAAAAAAAACACAGTTGTTATAAACTATGGTTAAAACCAACTGATTTAAACCGTGCCAACCCTGATAATTCCTCAACATTTTAATCAAAATTTATCTAATTTCTGTTTTTATTCCCAAGTACTTTGATTTTGAAATCAGTTATGTTGAAAGCAGGTACACATTGATATCTGTTAGCAAAAAGTGTGGACTAATAACCATCTCTAAACAGATTTACATATGATTGAAATGTCTTCAGCGTTGATATGCTGACAAAACGCAATAGAGCATGATGATAACATACATACAACTTATAGATCTTTTAAAACAGGGAGGAATGAAAATACAAATCTTTGGCTTTTGCAATTATCCATATTATTCTGAAATGTAGTGTAAAACAGTGAAGTGATAAAATGTAAGGCCAGGTGAGGTAAAATAATTGCAAAAAATATTATTTTAATCTACAAAAGAATTACATTGAACATGCAAACAGGCATTGCTCTCAACATTTTAAAAACAATTTCAACAATAATATTTATAATTATTACTGATAATGAAAATTTAAAATGCATATTTTACTCATACCATGAGGATTTTCTAAAGAAACATGAAATAAAATCCTTCATTACCCTTTTTTTGTGTGAATTTAACTACATTATAACCTCGATCCATTGTTTTTCTAAGGGGGGGGGGGATGATGAATGCGGATTAACTTCAAAACATGAAAAAACACGATGTTTAAGCATTACTAATGCATGTAATGTATACGGTATACTAATTTATTGCTTACTAAACTGTAAAATAAATAATCCAAAGTTATAGAAAATTGATATTTATTTTTAAAAAATCAATTATACATAAATTTTCAAGATATACAACATTTTTTTTTTCAATTTAATGAATGTTTATTGTATAGGCTACAGTAAATTTAATGCATAGTATCTTGTTATGTGTACCTACATTAAAAGTATTTGCACTTTTCTACATTTATTTTCTTACGGAAAAAACTAAGCTTCTAAAAGTAATAGTGAAATTAAAAAGATGTTAAGTAAGAGAAAAAATGTGCTGTTCATGTGAATTTAATGTGTACTTTTTAGAAAAGCACAATTTTACCCCCCCCCCCAAAAAAAAAATAAAAAATAAAAACAAAATAAAATAAATAAAAATTTCATTCTTTTAAACAGTTGCATTTAAAGATACTATATTTACTGTGTGTATGTACTAATTATTGATGTACATTAAATAGTGAATTTTAAAAATTATGTGTAAGGTTGTTATTGTGTGATATTAATTGTGAACAGGAGATATACAATATAAACTTTCAAAAACTCAGTCTTACTGAAAAGTGACTAAAATAAAAAGAGATAAGTTACAAGTTAAAAATATACATTTTATTTAAAGCTTCTTTTTACTTTTGGGTTGTATTTTCAACTTATAACATCTTTTTTTATTATCTCAGTTGCCTTTTAACCCTTTCTGGCGCACAACTCTTTAAAGTTGGAATTTTAAAGAAAAGAAAAATTAGGCAATCTATTTAGCCCTAGAGGAGTACACATGTATTGTTTTGTAAAGATTGCACTAACCATTTTAATTATAGGGCTGTTGTCGAAGTGGTAACCTCCCATAAGTAAAGCATTGATAAGCGCAGCGAGAAGAGTATTGCTGTGAAGCGCATATTACAGTAAAACATTTTACCTATTATTTAAAAACAGTAGAGTTTGATCTCTGTGGTGCTGCCATCTAGAACTCATAAGAAAGATGTAAAGTAGCCATTAGAGTAGTTTTTGAAATATTCACAGAGTTTTTGTGTCTGTAAACAGGTGGAACTTTAGATGTTGCCGACCCGGCAACACTGCGCGTTAAGGGGTTAAATAAAACAGTGAGCTTTTTTAAGCTCATATTGTATATTTTTTGTTTGGATCAAATTGGAATTTTTCAAATCAATGAAGTGTTTGGCTTTTTGATGTGGTCATTCACAAGAACTTTTTGACATCACGATTTAAACTTGTCATAAACAGAAACATGAAAAATCACCAACCCTGTGGTCAGATTTTTTAAAAAATAATTTATAGCCAGAGGATGATTTTATAAAACTTTCCACAAGTCAATTTTGTTTTGAGAATTTATTTGAATGTATTTTATCCAAGTATTATTATATTATGGCTAAGTTTAATGCATTTAACTTTTTCTTTAAGATACTCAATGTTGCTTAATCCTGTGTGTGGAACAAACTACAGCAAACCAATTGGCACAGCTTTTAATATTGTGAACATGGCCAACCAATGCATTATTCTACCAAAAAACAAATTATCAAAAGAAATTTATATGTATTAATATAATTATGTATTATAATATAATGTAATTTATTTATTGTAATAAATATATATTTCTGTATTTTAACTGATTGTTTTGTGATTATTTCTAATTCATAATAATCTTTGTTGATCTTAGTAGATTAAAACAATAATCTTAACTTTTAACTACGTTTTTTCTAAATACACATGCAGCAGTATTTTTATTGCATTTTAACTGTCAGTGGTTGATATGTAGACGTTTTGTTAAATATTGTTTGTTGACAATTGTAAAAATTCATAAATTTATTGGATTCATTTTAATTTATTAATCATTTTAATTTTCATTTTGAAAATAAAATTTATAAATGCAATTTATAAATGTTTTTATAGTTTATTAAACTTCTACATATTTGTTTCTGAAGGCCCATTAAGTATTCCACTTAAATACTAAATGTAAATTCATATATTTCAGATAATCAGTGACGGTGGTGCAACTATATAAGTCATTTAGAGAATAAATTTTGAATATTTCGATATTGTCTTCAGTTTTTTGCAGTTGTATTAAATTTGCTACAAAAATTTTGGTTTTTTAAAAATATATATAGGAAATATCTTTAAAAAACACAAGTATAGTAACATATGTATTCTTTGTACATCAACTCAAAATCTAAATATTCATAACTTATTCTGCAGTAATTTTTTTTATAATTTCATTAATTCTTTACTTCCTAATGGCACTTTAAATCACTAATTAAATAACTTGTTCTAAGATTCATTTGGTATATTGATTGTAATAATACTATTTAAAATGAATTATACTTACATTATTGGTTGCAAAAAACAAAAACATTTCTAAAAGGATGATTTTTTTCCCCATTTTCATCTTTTTAGCTGTTTTGGCGTTGAAAGAAAAGAGGGGAGAGGGGGCAGTCTAAGTTTGGAAACATTTTTATATTTCATTTGTAAGAGCATTATATTTGTGCATTTCTTGATTCTATAAAATACAAATAAAACATTTGATTGAAGATATAAATATTGCACAGAATCCCTATGCATTCAAATTTAAATAAATTTACTTAGCAAAATTCTAAAATTTATTAAATGATTGTGTAAATTTTCTAATGTAGCTTCAAATATCACAAAAAATGCTTTGGAAAATGAAAGTTTCACAAATTTATAATTGGGAAAAAAAGGATTAAAACCCCAACATACTGTAATAAACTTCTCAGTGATTAATTGATTTATATAATGATATTGTAAAAAATCTATTTTAAGTTAACTACATATAGAATTTCTAAAACTGTGTTATTAGTGCTCTACATTTTAAAATATATACTAAGTTTTGCAAGAATAACAAAACACTATTTTTCCATTTTTAAAAAATCACAAAAGTTTGATTTATTAGGCAGTGGCAGTTTCAAACATTTAACTGAAAGTAAGTAAATAGATTTGTATGTTGAAAGAAAATGAAAAATTCAATTAAATGATAAGAATCTTGGAAGTAATTGTAAAATTTTGGTCAATTTTAAAATTTATTCTTTGAAAATATATGATTTTTAAAAAATACATTGAAATTCTTGTTTAATACATATAGATAATATAATATAAAAAGAAACTTATGTTATACATGGATAATAATCTATATTGCATGATTAAAAAAATTTAATCTAGTGCAGTAATGAATTATTTGTTATATGGCTAAACGAAAAGTTGGTTCCTGGTCGGGCATAATCAGTATTACATACTAATCTTTTTATATTTTTTAATATATTATTTATTGTACAAGGACTGCTATTTATTTATTTTACTTTTTTAAGATTGTATATCTATACATTAGTAAAGAATGAAAGCAATTTGATATAATTTTACATGTACTTCCGATATTCTTGTATCATAAAATCAGAATTTTTAATTCCCATTTATGACATACATTTTTAATTTATCATTTTATGAATGTGAAATATATATATATATATATATACGATCTTTTGATTACTTGATTTTTAATAAGATCAAATATTCATATATATGTGTATTAAGTTTATATAACAAGCTGAAAATATGATTAAATAACTTATCAAAAATTATAATCAAAAGACCGAACATATCCAGGGTGCTTTTGAATTTGACTGACAAATTCAGAGGAGTTATTCTGGTTATTTAACTATATTAAGATTTTTTTTTTTTTAACATGTGACTGTAAAATATCTATGTATGATCAGTTCATTTTATTATGGATTTATTAGTATATGCTTATAAAATATGCAAGGTGTTGCTGAATTTGGGCGACAAAATCATAGGGTTGATAGGCATCATGGGATGAAATTTTTTCATGTTATATGAGATGATTTCAAACCACGCTGAATTAGATAAAGTCACAAAAATAGTTGTGAAGTGTGTGTTGAGTAGAACAAATAAAAAAGAAAACATTTATTTGACCTCAGCAGCAATATAATGCATTACAATTCGACATCAGGGCATGATTCGACATGACAAGGCAATTTTACTACTATTGTTCAAAATTACATGTGCAAATGTCGTTGCACAGCAATCCTTTTGTAGATGTCTACTGTGCAATTACCTTTGTGGATTCAATTTCAAACAATTCCTATAAAAATTCCTTGTCATGTCCTTCTGATGTCAAACTGTAATGCATTGTAATCCTGCTTAGGTCACATAAATATTTATCTGTTTATTATTTGTTCCACTCAATGTAACACCAGTTATAACTACTTTTGTGTATTTCTTTCAATATGGTTTGCAACCATCTATGTTCTATGGTAATGTTTCATCCTCTTGATGCCTACTATCACCCCTCTGAATTTGACGATCGAATTCAGAAACACCCTATATATTTTATGGTCATATATTAATAAAACCATAATGCAGTCAAATGCCCGTATATACATATTTTACAGTCATATGTTAATAAAATCATAATACGGTTCAAAAACCATAGAATGTATATTTGACGGTCAAATGACCATCTTATACAATTACGGTCAAATGACCATTTCATACAATTACGGTCAAGTGACCGTTTCATTGAGTTACGGTCAAATGACCATTTTATACAATTATGGTCAAATGATCGTTTTATACAATTACGGTCAAATGACCATTTCATGCAATTATGGTCAAGTGACCGTTTCATTGAGTTACGGTCAAATGACCATTTTATACAACTACGGTCAAATGACAATATATATATATTTTTTACGGTCATATGACAATATATGTATAATACGGTCAAATGACAATATATATTTTTATTTACAGTCATATGACAATATATGTATAATACGGTTAAGTAACCGTTATCTCGAGATACGGTCAAAATGCCGGACAGAATGCTGCCGTTCAAATGACCGTTTTCTGACGATGAAATTTTTAACAGTGTTGTTAAAGGTTATTTCAGATAGTTTATCAAACGTTTCAACAGAATTTCACACGATCACATTCGTATACTGATAGCATTCGAGATTCGAGATACTGGGGATACTAATTAAAATATTAATAACGTATGAGACCATATTGTTTTCTGAAAAATATCGCAAAATTATACTGAAGCAAGGCAGAAAATAGCAATAAAATTTATATTCGTCTCCTACTATGCACGTATACTACTTATATTTATTTCTGTCGTAAATTCACGGAAAATCGCATTCTGTAAATAACAGAAAAATATTTCCTAAGAAACACTTTTTTCTAAGAAAACTAAGTTTCCTCTCGCTTTGAACATAAGTTTCTGATGTAATCAATCTCATATTATATAAGGGGAACAATAACACATTTATACACCCCTTCTACTGCTTACAAGGTCATTATAGGAATTATCACAACAGCTTGAAATGATCATGTTAGTGTATTCAATTACACATAGGACGTCTTTGAATAATTCAGTAGTCTGATGAAATGGAACGGGTGATTTATTTTTTTGTAGGTCAAAAGTAAATTTGAGTTGTAAAATTGCAATGGCATTCTACAACTGTTTCAGTATTTTCAACCCAAAAGGATACTCTCCCTGGTAAGTAATGATGCTGTTTATCAGTTCCTCATTCTTTATTGTTAGCCAAATTATGAAGTTTTGGATTTGCGACTCATGTTATTCAAAATGGCTGCATGGGGCACATTGATACGTATCAATGTGCCTAATGATAGCTACAGATAACCTAAATCTTTTTCTAGTTCATTTTTTTATTATCTTTTATTTTTTTACTATACACTCCTTAATCCAACCATTTCCCGCCAAAATTTTCTGATATTAAGTTTTATTGAAGCTAAATAGCTCCAATTTTTTATATTAGAAAATTTCATAGTATTTTTGCAAACAGAACGTACGAACTTACCTAACAGCTAGTGGTTGTAAAGCTAATAAAAGAAAAGGACGGCAAATCTCAAACTTCTATCGATTCTCCAGAGAAAAAAGTATTTTTAGCATGAGAAATGTTAATTAACAGAAACAAGCTGCAGCACAGCACAGAGTAATTATATTATAAATATAATTTTTAATATAATTATCCTTAATTTTTGTTTATAAATCAATTTATAAACAGAAAATCTGGTAATATTTTCATCTTTCCTAAGAAAGAAGATAATGCAGAGGTTGAAATGCCAGATATGAAAAAGATACCACTGCTAAAAATCAGACAAGGAACAGCCCGAATATCTGGTCATAATACATTTAATTTTGATTGTTTTAATACTGCAGTTTTAATATAGTCTATAAATAAATAAAAAGTGGTTTGCTAACTTATTTTCTCTGAAATATATGTATTGGTGTTATTTTGTCTCCATTTTTTTTTTCAGACGTATCAAATTTTCCCAAGAGGTGTATCAATCTGCCCTGGGGATGGGGCATATTGACACAAATTACTTTCATTTATTTTTTCAATTAAATGCAAAAATACTATATAGAAATACAATTTTACATTTTAATAACACTTTAAACCCGTTTTGCTGACACCACATGGAACAATAAATTAAAATGTCTACTTTCGGAACATCAAAATAAATCTTAGAAAAAAAAGTATCAGTGGGGCCCAGTATCCCCTACCTCCTCACAAATCTTTTCGCAAATGGGGCGGAATTTGAAATTCAAACAATATATATATATAAAACAACATATTATTATTTCCTCATCTTAAGTTTGTCCATTTGACATTCTTCTTGACCATTTTAAATAATCATGGTCAAGTAAAATATATAATTATGGTCATGTTTTTTTTTTTTTTTTTTTTTTTTTTTTTTTTTTTTTTTGAGGGAGCGTGGAGAGAAATACTTTTCTTTCTTTGCTACTAAATATACGGAAATAACAAATTTTAATAACTAAAGATAGGTTTTTCATTAAAATTTCGTCTACACTTTAAAGTAATAAGTGGTTAACTAAATCATTTACAATTCCAGAAAGTAATACTGTGATATATAAATATTTCTTTGCGAACTATAAAAACAACCCATAAAATATTGGAACATAAATGAACATTTCATCATTAAATGAAGCAAAAAATAGTATTAAACTTTAGTGAAGCTTTTTCGCCAGCATGAGATTAATGGTCTCATACCTGTTTTTAAAGTTTATAAAAAAGAACAAAAGAAATCTAATTATTTTCAGTCATTTTGGTGCTTATGTTTATCGCTCAAGATTTGCATTATTTGCTGAATAATTGCGTAAAACCTTTTCTGCAATATTTTTTTACATTTTTTCATAAAAGTATAAAATGAGATTATTCTTTCAATTTAAATAAACATACAAGAATGTAAATATAAATAAAATGAAATATAACATGTATATTTATATGAAAGAAAAATATTTCAAAAAATTAACCACTTTACTATGTTTACATTTCGAGAAGAATTTCTTGATTTTCGAGAACTTTCTCTAAATGCCAAAAACATTCATTCTCCCTACTTCTTCTTTTTCATTAATAGAAATTTTTAGGAGTAGATCAAATGCTATTCGATATAAATATTTCATTCCTGCTTGATATTTTATAAAGTTTGGGTTTATAATTACTAAATTTCGTTGTCGGAAAAATTTCAGAAAACATACGCGGCTAAAATATCAAAGCGAATTGTGATTACATATCACAAGTAATGTTTTCATTTAGTTTCACTTAGGTTGACTTAAGTTTAACTTGTTTTCAATAAATATTCTGAAAAGAAATATTATTTATTTTCGGTAGGTATATCAGAATATATTCCTATATTATATATATATATATATATATATATATATATATATATATATATATATATATATATATATATATATATAGACTTATATTGGCAATTACAATATTTCGTAAATTTGTCTTATGTAATCACATTATTGAATCCCTTTCGGTTTTGTTTGAAGTCGCAAAATATGTTACGTACGCTAAAAAATTACAAACGGAATAACTGCGAAAACTGCAAGATCTGCGCATCAATGACAATTCTAATACTTTACATTAAGTCTACACAACTGAAATTGTAAAATTCTGCATGTTTACCACAAAAAAAGCAAAAAAAGAAATCTACAGTTTTATTTTTTTTAAGTTACAATAATCTGCGGCTTTACAAAGAACGTACTATAGTAACAGAAATCTTGTTAAATGCTTTCTGCTATGCCACACTGTAAAAATATATTTGTAAAGAAAGTAATATTTGTCTAAAAAAACTTGGTATTCCTAAAACTTTTTGTGTAAGTACAACAACATTTCCTACAACAGGTATACTTTTGCATTGTAAATAAAAATATCAGTAAGGTTACTAGCAAATATTTTATGAAACTAAAAACTATTAACGCATATGTTTGACATAACTGCAACCCAGGTTAGACATAAAATTTTATTAAGATTTATGTCTTAATAATAGATTTTTTTTTCAAAATTGCGTTAAAAATATTTTCACTTGCTCAGAATGAATAATTCATACTTTACATTAACATTAATTAATCCCAATTCATATTGTAAAACCATAGTTCAAATCATTGTCTACTAATTTTAGAATATAAATATAATCATTCCGGCTTTGGCTTTGAATTTAGGCTCTCGTCATATCTCTAACTGTACCCATGTAAGAACATTTCTCTTATTAAATATATTTAGCATTTCTATCTCACATTGTTGTTCACGCTATAAATTATGCAGCAGTTTACTGTTGAAGCAGAAATTGCATTTACAAAAGTTCGCCTCTGTTTGTGACACTTGTGTTTGCTCATACCCGCATAAATATTTAGATATTTGAATACCATTCCTCAAATGATTTCAAGACATAGTTCAGTATACTCATGAATTCTGATAAGTTTTCCCGTCTATTTACAATAACATTATATAAATGTTATTTTCATTTGTTGAGTTTGATTCGACATTGGATTTTACCGATCAGAACTACTGATAGTTAAGAAAATAAAAAAAAACATTAATAGAATAAATACTTTAAAATAAAATTATACACAATTAAATTTGTATTTAAAAAAAAATTGTCAAATTTCTCTTTATGGAACTATAAATTCTGTTTCTAGTTTATTATTACTTTCGTTTTCCAATGTTAAAATCATGCTCTTTAATAATAAGGAAAATGTGATTAATTCGATTAAAACAACACTTCTTTTTAAAACATTTAACATAAAAACCTTCATTTAAGTGTGCAAAAAGTACAATTTTTGTACTTATTCTTTGGTGCTTTGTATAATATATGTTTTTATGTTTTTCTGAGTGTTCTTGAAACACATTTCGTTTTTTACATCTTCTCTGAATATAGTTAAAAATGATTCTTTTTATTGCCTAACATATATTTCCAAAATTGGAATTGATTATATTCAGCAATAACTGTTCGTACTATTTTACATTCAGTAACTGTTTTATATTCTGAAATAAGTGTTGGCATACATGAGGATAGTCTAAAGTTTTCTTCATGCAGTACAATAAGTGACAAAATATGAATATCATTATTACAACTACAATACATCTAAAAGAAATAAAATTTAAATGATAAACTTTGAAACGGAAATATTTTATTTTTTGCAAATTTTTTTTTTTTTTTTTTTTTTTTTTTTTTTTTTTTTAAATCTTGTATATTTTTGTACTTGAAGAAACGGATTGATGATTTAAACACAACATCTAATAAAAAAAATGATTATTACAATTTATTAAAGAAAAAATTTCAAATTATAACGAAGATTCAGTTTAAATAACAATGGAAGAAGGATTTAACTTTTTTAATCTTTTACAAACGCTCATAAATCCATTAGATTATTTTTAACAGCAGTTTAATAATATCTTCTGTTTTATTTTAAATTTTAAAAATGACTAAATTATGGGTTTGGAAATTACAAATCTGTGAATCGTTTCACAATTTTCTTCCAAAATAATACTTACTATTATTTTATTAGCGCAGAATTTAAAATACATATATATATATATTATATTCTGGAATTATTCTGCTTAATTAAGTTTTCCGACAAAATGCAATAGTTTTTCGTATGTTTGAACACCTCATAAAAACAGTCAAACGCGCCAAGCTACATACAAATCCGCTAATAACATATAGCCTTGTCAACAGTTTTCTGTCAAAAAATAAATATAAAAACTGCAAAAAATAGAATATTTAAATTTGCATTTACTGGAAATTTATTCATCGAATTCCATTTTACTCTTGTCACATAGCATGCGCAATTCCGTTGGAAGAAGAAATTTCTATTGCATGATAAAGATAACACAGCTATGGAAATGTCAATATTAAATTTTACCTAGCCTACAAAGTACAAATTGCACAGAGTGAGATAGATAACCTATAATGTCATTTGGCATTAATTGGCAGAAATCACTTTCATATACGGTATAATATATTGCTGTTTTATGGCTTGGATTTTCTATGATATTGTTACGAATTTTGTAAATAGTTACTGCTTGTTCTGTAAAATGATGTAAATAATCTTCTTAAGTTCCATTTCTTTACTAATATTAGTTTTTGTTACATTGTCTCTGCTATCAAGCAAACTTGTCCATTATTTTCTATGTATGTCTACGGCAGATTGGCGAAATAATAAAGATATCGCCAAGTTGGCGTCACTTTTGGCGACTAATTTTGGTCGCCAAATTTGGCGATATATCGCCAAGTTGGCGACAAACTTGGCGATTGTTGGCGATGGTAACCGATCCCTCTCAATGGTAACCCCCCTTTAGATATACTGATACATTGTTTGTTGTTCCGTGGATTTTTCGAGTAGGTTCTAGAAATTTCCAGCACCTGCTGCGAGCCTATATAAGAAGAGAAGCGATGAGAGCTGTTGTTATTATTTACCAGTCAGTCATTGAGTGAACAAGGCGTAAGCAAGTTTGCTTGAGTTTCATCTATGTTGTTTTGAATGTCATTAAGTGTTGAGACGTTGTATAAAGAGTTTCTGGGGTTTAAAGCTGTAATTGTACGATAGATTTGAGCAGTTATTTTTGAATATCCAGTAATATTTGTGAGTTTCGAAGACTCTGTTGTTCTGAAGTCTATAAATAAATTATTTTCTACTTTTCTAAGAGCAAGAGTTTGAAGTTGTCTAACCATTAGATCAAAAGAACCAAATATACGCTACAATTTTTGGTGTCAGAAGTGGGATTGCAATCATCGAGAAGCTTTTGATAAATTTTCTGTAATAGGTGCATAATCCTAGAAAGCTCCAAAGTTGGTGAACATCTGCTGGACGATTCCAATTTTTCACAGCCGATATCTTCTCTGGATCGGTCCTAACTCCTTCCGCCGAAATGATGTGTCCAAGGTAGGCGACTTCATTTCGAAACAAACTGCACTTCGAAGGGCTTAACTTCAAATTAGCTTCCTTTAATTTTTGTAGCACCCGCCTGAGGTTGTTTAGATGTTCATCAAAAGATTTTCCTATGATTATGATCGTCTAAATTATTGATGATCGTCTAAATAAACAAGACATGCCTCATATGACAGGCCCCGGAGAACCGTTTCCATAAGTCGTTCCAAAGTTGCAGGTGCATTACATAGGCCCAAAGGCATTACCTTGAATTGCCATAATCCTTGTCCCGTTGTGAAGGCAGTCTTCTCGCGGTCGTCGGGATGGATCTCTACCTGCCAGTAACCACTCTTCAGATGCAGAGTCGAGAACCAGGTGTTGCCCGCAAGTGTGTCGAGAGTATCGTCAATCCTTGGTAGAGGGTAACTATCCTTTTTAGTGACGTCATTCAGTCGGCGGTAGTCTACACAAAATCTTGTAGAACCATCCTTCTTTCTTACTAATACAATGGGAGACGCCCATGGACTTGTCGATGGTTCGATGACGTCATTTTCTTCCATATCCTTAATTAAATTTTGCACCTCTTCTTGCTTGGCAAAAGGTAATCGTCTAGGGCGTTGTTTAATAGGTGAGTGATCTCCCGTGTCAATTCGGTGTTGTGCCATTTTAGTTCGTCCAAAGTCTTCAGATGTTTGGGAAAATAAACTTTGGAATTCTCTAATTAAACTTTCAGCAGCATCTCTCTGGTTTGGATTTAAGTCCGTATTTTGTAACAAATCCTTGACTAAAGTATCTGAAGATTTCTCTGAGTGACTGGAATTTTGACTTATGCACGTCACAGGAGCACATGATGCTATCACCTCTCCTTTCTTGATAGCCCTCGTCTTATCACTGATGTTCGCAATTCTGACTGGAATGGTCTTTTTCGAGAGATCTACCAGAGAAGAAGCCACCAATACTCCTGCTTGTGTACTATTGTCTTCTGGATAATCTATATGGCCAAATCGGTAATTAGTTTTATTTTTAATTACAGCTGGAATTAAAAATTCTGTTCTTGGATCAAGATTGATGTCTTCTTTGGCTATTACTGTTTGTTTACATTCAATTTCGTTATTTAATCCAAAAAGATTTATTTCTTCAAATTTTGAGAGCATTTTGTTATTTTTGAAATCAAGTTTGAAGCCAAATTTCTTCAGAAAATCTAGCCCGATTAAGCAAGGATCTGTTATGTCAGCCACATATGCCGTATGGTAATATTTCGTTCCTCCAAAGTTGATGGTTAAATCGGCCTTTCCATATATGCCTATCTTGTCGCCCGTCACAGTTTGCAGGGTAACGCATGGCGGAGTCCAGATGAGTTTACATTTCAATTTTCGAGCCAAATCTTCTCTTATTATTGTTACATTGGCTCCTGTATCCACAATCATACGGCTTTGAATCTCGTTAATAAATCCTATCACATATAATTCATTATCGCCGCCACTCATTTTTGATATCTGGAGGATCTTCAGGTGGGGCTTTTCATTCTCTGGCAACCTCCGCCCCGCGAGATGGCCAAAATTTAGTTTCCCTGCTGACTGTTTGAATTTATCTCACGTTCGTGGATTTTGGGGCAATTTCTTTGGAGATGTCCTGTATCACCGCATCCCCAGCACGTGAGATTCTGTCTTCTTGAGCTTGTTCTTTCATATTTTAAAGCTTCAATCTCTTGATTTAATTTCCTAATTTCTTTCAAGACGTCGCTGTCAGTGTCTGAGCTTTTGTTCACCGTTGCCCCTCGGACTGAATGACGATCTCTTCGGCTGGCTTGTGTAGCTGCTTCCAACTTTAAGGCATATAGTAATGCAGCCTTTAAATCCTGCACATCTGCCATTCGTACCGCTCTCTGCTCTTCTGGATCTTTTATTCCGTCTACAAAGTACTGCAATGAGAGCATTTCCCGTACATTTGTTGGGGCAGTCGATGAAGGCTAAATTTGCCAGACGTTCTATTTCTGAGGCAAACTCTTGAAGGGTTTCACTCGATTTTTGATGGCGGCTCTTCATTTGTATTCTCGTATAATCTTTGAAAATTTTTTCTCCGAATCTCATTTCAAGTGCACAACTTAAAGTCTCAAAATTGAGTTGCGTCATATCGGGCAATGTTTGCAGCACGTCGGCGGCTTCTCCTCTTAAAGATGCTGCCAGTTGACAAGCTTTCACCTCGTCACTCCATTTGTTCGCTTCGGCTACTTACCCTATATTGCACCAAGTGTCACATCTGGCACATACCTAAAAATACTGTAACTCTTATTATGTATCAAGAATTTAGCCAATATGATCTGTATCTCTGATCCAAAAATGTTCAACGAATGGAATATTATTAATTTAGTCGATATCAGAAGACTGCATTTGAAAAAAATTAGAATTACAAAAACAAACAAAAAAATCAATCAAGCTATTAAGGCAAAATATACTTTTATTATTTTTACCGAATACTTAAAAATTTTAGTGTAAAAATGTTGTAGTGAGTTAAGCATATAATATTAAATCATTTATAATTGGTGAAATGTAATCGACGAATTTCATAATCGAAGAAATGTAAAAATCATTACAAAATTAGAATATATCTTAAATTAATAAAATTAAAATGACCAGCTTTGAAATGATAGTATTTTATATTTTGGAATAGTTTCATTCAAATTGCGTATTTTTTCATTTGAAAAAACGGACTGGTGATTTAACTACCACATTTAATATGAACTAGAAATACTCATTATAATTTATAAAAGAAAATTTCAAATTATAACAAAGATTCAGTTTAAAAAACAATAGAAAAATAATTTATTGATGTACAACATCACGATGATAAACAAACATCAATTGCGGAACACTAATTTTCTAAATAAATTTATTTTTAAAGTTTAAATACATATTTTTGTGAGCTACAAATTTTAGAATATGTATTTAAACGCTTAAAATATTTTTTGAAACTATAAAATTCATCGAACGAAAAACAAATTAGTTAAAGAAAATTTTAAATAATTATCTTTTTTTTTTTTTTTTTTTTTTTTTTTTTTTTTTTTAAAGAAGGATGACTAAAAAAGCTTAATATTTAATTATTCCTCTATTGAGTTGAGTGAGTTGAAATGCACAATTTTCTTTATTTAAAGTCGGATCTGGATTGTTTAGAGCTTGATTTTTAAATAGGCTTTTTCATAGGCTTTTTTTTTTTTTTTTTTTTTTTTTGGCTGATTTCGATTTTTTAACCCCCTCCCCCCCAATAAAAATATAATAACCGATAAAAAGAGCAATATTGTAGAACTGGAACTTTATATAGTAATGTCCATATCCCGTTTTCATCAGTCCGCAAAATGTAAATAATATGTGCGGAAATACGTGATAAAATCGTTTGAGAATAATTAGCTTAAATTCTTTTCATTTAACGGTTTGCAGAATTGTTTATTTTGCGTGACGAAAAAAGCATCTAAATATCATATTCCATCATAAATATTTAAGCTACTGTTCCATAAATATTTAAGCAACCATATTTTTAATGATACCTAATTTTTTATAATTATTTATATACATGCACGTATTTATACAGGGAGAGATGAATCGTTATTAGAGTTCATTTTTATATTACTTTGAATCAGACATCCGTTTTCTTTTTAAATTCAATCAGAAGTTACATAATAATTTTTTCAATGGTATATAGAGGATAAAATTGTTATTAAATTGTTTCTTATATAAAGTTTAACTTGTGTAAGAAGCAAATATTTGTAACAACCATTAAGTGTGGTTTTATTCCCTTTCCTTTTCCATTAATATTTCATATGGGATAATCATTTGTTGGAGTAAAAGAAACAAGACCATTAAATCTGTCTACACCCATTAGAGAAAAGCAGTGACAGTATCTAGTGTCTTCAAAATGTCACAGCCACAAAGTGCTTTTGGATATAAGCCAGTTCTTTTCTTGATACTTTTGTAGAATTTCTTTCAGTTAATTTTAGAAATAAAATTGTTTTGTTTTTATTAGATTTTTTTTCAAGTGCGTTCTTGTATCGCTTATCAGGGGTAGATGATTGATGAATTTCTTATGACAATAACGGGGTTTCTAAAGTTTTGTTAAGACTGTGTACTAATAATATTCAAAATGTTCAATATAAGAAATATCTAATTAGTAAATACTCCAGTGTAATGCATGTATAATGTATAATAACTTATATTTTCAAACTAATTTATTTCAGTGTAAATTTATCAGTAATTTTATTTAGATATTGTAAGTCTATAAAGCATAACTAATTTCTATAAAGTATAACTTTTTGTTTACATATTAATGGAAATATTTAATGTATATTTATCTTTTAAAACGTGTAAGTAAGCAAAAAGTTGTATTAATATTTTTTTTTAAATCAGAGCTCGTACATGGAAATATATTCTACAAAACAAATATCACCATAAACGCAAAAATGTTTTTTTTTTCAATATGCACTATTTAACTAGAAATTTTTTAATTAGTAAAATAATATTAATAATATATATATTTGTATATACTATGTGTATAATGCATTTGTAAAATCTTTAAAGAAACATTTTCATTTGTGAATATTGATTATATCATTCGTTCCACAATTTTATTCCATTTGAAAAAGAAAAAAAGTGTGACGATAAAAAATTTTTGACGACTATTTTTTTTAGATGTTTTTTTAAACATTTAAAACATTTTTTTATCAGTTTTTACTTTATCGAAATTTTAGTTAAAAAATTTAATATATTGAAAGCTTTACGAAGTTAACTTTGATTATGGTGAAAATTCATCTTTTTTTGAGAATTTTATGTACAAATTAACTACATACGATGTTCTATTACACGACTACAGAAGATTCACGGTTGTGAGATAACCAGTTCGGGTAAAACACTGGTAAAGTATGGTTGTTGGCTGCCATGGTCGTATGACCTCGGCTTCAAAATTCACTTTTTTTACACTACCACATACATAAGACAATTTCCAAGAGGCTTAACATCAAGCATCATAAAAATACTGATATACAAAACTAACAGCAAAACAACTGCTTGCCGCAAAAACAAACTGTGATTGTTTTAAAAAAAAAAATTCTGTGATCGAGGATTCATCTTGATGACGAGTCATATTTTACTCTTGCAGATTCCACTGTGCAGCTACTACATATCAGACATATCCACGACTCAACATACAATCAAATTCACTACTAATATCCTGACTGCCCAGCAAAATTGTAACATTCATCTCTTTCTAATATTTGAAAAATACTAAAAAAATGATATTTTAAACATTATATAAAAACATTCAGTACATATATTAATCTAGTCATATAGAGCATAGTTGGTAACTCTATATTTTAAAATTGCATCACGTTTGTAGAATAATTACAACTTAAATATTCGCCACTATTGTGGTGAAAGCTACTCCTTAGTGAATGGATATGTATCAATTTAGGGTACTAAGGAGGTTAATGAAAAAATCAAAAATCCCTCTTTAGATTACAATGAGTCCGAATGGCTGTTTATTCTAAATTATTATTTCGCTATCAATGGGCAATGTCAATTGAACTAGCGCGTTCAACGTCATCTCATTCCTTACATTGATAGCAATTACATCGGCTGTTATTATGTCTTCCGTCTAAACTTTACCATCAATTACAACTGAAACATGTTTTTCAGCCATTTCAGCCTGCAAAAAATCACTTTTATGGAATACTACGACAACCCGTATAAGGTTCCCATAATTCAACAAATTAATGATTCTCAAAATATCTTTAGTCCAAAATTTATGCCAAGGCTGAAAAAGAGATAATATCAAGAAATCGATCAAATGATTCATGTACCGTTACATATCTATAGACTTAAATCTTGTACGATATCTGGAAAGTTCCAGCAAAATTAAAACGATACTGTCTGAAAATACAGTTGATTTGAGTTCTGATAACAGTTGTACAGAGTAATATGGTTGTTAAAGTTACCTTACTGTCTCCTTTTATATTCTTTATCTCGATATTTCATCGCTTTGTTTGTGCAGATTTCTAGGGAACAGTCCTTTGTATACAGAATTTTACAAAAACACATGGCTTTAAACTCATTTCATTACACATTTTTTTTAAAAACTCATTTTATTACACATATATGAAGCATGCAGCTATGGACATAGTATTATACGAAATAATATTGAAAAGCCTTGTGATACATAAGTATATTTCGAATAAATTGTTAATTAAATATTCTTAGTTAAAACAATTTGTTAGTTAAATATTATAAGTTAAAACAACTTGGTAAATTAAATATTTCAGTAAATTAAAAACTCTAAACAAAATGTATAATAAAATAATTTTATAATTTGATTGAAAGTATCTCACTGGTGTTATGAAGTGTTATGCATGTTTCTTTGACAATATTCAAACGACACACAATATAGCTCTATTTATGCACTTCGCAAGATGTGCACCAGCAATTGACTGAAGGCAACTATGTTGCCTCGTGTTTGTACATATATCATTTTTAGGTGATAGGTATGTAAAATTTGGTAATATACGTACACTTTGCTGTATTTTAAAAGTGAACTTCTTTTTAAGAAAGGTTACATTTTGATGTGAATGTTTAATTGAAGAATGATTGATGTGAATGTTTATTTGATCACAATTTTGATGTGAATGTTTATTTGATCTTTACAAGAAATATTGCAGTATTTTTTCTTACCATTTCTTAGCCATCTTAGCAATAAAATCACTATATTCGAGCATTAAACTGATACCAATATGCGAGAAATTGTGATTCTGATGTATGTGGCAGAAGCCTAAAATATAGACTGAGAGGCGGCTGCACAGGCGATCACTCCATCGAGTTCACAGATGAAAATCTAGGCTTAGTAAAATATTGATTCTCATTTCAAAGCGCAATCAATATGCTAGGTCTAAAAACCCGATATTATTGGTTGATTCTTATGTTTACCATTTTGTTTTCCTGGCACCCAATCTCTCATGTTTTCAGACTTTTAGGTGCGGGAAAACACAATAGCAAACCTGTGCGTCAACCGTTAAAATCGAGTTTTTAGGTGTTTTTTACAAAGATAAGACTAAGCAGACCGACTGCGTTTTAATATGTGAATTGGGATTTAGCCAATCATAGATTTTCATCTAGGAACTTGATGAGGTGTTTGTCTGAACTGCCGCCGCCCGGTCTAATATCCTTTCTATAAAAATTCGACCATATAAAAACTATAATGTGCTACTGATAACAAATATTATATAATAATGATATTAAAATCGTGAAGATCTAAGGAATTACTGTTGCGAAAATTTATAGAATATTGAAATTTGTTATGGAATTACAAAACTTAGAAAATGTTAAATAATATTAATACTTAAGAGCTTTGTATAAAATATTACAAAGTTATAAATTATTTTTATTGCAATGAACTTCCCTTATCTGAAATATAATATTTTTGAATTTCACTTTAGGTCGTTAAATTACATCACAAAGAATCATTTAAGAAATCTTTAAGTTAAGTAAATTGTATAGCATAATGCCAAGTATAATATTTTCAGATGATAAAATTACTTTCTGAATAGATGCATTTTAACATAAATGATACTTTTAAAAGTCCATTTATATCTAACTATATTTAAAGGATATTGTATTTTAACTTTTCTTTCAAACAATGATAATCTCAGATAAACAATAATGGCTTTTAAATTTCCATGAATTTTCATTTCTGGAGCAATATCATTTCAGTAAATTTAAATTATACTTATGTCTTGAAGAAAAGTAAATTGCGGGCAATCCAATCCTTCCAATCTATCGAAGCTCTCTGCAATTTCATATATTTACATTCCGAAAGATGGGGGAAAGAGTATATACGTATATTATAAATAATCAAATGTTTCCCGTTTTAGTTTTAAGTGAGCGCAAAGTTTTATCGAAACTTTGAATTACTTTTAATAGATGTTGCATGGTAATATACTTTCCACAAATTAGTTTGAAATAAATTGATTTTACAAAAAGTTTTAATAAAAAGAATTAGAAATATATTGAATATAATGAAAAATACTTTTTCTGTAAGAAAATGTTTTGATTGTAGTAATGGTGAATAAAATTCATGCAGCAAATTAAAAAATGTAACTTCTTAAAATTAAATACTTACAAGTAATATAACTTGAACAAATCATAGAATAAGCACATGACACATATAATGAAACATATTTTATAATACTTTTTTGTGTTCACGGTATTCATGGAAAGATTATATACTATTCATAAAAAAACTTAATAATTTTTTATTATAATGGGCTTTGAGCAGGAATCAATCACAAATGGCCAACTTATTTCAAAACAATTTATGATAGATATAAGTTACAATAACATTTGACCAACATATTTTTTGGAAATATTTTACAAAGTTCTACTTTCTGAAACCTACATATTTAAAAATGAGCACTGAATGCTCAAATCTAATCATGGCATCTCTATAACATATGTTACATATACAAAAATGAAACTTCTTTATTAACTTTGACATGGGGATCAAAGGATTAAAATATATCAAAAACGCGTATGCTTTATAAATAAGTCGGTAATGTGAACAGAGTTTTCAATGCAAGAAGTACATGAATTAGTAACTGGGTATCATATTACATAAATATATCATTAGAAGTGCCATCCAAGTTTAAAAAGCCGCTGGCCTATAAAGTCCGCCGTGTGTATATGTATACCCGGTTTTGCTCAAATGTTTGAAGTCAGCATTGCGTTTTACGCTAATTTGTATGCATACCCATATGAAGAATAATCTCAATGTTTCATTGATACATTTTATTGTCAGGATAGTCAAAAATTTATTTGTGAAACAAGAAATAAATATCAATAAACTTATCGAAAGAAAACTAACTGCAATAGAAAACGCAATTCGCATACATTTCGGCCACATTGGTAAATTTGACGATTAAAAAATATATATTGTTACGAATTTTGTAAATAGTTAGTGTTTGTACTGTAAAATAATGTAAATAATCTTATTAAACTCCATTCCTTTTCTAATATTAGTTTTTGTTACATTGTCTCTGTTATCAAGCAAACTTGTCTATTATTTTTAGTGAATGTCTATGGCAGCTTTGCGAAATATTAGAGATATCGCCAAGTTGGCGTCACTTTTGGCGACTAATTTTGGTCGCCAAATTTGGCGATATATCGCAATGTTGGCGACAAACTTGGCGATTTTAACCCTTCCCTATTTATGGTAACCCCCCCCCCTTAGGTCTACTGATACATTGAATGTTGTTCCGTGGTTTTCCAGTTTTTTCTAGAAGGTTGTAGAAATTTCCACCGCATGCTGCGAGTCTATATAAGGAGAGCCGATACGAGCTGCTGTTGTTATTATTTACCAGTCAGTCATTGAGTGAACAAGGCGTTTGTTAGCAAGTTTGCTTGAGTTTCATTTATGTTGTTTTGAATGTTATTAAGTGTTGAGACGTTGTACAAAGAGTCTCTGGGATCTAAAGCTATACTTGTACGATAGATTTGAGCAGTTATTTTTGAATGTCTGGTAATATTCGTAGTTTCGAAAACTCTGTTGTTCTGAAGATCTATAAATAAATTATTTTCTACTTTTCTAAGAGACAAGAGTTTGAAGTTCTCTAACCATAAGATCGAAAGAACCCCATATACGCTGCAACAATATATAATACAAAATAAATATGAAAATAAATATGTATTTTGTCGCCATACCTTTAGCAATAAGTACTGTTCCAAAGGGAGTTGGTATCAATGGTATTCAATGATTGTTGAAGATCATTCATACACGGAAAAAATATGCTACACTCTTCTTATATTTTATGGCAAAATTTTAGTCAATTGGTAACTTAAATCTGCACATGTTTATTAGAGTCGTTTTCTGTCGTAATGTCATTTTCTATTCGATTCAGATCGAATAATTGGGCTAATCATTCTAATTTTATTTTATTTTATTGTTTTTTTTTTTTTTTTTTCTTTTTTTTTTTTGCGAAATATATTTTTTGACGAGTTTGTATGTAAGCTTTGAGTCGTTATCATACTAAAAAAAGCAGTTTCAATTTATTCATTCCTTAATATTATATAGCAAATTGCCTTTCCCTCTAATAATGAAAATAGCCCCTCTCCAAAATACCCCTCTACATTGCTCTGTCATCTTACCGCGGATTTCAACACCTTTCCCAAAAAATTCTCCCCATAGGATGAAGTCTCCTCCACCCTGAACCATAGAAATATAACGTATCAAAAAATATGTAGTTTGTTTGTAAGTCGTTGAACCATAGTGTCTACCATCATTTGTTTTGATCATGTTTTTCTTTACATTTTTAAAGGAAATAGTTTTTTGTATGAACTGTGTAAGAAAATCAAACAGTCAACATTTAATTATTTTACTATATGCGCTTATTATCTACCGTATTTACTCGTGTATAGGGCGCACACGTGTATAAGGTGCACCCTTACTTTACAAGTAAAAATGGCGATTTCTTAAAATCTTGTCTATAACGCGAACCATAAATTTGATGCGCTAATGAAGAATGACAAAATAAATTACAGTAATAATAATAATAATAATAATAATAATTACAGTAAAAAAAAAGTCGAAACAAACGTTACATCAGACCAGAAAACAAGACGAAAATGCATTTTTAGACTTTGGGTTGTAAGAGAACGACGAGAAATAGGAATGAGTGACGGTAAAGATAATTACTAATTAGAGTTTCGATAATGTCACTAGCTCTGTTGTGTAAAAAACTGCAAGGCGTGAAATAAATATGCAGTGAACATTTTCGAGTTTTAATATCTTCTTTGAATAATTTCTTGTTTCATATGTATATAGTTCGACTGCATCCGACAGTAAAAAAATATTCCGTGTATAAGGCCCCCCTAGAGGTTTTGTCCTAATTTTTTGAAAAAAAAAGTGCGCCCTATACACGAGTAAATACGGTAGTATTCATATACATATACATGCATATATATATATATGTATATGCCTAAAAATTTATTTTTATATCAGTTAGAATCTGGAGGGGACAAAATTAACAATGTAAAAATTAAAAAAGAAAAAAAAAGAAAAAAAAAAGAAAAAAGAAAAAAAAAGATGACTCAAACCACAAATTACATATAATATCCACATTAGATTTCCGCTACAGCAATAAAATATTTCTTATTACATTTTTTTTTTGTTTTTATTTAACAGTTTTTTCTATTTAGGTAAAACATAAATAAATTTATTCTAAAGATATATTTAATAGAGGAGTCGTTAGTCAAATTTGCACCATATTTTTTTATTTTAAACATTTATGTTTCCTGCTAATCACCTGATTAAAAAACAGTTTAATTCCGTTTTAATTACTTAAATTTTCCCTTTTGTTTTAAAATTAAACAAACACTTCATTTGTAAATTAAGCGCTTTGTATGTACATGTACATTTCCATCAACACTAACTTTTTACATGAACTGCAAGAATGATGAAAATGTATGTAATTTTGCAAATGAAATCGTCTTAGATTTTACTCGGCCTTTTCCAAGAGCCATTTTAAAAACTCATTAAAATGACAGGAAGATGAAAATGTCTATTACTGCAGAAGAAATAAATGACTCAGAATTTTTCATGTTTTATGTTTTCTACCAGATACGCTTAATATTTTACAAGTAATGAACTATAACTTTCTTTCACTACAGAGATTTGATAGTTTCAATGCTTTTCATACAGTGATCATACATATATATATTCAGTTTCAAAAGAAATATTATCTGAAAATGCGCATCTCACTTTAAATTTTAGAGATAAACGTTTCGAATATAAAGGAATTTTTAACGATTGTTTAAGATGCTTTATCTTCAGTAGTATCTTATGATGTGTTATCTTCAGATTTTGAAATTAAACTGAGTATCATGGCATAAAACATTTTCAAATAAGATGAAACATACTACAATTTTTCATTGTTTTTAAAAGTCTTTTGATTAATGATAACGTCTGAATTTTATAACTGACATCAAGGATTGAAGTTGCACTCTATAGTGAAATTCTAAAATTGTATCAAAACTTAATGTTTTTTTTAAATTTCGAAGTTAATTTGGAATTAAATTAAATTCTATATCAAGGCACAATATTGTTAATTGGAAAAATAACATGTATATACATTCCAAATTTATATTTTATATCCAAATATAGTTTAAATTGAAGCTCTCAGAGAAAAATTTCACAGGGAACGACAGACAAAAGTACGAATGTGGCAGGTTTTCAGACATATAACATACAGTAATATATATGAGGACCCCAGAAGCCAAGGGGTATAAGTGACAAAACTGAAAAAAAAAACTAAATACACAGACGACCTAAAAATATGCTTTTTTCATTTCAGGTAAAGAAATATAAGTGATTTTCTTATTATTTGCTGAGTTATAGAGGCAAACCACTTTTTTCGAAAAACAAACAATATTGATTAATTATACATTTAAAGAAAATTGTACTTTATTTTTTAACAATTATTGAAATAAGAGTTCAAAGACCAGAATTCAATAAGCAGAAATTTCTTATATCAATCCACTCAATTGTTATTGATGTTCCAATTTAACATCAATTATCTTTAAACTCAATTTACTCGAAATCGAAATTTTGTCACTTGTACCCCTTGGCTTCTGGGGTCGTCATATATATATAACATAGAGTATTTTCATAACATACACGAGTTTCATTATGGGTGAATTCATATGTGTGACGACTTCAATGTTCAAGTATGCTTAGCTTAGTTATTCGTGAATTTATTATCATATATATATATATATATATATATATATAAATCTACAAAGTAAGCTCACTTTCTAATTGCAACTATATGAAATTTTTAGTCACCAACAGCTACACTGTACTGTATAGCCTAACCTCCGATAACTTTAATCAGCATTTTTGTCGTAAAAATTACAGTAAAATTAGATGTAATTTTTTTTTATTACATCTAATTTTACTGAATATTTTCCGGCAAAAAAGCTGGCAAGATTGTGATTTTCAGCAGTTCGCACATTTCAGTGTTTGAAACAAAATACATGTGATTAAATCCTAAAATGAGAAAAAGAAATTGATTCTAAAACTGAAAAACTCTAAAAGATTATAAAATTCAAAGTTTTATTGAAACTCAAAATTTTTCTGCAATAGCTGTATTAAATATTTCAAAATATCAACAAAATCTTGTTAAAAAGGCAAAAAAAGATTTTTTTTCTTTACATGAAAATGCATTTGCAAACGGCCTGTTCATACATGTAATTGTATGTCATATATTTTTTCAGCCGTCAACTAATAACTAAATTTTGTACACAAATTTCTTATTTTTTAAGATTTACTTACTTAATGCATTACTTCTAAATAAGTATGTTTTAATGTTTCAATTACTTTTTTCTTTAACCATGTCATGTGGTCTCGGATAGCATTTGTCCAAGAATGTCCACCATCTGTCCGTCGGCCAAACAGATGCTGTCCTTCTTTCATGTAAAGGTTTAAAAATATCACAAAACATATTTTTATTCACTGCAAGATTTGCCTCAAGATTCACGATTTTGCCCCAGATCATAGCCCTCTCGAATAATATGTATTACTCTATGCGAGAGTCGGCGAATCTATGGCACGCGAGACGATATTTTTTGCACGCCATTAATAAAATATCTAATCAAAATTCACTCACATTCCCCAAAACTCTGCACCTCATTATTAATTTTCTTTAATAATACATGTGTTTAACTGAAAATTGCTTTATTTTTACATAAATACTCGTGCAGGTGTCATACATCTGGACTATTCACAGAAAAATTCCCTTCCACCCCCACCCCACATAGTACAAATTATCTCCATTTCGTTCTGCTGGCGCCTGTAATTCGCATAGAAAAAGAAAAATCTAAATTTTGAACTCTTAAATGATTGAACTTTTTTTGAAGAAATTTTTTAACATGATGGGCTGAGAAATATGGTATGATTAATAAAGAGACTCAATGCGTTTTATGCTCCGGAACTGTGGTCTGAAAAACGTCATGTGTAAAATGGCATTATGGAACTAATCACAATTATATTTCCTAAAAAAGTTACGAAGATCAAAAAAGAAAATATTTAATATGCGAAAAATTAATATGCAAAATTTAATGTGCGAAAACAATGCATAGTTTTACCTTAGTTTACATGCTAAAAGTCTATCCGCAGTTAGGACATATTCTTTATCGATAATAGATCACTGATGAAAAGAAACTACCTAAATATGTAGAAAATTTTAAAAGTCAAATCTGAAACTTTTACACGTTTTCCAGAGTTAACATTGCCGTAAAATGAAACTCACGTTGTAGCCATTGAAGCCCGTAGTTTTATTTGATATTTAAAGTTAACAGAAAAAGATGAACTGATTTCGAGATTTTCCATAGCAATTAGGAAACATCGGGGTGCACAGAAATGAAATACGCCCACTGGATGACCCATTGGCCCTTTTTTAATAAAAAAATGTTTTAAATAATTATTTCATTTTTTTCTAATGTTCAGATATATCACTATATAGCATTTATGTACGATTCTATTACCGTAATATTTTAAGTATAAGTTCTTTGTCACACTTAAAGGTTTTCACGTTTAGGCACAATGATCTTATATAGTGAGTCGCTAATACAGAATAAAGGGCCAAGCATTTTGTTTGTGCTACTGTGCTCGCCTTTCAGACAGCAAGTTCAAACTAATCCAACGCGGATTTCCATGGAATATATATATATGTATCTTATCCGAATGCTTTTTCTGAAAACAATTTTTGTTAGAATTTCTTAAGTATTATCCATATTTTTTTATTTAAATTTTGGGAAAACAATTTTGCATCTTAAATGCAAAAGTTTCATACTTAATACATCAGATTTATGCTTTCGCTTTGAAATAAAAGTCCTCAAACTGATAATAGTTTTTTTATTTTCATAATAATTTTAACAATGTTTTCACATCATAATTCCTCCATAAGTATTACAAAATGGATGCATCTATATAATAATAAATGATAGCTCAGTTATGTAACAAATTTTAAAATATGATCCATTTTTTTAAAAATTTTGCAATACATTATGCATTTAAGTTTTTTAAATAATTTAACTATGCAATAAAATTATGGAAAATATTTAATGGAGGAATTAATTAATGAGTAAAATAATCTTTTAAATATTTTTCGTCCGCTTATTTAATGAAATTTTTTTAAATATTAA
This sequence comes from Maratus speculifer, assembly GCA_964019185.1. Classification (NCBI taxonomy): domain Eukaryota; kingdom Metazoa; phylum Arthropoda; class Arachnida; order Araneae; family Salticidae; genus Maratus; species Maratus speculifer. The sequence continues at coordinate 68,426,908 of OZ025297.1, read as the reverse complement.
TATAATTAAAAAATAAATTCTGTTTCATTTTTCAATGGAAATTTGATAGATTCTATTTAATATTTTATCTATATTGTAAAATTATAAATGCATAAAAAAAGGTCAGAAACGTTTTTGTAATAAAAAGTTTAGTATTTTAATGATTTCCTTGAAATATTTTTATAGCACGCTGTAGTTAAATAAATATTTAATGACTGTTGCATATCTGCATTAGATTTTCTGTGTTTCAATGTTTTATTGCACACCAAATGCATTATATTTTCAGCATAGTTCTCACAACTTTTTTTAATACATGGCACATAATGATATAACTAGCCAGTTGTTTTCGAAGTTGCAGTAGAAACTCATCTTTCATGTAAATCGGTTTTTAAACTGTTTTGTTTTAATCTATGCGGGAGAATTTAGATTTACTTGCATGATATATTTTTAATCATTTTCATTTTTTAAAAATATTTTATTGAAGATAAGTAAAGGAAGATTTTCTTCTTCTATATTATTTTTTAATACGCAGGTTTTTACAAAGAAAAGATACTTTTAACAAAATATTTTAATTAAAATATGGTTTAAAGTGTTTTCCCTCTAAAAATTAGTCTTTCAAAATATATATTTTATTTTATTATTTTTTGTGGTTACTACATTTTAAAAACACATTTAAATATTATTTTATTAAATTAATACTGACTTGAGAAAATCATGATACACATATAAAAAAATCTGCATGCAAAATATATTTAATATCCATTTACATACATATACAGCATGAGTCATAATTAGCGAAACAAAAGGCCTTAAATATTACCCCTAGACACATACTTCTAATTGCAAATTTTCATTTCAAAAAATGTAAAATTTTGTGAGATATGTTGCAACTAAGAGGGGATCAATTTAAAAAGTTACGAAAACTAAATTTTTATACAATCCCCGTACAGCAAAATACCCAATAAGGAAATTATTCCTTATCCATTGCTGAATCCAGCAAACAAATTTCATCTCCATATTTAAATATCTGACAGATATATTAAAACCCGAAATTCTCCAAAATTTGTTTGGTGAGACAATTGTGTTGTCGAGTGAGATTTGTTAAGTGATTTACACTACTTAACAATGCCTCTAAACAAAGTGTTTTTGCCTTAGGGAGTTATTGATCATCTAAAAATTGTCCGTTTTTAAATGTCGATTAAAGATAGTGCATCTGATTTGGACGTAAAACAGCAGTGTGCATATTTAACGCTATACCTATTTCTAAAATATGCTAGTAATCTGCACTAGAGGTCAGAATGAGTCAAAATATCTAAGCTCAGTCCCGAACTGATCCATAGGGGAAAAAAAGGTTATAACGGGCCTGGAAAAAGTGTAAATCATACCTGGCTCAGCCAAGAATTGCTATGCATTTTTTCACTTCGATATGGTTAAAAATTATTTTGTATGGATAATTTCTGACCAAAAATAACTTTTAAAGCTTTTCGTTTTTCATATTTATACTTTTTTATTATTATAGAAGCGCCAAAGACAGTGATATATTTATTTTATCAATGATTCTCTATTTATATATAATTTTTTCACGTATATTTTAATATCTTTACTCCAAATTCCATGTGTTGGAGACTTTGAAAAATGTTATGCAGTAAAATCTTTTAAGACGGAATCAAATAGAAAAGAAAAAATTCCTTCCGGCAGTGCCGGGAGAAAGAGGTAGCTTTCATACACTTATTTATTTATTTATTTTATATTAAGTTATATTATTCAAACATACGAAAGTTAAGTTAGTGGAACCCGATTTTATAAGGTTGAATATTAGTTTTTGTCAATACTGAATATTTAAAGGAATTTTTAGAAAATAGTCATCTTTTATTCAACCTGGCTTTATTTTAAGCAACTTAGAGAGTCGCCAAATTCAACGATATCATGAAGTGTATGTCATTTTAAAGCAACATGATGGATAAAACAAACCAATGAGCTTGGTAGAAATCTTAATTCATGTGCACATGCACACTCATGTTGAAATCGGTTAATACATACGAGCGCTGTCACGGGCAAATTGTTTTTTTAAAAATGTCACACACATTAGAAATTCAAACTGCTATATATTTCAGACGTTTTTTAAGATAAAGACAAAGCAAAAAATACTTAGGAATTCATTATTAAGAGAAATATTTTAGAAAGAACCTTTGTTCAATTTCTAAATTTTTTTATGTACATCATTATACATTTAAAAGATTTTTGACAAACTTAAATGGCCGCCATTTTGAAACAAGAGGGCGGATGAAGTTGGCAGGTGAACTCGGTCAAGACATTGTTATGTACTATGTACACACGTAGTTATATCCAAATCAATTTATAAATATGTGTATTATAGCGTGACAAATTTCAGACCGTTTCAAAATGTCAACCACACTGGAAATTGAAAGTGCTATAACTCAGCCATTTTTCAAGATATAGGTTAAACAAAAAATGTCCTGGAACCGTTGTATCAAGATCAAACACACAAAAGAAAAATCTTTTTTATTTCTTACTTTTTTTGCACCTAATTTTAAAATTAAATTTAAAAAAAATTAATATTCCACCATAAAAAATTTAACGATTACTTTTGAAAACAGTTTTACATATACTAAAAACAAAACGAAAGATATAATGATGTACATACATTCACTAAATTGTCTCTTTTACATTTTTACGGTCTACACCAAAACTCATTATATTTTCAGAATGGTTTTCCGAGTCTCTGTGCATGACAAGGTAGATAATGATGCAGAGTTAAACGTTTTGGGAGTTCTAGCGACAAACGTTAATTTTATCAAAATGTGTTTTAAAACTGTTTCTGTTTAAAATATGGGACATGGATAGAAATTAAAATGTGGTTCTGCTAAAAAGAATGTTCGCTGTTTTAATTCCAAACATTAAGTAATAGCATTTGTCATAAATATTTAATGATGAGTGTATTTTATTTTCAAATATTTAAATATATATGTAAGTTTTAGAAAAGTAAAAGTCTTAACAAACCTCTTAACCTTAGTTTACATATATATATATTAAAAAAAAAAGATTTGGATGTAATTTTTGCATTGTTAAGAAATTTTGTTTCAATTTTTTTTATTGTTTTAACTATTGTGCATTTTTAACGATTGCACAGAATTACAGATTTTATTTAAAATAATTACAAAAAAAATAATCTTAAATATAAGAAAGAAAATTTTAAAGCGTAAGGAAAAACTGCTTACGTATATTAAGCAACAAAATCGTGTAAGTAAATCCAGCAGTTTTTGTTAATGATGATGATGATATTTAATAAATATAATCTTCTTTTAAACTATTAATAATACAGTATGACTTTTTAAGTATAAAAATTAAGTAAATAATAAAACAATTTCAAGACTTTTTAAAAACAGCTCTTAGAAATTATAAAGAAGAATAGAGATGTAAAATAAATAATTAGTATGGTAAGCTCTAAAGATTCTTTAATACATAAACTATTCTCTGCGAATTCTATTATGCAACGATTAATTTATTAATTTAATAATCTCCAAGACGGCATAAGAAGAGTCTTTCAACAGATTCAGAAATTTTCAAAATTTTATAGTATATTCAGGTATTATCTTAACTTATTAATATTTAACATAGTTTCTCGAAACTATACAAATAGGAAGAGACTTTTCTGATACATTTGTATTTAAATATGGGATTAAAATAAATTACCAAACTCAGCGTAATCTTCAAATTCTTCGAAGAATTTTCTAATGATATTAATGGAACTCTTGAAAAATAACGGAAATGTGGTTTTATTATAAATTTATAAATTGATAAAGCTGTATACCACTAAATTAAATTTATTAGACACAATATTATTTTTTAGAGTTTAATCTTACTGCAAGTTTACTCTCAGTCGCAAAGTCTCAAATTATTATGTCACCATATTATGTATACTATTTTTTTAAAGTTTTCATATTTTTAATTGTTGATACATCGTATATAAACATAGTTAAATTTCATTTTATGTTACATGCAGATTATATAAGTATAATACGAAATATATTATATACAAAAAAATGTTTTGGAATGATGTTTGTATAATATCTTTTTTTTTCAATGTGCTAAAGCATTATGGCATTTAAAGTAATTTTCAAGAAAGCTTATTTTAAATTGATATGAATTGTGATCTATTATTTGAAATATAGTACAAATGAGATTGATGCACCTTCGTGATATTGCTTAATTCATTACTTTCAAAGAAATCTGAATTTTCAAAAGGAAATATAATCATAGGCACAGATAAAATATAAAATATCACATTTTGTGTCTTAACTAAAGCTAGTTAACTGAAAGAGACATTTTCATTTTGTGATTTGCATAAATCAATATGTAGTTCAGTTATTCTTTTCTAAAATATACAAATACGTTTTAAAATGCATTTAATCATTTTAAAGATAAATACGATCTAAAAAAGTCTAACTCACTGATAGCACGGTACGTGCTTGCCGTTCAAAAAAAAAATTAATAATGAAGATAATTTCAACATGTATTTTATTTGCATTATCTAGCTGATATAATAATAGGTACCTAAATTATTTGCTGACAACTCTCATGTCATGATTAAATAAATGAAGATATATATTTTCTATATCTGCATTCTTTATCTATCCTGAAGAAATTATTAAGATAAGATTCATAATTTATTCAGAAGAAGTAATACCGTTAAATAAAAACTTTCGTCAACTAATTTCAAACATAGATCTTTTGGAGTGATGGTAGTAAGGGTAAAAGCCAATGACAGGTGGATTGACATTCCACTAATTTTTCATTAACTAATCTTAGTTATTATGTTATTTCTACATAATATGAATAAAACTCACTCATATGTTCTAAAACTGTAACAGCTACAAATTTCAAACATTTTTATTATTAAATTAACATTTTTATTATTAAATATAACAAGAACATTGAAATCTATTTCAAATATTTGATTGTCTTTATAATGTTTGTAAAACAATAAAAATTTGAAAAAGATTATTTTTCACTAGATTGGCATTAACGCCTATAAGCAATTAAAAAGAATTTGAAATTTGATTTTCATTTGAAATATTGTATTTAAGGCGAATTCTCTCTCTGGAAAAATTTCCACCTATTAATATATACATCGATGCTGGTTCTATTTGAGTTCCGTGTTTGCCCCAGATCGGTGGCTCATGGAATATATTCCATCTTGTGCTGCGAATGTAGCCTTGCCAACACGTGATAGTGAAAAATTCCGGGCTGGGTGTCGTTCCACGTGGTTTAGTCGGTAGAACGTCAGTGAGCTATACTGATGGCCGGGGTTCAATCCCCGGCATGGCATCTGTTTCGCTAGGTTGGCATTAACGCCTATAAGCAATTAAAAAGAATTTGAAATTTGATTTCCATTTGAAATATCGTATTTAAGGCGAATTTTCTCTCTCTGGAAAAATTTCCACTTATTAATAAAAACAAATATTTTAATGTTATATGTTTTTAATTTTTCGTTACACCTGTCAAGTAAAATAAAATTGTTTATTGAAATGCTTATATGTAAAAGGTGTATTTCTTAATATCGTGTGATCTAAAAATCTAAAAGATTTAATAGCTTTTTATGTTAATCTAATTTAAAATCCGATTAGATCATTGGCGCACATATGCTTCCATTTCAGGATTTATATTAGAAAAAAGTATGTCTTTCATTTTATTTTTTTAAAGTTATATCTTCCTTTTTTTCTCATAAAACATTCACTTTTAGAAATTTAAAAAAAAAATGTCTCTTAAGTTAATTTGTTTCTTTTTTCCGTTAAACAAAATTTATCTCGAATATTTTTTAATGAATTCATATAACAAAAAGAATAAATCAAAAAGAAAATACTTGTTAAAAAAACTATAAAGTACTTTCTACAAAACAGGAGTATTTACGCGTTATGTTGAACAAAATTACATATAATTTAATTTTTAATTGAATAAATTTTATTCAATAATTTACAATAATTTACAATAATGCAGAAGATTTGTATAAAAAATTTTTTTGCTAAAAAATTTCACTAATTTTATTAAATAATTTCACAAAATTTTATTGAATACTTTCACACTAGAAAATGGTAATTTAGTAAACTGATACATAATAATGTAATGTGAGTGTAAAATTAAATTTTCTCAAATTAACTTGTTAGCCAAAAAAATACCGTTTGTAATTTAAACCATGATTTAGCGATATAGAACTAAAATTATTATGCCGTAGTTCTTTGCATGTTGTAAATTGTGTATCATTAGTTGTATCGATTTAACTCATTAATGGCAGCTTTATCGAACCAAATTAAAACACACTTATACTTAAAACTTAAACTTAAACTTATACTTAAAACTGGCAACAAAGTTCCCAGCAGTTTTTGCCGTAAAAATTGCAGTAAAATTAGATGTAAATTCTTTAATTACATCTAATTTCACTGCACAGGCAAAAACTGCTGGCAACATTTCTGCTAGCAGTTTTGCTGCAATTTTATCGTATTGATTTTCTATAGTGCAATTTAAGACTGAAGAAATCTAAATAATATATTAATAAATATATTTTTTATTTGCTATTTCTTTTGTATTCAAAAATAAGTTAGTCTTCCATCTATTATATAAATAGCTCAGATTACAGATGTAACACTATATTGGAAGATTTTTCATTATTTTGATTGTGATATTGATTATCACAGATATTGGAATTTTTAAAAATTGTTTCTTTATAAAAAATCAACAAATGAAAAATGACACCTAGTTTAAAGTTATTTTGGTTTTATTAATTAGTAATTTCATTTTACTAAACATTTATATTAACAATCCATAGTCCTAAAATTTTTTTTACAATATCGAGAGAGCGCAGACTTATTACAATATTTGATTAGAATCACTCGACTTATTTATTTGCTAAGAAAAAAAAATCTATTTATTTGATTAAATACTACAAAGAATTTTGTTTTATTTGTATGAATGGCTACATAGATATTTGTTAAATTTTTTATAGAAGTTCTGATGTGTACATGCCATGCATCCAGATACAGTTACATTTCGAAGTGTCACTATTACTTAAAATATTTTTTGTTGTAAACTAATTGAATATACATTACTTTTCTATTAAATGTTTAATTTTAACAAGATACTGCAAGTCTTACACAAATTGTTTCTTTAAAAACAAACTACGGTTAACAGAAATTGTTTTTATTAAATTTTTGAAAATTTTATGAGAAATGTTATTATTTATTCTAAACTTAAAGATACTATATAAATTCGACTTCGACAGAATGATTACAGAAATCTGTGGATTTCTACAATCCGATATTTAAAACTACATAATAAAATAATGAATCATGGTTTAAAATCTTTGATTATAACAATCAAATGATGAGGTTTCTGTTTGTAAAAATTAAGATTTCTTCTTAAATATGCTTTGAGCCAAAAATAAAATTAAAGATACTGTTTTCTACTACTATTTGTTTATACTCTGAAAATTGTCTTGAATTTAAATTTTGAACATCTTTTAATTGCGAAATCTTACGCAGAGTAAATAAAATACTGTGTTTTATGCAGAAAAAAATTATCTTAGTTGCAGTATTGTTAGGGGCGTGTGTATGTGTTGGCGAAAATAAAAAGAGAAGCACTTTTGACGTTGTTTTCATCTAGTATCAGACCTGGTGCGCTTTGCAGCCCTTTGCATAAAAGTTAGAGAACCGATAAAAATTCTCTATAAAATCATATTATATATGAGGAGCCCAGAAGCAAAGGGGTACAAGTGACAAAATGTCGATTTAAAGTAAATTGAGTTTAAAGATAATTGATGTTAAATTGGAACATCAATAACAATTGACTAAATTGAAATAGGAAACATCTGCTTGTTGCATTCTAATCTTTGAACTCTCATTTCAATAACTGTTAAAAAAATAGAGTACGATTTCCTTTAAATGTATAATTAATCAATATTGTTTTTTTTTTAAAGTGGTTTATCTCTATAACTCCCCAAATAATCAGAAAAGGACCTATATTTCTTTACCTGAAATGAAAAAAGCATATTTCCAGATACCCTGTGCACTTAACTCAATTTTTTCAATTTTGTCACTTATACCCCTTGGCTTCTGGGGTCCTCATATATTTTATACTTTAAAGTTTTTATTATTAGTTTTTATTTTTTTCACATCAAAAGTCAGCTAAGTCGCCAAATATGGCACTACGCGGTTTTAGTTTGCCTTATTTTGGGGTTACAACAAATGGCTAGGGTGTCCAGAAAAACTCTACATTTGAAAATACGCCAATTTTTTACCCAGAAAGTTTATGAATATATTGTGGTAATTTTTCAAATTCGTAGGTTTTTGAAGAAATTCTTAAACTTTTTTCAGTATTTCAGATTTATTATTAACTAATTTATATTTTAAATGCTTTTCTTAAAAAAAATGTATCAATAATGCGAAAAGTGACATCGAAAATATCATTTTCAAAATGTTATCTTGCTGCAAAATATTACTTTAACTGAAATTGATTGTCACAGTTTATCTTAAGAAAGTTATACCAACATTTTTTTTTCGATAACGTTTGGTATGCAATATAATTTCTCCAGCATTTCTGAAGTTGTAAATACAGGGTGCTTTAAAAGGAACAAGAATTTTTAGTAAAAACAAATTGAATCAATAATTAAATTTATATATGTAGTATATCAATGTGTATCATCAAAAGTTAACACTACAATATCGAAATGATTAAATTAGCATACGAAAATGAATTATTCAACTCATAATCTCGATTTTAATTACCTTTAAAAAAATGAAACTAGTTCATCATGTAATTTTGTACTTATTATAGATTGAGGTTTTTCATTTATTGTAAGTATAATATTTGGCGTTATAATTGGAAAAAAATAGCAGAGATAATCTTGATTTCGCTCACTATTTCATGGCAAGAAGAACAGCAATCTCTATATAATAAAAACACAGTCTAACGTACAGCGTGCGAAATCGTTTTTTTCTCCAAAAATTCTCATTGGAATTGACACTCCCGTGTCGTATGTCGTCGGTGTGCATCCAAAACTTGACAGTATAACAGATATTGCCAACATAATTGAAAAATGACAATCTTTCTTTTATTTGCAAGAAAAATAGGTGAGACTAAACGAAAAAAGTACAATTTCAAACTGCCATAAAAAATTGTAATTACTAGTAGTAGTTGGTTTATTTCAATAGTTGCATCAGAAACTTTAATTTTAAAGTTTTCTTACATATTTGTTAATTTTTTTTATTAAGAAAACTTACTTTTTTAATGGTAGGGAAAAGTCGGATAAAACCGGTATCTAAATGTTTTTTATTTTATTTTTGCGCACTACGTGAACAAAACAGTCAAAATTTGTATTAAAATGATAAATTGATTCCTAAGGAAGAAAAAAAAGTATTCATTCAGTCACGAACAACAGAAATTGAGATCATAACAACACTTTTGTTAGAAGTGTACAATGTCCCGGTTTTGTCCGACCAGGTAGGATAAAACCGGGAACTAGAAAAAATAATAATTAAAATCACATTGTAATTTTGCAACAATAGAGTTTATTTTAATGAAAAATTGACATATTATACATATAGAATGTGAATCTATTCAAAATCTACATAAAATAAAAAATGAGTTAAATTATGCTTTAAGAGTTAAAAATGTTAGGCACAAAAATCACTAATGAAAGTGCGATCTTTTTCATTTCCATTGCTGCATGCTTCATGTGCCCACCCTCTGCAATGAAGGCAGTATATCTAACATCCCTTAGGTTTAGATTGTTCATGTAAGCCGTTGAAAAAAAAATGCATTCTTCATTTTCATCTCCTGCTCGTTTGACGTCAAGGGTTTTTTTCTTAGGACTTTTTTTTCACATCAGTTTTACGACTTTTCTTTTCTGTCATCATGGAAAGTTCTTCTTATCTTGTTTTTCCATATTTTCTTGTTCAAGTTCTAATTTTTAGGGGCTTGAAAAAAGAATAAATGTTGCAATAGAAATGACTAAAAACAATCTTCTATATAATAACTTAATTTAAATAATTTTATTGTCTATTTTCTAAATATTTATAGATCGTAAAACAATGCATAAATAAGTTAATTCTATTTCAATAAAGCAAACAAATGAGTTTGAAAAGAAACCGAAAACTTCCTGGTTATGTCCAACCATCTGCATTCCGGTTTTGTCCGACCATGCCATTTTGATGAAATGTTAGTCTAGCGTTGTTCAGATAACTCGTAGTCACCAATACAAAACATTAAAATAACGAGTAAATAATAGACTATCATACGTTATACTTACCTAATGTAAATATTTTGGTATTTAGGATTGGTAACGTAATATTGCAGATGTCGAATTTTTAACATTTACACGTGAAATCTTTAAAAAATAACCACTGCGCAATGAGTTTGTTTACACGACTTCTGGTTATTGGGAGTTGGCATACCGCTCTCCTAAAAGTAATTCTAAAAGTTTCGGATAGATACCGCGGCAAATAAAGCCATAAAGCCTGGTTCCCTGTTTTATCCATCTAACCGGTTTTATCCAACTTTCCCCTACATTAGGGGAAAATCTGGTTTATCCAAAATGTATTTGAAATTTGAAAACTGTATTCTAAATGCTAATAGTGTGTTTTCTAGAACATAAATTAGCCGAACTTTCCGCATCTAAAGGCTTACATACTGTAAATTACTTTTATCAGGGTTTTTTTTTTTTTTTTTTTTTTTTTTTTTTTAACACAATTTTTACTTATCTACCTAGGACGGAAATCTACACTGGTTTATGTAAGAGTTTACGAGTTTACGTGTAATTGATTATTAAAACTTTCTGACCATTTTAGAACACATTATAATTTGACACATTAAATTGCATTAAGAAAGCTACTCAGCAGCACGTTTCCAATTTTAATATATAATTTTTAATATTCGTTTTTTTAACATCTATATTTGGCAATATATGAATGCATGTTTCATTGTTACTTAATGAAAAAAGCGAGTTTTAATATATATACATTCCTATTTTACAAAATATTTAAATATAAATAATATATTTCATATTTCACATAAATAATATAAATATTGCGTGTTTAATGTGAAATATGAAATTTATGTTGCTTTCAATATTGAAATACATGTCTGTGAATTTTCTACATAAAAGCTTAGAAAGAATGACAGTTGAAAATCTCAAAAAAAAAAAAAAACCGTTTGATATTTTTGTAAATGAAACTATCTTCTATATTGTCATTCGTTGACAATGATATTTAAACTCAATTTTATTTCACGCAGGAAAGAAGCTTCAAGATTGATAGCAGTGGTTACATAAACGATTTTTCTATCCCTGTTTGACAAGCATTTACATTTTGAAAGAATGAAGATTTGCAAACAATAACATAATGTGTTCTTAAAATATATAAAGAAATGTTTTCAAATATAACAGCAATCAATCACCAGATGTGTGTTATGGCTCATTATATAAGAAAAAAAGTTTGGTATTTAATAAAGAAGACTTTAAAAATCATATAATAATTTTGGAAATATTATTAATTGTATCATAGATGAGAACAGATTAAATTAATATTTTATTATGTAGTTATAAATTGTATTATTCAATTATTTTCTTTCGTATGAAATTGCTTTACTTAACTTTGATTTATATATGATATACTTAATTTTAAAGTATGAAATTGTAACAACTTGAAAATAGCGAAAACAGTTTTAATATCATATGAATATTTGAATGTTTTCGTAGAATGAGGATTATGGAATAATAATAACAACATATAATAATTTGTTATATTTTCCAGGGCAAAATAAAAGCTGTAAATGTCTATATATGTATAGTTTTTGAATTAACATATATTACTTAGTGGATTGTCGCATTTTTTTAAATTGTAATACAAATAACTGTGAATCAAATAAATGTTTTAAAGGCTAAAAATGCTTTACAAAAACATGTTTTCCGGTTAAAATTATTCTGAAAGTAAAATTTATGCAAAATGTTCTGGTGTAATAACGCCAGTTGGGGTAATAACACCAAGTGCTAATATTATGAATAATTATGAAATAATCCGGTAAAGGGCCTCTATGGGCTCTGCGCAGAAGGATTCTGAGTCTTATAAAATACACACAACAGCTTAAAGATAATTTGTTACATTTGCAGGCCTTATTAGAAGCAACTAAATTCACACTTGATCTAAAATTTGCGAGGTAAATTCTGTGGTTTGAAGACTATATTTTTATCAGGAATACTTTGTTTATTACATAAATTTGTAGTACATTTCATGTACTTTAGAATGCTGTAACAGATTTTGGATATATTTGCGAGATAGTTTGTAGTTTGAAATGCACTGCGTAATACGTATAAAGGGGTAATAAGGTCATTCCTTGGCGTTATTACCCCTGTTGATCCCTTACGGTGTACGAACTACATCCGAAGAAGGTTTATATTTTACTTTAAATATGGGACAGCGTTTTTGCCATTGTCAAAATGGTTAGATTAAGGAAGTACAATACCCAAAACTGATCACTCTTTTTTTATATTAATGTAAAAACAATTATAAACCTATGTAAATAAATCGATATCAAGATGGTTTTGGTATTATAATTCAACATTTTTAAAATTAGGTTTATATTAAATTACCACATGTTTATTTATTTGAGTTCTAAATTTAAATTGTTCGCTTTCTCAGCGTGTTGTTTTTCAAATTTTTATAAATTTAACTTTTAGCTGTTGTGATAGAAATTGTAACATATCTAGTGTGAAACGAGACTAACGAAAAAGACAGACTAACGCCGTGCATGCCGAGTACTTTTTTTACAGACCGCTAGAATGATGTAGCGCTCTATTCGTGAACTCACATCGGTGTATTCGAGCATCACGTGACTCCAGCGGTCTGTAAAAAAAGATATTTGGAATACCCCGCGGTAGTCTGTCTTTCTCATTATCCTCGTGTGAAGACCGCAAGATCGAAAGATTAATAAAAAGAATGAATAACTCATAGGATTTTTTTCTTTGTACAAGACTATTATAATTGACATTCACCTATTTAAAAGACTCTGGTGATAATACTAATGTTCCAAATGAAACAAAATTTTGTTAGTGTTTGTAGTTAAACTGAAAATTACAAGTTAAACCATAAAAAATGATAAATAAGCAGTTGTCTGTGAGAGTGTTAATATTAATTAAAGGTTAAAAAGCGATCAGTGATTAAAACTCATAGAATACTGTTTCTGCTCTAAATTTTTTGTATACGGTTAATAGTAATTAAGTTTAATCTGTTCAAACATTTCTAATAATAGTAAGAGAACTCCAAACGATAGAGAATTTCAGTTTTAGCTATAGATAAACTGTATAGTGCAAGTTAAAATGTAAAATTAAAGAGAAAAAAAACTAGCTAATAGCAGTTAAATGTTGTTAATAGCAGTAAAAGATTATTTTTTTCTGCTAATATAGAGATAATGATATATAACCACAGGAATCATGCATAAAATATAACACGAGATCACACAAGGTTTATTGATTGTTATCAAAATTCTTATTTAATTAACTAAAAATACAGATTTTTTAAAGCACGTTTTATATAACACCGACATTTTAACTTTACGTTTGCGCGAATCCACATTAGTGTGGAATTTACGGGTTAAAAATCATTCACAATACTTCTATAATATTGTTCAAAAATATTCATCACACATAACTCTAGTTATTATAAAATTTTACATGATTAAAAAATTACATGCTCAATGGCTAAAATCGTGCAATTTTTCTTATAATTATATTTAAGCAGATCTTTTTAAGCAAAGAGAAGCTTAGAGTTTTATATTCTGTTGAAGCTACGCCTTCCTCCTTTTTCTTTCATTAAAAAAATTAATTTTTTATGGCATAAAATACAAACAAGTAAACATAAATACTGATTTAGATAAACACAGTTAAAACCGCGGAATGTTTTTTATAATTGTATATTAGTGACCCTTTTAAAGCAGTTAGAAGCTCAATGACTGATATTATTTTGCCTCCCCCCCCCCTCTTTCTTTTTGTTACACTTTCACATAAAATTAAACATTTTCCATCACTTAGAATGCAGTTTGCCAATTTCTAGGGCTGCAGAATTTGTACATTTAGAATTGGGCAATTTACATGGCATTTTCCACCTAATTTTATAGTTTTGTTTGCATCGCGTTATTACCGCATAGGTGGGTAATAACGCCAAATAGCTTTATTCAAGAAATCATGCAATTACATTTTATGAATACATATGTTCTAAATTATTTTCTATATACTGATAATAGTCAATGAGCTGCAGTGTCAAATCTTATATTTGTTTGAAAAATACAATCTAAAACTAAGCCATGAAAATTGGCAGAACCTTAACGTAGCATTATTACCCCAGGATACCTTATAAATTGTCTAATAATGTTGTAATCATATCATATAAATTTAATGCATTTTTTTTTAATTATAATATATTTAATCAGATTATGTTATCAATAAATTTTCTTATTTTACTTAACAAAATATTTAGGCAAATTTACTGTGGCTGAAAATTTCAATACACCGCTAAATATATATATATATATACAGCAGTTAATAGTTGATGTTTAAGTACAGGCATTTTAAAATACAGCGCAAAAAATTTATTATTTACAAATCATAAATTAAATCAAACTTTAATACATAATATTTAATGTAAGGTTAATTTGATTTTTTTAAGATTAGATGTAAGAAATAAACTATTTTAAATTACTATTTAATGATATAATTAATAAGGAAATGTATCATATGTTAATATATAAAAGCATATAGTTTACAATATTATAAGTTAAAAAATAAAGTTCTGTATGGTATAAGTTATAAAGTATTGATGATTAAGAACTGTCTCTATATACCAAACACTTTACAGGCACAGATGATGTAAATAAATGTATAAAATATTACTTTAAAGGACCGAGAGTATTCTCTGTCAAAGCATAATACCTCTGCTCATATATTTTTTAAGCTGTATAAACCCTGATAATTTTTTTTATTTCTAATATATCCCCTAAGCCTGCTAATTCTACTGATCTATTTCAACAAATTTCCAATTATAAGCATCCCTATACGGTGTCCAGGACACATTTTAAAATAATTTTTATTTATTGAGTTAAAATTTTGAGGGTTTTTTGTAAACGGTTAACAATATCATTTATAAACAAAATTACATGATAAAAATTCTGAGATATTTTTTATTAAAATTAAAAATTTATTAAAAAAGATTGAGTAATATGAAATCGCTAAAACTCAAAATATTATTTGTAGAATTTTTTCTTATATTTAAATGGAGATTAATATTTAAATTTTAATTATGATTCAGCATTTTTAGAAATATTTATTTTTCGAATATTAGCATATAAATTAAAGATTTGAAAAAAATATATATAAATCTATTTTTAATAATTTTCAAATATGCTGTTCAGTAAAACTTTCAACTTATGATACAACAATCAATTGGTGATAAAACAATCAAAAAACACATGTTTCAAGTTTGGATCATTATCTTTAATGGTTTTTGAGTTTAGAGAGCAACAATTTAAATCCGAGATATTGTGAAAAATCCCATCATGAAGAAATGCGCATTTACACAAGAAGTAATTTTCATGGCAGCGATTAATTAAATCTATTTTTTAAGAAAACTAAAAAAAAAGTTTTTTTTAATTTGGACAGAAACATGTTTTAAATGTTTATATGTATATAAAAATAAAATAGAGAATATTTTAATGGAATATTTTTTTAGAAAATTCGGAGATTTTCGTGCCTTGGACTCTCTTAAACTTATTTGAATTCCTTGTTTTAGAAAGTGGTCTTACATTAGCTGAATGGTGGCACCACTTGGCGCTGGTTTTGTATCACTAGGCTTGTACCACTTTAAACAGGTACAAGCTCAAAGTGGAGGTAACTATTTTGAGATGAATAATTTGTTTCGATCTATAGATTTATTTAAGTTGTTCTATAGGATCCTAAAAGGGAAATGCTTTTAAAGGGGGAAATGTATTTTTATTTATTAATAATCATATATTTTTGCATTCAAGAAAAACATTTTATATGGCTAAAAAATAGATATGTTTATACCACACATTTTGATAACTTTAGATGGACGGCATATTTTAAAGTTTGTTTTTCAATTCTAAAATAAATGCAGTAAATTACACACTAAGGAAAATTTACATCATGATAAAAATAGAAACTGACTTTTGTATCTTAAAATAGCAAAAAGATGTCGCCCCGGTAGATGTCGCTACTTGTCCACCAAGTTGTTCAGGCTGCTTTCTGCTCATTGGTTTCTTTTCTTTAGGCGGCATCGTTCCAGTAGCGGGTTTATAAGCCTTCGTTTCTCTGTCTCTTTTCTCATAAGGAAGGTCTCCATACTGGGCATACTGAGAAACTTTTGAAAAAAATATTAATTAAAATACTTATGTATGTAATAAAGGATCATTCAAAATAAGTAACGGAATCACAATAGAAATTATGTAAAAAAAAATAAAAATTGTAAAAAAAAAATGAAAAAATCATGTAAAAAAGTAAATATATATATATATATATATATATGGCGTGAATATTACGCGATTTGGCGAGCAGCACTTTTTCTCGCCAAAAGCAAACGATTTTTTGCAACTGAGAACTGCTGAATTTTTAGAATGAGTGTAAATAGTATTGAATGAATTTAAAGATAAACAATGAGAGAATTTAATATATTATATATCTATATATATATATACATGTACACCTAAATATGTATCTTGTATTGCATATATATAATGTCTGGTGCTATAGTTTTTAATTTATCACTGTAAAAGTATTTTCATATACAAAAAATTCATACTGAAAAAAGTTATTTTGATACATTTAAGCGTATTAAAAATTAAAAGTAGGCAACCCACAGCAACGAAATTGCTTTGACAATTCTCAATTGGACTCTGAGCCTGAAAAAAATTGAATTAATTTAAACTATTAATTTCGTTTAAATCACAAATTTTGATGTTTAAATTTGAATATAAAAGCATATGAATATCGATATAACCAAATTATACTTAAAACAAATTAAAACTGGCAAAATTACAGTCATTTAAATTATATTTACTTAAACAAGTTCAACATGAAACTTTTTATTCTTTAAAGCGTATTTGACATAAAAAGTATTTTTTCAAACTGCATTCTATCGCCAGCTTTTTTTTTTCTTTTTGTTTTCTTTTTTTTTTTACGGACGCTGTCTGGAGGTTCCACAAAATTTATATATATGTTGCGGCCAAAACCCGGAGCCTGGCCAGTTCTAGAACTGGCCGGCCAATACCCGAACTGGCCAAGCTTCCCGGCCAATACCCGAAATACATGAAATGAATAGCGTATTTCGGGTTTTGGCCGGCCAATTCGCGAACTGGCCGAGAAGCCTTGGCCAACACCCGAATTGGGGATTTAAGGCTACCCAGTAGATGCGGCGCCGTCATGAAAATCTTTTAGAAATTGTTTCGTATTCAAAGAAGAACGTAATTTGCGACGGTTCCGTTTGATGGCACTGATATGTACACGTGACAGAAAAGGATATTTCCATGCTATTCTGATATGCCACCTTAGTGGTCTAAATTGCCATTTTTTCTAATAGAAATATTATTTTTTATTTGTATAAAAATGGTCTCAGTAAATTTATAGTATTTCGCATTATTTCCAATTCTTTTGAACCTGATTAACTACATTCTGCAGAAGATTCTTTACAAATTAAAATAAACATGAAGGGGGATTTTTTAAAGTAATAAACGTAACTCATCGACAAATATGCAATTTTAAACTTAAAACAAGAAAGGAAATGAATCACTGTGTAGATTACAAAATATCATGCAACTCTATCGCAATGTTGTTAAGAGAATTTACTCCGGTTCTTTTTATGTAAAGAGATATCCACATAAGCATAAAAAAAAAGTAAAATTTCATTTCAGCAATAGGTTTCCGCAACTAGTAATCTATTTATTTTATCTTTTATTAAAGCTTTCTATGATCTACAAATTGCTTTACAAATAAATATTAAAAGTTTATCGCAGCTGGAAATGCACATGAAAAACAATCGGAATATAAATGGTAAATTCCACCTACTCAATAATCTATAGAAAACATGTTGTAGAGCATATTAGAAATGTATAAAGGGTTTATTATGTTTGAAGTTGTGAAATATCAAAAAAAATACTCTGTAAAAGTATTTCTCGCATATATCATAATTCCTTATCGGAATACTTTTTTGGAGTCCCTATTAACGATTTATAATGATTTCTTAATCAATATTCTACAAAGAAACCTACTGCTTCCCTCATGAGTGAGGCATATAAATTTTACTATGTTTGAAATATGCCATAATTCTTTAATGGAATTGTTTTGGAGCCCCTATAAATGATCTACAAATGCTACTTAATCAATACGCAACAAAAGGCATTGTTTCTCACATCAGTGAGGCTCATGAATTGCATTATGTTTGAAATAGTGTAATATCATTAAAATAACCTATAACAGATTTTTTGGCATACATCATAATTCTATACCGGAATTCTTTTTGGCGTTCCTGTAAACGAACTCTAACGGCTATTTAATCAATACTTTACAAAAAAAGTATCACATGTGCATTATGTTCGAAATCGTGTAACATCATTAAAATGCCTTATAAAAGATTTGTTCGCATGTATTATATTTCCTTATAATGGCTACTTAATCAATATTCTAAAAAAAATATCGCTACTCACATGAGACAGGCTTGTAAATTGCATTATGTTTGAAATAGTGCAACATCATTAAAATACCCTATAAAAGGTATTTTGGCATACATCATTATTCTTCATCGGAATTCTTTTTGGCGTTCTTATAAACGTACATTAGAATGGCTACTTATTCAATATGCTACAAAAAATTTACATCCCACATATGCATTATGTTGAAATAGTGTAACATCATTAAAATACTTTATGAAAGATTCCTTGCATTTATCATAATTCTTTCTCGGAATACTTTTTGCGTCCCTACAAATGAGCTATATTGACTACATAATCAATACTCTAAAAAAGCATTGCTTCCCACATGAGAAGGGCATATAAACTTCATTATGTATGAAATGTATCATAATTCTTCATTGGAGTCATTTTTGATGTTTCTATTAACGAACTATGATTACTAATTAACCAATACTCTACAAAATATATATTGCTTCCTACATAAGCTAGGGTTGTAAATTGCATTATGTTTCAAATAATGTAACATTATAAAAATGCCCTAAAAAGGATTTTTTGTCAATATCATAATCTTTATCGGAATTCATTTTGGCGTCCCAATAAACGAACTAAAATGGCTACTTAATCAATATACTCTATAAAAAAAGTTCTTCTACACTAGAGAAGCATGTCATTTTCATTAAATTTGAAATAGTGTAACATCATTAAAAGGCACTAAAAAATTCTTTCATCATTTTCTTAGTAATAAAATTTTCAGTGTTTCTGAAAAAATCTAGAATTGCTATATTTCATGCACTGTAATAAATAACTGTTTGTCGTCTTTATTAATGATACATAGGTACCAATTTTATTGTAATGTAACAACATTAAAATGTACCGTAAAAACGATTCTTATTGATTATATTGAAACGAAATATTTTTGTATATCCCAGTAAATTAACAAAAAACAGTACACAATTCCCTATCAGTGCCAAAATAAATTGATAAACGACATAAGATAACAAATACAAGTCATCCCGAGCCTTTACTCGAGTTAGAGAACGGCCAGGTAGACGACTACACTATTTGAATTCAGAGACACTTTCAACTGTGTTAGAAATGATTAAACCGAGTGCCTCTATCTATTTCGGGAATTGGCCAATCACATCTGGCCAGTTCGCGAATTGGCTAATCGCATCTGGCCAGTTCGCGAATTGGCCGGCCAATTCTAGAATTGGCCAGTCATTTTTAAACGTTACTGGCCAGTTCGGGAATTGGCCGGCCAGTTCTAGAATTGGCCGATTTCGGGTTTTGGCCGCAACATATGTTTATATATATATATATATATATATATAAACGCATATATCCTCATGAGAAGAATATCTTGTATTTTTTTCAGATTGTTTGGAGTATACCCGTATGGAGACCTTCCTTGTCAGGTTTGCTTTTTTCTAGCTTGCTGAGTTTTGCATTGATGAAGAATCTCGATAGTAGATTCGAAACAGCTGTTTGCTACCTTTTCATACGTTATTTGTGCATTTATAATCGTTGGTTTTCTATCTTTATTCCCGACTTATGTATCGTCCGTACACTACCCGTATAGTTGTTTCAAAATATAACAGGTTGCCGATTGCTCACAAAAATACAAAATTTCTCAGGCTATTATACATAAGAAGAAAAATAAAATTTTGTCAGTGGAAAATTTCGTAATCAAATGTAAGAAAACAGCAAAAACTGCTAAAACAATTTCAATGAAATTAATCAGTATTAGCAAATTCAAATTATAAAAAATGTTAGTACTTATAAAAAAATCTTTTGTATGTAACAATCGCAGCCTTAAATTCATTTTCCTAATTCGTTAATTTTGAATATAACAATGTTTTGCATTATGAAATTAAAATACTGACGTATAAAAATTTATATATTATGCAAATTGGATACTTCTTCCGTTTAAAAACTTTATTAGCATTCATCAAACATTATTGTAATGTACCTAATAGAATGCATTACACATTTATTGTTTCATCTAGCTAAACACAAATGGTGATGTACTTTGTCTATTTGGAGAAAAATGATGCTTTTAATAATTCAAACACTCTGTCCCTGAATTTTGAAAAAAATCTCATCCGTATACTTTTCTCATTTTTCAAAAAAATTCAATTATCTCTTTTTTTCACTACCGTAAACTTTAATAAAGTAAAGTTATATTATTTCTCTATAATTATTATCAATGTTCATTTATTAAAAAAGACCATTTTCTACATTTATTAAAAAGTGAATTATTGAAATAAGTTTCCCAAGTTAATTTATTCCTTGTTTTTTAGAAAAAATTGTTTTACTTGTGAAATTTAATTTGGGTTTTGAAGAAACATTTTTTTTCCGTGTTTTGAATTTAAAGGAAAATACATAGATTTAAATACACGTATTTTTTCATTTAAAAAAATTATTTAACAAGCCGTAAGATTACTTATATTTGATTAACATACTTTAGTTGTATGATTTTACATTTCAAAAATATGCATTAAAGTATTTAATTGCTATAAAGGACGTTAAATACTAATAAAAACATTAAAAGATCTTAATAGGTTATTAGTATTTAACGTCCTTTATAGCAATTAAATACTTTAATGCATATTTTTGAAATGTTTTTAATGGACGTATATGAAAACTTCTATCTATAATTAGTGTATGATTTTACGCATAGTTTTTAGAACAATTTTTGAGTAAAGAGCCTTACCACCCTCTTAACTTCGGAATTTTCGATCATTATCGATTTAGAACAAAAAAGTCATCTTATGGACATTTATGCAAGAAGAGATAGATTAAAATACGTATTTATTTTTTGGTGATTTCGGAAAGAGAAAATGTTATTTTTAAAACCAAACACAATATCGCAAAGTGGTATAGTGTATCATTTCTGATTCTCAGTCAAAATGAATACAATTCAAATCCCGATGATTGCATCCTTTCACGTTTTGTCTCGATAAACAGAATACACAATATGTAGATCATGTTAGTAATGTCCTAATAAATCAAAGCAACTTGCGCTTACTGCTCGAAATGTTAATAACATGTAATGATAAGTAAGAAACTTTGTGCTTATTTACCAAGACTGTTAAAAATCTGCAGCATTCTGTCCAGTCATTCAACCATTTAAAAAAAAAGTTGCAGAACCGTAATATAACTTTATTCTGATCATAAAATTGGCGATATCACTTAGAATGACGGTTGTGTAACCGTTTTCGATATAAACAGTCGAATGACAGGACAGAATGCTGCAAATTTTTAACAGTGTAAGACAGCTATAAAAAGATTATCTTCTTGGAGTTGTATGTGAATACTCATGTTCAATGGGTGATTTTACAAAGTTGAGTATTTGCGATGGTTTTGCTTTTCGATGAATATGGCAGCAAGGCACGAATAATAACACATTTGTATCGGCAACGTTATTCTGCCTTCCCGCATTCTTCCTATTAAACCATCTTAAATTTTGTACAACTCTTACAGGAGATAGACTGTTTGACTAGTCTTTGCGGATTACTGTTTTGCGGACTAGCTATGCTCGACTAACTAAGCTGGCAAGTTGAACTGGTCGAGGGATAAGTATATGTCCTCGCGTAACCGAAATGCAGTACATGAGGGGTCACAGAACACTGTGACATCTAAAAAAACAGGATTGGATAATCCGGAGTGAATTATAAGCTCATCCAAATCCAATCCTGAGTGAACAATAAGCTCATCCATACCCACGTCAATAGGTGTTACTGTATGGAATAAAGGACAATGTATGCACGATGCAACTTTGTCATTAAACAGATATATTTCCAGCCAACATTTCTGGTAGGTATATTGGAACAGATGAGGCATGCTTTTATGGAATGCCATGTATAATAGTAAAAGCACCAATAATGGACTTTGGAAAATCCTAGATAATTTGCGGACTTTCAACATCATCCTATTAAAGTTTGGTGCGCAATTTAAAATAGTAAGATGATCGGAACTGTTTCTAATAAGAGCTAATATAATAGAGCATGATATTTACAACAGCTACATTACACGGTCATTTTTGAGGAAAATCTGCAGTTGTTAATTTTTTTGAATTTATGGTTTGAAGATGACGGCACTCCTCCTTAAAAACCTCTCCGATTAAACAGTACTTCATTATGTCTATGACATTGTAGGAAATCACGAATAAAGAAAGTCGCGTTTTAATTGTTTTATTTTTCGTATTAATATCCGTAAAGTTTATTTTTGTACTCAATTGCTGATACTCTACAACCTTGTTAATCACTTTTTTCCATGTCTCTTTCATTTATTGACATATAAATGTTAATTACGCCCTTCCTTACCAGGTAGCACAGTGGTCTGTTTCATTTAGTAGCGAATAGACACTACTATTATAAATATAGCCGCAGCCATTCTGAATTTAAGGAAGTGACAAGGCAGTTTAGAGAGCATATATGAATGTACTTAGCATTCAAGAAATGAAATTAGCACTGTATGTATACGATTGTTATACCATTTTATCTATATCTTTGAAGTAAAAACATAACATAACGTCTCGATATAATTTTTTTTAACCAAAATAATCAATGTTTCTAAATCTCCATAGAGTATTTTTAAGTTTTCAAAAAACTGTATAACTCAGGGATAGTTTTATGTCATGTTTCTGATAATGAAATTTAGAAACATGGAAAGTATTTAAGTTATTTACAAGTATAATTAATTAAGCATTTAATTTAAATTAATGTTATGATTACCTACAATTCCATTCAAAATAATACAAAAGTGGCATTCATATTAAAATTAATCTACTCAATTTGTAGTTTGAATAACATTTCGGAAGCAGTTCAAAAATCACTATAACTATAAATGTTTTCAATGGTGATTATAAGTCTGCACTAATAAAAGAGTGTAATTTCTATATTAAACAATATTTTACTGAAAACCAATTCTTTATTTTTATTTCCTATTTATATATATTTTTCCGACGCGCATTATGGAAATTTTGAACTGTATTTGCTACTTTAAAAAATCATTATTTTTTCAGCTTATGAATATTTTTTTTTATTCCAGCACTAATACTTTTAGTTTAAGATCTTCGTTTTTTCAATCGCATATCTTACGAAAACTATAAATTCTGTGATTAAATAAGCCAAGCAATTATTAGGAAGTACTGTAGCTGAAACAAAATTAGCAGTATTTTTTTAAATTTTCTTTTCCATTACATGTTTGGAGAATTAGTTGCTAAATATAAATAATATAATTTTGTAATATAATTTTTTTTTGTAAGGAAAAATTGCAACATAAGATATTATACATGTTGAATCAAAATTATTAATATTTTGTAAAGAAATTTTACACATTAATACCTGCTAAAGATAACAATTTTTACAATTTCTTTGAGAAATGATTTATTATATGTTAAAAATAAAAGTTAATTTTTGTAATTTTTTTCTATATATTTTTATTTTATAATGATTAATAAACGTAAAGTATTTTAATTACTACAAACAACGGTTTCAAAAATATTATATTAATTTCTCAATTATATACTTAGAAATTATATGTAGAAAGAACAGAACAATGTTAGATATTTCATAAATCATAACCATGCGTTATTAAAACAATAAATGCATTGTTTTACAAATGAAAAACAAGATCATAAATAGCTCTTCATTTCATTGTTTATTTTTTTTTTTTTTGTTTTTATATGTATGTTAAAAAAAGAAAATAAATCTTACAAAATACACGCAAAATTCTCTGCGACCCTTGAGTCGAATTTTTATATAAACCTCAAACATATGCTACCGATTTTCATTATTAATAGCAATATACTTACTTGTGAAAAAATTGTACTTATATGTCATTATTTATTAATTGTCAATGATTTTTAGTTGTCAAGAGAAATTTTGTTAAAAAGAAGAAAGAAGAATTAAAAATCTGCTGATTTTCGGATCAAATTTCATTATCAAATTTCGGCAACACAAATGTCTAATTGTCACCAATGAAATCCATATTAGTTTATGGCATTTACTTAATTTAAGCCACAATAGTGCTCTGATTCACCTTTAATGTGGAAACGAAATGACATCTGTGAAAATATTATTCTTCTGTGTTTATTAATAGTCATACTTTAAATATATCTTAATTTCCTTCAATTTTCGTTAAATGATAACACATGTTAGGCCACTTTACAAAAGTACGTAGAAAATGGACATAAAGTAAACTTAATATTTACGTTATTATATATTTACGAATTGATTTTTTTTTCTTTTAGTGAAATTGTTACAGTGCAATGATATGTGGATATTAATGTAGGCAGACTTGTTGTTGTGAATTATTTTATTATTTTTTTTCGCATACAACAGTATAATTAAAAAAAACGCACACCTATTCCATTAGTTTACAATAATATACTGAAATTGTTTGAAAAAACTTTACGTAAAAAGAAGGAATCCATAACATCTTAAAACGCCTAATACGGTAAGATTCGGTTAGAAAACATACGAGGTCTGTCTATTATGATTTATTTTTTATTACAATAATGAGTAATGAATACCTGGTAATATTTGTTGTCATTTATTTCCAGTAATACTTCTGTGGTAGTCGTAAACAATTTTTGTTAAACATTCAGATATTATCAAAAATGACAACGAGATCGATGAATGCATCATAAAATGAGCAACAATCGAAATATTCTAAGAACAGATTCTCCATAAGTCTCTTATTCCATACTCTTCGGCAAAAAAGTTCGCAAAAGCAAAATTTCCAGCAGGGAAGAGCATAACTTCTGATTGAAATTATTCCCTTGGGCAATACCAAAAGTATGCGATGGTCACCACCGAGGAATTACTAGAAATAAATGTACAAAAATTACCAAGTATCCATAACACATTATGCTAACAATGGAACATAAAATAAATTTCTTCACAATAAAATATGCTAATGAAACAAAAAATGCAATCGTTCTATTTTGAACAACTCTTATATTATCGTGGACTGTCATGTATTATTCTCAAACACAAGAAGAAACGTTGAAATAAGAATTATTTCGAAAGTTTGACAACGGAAAATTGCCATGTTGCCGATTATCAGCTACTTCGAAAGCAAGATAAACTTAGATACTACACAGCTGTAGGCATCCATATTACTATTGAAAGTGAATGCAAACGCTCAACTCCAAAACCTGCAGAACACTTACAACCTCTAAATTAACACAAAATGGAGTTAAATAGTGGAATTAATCCTATAAATATAAACGGAATGATTTAGCATTGGCGATGATTATTGAAAAAAAAAATAGTGAGAAAGGATATTATAAATCGCATTGGCTGCAAATTATGTGTATACAGAATGATAACCATATTGGATATAACCAAACATCGCAGACATAATCTTATATAAATCTGACAACATTTTATACAAATTATTATCATCTATCTAAATTGACAGTAGTTCTAGAATCTTTGTAGACTTAAAAAGTTGACGATTTCCTTTTTGTTATTTTTTATTTATTTATTTATTTACTTTTGCATTTTTTATGGCAATATCGGGAATTACTGCCTTATTTGAATTTCGTATTGTATTTAAAAAAATACAATGCTGCCACTGATAATTATTTTATTTTTTCAAATTGTCTGCACTTTTGCAAAATAGAATTAACACATATTTTGACAAAATTCGAAGGGAAATAGTACTTTAAAGTTTATACTAGAAAAATACTTGTGCAAATAGTGGCCTGTATTATTCCTGAATATAGAAGAAATATGTAGTCCAGTGATACTCGCTATTATTTTCATGTATTACTAGCGGCCCGCCCTCGCTTTGCTTCGGGTAGTCCCGTGTCACTACTGACATCGCAAATTGTTACTACCACTTCATCCCATTAAATTCAACTACTAAAACCATTACTCTAGGGTTCAGCCTGCGTTTGCAATGTATAAGCGGAAAAAATGAAATTATTTACGACATCACATTAAAAACCTCAAAAATAACAGTATTTCTCCACTATTTAATGGATGTTATGATACATGTAAACCTTCCTCTTGAATCACTCTATCTATTAAAAAAACCGCATCAAAATCCGTTGCGTAGTTTTAAAGATTTAAGCGTACATAGGGATATAGGGACAGAAAAAGCGACTTTGTTTTATACTATGTAGTGAAGACCTTTTTAATGTGTACAATAATTAGTAATTTATTTTGATAAATCTTGTAGGGTTCAGCCTGCGTTTGCAATGTATAAGCGGAAAAAAGGAAATTATTTACGACATCACATTAAAAACCTCAAAAATAACAGTATTTCTCCACTATTTAATGGATGTTATTATACATGTAAACATTCCTCTTGAATCACTCTATCTATTAAAAAAAAACGCATCAAAATCCGTTGCGTAGTTTTTAAAGATTTAAGCGTACATAGCGATATAGGGACAGAAAAAGCGACAATAATTAATGTATTAATTAGACCAATAATTTACGACATCACATTAAAAACCTCAAAAATAACAGTATTTCTCCACTTTTTAATGGATGTTATTATACATGTAAACCTTTCTCTTGAATCACTCTATCTATTAAAAAAACCGCATCAAAATCCGTTGCGTAGTTTTAAAGATTTAAGTGTACATAGAGATATAGGGACAGAAAAAGCGACTTTGTTTTATACTATGTAGTGATAATACTCCTGTTTGCAACAAATAATGTTCTATTGATTTCATGACAAAATTTCAATAATTAAATAAAGTAAATGCTCGTATTTAGAAAGATAGCAACGCTACAATGAAGCGATCACCTGGTGACTGCAATTGATCTAATTTTATTTATTTATTTATTTTAATAAAGATAACATTTGAAAACTACTCAGCTGCATAGCATAAGCTGCATGCTGTATGCTTAGCTGCATGCTGTATGCTTAGCTGCATGCTGTATGCTTAGCTGCATGCATAATATAATGCACTACATTAACTTACTATTTAACGTATGTCAAAATAATGAAATATGAGATAGACTGGCAAAGTTGGAACACTATTATATGGGGACAGAATACTTTCAACTGGTCAAAAATACTAGAAAATTAATTCAATTTCCTTACCTTTCCACAAAGTAACTAATAAATCAAATTCAATGATATTCTTTGAGACGGTTGATTGGGTCGTTGACACGGTTGATTGGTTGATTCTTTGACATGGTTGAGTGTAGAATTATTTGTTACAATAAATAATACAGATTGATTTAAAATATTTAAAAGAATTAGGAAAGTTTAATTAAGTAAGCTACTGTTTATCTGTTTCATATGCATATTTCGCTGTATTATTGTAAATTTCAATTTACTATTTGTTTTGCAGATTTTTAATTAAACATACCACTTCGCTTAACATAAGAAACTAAATTATCGTTTTGATCCCCAATTCGCAATATCTATAATTTAAAAAAAAAAAAATATATGTAAAATGCCTTTCAAAAATTTTAAATACAATTTTCATTGGAATATAAAGAGTGAGCAACGCTAAAAGCATCAAACATATTAAATTATCCGCAAACCGATTCCGTTAGCATATAGCGTACCGTCGTCTTTGCTGAGGGAGGTAGAAATTGCTCATATATATCTTGGAGAGACAGGGGATTTAAGGTGACCAATAGGACGACAGAAGACTGTAACTAATGGCCAATAACAGGACGCACGTGAAATGAAACCGGGGGAGAGAAAAGTAGGTCAAGGTAGGGAAAAATAAAATTCGCTGTTCTCCCACTATCGAATAGCTGGAAATAGCACATTAAAAGCCTCTTTTTCTTAAGACGCCACACTACTGACTGAAAAAGACCCGGATGATAATGTAAAGTCAATGTAAGCTTTCTTTTCAAATATCTAGCTCAAATTTTAATATTTTGGCGTGATTTTTTTTTTTTTTTTTTTTTTTTTTTTTTGCATAGGATAACTGAGAATAATCCACAACTGGCCTAGTTTACACTTTTTCGATTTTGGTGCCAGAGTAAGGGGGCTCAGGGGTTGAAAACTTTTCAAAAAATCGATATTTTTTTATGATCTATTTTGATTATTCAATTAATTCTTAATTCAATGCAAAAAACCGCATAAAAATATGCATTTTTAACGGAGTTATAAGCATTTCTGTATCAACAGTTTCATAGCGGCACCCATACAATTTCAACTTTAAGTCGCGTTTTCTCCAAACTTGATTTTTGACGACTAACACCAAGATTTAAAAAAAAAAAAAAACTATTTGATGGAATGACTTAAAAATTCCTTTGCATGCATATAACATCATTATCTATAGAATGAATTACTATAGTTTAGATATTTTAATATTTTAAGTATTTTTAATGAAAAATAAAGTTGTATTTTTTAGGGTTTTTAAAAATTTTTAAGTTTGAGAGTATTTATAATAATGTTTTTTTCGAGTGATTGTTATATCCTTAATTCATTCTATAGAGTAGAAATTCTTGATCATTTTAAAGCAAAAATTAGGTTCTTAAGTCAATTCAACTTTATCTTGGTGTTGGTGATACAACATATAATTTTTATTTTCGAAAATTATCTTACCTAAATTTTGCTATATTTCTTATTATATTACATTAAAGTACTTTATTTTATAATTTCATAAGATTACAAACATACCTTTAAAGTATCAGAAAGTTTCAATTAATTACACTGAATACTTTTTTATGCACTCGAAGCGAGATCTCTCTTACATGTTTTTTTCGTATCGATCAACCCCTGAGCCCCCTTAAAAAAATAATAATAAATTTCAGAACCGGCTTGAACTGGTTATGAAATTGAAACTATTCTAATATAAAAAATATAACCAAAATCAGAAAAGTAAAAAATAAACGGGTTGTGGATCGTCCTCAGCTATCCTATGTAAAAAATCACGTTAAAATATTAAAATTTGAGCGAGGTACTTGAAAAGAACACCCCCATAGACTTTATATTATCATCCGGGTGTTTTTATGTCATTAGTGTGGGCTCTTAATTATATTTTCCCACCCTTAACTTACTTATCTCTCCTTCGATTTAATTTCACGTGCGTTCTGCTATTATCCATTATTATCCATTACTTACTGTGCTCTGTCGTCCAACTGACCATCTTCAAACCCCGTCTCACCTATATATATATGAGCAAATTTCTACCTTCCTCAGCATTGACGACGGTACGCTATATGCGATCGAAACCGGTTTGCTGCTAATTTAATACGTTTGGTGTTCTTAACTTTGCTCACTTTTTATATTCCATTATATTGCACCAAACTCTATCACAATAATTAAAATTTTCATTCTTTAAGATAATTCAAAGATTTATGTACATTTTATGTAGAGTATAATATTAATGCACTGAGAAAAATTTAATCATTATCTTAAGCAGTATGTGGAAAATCATGTGCGCATTGATATACAGTAATTATGAAAGAAAGAACAGTCGGTTACTTAGTTAGGTTTTTCTAATTGATTTAGATATTTTTCATCAATCTGTTTTGTAATACTATATCGAACTAAATAAAAAAAAAACAAAATCTGAATTTGCTTTGTTAGTTGATTTGTGAAAAAAACATGGAAATTGTAAAATATTTTAGCATATATGATAAGTTGAAACGAACTACCCTCTTAACAAGTTTTGCTTTCTAATTCATACAACATAAAAACGTGGTATTCTTCATAATTTCGTAGCCTATCTGCTCAATTGTAGAAGCATTTTTTTTTTTACAAAGTAGCAGCGAAAAAAAAAACCTAAAAAAAGTGTATAAAATATATGAAAATGAGTTCCGTGCAATGAGTCTATTTTTACTTAACACTAGAATTACCGTGTTTCTTGTATACCTAGAACTACCGAGCTGGGTCACCTCTGACGCATGGCATTCAAAAACGCTATTCTTGTTTTATATGAAAGATAAAGACATCCAATAAGTGTCCTCGAATACAATAATTTTTTAATTATTATTAAATACAATTTAGCTTCAAGGCTATCACATAATATGAAATTTCGAGAACAGATATCACAAAGGAAATTTTTTATTTCTAATTTTAGAATAAATGATTTGAGGGTTTAATACCTTCTTTAAATAATATGTATACATATGATTTATAGATTTAAATGGTGTAATAATGTTCCGACAGATTAATTAGTATTAGATTAATTAATATTAAAAAAAAATTATTTTATTATCTATACATATTTTCTTATCATTTACATATTACATACAAATTTAATTATCTATATATATCGTGATTTTTTAAAACTTTTTATACAGGTTACCATACACTCAATTCATACAAAATGCCATGGTCTTTTTTTGTACATACTCCACACACAAGTTACAAACAGATTCACAAACAGTATTAGTCTTATTGCCTTGGCATTACTTTATTTGGGAACATTTTTCGTTTCATTGAAATTTCTGTGCCGTTCCTTGGACGGATATCTTTAGGTTCTTTTTTTAATGTATTTATCTATAGTATTAGCAAGAAAACTCTTATGTTTGTATTAGAATAAGTTGTATCTTTAAAAACTGCCCAAACATTTTTGACAATAAAATCTTCAATTACAAGATTTTGCATAGGTCAGAAAATATTGAACACTGTGGCTTTACCTTTCGTATATTTCGATGTTCCAAATCGTTTCGAAGAGTGATTTATTTCGTATTTTTCTCATTTTTTAAAATTACTTCTTTTTTTAATTTTCTTCAAAATACTTATGATTTATTTGTATTGCATGACTTTCTCCACAGCAACTACTTCGCTATTTTTATTCAGCTTACTACTATTCGTACTGGATTCGAATGATGAAATTTTATAGTCATTTTTCAGAAAAATTATTTCGACATATATGCCAAGATTGTCAGGATTATCACTTGATGACAATCTTGACTTCATCACTAAATTTCGTCACTAAAATCATTTAAAGACAATTCGCTTTTACAATTTTAAAATTTTCTCATTCGAAGAACCTATGTCGTGACGCCAGACGCCATCACTATAAATGTGCGAAACTTGAATGCCACAAACAATCTTTTTTTCTTCCTGTGTCGTTTATGAGAGGAAAAATATTCATTTTAGCTGCTTTCTGAGGTGTAACATAAACAACAACTTTCTACAACATTCTAAAAGTAGCTTGAAATACGATAAACACATGTTCATTTGATTTTCAAATGTATAACAGATATTTCATCATCCCCCCCCCCACACACACATACACACCTGTGCACATGCACATTCCTTTCTCTCTTTTCTGAAAAGCAAGTGGCGGAATATATCCTTACACTATTCTTATGTTATTGTAAAATGTTAAAATTTCTGTTGAAATAAATGAAAAAATGCAATTATTTTGTTCGGGTCAGCGATGACCCAGCTTGGTAATTCTAGGTATAAAAATTGTTTACAAAAAAGTTTTCGTTTGATTACAGCTAAATTCGTTCTAAGGCATTCTAATAAATATTTGGAAAAGTCAATCAGTTTCGAAATTTTACTTTGAAAAGCAACAATGATACGAGCGAAAAACCACGTCTTGGGTCAGAGATGACGCCCCTCGTTAATTCTAGTGTTAAATTAACAATAGATTTTCTTTTATTTAGATGTAATCTTTAAAATATCATATGGTCTAAAAATGTGGGATAAATAAAATAAATAAATATTAAAACATTTTTTCAATGATAATACAAAGCCATATGCTATAAAGAAAGAACATATCTCCATTTATTATTACAGGCAATTTAATTAAAAACTCTAAATTACTATTACTTAATTCGATTAAAAAATAGTTCTGTTTTATCTAAAAACGTTTATATATCTGATAGACATACTTTTGAACTTATATCGAAAACTCATTGTAAATATTAAGAATAATGGGATTCTTTAGTATTACATACCCGTTTGTACGTAGATTTATCTTATTTATTATTTTCTTAAAATACCCATGTAACATATATTCTTATTATTTATACTAAAGTGGATATGCATTTATTTAATTCATATGTTTTTTGTAGAAATGAATCAAATAATATCACATTGTATGCTTTATTAATACATAATTTACACTATCTGCCTGTTAAAAATAGAAAATAAAAATAATATTAGTCATAAATTTTTAAACAGGACCTGACTCCCTATATTGATTATATCAAAGACTTGCGGGACATAGACGTAGGTGGTATATGTGAATCATGAAAATGCGACATCTGGATCCATGAAAACAAAAGATGAAACGTACATACTTATTTATTTTTAGACTTTGCAATGAAATTTTGAAAAACTCTGTGTGAAAAAGCTAACCTTATTGAACACACTGTACAGAAATCCGTTAAATGTACTGCAAAAACTGCTGGCAGCAATGTTGCCAGCAGTTTTTTAAGTAAAAATTGCTGTAAAGTTAGATGTATTTTTTACTACATCTAATTTTACTGCAATTTTTAGTTCAAAAACTGCTGGAAACATTGCTGGCAGCTGTTTTTGCAGTACATTTAACTAATGTTTTTTACAGTGCGCATTTACAAAGGTTTCAACTTTGATTCACGCAAACATTAGCTTTTGGAAGACCATTTGCAAGAATTTACAGAGTCACATTGCAAAATCATGGTAAGGTCACCCGATGTAATTTTATACATCTAAATATGGTTTTTTAATGCCTCAATAAGTTCTGTTTCAAAAAAACTTTCAAAATTTTACTTTTTAAATAGTCTAATAATTTTATAATGATAATTATAATCTCATAGGAAAATACTTAGATAAAAAATTCCTTAGCGTTTATTAAAAAAAATAATTGGTAATTAGAAAAGAATACAATCGCACAATACATATATTTAAATATTCGGCAATTTATTAAAAAAAAAGTATTTTAAGTAGTCGAATCATTAACATATAAATTCCAGATTCATTATGTATTTGGACAATATAAAAATTAAACAAAATATCAAAGAGAGCATATTTTTCCATCTATTTGTTAAATTTATTTTTATTCATTTCTAGAGATATTCCTTGAAAGTTCTGTGATTTTCCAAACTAAGAAATAGCTTGGATTTTTATTTTATTTTATTTACTTTTTTTTAATTCCATATATGAATAATAAAAAAAGTACATTGCTTAAAAAATATTAGAACTTGAGAATAATTCAATAAACAGAAATATTTGTATTTTTGCCCATTTGTTATAAAAATTATTTTATGTAGGAAAATCATTAGCATATAAGTTCAAGTTTTATTTTGTATGTGAAAGTTACACAAAATTAAAGAAAATAATAAATAGTATATTTTTGCATCCTTATATTATATTTATTTTTATTCATTTCTAAAGATACTTTTGAAAGTATTTCTATTTTCCAACTTAGTAATAGATTTGATTTTTTTTCAATGATTGAATAAAAGAACTGTCAAAGTACGAAAGAATGTGCATAATATGTCCAAGTAGGTCATTTTTTATTTGTAGATTTATATGAATACGAGAATCAGAAAATACTTTTAAATTCTTTCAGGAAATGTGAAGTGTCACATAAAATACGGCCTATTCTACATACAGAAAATAATTTACTTTGTATCTTGTACTGACTTCCATTTTTATTGAAAATACAGTTAACGTTTTTATTTTACATTTATAAATATTTGCCTTTCTTATTTATTTTAAAATGTGCCACATGCTATTTGTATGTATGGTTTTGCGCATTCTATTCGCCCTCTGAAATTAGCAAATGGTTTTACAGAGTTTGCACACTCCTTATATTTTGTAAGGACTCTGGCACCACTATTAATGATACGAAAATTTATATTTAATTTTTAAGAAACAGAATTCGCAACCACTTCCTTGATCCGCATTTTTTGCAATATTTTTCTGAAGTGAAATGCATTGAAAAAGCTGTAAAAATTTAGTGGTAGATTTGTGCGAACCCTATTTTATGTGTATTACAGCACATCTTATTATCAATTTTTTGTATTTTTAGTTTTTTTAAGTTTTCTTTATATCAAGCGCATTATTTTAATTATCTGCTGTTCAAATTTGATCTCATTTGGATAAATAGAGCGTATTATAGAACACTTTTAAAGTGGGAGAATGGTTTATGTGTATCACAATGACCCTTATTGGTGGATATTTGTATTTTTAATTTTTGTAATTTTTTTTAAATATCTTAGCGCATCATTTTTATTATCTATTATTAAAATTCAATTTTGTTTGGATCAGTAGAAGGAATTCTACATCCCTTCTGAAATGAGAAAATTGTTTATCTATATTACAACGCCCCACATTGATGGATTTATTTTAATTTTAATTTTTTTTATTTCTTTAGATATGCAAGCTTGTCATTTTAACCCGCGACTTTTTTTACAACGTCATTAGTCGCGCTCGGTCTTTTCGCCGCTGGCCCCCTGCATGCCAAATATGTAAAATAAGAAACATTTTCCACCTAATATATGGAAATAACATTTCAATGAAGATATAAATTTGCAGTTTTCTTAAATTATGTTTCTTATTCATGAGAACTGGAGTAGTTGGGAAAAGTAAAAATGAACTGACATAGTGATTGTTACGTAGATTTTTTTCGCCAATTTCAACTTTGTTTCGAAAAATGTACCTGAAAGAAAATCAGAGGTGTCCTGTTACTTCACTAAGGTGGTCGAGAAACTTTCAAAGACAGCTTCATGGTAAATCTCCGTTATATTTGCAATGTGATACAAGTTAGGAGAAGATAAGTTATACGGGCGGCTAAAAGACCGACACGCGACTACTGACGGGTTAATTATATCTAGTTCAAATTTCATCTCATTTGGATCAAAAGAATGCATTCTAAATCACTCTTATGAGGACAAATGGTTTTTGTTTATTACAGTCCCCTTACTGACAGATTTTTGTATTTTTAGTTTTTGTAATTCTTTTTAAATATCAAGCGCATCATTTTAATTATCTTTTGTTTAAATTTGATCTCATTTTCATCAAAATATTACATTTTAGAGCCTTCTGAAGTGGGAAGCACATTTCTAGCTAACCCTGTATTTAGCCGTAATTTATGATATACCGATATTTCTCAACAATTTCATACAAGTTAATTGAAATTCAAAATTTTCAAAATCTATGTAATTCTCTGAAGCTGCAATTTGAATGTTACACATATGAAATAAATTGAGCATTTGTATTCAGTCACAAATTTTCTTTGGAATATAATAATCTATGACGAAATTACATACCTTATGATTGAATTTTTTCAATAGAGTAACATACTTTTTTATTTAGTTTATTTTCTATTTGAATTTAGACTTTATGTATAAGAAGTATATAAATATCATATAATATTTAAATAATCAATAAACGTTAATAAATGGTAATATATTAAAGACATACTTCTTTTGCTACTTCTTTCAATCTAAACTGGGTGATTGTAAAGTAGTTAATTGAAATAATGCTAACACCAATTGTTTATTATACAATCTTTGTGCATTCAGTTTCATTAAAGGTTACATTTTTCTTCTATCAAATTATAATGACATAAACTGAAATATAATACATTATTTATTTTTAAATAATTCATCTAAAATTTCTGTTAAACAAATTTATGAATATTTGCGATAATAAGCAAAGACTATATAACATATTAATTATCTAAACTCTACACAACAAATTACTTTTCTCGATATTAAACATGGTAATTAGCATTTGATTATTATTATTTTTTGAATAAAAGTTATGAATTTCTATGTTAAATAACTCGTTTACATGTTAAATAAACTTTGTTATCTTTTAATCTTATGATCAATAACATAAGCATTAGAAATGTTTCATTAATTTTTTTTATCTTTAAAAAGTTTATTCTGAAAAGAATTTAATTTTTTAATATATTATAATATAGTGCGTGTAATATGGGATAGTTAAAAGTCACCCACGTATAAAAATTTACTTTGAAAAACTGTTTTCAGTACACAAATTTGAACGCTAAAATTTTCTTTAACAGGTATGGCAATTAAGTGAATGCAACAGAAAATAAACATATCTTTACTCATTTCTATATTTATAGATATTAAAGCATTTTTTAAACATACAAATTACACAATTGTCATTTAAATGTGCTTGGCATTTTTTTCAGTACTGGAGATTGCATTTTTAAAAATCAGCCATACCTGTTCGTGGAAATGTTACAAAAAATATTTATTAACATTCTGTCTGGGGCATCTACAGTTTACCGATGTTGACTTCATCACCTATCATCTTGATTCGAACTTTCCCCGGTCATTTTTTATTTCAAATGCCACAATTGACAACAGATGCATTCAGTAAAGTATCACTGCAAATTGCTGATATCGCTGTACTAATTTCAATAATTCCACATATTCTTGCGTAATTGAAAATGTTATACTCTGCAAGTTTCTGCACATCGTTAAAATTTATCTGAATCAAAGATTTGTTCTTTAATGTAACTAATGTTCTATTAGCTTTATTGAAATTTTCTTAAAATCTGATAAAATAAGCGTTTAAAATGCCAATATTTCAAAGACTTTGAAAATTTGTTGCATGTATTTCCAACATATCCAACAATGAATTTCGAAAAAACTGGCATTTGTTTACTCCGTACACTATGAAAAGTTCGTGTAATGTTAACACAATATATTTTTAAAAATGGTGTAATTTAGACTGGCAGAACTAGTATTAAATTGCACCATACTGACG
Source organism: Maratus speculifer (assembly GCA_964019185.1). NCBI lineage: Eukaryota > Metazoa > Arthropoda > Arachnida > Araneae > Salticidae > Maratus > Maratus speculifer. The sequence continues at coordinate 68,389,540 of OZ025297.1, read as the reverse complement.
TTAAAATATGAGAATTCACATTATTACTGTGAATCATAAACACAATTATGCCATATAGATTACTCCTTACAGTTGGGCGTAGTATGCAACCATCATTTTTATAAACGAACTTTACAACTTTTTTTCATAGCATATGGACTAAACCAGTATCTTTTATTTCGAAACCCAAAATTGCATTTGCTGGAAATACACATTACGAATCACCAATATCGTTTAAATATTGACGTTTTAAATGTTTATTTTATAAATTTTTAAAGTAAAAAAGCTTTCATAAATTGAAGGCTGCGTCACTGTCACCAATTTAGTGGAATATCGTTATTATTATTATTATTATTATTATTATTATTTTTATTTTTACATTGTAGCATATACATGCTTTTTAAAATTCTCATGTGCCTATAGAGCATCCCATATATCGATGTACTGCCTCTGAATTCTTCCTCTATCATTTTCTCAAATTCTCTCTCTCTCTCTCTCTCTCTCTCTCTCTCTCTCTATATATATATATATATATATATATATACGGATAACTTGAGGAAGAATGTATGTTGTGTTTCCACATGTATATGCAAAAAACACATTCTAAAATTATTTCAAAGAAAATAATATATAAAAAATTTAAAAGAAATCTATTGTATCAGTAGCAAATATAGAAGTTTGTTGAAATGTTTACAGCTTAAGTTAACATATAAAAAAAGTTTTTGTTCTTTAGTGTATGTAATGATCAATTATCTGCGGGAAGTATATAAGCTGGTACTAAGAGGACCTTAGGAGAGAGGATTTTTATCGTAACATAATAGATTGTAGGTATTTTTTACACAGATTTTATATAAACCTCAAAAACTTTTGACTGACGTGAGCGTGATGTAGTCAAGCCCGTTAATTCCCTCATTCTAGCGTTGAAGTAATTACCTACCGCACAGTAATGGAAAGTACGCCTTCAAATATTTATTAATCTAGTAATATTCTATTTATACTAAATATTTTCTATTCTATTAATTTACATGTAAAATAGGAAATAATATCCTAATTTAAACGCTAATACTAAACGTTAACAAATTTACTTATTTGTATATTTATAATAACTAGAAATAAATCTCTTAATATACATACTAATGGTCAATAATAATAAATGTAATAAATCAAGTACAAAATTTAGAATATTATTTCCAAAATTATGTCATCGAAATGTGGACGATTATTTGCGAGACGCACTTAGGAGGAAAAAAGGGCAGTAATTTTTTTTTTTTTTTTTTTTTTTTATCTAGGAATGCCTAACACATACTTAGACATACTTAGACTTTTACAGGTTTCAAAATAAATACAAAAAATTCTAAAGGTATAACCTGTATGAAATTGAAATAGATTTAAATGGAGTGAATTCATGCTGTTCTCTTCTACTATCATAAACAGCAAAATCTTTTAACGAGTAATAAGGCCGTAAGAGGGAATAATTGTAGATTAAACTAAACTATGTAAAAAACTTTCACCAGTATTCTAATCTGTAAAATAGCCTTTTTTTTCAAATTAAACAAATCAAACATAAATATATTTCTATTATCATTTAGTTATATTCATCGGCCTATCAGCGAAGTTTTGATGTTTCTTTTTGCAACTATACGTCCAATGTGAATTGTTTTATAAGCACTCTTATAGTTAAAATTTTATCATCATGTAATAAAGACTATGACATTTTAAATGACACATGCGCGATTGATTCTCAATGGTAATTGAAAGCCTTTTTATTATCCCTTCATTATCAGCACATTAAAAAAATAAATTAAACAAAATATATCTGTTTATTGAAAAAAAAATGAAAATTAAAAAATAAAGATGATGCTAGTAGATAATCGAAAGGAAATCTCTCTAAACAAAATAACAAATCCAAACTATTTAAATAGAAATGGATCGTAATACATATGAAATTAAATCATTGAACTTAATTTTAAGAAAACGCTATGTTTTAAAAAACAGAACTTTTTTCAACATTCTAAACAATTTACTTTATAATTTAAAAATATTTCTACATTAAAAGATAATAACAAAATTTTAAAGATTAGATTACGAAAATGTAATTTTATTCAGTCTCATTAATATCATCCTTACATTTTTCTGCTAAAGAAGCATTTTACATTGCATTTCTTTCACTAATGAAATTCCAGTTTATCTTGTCTCTAATTTCTAACTATTTGATAATGTTTTATTTTATAGTATCAAATATCATATTAAGTAATTTTAAAGGGTAATGAGAAAACGATTTTTTTCAAAGATATACTTATAAACATGTTAAATAAATTTTGTCACATGAAAATTCGAAATATTATTTCTTTTGACATTAAGTGATTAAATTTAAAATAACATTTGTAAAAGAAAATTAACAGATTTAATGTCAACCTAATTATTTGACTAAAAATATATCATTTTACAAAGTAAGACCGTATCATTTTACAAAATAATGTCCAAACAAAATTGAGGTTCTGAGCATGACTTCGAGCCGCCAATCCATAAAGAAAAATGGAAAAGCCGCCAAGAGATAAAATAGTTTCTTTATTCTCTCCATGCAGGCAAAATATTGTTGAATTTCTATGCTATTTGTGTTTGGGACAGAATTCTTATAAAGTTAATTTAAAACGTGCCTTTTTATAAGATTGTTCAATTTGTGTTTTTGAATAGAACTTCAGTAAGTTCAAGTAGAAGAAGTTGTTAAAAACATTCCTATGTAAACAACCCGTATGCTGAGAATACACGTTAAAAGAGACCAGAAAAAATGTAACTGACTTTGTAAAGAGAGATTATCTTGGATATTTTAATATTAGGTTTGGTGATGAGGATAAAACCTAGGCAATTCTAAAACTTGTACAGAACACTTACAACAGTTAACTCACTTGAAAAGAAAAATTCTCAAATTTGGTATACCAATGGCTTGGAGAAAACCTCAAAACCATTTCAATGACTGTTATTTCTGCCTAGCAAATATTATAGGAATTAATCGAAACAATCGTCATCAGTGAATTTATCCTAATTTAACGACTACAACTCGCACTGTTCTTCACTAACAGGAAGTTCCGATTCCAACGTTTTACCAGCTACCTGAACTTAGTAAGGATGAATACCGATTACTGATCATTTTCCCGATAGTTATGAAGGTAATTATATGGATATGTTATCAACGTTTCAACCAGAATGACTTATATGATGTCACCAGAGATCTCTATCTATCAAAAGAAGTGCCTGGATCATTGGCTTCAAGATTGAAAGACAAAGATTTACTGGAATAAGGAACCAAAGTTACAAGAGAAAATAGACTACCCTGCTTTTCCCAAGAAATTCGTGAAATTAGAGTACTTTAGAATATTTCTGAGTATTTTCCAGATGATTAGCCCTTACTTGTTAGCAGCTCAAAGCGGGGTTTTAATTGTGTCTTTCTACACAATGGGAACAAATATGGTTCTATACCAAACGCTCACTCAACATACCTTACTTTTTGAAAAAAATAAAGTACCATGAACGTTAATGGATGATTTGTGTGAATTTAAAAAATGGTAAACTTTCCTCTTGGACAGCAAAGCAGTTACAGTAAATATCCTTGCTTCTTGTGCTTTTGGACAGCTGTGACATAAAAACACCACTGGATTAAAAAAGAGTACCCTAAGAGAGAAAGCATGGTGGTTGGGGGGGGAGGATGTCATTAGGAATGTCATTAATAAACCCCTTAGTTGGGCAAGAGAAAACTATACTTCCTCCACTTCATGTCATGATCGGTCTTATGAAGCAGTTTATAAAGGCTTTTGAAAAGAACGGATCAAGCTTTGTATATATTGGAGAGAAAACGCCCTAACTGAGATATGAAAAAATTAAAGCAGGCATATTTGACGGACCACAATTAAGCCAACTGATTAAGAATCCTGTATAAAGAATCCTTCGTATATTCGATGAATGAGGCTGAACGCAAAGCCTGCACTTTTTTTTATGGCAGTTGTCGAAATGTTTCTTCGCAAACACAAACTTAGAAAACTCTGTAGAACTGATAAATGAAATACGTAATAGTTTTAAATCTCTTGGGTGCAATATGAGCATTAAAGTGCACTATTTACACAGTGACTTAGAGCATTTTCTTGAAAATTTAGGAGATAAAAGAGAGGAACAAAAAAAAAAAAAAAAGAAAAAAAAAGATTTCACCAGAATATTAAGACTTTGGAGGACTGGTACCAAAGAAGATGAGTTAAGTATATGATGAAAGATTACTTTTTGTGTTTAAAAAGGGACTGTTCTAAAATAGTTTCGAGAATGTCACGGAAGAGAAGCTACCGAAGCTTCCGTGACAATTCCGTGTCTCGGAAACGCTTTTCTTTATCTGTGTATCATAATAATAAAAATTAACATTTATATATTATAAAAATAAAAATTCTGTGTTTATTTTTATATATATATTTTTAATGCGTGGATTTACCTTAAAATATTGCAACAGATATTTTACAAAAAATTGCTTATCTTAAATTTTTTATATCCTAGGTAAAAAGTAATGCTCTATTTTAACTCAGGCATCAAATGCATATAAAATAAACTGCAAATACTTAAGCACCAGAACAGTTTTGACCATTGTTATTTAATAATTTGAAGTAATATTTTCTATGACTTCTCTTATTAATGCGTAATTAAAAATATAATAAGTTGTTATTTTCTCGGTTCTGCTCCTTCTATTGTCTTTAACGATTTATTCTCAAACCTGGTTATATTACTAATAGATTTCTTTAACTTATAATAAAGCTTGCCTCTTTCTGATCTGTCTTCCACTTTTATATTTACCGTACTTATATATAAAAGTGCATTTTTAAAAAAATAATTTGCTATTATATTTAACAATAGCAGCTAGTAACGAATGTACGGCAAAACAGTAACTGTTGATACTTTAAGACAAAAGCTGGTAAAAAATATTTTTAAAAATTTAATACATCTGAACTATTTTTTACTATGTTGAAAAATATATAATTTGTCTTTTATACACTTACACTATATTTAAGTGTGATTTTAATATATTTTTCTATAATGTCTAAATATATCGAGAAAAAAAATGCTGTAATAATTGATTCCTAACATTATGGATGAGAAAAATAATGATAGTCTTTAACAAAAAAAAAAAAAAAAAAAACTTTTTAGAATTTATGGTTTATTTGTGTACTTTTTAACCACAGTTATAGATTTTTTTAACAAACGGATAACTAAAAAAGATAGAACAATGAAAAAAAGGAAATTTGTTTTTTCTGTATAGACTTTGATAATACATGGGAATTCAAAAACTTATTTACAATTTCTTGTCATTTTATTTTACTTTAATTTACTTTTTTATATTGGAAATATATTGTAAAGTATATAATAAATAGTTTTTCTTTAATTAAAAATGCATTCTGCAAATGATATCTTAACGCACAAAACATTGTTTACTTTTAATTTTTGTACAATTCTACAGCAAGACATTTTTTTAACACGTAGCTCGCTAAAACAGCAAAAGGTATAATAAACAAATTGCTATTCTGTTTAGTTCTGCTATATGCTAGGCTCCATTCTAACCAAATTACCATTCTTTTAAAATTATTTATTTACATGAAAAAAGTTGTAAAGATGGGTATCCTACAGGATACGTCAAGCCTGAGGAGTTTAATGCATATAAAATTACATTAAGGGGCTCAGGGTTTGGAATCTTTTCCAAAAATCGATTTTTTTATGATCTAGTTTGATTGTTCAATTAATTTTTAACTCAATGCAAAAAACCGCATAAAAATATTTGCATTTTTAATGGCGTTATAAGCATTAATGTATCAACACTTTCTAGCCGCACCCATATCATTTCAACTTTAAGTCGCGTTTTCTCAAAACTTGATTTTTGACGACTAACATCAAAAAAAAAAAAAAAAAAAAAAAAAAAAAAAAAAAAAAAAAAGCTATTTGATGAAATGACTTATTTTTTTTTTGCATGCATATAACACCATTATCTATAGAATGAATTAATATATTTTAGATAGTTTAATATTTTGAGTATTTTTAATGAAAAAAAAGTTGTATTTTTTAGAGGATTCTTAAAATTTTTAAGTTTGAGAGTTTTTTTAATAAAGTTTTTTTTTGAGTGATTGATATATCCTTAATTCATTCCATAGGGTAAAATTTCCTGATCATTTTAAATCAAAAATTAGGTTCTTAAGTCAATTCAACTTTAAGAAATCTTGTGTTGGTAATATAACACGTAATTTTTTTTTTCGAAATTTGTGTTACATAAATTTTGCTATATTTTTTTATTATATTACATTGTAATACTTTATTTTATAATTTTATAAGACTAGAAACTTATCTTTAAAATATCAGAAAATTTAAATTAATTACACTGAATACTTCTGTTTTTATATGGACTCGAAGCGAGAGCTCTGTTTACATGTTTTTCCGTATCGATCAAGCCCTGAGATCCCTTAACCTCATTTTCACAATGTAATTGATACATGCCATGCATAAAAAACGGAATTTCTAGTTCATATATTTCAAATGTTTCTTTTTTCATATTTAACGTTAATAAAATATTATCCGAGATTTAACTTTTTATTGCAAATTTTTGATTATTCATTCCTCTTGTAAATAACTTATATTGTGTATAAACTATTATACAGTGATATTTTTTAAATCTGAAACTAGATTTTAGATTAATAAAAAAAAAAACTGACCATACAAAATGAAAATAGAAAGTCTTGATTTGAAATATGAATGGGAAATTGAAAACCGATGCTATAAATCAAATTTTATGGGAACGCATAAATTTTTGATGTAATAGTTTAAACTTTTTATGCTGATAAGTACGGCTTATATTACTGTATAAAAATCATATATTTTATCACATCGCAAATTCTTTTTTTCATTTATATGCAACCTATTAATTTATTTTATAAAATGTATAAGAAAATTTGATTCATTTAACTGAAATATTTCAAACAGTTTTGTACATTTCAAAATTTTATGAAACTTAGCTGGTAGATGCTGAAATATTTATTCATCTGTACTAATATTATGAAGAAGTATAGTTTGGTCCTTTATTTATTTATAGGAAGTTATATGTGAAATTACCAAACACATTTCAAAAGTAATAGAATGAAAATTATTGTGTTAGTCCATATTTTAACATAGGCTATTCTTTATGTACATGGCACTATCTAAAAAACTGCAGAAGGAAAATATTTTATAAAAATGCGATTAGTGTGTTACTGAAAATCCTAGATACACGCCATTTGGCATTAAAGTCACTTATAAGACAGTAAATGATCTCTAACGCTGTTATTCACCAACTACTTCGACCCCGAGTTACATGGATAACCTCGGTCGAACGTTCAAACGGTATTCATCTTTAATCTTTATTGGATCTCTCCTTGATAATGCCCAATCGAATGTTATAATGAATTTCATTTGAGCGTTCGACCGAGATTCTCTAGGTTGAGGTAAATGGTGAATAAGAGCATTAGAACAACTACTTAAACATATTCAAGTTTAAAAGGGATGACAGTGCGCAATAAGCACATTAAAGTTGTTCTAAAAGGTGGTCTCTACGATGTATCATGAAGTGCAAAACCATTTGCAATTTCAATGCCTGGAAATTGATTATGATAGTCTTTGTTTCAACATAGGCTCCATTTTATGCCGGTGTCAAAAACGGTCCAAAATTTTGCCCAGTTTTTTACTTATAATTTGTAGCATTCCTTATAAAAAACAATGTTCTTTTCAGAAACTATGACAATCAGCATTGTGCATAACAACCTGTAATGAAAAAAAAAGATTAATAATTACATGAAAAATGAGCAGGTTTACTAAATAAATTTTTACTGCGCATGCGTTAAATCTATAAAACATTCATTTGCATATTGTGTTAGCTAAATGTGTAGCACAACTTTTGTTAAAGTTTCAAAATCATAGCCTGAAAATTTTTAGCCTGTTAATAGCCTAAAAATCTAAATTTCTCTACGTGTATGCGTGCTATAATCATAAAAATGAACAAATTTTATTACATTATACCTCTTAATCATAATCTGCAGTTTGAACGCTTTTGCTACATTAGTTGCGATGGGGTTATCCAAAAGCTCTTCGTTTTTTTTTTTTTCAATATTTTGATGATCCCCTATGGGATTTCGTTCCCAAATCTTCGCGAAAATTTATGACCTGTACTATTTTGTTTACGTACCGGGAGTTCACCGGAATTCCTCGTTTGTATTTCTAGATATTCAACAAAACGTCTAAAATCGCAAGTGTCAAAAAATGTTTTTGCTGACACTCTAAATGCTATTGTACATCAGTTTCTAAAAAAATCGAAAATTAAAAGGGGTAAAAATGCAAGAAAAACGTTTTAAAAGTACTGCGACATTTTCTAAAAAGGCAAAAAAAAAATTGCTGACACTGTAAATACTATTTAACAGCGGTTTCTTAAAAAATAAAAATAAATAAAATAAAATAAAAAAAATAAAAAAAAATTCAGAAGTAATGGTTGTAAATTTAATGTGACAGTTCCTTTTCAATCATAGAATATTTGATGTTAATATCACAAACATTTGTGGTTGCAGGAGTAAAACATGTTCCAAATAGTGTTTTGTGGTATTCAGGTATCTAAAATTTTGAATTTTGCATGCCATTTAGTTATAGGATGCAAATACTTTCTAAGAGTCGTCGACCAATAAATAAATAAATAAATAATAATAACGATAATGTTAGCGAAAAATGCATTAAGACGTTGAAAAATACAGAATTGAGATTGTTATTTTTTTCTTATAAATGCTAAACCGATTAAGAAAATAAAGATGGTTACCGAATTGGTCGTTACAGAATCTGTTCAAACATAAGCTATATTTTGTGTCGATACAACTACCACCAGATGGTTGCAGGGACAAAAAAACCTTCTTAGTCGCCCTTTTAGTGATTTTAAAGTGGATAGAAATTCTAAATAAGACATGGTAAGTAATTATAATACAAAAATTCCGTCTATGAACTATTGGAAAAAGAATCGAAATTAAAAAGGCGTAAACTGAAGTGAAGTTCTAACGAAACTTGCGATTTCTATGCAATTTCAGAAATATTAAAATTATTACAAAAATAATGGTTTCTAATTAAAGCTGGTAGCCTCTTATCTTACACGGGCTGTATTTTATGCCGGTGTTGCTACCGACTTTGGTTGGTTGGAACAATGAACGTTCAAAAGAAGCCTTTAAGAACTTTCTAAATTATGTCTTTTATGGTATATTATGAAATTCCAAATGATTTTCAAACTAAATATTTTGAAATTAATTGTGACATCGGTATTTCATATTAATTCCAATATCTCCAATAAGACTGTAGACAATTAGGTATGAAGATTTGAATTTGGCATGATGGTTAATTTTAATATATAAAAGGACGCATTCTAAAAACTTATAAAAATGATCGTATAGAATGAGAATGAAAGACTCAAAATACTTTCATAATTATTATTTACTTATAACTAGTTTTAATTTTTTAAATGCAAGTCTGACTTCTGCCTAATGCAGTGGAACAATGAAGTTTATTCAAACTTCTAAGTAATTTTTTTTATTATTTCAAAAATTATAATTTCTTCAAATAAAAATTACACATATAATTATCACTTGGCATAATTAAACTATTTTGCGAGCAAAGCAGATGTTTCGTCAGTACTATAAATACAAATTATATTTTAAATAAAATTAAGATAAATTATCAAGTTCTTAATATACGTATATCAGTGTCAAGCCATTAATTAATTAACGAGTAACGTTAAACTGTAATTATAATTATGATTTTTTATATTTCGGGTTTTTTATGTATTTTAATTGATTTTATGGAACTGTGTTATTATATTCCTTGTAAAGAAAGTGGTTGTATTGCAATTTTTGAATTTTCGTGAAATTTAGGATAAAAGTGCTATTTTTTAGTTTAAAGAGCATATTAATTTTACCAACTTTCGATGTATAAAAAATATATATTCGATGTAGAAAGGTACAATGTATCAATCTCTCGAGATGTACTTTATAAAAAGAATAATTGAGTTTGATGTATATAAGGATAATATTACAACACAAGGTCTTAAATGTACGGACGATTAATAAATATAAACCATTTGTGATTACCTAATTTTTTACCCTTCTTCTAAATAATGAGACAAAATTAACCATATTTTCATTACGCATTAAAATATTTAAACCAAAAGACTGTAACTTTTACATAGTTACATGTCATATTTTTTTATCAGTTATTTTTGTATTCTGAAGGATTTGCTATCTGCTTAATTTATCAAACTTTAATATTACAAACATGTATTAATTCTGCTTTTTATATGGTAAAAAATCACATTTCTATAGTTGTTTCATTTGGCCATATAATTAAATGTAGATTTCTCATATAATTGTATGATAATTGAGAATTCTCTTTAAATACTTTAGATAATTTTTACTATAAATGACATTTATATATGCTTTAGCACCGTGCAACAACAACACCGTGCAACAAGAAAACTTTGTTGCATTTCTGAGTGGAAATAAAAAGTGAGAAATAAAATGAGTGATCTGAAAATAAAAAATTAATATGAGAGTTCCAGAATTTCCGGAAAAAGAAAATCCTTTATTTCATACCTAGAGAAAAGCGCAAGTGTAACATTTTTATGAAGATTAAATTTGTTGAAAGTTGTAGTTAAAACAATGTACTAAAAATAAAACATTTTCATATACGTATTAAACTTATAAATCAACAACGAAAAAATCCTATTTAAAACAGCTCGGGTAATATACAGAAATCAATACCCTTTATATATATATATATATATATATATATATATAAAGCGAAATTTGATATTGACTAAAGATGCATATATGAGAATTTTATATTTTATGCATTGATTACATTTTGAATAAATTCTTTCTTTATACATTATTTCATTTTTAGCTATAATATCCAATTTTCTTAGAATTAAATTAATTCTTTTCTAAATAAAAATGAAATATGTATAGCTAAATGTTCAACATTTGCAAATTTCTCTTTTTATTGCGCTACGCTTATTGCTGCACTGCGCATTTTCATAGTGTATTATATTTAGATTTCTACATTGTAGTTATTTTATACTTTTCTTTAAAAAATTCCCATTTGTTATTACACGTTTTTCATCGCTGTCCTATTATTATTTTGGTCTATTTTAACTATTTAATTGTAGATCAAACTATTGTATATTGTAAATCTTTCTCATTTTTATTTCTATTTTTAACAGTTTGATACATGTCCTGTTTTGTTATTTGACTTATATTTTCTAATTTTAATTAATCGGGCAAAGTAGAAATCGTGTTTAGGATGTTTTCCTGATTTCTACCTCAAAAATTAATTATAATTATCGTGTCTCTTATGTATGGCCCTTGATAACGAGCCACGTACCACAATCTCCAATATAATCTGTAATTGTTCCATTATTGATAACACTGTCTTGTCATGTTTAAGTTTGTTATATATATATATATATATATTTATGTATATATATATATAAGTATTTTGAGATTGTATTTTACTTTTCTCATAAAAAAATTCTGATCTTGTCGTTTCAAGTAAATTAATATGGATAATTATTTATATTTACCTAACGAATATCCCATATAATACCTTTTTACACACATCCACGCTTTTTTCAGTAAGATAAAAAAAAATCACTGGAAACACAGGATGGTATAAGTGGAACATGCAAAAATTATTTTACTTTAAAAATATCTCTATATCTGTATGAATATAAGTTATTTTCTTTGCAAATGTATGCATATTTTGTACAAGATACACATAGTTGTGTGCATTTGCGATAGATGAATTCGTGCACAATTTTTTACAAGATTATGCGAAAAGTTGTTATTTTTAATGGATTTTCTGTTAGTTCTGTTATTGCCTTACTCACAAAATTTACATTGATGAGTATGAGGTTAAACATATTCTTTATAGTATAGATGTTCTAGAAGACTAAAACGAGTATATTTTAAATTTTCTATAAAAAGTCTTTAAAAATTGCATTTCTAATTATTTTTTACTGTATTTTTATGATTTATCTCTTATATCTTATATATCTATACCTATATATCTATATATCAATAACTATGTATCTATATCTATCTATCTTTATGTATTTTAGCTCAGTGTATTTATGTATTTAAGCTAAGTTAAATAAAACATATAACTCTAAATCAACCGAAATAACTGCTAATATTTATCTCTCAATTAAATTTAATTTACATTAAGTATCGTTTTTTCTTGATAAAATATGTGTAAAGTTTTTATGTTCTAGTAAAAATTCTTCATGAGCATTTAAAGACACACAAGAAAAGATGTATATTTATCTCTTGTAACTTTTATAGTCTTTAATTAAAATCTTGAAAAAAAATTATTTCACAAAATGTGGAAATGAAAATACATTCTCTATATAATAATTGTTTTAGTGCGAAGATTTTATAGTTATTTCAAACGTCATTTCTTTAGAAAAATAAACATTATCATTGACAATTACCTAAAGATTTCCATTCCACTCTTTTACAAAAATAAGACTAATATCTGTTTTAAATAATAAAAAAAATCCAATATCATACTTTTCACTTTATGAACAATATAATCGCATATTTGTGTCACTTGAAAGACACAAAGTTATAATAACTTTGTACATCAGTTATAAAAAAAGATTACCTTACGATTATTAACGTAAATCATTTTATACAAAGTAGTTTAGATTTTTAACTTTAAAACGCCTAAAAATGTTAGTCTTTTATATCCATAATTTCAAATAAAAAAAAATATATTCGAGCGAGTAATTATTATCTTTACCGTCTAACACATATAATATATATTTGAGTTTTAGTAAAACTGGTTTTATAAATTGGCACTAAGAGCTGTATTTTAAAATTATTGACGAGAGTAATTAGACTGATTAACAAAAATAAATAAAGAAAGAAAGAAAGAAATCTCATTTTTCTAATAAAAACAGTGTAAACAAGTTAAAAATTGCACATGAAGATTAACAAATAAAGTCCTTTCATAATATAAGGACGATTTTTTTAATATTGAGATCTTGATGCAATAGTATAGAGTACTTTGGATACAGAAGCGTATCCAATATATTTCTGTATCCCTATAAATACTGTCTGCTTTCTATTACATAGGAAGTAGCTTGTAGTAAATCTCAGAAACCTATATCGATTTCATAAAATGTGAAATAGTTTAATATAATTGAAACGTACCTGAAAAAATGTTTCCCCCTACACCATTATGTAATGGAATACTTTTCTGCAGCCCTGTAAACTAATAAGAAACATCCTTTGCATCACAGGTTGCACAGAACTTCTATTTTAGTACTATATACTTAGCAAATGCTTATGAATTGTTTACGTTCTAAAGAGTGTAACACCATAAAAATGCATTTGGAACTGTTTTTTTCCCATATGCCGTATTGTAATGGAATATTTTTGATGTAATGAAACTACGTATCCCATTTTTATAAAATTGGAAAAGGATAGACAAAATTATGCAAAAAATATACATTTTAATTTTCAAAAGTTTCGGCTGTGTAGATTTTGCTATCTTACTTGCGGACAGATGGACGGATTTATTATAAATTTGCTATAGGTGTTACGCATTTACATAATTACAAACTCACCTAAAAATGCATTGAAATCATATTTGTAACATAGAATTGCTTTGTAATAGCAAATATTTCGATTAGTATTTTGTATTTGGATGAAAGCTAAACCTAAGCAAATGGTTCAAAAAATAACCACGCTAAAATCATATTTAGGTTCGACTGTTTCACTGTGTTTTCTAAACATGATTGAGCAAGTTGATTTGTATTTCATGTGTGATCTGCGTTTATTGGTAGACGAATAAAGTAAATTTTACATTGAATTGTCTTTTTTTTTCTAAAGTACTATCAAATCATAAGGGAATAATTAAAAATAAATATCAGAAATTTCCTACAAAACATTACACAAATTAGTTTTTTTTCCATACAACAACTTTTAAAATGTATCATGAAACACAAAAAAGGAAAGAACAAAATTGATTTAATAGATCTAAGGATATTTACTAATTGTATGATTTATTTCATAAACAGTTAGTACAAAACGTTATTTGATCTCTAATTTCATAAGAATTTCACAAGAAAAGTAACAAATGTCCTTGGTTAATTTATAAATTTAAGCAAGTTTCAACAACGCATTTTATAGAAAATAAATCATATAACAAAGCGTTCTTAGAATTTTTTAAACTCTATGCTATTTATTTAGTATTATTTTGAATGTTTGCTATATGTTGCTAAAAATGTTGATTGAGAATATGTTTCAAAAATTTTGAATTATATTACATAATTATTTAGGGGAGAGTGGGGTTAGTGTAGACAGAAAAAAATAATTTAATTTTATAAAATTCTATAAACATTTTTAAAATTTCACAACCCTTTCAAATTGAAGAATGATATTTTCTATTTATTAATGTACAGAAAAGATGATGATAAATACAGTTAAACAATAAGAAATTGGCAGTTTTTAACATTGATCCATGTGTCCACACTAACCCCTGTTAGGGGTTAGTGTGGACAAAACCAAAATATGTTAAGGGCTAGTGTGGACAGGTACTTTTTTCACAAATATTCCTTATTATCCTATTCCTTATTTCCTATTCCTTCTAAGTTTAAATTACAGTCTAAAGGGTTTATGGAGAAAGAAGCAACACCAACAATCACAAGCTGTATGATTTTTTTTCTATTATTCCCCATTTTTAATCAGGGTATTATTTTTCATATCAAGAAAGGTAAAATGATGTGCCAGATCGTTTTTTCTGCAGAAATACAACATCGTAGACACTAAAACCATTTACTCTTTCCACTCTGCCTACAAAATATACAATATTGGAACATCTAAGAGTTGGTGACGATGGGATTCGTTTATAATAATGGAACAGTTGATATTTCTCATGCTTCTAACCAACATAAAATAATGTATATTATATTTCATTGAATTAATTTAAAATTAAGGCTAAATTAATCCTCTAAAAATGCAAAATTGGTGAATTTAAGCAAAAAAAAATAGCAAAAGAAAAAATTTCAAATTTCTGCTTGAAATGATTTGATGAAAATTCCAATACATATCCTTATTTTTATGGAAAATAGTCTTATTTGATGTTTAATATAGTAATTACATTTGTAAGTAAACATACATTCTGTAAATCTTTACATTATAATAAATTTAGTACTTAAAATACAAATTATGCAGTACAATAAGCTGTCTACACTAACCCGTAGTAGTGTGTCTACACTAACTCCATGCTAACATTGTGAAGTTATTCTTCAGTTATACTCATTTAACCAATTTAATATCTTAATGAAAGTTATAGAAATACAGAAGACAATTTACACTTGTCTTATAGCAACTTGTTTATTGGATTCTAAATTTAAATTCTTTGTGCCACAAAAATGAAAAGGAAATCGTATTTTTACTTTTCATGCATGAAATTAAACTTCTTGCAACTATTCAAAAACTTTTTAACCACTTACAACTAAATTTTTGCGTAGTAACGAGTACAATGTTGTCAGTTTGTGTAAATTTTTTGTTAATTTTTTCTACAATACTTAAATTTTTATTTTGAATGTCTACACTAACCCCTTGTCCACACTAACCCCCCCTCTCCCCTACGTCTCTTAAAATATAAATATGGAAATACGATGCATATTTTCAGACAATATTCAGAAGAATTAATATGGGTTTTTTAAAGTTATATTTTTTATTTGACTTTCTTTCAAGACAACGTATTATTCAGAGAATAATTTATAAAATTAATAAGCTTTCTTGAGAGCATAAACTGCATTAAAGCATATCAATGGTTTTAGAAAACAGTAAAAGCTTTAAACTCGACAGCATAAATACAAACTAAACTTTTGCTTCATTATATTGAAAATTTGAAATTTCGCATGAAGAATTCAATGGATTTACATAACGAATCTCTGATTCTGTGCAGGATACGATCAATTTATAAATATTAATCTCTTACTTTAAAATAAATGAAGATTAACTATGTTCTCGAAAATTACCTTATATTTTTTTTATTGATAGTACTTATAACAGAATTTAATCATATTAATCGTTTTCTCTTATCACGGTTTCGTATATATTTAATCAACGTTTCGAATAATAACACTTAACTTTTTATAAAAAAAAAAGAAAAAAAAGAAAAAAAAATCTGGCATAAATGATTTTGCTATGATTAAAACAAAAGTATGTTATATGTATGAAAACAAATATTTTTTGTTACTGAGACTTTAATCTCTCATAATTTTCTCTTTTACAGAAATAAAAATCAAATGTTCTCTAGTGATAGAATATCGATGTGCACCACATGTTTAAGTTTTATATAGCTAAAAAAAAGTTTACACCTAAATAACATTTAAATTTCATTCGACAAAAATGAATATTGCAAATGAATACAATTTATATTTATGAAATCGAATCATTAATAAAAAATTAAAAATTCTTACTCAAATTCATAAAAATGAAAGAACAGACAGACATTTTCCACAAATATAACCAATATGTTTTGTTCATTTGGAAAATGTTCCTAAAATATACTACTAATTTTTCTACGTAGTAAAAACGCTCCTTTCCTAGAAAATCTTTCAAAGCGAAGTAGTATTGAGCTCGAGTAGGTCATCATTTTATATAAATGAATAAAAAAATAGACAAAATGGTTTTAATTTTTCTTTTCCGAAAATGTGAAATATAATAGAAATAGGACATAGATTTAATCTAAGAGTGCAGATCTCCGTGTTTATTTGAAAAAACATCCCCTTGGAATAACAATACTTTTTTTATGAATAAAACAGTTTCTCTAAAAGAAAATATTTACAAAATCACATAAGTGTGTCTGTTGCATAAACTGGTTTTTTATCTTCGTATTTAAAGGAAATTAAAAATGTATTTTTTATGTGCAACTGCATCGTGTTTTTATGTCTAACAATTTTTCTTGAGTTTCTTTATTCTAGATACACAAAGGCAATCGTAAGATAATAGAAAAAAAATGGTTACATTCTTTTTTTTATATTTATACTTGAATATTTTTCAACCTTTTATTTTCGTACGGCAACTGCGGTTAGTGATTATATAGTTTTTTTTTTTCAGTTAGCGATTTTCTCGCAGTTTTTTCAGCATCTTTTCAATTTCAAAATTTCTTTACTTTCTCTAACTCTAAAGTTTGTAATTGACGGACACTTTTTAAATGCTCATTATTTTATGCAAGTATAAAAGACTACTAGTATAAGAGAATGAGCTTCTCAATTTCAAAGGAACTTGAATTTCATAATTCTCCCACGAAAACACTCAAATACTATTGTCAGCCGTTCATCTAAATATAGGAAACTTTTGCACACACAAACTTATAAGCGCTGTCACGTACTACCGATGCCTCATAAGCCAAAGTGTCTTATATTTCTTTAAAACATGGAAATATATTCTGGTTTGGTATAAATATACGTTTAAAAAATTTACTACCATTTTTAATCTGTTTTCAATGTTCAGTTCAATTTTAATCTGTTATAAATATCTGGCTTTTATTTTTCCTGGAAGTTAAAAGTAGTTTTTAACTACGCAGATGTCTGTAAACATAAACTGCACTTTATATCGTACTCTACACCCAACAAGTCACGCGCAGCTTTCACATCTATTATTTTGCTATTTTGCATAACTACGAATTTTATGCAGATTTCTAGAAAAAAGTCCTTACATTTTTATGGCTATGAAAATGAAACACTTAGCTTAGTCAGATAAATATAGTGCATCTTTCTATTTATGTCAGTAATGAATAACATTGTAAATTGTATTGTATTTATATATTGTAAAGTCATCTTGACCAGAATGTCTATCCCCGAAATTTTAAACTGTTTAACTGTCCTGTTGTAAATTTTATTCATGTTTGGTGTTGAAATACATGCTAAATAATTACTATAAATAGTCATTTATCAAAAAATTGTATTCGGATATGTTAGATTATGGTTATGAAAATGAAACACTTAGTTTAGTCAGATAAATATAGTGCATCTTTCTATTTATATCAGTAAAGAATAACATTGTAAATTGTATTGTATTTATATATTGTAATTGTAAAGTCATCTTGACCAGAATGTATATCCTCGAAATTTTAAACTGTTTAACTGTCCTGTTGTAAATTTTATTCATGTTTGATGTTGAAATACATGCTAAATAATTATTATAAATAGTCATTTATAAAAAAATTGCATTCGGATATGTTAGATTTTGGTCATGAAATCTATTCTATACTATTTGGTATTAAACACACATATAATATGTTGGGATATAAGCATAGTTCAGAAGTAGAAGCAAAAAGGTATATGAATGGTAATTTTGGAAAATTCATTTTCATTTGTAATATGAATTATCCTGATGGATTTATTTTTAGTCGATGTAGAGTATGTATAAATTTTATAGAGTACATTCAGTATTCTAAAAAACCAAACCAAAATATTATCATTTATGGATAATAATACTGATTTTTTTTAAAAATCGGAATTGCTGTTTTTTTTTTCATTTTGTATTATACATTTCTTTTCACAGTATGTTAAATGAAGATGAACCTTGCTACATCATTTCATATTATTAAAAACACTCGAATAAGTAAATGCTCTTATAGCATTTTTTTTTTTTTTTTTTTTTACTCGGATACATTTTAAATTTTACTTATTACTTATTACATTTATCATGTAATAAATTGACTAAATATAAACTATTAAATGAAAGTACTATTCAAAATAAATACGCCTAGCTTTTAATTTTACTGCTATTTATTTGAAAAAAGAATTTGCATTGTTTAAAGTTCCTTCAGTCTAATGAACGTTACATAATTAACTAATTTTTAAATTAACAAATCCATTCAAAAATGAAATTTAATTTTCAAACAATAAGCAAAAATATCTTAACACTTTATAATAAATTGTTAATTCTCTAGTAAAGAGGTAAGCTTTTTCAGATCAATAATTCGATATAAATAAACTTTTCCCCTAATCATTTAAATTTAAATTTTTATAAATTAATGAATGATAAATATGATTTGAGCATTTTAAAAAGCGCCTTAAAAATAAATCAGCTTAATCGATTTTTCTCCGTAAAACGTCTAGGAACTTTAATGAGATCATTAAAGACAAAAATGCAGTAAATATAAATTCATTTTTTTCAACTAGAAAATTATATCTAACAATGTAACATGATCTTTTGTCCAAATTATTTACAGTAATTGTTTTATTATGTACTTGAAACTTACAATCGAAATACACATAAACAGTTTAAAGTAAGTGAAATTCTGAAAATTCTTATTATTGATAATAAAGAGCATGTTATTTTATATATATTTAGGAATAAATTATAAAATTGATTTTTTCTGTGCATTGATATAATTTAAATAATAGATAAAATTACTCGATTTTTTTTGTATTGATTAGTTATTAATCATTGCTGTGAAAACTGTGACCGTGCTTAATATGATATCTTAAATTAACCTGACATTTTTAAAAACTTCTCAATAAAGTTAAAAAGTATTTACAGTTTCATTGTTTTGCCCTCTCTGACCAACTGAACATTGGATCTTAATTCCTCGTGGCTTTAATTCAAAGAAATATACTCTACAGGACATGCAATTTGTGTATTAATGCGGTTTCATGAGAATGATCACTGTTGAAAATGGATTATGTAACATTTAAAGTTCTAAGACTGGATTTCTATTAGTTTTTGCTGAAGAGTGGCGTACATATATAAAGAAAGTCGGCAAAATTCAGGGTTGTACAAAAGATTTTAAGTATATTATCATGTATTCTTATAAATGTTTGAGAAGTTAAATTTTAACTTATTGTGCGTTTTAATATTTTACAACATAATTAAAACTGTTTAAGATTTTAATTTGTCTGCTAGTCTGTCTGATTTCTGACTTGCGTTATTATAGTTCGATTGCTTTGTAATTCATATAAATTAATGATATTTCTTGAGCCATGTTTGGTATTGAAAAAAAAGTACACTTTCACAGAGCCACTCAAAAATATTTCCGTATTTTATGATCTATGGAGAAATTCCAAATATATATCAATATGTTGCACTTACAACGGTTATCCAATCTGAGTTTCTGTACGCATACAACAACGCAAATCTATCCTTTTTTATAATCGTTGGATCATTTTGTAAAGTCACTTCAAATTTTATGAAAACCATAACAGAGCATAAAACTATAACATAATAGATTTCTTCATTCTACTGAATCCTACCATAAGTACATAATTCAATGATATACTATGATAGGTAATGATTCCAGGACTTCCAAGATGATTACGTTTTATTTAAAATTGACTCCTATGATTTTCTTATTTATGAATTTAAAAGACATACTCGTATCAAATTTTCTATTAATACATTTTTGCATAGGAGTTTAACAGATATTACATCAAAATCTGAATGAATATAAAACTAGTTATATGAACATTCCTCATTTGACACATTTAACGAACAATTTCCGTCCTTTTTTCTAAAAATACTTTGACTTATGTCTCTTTGGAGTTATGTTGCTAGTTTTGGAACGAAAAGCTAACGTTCGTCGAGATATTAATGTAGTAGATAATACATGTAAAGATAACGTGTATTGAAAAACAGTAATAATTCTGTAGTATTTAAACATAATGTTTTAAAAGACAATAACAAGTCACATATAGAAAATTAATGCATATTTAATACATATATATCATTAATTTTATTATTAGTGTTATTATCGTATGATATTTAATTCACTTTTCGAATTTAATACATTTCTAGCGACAATTTTCAATTGCTTTTACAAATATTTTAAGATTCTACTACTATTGGCTAAAGTAAATCTTATTTATTGCAAATGTCGCATATATATTATTAAAAATAAACAAAATGCACATACACATGTATCAATCAATTACATATATCGATATATTTTTAAAAAAATGCATACTTAGTCGACACAATGCTAACATTGTTTTGCATCATTTAAGAGCATTTATCTGATTGTTAGTCTAAAGAAAACCATAACAGTATAATTTAACTATTAAATACTTATTTTTAGAAGATGTATATTTGATTGATAAGTAATCTTTGGCGAATTACAAATGACAGATCCTGATTAAATCACAATGACATTGTTTATAAGATTCATTTATCGCAATTTCCTATAAGTATCTAAAGAGAAATTGGCTTTTGGCCAACTATACTTAAGAGTTGTGACATTTTGAAGACATTTGGGACTGTCGCTATTTGCCCCTAATGGGTGTAAAGATCTATAAACTTCATGTTTAAAAGATTTTGCTTTGTAACTAATGGCTTTAGCACATGAAATATTAATGAGAAGAGTAAATGATATGGAACAAAACAGAACGGCACGGAAGTTAAGTTTAAGGTTTAATAATTAATAATTTTTATACAAATTATTTCTGTGTAGACTTTAGTGAAATATGTCATTTTGATGTCATTTTTTATATTACATATACTTAAAAAAATGTTTATCCCTTTTTTTCAAGATATTTGAAATTAAAAACTTTTCAAATTGCATTATGGGTAATAGACATTTAATTCATACGCACAGAAATTCTGACATGTATAAGATTATATTGTATTGAAATATACTTGGCAGTTTCATATTGTAAAATTAGTTCCATTTCAGGTGACTCGGAGCCCTTTAAGAGACGTTACTGGAGTACATTTACATATTAAACACGTATATCATTTTAGGGGAAAAAAAAAAAAATTGATGTTGACAAGAAAAAAATCATTTTGTGTTGAAAACTTAAGAAATCTAATACAAAAAAGTTAAAAAAAATTAAAGTTTATTATTTAAAAAAAAATCTATATTGCAGTGTTTAAAACACTGAAACATTTTTCAAATCACTCCGTTGTTTTTTTTTCTTTTTTTTTGGGGGGGGGGGGGTTATATCCTCAAAATTGTGTTATTAAATAACTAGTAATCGATTTCACAAATAATGTGTTAGTACATGTAAAAAATATAATCTATACAAAAATAAACAAATTATAATTTTTTCAGTTCTTCGATTTTGTTTGTTTTATTTATTTATTTTTCATTGTACTGTAAAATCCATCCCCAAATTTAATGAGTACTGTATACTGAAGATAAAAAAATCTAGACTAATTTGAAAAATATTTGTAGAAATTTTGGCAAATTAAACACAGTTATGTGTAAACAAATAGAATAACTTATATTCTTTAACTAAAAGGAAAACAAAAATCTGAATTTTTAGTGTTTCAAAACCGTTGTTCCTCAGTATTACTTCTAATAATGTATGAATGTAATAGGGAAAATTAAGTCAGTAAAAATAATTCTTCAAAAGTTCTTGAAAGACAACAGAGGCCCCTTAAGTTGCTTCATCTCCAAAATTACAACGTTATTCGAAAAATACATTTTAATCGTATGCTATGCACCCAATACTGAAGTGAATCTATTCACAATTATCTTTACATTTATCGAACTGGCACAACAGTACTGAATTGGTTACAGGAATGAAGAACTACTAGAATAAAAGTTTTCCTGAAACCAAAGTAGCCCCCCAAAAAATTGCATGATAAGCGTAGCAAATTAGGTGCGTTCGCACTATAACGAATCTTATAAATATTCAGATCTTGATGTTATAGGTACATCGGATACAGTTTAGTGGTCGAAATCTTTTGTGTGTTCCTGTAACTACTATCTGTTTTCTATTTTACAGCAAGTAACTAGAATTAAACCTCAGCAACATACATGAATACATGAATTTCATAAAATGTGAAATAGTTTAATATAATGAAATCACGCATCAACAATATTTCCCCGCATACCATTATACAGTGGAATACTTTTAAGTGGCCCTGTAAATTAATAATAAGTATTCTTTGCATAACAGATTACATAGAATATATACGGTATTTACTCGTGTATAACGCGCACTTTTTTTCCAAAAAATTAGGGCAAAACTCCTAGGTGCGCCTTATACACCGAATATTTTTTTACTGTTGGATGCAGTCGAACGATATACATATGGAACAAGAAATTATTCAAAGAAGATATTAAAACTCGGAAAATGTTACTTAATTGAAGTATTACTGCATATTTATTTCATTCCTTGCAGTTTTTTATACAACAGAGCTAATCACATTATCTAAACGCTAATTAGCAATTCTCTTTACCGTCACTCATTCTTTTTCCTGTCATTCTCTTACAATCTGAAGTCTAAAAATGTATTTTCGTCTTCTTTTCAGGTCTGGTGTAAAGTTTGTTTCGACTTTTTTTTTACTGAAATTCATTTGTTCATTCTTCATTAGCGTATCAAATTTATGGTGCGCCTTATATACGAGAGTATAAGAAATCGCCATTTTTACTTGTAAAGTACGGGTGAGCCTTATACACGCGTGCGCCCTATACACGAGTAAATACGGTATTTTTGTAATTACTTCATAGATTTATGTCATTTCTGTAAAAGTCGAAAGAGTGCAGCACCATATAAATGCACTCGAAACTATTTTTCCTACTGGACGCAATGCAATGTAATACGTTTGATTGTGTCGGTAATTAAACTATGCATCCGATTTTATGAAATTTTGAAATTGCTCGACGAAATTATGCAAAAATTATATGACGACCTCAGAAGCCAAGGGGTACAAGTGACAAAATGTCGATCTGGAGTAAATTGAGTTTAAAGTTAATTGATGTTAAATTGGAACATCAATAACAATTGACTAAATTGAAATAGGAAACATCTGCTTGTTGCATTCTAATCATTGAACTCTCATTTCAATAATTGTTAAAAAAATAGAGTACAATTTTCTTTAAATGTATAATTAATCAGTACTGTTTGTTTTTCGAAAAAAGTGGTTTATCTCTATAACTCCCCAAATAATAAGAAAATGATCTATATTTCTTTACCTGAAATTAAAAAAGCATATTTCCAGATACCCTGTGCACTTAACTAATTTTTTTCAATTTTGTCACTTATACCCCTTGGTTTCTGGGGTCCTCATATATTTTAAGTATGAAACGATTTGGTTGGGTAGTATTTACACTGTTATGTGTGGAGAAACACACGAAGAAACGGACAGACTGAACGATGACAATAGGTGCTACGCATTTATTTAATTACGAATGCACCTGAAAATAGTGACATCTTGGTGTAACAGTATACTGTATTTCAGATACAGTATAGTAGCCAATATATTTTGTTTCTCACTGTAAATACTATCTGCTTTCTATTATACAGGAAATAACTTGTAGTAATTCGCAGCAACGTATATCAATTTCATAAAATGTTAAAAAATTTATTGCAATTAAAATGCTCACCAAACAATGTTTTCCCTATATTATTATGAAATGGAATACTTTTGTGTGTCCTTGTAAATCAATAGCTAATAATTTTTGTACCACAATTTGCACAGAATGTACATTATAGTACATACTTCATAGATGCATATGAGTTTTATTATGTCCCAAAGACCGTTAAAATGCACTTCAATCTTATTATCCCATTGGCTGTAATGTATCGGAATTTTTTGGTGGTCTTTCTAACTATGCTTCCGATTTTCACAAAATTTTAAATGACTCGACAAAATTATGTTGTAATTATATATTTTAAATTTCAAACGATTCAGTTAAGTAGTTTTTGCGCTATTATTTGCGGAGAGACACACACACAGACGAGCGGATTGAACAACAACTATATATACTATGTATTTACATTAATTACGAACGCACCTAAATATTTGCAAGGAAGTGAAACATTGTCGTCTTACAATGTAAAATGATGTTACAGAGATAAGACAAACGAAACAATAGAACAGAAGATAAGAAAAATATCACAATGTATATTTTAGTTTTACCAATCTGTGAAATAATTAATATATGCTTTAAATGTGTCCCACCTTTTTTAACACTTTTACTCCCTTGTATTAATTTTGAAATGAGCGAATACTGTAAAAATGTTTATACATATATATATAGATATAACGTTGAGTAAAAAAAAATCCGAAAAAACATTTTGCTGTTTTTAATTTATAAGTACATATAACGAAAATCAAAGCTAATGAGGGTAGCAATTTATTTCCAAAACTAAACTCATCTGTTAACGTTTCAGCATTTTTTCAATCCCCTCACTGAAAAAGAGAGACAAGCACGAATTCAGAAAGAGATCGACCTGTTTTATGAACTGTTAATTTCAATTTAAAATTTCGTCATCAATGTGCAGCGGCAGATGTGAAAATAGATGGACATTCGAAGCAGTCGTGACGGGATTGTATGGTGGAAGTTGCATCAAACCCCACTCTTGATTGTACGTCCACTCGGTCATCAAACTATCACATGACAGGGCGTCATCTTGATGAAAGAGATCCATTTTCTTTCTGAACACATTTCTTTGTTTTTCGAGAATAGCATCACGAACTTTGATTAACATGTTGTGGTAAATTGCTCTGCTGATAGTCTGTATGCTTTTCAGGTACAAAAATTCAACGACAATCCCACCAGATACAAAGAAGCACCTTCTTGTTTCTTAAGGCACGTCTTGCAACCGACCCTGATGTATCCCCAAGTGCTGGCCACTCTTTTTTTTGCGTCTTGTACCTTTAGTACATCCATTATTCATCACAAGTCACAATTCTCTTAAGGATATTCTTTTTGCTTTGATTTCTGAGCAGAGGCAAACGATAGTTTTTCTCTTGCAATTGTCTTCAGCTGTCAATTCACGAGGCACACAGCGGTTGAACTGAAAAGCTGAATTTAAGCATTTCAGAACGTTAACTACTTTTTTTTCGTAAACATTAAGCTCTAATGCATCAGTTCATGCTGAAACATTTTCATCATTATCGATGATTTATTTTAACTCCTCACAATAACCTTCAATAGGGTTGCCACAATGTGGTTCATAATCAATGTCGAAATTTCCCGGTTTAAACGTTTGAAACCAAATTTTGGCTATATCATAAGAAATAGTATTGATGCCTAAACTTTCACACATTTTTTTCTGTAACATTCACTAACATTGAAATTGTAACTAAACCCATAGAACGTATTAGTTCTGATCAAAGACTGAAATTGTAACTGAACTCATAGAACGTAATCGTTCTATTCTGCTGAAGTGATAGCTCCACTTTTAAACACTTTTTTTTCAAGCAAACGATAATAAATTTAACAAACAAATTACACAGTCATGTAGTTCCTATGTTCAGCTTTCAAATGCCAAAAATTGGTTTGTGGAATAGCTAACAATGACAAAATTAATAGCGATTGGCGCGAAGGTATGTCTCTTTGCGGAAAACTTTTTACTCGACGTAATATATACAGTGGCGGTCAATAGTTTCCGGCCAGTTAGTTTCTTTGATTTATTTACCAGAAGGTTTCAGCGAAGAAGAAGCACGATTGTTTCAAAAGTTAGAAATATGTGAATGTCATCTGATCACGTGATCATTTTTATTAGATACCGAAGATATTTCATGGGAATGTTCATAATTCGAAATTCGTGTGTGCAAAAGTTTCCGGCCACTCATCATTCCTTAGTTTTTTTCTATCGATAAAGTGCCTTTGGTCGTGTTTCTGAATGAATCAAAGTGAATAGTATAGTTTAAATTCAAAAATGAAAAATGTAACAATATTGTTCGTAAACAAGTGATCCGATTGACGCTAAAGGGTCAATTTACTCGAGATATTGCGGCAAAGTTATCTATCGATTAAACAGACTGCAAACAATATTTTAAAATTATATAAAGGTGGCCATGGTCTTCAGGACTTTAGAAAGTTTGGATGACCCCAGAAAATGATTATTTTTGTGGAGGGAATTATCAGGGGGAAAACAGTTAATGACCCGCATAAAAATTCCGTTGCAATATATCACAATTTACGGAATGAAAATATTGCTGAAACTAGTCAATCTATCGTATCAAGATGCTAACGTGATGTATAACTTTATGGAAGAGTCGGTGCCAACGTAGCCAACTGGCGTTTTCCATCAAACACAAAGTCTGGTCAAGTGAAAACTGGAAAAATTTATATTTTTCCATGAATCGAATTTTAAACTTTTTTGGGGAGTAATGGCAGACACTACGTCCTCACAACAAAAGATACGATTCGACATATGTTTTCTTACAATGAAGCATGGCGGAAGTCACGTTATAATGTGGGAGTAATTTATTGAAAAAGTATTGGTCCGTTATTTGAAATCCTCGGCTAGATGAATGATGTAATGTACAAGGATATCTTGCAAGAGTATTTGCTGCCTTATTAGAGGAAATATTGTGGTCGCAACTATTTGTTTTAACATGATAACGACTTAATAAATTTATGCAAGTTCGACAAGCAATTGCAATTGCACAAAAAATTTCCGCTTTTGAAATGACCAGTCCTAAGAACCGAGATTAATCCAACAAAAAATCTTCGGAAATAAATTGGCAAACGTATTCGGAACTATAAATATTCAAACTCAGCTAAAATATCCAAAAAACTATACCTTTTGGCCGGACGATCTTCAACCGTTGGTTGTATCAGTGTTACGTTTCTGCGCCGAAGTACTTATTACTAAGGTATGGTGATAAAATACTATATGTAATTGTTGTTGATCACTGTTATTTTCTATTACAATACCATTTTTTTCTAAATTTGCGAAGGTGGCCGGAAACTTTTGAGCACATGCATTTTCATTTGTACTTTATTTTTTCAACTAAATTTATCGATATTTATATGTTATTCCACAAATAAGTTCCTAACTATTATTTCAATAAAATGTATAAGTATCATTTTGAAATTCCTCTTCATATGCGTATACATACAAATTAACTAAAAAATTTTTGATGGCCTGAAACTTTTGACCACCACTGTATATCCATACATATACATATATTTTCACCAACTTGTCTGTGATATGTTATGAATAATGTATTTGTTGTCAAGGTTCTGGAAAAGCACAATGACTTTCAAAAAGTTCCACAGCCACGTATTACACGAGTTCAAAATAGGCGTTATACTTGGTATAAGGAATCTCGGAACGTTTTTGACGTAGGTCTAGCCCTTTTATCTTTTCCTTCCCTACAAAGTCGGTATCAGTAAATAAAAATGAAAGGCCGCGGACGTAACTCGCGTAGCGGAACTATCGGCCCATCCACTTCCCAGACGAACTTTAACACTCTATTGCATGATTTTTTTACTTTTCCTTAAAAAAAAAACATTCGATTTTTAATGAACATGCATTAAAGAAAAATATTTAAAAAATATCGCTCTCATATTTTGGAGTATTTCGATTTTTTTAAATTGGTTAAAAACCACTCCACTCCAAGGGGAGACATGAGTAATTTTTTTTTTGGATTCTTTTACTTTTTATTATTGGTTTAAAAAGTTCTTAATACCTTCTTGAATCCACTGGTAGACACCTCCACGCCATGCCATGTTAAACTATATAAACAAATGTTTAAAAATAGAGATTATTTTAATATGATGTATTAAAGTAAATATAATTTACAATGTCAAACTCGATCTGTGTTATTATTAATTAACACAACTTTTTAAAGACTTGTCATTAGTTCTGTAAACTTTTAAAAGATGAATGTTGTGAATATGACTCATAATAATTTTACAATGATAAAGTTAACTCACAGTTTAAAATGATTAATGTTAAAATATATTTGTCACGCTTAGTAAGTTAACGTTCCACTCTTATTACCGGATCACATCTTAAATTGTTAAATTATGCTTCTGGACTAATGTAAAATAATTACACTTAATTTACGTGATTAGATAACATAAGTTATGTAATTATTTAGATTTCTTATTTTAAAATTTCAAAGTATGTAATTGAATTCTTAACTATGCTTTGGTAATTTTCAGTACATTAAATAATAAATAACCAACCGTTATCGTACCGTTTTGTTTATATTTTATTTACAAAAAGTTCACAGTTTTCATTTAGAAAATAAAATAAACCGGATGTTACGAGCAAAGGATAGGAAATGAATGTTAAATGTTTAGACCAATGTGATTCCTTGTTAGCGTGTTGGACAAACACAGGTAAGGATATTTGAAAATTAATAATATTAATTACATACAATATTTTACCAGATAAAATTACAGGTACATAACTAAGTAATAAAACCGAAATATTTTAAGAAATATAATATTAGTTTGAATGCTTTTTACGATATGTATACTGTCCAGTAAATTACTGACCCATTTAGATTGTAAATAATAATAAAAAAAGTAATAATAAAAGGTTTGAGATATTAATGCGCGGTTTGCTGCAATGTCATTAGAAAATCAATATCTTTTTAAATGCAATTTCTCCAAGTAGTTTGAATCTCGGACAACAGATGGCGCAGGCGACATCAGACGGCAAAATTTGTACATTGCTCTAGTTTTCATACTCATGAGCTTTTCGCCCCATTTTGCTGATTGGAATTTCAGTGGACATGTTGAATCGACTATCGACTCACCTGCAAAAATAGAGTTTGTTAGATGGAAAGAGATTTAAACTAATATTTATGATTGAATAATGTACCTTATACATGATAAAAAACAGCAAAATAGGCTTTTTACCATTCATTGACTTATTACACATTTACCATAAATAAATTACATTGAAAAATGTTTTTGTAACCGGTTAAGTGATTCTCAATTTACGTACAATAAATTGAAAATATGGGATAAAAACCACTTTTTTAATCTAAAAAATCGTAATATTTATCTTAAACATTTCTTTCATTAAATAGTATAAAACTGTATTTAAAAAAATAGTTGTGTCAAAAGGCTTTATGTGATGTATCAAACAAAATGTTCTTGCCTGTACGTTGTGCAGTGAAATCAGTTAAGGTTAAAACAGTGGTACGCAAATGGCGTTCACATATTTACCTCTCTAAAAAACGGGCAGTGACTTATAAATCGGCACATAAAAATATATTAAACCTTAGAATAAAGGTACATCTATATTTCGTCTATAACAAATCCTGTTTTAAAGGTAAAAAAATATGGATCACGATGGAGAACGCGTCATACAAAACTACTTGCTAAGACGAAAGTCTGTCTAAATTGAAATACTGCTCATTTTTACGGAGCCGAATTAGTCCTAAGTTATATTCATATTTTGATATTTGACTTATCCTATATAATTACGAATGCCACGAGGTATTTTAAGATGCGTTTTACACGCAACACTTCCCTCTCCTCTCCCTAACTGCAAATGTGCAAATGTTTCTACGTTGAAATGGAAGGCCTGTTTTTTCATCCTGCGAGTCACCGCTTTTCAAAATTTCGTTATAGAAAGCATCACAGATTCCGAATCATCCTAGAATCATCACAGTTCTGCTTATTTTAGTTCAATTAAAAAATATATAAATATTACCAAATTACTGGAACATTGGTATTTTTCCTGTATATTTTTTAAAAAGTTTTTGAATATTTGTTTAATGTTTCTTCTTTCAAATCAGATATAAGAGGAGTTTTCAGACTCTTTCCCGTTCTTTTCGTCATGAAGAATAGTTTAAAAGTGTGTGTGTGGTGGTAGGGGGGGATGACAGAAACTATATTTCAGGATATATGATGTAGTGAAAATTTTAAAAAGGGGATTTCGCAGGATTTAAAACAGTGGCGATGCATTTTTTCCTCGTTTTAAACATCTTTTCATTTCAGCGCAGATGTGTTTTAAGTCGGGAGAAAGGGAAGGGAGAGGTGTGTGTAAAAGTCATCCAAAAATCACTCATGGCTTTCTTAATAAAATTTCAATTAAAATTAAAATTTTTATTTTAATTGTCAAAATATATGAATAATGTAGGAATGAATTTGGTTGTCGATAAAATTAACAATATTTTGCTTTAGGCAGGTATCCGATTTAGCAGGTGGTTTTGTAAGTTACTTTCTCCGTCGAAATCAATATTTGTTTTATGTTTAAAACAGGATTTGTTATAACCGGATTCCTTCATTCTAAGATTTATTGTATTTTTATGTACCGATTTATAAGTCACTGTCCCGCTTTTTGTACAGGGAACTTGCCAAAACGCTATTATCGTATCACTGTTTTAACCATTTAATTGATTACCCTGCATGACGTACAGGCAAGAAAAGTTAGCTTATCTATCGCTTAAAGTTTTTAAACACAACCTATTTTTTCTTCAATACAATTTTATACTATTCAATGGAAGGAATGTTTAGATTAAATATCATAATTTTTTAACTTAAAAAAGCGGTGTTTATCCCATATTTTCAATTTATTATACGTAAAAAGATAATCTTTTAACCTGTCACATAGAAAAAAAAACTATAAAAATATGGTAAAAGTGTAAAAAATGAATGCTTATTAAAAAATATGTTTTGCTTGTTTTTATTAAGTACAATAGACGTTATTCAAACATAAATATTATTTTAAATATCTTTCTATCGAACAAACTATATTTCTACAGGTGAGTCGAAAGTCGATTCAAACATGTCCTCTGAGATTCCACTCTGCAAAATGAGCCGAAAAGCTCATGCGTATGCAAACTAGAGTAATGTCTGAATTTGTTGCCAGCAGCGCCATATGTTGGCCGAAATTCGAACTATTTGAAGAAAGTTCATTTTTAAAAATTTATTGATTTTGTGATACAATACAATAAACTGCGCATTTTTATCTCAAACCATTTTTTCTCTATTTACATTTAAAATAGGTCAGTCATTTACAGGACATCCTATATACATTAAATCTGAAATCATCAAACCAAATTTTCTGTGCAACACCAATGTCTTCTATAATTATTTAACTAATATCGATCTATATAACGATCTAATATAACGATCTTTAATTACCTAACGTTCCCAGGTGTGATTTATTTTTAATAAATCGAAAAATATTTTATTTCACTCTTCAGCTCCTTTTTTTTTAAATTATTAATAACAAATAATGCGCAGGGTCAAAAATTGCCTCATTTATTAGAGAATTAGATTAATTTAGATTTAGATATATTTCTAACAAAAATATCTAATTCTAATTTTCCAAATTTATATTGAATTTGAAATTTTATCTTCATAAAGTTTAAACGTGAACAATTTTTGTTATCATAAAAAATATAAATAAATAAATAAAAAATTGCAGTGGAAAAAAATATGATCTATTTTCTTGTTTGAATTTGTAGAAAAAGAAAATATTTTTGAAAAAAATCTCTGCCGCAGCATGAAAAGATTTGAATTTTTAAAAAAAATGGAACGGAATATTTCGTAAAAAATAAAGTATTCTTTTTATTCTCTATCTATATTTTCTAAATATTATTAAACCATTTTAATGTTTTATTTGATTAAATCGTTAAAATGTGTTATGTACAATCTTCAGTCTTCAAGTTTGCACAATCTCTTTACATTCAAATCCATATCAGATTGACGATATCCAGATAACAATCCATGAAGTCGTGATACTGTAAGAAATTTTTTCTAATTACACACAAGGAGCACTGTATTGTTTACTTTTTCTGAAAATTTTAAATTTATATGGAGCGTAAATTTTACTTTTGGTACTCCTATTATTATAATGCCTCATATTTTAAACAAATTTTAGCGTGGGGGATTTTGGTAAACAGAAGACACATAAAAAGATAACTTAAAGTCCGCATCATAGATAGTGGTGCCATCACAATAACTGAAACCTCGCATAATGTTTATTGGCCGACAGCTTACGTTTCTCAGGTTTGAGGACTCTTGTGTTATTGAGACGCCAATCATTGAAAATCGCAGGGGGCTATGCAATGCTGATACATCAGCATCACACAACCAGGTGGTAAGCTATCGGACTTTAGTTTGCGTGCATGCAGTGATAATTTAAATAAGTAAATCCATATTAAGTAAACTGCCAATCTGTAGCAAAAACAAAGTCAATCAGAGCTGTCATTAAAACGGCATAACCGCCTCCCATTCTGATCTCCACTACGCGCCTGCCAGGTGATTTCGCCTCGTTTCCAGGAACTCAAATCCGAAAATGGGCTATTGACCGGTAAGTAAGGGTCTCGAGAGCAGTTAGAAAGAAAGAAATCTGACTTAAGCTGAAGATACATTAACGTACTTTTTAAGGTCACTGGTGGTCTTCTTCTTCATGACGAGACGACGCATTTTGTGGTTACGCTACTATTTTTCATTTCTACGACTTTACAAGTAAAGTTCCCTGTGAATTGTAAGAGCTTCACTCAAATTCTATTGTAGAAAATGTTCTTAATTTTCTCGAATTGTTTAAAAAGACATTACTTCCAAGACTATCAAAATAAAATTAAGATTATAACATACTGCAGCTAAAAAGATTTCATAAGTTTGTTCATTAAATAATTAAGTTTTCATTGATATATACATATTTTATCATGTTTTAGAAAATTGAAATATATATATTCAATCACTTATAGAATAGGGTAACATCCCCAGCAATTGGCACATTAAGTATTTGTCTTTAAACTTACTTCTATTTTCATTACCAAGAAATAAAATATTTACTTGCAAATATTTTTAAATCAAAGAGTGCATATCTGTGCATCTATTTTACCCACTAAATGCAAAAATATTTTTAAAGTATTTTTATAAAAATATATTTATAAAAAGTTGCTGTAAACACCAGTAATTGGCACTTAGACTTTTACACAATTAAAGTAACCCTTTTCAACTAAACAAACCTGTTGTCAATTAAAATTTGAAATATACTATAAATCAGATAATGATGCCTTTCTTAAGCCAGAGAAAAAGCATTTGCATCAAAAATGGCTAATTTGTTTCAAGCCATAATTGTTTCTCTTTCCTAGGCACTATTGTTATCTAGTACCATAAATCAAAGTTATAATCTTTAAAGTAAATGAGCATATAACTAGTATATGGTCTTGCATTTTTAAAAGACTGGATATAAATTTTATTTTAGGACATTTTTGTAGGACGTGCCAATCACTGGTGCATGCCAATTACTGGGGATGTTACCCTACTTGTAAAAACTTTGTCGGACTTGCATGATAGAAAGTTTTTCTTTTTCACTTTGTTATTACAAATGGGTTGCATTTGATTTTTTTAACGAAAAGTAGTTAAAACTTTATTTAAATTTTTACATAAATATGACAATAAACGCTTAGTATTAAATACGTATACATATTTTTTATGTAAAATATTACTTCATTTTCATTAGAGAGAGTCTATAATAAATCATCTTCAATTTGTTTATAAATGTTTGTTTAAGAAAATTATAATGTATTATATCTCTTAATATAATATAATATAATATATTATATCTCTTAAAATATAATATATATATATATGATAATATAACATGATAATATAATATGATATAATATATTATATCTCTTAAAATGAATGAATTTTACCAACTCCCGACATTAGTATTAAAAAAATCAATAATCTAATATTTAATAAAGCAAAAGTGTAAAAATGAAATAATGTTTAATACCATAAGAAAAAAATACAGTAAACATTACATCCCCATGACGCATTGTAATATCGCCCCCTGTCGTTTATTTCTATTAAAGATGCTGGTGGAAATAATGGAAAATACATAATTTACGCCAGTCGTGTATTCTAATTTCCTTTCATACAGAAGGGCTCTGCCCTATTCCGTAAGCATTTTGATGATGTGAATAGTAGTTGAATATAGGTACCTTAATATTTGTAGAACATGACAATCCTATCCTTTTAAAGAGTATTTCTTATGTATGGCATGTCAAAGAAATATGATGTTTTTTTCATAAAAGCAAAATATAATACCTCATAATAATAATTTATATATTTATAAATATGGTTCACCATACATTTTTTTTTTTTTTTTTTTTTGGGGGGGGGGTATGTTGTAATTTTACACGAGAAGGCATCGACCATATTAAATTATATCCAGCGATTGATTGTTTTTGTCAAAATATACTTCTGAAGATACAAAAAAAATATTTACTTCTTTTTTTTAGATAAATTAATGAGGTAAATTACTATTTACTTTACTAAAAGAATGTTTACACTTTTTCATTTTTCACTATGTTGTTACAATTGGGTGGAACATTTAATGTAGAATTAAATTTAAAAAGTATGCATTTAAATTTTTAACGAAATGTAATTAGATTATGCATATTTCTATATCAATATCACAATAAACATTGAATATTAAAAAGCATACATGAAAAAATTATTCCATAAAATATGATTACATTTATTGTAAAATGTTATTAGAACCAAATATATATACATTTTTTTTCAAATGTTAAATTTTTATCATCTTCCATTTGTTTACGTACGTTTTAACAATTGAATTACCTATTATTTTAAAATTATTAATTTCAACAACTCCAGTTATTAGTATTGTTAACATAAATTATCCAAAATTTAATAAAGCGAAAATATAAAAAGGAAATAGTGTGGAATACCATAAGGAAAAAAAAAACATTATCGCAAACATTAAGGTAAACATTATGTCCTCATGACGCATTGTAATATAGCCTCCTGTTGTTTATTTTTATTAAAGGTCCACGTGCAAATAATAGAAAATACATTTTAATGCAAGTCGTCTATTCTAATTTCCATTCATCCAGAAGAGTTATTCCGTATTCCGGACACATTTTTCATTATGTGAATAACGGGTGAATGAATGCACCTTTTTATTAGCTGAATAAGACAGATCTACATGTATTAAAAAGTATTTATTGTGTATGTTAGGCTGTTAATGTCGAAAAAACATTGCTCTTTGATAAAAACAAAATGAAACATTTCACAATAATAATTTATATATTTACAAATATGATTATGCGATGTTTTGGATATGGTGTACTTTTATATGAGTAAGAATTGATCATGTTTAATTACATGCAGCGATATTTTTTCATTTTTTGTAAATGCTATGTAATTTAAAAAAAAAGAAATTAAAAAGGTAATCTAGCGGGATAAATAACTATTATCTTCATTAAAAGAATGTTTATTTTTTTCTTTTACGCTGTTTTAAACCAAGTAATATAAATTACAGACTTTAATGTTTTTTTCTTCGCAAAGCAGATATTTTGTAACAATCTCCTTCTGAAGAAAAATCTCTAATTAAAAAAAAAAAATCTCAACAATCTTCTCATATGAATCGTTTGACAAAAATGTGCAAAAAATATCTAGTTTTGGCACAAAGCATTTTTAAAATGTGTGTGCGTTACGAGAAAAATGTTTATCGTCTGCATAATGCAAAGCACAGCAAAAAGCCTCTCCCTCTTCTAACATGTAATTTTCTCTCCCCCCCCCCCCGCCTCCTTTAAAAAAATTGCCGACAGTTGCACCTTGGCGAAAACGGTTTTTTCACGCCAAGAAAAAAAAAAAAAAAAAAAAAAAAAAAAAAAAAAAAAAAAAAAAAACAAGATGACGGACTGGGGGGCGAATACCAAATCTGTTCCACAAATTTAATCTTTTTTCTATCTTGGTCCAAAAGTACCCTGATTGACTGTACGATTTTCATTCAAACTATAGTTAGGACAAAAATATAATATATGTTATCATTTCTATATTTTTAATAAAAAATATATCCCTTTGTGGCCAGTTTTATGGTCTGAAAGAACATGTTTAATTATTTTATTAAACTGATGTATAGTCTATAATTGTGATTGGTAGTGATAGCTGTTGCCACGGCGAGGATGTAGTTTCGAATCCTCGTAAAAGACATGGATGGATTTTGGAATGTCCCTTTCCGGTACTTAAAGTATAAAATAAATAAAAAAAAAATATTCTGACTTACTGTTGTTTGTATGTCACGATTATCATTGAAGTCGGCAACCATTATAGTTATAGCCCCCAAAATGAGCGCCATTTTGGCAGACTATTTGTCTCAACTGTTTATATATATGTACATATTTTATGTCATATGTCGAAGAATTTCTATTTAAATTAAACATCTAAGTAAAACTATGCCGAATAAAACAATACGCAAAAGTTATTAAAATGATACAACATTTAAAAGTTCTTATCACTTTCATTTTGCAGAGAAAAATTCTAAAATATATCTTCACAGAGGGTTACTATTCAAGATATGCTGAAATAATAATAATAATAACAATAATAATAATAATAAAATAGTTTTAAAAAAACGAACGTAATCCATTATTCAAAATTTACTCAGAATTAATTACGCATAGTTCAGATCAAAATGATATCCAATTTCTAGAGATTTTAGAAATTCGAAACAGTTGGATATTCTTCATAATTATTCTCTAAAAGGAAATATATTTCGAGTAAATTGATTGATTTCATTGCATGGAAGAAATCTTATTTTATATAAAAAAAACAATAAATAAACAAATAAATAAAAATCGCTCCTTACCTTATTATATCATACCTTATTACATCATATTAAATACTCCTTATTATATCATTGTTGAAATAGAGCATGGAATTCAATATTTCTTTTTTCAGAATAATTATAAATGACTTTTTAAAAAGTCATTTATAAAATATTTTAAAAGCTATCTAAGTTAAAGGGTTAACGTTAAAGTTTATTATTATTATTATTATTATTAAATCCAGTTTTTAAGAAATGATTGTCCTGAAGTGACTTCTTGTAAAAATGCGTTTTTCTTTGATGGTTTTTTTTAAACATTTGTCGGGTTTTAATTGTTATAACTTAAGATTTGTTAAAATAAATGCTTCAAAGTTGGAACATGTCTTTTTTTTATTATTTTAATTTAATTTTGGTTCAACAAATAAAAAAACTGTCTTTTAAAAATATAATTATTTAAATAAAAGTTATAGAAAAATCGAATATAAATATTTTTTATGTTTTTAAAAATTAATATTTAAAAAAATGCTGAATCAAAATTTAAATTTAGATATATATGTTTATTTAACTGTTAAAAAATATAAGTTTACACGAAAGATATTTTGAGTTAAAACGATTTTAAATCATCCCACTTAATAAATAAATAAATAAATGAGTAAATAAATGAATAAATAAATAAAAAATGAGAAGTTTTATCATGTTATTTTGTTTACGAATTAAATCGTTAATCATCACAAATAATTGAAAACTGTAACTAAATAAATCATTCAAAAATGCGTCCTGGACCCTTTTAAAAAGAATTTTTACTTATTCTGTATTACTCTCTTTTTTTTCTTTTTGCTCAAAAATGTCTTACTTGTTTAATTAATTGTCTAATAGCACTTAGAATGACAGTTCAACTAAAATGTCTCATAGCCTATATTTTAAGAACATTGCCAATACACATTTTTTTCTTTTTTTTATGCAAAAACACTGTAAAACATACATCATATAATTGTTGATTTCGTGTAGTTTTTCGTTTTTGCATTTTAAATCTAAAAAGAGATAATAATTACATTTAAGTAATAATAATAATATATTAATATTGCATATAACAATTATTAATATTGCCTATATTTAAAATATTCAACATAGAAAAATAAAACAAAAGAACAAGTTCAGCAGTTTTATTACATTTTAAGAATGACATAAAGATATTTGCGATTTTCTTTTCTTCCGAATTCCGTACTTCACTCGATATATTATATATTAAGTAATAATATAGCAGCCGGATTTGTGTACATTAGGGTTGGCCGAAAAAATGCAAAAAGTGATTTTCAATTCAAATTATTGCGAAAAATTATCAAGTTAGACAAGAGACGTAAAACTGGCTAAAAAAAGAAATAATATTGTTTCTTATCTTCTGTTAGCGCATGCGCTATAAAATTTATCGAAATGTTAAAAAAAAATCATATTATTAAAAAGTAATAATAACTTAGCTTTTCTAGGAAAAAAGCGAATTTTAGCAAAAAAAAGTAGTAACTGAAATTCTTACGTATTATAATAACAAAGTGTAATGACAAAACATTATATAAATCAGTCAACATATTCCTCAATCATCATAAAGGTTGGCAAGAATCGCATTTTTACGCGAATTTTTCTTCTTACTTAGATTGTCTATATTTAAATGTAGTAACTCCTTAGAACGTCAGAGCACATGCGCGACCGGAAGATATTAATGAATTTATATAATATGCCAGAAATATGCTTAGTTATTATAATATATAAGAGTTTAAGCTATTAATTCGTGAAAAGTTCTTTTTTAAGTGGAATGATGTGAATTTTTCAACATTTGGCAAATTTTACAGCGCATGAGTGGTCAGAATATATAAACCATTTTTATTTATTTTTTGCCCAATTTTTAGTCTCTCGTATTCTAATTTTCCGTGATATTGCGAATTGCAAATGAATTTTTGTATTTTTTCGGTTCACCCTAGTGTACAATTCTCTTCCCTTTTACAAAAATGACGTATTTACCGTACGATATTGTAAAAATTAGAAGTGTTTCTTTAAATTTTGTACTGAAACTAATACTATAAAACAAAATATTTGCACCGTTTTTCTGGTTGAAAAAATTTCAATCTATAATTAAAAATATCCGCTTTTTTACATCTATACAAATATTTATCATATTAATAACATTGATACCCTATAACTGATATACTGAATATATATATATATATATTATGATAATTTAAACACTGCTCATTGAGCATTTATAATTGGAGTTTTTCTCAAGACCTCATGAGGCATTTTGGTATTTTTCCCAACTTGATTGCAACTGATGAACATACAAAAGCCGGAAACTGTAGCAAATTTAAGCATTTCAATCAGTTTATATAAAATAATGGCTTTGCTAAAGTAATTCAATTATTTTATGAGTTATTTTATCAAAATTTCATTAACTAACATCGCCAAGTTCTACAAGGGAAATCAAATTAAATAATTATTGAATAAAGAAGTTTTAAATGATTTAATATTTCTATCAACAAAGTCAGATTATAACATCATTAGATTAGACAAAAAATAAACTATTTTTTTTTATTAATTCTGTATTAAACCTGTGCACAGATAGATAGCAGAGACAATGGTCTCAATTCGGTCTGCTAAGTCATATGATGGTGGAAATCCTCTCAAAACAGGGTATAATAAGATGTCTTGTAGGTTTGCAGTTTTCTTTTCCACTTCTCCGATCTCCATGTTATCATATCTGTCGGTACAAGAAAGGACAATAGTGAATGAGGAAATCGGTAAAATTGGGTTTTAATGTGTTTCCACCAAGATACCACTTGCCAGAATTACCGATTCCATTTTAATATGCGAATGAAATTTTATCAAATTCTTGAATTCCAGTCGTGAAATCGATGAGGTGACTGCCTGTGCTGCCGACATCCGATCTATAGTTTTTTGGGGTATACTAAATATTTGGCTTCAACAGAAAAAAATCCAATTTTTATCAAAGTTCAAGTTTTTATGACGTTTCTTCAGCAGTGCAACTTTGCTAACATTGTGCATCAGTTGAGCGGAACTCAATCGGAAAAAAACTACTTTCATCGGTAACCCTGCAGTACTCAAAATATTTATCATTTTTTTAGCAGAAACTGTCAGGTGTTCCTTATGATCTCACTGAAACATGAGCTATATTCATAGAGAAAATATGTTCAAAGGGTTCGAAATTATCTTAAGCTAAATAAGCATAAACAATTTTATCTTTATCAAAATGAGTACTCAGACCGACAAGAAAAAAATAATTCTGAATGCGGAATCGAGAAATGCTCTGCATTTAGAAATATGCAGAACTGTTTGCATAAGTTTACTAGTTTTGAGTAGGAATCTTTGAATAATTTATTTAAAGAAAAATAGTATGAAACTTACCCATCGGAATTCCTTATACATAAGTTAATTGTCGGTTGAATTTTCAATTTTATTTTATTATCGCTTTAATACGACAGAAAATATTCTTCATAAAATACGTTTTTTCCAGCCAATTCTTTTCTAATTAAATTTTTTTCTGTGAGAATTTAAACGCACTGACAGCTCGAATAGATTTGTTACCACTACTGTCACATTTTCGACATAAAGAAATAATCTAGTTTTACTTATAAAACATGTCAATGCAATAAATTTTGCAGACCATATTTTAGAAGAACGAGTTTATCGAATGCCCGCTGTTATGGCATGCATTAAAATTAATATTTTGTTAAAAACATGTGAATTTAAAATATCTGAAACTAGTCTAGTTAACTTGAATTTTAGTAATTTGATTAAGCGTAACAAACTTGTTTAAATTTTCTATATAAAAAAAAGGATTTTTTTTAATAAGAGCCATTTTAGTTTATGTACGACAAAAGAGTAACATTTTCAAATAGCAATAAAACATAGTTTTTATATATTCACGAACGTAAAGCTCATTTTACGTGTGGCAGACATAAAGAAAATTTATTAAATAAAAATATATAATTTATGTAAAAATATATAAATACAAAATGTATAATTTGTAATTATTTTTAAATCTACCTAATTTGAAGAATAAATAATTTTATTTTATATTCAGATAAATTGTTTTTGAAAAATAATAAGAGTAAATAATTATGTTGAGAATTAAAGGAACATTCATCTTAATATACACACATAGACATTTTTACTTCTTAAAGAATACTGATTTTTAAAATAAAAAATAATTATAGAAATTCTCAGTTTCTTCAGACAATGAGATGTATAACGAAAGAAACTTTTTTTTTTCTTTCTGTAATCTTATCTTCTGTAAAATGAGAAATTGATCCTTACCGAAAAGAGCAAATTTGTCATTGCACCTGCGGCTTAAAACAAGCATGACCTTTCAATAGATTATTATTTTTGTTTTGTTTGAATTTTCTTTAAACTTCTGATTTTGCTATCTAGTAATGTGTCAAAATGGAACACAAAAAATCCTCAAAAATTGAAGATTATTTTACTTATATATATTTTATTTTTTACACATGCGATAAGTAAGAAACCGTCAGTGACTTTTTGTTAAAAATGTAAAATAAAAAATATTTGAATTATTTTTGTCTTAAGATTTTCATCTGATTTTTTTCTATAACTGTTTCTGATATTTGATCTATTTTAGAAATAAAAAAAATCAAATATCTTAAAAAATTTATAAATACGATATGAACTAATCATTTGTCGTATTTATCAATTTGTTAAATTTTTTTTGGTCCAGCCACTGGATTATAATGCATTAGAGATCTTTTATTTAGATTTGTTTAATTTGTATTATAATCGTGTACAAAAAAAAAAAAAAAAAAAAAAAAAAAAAAAAAAAAAAATTCAGTTCTATGTTTTAAATTCTTGAAAATTTCAGAAAACTTTTGTAATTTATGTAGGTTTTCGAATTCATTTGATAAAATGAACTCGATTAATATTGGAGAGTGGTTTTTACCATTTGAACAAGCATTGAAGAAGTACTAATACTATATAAGCTGTAATATATATTTTTAAAATGTTGATTTTATTTGTATGTGACAGATATTTTAAGCTTTTTTATAAGTGACTTGCAGAAGAACTATTTAGAGTGTTGTGAGGAAATTTCTTCTCGACATAAACAATAATTTCTTCAAAAAAAAGTTTTAACAAAGAGGCATAAAAAATGAAAAATGTGCTAAAATGAGCATTCTTATTTACAAATGTGAGTAATAAAATAAATTACTAAAAATTTACTGAGAGGTATGCTCAAAATTTATGGAAGAATTTGCAAAGATAAGATACAATGTCAAGAAATTAAATAACATTATGGCAATGGAAAAGCATCACGCAGCCAAAAAAAAAAAAAAAAAAAAAAAAAAAAAAAAAAAAAAAAAAAAAAATCAAAATTACTAGTTTTTTACTGATCTGTCTCTGTTATCCATGTTGATACAAACACTGAAATTTATAACATTGTGCATACGCATATAATACAAGTTGCATATGATTTTATTACAAAAAGTATTTTTAGAATATTACCTGAATACAAGAGAAATAAATGATTTAACTGTATTATAATAATACAACATTAAAATTTGAAATCATGGAAAAAAACATTCTTGAATATTGTTTATTTAAAAATGCATTTCATGGTTTATCAGTTGTACTCTAAGTAATCTATGGAAGCAATTTCTGAAGCAACAAATTTGTGATTAATGTTATCTCAATTGTGTATTTTACAAAACTTCTCTATTGTTCTAGTAGGTATCGACACAGTTCATGATAGTAACTCAGAAATCTCGTTTAAGATTATTACTTGATGTCCCATTCCATCTCTGAGGCGGTAATATGACTATGACTTTAAATTATTTTGATAATTAACGATATATTAAAAGAGTTTCTCCCCATACTTCAATTCATATGTTCTCCATAATGGAGTTTCAAGTGTGAAAATAAACTGGATCACTCCTTCTTTCCTATCTTGTTTTGAAAATTACCCTTCTACTTACCCATCATACGTAGTATCGGGTAAGTCTTGCAATCGTTTTGAAAATCGAAAAAAAAAATTTGACGGATTTATACGTTTTAGATAGTAAAGATTCCGAAAAACATATTTTTAGAAAAAAAAATTGCCGTCCGTCTGTCTGTCTGCCTGTCTGTAAACACACTATCTCCCGAACAAATAGAGATAGAGACTTAAATTTTTTATGTAGTTAGTATGTAAGAATGGGACGAAGCCTATTTAATATCAGCAACCTCGGTTATCCGGAATTATTTTTTTTTCGGACTCTCGAAAAATTCATTCTGATGAAAGGTGCATAAAAATTTGCGAATTTTTTTGTTCTAAGAAATGGACGTAAAAGGCAATAAAATAACACATATTTTGCATATCGAACGAAGTCGATCGGATTATTAGTTGCCGAGATATTTGTAACCCTGTTTTTCACATTCTTCGATTTTTCATGACCCTATATTTCATTCAAATTTCAATTCAGAGGTATATTTTAATTGGAAATGAGACGAATAATTTGAAGCAGTTAATTGTTAGTTAATAGAATTATTATTTTTGGAGTTATAAGGATGTTTCTTTTACGCAGTTCGGTACTACTTGAGTAGTTTGGCGTTTTATATAATTTGTCGAAATTGGTAATCAGCAGTTCTTTAATATAGCATTACTATGTATATTAACAATATATAAATTTTGTTTATGAATTGCAATGCATTGTATAAATAGTTTTCACTTGTTTTATTTTCATATGTGATGGGTAAGTATTACGGTGGCCCCCAACGACTAGTTTTATTATTTTGCTGGCTTCCGTTCATTTCCAGCACTACAGAAAAAAGTAACACTGGGGTTTATATAATTTTTTACACTTTCTCGAAATAGATAATTAGTTACGTGAATCTCATTGGAGTGCTTTATACTTGATATTTTCATATTTAATGCAATTATTTATGGGTCAACTTTCTAACTTTTATAAGCGTTGGCCATATTTGTTTCGCTACAGTAACCAAATGAATTGCATTTGCCTAATGGCTGCAACGTGCGAATAGGAATCGTAATTTGATAAAGGAATATTACTTGAAAGCTCGAACGACTTGTATCAGTGAGGTAAAAGTTCATATATCCTAAGATAATGATAGCCTGGTCGTGAAATTTACATTTAAAAAATAATATGTGAAATTAAATAATTATCTTTACACTGTGCATAAGATGCATCAGAAATTTAGAAAAATAAAGTTCAATTAAGAAAACGTGTTTTGATTAAAACTGATTTTAAACCAGCTTATTTTTTAGTAGGAACTTACTTACATGGTACTAGTGCATTCAGTAGATATTACTTACATGAAAAAAAAAAAAAAATTAAATTTCTTGACAATTAAGGTCTATATTCTGTAATTTAAAGTACTGCTGGTGCGTTTTCCAAATTTGTATTACAAGTTCAAAAGGCTTTAAAAGATAATAAATAACTTACATCCAGTAAAAGATTTTCTTTCCCACAAAGGCACAAAAAAGATTTTGCTTAAAAGAAAAGTAGTTTAACTAAATTTGAATTTAAACGGGGAA
Organism: Maratus speculifer; assembly: GCA_964019185.1. Lineage (NCBI taxonomy): Eukaryota > Metazoa > Arthropoda > Arachnida > Araneae > Salticidae > Maratus > Maratus speculifer. Next base: position 68,344,664 of record OZ025297.1, on the reverse strand, counting down.
CGAAAGGTATTGAAAAGAATAAAAGAAATCAAATTATGAAAAAATTTATCGCAACAAAAATAGTTTGTAATGCGTTTGACATAATGTTTTTCCCCCATATAACACGAGGGGATAACATCTATTGTCACGAAAAAATCTTAACTATCATATACATCTTTATATTTCACGAATGCAAGTGCTGCCCCTCAAAAGATCTATTAGTACCACTAAATTTTATCAGTACCTGTTGTCTTAGTTAATGACAAAATTTTTTAGATTTATTAAAGCAAAGAATACTTTTTAACTTTTGAGGTTAAAATCGTAGATTTACTTGTATGTACAGTCCCTGGCCAAATTATTAGACGCACTCATATTTTCTTGTGTCGAATCATATTACAAGTTTCATCTATGCCAATAGTTGCAATTGATTATATACATCATCTGTAGATTTATAATAAATTAAAAGCATGTCAATGACTTAAAAATTATTTATTTTTGTAAATTAAATTAACAATTGTTAAAATTGTAAAGCATAAAACATGAAATTAAAAAAAATGTCAATATTTTTTGGAGTCTCCTTTGGCGGCAATCAGTGCCTCTATTCTTCATGGCATGCTGTTAGTACAAAATTGAAATATTTCTTGAATATGTGAGTGATGTTTCCAGACAAGGATAAGTTTTTCTATGAGCTGTGTTTTGCTCGTTATGAGCTCTTTGTCCAGTTTTTTCTTCATTAGCTCCCAAACATTTTCAATGGTATTCATGTCTGATGAAATACCGGGAGCAGTTCAACACAGGGATATTTTTTTATTGAAAGTAGATCTTGACGGATCGTTCGATGTAACAAAAATCTTTACCTTGCAAAAATACAAATGGTTCTTCATTTGGAAACCATCATTTTAGCTTTAGAATAAACCGATTTTGAAAACCTCTTTATATTGGTCTGGAGAATCGACTAAAAAGTCATAACAAACAAAACCCAGATAATAGAAAATCTTATCCATATCTGGAATCGTCAACCACGCATACAAAAAACTCTTCAATTTTGTATTAACAGCATGTCGCGAAGAATAGAGGCACTGATAGCCGCCAAAAGAGGCTCCAAAAATATTGACTTTTTTTTAGCTTCAAGTTATACATTTTGCAATTTCAGTCATTTTTAATTTAATTTGTAAAAAGAAAGAGTTTTAAAGTCATAGGCATGCTTTTTATTTATTATAGCCCTACAAACGATGCATATAATCAATTGCAGTTATTCACACAGTAATATTTCTATGAAGCTAGAAATATGATTCGACTCAAGGAAAAGGGAGTGCGTCTAATAATTTGGCCAGGGACTGTATTATAGATCTGCATGGGCTGGATTTGAGTAGTGGCCCGAACTCAGCCGGTCCACAGGCCCTACAGTGGCGGAATTTTTTGTCTAATTTTGAAACGGGCCGGACAGGCAAAAACATTGTACGAACCAGCCTGGCCAGCCCGTTCCAATTAAAGAAGTTGTCGGATCTACCGGCCTCATGTAAAAGCTTTAACGTAACTTATAAAATGTTGACTACTTTTAATGAACAAGACTTTCTGGGTAATAAGTATAAATGTGCGTCACAAACCGATGCTTGTTTGATGATATCAATTCAGAAATGTAACGACCTAACGTAAAAAGCAACAGGCATCGGAGATGATGTCTGTTTAAATTATTTTCAGCAGTCTCATGCCGTGCTTTAATCAGACTTCCATTTTTTTCCAACATAGCCGAGCCGAGCAGGAACTGAACTTAATTTTTCTCAGGATGTGTAGTACAAGCAATAAGTTTTGCAGAAACATTAATAGCAGTAATAAATTTCTGTAAACGGATTGTTTGTAAATATACCTTAAGGAGTTTTTCAATTTTACTGCTGAGCTCAGTGAAACTTACGACTAACTTTTAAATGTAATAGCTTAATATTAACAAGCCTAACTATTGAAGGTATTAGGTATCGATAGATTTTCCCATTTCGATAAATAAATTACCTGTGAATATATAATGATTTTTATAATGGCTTCAGGTTTGTATAATTTTGTGTGATGTCGCTTCCTGTTATTCTTTTGAAAACACTAAATTTAACCGTATTTTCTCAAAGATGCATTCTAAATATAATAAACAATAAACAAAATAGAAATAAAAACAATATGACATAATAACAATAATATAATATTTCTTAAAAACGTATATATATATACTAAAATATTTACCATACTTATATCTAGCTTGATGTATAGATCAAGTGAAACTCAGTTAAGAATGAAATTAGATATAAATTACATGTGACTCTGTAACAGGTAAAGTTATAGTCACAGTTATAAGTTATATAGATAATAAAATTAAAATTGTAACAATAATTATATTAAAATATTTAGCAGATCATATATTATACCATAAATATTCATTATACATTTAGAAAAATATTAATTGCTACTGTTAGAGGTGTTATATATACACTATATGGCCATTGATTATTGGACACTTGCGATTTTAGACATTTTGTTAAATATCTAAAAAAATACATGAGGAATCATCTCGAAACTCTTAGTGTATAAATATAATGGTATAAGTCATACATCTCCGTGAAGATTTTTTTCTCGAAACTCTATAGGGGACCGTCAAAAAATTAAAAAAATGAATATTTTTTGAATAACCCTGTCAAAACTAATGTAGAAAAAGCGCTCAAACTCTAGATTATGATTGAATACCTTATTACAATACGCCTTGTTCATTGTTATGCAAATAGCATGCATACTCGCGGAGTAATTAAGGTTTTTGTAAAAATTGTCCCAAATTTTTCCAAGTTTTTTCCATATAATTTTAAGAGTTCTTAATATAAAATAATATTTTTTTTCAGAAAATATGACAAACAATATTGCACACAGTACTCTGTAATCAGAATTAAAAAATAATGAAAATTGTACACAAAATGAATTGGTTTACTAAATAATTTTTTACTGCGCATGCGTCAACGATATCAAAATTTCATTTGCATATTATGTTAGCTAAATGTATAGAGCAACTTTTGTGAAAGTCACAAAATCATAACTTGAAAATTCTGACAATAATCGTCAATTGAATAAGTCGAAAATCCGTTATTCTCAAAATGAAGCAAAAACAAGAGGGATTGTATCCATATATTCATTGATTAGTGTCAATATAGAATACACAATACGGGATGTACTACTACATTTGGATAAAATCCCTCTTTTTTTTGCTTCATTTTGGAAACAACGGATTTTGTCCTTTTTCTATAGACGATTACTTTCAGAATTTTCAAGCTATGATTTTGAGACTTTTACAAAAATTGCTCTATACATTTAGCTAACACATTATGCAAATGAAATTTCGATATCGTTGACGATTGCGCAGTAAAAAATTATTCAGTAAACCTACTCATTTTTCATACAATTTTTATTATTTTTTAATTCTGATTGCAGAGTACTGTGTGCAATGTTGTTTGTCATATTTTCTGAAAAAAAAATATTATTTTATATTAAGAACTCTGAAAATAATAAGGGAAAAACTTGGAAAAATTTAGGACCATTTTTATAAAAACCTTAATTACTCTGCGAGTATGCATGCTATTTGCATAAAAATGAACACAGTGTATTACAATAAGGCATTTAGTCATAATCTGGAGTTTGAGCGCTTTTTCTACATTAGTTTTGACAGGGTTATTCAAAAGATATTCATTATTTTTTAATTGGTTGACGGTCCCCTATGGAGTTTCGGTAAAAAATCTTCACGGAGATGTATGACGTATACTATTATATTTATACACTAAGAGTGATTACTTCGAGATGATTCCTCATGTATTTTTCTAGATATTTAATAAAATGTCTAAAATCGCAAGTGTCCAGTAATCAATGGCCATATAGTGTATATATATATAAATATATATATATAAAATTGTTTTTACAATAAAGGAGGGGTGATACTACGCATCAAGACTAACAATATTAAATAGGAAACCAAGGGTCCCAAACGTTTTCCAAATGAGGTATCCACCATTAAATTTTAGATTCCTAAATTTCAAATGAACATAAAATACGGAAAAAATGGTCGATTGATTTGCGGTTTTCACTAAAACTATTCTTTATATCGGTATTTTCTTGAAAATAAATTATAAAGATACATTTCGAGAAATGCCGAAAGCGCTTTAGACTTTGAAGTAACGAACACTTATTTCTTGCCGTTATTATTTTTTTTTGCATCTCATTAAATGGTTTCGTAATCTTAGAATAACTTTTGAGCTTAACTTAAATTTTAATAATAATAACTTAAACTTAAATAACTTTAACTATTAAAAAATAACTTAAATTTTGAGCTCAAAATCTGAATAGTTGGGACCGGTTATGTAGAACAAAACTGAACTATGTTTAGAGGGTTCATATTTCAAATGATTATAAAAACGGAAAAATTGGTCGATTCGTTTGCGGTTTTCGCTAAAACTACTCTTTAAATCAGTGGTTTTTTTTAAATAAATTTTAAAGATAAATTTCAAAATGCCGTGAGAAGACGCCTTAGACTTTGAAGTAGCGTACATCTATTTTTAACCGTTATTTTTTTTTATCCTATTAAATGCTTTCAAATGCTTAGGCTTAAATTTTGAGCTCAAATTCTGAATCGTCGGGAGTGTTTAAGTAGCGCAAAATTGAACTGTGTTCGAGGGGGAGGGTTAAATTTCAACTCCTGAACACACTATAATTTACGCTTTTTAACCCCTCCCAAAGATTCAGAATTTGAGTTGAAATTTAAATTGAATTGAAATTTAAATTTAAATTTAAGATTTCGAAAACATTTAATAAGCTCTTGCAAGCATTTAATTAGACACAAAAAATAACGGTTAAAATTAGTAGTTGATTACTCTGAAGTTTCCGGCATCTCCAACGGATTTTTTTTAATTTATCTTTAAAATGTTTTTTTAAGAAGATACTGATTTAAAGAATAGTTTTGTTTTAAACCGCAAGCCAATCGACCAATTTTTCCGTTTTTTATAATCATTTGAAATTTAAACCATCTGGACACAGTTTCGTTAGTGCTACTTAACCACTCCCAACTATCAGATTTTGAGTTCAACCAAAAATAGTTGTTGGTCACTCTAAAGTCTAAAGCGCCCTCTGTCGGCATTTTTTGAAATTTATCTTCATAATTAATTTTCAATAAAATACGGACATAAAGAATAGTTTTAGTGAAAACCGCAAATCAATCTACCAATTTTTCCGTTTTTTATGTTTATTTGAAATTTTGGACCCTAAACTTTAATGGTGGTTATCTCCTTTTGAAAACGTCTGGACCTTTTGTTTCCTATTTAATATTGTTTGTCTTGGTATGTACTATCCCCCCCCTTTTATTGTAAAAACAATTTAGAATCACCCTGTATACGTATCTATATACACTCACTTCTAAAAGTTAAGCACGAAGATGTAAAATGCAAAAAAATCAACAATTACTGCTTTGATTGACACAAAATTTGGCAGGAAAGTAGCATGCATATTTATTCATAAATCAAAATCATTAATTATATACAGAAATGAAAACAATTTTAAATTTTTATAAGTTATCAGAAAATGAAATACTGGAGACTTAAACAGAATTATGTATAAAGTGAAAATAAACGGCATAACATGAAAAAAAAGACATTAATAGGGTATGAGATCCCCCCCCTCATCTGTATACAAAGTTTACACCTTGCGACCATGCTTTCAATTAGGTGGTCAAGCACCGCAGAATTAAGCAATCGCCATTCTTCTTGTAGGGTAGTTTCCAGTTCAATAAGAGTGGCTGGAGGTGGGAAACGTAAACATACAGCATGGTGGAGAGCATCCCAAAGATTTTGAATGGGGTTAAGGTCGGGCGAATATGCTGGCCACGCCATACGCGGAATACCTTCACTCTCCAAGTAGTCATCGACGATGCCAGCTCTATGGGGATGTGCATTATCGTCCATGAAAAATAAAGTAGGGCCAACTGCTGCAGCGTGCAATCTCACAATGTGTTCTAGGACTTCATCTCGATACCGAACAGCCATTACAGAACCCAGTTTAAAGATGTGCAGGTCGGTGCAATGCTTCCGCCTCGGAATGCGTGATGTTCGGTGATGTTTTGGGGCTGATTGTGAGTTCCTTATTCACGCCATATCCTTATACGCTTGTTATCTGGCTGCAGAGCAAATCTTGACTCATCCAATTGACATGTTCCCGGCACTACTTTAATCCTGACCTTCTTCATTGGACGGATAGAGGAACACAAGCTCGAGGCACCCGGGCATACAGTCCACTCATATGTAATCTTCGGCGTACAGTAGCTGCAGTGTTGTCACACGAGTTGAGTTTCGATTCCGCTTGGCTACAATAGCAATATATCGATCTTCCGCGGAGGTTGTAACCCTTCGACGACCGTCTACGGGCCTTTGGGCAACTGTCTGTGTGGTATGGAATTGTTTCCATAATCGTGAAATTACAGAATGATGAACGCCGAAGAAAAGAGCAACATCTGTGATCGACTGTCCTGCTTCAATACGCCACACAGCACGCCAGCACTCAGAATCTTCCATTCGTCTTCTGGAAGTCATAGAAACATGTATGTCTTTAAAACAAATTGTACGAAAGTTTTAAACACCTTCTATCAGCACTTACAATCGACTTCTGTAACCCTTCATAAAGCTGGCTACTTATAAGACTGCCATTTTTGCATATTTCTTGACATGAAAGCGCGATTAGCTGTTACCTAACATTTTTGCAGATTTCCATCTACCTCTGCAGCGATTTTACATTCTCTTAAATTCTAATTGGCTTCAGGAAATCAGCATTTTCCTCTCCGTGCTTAACTTTTGGAAGTGAGTGTATATATATATATATATATGTATATATATATATATATGTATATATATATATATATATATATATGTATATATATATATATATATGTAAATATATATATATATATGTATATATATATATATATATGTATATATATATATATATATATATATATATATATATATATATATATAACAGTAATTTAATTAAAGTTAGAATATCAAAAAAAATATTTGCATTTACTCAAAGCTTTTAATAGTAACATACCCGAAAAATAATAAATTGGAGAAATGTATTATGAAATGCGACACGATTTTATGATATAGAGAAAAATAATGTTGCGATTTAAAAGCTGCATTGTATGATTTCGTTTAATAATATTCCAGCATTAAACGTTACTTGTCTGTTGGTACTGACTTTTCCAAAATAAAAGTTTTATATGCATTTTCGCATTGCCAAGAGCAATTTAGATTAATGTACGTAACTTCCATAAGAAAAGTTAATGGGATTTCGAACTTTTATCAGAATGTAATACAATTACGTAAATGATTTAAAAGTCAAGGAATTACTTTCATCGAGTATAACATTTTCTTTTCTACAAAAGAATAAAAATATTTTGATATTAGGAGAAAACGACTAGCCAATGAATATCCATTTATTTTGTTTTCTAGGAAATGTGATATTTAAAGAGAATTTCAGAAGTAAGTAGCGTGTTTTATATTTTTATATTTATGTACTTATAGTTTACTTATTTACTTATTCTTAATTGCTACATTAAAACACTATATTACTTATTTGCATATAGTTTTATATTTTTAGCACATTATATATTCCATATGATACATTAAAAATGTACACTGTAAAAAAATTGTTAATTTATGGTACTTAACCATGAATTATCCAGTAAATTTACGGAATATATCACTTTTTTCACATAAACGGTCAACTTCCGTAATTTTTTGTTATTTACGGGCAAAATCCATTAAGGTAATGGCAATGTCCGTTGATATTGGAATAAAGTCCGTTTTTTTACGGACACTGTCTGAAATCTCTGCTGCAGCTTTTTTTCAGTGTAGAGCTTAACTGACAGAATTTACAATAATAATACAAATTTAAGAATAAGAAATACAGCATACAAAAATAATTAAAAAATTATTAACACTAATTAATGGATCCCGGTACAATTCCTTCGGCAAAAAATAACGAAGATATATATTTCCTATTTTTTGGGTAAATTATACTTTATTAACCCTAATATATTTTGGGGAAGTTTCATAAAAATCCAAATATTACAAATATTGTTTAAAGAGAATGTATTACATCACTCTCCCTTAAAATGCCCCAATTTCCACCACTTAAAAGTTATTTCTCTCTGCTTGTACTTTTTCGGCGAATAGACATGTTCAAAGTGATAAAACATTGATGTATATTTTTCAATTGACTCAAAAATTTTGTTCTTGTTGTCGTTCCTTATGGTCTATTTGATAACTTTTGTCAATTTGATTTGATTGTAGTGAATGGTATGCCATAATGCTGCATAAAAGGTGACATTTATTGGTTGTAAATATGAAAGTGATTTTTGTTTGTTTAAATATGTTTTACTAGGGAATGTGGATGAGGGGGGGGGAATTTAGAACTTTTTTCAAATTCAAAGAATTAATTTGAGAACGTAAAAAACATATTTTAAAGTTACAAATATATATATATATATATATATATATATATGATGAAATGTGGATGGTAATTTAAAAAATAATAATAAATTCGACTTTATCATTTACAAATATATATAGGAAGGAATGTGGATGATAAGTTAAAAAATAATATACTCGACTTTATTTTTTATATCTTGAATGCTTTTATCCGTATTTTAAAAAAATTAAAAGTATTTCCTTCTACAGATGATATTAGAATTAGTCATTAGCGACAAACATGAGCTTTTTCATTAGAATAGTTTTTTACTTTTAAAATCTAGTTGTCTCGTATCCCTTTATAGGATATTCCATTATAAGTTTGCATTATTAATCAAATATTATAATATAATGGTAGAATAAATGATTTATGGCTGCCATTGTTTCTTTTCATTTATTTTTTCATGTTTAAATGATGTATATTGAATTACAATTAATGGTATTATATATGTATGTGGTGAGTTTTGTCGTAAAGATGATGTAAGATGTTGATTTACTTGAAGAAAGACTCTACTTAATTAACAACAACAATTTAATAAATAAAATTTAACGAAGGGAATGTCGATCTTTTGTTGCACGGCTTACAGTATAGCAGACGCAGGTTACAGCAGCGCCACACTTCTGAATCATAACAACAACTAGAAGTGGAAGTATAAGTGTTTTTACTGTGCTTGTAGCGTCATATATATATATGTATGTATATATACATATATATATATGTATATATGTGTGTGTGTGTGTGTATAGATGTTAAAGTTTGGTAAACATCTACGATGCATTGGATTTATTTATAAAAAGTATCTATCTATCTACTATATATATATATATATATACAGAGAGAGAGAGAGAGAGATAAATAGATAGAATAATTTAACATTTATATTAATGATTCAAAAATATTTAAATTATTTATTGAAGTTTACAAAATATGGAGATATCTGGATCTTTTTAAAGAAAGACATCTCAACAAACCGAAGGAAGCTTATGTAGCAATAGGGGAATATTTCTTATAACTCCATCTCTAGGATCTCACAACATGATTTATATTTCATAAATTCATGCATGTCAACATCTGTCACTTGAAAGAATATGTACCGCGTATGCATAAAATGCCTCATACATGCTTTCGAAATATCCAGTTGCAGTTTCCCAAAAAGAAAATGGGAAATTTAAGCTTGTTAGGAAAAGAGAATTTCTGTTAGACAGAAAAAGCTGAGGTTTGACTTACATAAGAATTCAAGAATTCTTTCGAATTATTTTCTCTACATATGGTAAAAGGATCAATGTTAAGGGCACATGGGAAGAGAAGTGGTTCAATCTTTTGAGTTTTAACCATCGGCTCAAAAAGCAGAGCTAAAAAGTTTAATGTGTTGAAGTTTATGGATCTAAAAGATTAATATGCCTATGTTTGGGCCTAACAGATAACAACGCTCAAAGGATTTTAAATAATATATTTGAAACATGGTTGCTTCGCATGTATTTTAATTTTTTGTACTTTTTTTTACCTTTTTTTAAACGTGCTTTTTTATATTTCGTTAAAATTTTCTAAAATTCTACTTCAGGTAAATGATTGAAACTTTCCAAAATTGTGTAGCTGACATGTTTAAGAAATATCTAACATTTAGGTTTGAGATAAAATTAGGTCTGAGATTGCTTCTTATTATTCTAAAATAGGGTATTTTCTGGAACCAAAAATAATTTTAAGGTCATATTATAAGGTTATATTTTAAGGTTATATTATAAGGATATATTATAAGGTTATATTAGTTTTTGAAAAAATGTAGGGGAACTGGGGCACATTGATACAGCTTCTTTCTAATAATTTTTTTGGTGTCCAGAAAGTAGAAATTTCAAGTTACTTTTCAATGAGGTGACACCAAAACTTGTGTAGTAAATAAAAAGTTATAAAAATGTACAATCGTTGTTTTATATATTATTTTTGCATGTAATTAAAAAAATTAAAAAAAAGTCATTTGTATCAATGTGCCCCATCCCCGGGGCAGATTGATACACCTCATGGGACACTTTGATAGGTCTGGGAAAATGGAGACAAAATAACACATAATGCATATTTTTCATAGAAAGATAGTTAGCAAACCATTTTATATTTATTTAAAGAAATTCAAATCGCACACAATTTATTTGTAAGCAATATTAAAGCAATCAAAATGAAATGTATAATGAGCTGATGTTCTGGCTGTTCTTTGTTCGATTGTTGGCTGTGGTAACTTTGTCATATCTCGCACTAATCCCAGGATTATTTTCTTTCTTAGAAAAGGTGAAAAAATTACCAGGTTTTCTGTTTATAAATCGGTTTATAAACAGAAAATAAAGAATAATTATATTAAAAATTATGTTTATAATATAATTATCCAGTGCTGTTCTGGAGATCGTTTCTCTTACTTAACATTTCTCATTTCGAAAATACTTTTTTCTCTATAGAGTCGATATAAATTTGAGATTTTCGAGGTTGCCGTCCTTTTATTTTGTAAATTCTACTAGCAGTAGATATTGGGTAAGTTCGTACGTCTTCTGTTTGCAAAAATATTATAAAATGTTCTAATCTAAAGAAATCAGAGCTATTTCAATTCAATAAAAACTAATATTAGAAATTTTTGACGAAAAATGGTTGGATTAAGGAATGTATGGTAAAACAATAATAAAAGGTAATGAAAAAACGAACTAGAAAAGGATTTAGGTTGTATAATGTGCCCCGATGTAGACTGTATCAATTGTCCCATATAGCTAGTTTGAATAAAATGAGTCTCAAATCCAATACTTTATAATTTATCTAACAATAAAGAATGAGGAACTGATAAAAAGTAGCTTTACTTTCCAGGAAGAATATTCTTTTCGGTTGAAAATGCTGGAACAGTTGTAGAATGCCATTTCAATTGTACAACTCAAATTTACTTTTGACCTACAAAAACAATTAATCACCATGTTCCGGCTAATTAGCGAGCATCGTATTTAGCCAGCTTGAACGTTCTTTAAAGTATAGACTTTTTTATAAACTGAAATGAAATAATCTTGTTGTTGATATTAGATTCTTAGATGTAATAGAATGTCGAATATTTCTCAAACTTTTATTTTATGTTTTCTTTTATTAAACGTTTTGTTTCGTCCAAAGATTTGTGATTGATCTAGATTTAAATTGCACTGAACCACAATATTAGAACTTTTGATCGAGAATAATTAATAGAATAGAATAATTTCGTAACATTGTTGCATCGGACCGGCAAGAATTCGGGATTTCAAGCTATTGCGCAATTAGAAAAATGCTTTCGTTTTGATGACAGATTGGTGAGTTGACTTTTTGTTGTATTTTATTTTATACAATGAATGAAAATAAGGAAAGAAAGATGCGTGACACGCATCGAAATCTTTTAAATAAGTTAATAGAAGATATTGATGATTATTTTTCGAAATCAGAACATTCTGTGACATATTTTGAGGAATTACTTGATAAATTAAATACCAAATTTAATGTTATTAAACAACTAGATAATAACATTTTAAGTTTATTAAATGCTAAAAATGTTGAAAATGAAATTTTAAATATTGATGAATACGATCAGAAAGTGATATCGTATAGATGTAAATTAAACTTCAAGATTAAAAGTTTGAGTACAAATGCAAACGTTGTTAATGCTAATAATATTGATTCAGTACGGGCATGTCCTGCTTCTACCGAATTAAAGAAAATAAAGCTGCCTAAACTACAAATAAGTCGATTTTTTGGTGAACCAGATAAATTTCTGGAATTTTGGAATGAATTTGAAACAGCTATAGACAAAAATCCAAGTCTTACCGATGTTGAGAAATTTAGCTATTTGAAAAGTTTGGTAGCAGGATCGGCTGCAAACACAATCAGTGGATTTAGTTTGACAGAAAATAATTATGCGGCGGCTGTATCGCTCTTGAAAGAAAGGTTTGGTAGACATGATATGCTCGTACACGCTCATCTAAATAATTTATTAAATATGAAATGTTTGAAAAGTTCTTCTGACACTTATGGTTTAAGATGTTTGTATGATAAATGTCTAGTACAAATTCGAAATTTAGAGTCGTTGGGTGTAAAATCTGATACATACAGTGGGTTGCTTTGCCCAATATTATTGAAGTTAATACCTCCAGATTTAACATTAGAATTTAATAGACATCTAAAGAATGGTGAAATGTGGAATATAGATAATCTTATGAGTTTTCTTAAAAATGAAATTGAGAGTAGAGAAAGGGTATTAACTATCCATGATTTAGATTCTAAAAAATCATTTTCTAATGATAACAAGAATGAATACAAACCCAAATTTTCAGATAAACAATCAAAATTTAAGTCGAAATATCAATATACTACGAAAGGTTATAAACAAAATAATGTTTCAGCTGAATTAATGGCTTCTGTAAACAAGAATTCATGTATATTTTGTAATAGTGTTGAGCATAATAGCGAATTCTGTGAATCATTAACCTTGGCTGAGAAAAAAGAATTACTAAAAAAGCAAGGAAGATGCTTTTTGTGTTTAAAATGTAAACATAGAATCAAGGACTGTGGAGAAACCAAAATGTGTGATATTTGCGGTAAAAAACATAGTAGGGCTATTTGTTTCCAATTAGAAAATCATTCAAATGCAAATTTTGATAAAAGTGTCGTATCCATTTCTCATTGTGATAACACTTCCACTAGTAAGGTACCAGACGAAAACACCCATTGCAATATATTTTTACAAACTTGTTCAGCAATAATAAAAGATTTGAAAACTGATAAAAATGAACCAGTTCGTATTTTATTAGATAACGGCAGTATGAGAACATTTATAATTCGCGATATTTCACAAAAGCTAAAATTGCCAGTTATTAGAAAGGAAACCTTATCAGTTTATGCTTTTGGAGCCGAAAAGGCGACTGAGAAAACATATAATGTTGTAAAAGTAAAACTAGAAAATAGGGATCAACCCTCTTTGAACATTGAAATCGAAGCCCTTGAAACAGATCAGATTTCAGCTGCTTGCTTACCCACTCCTGATAAATACGTTCGAAAATCATATAATAAATTGAAAGGTCTACAACTAGCTGACAGTCATGAATATAGTAATCAACAAATTGCAGTTTTAATAGGTACCGATAATTATTATAATGTTGTAACTGGTAGAATTAAACGACTAAAGGATAATCTCGTAGCTACTGAAACTCTTTTTGGCTGGTGTTTGCAGGGTTATATGGGGTCAGTCAATGAATTATTTAGCATGAAAATTATAGTTGAAGAAAAGGATTTATCTGAACAAATTAGAGAATTTTGGCAACTGGAAAGCTTAGGAATTGAATCCGAAACTCAAACTATTTCTAATGTAGATAATGACGTCATATCTGACTTCGAGTCTAGTATTGTTTTTAAAGATAATCGGTACAAGGTAAAATTTCCATGGAAGAAAAATTTAAAAATGTCCCTTAATAACAATCGCGAAGTGGCGCATCGACGATTTTTGAAGTTGAGAACAAACTTTAGAAACGATCCTTCGTTATTCTCAGAATATAAATCTGTTCTGGACAGTTATTTAGCAGAGAATATCATCGAACCTGTTGAAAACTCATCTGATGTAAATACATTTTACTTGCCCCATAGAGCAGTGATTCGAGAAGATAAGTCCACAGCTAAACTTAGAATTGTGTTTGATGCAAGCGCCCATTCTAAAGGTGAATTATCACTAAATGACTGTTTATATACTGGTTTAAATCTTATCCCCGATCTGTTCAGTCTTTTAATCAAATTTAGAAACTTTCCAATAGCAGTTACCGCAGACATTCAGAAAGCTTTTTTGCAGATCGAAATTGATGAAGCAGACAGGGACTTCACAAGATTTTTTTGGGATGATGAGCCATGGGTTGAAGATACAGGTAAGGAATTTAAAATATTTAGACTCAAGAGAGTACTTTTCGGTGTGAAGTCAAGCCCCTTCCTTCTTGCAGCTACTATCAAGCATCACCTACGAAAGTATGTAGAAGCATTTCCTGAATCTTTTGATATTTTAAATTCATCCTTATATGTTGATGACTTTATCAGCAGTCAACCAAATGTTGAATCAGCTTTTAAAATTAGTAAGGAAGCTTATGAAATCTTCCAAGAAGCTTCAATGATATTTAGAAAATGGAAAACTAATTCGTATGAATTACGTCAAAAATGGGAACAATATGGTTTGCATACTGATGACGAAACTGATAATTTTAATCTTAGTAATCAGCACTTGGTGAATTCAAAAGTTTTAGGGGTTTCTTGGGACCCAGATAATGATACATTGTCATTTGAAATTCATAATATGGGAAATTTCCTCTCGAAGAGACTTAATACTAAACGCTATTTATTGCAAACTGTTGGTCGTATTTTCGACCCAATTGGCTTTCTTAGCCCCTATACCATTAGAATCAAATGCTTAATTCAAGAAGTTTGGTGTTTAGGCCTCGATTGGGATGAGAATTTACCAAAGCATTTGGACAATTTATGGAATGCATGGTTTGAAGAAATAAAGGAACTGAATAGTATTAGCATCCCCAGATATTATTTGTCTGATATAGCTCCTGATGAAGTTGATTGTTTTGAATTACATAGTTTTTCAGATGCCTCAAAAAAGGCATATGGTACAGTAGTATATCTTAGAGCAGTTTTAAAGAACAAGAGCATAGTTACCAGTTTTGTAGCAGCAAAAAGTAGAGTTGCCCCTTTAAAAACTGTTTCTATACCTCGTCTTGAACTTTTAGGAGCCCTTTTGTCTACTAGACTTTGTCATAAAATTGCTAAAGGATTAGTTTTTCCCGTAAGTTGCTACTTTTGGACTGACTCAACTATTACATTGTATTGGATTAAGGGAGAGTCAGAAAGATTCAAAATGTTTGTTAGAAACAGAGTAAAAGAAATCAGAAATCTTAGTGATCCATCAAATTGGTTTCACTGTCCTGGACAAGATAATCCTGCCGATTTTGTTACTAGAGGCTTGAAAGTTCCAGAGTTGAAAAATAGCCATCTTTGGTGGGAAGGTCCCCAATGGTTAAAGCAAGACAGATCTCTTTGGCCAAAATTGGCTAGTTCATTTGATACATTAGACATTGCTGAAACTAAAGATGAGTTAGAACTAAAGAAAAATGCTACTGTAAAATCAACACTTGTTGATAAAAATCAAGCAAACATTGATTTAATTAATCGATACTCGTCTTTTATGAAATTAATAAGAGTTACTGCATATTGTTTAAGATTTTTGAATAACTGTAAATTAGAAACAGGAAGTAGAAAATATGATTATTTAGATACTTCTGAGTTACAAAATGCAACCAAGAGACTGATAAAGATTGTGCAAAATTCTGCATTTCAAACTGAAATCCAGTGTTTAAAGGGAAAACGTCCTCTCCCAAACGACAGTAAACTCTTAAGTTTAAACGTATTTCTAGATAAAGATGAACTGTTGAGGGTCGGCGGAAGATTGAAATTTTCGAATTTAGCGGAGTCACAGAAACATCAGTTAATTTTACCAAAGTCTCATTATTTCACCGAACTCTTGATTCAACATTTTCATAGAAAATTCCTGCACTCGGGTACTCAGACAACCCTATCATTATTACGACAGTTTTATTGGATACCATCTGGTCAAAGCCAAGTAAAGAAAATTATAAGTAGGTGCATAACATGTATTCGGTCCAAGCATCAAACTGTTCAACAAATTATGGGTAATTTACCTCGTGATAGAATTGTACCATCTAGACCATTTGAGAAGACAGGTGTAGATCTAGCTGGTCCTATTATAACAAAACCTAACTTGAAGCGATCAAAGATTAAAATAAAATCATACATTGCTATATTCATATGTTTTTCTACTAAAGCAGTACACCTGGAAATTGTTTCAGAATTGACCACAGAAGCATTTTTAGCCTGTTTAAGTAGATTTGTTTCTCGACGATCGAAACCCTCTGTTATATGGAGTGATAATGCCACCAATTTTAAGGGTACTTATGCTCTTTTAAAATCCTTCTACCAAATTTGTGCTTCGGAAGAAATTCAGAGATTTAGTGCAGATGAGGGAATAAAATGGAACTTCATACCACCTGCATCTCCACATTTCGGTGGACTATGGAAATCGAATATTAAAGCTATGAAAAGAATACTCTTGAAAATAACTAAATCCTCTATCTTAAATTTTGAAGAGTTGACAACACTTGTAACCCAAATTGAAGCCGTCATGAACTCAAGACCATTTACTTCATTATCTACAGATATTAACGATTTAGAGCCATTGACACCTGGTCACTTCCTTACTGGAGGTCCTCTTCTAAATATTCCTGATAATAATGAGGTTTTAGATTCTTTGCCTTTTTCTTCTAGATGGATCTTAGTTCAACGAATAAAAGAGCAGTTCTGGAGACGCTGGAACCGAGAATACTTAAATGAGTTGCAAGTTCGAAGTAAATGGAAAAAGACCTCGCAAAAACTTCAAGATGGTCAACTCGTGTTACTGAAAGATAGAAACGAAGAGTTCAACAACTGGAGGTTAGCAAGAGTTTTGAAGACCTACAAAAGAGACGATGGACATGTCCGCGTCGTTGATCTCAAGACCTCCACAGGTATACTACGTAGGAACATCACAGGAGTTGTTCCATTGCCTATTTATGATGATGTTGGACAGTCGTCCAACGCCGGGCGGGATGTTCCGGCTAATTAGCGAGCATCGTATTTAGCCAGCTTGGACGTTCTTTAAAGTATAGACTTTTTTATAAACTGAAATGAAATAATCTTGTTGTTGATATTAGATTCTTAGATGTAATAGAATGTCGAATATTTCTCAAACTTTTATTTTATGTTTTCTTTTATTAAACGTTTTGTTTCGTCCAAAGATTTGTGATTGATCTAGATTTAAATTGCACTGAACCACAATATTAGAACTTTTGATCAAGAATAATTAATAGAATAGAATAATTTCGTAACACACCAGTCCCATTTCATCAAACTACTGAATCATTTTAATTCTTTCTGTATGTAGTTGAGTGCACTAGTATCACTTTTTGCAGCTGTTGTGAAATTTCCTGTAATGACTCTGTGTGCAGTACATGTTGTGTATCAATGCGCCCCATGTATGAATGTGCCCCAGTTCTCCCCTACTAAACAAACATATTTTTCTAAATGTATGTAAAAAGTTAATTAATTCTTAAAAACTAATGTATGCATAAAATTAGTTTAGTTCAATTTATATACGTTCAGTAATGTGTGTCTATTTTCTGGAGAAAAAATCTTTTTTATAACTATTTTCAAATAAAATATACGATGGTAAATATTTCGCAAAATCTGTCTTTTTTTATTTGTAGAGATATTCCGTTCGCCTTTATCCTTAAAAAAATACTATGTAAACAATATGTAAACATTAAAAAAACATAGTATAGTGTATCTCAAAGTTACACTTTAAAAGTGTCAACATCTCTAAATTAACTAGCAATATATTAAACCTTTGTACTTCTTCATCACGTCTTGCGCGACACCTAAAATCCTTTGCAAAATTTTTTTTGCCACCAATAACGAAGGAAACAAGCATGTTCCTTATTTTATACAAGAATGTTTGATAAAGAATAAATGTAGACATCTTATGTTTGAAAAAGCTGTTCCAATCGAATCGAGTCGCTGGATACAAAGAGTTGATATTTTGTATTCGATTAATTTTTGATAAATCGTATCATATTTTGTAACGTAAGGTACAATCTGAATTATTGAGTAATTATCTGCGTTTTTGCTAGGCACATTAAGACTTATTATGAGGCTCGTCATATATTCATAAATTTTCACAAAAAACAAAATAAAGCTGCTGAGATTTTTCTTACGGTTTTTATTGTTGCGATTATAATCAAAAATATTATTACAGATACATTTTTTCGACTGAAATACTATAACCTGCATCTTTTATTAAATTAGTACATTTAGACAGACGTTTCTTACGTAAAAATTATTATTCCTCGTGAATATTATTACCTATTTTTAATTTTGTCGAAACAATTTATGTACGCTAAGTATACATATTAAGTAAGAAGCAATCGCAATTACAATGGTGACATACATTTCAAGCATTTTTATAGAAGTAAAAAAATACTATGAGCGTTCTTTTATCTTGTCTTCAACTGTATATCAAGCACTGTAAATGAAATATCGACGTTAAATACTTAATAATGCATATTTTTCTCTGAAATATTCTTATCAGAAATCAACATTTCTTTTGCTGAAACCGTGACGTGACTGACTAAAAGTTCATGTTTCTTTTCTGCTGTTCATTTTTTATACTTACTATGATTTATATTTGTTAATAACATCCTTTGCATGCAGTTTAAGAACAGCTGGTATCGTGATTTATCTAAAGGGATTATTTATTTTTCTTGAAAATTTATGTGTAATAACATACAAAATTACATAATAATTTACATGAAATATGTATCTTTTCATATCCACTAATTATTTGAAAAGAGCAATCATAAAATAATTAAATATAATAAAATAGCATTTTCAAAAATGAAACAGCGCAAATGACACATAATCGAAATTTTCTGACTAGAGCAAGGCATTTCAAACATCACTTGATAGAGGATTGTTGAAATAGAATATAAAATTTAACCAGCGTCTATTAATCGACAATAGTATTTTACCATGTTTCAAATTCTATAAAGTTATTCATCTATACAAGAAAAGAAACTTTACTTCTATCAGTGTATGCATGTGTATGCCTGTACGAGATGTTTAGTAAAATCTACCACACGTAGAAGTGGGAAAATGTACGTGTACATAGTCCAAGACTGGTACTGATAAACTTGAGGAGCGTATTTTTATTTGTTTAAGGACCGGGAGACCTTTAAAATTTTATGAGCTAAGTTGTCAATAAAGCATTCCCTTTTTTGTACCATCTTCGACATTTTGAGGGACCTTTCTCTATTTAGTTATTCTCGCATTTCTACTATCTAATTATGATCATGGACAGTTCTGGCCAATTTCTGGTAATCTTGATTTTTTTCAATCTACACATTGCTTACTTTTAATCCATATTCTTTCATTTTTTATTCAATAAAATACACCGGTTCTTTCCTAGCATCCCAGGGAGTCATAGAGCAGCCGAAGGCTCCTTGAAATCTTCTTTCGCCAAGCATTTTTTTACCCCCTAAATTTCTCTCCTTCTAAGTGCACTATTTGAAAGTTGAGCCTGGGCTTTGTTTCTTTCACAACGCCTTCAGAATTATATTGGTGCCCTAGGGTCCTTTTCTAAGCAATTACGCAATAATTTTGTGCATTTCATTAAAATATTATTTTAAAGAACAATTCATACGCTATGCTTAATTTGAACTTATTGCAGCTCTAAATAACTACGCAATTAGACATTTTAACATGTTTTCTTATTACGGACATGTTTTAAACGCTAAATTGACCTTTTTTGGACCTCTTACTATAGCTCCCTTAAAAATTGTCACATTATTTTTGGGCAAAAGCTGCCGTAAACTTAATATCCCTTTGCTTTAAAGGTAATATTAGTTAAAAATTTGCTTCATTTAGTAAATATCGAGTTTATGTTAAAAATAATTTGTGAAATTTACAGGTGGAAGCATCTTCCATCACTTGAGTCCGCATACTTTAACATGTACATGAGGAAACATCCGTCCTTCTCAGTATGCAGTTCACTCAGTATGCATTTATGAAGTTTTGCTCACTCAATATAATGTCTCAAGTACAAGCGAAGAACTTCCAGCTCATGCTGATTTAAGTTGTATGAAGCCTAGATGTGGGACGTTCTCAAAAGATGGGCACTGTACATACATCACAACTTTAAGCTTTTGAATAAATTAATTTAATCATCATTGACATTATTTTTATTTTAACTGAATTCTTAAATCTGTTCAAAGGCAAGAATTGATATAATTTATATAAAAGTTTTGTATAAATACCTTAAAAATTTAATTTTTTTTACTAAAATAGTCAATTTTGGACATTTATAACGTTAACTGTTCCAATGTACCAAGAAAAAAATATTTTAACTTTTTTCCAGAAGATTCTAATGATAAACAGTGAATGCATAAAAGAAATGGATGATTGTTTTATAACTTTGTTAACAAATGGCACTACTAATTTATTGATTTTAGAAGTTAGAAGCACTTTTCTAGAAAGACTTTTTCAGTTTTTTCTTATGTTCAAAAGGAACGATCGAAACAAAACTGTAATTTTCACCTCAAACACGTTATGTAAGTACTTAAATCTCTTTTATCTATCTTTAAAATCATTTTTGTTTAATTTGAAAGTATCTATATGTATTTTCGTAACTTTTTTTAAAATAAATGCATTTTTCTCAAATAAGAATTTCGAATGTCCAAATTGCGTAACGATCTAAACGCCGATTTTTTTTCGTAAATTTATTTGTAAAGATGATTTGATGTCCTGAAACGTATAATAAGATATTTATTATAACATTTTATCATAAATAATTATGTGTTTTGTGTAAATAAAGCGCATTTAGTACCTGTAATAGCATAATTTTTCTTAGAAGCACGCTCAACTTTCACATTTAGATTGACTAATTAAATGCTTTAATAATTAATTTTCCAGGATAATTGCTGTCTTTTAATGTTTGTATAAAAGTTTATAGACTTATATACTGTATTGTAAAAAGAAATTTGCCTTAAATCTGAAAATTTAAAAAATCACAAATAGTTAACGTTTATTGATCCCAAGTTTTGATAATTTACCATGTAGGCTCGCTCAAAAAGATCTTAGAACACACTACTTTCAACGCTACAGATGTCAATAAGGGCCTCGAAATTAGGTTAATAAAAAAAGTTATAAAATCATCAAATTTGAGTTTTGCTTCAGGCTGCTATACGGGCTTCGGGCAACGCTGGGCAGATGAGCTAATTACGTAATAGACAATGTCAGTATAAAATGATTAAAATCAAATATTACATCGGTCGTTTACGTTGTTTCATGAAACAGCTTCGATATATTTTTTTTCGTAGATTGGGTAGATGTAGGAGTTGAGTAGATGCAGCTGGAAATAATATTTCGATTAAAAGAAGGCTTAAAGTATAAATTTTGAATTTGTATAAGTAGTTAAATGCTTAACAAAGTAAAAATTTTTATTATAATATATTATAATTATAATATTAATATAATTATATATATATATATATATATATATATATATTATAATATATAATATTTCAATTTATATTTTACGCACAAAAATACACAAGCAACTAAATCTAATGCGGAAATTTTGAATTTCCTTTCTAAATAATTCGTCTTACATCTGCTAATGTTAAAGTAAGTTTTCATCGCGGGTAGGTCATTGGAAACAATACTTGTCATCTACTAAACAAATGGAAAGTACTCTCGACAATTTTTTTTAATCTTGTGCCATAATTAAATATTATTCTATAAATAAAAAAATAAAAAAAAACCCTTAATACTATTTTTTTATTCCCTTTGGCCCAATGATAAACTTCACTTAATATATTATTTTTCTATGTCTTATAATATTATAATAATTTAATTATTATTATAATTTAACTTAATTATTATAATAATTTTATTAAAATCTAAAATTAAACAGTACTTTATTCTTACATTTAAATATGTGACAGGTCTATTTTTAATTAAAAAAAAATCATGTATTGCAAAGAATTTATGAATAAGAATATGATGAATTTTTGTTTTCTTTCTTGTTTTTCTTTGCATTGTAAAATTTTAATTCGAAATTTCTAGATAGTTTTCTCTAATATAAATACTCTAAAAAGAAACACAATAATAAATAGGATTTTTACACAATATTAAACAGGCAATATCTATTAATCAATGAATTTTATTTTGGGAGGGAGAAGTTTGTACACATAATGCAATTGAATGTCTACGAAATGATTTATTCATGAGGAGCTTATGATTAAGTGGTTAAACTGATACAATAATTTTCTGTGTAAATAAAGACAGATAACATTGTCTTGCTTCTTTAAAATTCATAGTCTTAAAATTTTACTGTATATTTTTATTTATTTTATTTTATTTTATTTTTTTGTTTTTGATTTATTTTACAAATTTCATGAATTAAATTTATTTCTATCTACTTTAAAATTTTTTTTTTTTTTTTTTTTTTTTGCAAAAAAGTTTGTGGTCATTTGTTTTAAAAAAGGAATACTTGGTATATTGGATAATCGGATAATTTTCTAAATTGTTTGTAAATGTTCTGTATAAATAACGGTTACAAATTGAATACGCTCAAAAGACTAAAAAATATGTAGAAAAATGATTAGTGCACTTTGTTTAGTAAAATACATGTGTATGAAAAAGGTATTTTATACGCTATCTCTAAGATATCCTCATCGTACTATTCATACACTATAAATTGAGGGTAAGCTTCTTGATGGATTTGAAACAATGCACACACGGGCGTAAAGGAACTTTTATACTTTCCCTCTGTAAACAGCTTGCCAAGAACTCTTAGACTGTATGCACCATCTAGGGAACTAGAGATATTTGTCCATAGGTTGTTTATGCCGTCGTTTAATTAATGTCAAGTAACATTCCTGTGAAAGCTTTGTCCTTCTTAATTAGTGGAATCATAATTAGGGTAACACTTGTTTGAAATTTATGCCACAAAGGTTCACCTTTTAAGATATCACTTGTATCCATTGAGTAAAATCTTACTGAGACAAAACAATTTCAACCCTGTATTCGGCTCTTTATCTCAATGAATCATGTAAATGGTTTTGATAATTTATTTGAATTGCATACAAACAATCTTGCGATTTTAATCATGTATATAATAAAAAATAATCATCTATATTATATTATAATCATTATCATCTATATTATCATTATCATTATATTATTATATTATTATCATTATTATTATTATATTATTATCACTATATTATTATCATTATATTATTATCATTATATATTATTATTATTATTATATTATAATCATTATCATCTATATCTATCATTATCATTATCATCTAATCATCTATAATCATCATCTATAATATTTTAATCACCTATATAATAAAAGCTTAAGTCATGTGACCGTCATCAACAGTTCCGTGCTATCAGCTTCACTTTTACAACCTATGTGGCCAATTTTGTGCTTATGTTAGCAGGCGAATATGATAAGTCGCCAAATATTGTACGGATTACTATTGTTAATAGAATTTGCCTGTCATTGATAGTTTGCCAGGATGACCACTTGATTTTTCATTTGCAAAACAGCCAGTTTAAAAAAGATTAAGTTTTATGGAGAAAACTGTATAAAAGTTAGAAATAAATAATTTAAAACAATATATAGAGATTACAAATTATATAGAGATAATTTGAAAACAATAATATTTGAGAGATGAGTTACATAAAAAAATGTGTGGTTATTTTGAGATTATTTCTGTAAACATTTAATGAACAATCCAAAACCGTTTTATATAAAAAAAACACAAATGATTCTTTCTTCAATGACTAATTTTTGGAGGTAATATTTCACATAGTTTACCAACCATGAATTTTGTCATATTTCGATCATGAAACCCAATCAAACTTTAGTGTTATTTTCTTATGTTAAGTTCTGTACAACTAAATTAAAAAAAAAAATATGGCGGAGTGAAATGTAATTAAGTCGAAGTCATATAGTATTTAATGAATCAAATTTCACATACCATCGTTAGTATATTTGGCATCTACGTATATTTTATTATCACAGTTAAATATTGTTAAACGCCCATTATACTTAAAATTGCCAAAAACCAATCACATTCTGAGTCACATAAAGTAATTTAATACACATTTATTAAGTATAAAGTATGAGAAGAATTCTATATCATGTTCTGTATTTTTTTTTTTTTTTTTTTTGTGTGTGTGTGTGTGTGTATGTGTCGGGCGTAAAGGAACCTCTGTGTTTTTCTTCTGCATACAGCTTACTAAGAATTCTTATTCTGTGTGCACCATCTAGGTAACTAGAAACGTTTGTCCATAGGTTGTTTATGCCGTCGTTCAATTAATGCCAAGTAACATTCCTGTGGAAGCTTTGTCCTTCTTAATTGGTGGAATCAAAATTACACTTGTTTGAAATTTAATCTGTACTTTTTTTGTGTGTGTGTTTTTGGCGAGATTTTTTTGTGATAAATGTTTTGATGTAATTGTTGCAGTGGTCAGCCAGAGTTGTTTTTTATTACTTTAATGCTATAGGGAAAATATATTAATTTTCCAGAGATATTTTTTAATTTACTATTTTTCAGTTTTTTTGGCTCATATGTCATATACGAACCGCAATGGTTTATTTTTATCGCAAATTTGGCGAAAACATCATTATAAATTATTAGTTATGAATAATACATATACAGGGTGAGTCATAAATATCGAAACAATAGGCTATCTCCTTAAATATTTTCCTTAGACCCATACTTCCAATTGCAAAAATTAATAAAAAAAGGTGAAATTTTTGATAACATAAATTGCGACTCCATGGGGGGTGTAGAGAAAAAGGTCTCTACATATTATTATAAACAAGTGTCAAAAACTCATGAAATCAATCGGCAGAGAAAAAGCAGTACAAAAGTAAACAAGTCTTTATTTCTCCCACAGCCGGTACGTAATACGCAAAACACTTGTATTCCGCTCCAATGTACGAGGGCAGAAAAAAGAAGCAGTGACAGAAGAAAACCTTTTTCCCCTCAGTTCTTCTCAACGTTTTTTGGCAACAGTGGTTGAGCGGGAAGTAAGAAGGAAGATGTTGGTTTTCGACACGCAATTTTTCTCAACAGTTTTTCTATTAAAAAAATGTAATGATGAAGTAATTTATAGTAAAGTTTTAGTGATCCAGCACCAGTGTTTCAAGATGTGTAAATAATTGTGCCATTAGAAAGAATTTTCGTTATTTTTGATTTTTCAACTGTGGGTGATATGCTGAAAAATGCTCGTGTTTTTTCATGCCTCCACTGTGCGCGATGTGCAGAATTCATCATATTGTTTTGTGAAATTTAAGTGCACCGAAACGTTTATCTGAGTGATAAAATATTTGTGATTTTTGTGAAATTTTATTATACATTGTCTACAAGTATTTAAAAAGTATTCCATCACATGGTCGAGAAGGCCTAGCAATACATGATTGTTTCACATTTATCTGTGTGATAAAATAATTGTGATTTTTGTGAAATTTTATTATACATCGTCTACAAGTTCTTAAAAAGTATTCGATCACATGGTCGAGAAGGCCTAGCTATACATGATTGTTTCACGTTTATCTGTGTGATAAAATATTGGTGATTTTTGTGGAATTTTATTATACATCGTCTACAAGCATTTAAAAATTATTTGATCACATGGTCGAGAAGGCCTAGCTGCTGTCCATGATTGTTTCACAATATCTATGATATTTGTTTACTGATTTTCCATTTCATTTTACTAGTAATCAAGACATGTGTTTCAGTGCATTTTATTTTAATGTGTTTTTATTTATATATATATATTTCTTGTGTCTCTAATAAATTTGAATAGTCCAGTAAAATGTCATCTTTGATTGAGTAAAAAAAATATATTCCATTATTTTTTACAATAATTAAATATTTGCATCTCTATCTTTTCTATAGGGGGTCTAGTTGAAAAAGTACGAAAATTAAATTTTTACACGGCCCCCGTAGGATATGAATTCCTATTAGAAAAATTTTCCTTATTCAGTCCTGAATAAGACACAAAAAGTTGCATCTTCATATCTTTAAAATTCGCTAAGTTATAGCCGTTTAAAAATTCATCAGGTTTTAAAGGATTAGACACAAATTGAATGTTACAATGAAAGTAACAACAATGATACTTTAAAAGTTCTAGGAAACACGCAAAAATCTATTTTTTGAGTTCGAATTTTGATTTTTTTTCTTTTTTTGTGATGGTCAGCCTTATAGTTTGCTAAGAAAATATCATTCTAAAATTTCTCATACAATTTAAAAAAATTTCATGTGGTTAGTACTGGTTTAATTAAAAAATGGGATCGTTAATAATCGTAATAACTCGTAACATTATTTATCGAATTTCAGATTCTTTCCATTTAATTAAAGATGAAAATCTGATTTTAGTTTTGTTCCAGGGTTTTTGTTTTTGAATATTAATTTTTAAAATATTAAAAATATTTATTGAAAAAGTAATACAACTTAAAAAAAAATCATATTTTCAAAAGAAAATATTTTTTTCAAATTTGCCGAAACAAAACTAATATAAAAAATCAAAAATGACGTGTTTCAAGTTCTCTCTTTCTTTAAAAATTCTTACCATTTAATAATTTAAAGATAAGAAATAATGGGGGGAACATTCTTTATGCAGAAAAACGAAGTGTACTGTTTAAATGTCTGTAATTTATTTAAAAGAATGCTTTTTGTAAGATGCAGATTAAGTCTTTTTTTTTATAAATTTAGCTCTCACAAGTTCAGGCTTTTTATCGTCCTGGAGAGGCTGATCAATTTTTTTTTCTTTGGCCCAGGCCAGGCTAGGACCGAGATTTTCCTTTCTTCTGAAGACGCGCCAGGCCGGATCTAACGTGCTTTTCATAAAGGAGGGGACTGCTATCTTCTTCCTAGGTGTACATTGGACGAAATTTTAAATCCCGGTCTTGACAAAACCTGTATTAAAATCACTGTCTCTGACTGGCTTAATGCGTGCTTAAAATAAATAAAATTCGGCTCAATTGAATTTTTTTCAAAAAAACACATATACTTTTAAACTTTATTTTACAAAATAAATAAATAAATAAAATTAATTTTTTAAAAGAATAGTATATTCAAAGGCTGAAAAATTAAATACAATAAAACCACTGAAAAAAGGCCTGCCTATGACGGAATTCAGTCTTAAACGGAAAATATGCTGATCCACGCAAAATAAATACAATGATACCCGAGGAAAAATTAAACTGTAATTACACCTCCTAGGGAGGGCATCCTTCTGTAACGTATTTTTTCTTTACTATGTGATTCCGTCTTAAAAGATTTTACTGTATAACATTTTTCAAAGTCTCTAACGCATGGGATATGGATTAACGATATTAAAATATAAGTGAAACATTTATATATAAATAGAGATTCATTGATAAAATATAAATGTTACAGCCTTCTGCGCTTCTTTTATAATAAAAAGTATAAATATAAAAAACTAAAAGCTATAAAAGAAACTTCCATACAAAACAAATTTTTCCCACACCGAAGTAAAAAACTATGCAGAAATTTTCGGCTGAACCGGGTTATGATTTAAACTAGTTTCCAAACCGGTCCGGGTTATGATTTTAAAATTTTTTCAGGCCGGGCCGAACTTTTTTCCCTATGGGTCGGTTTGGGACCTGATCAAGATATATCGATCCATGCAGACCTCCAGTGCAGTCTACCAACATATTTTGAAAAAAGTTTAGATTTAATTCAATACGCGGCTTTGTTATGGCCAAATGAGAGGCACTGTCTTAAATCGACATTTAATAATGGACAATATATGGATGACCCCTTACTTGCTTTGTTTATAGGCATGGTAAAGTGGTGTAATTCACGAATTTTGGACAATTTCAGATTTGAATATCTCTGTCAGATTTTTAGATAGTTAGATGAAATTTTTTTTGTTCATTTTCGGAATGGATAAGGAATAATTTCCTAATTGGGAATTTTACCCTACGGGGGCTGTCTAAAAATTTCACTTTCGTATTTTTTCAAATAGACCCCCCATGGAGTTGCAACTTATGTTATCAGAAACTTCATCTTTTTTATGAATTTTTGCAATTGGAAGTATGGGTCTAGGAGCAATATTTAAGGAGATAGCCTATTGTTTCGATATTTATGACTCACCCTATATATATATATATATAGAAGAAATCAATTTATATTATCTTAAAAGGGAAAATAGAAGAAAATGAATATTTGTAAATAAATAACAATATCCGAGTTACAATGTGAGTCATAAAATCGTCATTTTGTTCCAATTGTGTCAATTTACTGCATATATGACATTTATACTCCCAAAAAGTAGTTTCAATAACTTCATAAATTGCTTAGCATAACATTTAATGGCGACCAAATTAGTTGCCAGAGGCGACTAGTAAAATAATAATATTCATCTGGATGGTAACATTGAAAAAAATATATTAAATGATTCAACTATCAAATCTAATATTCTGTTAAAAAGCTTAAATTGAACAACATTTTTTCAAATCTGGATCGTGACATGTTGACAGCCGTTCGCAAAATAACGTTCATTTTGTATATACTGCACAGGTGTTATCCATTTTACAACTAACTTTTTTCAATTGTTAAAAATAGGTTTATTATTTAAAATTTCCAAACCAGAGTATATTCGTACATTCTGTAAAAAATCGTAACACATTTTACTGTTAAATTAAAATTGCAGATAAACAAGTTACGAGTAACGTACGTAAATAAAGGATAAACAAGTAAGAATATCATGAGTTAAGCATAGATTATGAAGCACTTTCCAACACTTCATGAAATCTTTAACAAAACTTCGTTAATTAAGGAAATAAAGGTATATAGCCAAATATGTATTCCAATACTTTTGAACAGCCCTGTATTTGATCTGTCAGTTGATATACATATTATAAAATGGCAAAATTTAGTTCAGCAAGAAAAAAGCCTAAAAATTTTTTTTGAGCAATTTGTACTAATAAATGGGAAACATACTTGAAAACTTTTGTTCAGCCCTGTAGTTTACCTTGTACCTTTATTACAAATCAGTAAGAAGCTAAAATTCATATTAAACTAAAACACTCATAAAACAACTGAAATCACATTGTTATAAATTATAATTCATAGGTGTCTATGTACACAATCCTTTGCGTGGTCCTGTATAGCATTTTATCTATATTCTGCAACCATTTCTTTGTAAATTGAATGCAGTTCAGCGTAAAAATATATACATTATTAAAGAACCACCTTTAACTAATTTACGCTCATACGCAGTAACGTTGCCGAGCTTTTTTGGATAGCCCTGTATATCAACTATAACATTTATACACACCCTTGTAATGTACAAAGATTTAGTGAAACTTAAATCATAATTAAAATGTATTACATCCATCCATCAGCCATCATCGGAAACATATACAGTCCTTCGGAAGGAATATACAATTTGAAATCTTTTGTGTGTCCCTGTAAATGCAATGTACTTCATATTATGCAAGACAGTATCGTATAATTTACATTAAGTCTCAGTGACACATATCAATTTTGTTATGCGTCAAACAGTTTAATAATTTTTAAAAATGTCGCAGAGTATTCTGGCCCTTTACCATTATCCAATGGAATTCTTTCATGTGGCCCTGTAAAGGAATAATAGCTATATTTTCACCGCATATTTTATAGAATGCATATCTTAGTTCACTTCTTAAATGCATGTCAATTTTAATATTTGACAGGGTGTAACATCTTTAAAACGCCTTTGAAACGATTTTCCCTATAGGCCATAATGTAATGGAAAAAATTTGACTCTCCCTGTAAATAAACTAATCATGGTAGAAACTTCATTTTAATAGGGTTCGTGCTAGGGTAAACGTCAATAACTTACAAAAATTTCAGGGCAATTCGACTATATTTACAGTTTTTAGAGCGCGGACAGACGGATAGACTGACAAACGGACAGACAAACGGAATGCATAAGCACTTTTCAAACAAAGCATAAGAACGTTTCAAATTTTTGGAAAATGTTATAAATGTTAAAATTCATTTGAAACGATTTTTCCCCATAGGCCGTAATGTAATGGAAAACTTTTGACTGTCCCTGTAAATAAATTAATCATGGTAGAAACTTCATTTTCAATAGGGTCCGTGCTAGGTTAAACCTAAATAACGTACAAAAATTTCATGGAAATCTATGGAAATATATTTACGAGAGTTAGAGCGCGGACAGACGGCCAGACAAACCGAATGCATAAGCACTTTTTAACTTTGTTGGAAAGTGCTGATAAAAATCACTATGTTTTTGAAGACAAAGAATTATAAAAATTGATTAGAATGCGCGTGTTCAACGAGAGAGTTTTTAGCAAAATAAGGTAAAGAGAAGACTTCAAAGCTACGAAAGTGTGACATTTTCATTAATAATGTGTTGGTTGTTTTCAAGATAATCTTTAAACTCACATTGAACGCACATCGGATGATTTTTAAGCAATATCACATGTGCTTTTTTATCCTTATTTTTTTTTGTGGCTATCTAAACACAGAAATCAATATAACTTTTCTTTTTAAAGAAACTACCCGCAGATTCCCTGAAAGATTTTATTCTGAAAAAGAAAACATCTCTATATCTTAAATCAATATTTTGTTTAAACCTATACTCGAAAATCTCAAGAAATAAATAAGATTTAAAGCGAACAGTATATTTTCTTTTTAATTCATTTAACAATATTTTTTATGGCTAATGACATCTGTTCTAATCAATCACGTCACTTGTTACTAATAGTTTTATATTTACAAAAGAATAACATTAATTTAATTTAGATATAAAAACTTGTATTTTGTTTTAATTCATCTAAATATTTTTTTAATCTGAAATTTGTTTCGAATTAGATAAAACTATTTAGAAAAATAAAATTATTAGTCTTGTAACTTGTAATATTTCATTTTAGACAAAAAAGAGCATTTTTTAATTTCTTGATTCTGAGTTACAATTGATAAAGACAGATTAATATCATATGTTCATTACATGCTTTTATAAAAGTTCTCACTACAAATGAAGTAATTAAATAAAACATTCTTCAAAAAGCAATTTTTTTTATGATGTATTGGAATTTATAATTTTTTCGCTTTTCTGGCAGAAATTTGTGCTGTTTGAAAGATAATGCAATGGAAAAATAGTTAAATACAGTTATATGATACGCACACTGATGCAGAAGAAATTCATAGTATATAAAATATGTACGTATCAACAGCTTGGTTATAATCATGCAATATTTTAAAAGAAAAGGTAAAAATTTAAAAGTTTTTTTAGGATGTATGCGCAGGCGACGACAACTGTGCCCGATTTACAGTGCAGGTGTACAAGATTGGTTCCAGTTAAACAACACTGAAGTCCTGTTCATAGACACAAATGAAATCATGATTTTTACGAATTACGGTATACTCATTCTTCTTTGCCAAAGTCATTTCATGCACGCACGTTGTTTTCTGTGATGCGATTTTCCGTAGATTCTGCTTTGGAAAAATAAGTTATTTATTTTTAATTTATTTTATGTACGTTGTATTCCTTGTAATGTCATATTATTTTGTTCATTTTATTGATATAACAAGTTATTTATTTGATTATCATGGATTTAGCATTCTACGATATTCTCGAAGTCGTAGCGGTTAGAAATTGATTATTTTTAGTGCTGTACGTTTTTTTATATATGAAACAGAAGATGACCTTAGAAAGGCTTAAAAACTGCTATAATATGTTTTCACTAATAGTACATATCTGATAGATAATAGATGTCATTATAACAGTGCATAACAATATCGACAATTACTTTTTTTGTTTTAACCCTCTCACTGACAAGCCCGTCTATAGACGTTCCCTATGCTCCAGGTTTCACTGCAATGCAAGCAATAATTAAAATGATATAACTCAGTTGACTTAATGGATTATTAATACATTGTGCAATGATTAACACACTCAAGGATAACATTCATATTCGTAAATAAGATTTTTCTATAATTTTGAAAGAATCATATCTTTTTAGCAATTAAAACAAAATGCTGAGAAAACAACATTACAATTTTGCCCTTTTGCAAGACTGTCAGAGGGAATTAACGCACGCCTATGAAATATTTTTTCATGCATTCTACTATATGATTTTACATATGGATTACTTTTAATAAATTGAGATACATTATATACGACTGATAAATATGTAAGTATTATCTTTACCAACAAAATAATTTATACGACAGTAAAACATTATTAGAAATGCAGATAAATGTAAAATGACAAATAACTTGATGAGGATTTTTTTTTAATTTTGCGTCAAAAATTATGAGCACAGTATCCATTGGCCTCATTGGGCTACTTTGTGATGCTAGAGACATTTTGCACCCAGTAGTCCTTTTAGAATAATTTATCACACAATATATGTTTTCTACTGCTCTTTTTGTTATGGTCACTTTTTAAATTTCCTTGCGGCATATATAAGTCGGTTGTAAAAAAAAAAAAAAAAAAAAAAAAAAAAAAAAAAAAAAAAAAATCGCCAATTTTGTCAGTTAACTGAGGAAAAAACTGAAATTTTTCAAGAGGAGAAGGGATGTGAAATTTCCCGATTAATTACAAGAAAAAAAAGAGAAATTTGTTGTTCGATTTCAGGAAAAAGATCTCAAAATATGACTGTTGTACGCAGGATTGGCTAGTGAGAGTAGGTCAATAGGTAAGAATGCCTACCTAATGAATTAAGCACTCACTACTTCAAATAAAAATATTATTATTAATAGAAATTATCCCTTTTGTACGCTAAGTATTTAATAAATGCAAAATCACTGCTTTTTATCAGTTTTATTTTTTTAAATTATTTTATGTATGTAATTATCTTTTCAATATGGTTAGCAACTGGCAACTATCAACAAAATTGTTGAGTGACAGACGGTTTTTTTTATCTATCTATCTGAGTCATGCAATATAAAAAAACCCTTTATTTAGACAGACCTTTTAAAAAGTGTCAGACAAACTTTTGTTATTATTATTAATTCTAAAAGCAGAAATATAAATGGAGTCATAATAAGAAATGAATTGACACATACTTTCGTTATTATATCTGGATAGTATTGAACATAACAGTTCAGAGAACACAAAACTCAATGAAAAGAGATGTACTATTCATTGTACACCTGACCCTAACAGACTAATACATATAGTTTTTTTTTTCATTGCTAATAATTATTCTTTAAAAACTACTCAATGTATAATGTAGTAAATAAATTATTTTTTCTTAGGTGCCATGAAGTTCCTCACCAATAAGGTTCGACGGCTTCTGTCTAGTGTGCATTAATTGCCAATTCATATTACGTTTGAAGCTTCTTCTGCATTTTAAAATAATGCAATTTTAATTTTTAAGCGCTTTTACTTTATCTTTGTATTTCCGTTTTTAGGTGCGTTCATAATTATGTAAATACGTAGTACCTACTGTTGTCACTCAGTCCGTCCGTCTGTCCGTCTGTCTGTCTGTCTGTCCGTCTGTCTGTCTGTCCGTCTGTCCGTCCGCATATAACAACGCAAAAACTACCCAACCGAATCGTTTGAAATTTAAAATACATAATTATTACATAATTTTGTCGTGTCATTTCAAATTTTATGAAAATCGGATGCATAGATCAATTACAGGGACAATCAGAAGTATTCCGTTACATTACGGTCAATGGGGGAAAATGTTTCAAATGCATTTTAATGGTGTTGTACTCATTCGAACTTAATAAAATTTATATGCAATTATAAAGTACATATTATAATATATATTTTACATAATTTATGATGCAAAGAACATTTGTTATTGATTTACAAGGCCACACAAAAGTATTCTATTACATAATGGTATAGGGAGAACGTTGTTTCATGAGCGTTTTAATTGTAATTCACTATTTACAATTTTATGAGATTGATATATAAGAGTAATATTTTTAAAACTTCGCTATCGTACGAACGCACCTCGTTACTACGCTTCACGTGCAATTTCCAACTTGTTATATTCAATTTGAACCATTGTATTTTAAAGATCCACTTAGCAGTAATATTTTTCTGCGCATCATTTTATGTTATCGAAGTAGAATATTTGGTTCTTAAAATTCTGCAAACTGAAGAATCTCGAATAGCAGATGCCTAAGCAGGGAGCGAGTATTTTCTCCGCAAAAAGTTCAATTATAAGACCTAAATTTTAAATGTTAAAAGTCATCAAACACCAAAACACTCCTTTTTCATTCTGAATTTAAATCATAAAATTAGTACTTAATGCAGAAACCATAAGAAGCAGCTGCAAATAGGTAACCACAGGGCTCCCAAAAGGTCCACCAACTGAACGTCAACATTTACTTAAAGAAATTTTCTTTTCAGATTTTACTTGCAAATACCCCAGAAACTACGTTTGGATTTTTATGCTAGCTCAAATTATGTAGGAACATGCAATGAAATTTTCTCTTAAGACCCCTGTCCTCGCTCGAGGAAACGCTCGCGAGCTAATGCTATTCCTATGGGGAAGCATTTTTCTAATAACTCTTTCGCATTTTGACATTTTTGAATATTTTTTTTGCATTGGATAGCTGAGGTGCATGCCAAAAGCGCACTTTTTTTACTTTTTCGATTTTGGTCGCAGATATTTTTTACAAAGTTAGTTTCACTTTCAAAACCGGTTTCGAAACTGGAAGTGCTTTTTTAAAAAAAAATATGCTACCAAAATCGAAAAAGTATAAAAGGTGCGCTTTCGGCATGCACCTCAGCTATCCAATGCAAAGAAATATTCCAAAATGTAAAAATGCGAAAGAGTTATTAGAAAAATGCTTCCCCATAGGAATAGCATTAGCTCATGAGCGTTTCCTTGAGCGAGGACAGGGGCCTTAAAAAATATTAATGTTCAGTTCGCGGACCATTTGGGAGCCCTGTAATCAGTTTTGATTTTAATTTATTATATTGCATTTATGATATTGTAAATATACATCTATGTATTTTTATTGATTTTTCAAAATAAATAGAAATGTAAGAAATGGTGTAAAGATATATTAACAAATATTTATTAATCGTCTCTAATGGATGAAATGTATTAAAACTTGTACCACATATCTCTTGAATATCATAATAGTTCTAATATAAATGTTATAACTCTTTACTATTTTAATATTTTTTTTTATATTTAAAATATACCATATCTAAAATATTGTTGCACCTTACTATTGCATTTAGAAGAAGAAAATAGCACTATCTGAAAAGAAAAAAAAAATAGAAACTAATGAAACACAAATTTGAAAATATGAAATCCATTAGCTTTTAGCAACGGTTTTGTTATAATATTGCTCACATTTGAAGCATTTTTTATGTTTTCTCATTTAGCAGATTTTTCTTTGCAACAAATATCTTTTGAAATATTTTAAATGAAGACACAAAAAGACATATTAAAAAACTGCTTTAGATTAAAACAATTTTTTAATATTGGTACTCACAAAAAATATTTTTATTGATTGGAAGGATTTTGGAGAAAAAGAACAAGACTATTTTAGCTAGAACATTTGGTTAAGAACAAATATTTTTTTTTCAAAAAATAAGTGAAAAAATGTTTTACAAGTGGAAAAAAAATAGATTTTTTCCTTTTGGCCTATTTTTTTTATCTAACAAAAACTTTCTATCAAATAAAGTTTTACATTCAAATAGAATTAATAATGCAACTCTTTTTCTCAATTTAACGCATTTTGTTTAAATATTTCTATGGTGATAACGATACATGATGACTTCAACTTTCATTCAAAAGTCGATTTAAATTTGTTCTAAGGTATTAGCTTCATTAAAAAAAAAGAAATATTAACAGATTTTGCATCTTTACACTCTCTATCATTTTGTAATTTTTGTGACTTGGGTTGTTTGTGTATGTGACTTACAGATAAGTAGCATTTTGAAAGTACCTTGAATAGTGCAAATGCCTGTAATAAGATGGTGAGCAGAAATCGTGGACTTGAATTAAAATTTGAAAAAAATGAAAAAATATTCATATATTATTCACTGATAATCAAGAAAACTGACATAAAACAGGAATACCATGGCCTCATTACTACATTACACACATACACACATCGGTTGGCAAGACGTGCAAACTCAGGACTTGGTATATAGGGGAAGATGGGGATACTTGAGCCATTTTTTGAATTTTATTTTTTTTAAATTTTTTATAATTTCTTAG
This sequence comes from Maratus speculifer, assembly GCA_964019185.1. Lineage (NCBI taxonomy): Eukaryota > Metazoa > Arthropoda > Arachnida > Araneae > Salticidae > Maratus > Maratus speculifer. The sequence goes on along the minus strand of OZ025297.1, from coordinate 68,308,246 downwards.
AATAAAATAAAATATTGAAAATGAAAATTTGATATTTTTTCTTCAACTGAAAACCACTTTCAAATAATTTTGAACTATTTTTCTATGTATAATAAATGTTTATTTTTTGTTTTACATCGTCGCTCAAGTATCCCCATGGGAGGGATACTTGAGCCACGGTGAAGGGATACTTGAGCCACTACGGAAAAATACCTACAAAAGTAATTTTTTTCGCTTTATTTTTGCACAAACATTTTACAGAATGATAAATTACGAAACATAAAGTTCTACAAAACCAATTGAGAAAACAAAGCTAGTAATAGGATCTTTTTTGTCGTTAGAACTGGTTATCGAAGGATAATTTCAACTTGAGTTATAACGACGGTAAAAACATCCTCAGTTTAGAGCCATTTAAATTTGGAATCTGCAATTCATCGGGCAAATTTCATTTTCAAAATATTAAGCACTTATCCAACAAATATTTTTACAGTTTTCTTTCCGGCATATTTTATTAGTAAACAACCATCAATAGAAGGTTTTCTTTTCATATCATCACCATCATTGACAGAATTTTCCTCTAATGATATTGTCGAACTCATGCTTTTAATTTAGTAGCTGTCGGAATTTAAGCCAGATGTATCATTCTACTATTTCAAACACCTTTTTGGTTTCACAGGAAAAGATTTTGTCTTCCTCTTTGGCTCCATGCTGGTAAGTTTGAACTGGGATTTTTGTTGCTTTTCTTGTTTTTTGTGCGCTTTTTTTACCAATTTTTCTTCAATTTTCTTAGTTAAAAAAAAAAAAGTTACAGCAACAGAGGTTACGATTTCAATATAAAATATTAATCTTAATATGTTATATTAAAAAATAAATATTTTAATATGTTGGACCTAACTAATTAAAGTATTAAAGATTATAGCCTGTAAAACAGTTTTAAAAAATTACTTTAATTTAATAAAAGTTAAATTGAAAACTATGTTTACATTTATCTAGACAGGCTATTTTGTTAGTCAAAATGAAAAATAAAATGGATATTTTCATTTAAAAAATATACATTTTTAAACATTTTTAGGTCGTTATTTTTTTAAGAAAAAATAAATAAAATGAAAAATTATTCTCCCTTTTATCCAGAAAAAAATCTATTAGTGAATATAAGGATGGAATTTTATTTTTTGTTTGTTTCACCCATGTTTAATTTCTAGTGGGGATGGTTGAGACATGGCTCAAGCATCCCCACTCTCACTGGCTCAAGTATCCCCACTACCACTATTTTTGTTTCCCAGAGTTTTACTAAATAAAGCATGCAGCTATTAGAACTATTTTAGATTCAAAATACAATTGAAATTATGCTTATTAAATTTATGCATATAGTTCCAACTTTAAACAAAACTTTGATTACAAAAAAACAAAAAAACCATGCACCCAAATATTTACTTCAGATAGGGAAAAGACAACTATTAATCACTATACTTTCAAAATGATACCAAGATGTGTGATTTCTTTTTTACATGTTCAGAACTATGAATATGTTACCATATTGGCAGTTTTAGAAAGTAAAATTAACCAACTGTAGAGATAATAGGGGTGGCTCAAGTATCCCCACTCTCCCCTACACCGCCAATTGGGGACTTCGAAAATAACCGACTTAAAAGTTTATTTCCGGTGAATAATTATTACTTTTACTTTATTAAATATGAATCAACTTTGATTTTTGTCAAATTCACAAAATTTCACAATATGTATTTTCGCTATATAAATAGGGACATTGATACTCACCTACACAGACACACCTACACGCACACACACACACACACACAGGTTGGCAAGACGTGCAAACTCAGGACTTGGTGTATACACCGCCAATTGAGGACTTCGAAAATAACCGACTTAAAAGTTTATTTCCGGTGAATAATTATTACTTATACAATATTATATATGAATCAACTTTGATTTTTGTCAAATTCACAAAATTTCACGAAATTTTACAATATGTATTTTCGCTATATAAATGGGGACATTGATACACACCTACACACACACACACACACACACACACATACACACACACACACACACACACACACACACACACACGCACATATATATATATATATATATATCCATCGCAGACAAACACACACACACACAGACAGAGCGTTTCGTTATTTTGTTAGTGTAGGTTACTGTGACTATTCTAAATAATTCCTTTACTGCTGATTCATTAGTTTTATGGCTTTTGCCAATTTAGATGCAATTTAAAAATACATAAGACCATGATGCGTACAAAAATCTGTAATAATGACAAAAATGACAAATAATCGATGCTAAACACGCAAAAATTCGAAAAATTGTTTAAAAATCACATCGAAAATAGCATTGAAAATATGTTGATGGTGTTAAAAAATCGTGGCAGACAAAATTTAATAAGTTAGGCTGGAAGTTTGAGACATTTTTTTTTAAACTAACAAAAAATAGCCGCAAAATGCGAAAGAATACTGAAAAATTGAATTAAAAAAATTCGTTAAAAATTCAAACATCTCTGTACGAATTCCAAATAAACTTTATTGAAAAGAAAACAAAATTTACTACATTGGGTAAAAAGAATGAAATCGTATTCTTTCACTAATAAGGCAATACCGTCTCGAAACATAAAAAGAACGATAAAATCTCCTAAAAATTAAATACAAAAAAGGTAATAAAAAATCGGTAATCAGGCTACGAGGTGCAAAACGTCACATATAGAGGTACCTGCTCCCCAAAATTAGTAACTCTACGTCAACGGTCTCTCTAGAACAGCGCTTACACACTCACAAACTTGTGTCTTTATTATTATAGAAGATTAGTGTGAACCTTCTAAATAAAAACTTTATTGCTGATAAATTAATATTATGGTTTTCGCGTTTTTTATATGCAATTCAAGAAGAGGTAAGACCATGTTGCATAAAAAAGATTAAAATATTGTCAAAAATGACTAAAAATCGGTGCTAAATGCACAAAAAATGAAAAAAATATTAAAAATCACACAGAAAATCGCACTGAAAATTGTATTAAAAATCGCTTTAATTCAAAATTCGTAGCAGACAAAATTTAATAAATTAGGCGGAAAGTTTGAAACAATTTTTTTTATCAATATCAAAAATAGCCACAAAATATTAAAAAAATACTAAAAATCGCATTAAAAATTCGTTACAAATTCAAAAATTGCTGAACAAATTCCAAATAAGATTTATTTAAAAGAGAACAAAATTTACTATGTCGGGTTAAAAGAATGAAACCGTATTTCTTTCACTAATGTGGAAGAATCAAATCGAAACATACAAAGAACTTTAAAAATCGCCTAAAAAAATAAATACAAGAAATTTTATCAAAAAATCAAAATAAGGCTTCTAGGTGCAAAACTTATAGAAATACCTTTCCCACAAATTTTATAACTCTAAGTGCAGCGGTCTCTTCAAAGAAGCGCTGACACACGCACAGACTTGCCTCTTTATTATTATAGATTATATTAGCCGAAATAAACGCTAAACCATTCAGATTAACCCTTCATTGCATCATGTGCCACATCCGGCATATCTAAAATATTACAATATCAAATAATATAAAATATAAAAATTTAGCTGAAAAGTAGAAAAAAAATCTTTTGTTTTTATAAATTTTCCAAAATAAGACCGATAAATAGATATTTTTTTTTTTCATTAAAAAAAATCTGATGTTATAGATTAAGTGTAAAGTTGTTAATGCTCAGTAATCATTTCAATCTTTTATTTTCTTTTTACCATAACAATGCTTTTAATATTTTGTTTCTATATTATTCTGCTTTCCTGAATTCTCTCTTGAAACATACTTATCTTAAATATAATTTACTTATTTCAATTTTGTAAAGCAATTGCGAGCATGTAATCGAGGTATACAATTATAATAATTAATAAAATTTACGTCATGTTGGCAAAATCATATAATTTTTTTTTTATTTTATGAATACAGGTATATATTTAAAGCTAATCATAACACCATTTTCACCAGCATAACCTTTTTTACGTGTTTTTTTTACATATGTACTTTTAAGATTAACCACTTTATCAAATGAAAATACATTTTCTATTACAGTAATTAAAAAGAAATTGACTCAGTAATTTTGTAACAAACAGTCATAAAAAATAATTTAAAAAAATCATCGGTGGTTAATCTCGAGACATCCCAGTAAATATAAAAAAACTTACTTTTAAAACAAAACATGTATAAAGAAATACATTAAAAAAAAACTAAAAATGTGTATGTCTAAAAAGACATGTGTCTGAATAATGTAAGTCTTCTTTATTGCTGTGTAACAATGGAAATTATCAATTGTTTGAGTGAATGCATTCCTGAATCATTATACAGTGTTTAATTACATTAGAAAACCATAAATTTTATTTATGTTTACCATTTTATGTTAACTATTGAAAATGAAGCATGTAGCAATTAAAGTTCCTTTTGAGGGACACTGAAATTTATTTGTATAAGTCATAATCTCTCGATAAATTTTGTTTTAAGTACATTTTATTGATTATTTCCTACGTCAAATAGTACGAAATTCATAAACACTATAATCTTTTATGCATATTCTCAGCACAAATTGAAGCGATTAGTATTTTTTTTTCAATTACAGCGACATGAAATTTAACTCATTTTTTTAATTAAATGACAAAAAATATACTTTATAAATGACCTATAATTTCGAACACATTTTATACACGACATGTACCATAAGGCATGACGTATAAAATTTTATAAATTATACATAAAACTAATAAAAAAATGCCTCGTACGCGTTTTTCTTTAAAAAAAGAGTAAAAGTATATTTCTTCGTAAATCTCATATAATGCAGTGATAGACAAATTTATTTCGAATAACATTTTAAAAGAACTATTATTTTATTGATGCAGATTTTAATTTGATTATGTTCCAAAATTATTCAACACTATATTTTACCTTTTATTAAAATAGAAAAAAAGTCAACATTGTTGCAAAACATGAACGAAGCAGCTGTGTATTTTTCCACACTAGGAAATAGACCAATAAAAAATTAATTATTTAATAAATGTATGTTTTCTTTCAAAAGTTTCTTCGAAAATTTTATTGACTGGTTTAAAAGTAATTTATATGTTAAAATACGGCAGAATTTCATTACAAAAAATGTATCTTTAACGAATTTCTGAATTTAACAAAAATTAAGTGTTTTCTTAAAAATTTTATATTACAATATTTCATAAAATTACTTACTTTAAGGAGTTTCTTAGTATAACGAATTTAATTGGTGAACCCCATAAAATCTTTGAAACGAGGTTTTACTTTTTTTTTCATTTTTGCTAAAAAATAGTTTTTCTGAATATTATGTAGAAGATGCGAAAGGAGGATTATGACATCAAAAGTAGAATGAGAAATATTTCCATGAAAAAAATTTCTTGCAAAAGGATTGCGAAAGAAGGATTTTCACTAAGCCTGGAACGTTCTCTTGTCATATAACTTATAAAGAAAGCTTCTGATTAATCCATTCCTGTCCAATATTTTTCTAGTGATAATAATTTACTTTCGATAAAAATAATTTCGTAACTAGCTAAAGCACTGCCAATGTTCAAATACTTTTTTCAGAGGTAGAATGGAATTATTTAATTAAGTAAAATAATTATTTGTTTTATGATTTCTTCTCCAGGTTTTAATGATGTGTAAAATTATTTTAATCATAATTTACAGTTGCATTTGTATGTTGAAAATTCTAAATATATTTTTTGATCTGAACCAAAGGAAATTAAATCAGAACTTTTTCTTATGCGGTTTTCAGAGAATATTTTAAGTGCATAACATTAAAAATAAGCTGTAGTTTATTCCTAATTATTTAAAATTAATTCATTGTAGAGGTATTTTAATTTATAAGAGTAGATGCCATTCATATATTATGTATATTTTTATTGCTTGTGAAGAGACATTTTACCTTTTAATAACAATTAAAAATTACAAAATTTTAAAAGTAGTAATATTTTTATTTATTTAGTTAGTTAATTTTACAAAACAATTACTTTATTCATAGTTTATATTTTGTTATTTTATTTAATTTCTAGATATTTTAAAGATAACTCAATGTAAAATATTTAATAAATCATTAAAAGTTAGGTTGTAATGAAGATTTTTCCTTTCTATCAGGCAAATATTACTACAAAATTGTATTCTGTATTATTGAATTACTATACTCTTTTACTCTTAGCCGTTTACACTTCGATTTGAAATTACAAAATTCCGTCCATAGGACGTTTGTTTCACTTGTTTTTGAAACAGGAGCTTTGAGATAGGCAACAAATAAAAAAAATAATAAATGAGACTATAATTTTCCTTTTGTAACTCATAATAAATTGTTAAGCACCCCAAGCATTGTTCTTCTGTAATCTTTGCCGTACATTTCTGCACTGATAAATACAAAGTACATAACGAAATACCGATAGGACAGTGATATCGTGAGTACTTAAGGATATTCACCATAAGTTTATTTGAGATTGAATACTTCATCTTATAACGAAAATACTTTAACTTAGAACTACAATGAAATTTCTGATTTTGCAGCATGGAATGCAACAGCCTCTATTAGCATTTGATGCTGAAAACCATTCAAATTCAAAACTTTCCGCAAATTTGATCATTATTATATGTGCAGCAATAATTGAAATAAAGAAGGTGATATCTCACTGAATGCATTATTGTTACTGTGACACCCATACATGTTAAATTACTGTTAAATCGAAGAATTTGTATAAATTCATATTATAATAATAAAAAATCTAAGGATATATGTATATATATATATATATATATATATATATATATATATATATATATATATATATATATATATATGTTTTGATTTTACTTTTGCATATTGCGTGAATTACGGAAAAATGACATAAACTTCCATTTTTTAATGCACGATTAAAAATACCTGAGAACAATGAACTGAGATACATTCTTATACATTTTTGGTTAAGTTATAACATGCAACAAATTGTTCTAAAAACCATATTATCTTAACATAATGCCATTAAATTATGTAAATGCTAAATTCTGCATTTGGGATAAGGTCATTTTGCTGCGGGTGTGACAGATTCGAAAATCTTCTAAATGGATTAAAAGAACATTTTACCTTCGAATATATAATTTAAAATTCGCAAAAAAGCACAAATTGTTAGATTAATTTGACGTACATTGTATACAATAGTATGATAACAATAATTTTGTATATTATAATATTAGTTATATTTAATTGCATAGTATAATTTTATTACAGCTGCACAGATTAAAAAACTATTAATAACAAATTTATCACATAATGAAACATTATAAAATCTGTAGATTGCATACAGAAATGTTAGGGTCAAAATTTTGACTAGTTGCACAGAATAGCATGATTATGCGTCAAAAGAATTAATAATGCTTAAAAAAATTCATCTGAAGTAAATATTTGTCTAAATAAAAAGAAGATATAAAAATTAAAAAAATATCTATCGAGTATTTATCATAGAAATATTTAAGAACACTATCAAACACACGTGGTCAAACAAAATTTTTTATTATCATTACTTGATCACTCTTGAAATTAGTACTATTACAATAAGCATGTTTACGCTTATTGCATTTTATTTACTCTTTTAGTGTGACTTATTTGTTATTAATGTTGCCGTTCCGTAGAAATTTTTTAATTATTGTTAAATGATAAAAAAAAAACAAATGTGAAATTTCTTAGCTTACGTCAGATAGTTTAATGAAAGTGTTTATGATTTACATTTAAATTGTTTTTAAGAAAAAAATGTTTTCCCAAACAAATGACTCTTTAATATATGATCAAACTTGGAGGAGTTTTTAAGTTATATGACATGTTAAATTATCAGCATTACTTATTTATGCATTTATTTATTTTATAAAAGTTATTAATTTATATGTATAAGAGAAACTGAATGTCCTTTTCTGTTTGTTATAATATTCATTAATAGAGTGGTAAAACTTATGAGAAAAAATAAAGTAAGCACAAATTGTTCTTCAAAACTTTTAAACTCACAACATTTTACTTTAAATTTTTAAGTTAAAAATGTATAAAACGTAAACGTTAATAAAATACATATGTATCAATAAATCGAACACTACGATTTTTAAGATTTAAGATTTATAAATGTTAAGAGTCGCGTTTTTCAGTGATACAAAACATTGTACAGATTTTGTTTTTTGAAATTATTGTTAAGATTTAGTTAGAAATATTCCTAACAAAGGTTTACGATTTCCAGCTTAATTTAGAATTTTCAACTAAATTGTTTCATCAGCCTATACAGCAATTGAAAACAATAATTACTTTGTCTGGAGCAGCAAAATAAAAACAAGTAATTATTTTTTTATTCAATAATAGATACAACCAGTCGTCGATTTCAGAAGAATTACATTTTTGTTGAGCGTATGAATGTAAGATTCCAATACGCAACCATGCGCCTGTAATACCCCTGCAGTCATTATGCTTCATTATCTAGAAATAACAGTAAATCCTATGTTAATAGATTCGAAACAGGTCAATGAATTCATAGAAAACATATTGATTTGAATACTCAAAATAATGTAACGTAGAATTTTAAAAATATTTAGACATTACAGTTGAATTTGCCAATAAAACACGGAGTTAACCAAACTTGGAGCTCTTACAGTAAATGCATAACTAAATTTGGATGTTGAATTTTAGTGCTTTGAAACATTATGATCATATTATGAAACTTTATTTTGTATTCACGTTACATTTAACAATCAATCAATACTTTACTTTTCACATTCCTATGTATGTTTTGAATAAAAAAACCCCTTTTATTAAACGTCGGGAAATACTAAAAATTATGCTGGGAATATATATATATGTTACAGGCCAAACCCGATTTTAGGCCAAACTAGATTGGCCTACGCCAAACTAGTATATCCTAACGCCCATCGGATACACTAGTTTTTCCTAGGCCAAACTAGTCTATCCGAACGCTCATCGGATAAACTAGATTTTCCTAGGCCAAACTAGTTTGGCCGAACGGTCATTACGATGAACTAGTTTAGCCTGCTATTTAATGGTCCGAACTAGTTTATCCTTGGACGATCTAGTTTGTCCTATAGTCTGTCTCAAAAGTTTAAGCACAAGCATAAAATATCGATTTTTAATGAATCATAAAAAGTTAGAATTAATAACATTTTTTTATTTACATATTTCGCAATATTATTTAAATAAACGATACCAAAAATAGAAAAAAATAAATAACATAATTTTAAAAAATACAATATTTAAAAAAGTTATAAAATAACTGTCTCAAAAGTTTATGCACAATGTCAAAAATAACCATATTTATAATTTTTACTGAACTTTTAGTAACAAATTTTTTTTCCATGTTTTCGGATTAGTTCAAATAAACGTGCTTTCGTCGAAATTATTAGTTTTTGTGGGGTTTCTGGTGGCAAAGAATACCATGCTTTCTCAATAGCCTCGTAGAGTTCTTCAATAGAGACATACTGCTTTCCATTGCCTAAATATGGCGGGTTAAAGTATTCGAGAAATTCTCAATCGGGTTTAAGTCTGGACTTAAAGCTGGCTAGTCAAGTACTTTATCATTTTTCTGAAAAATCCAAAGTTTTGTAGAATGGGATACGTGGATTGAGGCATTGTCTTGCAGAAAAGTTAATTCAAAATCCCCCAAAATGTCACAGAATGTAAGCAAATGGTGGTTTAGGGTCTCTTGAAACTTTTTTCACTCTTCTCTTCCTTTTATAAAAGCTAGAGAGGGCTGGCAAATGTCCCAAATGCCCCCTAAAGCATAATGGATTTACCGCCTTGCTGCCTGCTGAAGAATGTCCTTCGGTTCTTGCTTAACTCATGCCAATACGCCTTCCAACTATCAGGGACATCTAAGTTCCACTTTTTATCATCGCTGAATAAAACATTAAGCCATTTGTCCCGTAGGTCATGTGTTTTTTAGCCCAGCTCATTCTTACCTGTTTGTGAAGTAATTTAAGTGACGGTTTGCGAGCTAATAAATTGCAAGCTTTTTTACATAAAATAATCACACGCTTTAATACGTCTATTTACAGTGTCTTTTGACATCTGTACTCTGAAATTATTTTTAATTTGCCTTATGGGGACATATTTTGTCTAAATACCAATCTCCGTATTTTCCGAACAATCTGAACAGTCGTCATACGTGGTCGTCTGCAACTTGGTTTCCGCTTAAAATTATCATTTCTAGAAAGTACTTGATATATACATAGCTTTGATCAATTTAAAGCTTTTGCAATTTCAGAAACAGTTTTATTTTGAGATTTCAATTTAAAATCTTTCAAGATCTCACATTTTGTGAATTCTTTACCCTTTGTCATGTTTAAAACATTAGGAAATAATTTCTTCACCTTTTATACTTGTATAAAAGTGCAATATGATAGCAAACAACGTCATTACACAATACCAATCCCGTGTTTCTAAAAAAATTTGCATAAAGTGCTTAAACTTTTGAGACAGCGTTTCTTCAAGAAAAAAAGAAAAAAGAAATAAAAATAAATATATTTTTTATTTTAACTACCCAAAACGGCTTATTTTATTTTATTTTGATTAAATGTTGAGTATTTATTGTAAATTAGCATAAAATATTTTCTTCTTCAATTATTTTAAACGAGATTTGCAGAGTGCTTAAACTTTTGAGACAGACTATAGACCAGTTCAATTTGGCGTGTTTTTATTGATCTCAAAGCCACTTCGGCGCCAATTTTCTGGTTTAGCCTGGTCCAATCTAGATTATCCTAGTCCAATTCAATTTGACGTGCTGTTATTGATGCCAACTACGGTTTGGCACGCTCACAAAAAAGAATTATTTCAAACTGAAATTTAATTTCTCAAAAATTAATCAAGTTAGAACTCAAATTCAAAATATTTCAAACGAATCCGTTCAGCTCAAACACATCTATTGAAATACGCGAAGTTCATTTAAAGTTCATTCTTTTTTTTACTTTCATCTGTCTTTACAATAAGTATTTGATTCGTAAATTTTTTTAAATTCCGGTTTTTGACGCATTTACACGTTTTAGGGGTCATGAGATTCCAAAAAACATGTGAGTTTATTGTGACAAATTGTGAGTCTATGACTCTGACTGTCTTTGACATAAATTTTGTAGGTGCTGTATCTGAGGAACAAATGCACGAAATTTGACGCGGCATCCTTTTTCTTAGATAATTAACATCATATTTTATTATGTTTCTAAAAGTTTGAAATAATGGTAATATTTAATTAGCAGCTAAAACGTTAAAAAATGCTGAGCTTTTTAAAAAAAGTCTAGCATCCCTTTATTCTACCCCATCCCCTAATCCTAAATTTCAAGTGTCATGCTTTATTTAAGTTTTTTCTTATTTTTAAAAGGGGTTGGATATTTAGTTTTTTAATATGAAAATTTTTCGTGAAGTGACGAGTGTGAAAACCAATATCTGTTACGAATTAAAAATCTTTTCATAAAACCAAAAGTTTTTATTTGATTGAAAATATAATCAGTTCTCCCTTTATATTTAACCTCAGAACAACCAAAATGAATCAGGTAAACGCCTAATCAGAAGGAACCTACATCCAAAATTTGAAACAAATCGGTAAATTCTCCGTGAAAAACCCATTTACATAAATTAAGGGAATTATCCCCCATTACTCCTTTCTTTTTCTGTAAACAATAAACACCCACAACTAATCATAGAGGTGCCTTATCAAAATGATCTTATACCTAAAATTTTTAAAATATTTAATAATTTTGCATGGAAAACTGACTAAATAAAAGAGGGGAGGGGTTGCGGGTTAGCTTTTTGTCCCCCCCCCCCTTATTCTTATCCAATGAACTCCTGAAACTAATCAGGGAAATTCGTTATCTGGATAAATCTATTTCCGAAATTTGAAGCAAATGTGATATTACTATCAGGAATTATCCCATTACATACATACGTACGTACATACATGCGTATATGGTTACATACTCTCACACAGAATCTGGGAGCACATTAGCTCTCACAGGCTTTGACAGTCTGTGAACTAAAATTCCGTCAAATTGCATCGCCTAGGATGAATTAGATCAAAACCAGAAAATTGGCACCGTGGCGGTCTTTAGATTCAATAAAATCACGCCAAACTGAATTAGCCTAGGACAGTCTAGATCGGCCTAGGATAAACTAGTTCAAACCCGTGAATAGCAGGCTAAACGAGTTCGTCCTAATGACCGTTCGGCCAAACTAGTTTGGCCTAGGAAAATCTAGTCTATCCGATGGGCGTTCGGATAGACTAGTTTGGCCTAGGAAAAACTAGTTTATCCGATGGGTGTTCGGATAGATTAGATTGGCCTAGGAAAAACTAGTTTATCCGATGGGCGTTAGGATAGACTAGTTTGGCCTAGGAAAAACTAATCTATCCGATGGGCGTTAGAGTAGACTAGTTTGGCCTAAAATCGGGTTTGGCCTGTAACATATATATCGAAACAAATAATCTGCATTTTAATAAAAACAAGGGGGGTATGCAAATATTCTATCCATTAATTTTCAGAATTGATATTTACAATAAGCAACTTCTAACACTACAGCAGACTCACACATGTTATTTTAGGAATCCATTTCTCAATAGCTATATATTTTAAAAACTATCTACTTTTATGAAAAATTTTCATTTTCATTTAGTTTTCCCGCATAATGTTTACATGTATTTTAATACATTAGAGATTTAGAAATATAACTTTAGCTAAATTTTTAAATTTATGCATCAAAGTAAATGGCAAAATATAGTTGCAGTTGTAAAAAGCATATAAAAAAATAATAAAGAAAATATGAAATAGTGCGCTGTAAATAAAGAGAAACTTGTTAAAAAAATGTATGCACAAATTTATATTCATTATATTTTAGAAGGCACTGTAATTGTAAATTAATTTGTACACATATTAGAGCTTAATATAAAATGTATAGGTAAATTTGTAACTTAAATAGCAATATTTGTGTGAATGCTATTAAATTAAACTTAAAATTATCATCACAATTTTTCACAAAATAATCTTAGCATAATTTTGATTTTATTTAACCTAAAAAATGTAAATAAATAACAGTTTTTTATATTTTTTATATGTCACACTTTAAAGAAGTTTCTCCCGATGTACTTATTATGACATTTTATAAAAGAAAAATACTTTTCCTAAAACATTCTTCTCCAAAGACAAAAAAACAAACAAAATAAAATAAAAACTAAACAAAAGAGGAACAAATAAATAAAATGAATGCTACAGCCATTAGCTTTTAAAAAATGTTTTCACTTACATTTAGTTTGCACGCTTACTTTCCATGTTTTTCTTTATAATTTAGAGCTTCAGAAACAGCTTTTGTTTTTAAAAAGCTATTTTTGTTGGTTAAAAAGAAGTTTGGGGACATTTTAGAGATTTATAATTTTTATAATAAAATATCGGGCTGGGAGTTCTTAAAACAAAGAGTTTTTAGATTTAAACCAGATGTAAAGCTCTCTCTCATAATAAATTGCATTTTCTTAATATTTATATATGTATGTATACATATTGAGAAAATGCAACGTGTTTAATGTTAACTGTTGATCCTCATGTTAGAAATTATCCATTGACTAATGGGACTGATAATAGGGGGGCAATTCATATTATCGCCAACGTGGAATAAAAAATAGCTAACTTTGGTCTAATTTATATATATATATATATATATATATTAAGTTACTTACTGTACTAAACTGCATTCTTTTTTATGTGGATAACATATAA